>CP126891.1:20565833-21777500 GCA_030440675.1 Furcifer pardalis | reverse complement strand
GGGAAAAGATCTTGGGGACACAAAGAGGAGCCTCATTCGGGCGTCCCCTGAGCAGAGTTTCTCCAGCAAACACATCCTTTCAATAATTTCTGACACAACATTATTACTAGCATCAGCAACGGCTACTACAACATCTGGGCTACTGCCCAGATGTTGTGGCTATCTCTCTATCTATCTATCTATCTATCTACAGTAAAACCTCATATAACACTAAAACCTGGTTCCACAAGTCTTGGTGTTATATGATTTTTAGTGTTATCTGATGCATGTTAAAATCCTATGGGATCCATAGAGATACATTGTAACCACACAGGCTTTAGCGGTTGTTATCTGAAGCATCCCATAGGATCTTAATGTTATCTGATGCAATTCTTCCCCCCAGATTCCTTAATGTTATGCGATTTTAGTGTTATTCGATACTAATGTTATATGAGGTATTACTGTATCTATCTATCTATCTATCTATCTATCTATCTATCTACTGTATCTGTCTATCCATCTGTCATTCTATCTATTGTATCTATGTGTCTATCTATCGACTGATCGATCGTTCTATCTATCTATCTATTGTTCTATCTACTGTATCTATGTGTCTATCTATCTGTGTCGGTCTGCCTGCCTATCTATCTATCGTTCTATCTATCTACTGTATCTATCTATCTATTGACTGATCGATTGTTCTATCTATCGTTCTATCTACTGTATCTATGTGTCTATCTGTGTCTGTCTGTCTATCTATCTATCATTCTATCTATCTACTGTATCTATGTGTCTGTCTATCTGTCTATCGACTGATCGATCGTTCTATCTATCGTTCTATCTTGTATCTATGTGTCTATCTATGTCTGTCTGTCTATCTATCTACTGTATCTATGTGTCTGCCTGCCTGCCTATCTATCGTTTCTACCTTTACCCCTCAAACTGTTTCCACCCTCTATGGCCAAAGGCGGTTTAGTGCTGCCAGAAAATTCAAAAGCTCACCTGGTCCGGAAGTTATTTTTAAGCTTTCGACTTTGCTCTGAATATCATGCAAAGGTAGATTTTATTTTGGACCAGGTGCCGTCGAAATATTCTCTGCAGATCCACAAGATGGCAGTCCAGCCCAGTTATTTAAACTCAGCCTCTGCGTTTGGTAGAAAGAGCTGCTTTTCCTGGAAATGTAAAACAGGGCAGGAGGGTTAAAACAAGACTCATCCATGTTCCATAAAGAGAATTATTACTACCAAGGGGACCTCCAACCGGGATGGCTTTCAGAGGGGATGATTCAACAAACTTTAGAGCTGTTTTAGCTGAAATATAGAACCATCTATGGCTATTAAGACAATATATATAAATTACTTAAGGGTTACACAATGGTTGTTTTGCTTTCCGCACATCGATTTCTTTTAAAGAACACGTTCTTTCCACCCCAAATAGAAAGGCATGTCTTCAAATGTGGAGAAATCGGTCCAAAAAGCGGATTTCCACCCTCCTCTAGCAGGAGATGCAGGGAAGGTGGCGATGGGTTAGACTCGAGACATAGGAGCCTTGCCGGGGGTAAAACGTGGAAACTCAAAGCCAGAATGGAGGTGACCAAATGCAGAGGCTGTGAGCCAAATTTGATGAATTCAATGTTTTAAAAATGGTTTTGTAAAGTGTTATTCAGCTCAAAGATGTCGCTGTAATGTGCGTTTCCAGAGAGGGAGCCGGGTTAGGCTGCCGAGATCCTGAAATCCATCAGCATCCATCATCCTACATCAGTGGATGCTTGGCTGGCCATAGATGACCTGCTGGTTATGGGGCCAAAGTTACCCCCCCCCCAATCCACTGCACCAGGAAGTGCCATGTAGTGGAGGAAGGGCAAAATGACCGTCCGGCCCCTGAAGCTGTCTGAGGGAGCCTGGCCCAATGGCCCCTGGCTTTAAGAGGCTGAAAATGCCAGGTCAGAGTCTATAACCGCCGCCACCCTGGCAATTGGGGGCTTCTTGTACCAAAACGGCACTTTGTGGGCAGATAAAACGCAGATATATATTCAGATGAAGAAATACGACCCAAAACTTCCCCTGAGCTATTTTAGGGGGATAAATCTCAATTTCTGGGCAGCCCGTGGCCCATGCAGGAGGGGAAGCGAGGTTTTATGCTGCCTCATGAAATTATGTGGCGATCCACATCTGGCTCAGCTCCATGTTCAGCTCCTGTGGATTACGACGCTCGGGCCTGGTTTGAATGATCAGCTGTAACAAGCTGCACTTCTTTCTTTATTACCATTCTCCTGGCCAGGGCAATTTCAAGTCCCCCCCCCCTCCGTTTCACAGTCTTGATTCACGCATCTCAAATCGTGGGTCCGAATATCCACGATTCACATATCTCAGATCGTGGGTATGAATATCTGCGATTCACGTATCTCAAATTGTGGGTCCGAGTATCCAAAGTGTGCCAGTGTCTGGACTGCACAGGATTCTTCATTAAGCAAGGGAGGAAAGCTGAACTTGACAACTGGAAGGTCGGCAGATCAGCGGTTTGAGAACCCAGTACTGCACGACGAAGTGAGTGTCTCTGCCCCAGCTCCTGCGAACCTAGCCGTTCGGAAAGCAAGAAATTGCAAGTCGATAAACAGGGACTGCTTCGGCAGGGAAGGTAACAGCGTTCCGGGAAGGTAACAACGTTCCGTGCGCTCTAGTCGTGCCTACCACATGCCCACGGGAAATGTCTGCGGACACAAACGGCGCTGGGTCTTTGGTTGTCAACAGAGATGAGCTTGGGCCGCTTTCTGGGAAGAAGGCTGACCTGGTTATACCACTGGATCCTTCCGGGGGGGGGGGAGATGTAATGGGGGATGACGAAGGCCCCTCCTCCTCCTCCCTTCTCTCCATGAGCTCACAAGCACGCTGGGCGGCCGCCTGCACAGGCAGACAGAGAACCAATGCACAAAGTTGCAAAAGGCATCTAGGAGAAGAAGGCGAAGGAATACAAGGCAGGTGGTGGAAAGGGAGTTTGGGGAGACCTGCTCCCTTGTAAATCTTCCAACGCCCTGACGCCTGGCACTGCATCCAAACCTCTTCCGGCCCTGGTTGTTGGGGATCATGGGCCTGTAGACTGGCATTCATGGCCCTCGAGGCGGACGGCGTGGCCCTGGAGAAGGGGACGGAGGAATCCCCTCCGGTCACCCGTGGGCAGGAGACGGAAAAACTCCTGGCCGGAGGCGTCGTGGTGTCCAAATCTTTCTCGGACCAAGGACTGGCAGCCGACAGGGAGACGGTGGAGGAGAGGAACGGCCACCCTCAGCATCACGCCGCTGTGCCTTACAAAACCGGCTCCGAGGGGACGCTAGAAGGCAGGTCGCTGTCACCCTCCAAGCTCAGCCTGGGCCGGGCGTCGTCCACGGCCACCACCTCCAACCTCCATGACGCCGGGCGGCCAAAGGACTACCTGTTCCTGGCCATCTTCTCCTGCTTCTGCCCCATCTGGCCGGTCAATATCCTGGCTCTGATCTTCTCCATCTTGGTAAGGCATCAGCCGGCTCCGGACCATCGCCTAAAAGGCAAAATCATTTCTCCATCCCTGGGAGGGGGGAGCATTCTTTCTTTGTGCACAAGGGGTGGGGAAATGATTTTATTTTGGAGGGGTTTAATTTAATGTCCAGGAAAAGTGGGGGAGGGACTGTATTTCTGTTATAAATCTAGGCGTTAACAGGTCATAAATATAACATTTTCTGACTCTAAGTGGATGACGGAATAAAATTATGCTTGCAGTTAAGGTCCCACGGGGTTCTCTCCTGTTTCTAATGCCACTGATAGAGCCAATTGCTTTTAAGGGATCAGCTCAAGGTGTCCAGGTGAGGGATCAAGGCAGGATCGGGCCAGGTGAGTCTAGCTATGAGGTTCCTTTACCTGCCGAAGGAGCCCTGTCAAATCCAGACTATTTATTATGACGCACTGCCAAACAATTTCCGTGGCTCCCATGGTTAAGATGCTGGGACTTGATGCCTGGATGGTTGGCAGATCAGCAGTTCGAGACCCGAGTCCTGCAGGTTGGAGTGAGTTCCCGTCTCTGCCCCAGCTCCTGCCGACCTAGCCATTCGAAAGCAAGACATTGCAAGGAGATAAATAGGGAGCACTTGGGTGGGAAGGTAAACAGCGCTCCGTGCGCTCCTGTGTCTAGTCCTGCCTGCCACGTGTCCACAGAAAGGTCTGCAGACGCAGACAGTGCTGGCTCCTGGGCTGTAAACAGAGATGAGCACGGAACCTTAGAATTAGATACGACTGGATGAGCCCCCCCCCCCCCCGGAATGGAAAATGGGATTCCCCCACCCCAGAACTAAAGTGTTGCCTTTCCAACATCAGTGTGTGTCTGCATTTGTTACGGGAACTTCTCCCAATTAATTAATGCTAATTAACGTGCGAACCGGCCGGTGAGTGCACTCAGCACGACGGGGTGGGGGTATCAAATTGAAAGTGCAATTGCTGAATTGGAGAAGGAAGCTTTGTTGACCGGACTTCGTTTTAAACCACTTGGAAGGGTGGATGGATTGGATTTTTTTTTATTTCGAGAGGAGGGACATGCAGAAAGCAATTAAAATTAAAAAAAATCAAATTGCCTCCCTGTGGGAACCACGGAATTAAACGTAAAGAAAATGGAACAGAGCCCAAATCCCTTTGCGGACTTGATTTTCGTAGCCACAGAACGGAACACTGTCGAATGCTTAGCTGTCAAGGATGCGATTTTCAAAGCACATTTTTGCTTCTGTTCCGATTCAGAGAAGCTACTTAGCAGGGCAGATTTGGGTCATATTTAAAAGAAGGAGTCGAATCTCGTCATTCTGCCCCACTTTTGATTCTTGTGCATAAATAACGCCAAGCGCCTGCTGACTTTCTTCATTGCAGCTGTCAGTTCTGGGTGCAAAACAAATAAATAAATAATCAGCTATTTTTAAATTGTTGCCTTTCCCCCTCTCTTCCACGCTGGCTGGAGATGGGAAATGGTCTAGTTTTCAGAGTATAAAATGATGCAAAGATGAAAAGAAAATTTTGCTGGGGCTTGGGGGGGGGGATGTAGGGAATGAGGAAAAGTGGATGTGAGATGGATTGACCCAGTAAAGGAAACCAGTCTCTGGTCTGCAAAAAACCTGAACAGGTCTGTTAACAGCAGGAGGTTTTGAAGATGGCTAATTCTAAGGTCGCCCTTGCTCAAAAGCTAGTCATGTCCGACTCTAGGGTTCAGTGGTCAACTCTGTTTCATAGCCAAAAAGCCAGCGCTGTCTGCGTCTGCAGGCATTTCTGTGGTCACGTGGCAGGCATGACTAGACACCAGACTGCGCGGAATGCCGTTTACCTTCCCACCGAAGTGGTGCCTATTTATTTCCTTGCAATTTCTTGCTTTCGAACTGCGAGGGTGGCAGGAGCCGAGACAGTGGATGGGAGCTCATTCCGTTGTGTGGCACTTGGGTCTCAAACTGCCGACCTTCCAGTCATCAAATTCAGGGTCTTAACCACTAAGCCACCGCAGTCCCCTAAGGTGTCTGTAATTTGGAGGTGGGTTGATAGCACACCACGATGGCTGTTACAGGCTGTCAAGACTCAATGAAAGAGTCACCTCCAAAATATTCTGTCTTGAGCTCTTGCAAACTCAGTCCTGGGGCTTCATTTATGACATTAGTCCATCTCACCCCTGGCCTTCCTCTCTTCCTAACTCCTGGGGAAAGACACCTGGTGGATTTTCCTGCCCTCTAGGCCAAAACAAACTACCTGACATCGTCCGTGCCACACCTTGACTTGGGCAAGGGTGACGCCGAGGCTTGCATAACGCCTCAGACCATATCATGATCAGCTTCCACACTGAGTGATGACGATGATGATACTGCAGCATTATCCAAACACCGTCCAACAGCCTCCAGAGGGAATATGGCAACTACACAGGGGGGAAAAAAGAAGGAAAAATATATATTAGGAATTTCGGAAAGTCTTAAATACATTCCTTTTTTAGCTTTCGTGGATTTTAACACCTTCATTCCCAGAAAGGTAAAGGTCGCCCTTACTCAAAAGCCAGTTGTATCTGACTCTAGGGTTCAGTGCTCATCACCCACCCCGTTTGAACCTCATCGTGTCTAGCTGGCCCAGGTGTTGGAAAGACAAGATGGAGGAGTTTGGGAGCCGATCCGGTCGCCGGAGGGCTTCTCCAGCCACTCTGGTTGGCAGGGGCTTCGCCCGGAGACCAACCGTCTGGAAGACGGCTTAATGCAAGGGGTTCCCAACCTAGGGGCCATGGGCTAGATGCGGCCCACCCCACCCTTCCAAGAAACAAAATGCCCACCCCCTTTGGAGCTGCGGGGGCAAAATGGCCACCCCCCGTCGTGCAGGCAGGGCGAAATGACCGTCTGGCCCTCGAAGCTGGCTGAGGGAGCGTGGCCCGGCCCCCTGGCTTGAAAAGGTCGGGACCCCCTGGTTCACACTCTTAATGATTGGCCGATTTGGCGAGAAAGGAAGGCCCGGAGCTGTCCATGGTGGCGCCTTTAATGCCTCCGAACAGGAAAAACTTTTAAGCTGGACAACCGTTAAGACATTATTTATATTCCACCCCATTTCTTTGCGCTAATGGGTGTTCCTCTGTTTCGTGCCCAACGTTGCCGATCTAAAACATCTGGCCAATTACACTCCGCTTCAGTTCTTCCTAATGGGAACGGCCGGAAGCCTCTCCGTTTCCTTATCAATGGCAGTGAAACAGATTTCCAATTCCGCACTTCAGAACCCGTAATCATACGATCCCATCGGGGACATCAACCCTAAAAAATAAAAATCAGAAGACAGGCACGCACATCTGTCTGCTTTGGGAGAGGGTAATTTGCCTGGAAAGATTATGCAGACGGGGCGGGGGAGGCACTGTAGACTACAGGACCTATCCAGCAGATAGGGCAAGAAATTGCAAGTAGATAAATAGGTACCACTCCAGTTGGAAAGGTTACAGTGTTCCATGCACTACAGCATTCCGTGCCACATTGACCATGGAAGCGTCTCCAGACGCAGACAGCGCTGGCTCTTTGGCTGTAAACGGAGATGAGCACTGAAGCCTAGAGTTAGATACGGCTGGCTTTTGAGCAAGGCTGGCCTTGAACTTTTTGAGCTAAGAGTGTGGCTTGCTTGCGTCTCCCTTCCCTGCCCAGTCTAGGAACAGCACCCAGCAGGGCGACCTGGATGGGGCGCGGAGGCTCGGTCGCTTGGCCCGCTTCTTGAGCATCCTTTCCATCGTGCTGGGAGCCGTCATTGTCGTCATCATCATTCTGAATTTCCTCGGTGAGTTGTCTCCCCCCTCCATAATTTTGTCGGGGGAGGGCAGCCCCTTCATCCGGCCCACCCCAAGCTGGGGGGTGTTTCCATTCAAAATGCAATTATTGGCCCCGGGGGACGATGGAGAAATGTCTTCTGCAAATTGCAGCAGGAGATCCTGGGTGTCTCTGAAACATCTGGATTTAAACATGATTTATCTTTAAACACCCTTCTCAAAGAATCTCCGGGACTAGTTTTTTTGGGGGGGAGGGGACTTGAGGCTCATATTGTGGCGAGGGGACCCAGAACACGCCCGCCCACCCCGATCAGGTAGGAGTACAAACTCCAGAATCATATTAGTGGTTAAGACGCTGGCCTTGACGACTGGAAGGTCGGCAGCTCAAGACCCGAGTGCTGCACGACGGAGCGAGCTCCCCTTGTCTGTCCCAGCTCCTGCCAACCTAGCAGTTCGAAAGCAGGAAATTGCAAGTAGATAAATAGGTACCACTTTGGTGGGAAAGGTTACAGAGTTCCGGTGTCTCATACGTTAGGCCATATCTCATACGTTACGGTGGCCAACCTGGGTGCTTACTACTACAAATCCCATCCTCCCCAAGAGGCAAGTGTCCAGGAACGATGGAATGTGCAGTCTAGATCAGGGGTTCCCAATCTTTTCAAGCCGGGGGCCGGGTCACGCTCTCAGTCAGCTTCGAGGGCCGGATGACCATTTTGCCCTGCCTGCACAATGGGGGTGGCCATTTTGTCCCAACAGCTTCAAACGAGGTGGCCATTTTGTTTCTCGAATGCCCTTGGAGGTGTTGGGGGCTACATGAAATGGCACTGTGGGCCAGATCTGGCTCACAGGCCTTAGCTTGGGGACCCCAGACCTTCCCCCTAGGAGACAGATAAAACTACACAGGTCCCTGCTCTCAAGGAGACTGCAAACCGGAAACTAGGCTGGTTTTTTGGGGGGGGTCTCATCAAAACCTTTCCACCTCCGTTTGACCTGTTTTCTTGCCTACTTGCCTGTATTTCCCCCCCAAGGACTCCTGACCCCAAATTAGTTCTGGGAAAAGGTTTGGATCGGTACCCGGCGGCGATGGTCTCCCGTTTCCCACGTGTGAGGAACGTGACTTTTCGGTGAGGAACATCTAAAAGGCAACCCCCAAGACTCTGCCAGGTGAAGGTACGAAACCGGAAGAAGACCCTTCTCTCCAAGGTGGACTTTCCTACCTCGTCCCAGCATCGTCCCCTCCTTTCCAAACAGGATCTGTTGTGGTTCCCAAAAAAGGAACTTTTTCCGTCCCCCCCCCCCCCCTCTGGCTTCTCCTTTCTTCCTGAAAAGCTGCCAGGACACAATCTCCACTTTTCTGCACCCCGAGGGGGGCGAAATCCAAGCCAAAAGGACGGTCCACAATCCATCACGGCCAACGCACAAAGGATCTCTCTTGGACGGGTACGATCCTGCGTTCTGGACGCCCAAAGCGCGCCGGACGGAAGGGGAAACTTTTGTATTTTCAACGCAAAGGAAGGTGGACGACACACCATTTCTGCTCAATGTTTGCATGCTTGTAAGGAAAGCCTCTTTGCCCAAAGGGGCCGGGTCACGCTCAGTCAGTCAGCGTCAAGGGCCGGACGGTCGTTTTGCCCTCCCTGCACGATGGGGGTGGCCATTTTGTTTCTTGAACACCCTTTGGGGGAGGCACATGAAATGGCACTGCAGGCCAAAACCGGCCTATGGGTCTTTGGTTGGGAACTCCTGATTTACTCGCTTGCTTGTTTGGTTTGGTCTGCGCATGGGAAGGCCGTTCTCTGTCACTTCTGAAGCATGAAATAAGTGAGGTTATTGTTGGTTTACCGATGCACGTTACATCCTGCAGGAGGAAAAACCTTTATCGACATGAAGCCGCCAGAATTTCTATACAACACATTTCTAAATTTGTCCCTTCTGCCCTCCGTGTAGTAAAGCAGAGTTCAGGGACATGTTTTGCTTAGCCAGGAGGAGGATGTTATTTATCTAGGGCAGTGGTTCCCAATGTGGGGCCCATGTCCCACAGAGAGACTTCAATTCCCAGAAGCCTCAGTCAGTCCATTTTGCTGGTCAGTGTTTTGGGGAACTGACTTAGGCTTCTGGGAATTGAAGTCCAAAAACCAAAAGTTGGGGAACCCTCTTCTAGATCAGTGGTCAACCTTGGCACTCCAGCTGTTCTTGAACTTCGATTCCCAGAAGCCCTGATCAACAGGAGTGCTGACTTGGGCCTTCTGGGAATCGAAGTCCAAGAACACCTGGAGTGCCAAGGTTCTCCATCACTGATCTAGATCCTTTCTTTGATGTTGCAATCTGTACATTAACCGGGGAATAAACTTTGAGCCACTCCTATACGACAAGAAAGCATTTGGGGGAAATTCAGTCTCTTAGGGCCATTAAGAACCCTTAGCTTTACAAAATACCCGCTCCTGGGTAGAGATGAACAGAGACAATATGGGGGCTCAGGGGATAGAAAGTGGGCGTCTTCCTCGGAGTTGTGGCTATGGGGACTCTCGGAGTACATGTCTGCATTTTAGGCAGAATGCGTCTATCACAGTGATGGCGAACCTATGGCACGTGTGCCAGAGGTGGTCCTCAGAATCCTCTCTGTGGGCACCCATGCAGTCACCCCAGCACAGAGCTCACCACACCCATCTGCCCAGCAGCCCAATGGGAGCGCTTCCTCCCTCCCCCCAGCAC
The DNA here is from genome assembly GCA_030440675.1 of Furcifer pardalis. Classification (NCBI taxonomy): domain Eukaryota; kingdom Metazoa; phylum Chordata; class Lepidosauria; order Squamata; family Chamaeleonidae; genus Furcifer; species Furcifer pardalis. The sequence goes on along the minus strand of CP126891.1, from coordinate 21,767,534 downwards.
AGAGTTCACCTGCCCCTCTGCCCAGCAGCCCAATGGGGGCGTTTCCTTCCTCCCCTGTTGCTAGGTTGGCACTTTGCGATAAATAAGTGGGTTTTAGTCCAAACTTTCAGGGCTCCCCACCTTGTTAACCCCTTACACAATTCCTAGCACTTTCACCCAGCTTTTAACTGTCGGAAAACTTGGGATTTGTAGGGGCTTTCTTCCCCACCGAGTTCTTAAAGAGTTCTCAGTTCTAAAGCAATGGTTTCTATGGTGTCCCCGACCCTAAATTATGCTGGCTGGGGTTTAGGGAGTTCGAGAACCGCTACAGGACTTGATTCTCTGCATTTCCACAACATAGGAATCCTAAGATTGCTTAGGAAGGAGGCAAGTCCAGTTAAAGTGGACCCACGAAGCTGTCGTTGAATAGCCTTGAGTCGGTTCCTCCAAGGCAGGGGTTCCCTCGAAACCCTCTTTGAGATACAGCGGAACCGCGGTTAACAAACGGCTCAGTTAACATAAAAATCGCATAACAAAAGGAAAACCCATAGAAAATAGTGGCTCGGTTTAAGGAATTCCCCCCACCCCCGGAAAGAATTTTCAATGTATTCCTATGAGAAACACATTTCAGTTCACATATTTTGGTTTTTGATGCATCCCTATGAGAAGCCACGTTTCGGCTCATGTTTTGGTTTTCGATGCATCCCTATGAGAAACCCCATTTCAGTTCACATATTTTGGTTTTTGATACATCCCTATGGGAAATTCCGTGCCATGCATTCCTATGGGAAATTTGGTTTAAGCAATGTCTGCTTTAAGAAACGTCCTGTTAGGTGCATTAATCACGTTAACCGAAGTTCCGCTGCAATTACATCATTCCTTTAACGAGCGAACAGAAAAGGGGAAGGGCGAGTTCTGTTCCATTCCCAGAATTTGTGTAATAAAACCATTCGAAGGGGGTGGGGAGGAAATTTTACAACTTTATCCCGGGATAATTAACTCACATCTCCAGATTCTGTGCAGGTGGGTGGGATTTCTCCAAAGTCGGGGCTCTCGTGTTTCCGCCAGGAATAATTATCTCTTTAACTTCCATTTTTCCCCTTTTCTTTTTATCTGCAAGAAATTGTTTTCTTTATCTATCTTGGCATGTTGGGGGGGGATTTTTAAAAATCCAAATAAAAATTACCATGCATGGTAACAAAAAAAAAATGTAGGTAGGTAATAATTTTTTTTTAATCCCTCCCAAATGTGGGTTTTTTTCTTATGTCTGTCAAGATGAATTTCATTCTCATTGTCAGGCAGATTAAAATAAGAGTTTAAAACGAGAGGGGCTGGGCCGTTTCTTCCAAAGCGTACACTTTCAGAGGCCAAGGCTGCCCTTGCTCGGAAGCCAGTCGTATCTGACTCTAGGGTTTGGTGCTCCTCTGTTTAGAGCCAGCGCTTTCCGAGTCTGCAGACGTTTCCATGGACACGTGGCAGGCAGGACTCGACGCCGGAGCGCACAGAGCGCTGTTTGCCTTCCCCACCCAAGTGGTCCCTATTTATCTCCTTGCAATGGTCTTGCTTTCAAACTGCTAAATTGGCAGGAACTGGGACAGAAACAGGAGCTCATTCCGTCATGTTATGGTAGAGGAAATATAGATACAGTATTTACAAAAATGCAAACGAAGAGGTTGCAATTTCCCCTCTACCCAGCAAAAGCCTTTCTCACTGCTGGCAGTTTACTCCTGGGAGGTCTCCTCAATATGGGCAATCTCTCTCCCCTCTCAACTTGCCTGCAAAATCCAGGCTTAAAAAAAAAAAAAACATTACGGCACTTTCCGCCTTGTCTGAATAAACCCCGCAGAGTCTGAGCAGATGGAAGAGCCGATCTGGACCGACGGCCAAATGGAAAGCAATCTTTTTTCTCCCATGGCTACAGCTAAGCTTGCATTATTGCAGCAACACAATTAAAAACAGGACAATATACTGTACATATATAAAGTTTGCTTCTCCCCCCCTCTTAAGTGCTGGGTGCGGCCAATTTATCCATTCAGCACAATTCAGGTTCGCAAGAGAAGTGGTTTTATCCGGTATATGTCCCTGGTTCGATTCTTCATTAGAAAGATCGGGTTGAATCGCAAAGATTTCAAGAGCTGAAAAGGAGGGTTCCCCCCCCAAAAAAATGTCACCCATTCCCTTTTTTGCTTGGAGGCTTTTACTGGGACTGTGGTGGCCTAGTGCAGGGGTGCCCAAGTACGGCCCGTGGGCCTGATCTGGCCCCTGACGCCAATTCATCCGGCCCATGCCACCCTCATCACTCCCGGAAGCAGAAGTAAAACGTGCCTGTGCAGGCGTGTTTTACTTCCGCTTCCGGAAGCGATGAGGGTGGTGTGGGCCGGATGAACTGGCATCAGGGGCAAAATCAGGCCCACAGGCCATAGTCTGGGCACCCCTGGTTTATGCAGAGATAATGGCAGCTTGAAATCTATCTCATCCTGTTGCAAAACGCAGTTTGCAAGGTGCGTTTTCTGCTTCTAATGGGAGGAACCACAACTGGCCCACTGAGCCGCACGACTGGCCCGCAGCCTGAAAAGTTTGGGCACCCCCGGCCTAGTGGTTAAGACGCTGAACTGGAAAGTCGGCAGTTCGAGACCCGAGCGCTCCATGCCTGGTAATCTAGGAGGGAAGAGTCCAACCCTTGTAAATCTGGGGATATTTAATGCCTGGGCCCGGATCTCACCCTTCGGAAGGATTTCATGGCAGAAGAATAAAAATCTAGAAAGCCATTAGGCAAGAGTGGAAATTTACAGCTGCCAAACCGACTTCTCTCTTTCTCTTTCCTGCTTTCTCTTTGGGGAGGCAGGGAAAACAGGCCTGCCTGGTTCTATTACGTCTTCCTCCACCCAAGTGGAAGAAAGACACAGCCCTGCTTCATAAATGTGAATTGCAGGAAGGAATAAACAAGGAAAGCCACTCTCCTTCCCCATCAGCTTCAATGGGATCCGAACTCAGGAATGCCACAGCCCCGGGAACTGTTTTAAAGTTATAACCCTACAAGAGTAGGAGATGGTGGATCGAAGAGCCCAGGTACGCAGTTGGGAGGCGGACAAACCCAGCCTAAGTAGGGCGGGGACTCTGTGCCAGGTTTTCGCCCGAGCTGTAGTGGAGGAATCCATGTACTGAAGCCCCATCCCGTCGGACTCAAACACGGCGTGGATTCATCGACCCACCGACCCAAACATGGCCAGGCTTCACAGGAAACGTTTCCGTGAACAAGGATGTTTGACCTACACATCCCATCTGCCACCGGGGATTCCATCCAGCCGGATTAAAGCGTGGCATGGATTCATCGACCCGCTGACCTGAACACGGCCAGACCTCGCAGCAAAAAGGTTCTGTGGTACACGTATTTTGAACATGGGAAGCGTTTGCTGTGAAGACTGGCCGCGTTCAGGTCCGTGGGGGTGATGAATCCATGCCACGCTTTGATCCAACCGGATGGAGTCCCCAGGGCAGATGGGTTCTGTAGTCCAAACATTTTGAGCACGAAGAGTTTGCTCTGAAGTATGGCCGCATTCAGGTCAACGCAGGTGATGGATCTATGCCACACTTTAATCCGACCGGATGGAGTCACCAGGGGCAGATGGGTTCTGTAGTCCACACATTTTGAGCAAAGGAAGTCTGGCCTCATTCAGGTCAGAGGGACAATGAATCCATGCCACGTTTTAGTCCGAGTAGATGGAGTTCAGCACAGACTACTGCCTTGAGGCTGAAGTCAGACTGGCCAAGGAACGATGTCTTTGGGTGGATGATGGAATAGCGGAAGGGGCCGGAAGGATGATTCCCAGGGCAGATCCAGGGAGGAGGGAGGCCTTTGCCGGAGTGAGGAGCTATCCAAGATCGTAACTGGCAGGTCCTCCGAGGGAGTCCGATGCTTCGGCATTCTCCATTATTTATAAACCACACTGAGACGGTGGCATCGCATCAATAATGGATACCAGGAGGGAGGATATTGTTTTTCCTTTTTTTTTTTTTTTAAAGGAAGGACCTTTGTTTCAACTCAAAAGTGTGGCAGGAGGTGTGTTCGCTTCCTTGAACACACGTGTGCGACAGGCGGGTGGAAGGAAGGAGGAAGGCAGAAGTGCGACGAGAGAGGATTTACGGATGGAAGAAGGCAAGGCAGAGACACCGGTGCGTGTGCAAGCGAGACGGACGGGCGCACAAAAAAGACACAAGAGAGACAGGCACAGGGATTGTGTGTGTGTGTGTGTGTGTGTGTGTGTGTGTGTGTGTGTGTGTGTGTGTAAGAGGTGCAGAGAGAAACCCACACAAAGCAAGACAGATGTGCAGAAGAAGAAAGGCACAAAGGCACAGATGTGGTGGGGCTGATAGACAAAGCAAGTATAACACGAAGGACGGCTGGCATAGGGATTCTGGGTTGTGTAGTCCTCAAAAGGGTTGTGTCCTCTGGATCTAGAGCAGGGATTCCCGACTGTTTCAAGCCAAGGGCCGGGTCACGTTCCCTCAGAAAGCTTCAGGGGCCGGACGGCCATTTCACCCGTCTGCACAATGGGGGCGGCCATTTTGTCTCAACAGCTTCAAAGGGATGGCCATTTTGTACCCCTGATCTAGAGGGAGGGGGTTCCCCCTTGGGGAAATTGGGGCCGCTGACCCCACTGTCGTCGACCACACGCCCAAGTTGGCCAGTCGCTCGTTACGAGCAGGAAGCTTGGTAATCACTGACGGGTTTGATGGTGTTTGAATTAACGAAGGCGATACCTGAAGTCTGCTCTAATGACATTATGGCCGGGGCCCACTGTAATTCAGACAGCTCCGTCGCCCGCACAGCTGTAACTTTAGTTACGTCTACAGTTCCGACATATAGCATGGAACCAAACCAAAAAACCCCAGACCTGTTTCAGCAAACACACAACCTTTCGATTTGGTTCCTAAAGCGGAAAGACCACAATTTTTTTAACTTTCATTGAGAAAACAAGACATTAACTTCTTAAATTAAAAAATACAATGTCAACTAACAGTATCTTTTGGACCTTGGAATGGGACTTTCTGGGAAAAAGTAACTTCTCACTCTTTCCATTGCCCCCCAGTGTTTGCTTTGGATGCATTTCCTCCAGGCTGCATCAGACTGTAATTAAAAAGTGATTAATTAAGGCTTGAATGCCTTCGGGGGGCGGGGGGGAAGAGTGGCATTTACCAGTGGCAGTCACTGGAGGGATATCGTTAGGCACCCTTGCTTTGATTCAAAGCAGCCGGTCCTCATTGTGGGAATGTATGCGTGCGTATGTATGTATGTAATTACCTTAATTCAAGTCACAAGAGAGATACAACCTGGCACATATCTGAACTGTAGTTTCCAGAATGCCCTCTTTTCTTTCGTTAGCTTTGCTGTGCCAAGTTCGAATCCCTTCCTCCAGAGTAGACTGATCTTTTTCTTTAGTCCTGCGACTAAACTCGACAAGACATTAGCCTCACAGATAGAGGCGCTGAAAACGTTTTCCTTCTGGAGACCCCATTCCTTCAAAGCATCTGAGCCACACCACTGGGTTGACTGGCACTCTAAGTGTTCTTGGACTTCAATTCCCAGAAGCCCAAGTCCCTGTGGATCCACACAAATGGGTTTACTGTGGATCCACACGAATGGATCAGAGACTTGGGCTTCTGGGAACTGAAGTCCAAGAACACTTGGAGTGCCAAGGTTCACCATCACAGCTCCGGCTTCTATATCCCTACCCTTAAAATGCATTTAGCCACTGACTGTGCATTTCTGACTTCAGTTCTCCGGGCTCTCCTGTCCTGCTAACAGCTTAAGATCTGCGTCACGTGAACCTCTGCAGGAGTCTAAAGAGGGGTGAAAGAAACGCAGCAAATATATATATATTAAAATAAACAATGATCAAGCAAGTCTAAGATTAAATAAATGATTTTATTATTTAAGGATAGTGCCGATTACTTTGCCAGCTACACAAAGCAAATGAACGCTTCCCCGTCTCAACTGTGTACGAGCCACCCAATTTGCAGGCCAGGTCTTACAACCCACCTTAATCTTTAAATCTTCATCAGTGGCGTTGGCAAATGCTTGATAAATAGCTTTATCTCGAGACGGAAGAGGAGCCTCTAGCCCCGAACCAGCCACCCCTGCCTCTATAGGCAAAAGACATGGAGATCCCTGCCTGTATTATACACACACACATATATATTTGTCTTTCTTTTTCCTCTCAACACTAACGTTTTAAGTTACCTGCAGAAAGCCAAATGAGAATCAACTGTTAAATCAACTGGAGAACCTGAAACGCAAAGCTGTTAAATCTGTACAGTGGCTGTATTTTTCCAGAGTCCATCTGAGAAAAATAATAATTAAAAAAAGGAGAAATATTCATGGGTTAAAGCTTGGCAAATTCTACCACCCGGCACAGGAAAACGGGGTCTTTGCCCCGTTGAACACAACGGGTCAAAAATCACAGCCTGAAAAGCTCCGCGGATGGAATCATTTCCTAAAGAACAGAGAATATCCCATTTTTTGGCATGTCAAAGCAAAAAATAATAATAAAAAGGTCAATTTTCTATGCAAAGTCACACCCGAATTTTGCGGCAACCAAATTTTTCTCCCCCACCCCCTTCAAAAACAGGGAATTCCAGTGCCAGGGTGAGAATAAAAGCCAAATAAGTTAGAAACGTTAAGGCTGGGCGGTATTCGTTTGGAGAGCATTTTTAATTCCTTTTAATGGGAAGTTGGAGGGATAGTTAAAATACAGAGGCGGGGGGAAAGGAAGATTTCTAAAAATCGCCCCCTCCCCTCTCGACTTAGTCACCCTTATCGTGAAAAACCTTGACATGTGAGTGCCTATTAATAATGTTAATTATTAATTAACATCTTGCCTTCCGCCTGCTCATAAAGGAGGGATTCAATTTTCAACAAAAGCGCTTCCTTGAGCATTTAAGATTCCGTCTTTCTTCCCAGCCACTTATACAGTAAAAGATAACATTTAGAAGAGGGGTTCTTTAGATCTGAATTAAAACGGAACCTTTTGCGGGAGAAACTCCGGGGGTTTCTGTGATACGAACGTCCCGCCAACGGGTCGGAAGAAAGAAAAGTTTAGGTCCTGTCTCCGTATGGACTCTTTAAACGGAGTGTTTGGCCTCCCTCGCTTTTAATTGATAAGAAAGGTTCTATCTGTTTCCACTTCCAAATCGATCAGGTTGGAATTTAAAAGCCGCAAACACTCTTAAGAAAGAATATTGCTTAACTACCCAAATGGTCCCGCCTTTCTGGCTCGTCGCGTTGGGCAGGGGACTCAAAACGGGTGCATTTCACGGAAAAGATAAATCCGAGCCATTCTGTCGTTCAACGAAGGATGGGACGTGGAAGAAATGAGGGGGGGGGGAGAGAAAGTCCCCCGATTCAGGAGCCAGACGTGGGGAGAGAGAAGCCGACCACCACCACCGCCACCACCCCGGCCTGCAAGCAACCTTTTGCTTTGGCGTCCCTGGATCGGGGCCTCCGGCCTTGGTTCAACGCCAGAGGGATGGGACGGTGGGCCACCCTCCCCCCCCGGGCGCTTGGGAAAGTCTCTGTGCCCACAAAGCGTCCGTCAATGGAAAGCGTAGAGCAAAAGGAGGATGGTGCAAATGCCAATGACGCTGCCCAAAATCAGGGTGTCCCGTCGCTTCCGTAGGTTGATTCTCTGGATCAGGCTGTTGACGGCTGGGAAACGGTCTTTGGTGTTAGGAGAGAGGCGTTAAGGAGATTAATGGCACAAGGTGTGCCTTGACCCGCTGCCCCATCCTTCAACCTCCCCTCGTTTCCTTGGAAATTGTTCCACATTCTAGGGAGGTTTTTGACACCTCCGGTCCCGGATTCAAATCCGGCCCCTGGGATCTTATTTATTTATTTATTTCGATTTATTATCCCGCCCCAATCAGGCGAACCTGACTCTGGGCGGCTTACAGAAAATTCATAAATTAAAACCTTGAGGTTCGAAATTACTTAAAAATCAATTAAAAAAGAATTAAACCATGAATTTACAAAGGTCTAAAAGATTTTAAAAGGTTAAAAAGATTTAAAAAGTTTAAAAGAGTGAGGGATGGGTGGCTGACCCATCAGATAAGCCACCCAACATGGGACCCCATGTTCCTGGAGCCCCACACCTGCCCTGCCAGCCAGGTTTTTAGGCCCTTCCGAATGGGCAGGAGCTCTGTCTGTAGACGTAACTCAATTGGCAGGAGGTTCCAAAGGGCTGGGGTGGTCACGGAGAAGGTTCTCCTTCTGGTGCTAGAGAGATGCGCCTCTCTAGCCGAAGGAATGATAAGAGAGCCTCTCCGATCTGCCTTGGTGGGACGGACAGATGTCCTTGGGACGATGCAGTCTCTTAAGTATCCTGGCCCACTACCATGTAGGGCTTCCCGGGAATAAAAAGGCACAAAGGCATGACCCCTGATTTAGAGCAGTATTCCCCAACTTTTGGTTCTTGGACTTCAACTCCCAGAAGCCTCAGTCAATTCCCCAAAGCACTGGTCAGCCAATGGTCTGGCTGAGGCTTCTGGGAATTGAAGTCCACTGGTGTTGCATGGAACATAGGTTGGGAAACCTTGGCTTAGAGCAGAGGTGCCCAAACTATGGCCCGTGGGCTGGATCCGGCCCCGGATGGCAATTAATCTGGCCCGTGTTGCCCTTGTCGCTCCCGCACACCAAAGTAAAACGCATACGGGCGCATTTTACTTACGCTTCCAGGAGTGGCTCGGCCTGGATTAATTGCCATTGGTGGCCAGATCTGGCCCATGGGCCGTAGTTTGGGTACCCATGGCTTAGAGTGAGGTCAAATGGGGTCAAACTAGAGGCACGATCTGTTTCTATACCAGTGATGGTGAACCATGGCACTCCAACTGTTCTTGGACTTCAATTCCCAGAAGCCCTGATCAGCAGGAGTACTTGACTGGGGCTTCTGGGAAGTGATGCCCAAGAACACCTGGAGTGCCAAGGTTGGCCATCACTGCTATAGGCCATCATCCTTTGGGGACTCCCCAGTTTTCTGAACTTTAAAAACATCCCTCCCGATCTTTTGACTCCCAGGCAATAAGTGGATACTAATTGGACTCGGGCAAAATTGGATGCTAATTTTGGCGCTATGATCTTGCGCCTGTCCCTTCCACACTGGCAACGGAAGCCGTAAAGCCCCCTCTGAACCCCATCCTTTCGGCTAGAATGGCTTTCCCTTCCCAGACGCTTCCCTTCCTGTTCCTTCTGTGCAGCTGATTGTCACCCTGTAGCAAGAGAACGTGCTTTTACAGAGTATAAATAAATAACACTATGCCATTCAGTTGATTCTTTTCAGGTTTTTTTCTTAAGCATCATTAAGTACCCAGAATTGGGACTGCGGTGGCTTAGCAGCTATGATGCCGGACTTGCCCACTGCATCTGTACGCTGCTGTGAATCCAGAGAAAGGAAGAAAAGAATGGGGGTGCCTGCCTGCTCCAGTTATAATTTCTTTGGAAAGAGACCTAGGGTTTTGGGGAGGGGGAAAAAAGACCCCCAAAAAAAGCACTATCCTCTTCCTAAAAGATACTGGCCAAGGTATTCATCTTGCTGTGGATGGACTTCATCATCCCTCGCTGCGAAGTCATGTTCTCTTTCGTTGCCATAGCAATGCTAGAAGGGGGGAGGGGAGAAAAAAGGAACATGATTGGACTCCATCCCCAACTATTTATTTCCCAGTTACAGTTATATCCAGGCAGCGTGGCTCTGTCCCTCTCCCAACGTGCCCTCAACGCCGACCCTATGAGGCGGCTCAGACTAAGGAAGGGGAGAAGAGGCCCAAGGTCTCCCAGAGAGTTTTCCTGGCCCAGTGACCACTCAAACTGAGCTCCCCAGTCCGCCAGTCTCACCTCGGCACCACGATAGCCCACAGGTAAAAACTAACCTGAAACTTAGAATCAAAACTAGCGCAGTGTTTGTGGGCTGAGAAGAATTTATCACAGAGGTACCCAACCTAAGGCCCGTGGGCTGGATCCGGCCCGTGGCACCATTTCATGGGCCCCTCCGCCCCTCCAAGGGCATTCGAGAAACGAAACTGCTACCCCCTTTGAAGCTGTTGGGACAAAAGGGCCACCCCCACTGTGCAGACAGGGGGAAATGGCCGTCTGTCCCTCGAAGCTGACTGAGAGTGTGTGGCCAGGGGGGCAGCTTGAAAAGGTTGGGAATCCCTGATTTATAACCATATCTCACCCGTACCCGCAAGAGATATATTCCAAGACATATTGCATGGACACTTGAAACCACTGATAACAGCAAACCCCATATTTAATACACACATCTGAGTCTTAAAAGCAGATGAGTTTCAAATGCCTCTGTCGTTCTACATGAGATCTGTCAAAATGTCTGCCTCTGTTGTTGTTTTGTTAATACTGTATTACATTGCAGACAGTGGCTTTCTTTCACTATCCCCTCGTGTCCAAAGCCATCAATACTGTTTTAAACCTTTTTGCAGAACATCACAGCTTTAGAAAACAATGCAACATTTACAAAAAACAGAGGCAGACATTTGGGTAGATCTCATTTGAAACGCCTCCTCTGCTCCTGGTTGGTCCAAAGCCATCAAAACTGTTTTATACCTTTCTGCACAACATCACAGCTTTAGAAAACAACCAGGCATCACATCTGGCTCTCCCTTTAAACCCAGAGTAACTAACGAAAACATGGAAAAGTTACTTTGGGGGAACTGCCACCCCCAAAGAGTAACCTGTCTACGCTCTGGTGCTGAGAACCCCAAAATCTGCTATGTCCGATCCACGCTGGAACAATTTTTTATCCACTTTTTGTGGACACTGGCTGCCACTGGTACCAACCTATGGGCTTAGAACCAAGTGGTTGATTTTAAGTCCACATCAGACTCGATCCCTGCAAAAAGGCTGCGACGTGCAAACCTCGTTTTGATGAAAACACACAGGCAGATGCTTTTTGAGGCATAAAAAAAAAAGAACAAAAGAGCAGGAGGGAAGGAATTTAGATGCCATAGAGACATCTGAAAGGTTGAAAGGAGCATTAATTAACTAATTTCCCCCCTGATGACTACTTTAAAAAATACCCGCAAACGGCTTCGGCCAGCAAAAAAAATCTGCTTTCCCCAGAATCAAAATGTTGAGCTTCTGTGAGGCAGGCAGGAGACCTAACAGCAAATGTTGGCCAGGTTGGGGGGGGGGGGGGGTTAGACAATTTTCAATTAGAGTCAATCTTAACAGATGTAACCGCCCAACGATCCATCCAAACACTCAGCAGCCCTTCCAAGACTGAGGAAGTCTGACGCAGTCCAGTTTCAAGAGCCGCAGAATGGAGTGCCTCCTCCCCACCCCGTTTGGTGGCTAACCAAAATCTAATTAAGAGTGGGTGACTTCTTATTAACGGAGGAGGGAAATTTCCCAGAAGTGGCAGCTGTGGTGGCAGTAACTAATGCCACCCATTAATCGTCTTTGCGGCCGTTTGTAATTATAGCAAGGGAATATAAATGTGGGGAGGGTGGAAAAGCGGGGGAGACGGGGGGGAGATGAAATTAAAAGAAGAAATCTTCCCATGTGTTTTGCTTAGGCGATCCATGCAACCAGGTAATGCCGATGGAACCGCCTTCAACAATTGTGGATCGGTTCAGTTGTGTAATAAAAATTAAAATAATTCAGTTTTAGACAAAAGGACAGTTTTTGTGACAAGGAAAGCAGAAAGGAAGGGCGGAAATTGACATTTGTGTCCCAAATGCGGGGGGTGGGGGAGTGTGGGCATCTAGGTACTATTTTGCGGAATATAGGTATTGTAGTCCCGCGTCTGTGGCAAATATCTGTTTGGGAAGTAGGCAAAGCCTTACCTTATTGTGTCCTCTATCAGCCGGTCAGAGCTGAAAAGCAGAAATGAAATTTTAATCTTGATCAGTCAACCAACCAACCAACCATCCACCCACCCAACCAACCAACCTGGTTGCCAGCCCATCCATCCATCCAACCATCCATCCAACTATCCATCCATCCATCCAACCTGATTGCTAGCCCATCTATCCATCCATCCATCCATCCATCCATCTATCCATCCAACCAACCAACCATCAATCCATCAATCCATCCATCCAACCAATCATCCATCCATCCATCCATCCATCCATCCATCCATCCATCCATCCATCCATCCAACCAACCAACCAACCTGATTGCCAGCCCATCCATCCATCCATCCATCCATCCATCCATCCATCCATCCATCCATCCATCCATCCATCCATCCATCCATCCATCCATCCATCCATCCATCCATCCATTACAGTCTACGATCAGTACAGTACAGGGGAAAAAACAACACAGAAGTTAAAATACGTATTAAAATACACGTTCCTTTTAATCATGATAATTCAGGTTTTCCAGCCTGCCTTTTTCTCATGCAAATGAGGATCAAGCATGCAAGATATAATACCTTTTAAAAATATGTTCGTCCACAAGAGGAGCCCATGTAGCAGCATTATCCCAAAATTTAAAAAGCAATTTCACCTTCCCTGCACCCCACTTTGATCCAATGCAATTTGTGCAAATGTAACAGATCAATTGATTTTTTTAAAAGTTGCACAGCAAATTAAAGTTTTATTTAAACCAGTGTTTCCTAACCTTTGTTTTTTTCGACTTCCAAGTTTAGCAAATGCTTACTAAACTTTTTGAAAAACCTTGGTTTGACAGGTGGCTTGGAAGATGATTTCAGAGAGAAGGAATCGGGTCACTTTGAAAACACACACACACCCACACACCCAAAAAATCCTGCCCATCCTCTTAAAATCCTGGGTGTATAAACAGAACACCTTAACACCCATCTTCTGAGGTGACACAATTCTTTTTATAGCTCTGTCTTCTCAACCGCCCCAGGTTTTTGGGAATTATATTTAAACCCTTTTGCGAGCATCTATCCGAACAGAAGATGCCTCACACAAAGTGCCAGAAAACCCACAAACGGACGGCTGTTCCGATGTTTCTGGTTTAACGTGAAAATAGGGTAAAAGAGAAAGTTTCGGGACAGAACGTCTGATATGGAGAGGAGGCGACCACGTGGCCTCGCTGTATGAAGCACCAAACTGGCTTCCATCTATATATCAGGGGTTCCCGACATAAGACATTTTGGAACGTCCTTTTGCTGCTGCTACTGTCCCCCTGAAGCGTACCTATTTATCTGCTTGCAATTTCTCACATTCAAAATGCTAGGCTGGCAGGTACACTACACCACACTAAATCATCAACCCTCCTCCTCAGATCACACCGAACCCATTTAACTTGCACGGAACGGAATACAGGGACTCTGTTGTCACAGTGGAATCATCTATTTTGGAAAACCAAGGACTCATTTTCCTACAGCCGAGGTGCAAGCAGGTCACTCTGATCGTGGGACAAACGCAAGAAAATCCACACACATTTTTAGACTCTGGGTAGAACGCACCCTCCATTTCCTTCTTCCAAACACTGTTGATTTTAACAGATTGCAAAATGTAAGCCAATCTTAAGTCTGGCCTAGATTTCCAAGGGACCGTCCTGGGTTCCACTGATCTGGATTCGAAGTATCTGAGACCCTCTTTGGTGCCGAAGGAATGAGGCGGGTTGACGGAGACGCCTCCATGGATGGCCAGACTTAATTTCTGACCGGGAGAAAGACATTAACCTCATGTGCATGGAGTGGAACAATCAGCATCAGCATCAGGAATCTGTATTTCAATTTTAAGAGGAAGCACTTTAGAGGTCGGCAGGTGAAAGAATTGAAGATGCTTCATGAAACTTGGCAAGGGAGTTTTATTGCTTGCTCTGGGTATTGTGGCTGTTTCTCAAAAATGCAAAGTAATCAGGACTTTTCGAAGCAAGCAGGCATTTTTGTGTCCGGGGTTCGTGGGGGAAAAAAGCAACCAGCCATCTGTTCCAAAAACACGGGCAGTTTCCCCCTCCACATGGAAAACAAGATGGAGATTTGACAGAGCAATATATTTTATTTTTTGGTCTCAGCCTTTTCAAAATGAAGCAAACGATACAACGAGATGAATTTTAGCCTGAACTGTACGTGAACTAATAATAACAATTTCGTGTCAGAAATTATTCTGCATTGAAAGGGATTTTTGTTGGAGAAACTCCGCTCAGGGGACACCCGAATGAGGCTCCTTTCACATCCACAAGATCTTTTCCCAACAAAGTGGTCCCTATTGATCTACTTGCAATTTCTCGCTTTCGATCTGCTCAATTGGCAGGAGCTGGGACAGGCGACAGGCGCTCACTCTGTCATGCAGTACCTGGGTCTCGAACTGCCGACTCGCCGTCCTTCTAGCTGACAAGGCGAGCTTCTTAAGCACCGAGCCACTGCAGTGAACTAAAGGTCACCCTTGCTTGAAAGCCAGTCGTATCTGACTCTAGGGTTCAATGCTCATCTTTCTTTCGTAGCCGAAGAGCCAGCGCTATCGGCTTCTGCAGAAGTTTCCGTGGTCATGTGGCAGGCATGAGTAGACGCTGTTGACCTTCCCACCGAAGTGGCCCCTATTTGTCTACTTGCAATTTCTTGCCTTCGAACTGCTAGGTGGACGGAGATGGGAGCTCAAGGCTTAACCCACCAGCTTCCGCCTTTTTCTTGGCCTTTCGATGCCACTCTCTGCAGAGACGCGGAGCCTCCCATGTTAAGTGCAGGAAGATTTCCCCCTCTCCTCCTCCTCCTCCTCCTCTCCCCAAGAAATGAATTTTTAAAAATCCAAACGGCAGGCGTTAATGTAAGTCATTACCGCTGAGCACATCTGTCAGAACGGATTCCGGTAATGTGCTAATGGACCTAGATATGCCGACAACTTTCTTGCTTTCTCTCCCTGACGCGTCCGGCTCCGTCCGGCGGCCAAAAAGAGAAAAGAACTGGAGAGAAGCCACCTGAAACCCAATTTTCTCCCTTGCAAAACACACGATCTGTAATTTGGGGAGAATTCCAAGCGAGAGAGGCACATCCATGACCAAGTTAGGGTGGACTCAAGGGTCCCCCAGAAGCGAAGCGAGTTTTAGAGATGGTTAGTCTCTAAAATCAGCTACGGCTGAATGTTAAAGCAGCGGCAGAAGAAGAAGGGAGGAGACTGTAGTAATGGATAGGGTAGAGAAGCTGGACCTTGCAATTACAGTTAAGCCCATTCTTAATTGACCAATTAAAGTGGCTCAAGTACACACCACACACACACACACACACACACACACACCCCTCATTTGTTTGTTTTTTTGGTAATGATTTTTTGCAGCTTAAGAACAGGCGAAGCAAAACGCTCAGGCCCGTTAGCTAACGGAATCCAAATGAGAACGTCGATACAGGCAGAAAGGGAGAGAAGGCACTTAGAAGACATTTAAGAGCCAAATCCATTAGAAATGCTTAGGACGAGGCAGCAAGGAAAGCCGTCCAAAGTCACTAGAATCTCTCCAAGGCAAACCGCCTGCTTGGCTTGACCCAATGAGAAGTTACACACCGGAGAAAGACACACACACACCCTTTGGAAGGGGGGATTTCTGGAATTTCTACACCCAGTGTTATGGCAGTGGTGGCACACCTTGGCACCCCAGGTGCTCTTGAACTTCCAATTCCCAAAAGCCCAAGTCTCTGTGAATCCACACGGATGGGTTGGCTTCTGACAGGAGAGAAATTTCATCTTTCTTCCACGTCTAGGTCAGACTTTACACTGCCAAAACGAAGCCACTTTCTTGGCTTTGCCGTTGGCCAAACTCAAGTCCTCGTCGACGCATGTTCTCTGGCAGACCAGCAAACAAGGCAGATTCCGGATCTCGCCACACGCATACCATGTGTTGCTGGCGTCTGCCAGCAGCTCCGATTTGGTGGCCACTCCGGTCCTCAGCCTAATAAGGGTCCCCCAAGTGATGTAGGGGAGGTCGAGTCAGTCAGCTCCTGACCATCCTCACTGGGGCCCCAACTCATCCCGGCCAGAGGTGGTGGGCAGGGGTGTGCTGGGCACCACGGGAGGGCGCTGGACAGCGGTGAGCAGTGGCAACCAAAGGACGGGGGAGAAGGCTGCCCCAAGGAATTGCTTGGTCGCCACCCCTCGCTTGCTCCGCCCGGCACGCGGAACTTTAGAATAAACCATCACTCCACGCTGAAGGAGGGAGCTTGGAGCAATGGCTTAATCTAAAGCGCAGTGCGCCGGATAATAAAATTATTATTTGCGCCCCACGGCGCCAGAGGCAAGGATGCACTGGGATGAATCCAGCTGTCCCAGTCTATGCCTGGTGGTGGGGAACGACACTTGGTCAAGGATTTCTGCAGGAGACCCTACTGACGGTGACTCAACACCGATTGCCAGGTGCTTTATTAACCTGGCCACCAAGAGGACTAACGGCCTTGGGTGCCAAAGTCAACAAGGAAGAATGAGGGTCCCCAAGTGGATTAAACCCCACTTGAATCCATCTTAACGGAGGGCAGCAGCGTCATCCATCCTGGCCTAGGGCTGAGGACTCTGGGTGCCGAAAGGGCTCGGGACCAGAAACTGACTTGGGGAACTGGATCCGTGGTATGGGGATCGCGTCACGATGCAGAAGGCAGATGGAAGGCCATTGCATTGTACTGCAGGACCATCTCCATGGCTGATCACCATGAGGATCGCCAATATCTGGAATTTGATACAGAAGACGATGACTCAAAAGGCTTCCTTAGAAACAGAGGTTTCTGGTGAATGTGCCACTGCCGTCGCTTTCTTTCCGTGAGTAAACAGAGGCCATTCAGCTTCGAATTCTCTCGGGGCCATGCGCGTTCTCAGAAAACGCGTCCTCCTCCGAGCCAACGCCAGGCCAATAAACTCCGTTCCCCCCCCCCCAGCGCAGCACTTTGCGAGATGAGTCTCCGGAAGGGCCTCCCATTCATCACCCAGGCTCGTGCCTCCGCTTGATGGAGAGGCTCATCAATGCGGGCGAGGGGAGGAAAGAGGGAAGGAGAAAATCCACCACCGGCAAAGGGATGATTTATTTACTCTGCCCTCGCCTGGGAGGGTTTGAACAGGAAAGAGCAAGAGAGAGGATTTAACTGTTGAGCTGGATGCAAAAGGACCCTCTCCTCTTAGATGTGCAGAGTTCAGGGGGGAATCGCTCGTTGACTCTTAAGTCAATTAAGCCCAGACATTAGGGAAAGGTCACCCGTGATCAAAAGCCAGTCGTAACCAACTGCAGGGTACAGTACTCATCCCAATAGCCAAAGAACCAGCGCTTTCTGTGTCTGCAGACGTTTCCACGGACCTGTGGCAGGCATGACTAAACACCAGCATGTGCGGAACACTGTTACCTTTCCCACCAAAGTGGAACCTGTTTATCTACTTGCAATTTCCTGCTTTCGAACCACTAGACTGGCAGACGCTGGGACAGACGAAGGGTCCGTCGTGCAGCACGCGGGCTTCAAATGGCTCACCGGCCAACTTCAAGTTCAGCGTCTTAATCACTTGACCCACCCACAGCCCGCCAGTCATTAGACAACCACGACGCTGGGGATGCGAGGTCAGCTTGGAAGGCAGCTAGAATTTCTCAGCAAAATCAAAAGAAATACAAGTTTCAGAATGTGTCGTGACTTGGGTTTCAATGCAGAGGCCTCGTTTTGACATATTATCATCATCATCATTATTTGCCGCCCGGCAACTTTTGAACGACCAAAATATGGTGGCCTTTGAGGGGGAAATCTTAGCTTTTTGGGAAAGATCTCCCTCTTGACCACGGCCTCTGGTTGATTTGTGACGTTTCACGTGGAAAAACGGGACGGAAAAAGGGAACGGCGAGCAATCTATTTGTCTTCTGTCCATTTCAAAGGGAGAGTGGGTCTTCCGTAAGAATGAACTGAGCGGGCGTACTTTGCATATGAGCCTTCAAAGGCAACTAAATTCGTTTCCAGAGGAAATAAATTAATAACAGAAAGTGCTGATGGATAATGCGGTCCTCTTTCCTTTGAGTCATCAACTTCGCGGCACATCCATCAAACGTCTTCTTGTCGTTTTAATAATGAACACATTCTGCAATGCCGTTATTAGAAAGGCTCAAGATGAAAGATCCACTTTTGGTCTCGATGCTCCCTGACCGAGACGTTGAGATTAACCACAACGAAGCAACCTCACTTTCACTCCGTCATGGCTTAGCAGGCGACGTGGTGTGGAATTTAAATAACCTCTTATTATTGTCTCTTTTCCTCAAAAGATTTCTAGCAAATCAAACCCGGTTGGGGATGCGATAGGGACTTCCAAGCAAGGAATTCTGGCACGGAGCTCAAAGGAAATTACTGGAGGTGCAGAAATGGGGCATCATCGCCGATGCCTTGATCTATATCATTTGGCAAGTGGTAAACACAATTTCCTGCATGCATTTTCCATGCGGCCGATTGTGGCCCACTGTTGGGGAAACAGCGCCATCTTGAGCTGCCCTGTTGACACTGTCTGGCCAGGAAAAATGCCCCCCCTACTCAAAAGTAAGGGTCGCCCTTGCTCGAAAGCCGGTCGTATCTGACTCTAGAGTTTGGCGCTCATCTCCGTTTACAGCCAAAGAGCCAGCGCTGTCTGCCTCTGCAGATATTTCTGTGGTCACCTGGCAGGCATGACTATAGGTAAAGGTTTCCCTCACTGGAAAGCCAGTCGTGTTCGACTTTAGGGTTCAGTGCTCATCTCTGTTTTAAAGCTGATGAACCAGCGCTGTCTGTCCTGCAGGCGTTTCCATGGTTACATGGCAGGCGTGACTAGACACCGGAGCGCACAGAACGCTGTTTACCTTCCCACCGAAGTGGTCCCTATTTATCTACTTGCAATTTCTTGCTTTCGAATGGCTAAGTTGGCAGGAGCTGGGACAGAGATGGGAGTTCACTCCGTCATGCAGTATTCAGGTCTTGCACTGCTGACCTGCCATCCTTCCAATCATCAAGTTCAGCATCTTAACCACTAAGCCCGCTCATAGGAATTCACATTTCATTGTGTTAACTAGAAACGCTAATGGACAAAGACGGTACGCATCAGAGCAAGTTAGCAGCAACGTCACATAAATGTACAACTCAGCCTCACAGATTGGTTTACTTAGAAGTAAAGCCCTCTTAACCAGACCCTTTGAAAACCACCCATTCAAACAAGGTCTCCACGTATTGGAGATAAATCAACGGCACCTACAAACAACAATAAGCAGCTCTCTTGAGTTCATCAATGCGAACGAGGTTCGTGGAACAAGGATATTGCTCCAGGAATAAATGAATCTACCAGATGGGCTCAATGTACATGAGTCTGGATGCAAAATTTCAAGTGTTTCTTTCTCCAAAACCCATGGCCGGGACCCTTTGGAAACTCAGCCACAACACTGGCATTCATGGATCCGTTTTACAGGATGGGACGCCCTCCACTAAACCACCGGCTGCAACAAATCTATAAACGTTTTAAGATGCCGGCAAAATTCTCAGTGGCACCGATGTTTAAAAAAAGATCGTCACCACCTCCCATTCACCTCCTACAGGTGTCAAGATGTGAGGGGGGGGGGGAAATGTTATTTTCAACACTTACACAAGACCCCCCAATTTGCTTCTCAAAACCTGACTTCACCAGAAAAGCAACCAGGAGTTTTAGCCACAAAAGGACACGAAAAAGGCCTGGGAATAACACGTGGGATTTAGATGATATGAAGTGTGCCGAGTCCAAATCTGAACTCAGAATTGGCCGATCACGTACAGATTTTAAGGCGTGCTAGAGCTGTTCAAATGACTGGTCACTGGGTAAGGAAACATTATAACAGTTGCAGCTTCCACTATGCTTGCTGCCGCCTCAGCTAAATCACGACCCCTGGTGGCGTGCATGTTCCAGCAGCTCTAGTCAAGTCAGTGAGCTGATGTCAGAAATAGGTCTATAAGGCAAGATGGAACAAGGGTTTGTCTCTAGTGAGAAACCATCTTATTGGGTAGTACAGCTAGGCCATAGAGTCAGTTTTGAGCTAAAGATGAGTAGGTGCAGCTGTGTTAATAAGCTGGACAATTTTTTGCTACGTTTGTGGCAAATCTACCCTGCGTGATCAACGCAAGAACCTAACCAAGAGGGTGAGATTTGCTAACTTAAGAGCCTGACGTCCTAAGCAGAATCGGACTTCAGATTTGGACTCAGCACACTTGATTTAGTAGAGGACACTTGGGTTAGACCCTTGCTTCCAACGCCTCCTCAAAACCAGCTGGTTTTCCAAGCTTCGGGAAGAATGAAGTCCGCCGGACAGACTTACTTCCGGAGGTGTTCGTGTTCCTTCAGGAAGAGCTCCGTCCGCCTGTTGTTCACTCCGTACCCGCTTTTGTAAGACCTGAAAGATAGAGGACCAGAAGTTACAATGGGAAGACAACACACCCAGGCAGCGAAGACTTATTATCGCTTTTCCGAAAGCAAAATATGGCGGAATAAGGACTGGGTTAGCCATGAAGACTGTACTGAGAATGTAATGCAGTGGCCTTTCATCTGCTCTCCATCAAGAGGGATTCAAATAGGATTTAGTACCCTTGGGGACCCTCACCCTTCCCGGTGGACTTCAGCACCCAAGCCGTTAGTCCTCAGGGTGGTCAGGTGAGTTGCTGGCATTATGGTCTACTCTATTACCATAGCAGGATAACCTGGCCATACATAAATGTGGGAGGAAAGCGTAAAGGTCACCCTTGCTCAAAAAGCCGTCGTATCTGACTCTAGGGTTCAATGCTCATGTTTATAGCCGAAGCACTTGCCAATGTTGCCTGCCTTTGCAGACATTTCCGTGGTCATGTGGCAGGCATGACTAGACACCAGAGTGCACGGAATACTGTTTGCCTTCCCGCCGAAGTGGTCCCTATTTTTCAACTTGCAATTTCTTGCTTTCGAACTGCTAGGTTAGCAGAGGCTGGGACAGACACGGGAGCTCATTCCGTCATGCAGTACTCGGGTTTTGAATTGCTGACCTTCTGCCTCCCAGTCAGTGTCTTAACCACTTGAGCCAATGCAATCCCTTGTTATCTTTATAGGGTCACTTTTAAAAAAAACAAAAATCAAACATTGTGCGCGCTTTTGTGATTCAAGATCAACTTCTTCCGCCACGCATCAATTTCTTGTGGATTTATGTAAGAAAATTACAAAGCAAAGTCCCCAAATTCATGGTACGATGTTCAGCCAAGCTGTGTCGTTCAGATTTTTCTTATGTTCTGGCCCCTCTCAAACACAACAGGCTAAGAATACCGATGGTTAATCTGTTAATGGCAGCATCGTGGGGCAAGACACAATCTGTTGGTTTCTTGTTTTCCTTTCTAAGACACTTCTGCTAACTAAGCCAAGGTCTGGCAGGTTGGGAACACTGGCAGGCAAAATGAGAAGCCATACAGGCAGACACTCGGCTTACTCGATATCTTTCCGGACGGATCCCATCAGGTTCTCCCTTTCCCGTACTGCGATGAAGTTCGACTTGGTTTTGTGAAATTCGTGTGTGTAGTCCTGGAGTAAAAAGAACCAGTTATGCAGACCAGCGTATGATTGGAAGATGCCAAAAAAGAGAACAGCATGTCTTGGTGTTAAACATAGCCAGACCAAAGATGTCAGCCAACATAGCTAATGAGAGCTTTTGCTTGACCGTCAGGGGCCATTAGCTTTACAAAAGACCTGTTCTCAGCAAAGAATGGCTGATCACGGCTGGTCTTACCTGCAAGATGTCTCTGTGCCGCTGTAAGGTGTGCATCAAGGCCGCGCTGATGGACGGGACTCCCGCGCTGTTGGTATACGCCGCCATTTTGTCATTAATCCCCGTGAGCTGTACCAAAGAGATCCCACAAGGTCAGCAGGGCGTTTAAAGCACTATTCAGATCAGATGGACTACAAGTCCCATCGCTCCGGCCATCACATCCATGCCGGAAAGAGGAATCTCGGTCCCACACTTTTAAACCCAAAGAATGTGATTTGGTTGATCATCAAAAGAAAGCAATCACAGAGAAGATGGGTGTTATTGTGGAGATGTAGAGCCCGGACAGAACTGAGCCACTAGGTCAATTCTGAAAAAGCAAAGAAACGCTGAAAATGTGTTTTATTATAGTTTGGTCTTTTTACATCAATCTACGTAAAAATCTTTGAAACTCCTCCCTCACAAAGGGATTTATCTGATGGACACACACTCACTTTTCCCAGGAGTTGCTCAATTTCTACAGCCATGGTTTCAAACATTCGGTCTTGACTGGATCCGTTCAAGAGAGGGGTTGTGTCAGTGCTAAACAAAAAAGGAGAGAGATCTTTCATACACCCATTTTTAAATCTTCTGTCTAATCTTTCTCTCTATCAGCTTAGCTAGGTTATCCTTCTATGGTCATAGAGTAGACCCTACTGCCAGTAACTCAACACCGATCATCAGGCAGCGGTTAACTAACCTGACCACCCCGAGGACTAAAAACAGGCTTGAGTGCCAAAATTCACAGGGAAGGGTGATGGTCTCCAAGTGGATAAAATGGTCCTACTTGAATCCCTCTTGATAGAGGGCAGCAGCTTCATCCATCCTGGCCTGGGGCTGAGGAGAAGGACTTTGCGTGCCAAAAGGGCTCAGGACCAGAAAGTGACTCAAAGGAACTGGATCGGTGGTACTATGGGGGTCACGCTGTGATGTAGAAGGAATGTGAAAGGCCACACCATTATATTCTCAGGACACTCTACATGGCTGATTGCCACGAGGATCGCCAATATTCAGATACAGCAGCAGAAGAAAAGAACTGCAGAATGAACTCACCAAAAGGTGCCTTCAGTTTGGCAGTTTAATGTCTGGCCAAGACATAGAAGAAGAAATGGCATAAAGAACACTTAATAAAGTATTTTTAATTTCCACAAATTCTTCTGGATAAGACTAAAGATTAACAGAACCACGAATACACTTTGAGTATACACTGCCCACAGAGCTGTTCGAACCATCCCTGGTGCTTAAAAACATCAATATCCACTGTTCTATAAGCCAGTTCTTCTGGCTGGGTGATGTGAGGAAATAGAAATGTAGTGCTAGTGGGTTTTAAAAAAACAAACAAACAGTGATGGAGATTTCTGAGTGTCTGTTCATTGAAGGGAGGATTTATGTGGTCTTCAAGTTGTTGCTGGGGGAGGATTGTGTGATAGGCATAACAATCTTGTGTTTCTGTGCGAAACAAAACTTAGATATTGATGGACATATAATGCCACGTAGTGACTGGCTGGAGTGATTCAGAGGAAGGGCCAAATTGTTTGAGGAGATAAAAGGAAGGGGGAGGAAAAGAACAGTCTCTTTTTGCCATGCTTTGTAAGTACTGTAGTTCTTTGGGGTTCTGGAATCCGCTTTGAACTTAGCAATCATGTAGT
Source organism: Furcifer pardalis (assembly GCA_030440675.1). Lineage (NCBI taxonomy): Eukaryota > Metazoa > Chordata > Lepidosauria > Squamata > Chamaeleonidae > Furcifer > Furcifer pardalis. The sequence goes on along the minus strand of CP126891.1, from coordinate 21,744,227 downwards.
CGTTTTTAAACTAAGGGCTTCCAAACATAGAAAAGTTTTCATTATTTTAATGTGCTGTCTGAACTGAAGATGCTTCATTTGCCTAGAACAGGGTTCCTCAAACCTGGCTCTCCAGGTGTTCTTGGACTTAAATTCCCAGAAGCCCAAGTCAAGAGACCTGGTGATCAAGGACTTCTGGGAATTGTAGTCTAAGAACATCCGGAGAGCCAAGTTTGAAGACCCCTGGCCTAGAATTATTTTGGCTTCCTGAAACTTTGAATTGTAACCTGCTTTTCCTAAAATATAACATCATTCTCAATGACGTGGCTGGAGTGTGTTTCCTTTATGCTACATTTCCAACGGTCTGACTCAAGTCAGGATCTGTAAGAATGCTGGCTAAAATCCTGGATTGCTTAGCCTCAGGGCGTCAATTCAGGCGCATTCCCACTCACTTGTAAGCAAATGGCTCTACTCGGGAGTAAGGGGAACGTTACAAGTGGCAACTTCCATCAGCATTTTCCAGCATGTGCCAAAACCAAATACAATGGAATTCAATGGTCCTTTGATGACCAGGAGGAACAAGCGTAAAGTGTAACACATATGGTTTTTAAAAATCAAAAGCGAGAAGCAGGCTGGGAGATAGTGATCATCGTGGTGAATCGAGGGGGCTCGGACTTAAACAAAGAAATAAAAGCACTGCCAAAATGAAAACGCAAGGCAAAGAAAGTAGGAAGAAAGGTTTGTACCTATACCTATCGCGTCTTCCGTCCCGGGAATTGTTGTGGCTGTAACTGGTGCAGAGTTTGCTGAAGGAGACCAGTTTGAGGTCCAGTTCATTCTCAAGCTGTCGGGCTTGCTTCCTCAGATCTGCGCATGAAGCAATCAAAAACCAAAGCAATCACACATCTATACCATCCCATAGTGCTTCATGCACTCTCTGGGCGGCTCACAAGTTAATTAACATTTTATTTATTTATTTTATTCAACTTATACCCAGACCATGTGGGGTGCCCTCCCAGTCTGGGTGACTCACAATGTTAAAAAAGCAAAACCACCACCACAAAACCATAGAAACCCCACCCACCTACCCAGTCCAATCAGCCCCTATCAACATTTATTTATTTATTTATTTATTTATTAGTTCAAATTTATATTGCCGCCCACTTGCCATGGCAACTCAGGGCGGCTTACAGACAATACATTACATTACATTACATTACAATATAATATGTTGGGGTGGGCACAGGGGGAGGGGCGGCAAGGTACATGCTGGGTACTCGTTCTAAACCCCCCCTTGGAAGAATGGAAGGCTGAATCAACCTTGAGCCCTGGTAAGGCTCGAACTTACAATCTTTTGGTTGCAAGACAGCAGTTTAACCACTGCTCCACCAGGCCATTTTGCACATGGCTTCTACTCATTCCTGACAAACTTTCCCAGCATGGAGCAGAAGGGGAGCTTCCAGTTGGCAGCTTTTGGAGACTTAACCACTACTTATAATACATGAGCACTCTTTCTTTCCTCATCTACCAGAAATTTTGAGATTTAGGAAGATGACACCAAGATCGTCCAGCCAAGTACGCTAAACAGTCCTAGCAGGAGTCTTCTGTCAGCTATTGTCCCAAAAAGAAAAAGGAACTTTTCCAAATTCTGGTTTCTGTCCCAGATTATGAAATGTAAAGCATTCTGCTTTTGGGATATGAAGCTCAACCATCTGAAGTGTGGGATAACAATTATTTCATGTCAGAAATTATTCTGGGTTGAAAGGATTTTTGGTGGAGGAACTCCGCCCGGGGGGCACCCGAATGAGGCTCCTTTCAAGTCCCCAAGACATGAAACTGTAGAATAAATTGAATTTATATGTCTTAGACAAGGATTTCTTAGAATGGCAGGCATATAAGCAATGCTACTTGTTGCTCAGAGGTAATCTCTGCCTGAACAAAGTCCCAGGTACAAGTTTCTACAACTCCAGGTATATCTAGGAAAGCATCCTGGTCAAAAGTCTAGAGAGGTTTTCTAGCCAGTGTCAAAACAGGGTCTCCATTAGGTTATGCTGCTATAATATAAGATAGGATTTTTTTTCTTTTTACTCAATTAAGGAACACAAAAACCAGAATTTCATACTCTGTTTTCACATCAGAGTGTCTGGTTTACACCTAGGAGGTCCCATATTGGAATCTCGACATTTCAACGCAGAGTAAAAAAGGAACAAAGTCTGCAATCTTGAAAAACAAACATATCTATTCCAGTATTTAATCATTTTATTATGGTAAAGGTTTCCCTTGCTCGAAAGCCAGTTGTATTCAGTGCTCATCTGTTTCATAGCCGAAGGGCCAGCGCTGTCTGCTTCTGCAGACGTTTCCGTGGTCATGTGGCAGGCATGACCAGACACCAGAGTGCACGGAATGCTGTTTACCTTCCCACCGAAGTGGTCCCTATTTATCTACTTTCAATTTCTTGCTTTCAAACTGCTCAGTTGACAGGAGCTGGGAGAGAGACAGGAGCTCATTCCATCCTGCAGTACTCGGGAACCGAACTGCTGACCTCCTTCTCTCTCTCTCTCTCTCTCTCTCTCTCTCACACACACACACACACACACACATATCTATCTATCTATAGTGCGGTTTCCCATAAGAATGCATCGGGGGGATTTATTATGGCGAAGTGCAGTTTCCCATAGGAATGCGATGAAAACCAATTAATCTGTTCTGAAAAAAATTCCATAAACTGAGACATTATTTTTAATGGAGTTTCATTCATAAAGTGAAAAATACATTAAATGAAGTGTTTGTAAAGCATATATAGTACAGCATATAGATACAGAGACACAGATAAATAGATTCTGTATAGATCAATTTCAATTTGAATCACTTTATTACAGTCAATGATCAGTATAGTAAAATAAGAGGACTTTTTAAAAATTTAAATGGACAAGATACAGTTAAAACATACTAGCCACAGACATATTTATTTGAGTTAAAATAAAATAAAATCAATTGTTAAGATTTGTGATACAATTAAAAGACAGAACACATTTACACAGTTAAATCACCTTGCATTTCCAAAATTTGAGTATAGATAGATAAATACAGTATAGAAATATAATTATTTTAATTTTTTTAAAAAATCTCAAATAAAAACACTAGGGGAAAAACGCAGAGAAACAGCCACTATCAATTAAAACGCTATCAGCAGCATTAAAAAATAGATATCTAGTCATGCCTGCCACATGACCAGGGAAAGGTCTGCAGAAGCAGACAGCGCTGGCTCTTCGGCTATGAAACAGAGAGGAGCACCGAACCCTAGAGTCAGATACGGCTGGCTTTCGAGCAAGGGTGACCTTTACCTTTAATATCAATTAAAAAGAGTCAAACATGAGATAATTCGAATAATCTTATGTAGGCCTCAAAAGGCTTGTTGGTACAGGGAGGTCCTTCGGTTGTTTTTGCCCCCCCTTCTTCCAAACCCCCTCATAGTCACGAGGGGCTCTTTTCTCCTCAGAAAGTGTCTTCTTTCTCCTCAGGCAACCTACGGAACCTCCTCCCACTGGACGCCCCGACACTAAACCTCCCTCTGATACCCCCCCCCCCTTGGAGGACTCTCTCCGCCCCCGCCGCCGCCCTCCTTCGCCCCACTCACCCTCCCAGTAGTTGCTGCCGCTGCCGCCCCCCGAGGCCGCCGCTGCCGCCGCCATCTTTGTCGTCCAACGTCAGACTCTCTTCAGCCTAATGCCGGCGGCGGCGGCGAGGCGGCGCTGAGCCAACGAGAGGGCGCCGGACAGAGTGTCGCGGCCGCATCCGTCGCACACTTCCGGCCACGGGGAGAACCGGCCTTTACCAATGGCTCCGTGCGCCGCACAGCCAGGAGGGACCATAGAGCGCAGTTCTAGAGCGGAAACCGCCCTCAGCAGCGCCACCCAGCGGCGCCAGGGACTTCTTTTTTAAAAAACTGTGTCTTTTAAGTGTATATAGACTAGAATCAGTTCCCAGCCTTTTTAACCCGGGGGGGCCATTGGATTGGGTCACGCTCCCACAGACAGCTTCGGGGGCCGGACGGCCATTTTGCCCTTCCTCCACCCCATGGCACTTCCTGGTGTGGTGGAGGCATGAAATGGTGCAGTGTGGGTTGCATCTAGCCAGTGAGCTGCAGGTTGAAAATTCCTGGTATAGACTGATGGGCACTCCCAGCTGTTGGTGAACTTCAGTTCCCAGAAAACCCTGATCTGCAGGAGTGCTGACTTGGGCTTCTGGGAATTGAAGTCGAAGAACAGCTGGAGTGCCAAGCTTCGCCATCACAGGTGTAGGCCCAATAACCCCCAAATCCATAGCCTCTTCCAATGTCAAATGACAGGTAAGAGAATCCCTTGGAAGGGATTCCATCAACTGAAATCCAACATCTTTTGGTCACCCAATAGGGGGGAAGGAACACTTTTTCTAATATATATATTTTTGCTATTCCAAAGACCTCCTGCAGCCCTAAAGCAGTAATGGCCATCTTTGGCATTGCAGTTCTTGAACTTCAATTCCCAGAAGCCCTGATTGTCCAAGAACACCTGGAGTGCCAAGGTTGGCCCTCATTGTCCTAAAGGATCCTTCTTACAAACAAAATGCAGAGAGGAAAGGAGGGGCTGCGGTGATTCAGTGGTTAAGAAGCCTGCCTTGCTAGCTGGAAGGCCGGCAAGTTGGCAGCTCGAGACCCAGGTACTGCGTGATGGAATGAGCGCCCATTTCTGTCCCAGTTCCTGCAAACCTAGCAGATCAAACGCAAGACATTGCAACAGGGACCACTGGGGTGAGAAAAGATCTTGGGGACACGAAAAGAGCCTCTTTCGGGCGTCCCCTGAGCGGAGCTTCTCCAGCACAAAATCCTTTCAACCCAGGATATCTGACACGAAATTATTATTATTATTAGAGGGGAAATAAATGAGAATCAATGAGATCATGTGGCCTAAAAAGGAAATGGGGAATGACGTACAGGAAAGAAGTGTTACCCATGAAGGAAGGAAGATACTAGAGACCTCTTCAAATAGTTTTATACAGATTAGAGCTCGGTATACAGGTTTAAAAAAACACCACAAACGCACTCACAGAAGACTTGGTGGTAAATTTACTTCCACCAGTGGGTTTGGATTCCCCCCCCCCCGCCCCAAAGTCAAGCCAAGCTCATTTCAAACATTTGCTTTTGAAGGCACACATGGACCAAGAAACACAAGACATTGGCAGCCACCCTCCGCTCCAGGGAAGCAAACGCCAACCCTCTGAGGCGGGCCACGTGGCAGATAAAAGAGCAGGGGGCTGGTGCCCCAATTCGACAATCCAGAATTATTATTATTATTATTATTTTAAAAAGTCTTTGCATAATTTGTGATCAGAACGCGTCTCTCAAAGTCAAATGGGCCTCCATATGCGGTCCTCGGAACGCGAGTGTGGAAAAGTAACTTTTGGGACTATTGTTGAGAGAAATCCGGCCAGGCATGGCCACTTATTCTGGACGCTGTAATCCAAAGAGGCAATTTCCATACTGATTCTCATCACCTCGGAAGGAAAGCCAAAGAACCAGCACCATGTTTTAAAAGACACTTTTCAGGGGGATTTCAGAGAGCGATGAAGAAGACGAATTTACGGGCTTAAGAGTTAACAAGATTTTGCTTTCCTAAAAAAATGCAGCAGTCAATATCAATTAAGGAAAGCTACCCTCGGGTGAGTATAGCAGAACTTTACCAACAGGCTTCTAGGTTAGACAAATGGTTGTTGTTGGTTTTTGGTGGGGGGCATAATAAGTAACCTTTATGTATTACAGTAGAATCTCGGTTAACAAACAGCTTGGTTTACATAAAAATCGCATAACAAAAGGAAATCCATAGAAAATAGTGGCTCGGCTTACAGAATTTTTTCAGAACGGATTAATTGGTTTTCAATGCATTGTTTTGGTTAAAGAATTTTGGTTTTTAATGCATTTCTTGGGGGAATTCGGTTTAAGTAATTTTCACTGTAAGAAACATCCTGGAGAACGCATTAATTACATTAATCGAGGTTCCATTGTACATGTATTTCTAAAACCTTGTTACCCATAAAACACTAGGAGAGTTGGCCCTTTCTTCTTCCTTTTACTTTGGAGAATTTTTAAACTCATTAGTAACAAATAATGTAAGAAACCATTCGTTTAGTAACAGGCAGTATTAATTAGTTGTTTTTCTACAAAAAGAAGCCAGTGATCTTTGTAAAAGTCTAGATTAGGAGTACCCAAACTTTATGGGTCGTGGGCCAGTCACGTAGTTCAGGGGGCTGGTCACTATGACCTGGGGGCCGGATCTAGCCCACGACTCCAATTCATCTGGCCCGCGAAGCCCTCGTCGCTCCCAAAAGCGGAAGTAAAACGCGCCATACAGGTGTATTTTACTTCTGCTTCCGGGAGTGACGAGGGCTTCGCGGGACAGATGAATTGCCATCAGGGGCTGGATCCAGCCCCCATGTCATAGTTTGGTCACCCCATGTATAGATGATAGAAAGAAAGAAAGAAAAGCAATTTGCTCTCCAGAAATTTGACAATTTGACCTCCAGAAAGGATGTGTCAGGCTACGTTTCCATCCCTGGCGCTCTCCCATTAAGAAAGCAACCAAGTTTTTAAAATGCGAACAGACGTTAAAAGCAAACAAAGGAAATTACACAAAATGTACACAATAGGTGTGACCCTTAGCACAGGCTTCTGGCCTAACAGGAACATTCGTGCAAGATTCGCGGGATGGCTTCGTTCCATGACACTTGAAGACTTCCTTGACATTTCAGCTCAAGTAGCTAGGAGATGCCCTTGTAATACAGGCACATGGGACTTGGAACTCTCCAGGCATTGGTGAGGTGCCCTCTCCTATCATCCCTTAGCAAGAGCCAAGCTACCAGACTCCCAACTCACTCTGGAGAGATGCTGGTTTCTCAGCACAACAGTAAAAACCCTTGCGCCACTTCCTTCAGCTGGGATGAGCCCACCGTACAGTTTGGGTTCAGGACGGAAAGCAAAAAGGCAGGAAAGAAAATAAACTGTACACCAGCAGACTTCCATAAGAAATCCGATCGCAGGAGAAAAGCCCAGGTCTGGAAAGGAAGGACAGAGCAAAGTGTTTTCCCCAAAGAGCAATCAGACAAACTCCCCAAAGAGAGAAAAATATTTTTAAAAGTGTTCTCCTAGACTACAGGCGTGCAACGAGGCAAACAGGTAAAAACCCGTGAGCTGCAAAAGACTCGTTTGGCACCAGGTCAGAAATCCGATAACCGGCTATCGTAGGGGGATCAAAGGTACAGGAGCGCCGGAGGGTTAAAGGAAAAGAAGATGGGTTTTATTTTCCCTTCACGAGCCACAGCTGGAGAAAAAGAAAGATTCTCGCCACTCGGCACAAACCTCTCGTCTTCCCAGCTTATCAACCAGGTTATCGTTGAACCGATTCCTGTCAATATTGCCAAGCCTGAAGCCATCGCAGGAGGGAGAGGAGAGCGTATCTTCCCTACGGAAAGTCAGAGGTTTATATTTTTTTTAATGCTCGTGCAGCGAAACCCTGAAGCTGCCCTGGCTTGAAACAGAAAGAGATTCCAGAAACGTGCGTCTGCTGCGGAAAGCAGCCGCTTAGGAATTGCGGAGGGAGAAATGAAACGAAAAGCAACAGCGTGGCTTCATCTGGATGGTTGGTGAGAGCAACCAGCCCTCTCGGAAGGGTTAGCAAAGTACTCAGAGAGATGCCGACGGCCACTTTTGGTGCCCGCTACGCCACTTGAGCCGCCTGGCTGCCGACGCCGGCTCTCTGAAAGGAGCCTCTGGTTCTACAGAAGGAGCCGAGGAGGCCCCAAAGGGACGGTTCCTCAAGTGTCACAAGTTCTGTCTCTGCAGGGGACGCAGCCCTGCTGGCGGGAGGGTCAGTGCTTGCTGGAATAGAGTGTCTCCTCCTCCGTGTCCGTTTCGTCCTGGAACTCGTGGCTCAGGAGCGACTTCTTGGAGCCAGTGGACATCATGCGGATCTCGTCCTCGTAGTCGTCCTGGTGCTGCCGGAGGCGGTGGAAGCCGTCCTTGTGCCGGTTGGACTTGATGGAGCAGACGCACCAGATGATGCAGGCGGTGAGGATCAGGGCAGTCATGGTGGCCCCTGGGCAGAGTGGAAGGGGAGAAACAAAGCCCATCATCCCCTTGTTGCCTCCAGGGCAAGCACACATGCTTCTATGCGCTGCTTACCAAAGGGGATGTCTGTAGATCAGGGCCCCCCAAACTTTTTTTGCACCACAGACCAACGCATGCTAAGCAATTTTCCCATGGACCATTAAACGGGGGTGATCTCTTAAAGATGGGCAGTGTAATACCTCACTGCGCACAGGCGGGGGGGAGCTAAAAAACAAGAAGTGGGGACCCAGCTGCCTGCCTGCCAGCCGCCGCCGCCGCCCCGCCCCTGCCCCTTTTTGGGACAGCCCATGGCCCCGTGAGAAAACCATTCCCAGCCCTCTCACCTGCCACCGTAACCACCAACTCCCTCGGGAGGCCGAAGATCTTGTTGTCAACGTCAAACTGGATGTGCAGGAAGGTGGCCTTGTCGTGACGCACCAAGACCTGGAAATAAGCAAGCGTGGGGGTCACGGGCAGCAGAAAGAAACATCCAAACACACATGGATGCAGGTGATCTGCAGGTGACTCAGGTTCCCCATAGGAATGGCAAGGGGACAGTGAACCTCCAGTTGAAGGCGAGGAGGGAGAAAGACTCCTAGGATGAGACTAGAGGGGGAAAGAAATCTCTTTGGGGAGGGGGGTTTACAATGCCAGGACTGTGGTGGCTTAGTGGTTAAGACGCTGAACTTGGCGACTGAAAGGTCGACAGGTCAGCAGTTCGAGACCTGGGTCCTGCACGATAAGAGTGAGTTCCCGTCACCATCTGCCCCAGCTCCTGCCAACCGAGTTCGAAAGCAAGACATTGCAAGGAGATAAAGAGGTACCACGTTGGTGGGAAGGAACATCATTAAAGGGGGATATAGCTGAAGAGCTCAGTCCCCCCTACGCCACTTAGAGGACCCTGAATGGGCCGAAGGTCGAAGCCCCTAAATGCAAGACCAACAGGCTCCAACGGGGGGTGCTGGCGGGCAACGCCACGCGGTGTGGATGTGGAGAGATGCACATCCCTGTCTTTCCAACTCTCCTCCCATCCCCCTCGCAAGGACAGGCAAAGAAAAGGTCTCCCCAAAGTCTCTCGCGCTGCACGTCCTCCACCCCGGAGGCCCCCATGAGAACTTTGGCCTTCTCTGCCACGTGGAGATTTGAGCAGAGGCCACCGCACTTACCTGGATGTGCTGCCGCTGGTAGCCTTCAGCCATGGTGTGGATTTTGTGGTAGCCGGGGGCCAGCAGCACATGGAAGTAGCCCCCGTCCTTGGTAAAGACTTTCACCCCTTCGTTGAGGACAATTTGCGCTCTGGACACAGGGCGGCCGAGCTTGTCTTCGACAAGCCCATAGACACCTTTGTGAACCTGGAGGAGACAAATTACAACCACAAGGAGACCTGGTAAATGGTGCTTCGTAGGGAGAAATCCACACACACACACACACCCTTTTATGCTTATGGGTCAAACTCTCCTTTCTAGAATAAAACACAGACAAGGATTAAGCAAGATGTGAGAGGTCTGTTTCCTGGGGTTACCTTTCTTTGCAGGCCTCCCTGCAAAGATCAGGGTTGGTTAAAACAGAACGGCAATAAACCCTAATCCCCAAAACTGGAGGGTTACGGCAGACAAAATAAAGCCTGGAGAACTAAGAGAAATTTCAAAGATAACTAAAATTTGTCCAAAAAAAGCCAAGCTTTCACAGAGCTTCAACGAAGAAAGCTGAACTTGACACAAAGACCACTTGCTGAAACCAATCGACTTGTTGCTCAATTCTGAGCCGCTGCCATAAAAATAAAAACAGAATTCCCGAAAGCCTTCAAGGGTTCCCCAAGACTCACCTCGACCAGCATGCTGAGCAGTGACTTCTTATTCTCCGACCACAGAGCGTGGAGCTGCCCGGCGCTCGGGAAGTAACAGCACCCGGTGTACACGGTGATTTCCGGGCAGTGCCCGTATGTCAAGCTGAAATCCTGAGAAGCCACAGGTAAAGAAAAAAGCGGGGGGAAAGAGGAAGACTCGTCAGAGGAATAAGCCATCGATCCCTGGCCATGATGGCATTCTTTAGACGCCGCGAAGAACCGAAGCCTCGCTCCGGATGGCCTACCTTCATGCTGCCCAGATGGCTGTTCCATTCTGCCCCCAGCAAAACGCCTCCCGGGATATTCTCATCTGCAAAAAAAAAAAAAAATCAACAGAAGTCAGAGGGGCTTTGGAAAGAACTGACCGGCCACCCGGCCCACCCCAGAGGCCAGGCTGCCGACGGCACGTACCTGACTTATTTGGGCAGCCAGGCTGCCCCAGGTGCATTGTGGGGTGGTTATTCGCATACACTGATGCCAGGTATTTCAAGGTTTCTTTGTACTCCACTACAGGAAGAAAGAAGAGAAAGAGGAAGGCTTAGCAGCGAGCAACTTAAGATTCTGCAGGAACAGAAAGCCCGCCATTACCTGGACCTCCAGCTCAAGGTCACCCTTGCTTGAAGGCCAGTCGTATCCGACTCTAGGGTTCAGTGCTCATTTCTGTTTCAAAGCCAAAGGGCCAGCGCTGTCTGCGTCTGCAGACATTTCCATGGTCATGTGGCAGGCATGACTAGACACCCAAGCGCACAGAACGCTGTTACCTTCCCACCGAAGTGGTCCCTATTTATCTACTTCTTGCTTTCAAACTGCTAGGTTGGCAGGAGCTGGGACAAAGACGGGAGCTCATTCCATACTGCAGTACTCAGGAATCGAACTGCTGACCTTCTGCCTCCCAGTCAGCCTCTTAGCCACTTGAGCCACTGCAGTCCTATTTATCTACTTGCAATTTCTTGCTCTCGAACTGCTAGGTTGGCAGGATTGGGACAGACGACAGGCGCCCACTCCGTCGTACAGTACTTGGTCCTCAAAGTGCTGACCTGCCAACCTTCCAGTTGTCAAGTTCAGTGTCTTCACCACTTGAAGCCACCGCTGTCCAGGTCCATTTTGCCCCAAACAGCTGGAGGCAGGGGCCCAAAGGCCAGTGTCAAAGACAAGCCAACATCAGTGGTACCTGTCTGGACGGGTTTGTCGTAGGGGTAGGTGACCAGCAGGGACCCTCCGTCCAGGGCCACAGAGAGGCTGAAGTCTCCCTTCTGGATCAGGTTCTCCATGATGGCTTTGGTCTCTGGATCTTTTGCTGCTGAGGAGTTGCCTAGGAAGAAGGGTTGAAAAGTCTCTTGCAGAACAGAGGCAGCAAAATCGAAGTCCATGATGGCGAACCTTGGCATGCCAGGTGATCTTGGACTTCAGTTCCCAGAAGGTCCCCTGTGAATCCACACAAATGGGTTTATTGCACAGATGCGCATTAAACCCATTTGTGTGGATTCACAGGGGACTTGGGCTTTCTTGCTTTCAAACTGCTACGTTGGCAGGAGCTGGGACAGAGACAGGAGCTCTTTCTGTCATGCAGTTACCCGGGTCTCGAGCGGCCGACTTGCTGGCCTTCCAGCTTACCAAGGCGAGCTTCTTAACCACCGAGCCACCCCCTGACCCTCCAAGAGGCACCTCAAACTAGATCCATGGAGACAACCCAGGAAGGCAGGGCAGGGGTCACACAAGGGGCTCTTTCTGACCCTGTCGTCCACCTTCCTGGTCTTCTCCAGATGTGTCAAATGACAGCCCCGTCCCCATCATCACAAGCCTTCTACAGAATGTCTGTTGGCGGCAGGTGGGGGGCAGTGGCTTCATCCCAAGGGCTTCCGTCTCCCTCTTTCATGTAAGAGTGTGAAGCTCATGGGGTGGGTGGAGAGATCAGGCCTGCTTTACTTGTGAAATCCGTGTCCAGATCTTTGCCGTTGGCGTTGTTGAAACCAATCTTCGACGCACAGTCTCCCTCCCGGGCAACTTCGCGGCCATCCGGATTTAGGGAGGGCACAATCACGATCCTGGTGTTGTCGATCAGCTGGAAAGAGGGAGGGGGACACGTTTACCCACTGCCAGTTGGAGAGAAACATCCCAACACGCACCAGAGTGAGCGTTACGTAATCCAGTTATGGCAAACCTTGGCACTCCAGCTGTCCTTGGACTTCAATTCCCAGAAGCCCATGCCTCTGTGAATCCACACGAATGGGTTTACTGTGTGTACTGCTGGAACTCACAACTTCTTGGTGGCAGCACAGCTGTTTGGCCGCTGTGCTCCACTGACCAGGACGGCTACATGCAGCTGTTGCTCCTTAAACTTTCCTAAGCCTGTTTCCCAGATGTCACAGAGGGGAAATGGGGGATCTTGTTTCAAAAGGAAAATTTTCCCGACCCCCGTGGCTAAGCAAGGCAATCCTGAAGCCACCCGAGGGCCCCCACCCTGTGCTGGGGCCGACGACAGCCTACCTTGGTGATGGCCGGATTCTTTTTGTAGTTCATGCAGAGGAACTCCGCCAGGGACAAGAGCAGTTCCGTGCCCACGGGCGCGTTGCCGTGGATGCCGGCCACGAAACGGATTTTGGGCTCCTCTGGCTCTGACCGGTTGGGCTTGTTCGAGATCTCCAGGGAGGAGATGTAACGGAACTCGCGGCTTTGACCCAAGCTAGAAAAAGACGGCATGAAAAAGATCGGAGGCACTTCTGGGTGGATTTCTAACACAGGCAGCCGTTTTGCATTTCACCCTAGAGAACTGGGGAGAAGGCTCCTGGTTCTCCTGAGGAAAGCCACGCCCCGCAAAAGACGACAAGGCAGGTTTACTCGACTCCACAAATAAACTCACCCCCGTTTCCCCGTGCATTTTAAATGTGTAAGACATGGATCTCATATGTCTGCTACAAGATACTTAAGAAGACTGGAAAGCCAGCTTAGTCTAGGCAAAAGGAGTGCACGGAATGCTGTTTTACTTCCATTTCCGGCGGGAGGAACCATGTGACCGGCACACTGCACCACGTGACCAGCCCGCCGGCCCAGGTGACTGGCCTGCGGCCCAAAAAGTCTGGGCACCCCTGAGGCACACAAACCTACCTTGAGAGATTTGTGATATCTGGATAATTCAAGTTCAGGCCTCTCAGAAACAATGACTGGTCGTAGTAAAGACGGTAGCGGGAAGGGTGGATGTCAGCCGAGGAAGAGAGCAGGAGGCGTTCCAGGCCGTCCTCGGCCGATAGGTCTTTGATCAGCGTTTCAAATTCCTTGGTGACGGTGCCGTCCGCCTCAGCCGCATTTAATTCTGGGGTCTTCCCCTCCTCAGTCTTGGAGTCTTTCTGAGTCAAAGTGAAGTTCACTTGCACAGCAGACTTATCTCCAACTTTCACGGTCTTCGTTTCTGAATTATACCTTTCAAGAAGTGAGGAGAGAAGGAGAAAACGTGAGAATCCGGGGGCTGGATCACACTCTCTCAGTCAGCTTCAAGGGCCGGACGGCCATTTTGCCCAACAGCTTCAAAAGGGTCAGCCATTTTGTTTCTCAAATGCCCTTGGAGAAGGTGGCGTCACATGAAATGGCGCCACAGGCCAGATCCAGCCTTAGGTTGGGAACTCCTGGGTTACAGGGTGGAAAAGTTACCTTTTTTGACCTACAGGTTCCCAAATCCCCCCCAGGTGACATGGCAATTTGAGATGCCAGAGTCCCAGAATTAAATGTTTCATGCTCTAGAAAGGGTATGCATTATCACCAGGGATGCTATAATGTACAAGAGCCAATACACTGCATAATATCTCCATCCAAGAGGAAACTGTTATCAAGAGTACAGATTCTTTATTAAGAACCTGAGCTGAGATGCAATTTGTTTTATTAATGCATTAAAACTTCTACCAGACGTTTTGAAGCCGATAAGAGTCCTTGTCATGGCTAACAAAAGCCGGTATGAAAAACTCATTCATTATGTCCCTAGAAGACAGATAACACTGTATCACACAAATTTTTTTTTAAAAAAAAGTCTGCTACCTGGTCTAATCCAGGCATCCTATACTAAATCAAGTATGTTGAATCCAAATCTGAAGTCCGATTTTGCCTAGGACGTCAGGACCTTAAGTTAGCAAATCTCAACCTCTTGTTTAGGTTCTTGCATTGATCATACAGGGGTATATTTGTCACAAATGTAGCAAAAATTGACTGATTTATTAACACAAATTGACTGGTTGATTAACACACCTGTGCCTACTCATCTTTAGCATAAAACAAACTCATTATCGTCTAGCTGCACTATCCAATGAGATGGTTTCGCACTAGAGACAAGGCCTTGGTCCATCTCGCCTTATAGACCTATTTCTGACATCACCTCACTGACTTGCCCAGACATGCTCAGGCCCTACTGGAACATGCATGCCACCAGGGGACATGATTCAGCTAAGGCAGTAGCAGGTGACAGCTGATGGCTACTTCTGACTGCATGGGTTCAACGTGTCGGACATGCTGAGTGTCTGGCTGGCTAAAACACAACTTTTCCCTTTACCGCTTGGGAAACGTACTGTTAAAACTCACCCTCGGGCAGACGCTGTGATTTTGTAAGTCCCCGGGGTCAAGAGGCGCCAATAGTCTCCGCTCTTATAAGTGGAGACGGGGTGATCAATGCTGGCGACGCTGACGGTAGCGTTCAAGATGCCCCGTCCGTCTGTGGCATCCAGCACAAAACCCTTCACACCTCGGTGGACCTAAGCGGAGAGGGCAGGAGGAAAAATACGGAGAATTATTGGAAACATCTGCCCAAATATATAAGCAGCCAGCTTTTGTCCTCTGTCCTAATTTATGAGAAAAGAAGGGACTGGGATTCTTTTTGAGGGGAAAGACGGCTAGGTCTGGTTTTTTAATTTTAGAAAATTTAATTTAATAGTCGCATTTATGCTGGTGCCCCCTCCTTCCCCCCAGCACAGAGTTTGCCCCTCCCCTCTGTTTGGGCACTCCGTCTCTAAAAGGTTCGCCATCCTTGTCCTAGAAGCTATACAAGTAGGCCCCTGGCGTCCTCCGTTTTCATTTCTTCCCTCCCTGAAGGCCAAGCATCCTCTTACCTGCTTGACGAATTGCAGTAGAGACCTGCGGTTCTGCTGCCAATACTTTGGCAGGTCACTGGCCTTCGGATACTTGACGCAGCCCAGCTCGACGGTCACTTCGAAGCAGTTGGTGTGGACGTAATTCCAGTCCTGCATGCCACCTGGGAACAAGAGTCTTGTCAGGAGAGCCATCGGGCACCTCTGCCGAACTTACAAAGATCTCTGTAGCCCAAGACGTTAAGAGAAGGCAAGTCAACAACTAAGTCCAAAGGTGAGGGATTCTAACTGCAGGGCAATGCTCTGTATTTGCAGAAGGTAATAAATGGCAGTGCACAGAGCAGGGCCAACAGGTTAGGTCCGTGATGGCGAACCTTGGCACTCCAGATGTTCTTGGGACTTCAATTCCCAAGTTCACTGTGAATCCACATGAATGGGTTTACTGCTCCATACAGGTGCGTTTTACTTCTGCTTCCGGGAGCGCCAAGGGCTGCACGGGCCGGATGAATCGCAGTAAACCCATTCACGTGGATTCACAGGGGGTTTGGGCTTCTGGGAATTGAAGTCCAAGAACATCTGGAGTGCCAAGGTTCGCCATCATGGGGTTAGGTTAAGGTTGCCCTTGCTCAAAAGCTAGTCACATCCGACTCTAGGGTTCAGTGCTCATCTCTGTTTATAGCCAAAGAGCCACTGCTGTCTGCAGACGTTTCCCTGGACATCTGGCAGGAATGACTAGACACCAAAATGCATGGAACGCTGTTACCTTTACCACCAAAGTGGTACCTATTTATCTACTTGCGATGTTTTGCTTTAAAGCTGCTGAGTTGGCAAGAACTGGGACAAGATGACAGGAAGCTCGGTCCATTGTGCAGCACTCGAACTGCTGACCGGCCGAAGGGAGCAGGGTGCAGCTGGCAGAGTTCAGATTCACCCCTTTACCCTTAAAGAACGAGCCCCTTGGCCTAGAATGCTTTACCTGGAACGCTGTACCAGTGAGCGCCATTCGTGATGCCGTGGGGGAAATACTCCTCAGGAACCAAGTCTTTGCAAGGGTGGCCCTGAGACATCTGGACGTTCTCCTGGAAGAATAACGGATCAGCCCTCGTGAGGCCTGGCTTTCTCAGGACAGCCGTGGCCCATGAGAATACATTCAGTGTCTCTGTCAGACCCGAAAACATGGATATTCAAAAGCACCTCTTTGAAGCCAAGCCCCTCTGGAGGGAGGGAAGTGGTTGGAGAGCTAAGATTCAGATCAGTATCTCCCACCTGAGCCCTGAGAGTAAAAGACCGTTCCTGGCACAAGCGCACAGATAAAAGAATCTGGCAAGAGCTGAAGCCAAACCAAGCAGAACAAGGCCGTTTATCTGTCAGTGGCAATTTGAGGCAAAAGAAAGTTAACAGGTAAAGGTAACCTGGCTGGAAGGGCAGGCGTGGGGCACCGATGGAGGGGTGACCCCCGCCTGCTGGCTTATATACATAAGATCTCTCTCTCTCTCTTTTAATGGATGGGGTGAGTGGGTCAATTATTCTGAATTTTTAATGGGGTTTTTAAGGGTTTTTAGTCAGATTTTTTGATGTTACTTTTAATTGCTGTTAGCTACCCAGAGTCGTCGCCAAGTTGGGCGGCAATAGAAATTTGAAGAATAAATAAATAAATGTCACCCTTGCTCAAAAGCCACTCATATCTGACTCCAGGGTTCAGTGCTCATCTGTTTATAACCAAATAGCCAGTGCTGTCTGTGTCTGCTGACTTTTCGGTGGACATGTGGCAAGCATGGCTAGACATGAGAGGACACGGAACACTGTCACCTTCCCACCAAAGTGGTGCCTATTTATCTACTTGCAATGTCTTGTTTTCGAACTGCTAGGTCGGCAGGAGCCAGGACAGAGATGCTGCACTCCATTGTGCAGCATTCGGGTCTCGAACTGTTGACCTGCCAACCTTCCATTCACCAGGCTCAGCCTCTTAACCACTAAGCCACCGTGATGCCTTAGAAAATAACAACCTAGCCACTAATAATAATAATAATATTTAATAAACTATTTAAGCATTATAAGAAGGCAAGTCTCCCTGCTGGGAGAAGTCAAGGGGAGTTATAACCTCAGAACACCTGGGCAGGCCAAGAGACACCTGCCTTTCTAAAGAGCCTTCCAAACTCTCTTCAAGGACATGTTACCTTGGCGTACGAAAGGGCGATCTGTTGAAAGACAGCATCATCAGGCGATCTACTGTAGGTGGCAATTCCTTGCTGGTCGTCGTCATAGGGGTAGTTCACCACCAAAGAACCTGCAAAGCAGAGGAGGAAAATTACATTTTAAGGTTTTTGTCCTAGTCGGAGAATCAATCCCAGCCTGGTAATAATAATTTCATGTCAGAAATTATTCTGGGTTGAAAGGATTCTTGCTGGAGAAACTCCGCTCAGGGGGCGCCCAAATGAGGCTCCTTTCACGTCCTCCAAGATCTTTTTCCCACCGAAGCAGCTTCTATTGATCTACTTGCAATTTCTTGCTTTCGATCTGTTAGGCTGGCAGGAGCTGGAAAAGAGACGGGCGCTCAAACTGTCATGCCGTACCCGAGTCTCGAACTGCCGACTTGCCGGCCTTCCAGCTAACAAGGCGATCTCCTTAACCAAGCTCCTTAACCGCCAAGCCCCTTGCAAGAGGCCCTAAGGGCCTCCCAGGAGACCTCTCTTCATCATTCTCTAAAAGTATACCACAAGAAAGAAAGCGCAGCAACGCTAGGATAGAAATATTGCCAGGGTGCATTCTTTAAAGGTGCTTCTCCAGTGTGTTTCTTGAACTTCCTTGCAAGGAGCCCCAAAGAGAGGAGAGGATTGCTTTTATAATATATTTACAAGGTGACCCAGAAGCCACCGACGGAACCCAATTCTGTTTAGAGCAGTGAAATGGTCCTAGTTCTCCATGTACTTCTTAGGTAAAGGTCTCCCTTGCTCAAAAGCCAGTCGTATCTGACTCTAGTGTTCAGTGCTCATCTCTGTTTAGAGCCAAAGAGCCAGCTCTGTCTGCGCCTGCAGACGTTTCTGTGGTCATGTGGCAGGCATGACTAGACACCAGAGAGCGCGGAATGCTGTTTACCTTTACCTATTGATCTACTTGCAATTCCTTGCTTTCGAACAGCTAGGTTGGCAGGAGATGTACGTCTTACCTCCGTGCAAGTTGGCTGACAGCACAAAGGGGTAGGACTTCAGCCAGCCCATAACCGCTATCGTCTCCGGCTGCAGAGGGGCGCTGACATTGACAAACTGGTCGGGGAAGTTGCGGTTCAGGTCGTAGTTGTTGCTGTTGTTTCTGCCAACGAGTCCCGAAATGTCTCCTGAAGGGAAAGAATACAGTCTGTTGAGTTTCTGCAGGACTCTGGGTTTGTCAAGGTGGAGAGGCAAACTCCCTCCTCGGCATGCACAGAACTTGTGCATCCAATTGAAGTTACTCGTGCCACACTGCACCCACCCACCCTGGTGTAGGAGGAGAGGTGACGGGTGTCTCTTGGGAATAAGCCATAAGTAACATCCCCACAGGCCCATCTGGATGAATGGACCTTTCATGTACACAAGGTGTTGTCAAATAAGCGGAGGGGCCATTTTCCAAATGCACAGCCTGAGCTTGTCAAACACAGGTTTCTGGCTGTGAGTCTCTCAAACCAATCTCCAGGAAGCAGCTAGCTCAGAAAGAAATGTTCCTTGCCCTGGGGGACAACATGACGGCACAAATTGTGTCTCTGTGCTTTTGTGCCGCTCTTGCACAAAATTTGAAGAGTTCCTTTTCAAAACTAAATCTTCCGTGTACTTCCAAGGTTTCTTTTATGTGAAATGTCTGGTGTGCGTTACGTGGTCTAGGAACACCTTTGCTTCTGTTCATTACACACGAAAATCTCTGAGAGAGAGAGAGAGAGATCGCTGGATCAAAGCCTTCCACATTTTCGCTGTGTCCTCCTAACAGTGCACAACCACGATTTTGCTGCTGGGAATAACACATGGAATTTAGATGAGATCTGGTGTGCTGATTCCAAATCTGAACTCAGAATTTACCTGTCATGTACAGATTTATAGGTATGCTATAGCCGTTCAAAAGGTCGGCCATTGGGTGATGTATTTTTACATGGGAACATTATAAGAGTTGCAGCTACCACTAGGCCTGCTGCTGCCTCAGCTGAATCACGTCCCCTCGTGGCATGCATGTTCTAGCAGCAGCTGGGCATGTCTGGGCAAGTCAGTGAGCTGACATCACTCAGCAAGATGGACCAAGGGCTTCTCTCTAGTGCGAAACCCTCTTATTGGATAGTACAGCTAGGCCAGAGTGAGTCTGTTTTGAGCTAAAGATGAGTAGGTGCAGCTGTGTTAATAAACTGACAATTTTTACATTTGTGGCAAATGTACCTACGTGATAAAGGTAAGAACCTAACCAAGAGGGTGAAATTTGCTAACAAGATCCTGACGTCCTAGGCAGAATTGGACTTGGGATTTAGATTCAGGGCACTTGATTTCACAATAAAACCCAAGAGAGAGAGGTCCCATCACATCGTTTGTAGGCAACGACTGGTTATGTGCATGAGGAGACTGGAATCAGTCGCCTCACAGCTGCAAGGCCTCTGGCTTTATATAACACTTGCCCCCCTTCCCTGAACGAAGTAACTAGGGTGGCTTGTGAAGAGGGCTACCTTCTTGAGCTTTTTCGTAGCCATCTGGATTCATTGAAGGCATGATATGGATCCGGGTGCTCTGGACCAAATCAGTGACTTCAGGATCCGTCCCGTAGTTCCTGCAGAGGTATTCGATGAGATTCAGGAGCAGCTCTCGGCCGACCACTTCGTTGCCGTGCATATTCCCAATATACTTGAACTCGGGTTCACCTGAAAGAGGAACAGAACCAAAATGGAGAGAGGCAATAAATAACACTTGACAGACACGTAGAAGGAACAATCTTAGCATGGAATAATTCCCCCCTCCTCCCGTTATACAGGGCATCACCAATAGCGCTTCGTATAACAACAAAAAAAAACTGGTATAACGAACAAAGCTTTTTTGTTATACGGGGTTCTACTGTACTCAGTGGGAGAGAACAGCTAAACATTTACTTAAGACTGCCTAGGTAGGATCAGCCACAGAAATAAAGCACGCTGAATTCCATGTGTCTTGCCCACAACGACCCAGGCATTTCCTCCTCTATGGCACACACAGATTTCAAACCAGAGGCTCATTAACTTACCTGCTTCATGGACACCTGGGTTATCCGATATCTCCATGGCATACAGCTCTCTCTGTTCCACCGACTTGCCCACGGAGTAGAGGCGAGTGATGTTTGGATACTCGGTGGCATATTTCCTTAGGAAGATCCCCATGTCGGGGAAGTGGTGATGGCGAAAATCCTCTGGCTGAATCAAGTGTTGGCCGAAGGTGGGCCGGTGTGTGCCGGTTACATTTGTGGTGTTGGTAACAGGATCCGTGACAGTCAGGGGCGCCACACGGGTAGGGCCAGAGGCTGGCACGGTTGCGGTAGGTTGCAAGGAGAAATCTACGGCAGTCGCGTTCCCCTCCTTTACATTAATGTTCTCTACGGTCATTGGCATGTAACTAAGGAAAGGGAAAAGACACGACTATTTGTGTTCCACTCAAAACTCTCCCGGTGTGGCCCGGTTTTTGAGTCCACCTCGTAATAGCTGCCTAAAATCTTTTATCTGATGGTACAAATAATGAGACTTGCAAAGAAATGATCCACCTGGACCACCTAACAAGCTGACCCACTGACATCGTTAAGTCACACATTTTGAATGATTAAGGAATTCCCTCTTGTCCTTCCTTTGTCATTGTTCCCATTTCCCAGCTAGGAAATGGGAGTCTGAAAGAGGAACTCTTGCCCAGAGACCACCTGGTGAGTTTTTCATGCCAACCAGGAGACCTTAAAACAGGTTCTCTGAATTACTGCTCAACTATTTGTCTGGCTGAACTCTGTGCTGGGGGGAGGAAGTACTCCCATTGGGATGCTGGACAGAGGGGCGGAGTTAACTCTGTGCTGGGGGGAAGAAGTGCTCCCTTTGGGCTGCTGGGCAGAGCAAACTCTGTGCTGGGGCGACAGAGTGGATGCCCACATAGAGGGCGGAGTGCCCCCTCTGGCATGCATGCCATAGGTTCACCACCACTGGCCTGAAAGATGTAAGTGAATCCAACCCAGCCCACAGCCAAAGCGAAACAGGAGAATGAGAAGGGCTTCTAGAATTTCTGCTTCCAGAAAGGGACCTGCCAATAGGCTCAGCTGTAGGACAGATGTCTGTCCCAACTCCAGAGACTTTACCCTAAGACAGCAACTGTGACGTTGTAGGTCCCGGGAATCAGCAGCCTGTAGTAGTCACCAAACCGGCCCGTGGTGACGTTGTGAGCAATTCCAGCCACAGCAATGGTAGCATTTTCCAAGCCAACCCCAGTGACTGAATCCTTCACAAACCCTTTGATTCCCATGTGGACCTGCAAAAGATGGAAGCACAGTGAATTATGTCATAGCATGCAATTTTAATTCCCAAATTCCCTGTTAAGGCTTTCCTCTCCACAATAACCAACATCTAATTTGATGCTAGGAGCTATCACTGCTCAGAATGGTAAAAATATATCAAGATTGTCGATGAAAGGCTCCGTGCGCAAAGAGGCATCCTTCCACTTGAATCATACTTTACTACCCAAAGTAAACAAAGTTTAGCAGAACGGACAGAAAGAACACCTGCATCAGCATTTCAATTTGCCTGAAATATAAGAACCTGCTCCAAATTAGGCTGCCATTCAACACCACATTAGAAGTGATGCAATGGAAGGAGTCTGTAAGCCGATAGCAGAAGACAGCTTTATACTTTAAAAAAAAAATGTAAGGACTGTAAACAGAAACGATCAACAGAATGTTTAACCAATGGTTATAAATTTTATTCTGTCTTCCTCCATCACTAATAGGTATTTCTCTTATGGTTTTCTTGTTTCTAATGTATACATATGTAAATTTTTAAAATGTTTGACTGTTTTTAATGTTTGAATTTTATGTTGTTAGCCACCCAGAGTAGGAAATTTTCCTAGAAGGGTGGGGTATAAGTATAACAAATAAAAATAAATGAATGAATGGAAAGATGTAGAGAGCTAGAGATGATGTAACTATGCTACCTTCTGCCCACGACTTATCAATGTTTTAAAAGGCTCCCCCCCCCCCCGAAAATGAATGCAAAATAAAAGATAAGGTGGTTTTGGATTTTTAGATTAGTTGTCTCTCAACTGGATCAGTTTCCAAAAGAACAAATGTGATTCACGGAAGGAAAACAGACATTTTTCCAACAGCAGCACACCTACAGCGATGGCTACAACTGGAAACAGCGGTCTGACCCAAACCTGGAACAATGCTATGGTTGTTAAGGACAAGGAAGGAAAAAATGAATCACATTGAAGGACATCATGTGTTCAATTGACTTTAGCCTCTTGTTTACATGATTTTCCCTTTTCCATGGAGGGCTTTTTGTTTGGTTTGGTTAAAAATAAGAACGAAATCAAATAGGTAAGGAAAACACCGATTTCCCCCTCTCATTTCCTTTAACTGTCCAACATTTTTGCCTATTTCATTTACTTCTTAGTCACGACAAGCTTGGGATCGTGGTAATTCTTTATTTAGAAGCAGACGAGATTTGCCAAAAAAATGTCCTTTCTCATCCAGTGTTTCAGCCAGAAAAAGCAGCTGACATTCTGGCAAACAAGAGGAACAAGGAAAAGATACAGGAAAGACCCACCTTGCAAAACAACTGAGAGCCAAATGTGATTTACTACCATCGCAGCCAAAAACCAGTCAAGACGAGCCCTTACTTTTTCGATGAAGGTGAGGAGAGATTCCCGGTTATTCTCCCATTCTTGTTCAAGTTGAGAAGCTGGCGGGTATTTGCAGCAAGAAAGCTCAAAGGTGACCTCAAAGCAGCTGGCCCAAATGTAGTTGTAATCTTGCATTCCACCTAAGGGAAGAATGAGAAAGGGATTCCACTGAGGACTCTCACGCAGGCGTCCTCCGCATGCTTGGCACAACCGTATCGGATCATTCCAAGCGAGCCTTTCTCTCTCTGCAACAGGATGGGCAAGATCCTTTTCTCCAAGCTGGAAGGAGTTTAAAGCCAGAAGGGCAGGCTTTTATTATCACTGCTGTGCCTTTGGAAAACAACTGAAGATCTCAAAAAGACAACGCTATTAAAGTCCGCTTCAAGGGAAAAAATCATGATAAAATCATTGTAAAGAATGGGTTTCCCCCATAGTTTTCAATGTTTTCCTATGGGAAAGCGCTTTAACGGGGGGGGGGGGAATCGCTATGAGGAAGACCCTACAGAATGGATTAATTCCTTAAAGTGGGGGGTCTACTGTATTTCCAAAGAGGCTCACAACATCAATAAGGAAACCAAAGCTTGGAAAAGTTACATTTCAGACTATACATTCCAGAACACCACCCCCGCTCCCAGCCAGCATGAGTCTAACTGTTGGTTAAGGTACCATTTCAGAATTGTAATAAACGCTTCACCAGCCACTGCCAGGGAGACCCAGAAGGGTTTCAGAAAAGACTCTTTAAGTTCAGTGGATCTGAACAGGAACATAAGGCCCTTGAGGCAACTCACTGTTTAAAAACCATCTTCCATTCCACCAGGGAACGTACAGGATATGAGCAAGCCGCACAATACTAGTCAAACAAACAAAGATCCACTCTGTTCCAGTTGTTACCAAATAAAACATGACAACTACAGTTCGTATTTTCTTCCCACGTCATCAAAGAGAACTTGGAGAACTGCCCCTCTGATACTTAGGCTTCTTGGATTATTATATAAACTTCCTATGCTTAAACCTGTTTTCCCCTCAACAAGGCAGTAAAGATAAACTAGCATTGCTACTTGTCCCCGTTATTAGTGGCTGGGAATTTAGTAATTCCAGCTGCCCATGCGAGAGAAAGGCCATTTCGTTATAAGTTTAAAAGGTAGTAGAGTTTTCACTTTTGCAAGCTGTATGACCAGAGGGGTGGTGGTGCAGGAAGGCTAAATACAAGGCACCATTTCTAAAAATGCTTCTGTTTATCCAAAGTAAACATTAACTTTTAAGATCGAGAACACTGATTCCATCTATATAAAATACCCAGTATGCCCCTGTGATATTATGTTATAGTAAAAAACGAGATCGGTGGGAACGTAAAACCTGTGCATATTTACTCAGGGGGAAAATACCGCCGGCCCAGTTTACTACTTCTGAGTAAACACAGATAGGCACAAACTCCAAGACTTGGGTGTGCACTTTTAAAGGCCATTGCAAGACTCTTGTCTGCTCAACAACCAGGAAACATAGCTACTAGGTAGACCGAGGTATCTTATCTAATATCCGGAGAAATGTTAGGTTTCAATTTTAGACTTTGAAACTCCACTGCAAATAAGACTAAGGTTGTTACTACTGTGGGCAAGAGCTGTTGGGAAAAACATGACGCCGTGAAGAGTGAAGCAACGGGTCTCTTTCAGGATATCCTGGTTCAAATGAAGTGACAGTCTGAGGCTTCGCAAACATGCTCAGTCATTTTGACCATTTTGACATGGCAAAAAAAAACAACCCACAGGTTTCTGGTGAAATCTGGTTATGTGCAAGAGCATATGGAGGGTAAAAATGTACCTGAACAGGTAAGGAAGGATTGGCCCACTAAGTAAAGGCCCGGCATCATGATCACAATCCCAAAAGTATCGTTGTGTATTCAATCCCAGGGCCGTCAGGGGTTTTAGCCCCCATTCCACTGCACCACTCTTTGGCATCAAAAGTTGCCCCAGAGACCAACCACGGTGTTTGAGAACAGGCCCTCACAGGGAAAGGCTACAGGCACGAAACTCTGTCTTTCCTGGCAGTGATGGGAAGATCAGCGGCCATTCCCACAAGCCTAAATCAATCCCCCAAAACACTGATGAGCCAGTGTACTGACTGAGACTTCTGGGATTTGAACCCCCCCCCCCCCGGGACCTGGGCCTCACGCTGGGAACCACTGCTCTAAACATAATCAGGAAGGAATGGAAGGATCACAAAAGCACTCTTCTGATGCACTGTGCACCTGCGAAGGGACCCACAGTGAAAACAACTTGACAATGTCAACATCACCAAGCCTACTGCAATATGCCGAGGCAAACTTTAAATGCTTGCTTGTATTTAAGAAATGTACTTGATGCACCAGTCGAGACTGATGATTGCTTTTCATGTTGTTTTACTGAAACAGATGATGAAATGCAAGCGAGGGAAATCAGTACAAAACATGCTCCATGCACGTGCAGAACGCAGAAATGCGTTCTGTGCATGCATGGGGCGTGTTTTACTTCCACTTCCAGGTGGGAGAAACTACATGATCAGCCCACTCAGCTGTCCGGGGGAGTGTGCTCCAGCCACCAGAGCAAAAATGTTGAGAAAGCCTCCCTTAAGGTGTCCCTGTTCCAGAAGGGGCTTCCTGAACACCAGTCTGCCCAAACAGCTTACCTTGCACATCATACCACTGTGCGCCATTGGTGATACCATCTTTAAAAGTTTCTTCTTCCTCCCCAGGACAGTTTGGGGTGCCGGTTTTCATTATGGGATGGTTTGATGCATAAGCTTTTGCCAAATACTTGAAAACTGCATCATCTGCAGATTTACTATAGACACCAGAGATCTTGTGTGCAGCAGAATCATCGAATGGATAGCTTGCAACCACGGAGCCCCCATGAAGGTTCCCAGAAAGGACAAACCTGTTTAAGAAGAAAACAAGAGGCTCAATTCTCATCAGATTCAGGCATGTAGAAACTTTCCATTAACATAGCATTCTATTTTCCATCTCATTTGTTATCATATTTCAGAAGCAGCAAAAAAATTGACGAAGAGCAAACACAGATGTTTAAAACCAAACAACACAAAATCTCCAATTAATAGCATGGTGCTGTGGACGGAGTAGAGGGTTGGAAAGCAGAGAAACTGGGGGATAACAGAAAATTCCCTCTCCAATTTAAAATTCATCTCCTTAGGAAAGCTCAACGAGAAAGCTGGCTAATGAAAGGACTGGTAATCAAGCATAGCTGATATTAGTCCATGGAACTATCCCAAGCAAAACAGATCTGACGCTAAGGCTCATAAAAACAAAACACTGAAACGTACAGAAGGCCGGAAATTACTATGCAACCTTTAAGTTCTAAGCATCTTGAAATGTCAGCATAGATAAAAACGGACAGGGTATATTAAGCATGCAGATTGGTCAGTAAACAAAATTCAAGGAGAACCTACATAGTTTATCCAGTTTAGTCCCAAGCAATTATGATCATACCTGTTTTCTTTCTTTTTATCGGCTAAAAGAACTTGGCATTGCTTCAATAAGCGTTCCATAGCTAACCATGCTCTTTTTTTTAAACAAACAAACCTCAGAAGGGGCCTCATTAAGATGTTGCTTAACATCGGTTGGAACGTTAGATTTCCTTCTGAAGAAACAATAAATGGCCTTCAAGCATTTATTTAAGGTATTTGTGCTTTTTTTAAAAAAAAAAAACCCTGTACATTCTCAAGGCAGTACAAAAAAAAAAAACACACACCAAGGTAGTACATCTGGCAGATTGCGAAAGCACAGAACAAATACAGCAAAGAATTGTACTAGAATACTGTACTGCTCTGGAGCACCTAGCTGTCATTTCCCTTTAGGGAGAAAGAGGGAGTAGAAATGTACATTTAAGTCCCATGTCAAGGTCTGTTTTGAGCCGCCCAATAGCAAATGCCAGATGGAACACACAGTGCTTTCACTTGTTTATCCCTTTGGTACCAGCGACATAGCGTTGCTATTGTGCAAAGTGAAGCGAACTACAATGGGATGGCTTTTACAGCTGGTTTTAGTGACCTCTTGTCCTACGTCTGATTTAAATCCAAGTAAGGACTATGAGATCTGAAAACTCTAGGCTTCAATCTTCATCTCCCTGAAAAATCTTGAGATACCTACACAGCCAACATTCCAAGCCAGATTTTGTGCAACAGTTCACATTACCAACTTTTGTCAACTTCTTACTGGGTTTTGGCTTTCAATTAGAAGGCATGGACCCAAATCCGCTGTAAATGTTCCTACACAATAATATAATAATTTCTTGCCAGAAATTATTCTAGGTTGAAAGAATTTTTGCTGGAGAAACTCCGTTCAGGGGACACCTGAATGAGGCGCCTTTCATGTCCCCAAGATCTTTTCCTACCCAAGTGGTCCCTACGTGCAATTTCTTGATTTCGATCTGCTAGGTTGGCAGGCACTGGGACAGAGATGGGTGTTCAATCCGTCATGTAGTACCTGGGTCTTGAACTGCCGACTTGCTGACCTTCCAGCTAACAAGGCGAGCTTCTTATCCAGTGAGCCACCGCAGCCCCTTCACAATGGTTCTTTTGTTAAAAGATATAACCCACATAGGATGCTTTAGGGACATACACATTTATATTGCGTAGCTATAGCTCATTTCTCGAGTAAACCTGGGCAAGAAATGTTCATTCTTTATAGCAGCAGTTCTCAACCTTTTTAAGCCAAGGGCCGGGTCATACAGCTTCAGGGGCCAGACAGCCATTTTGCCCTGCCTCCACCACATGGCACTTCCTGGTGCGGTGGAGGCAGTGGGCCACATGAAATGGAGCCACAAGCCGCATCCACCCAGCGGGCCGAAAGTTGAGAATCCCTGCTTTATAGTGACACAGGACCCCACCACAATCTAAATATCCTCTACTGAAGTCCTCTGCTGGGTTCTTCTCTCATGGGAAGCAAAAGGGGCAGGGGCCGCCTGACCTCAGCATATCATTTTCTGAAAGGCAAGGTGGAGACAGCGAACAAATTTGTGTCTCAATGCAGCTGTTTGTGTTGGCTCCCACCAGCTTTCAAAGGGGGGGGGGGATCCATTATATCCCTTTCATGACAAAGGCCTTACTGTGAACTTGTCTGTATGGCAATTTCTGAAGGGGGGGGAGGAAGCGTGGAGGCAGAAAAATGAGATGCAAACCCTGAAGAGTGGAAAAATACAGTTGCTCAATAATACATTTCGGCATGTCACCTTTTCAGGGGGAAATGCTGTTCTTTCTGCTTTGCTTGTTATTTTGGTTGAGAGGTACTCAAGGCGGAACTTCTGAAACCTGGCAATGCACTGAGAGGGGGCTGCAATCTCAGAAGTCCACTCCCCCCCCCCTTTGCTTTCCAGATCATTCTGATTCTACTTTTTTTGGCACTCCTGGCCACCTCCCTTGAGCCCAGACTGGCGATGCTGGCCAGGAGCTGATGGGAGTTGTAGTCCAACAACATCAGAGAGCCACATACTGTTCTCAATCCTACCTTTCAATGAGCCTGGTGGCTGCTGAAATCTATATTTACGGTAGATCAAAGGAGGAGACGTGGCCCTCCAGATGTTGCTGGTCTACATCTCCTTGAGGCTCTGGACAATGCTGGGAGGCCACGGGAACTGCAGTCCAGCCACATCTGTTAAGTCACACTTTGGCCCCCTTGGCTTTAGGTCAGGTCCCCCTTGCTCGAAAGCCAGTCGTATCCGATTCCGGGGGTTGGTACACATCTCTGTTTAGGTCAAAGAACCAGTGCCGTTTGCCATCTGCAGATGTTTTTGTGGTCATAGGGCAGGGATGACTAGACACCAGAGAGCACAGAACACTGTTACCTTACCCACCAAAGTGGTACCTCTTTATCTACTTGCAATTACCTGATTTCAAACTGCTAGGTTGGCAGGAGTTTGGGAAGACAGGAGCTCACTCCGTCGCAAAGCACTTGGTTCTAGAACTGGTGCCCTGCCAAACATCCACTTGTCAAATTCAGTGTTTTAACTGCTGAGCCACTGCAGACTCCTTGGCTTTAAGTCAGGCCTAAAGACATCCCTTACAAGCCAAATGACCCAAACCACTAGGGTCCTAATCTGACCTGGAGCACCTGAATTGCCAACTCCATGGCCAAATGCAACCTCCAGGGACATTTTGCAACGAGACGATGACCCTGCTGGCCTCCATCACCGGCTTCTTCCTTCTCCTCCCCTTCCATCATTTCCCTCATAGGGGCTGCAGTGGCTCAGTGGTTAAGAAGCTCGCCGTGTTAGCTGGAAAGCCGGCAAGTCAGTAGTTTGACACCCAGGTACTGCATGATGGATTAAGCGCCCATCTCTGTCCAAGCTCTCTTGGGGACATGAAAGGAGCCTCATTTGGGCATTCCCTGCGCGGAGTTCCTCCTGCAAAAATCCTTTCAACCAAGATAATATCTGGTATATTATTATTATTAATCAATTATCATCATCCTCGTCTCCTTCGTCAGAGGCTGGCCTTCCTCCTGCTGCCTCTAAAGACCCACTCAAGCGTCAGCCTAATCAGCCTCCTCCATCCTACACTTCTTTCCCTCCCATTCATTCTGACCTCGAATGATCAGTTGTAACAACCTGAGCTTCCCCCCTCTCTTGCGTGGCGACCACATGGAGTCCAGTCCCATCCACCACCACCACCCCATTTTAGGGGCCTAGCCTGCTTTCCCTAGCACACCCTGCAGCCGTGGGGATGATGGGCCTCCGAGTCACACACACACACACCCCACCCGAGCCCCGCCCCCGCACCGGTTCCGCCGCATCCACTCCACCAGCGCCTGGACTTCGGGCACCTCGGAGAGGTCCGGCCGGGGGTCTCCGAACTGGTCGGGGAAGCTGCGGTTGAGGTCCTTGCCGCGCCCGTTCTCCCGCCCGGTGGCCCCGTCGCCTTGCCCGGCGCAGTCTCCCTCCCGGGCGCGGGCGAAGCCGTCCGGGTTGAGGCTGGGCAGGAGGTAGAGGTCGGTGGCGTTGAGGAGGCGGCCGGCGCGGGGATCGCCGCGGGCCCAGCCAGAGACCAGCTCGCGGGCCAGGCGGGTCAGCAAGGCCCGGCCCAGCGCCTCGTCGCCGTGCATGTTGGCCACCAGCTTGACCTGAGGGCGGCCCGGCAAGGGAGGCCCGCCCGGTTCCTCCTCGGCCTCGCCGCCGGGCTCCGGTAAGCCGGCGCTGAGGCGGAGCACCCACAGCTCGCGGCCCTCGCTGGAGCGCCCGATGGAGAAGAGCCGCGCCAGGCCCCGCGGGGCCTCCGACTCCGCCAGGCGCCGTAGCGAGGCCTCCAGCTCGGCCGCGTCCAGGTAGCGCGGCGCCGGCACCGAGGCCTCCGTGGAAGCGGCCTCCGCTTTCTTGATATGGGCGGCCCACGCCGGGCTCGTAAAGAGGAGGAGGAGGAGGGGAAGGACCGGACGCGGCATGGAAGCCCCGCCGGCGCCGCTTCGTTCTCGGGCCCAGCCCGCCATCGTCGCCTCAGCCTTCACAGGACGCTGCCGCAGCTGAGGGAAGAAAAAAAAACTCTCTGAGGTAACTCGACACCCGATTGGTGCGGCGAAGGGGAGGCGGCGCGCCAATCAGAGGGCGGGTCTTAGGCAGCCAATGGGAACGAGGGAACCGGGAGGGAAGGCCTATCGGAAGCGAGGAAGCGGGAGGAAGGAGCCAATGGAGAGGAGGCGGAGGGCGGGACAGGCGAAGTCGCGTTAACTCTTAAAGGAGACGGACTCTTTGGGAGGGAGGAAATAAAGTAGGAAAGTGGAGAACGGCGTTTTTAGAGGGCGGGGAAGACGAAGGCCCAATCAGAAGCGAAGGATAGAGCGGTAGGCGGGGCAAAGGCCTGCTTTCCAATGAGGAGGCGGGAAAGGAGATGAGGGACGGGTTCATTACTCTCAAAGAGGGAAACTGGTAACTCGCTTGAGCCCGCGTCACGTCCGAACATAACGACACGGAAAATGTTATCTATACAGTATATCCAATAATTACTTATATACTTTTATCACCCCTCCAAGGGCATTCGAGAAACAAAATGGCCATCCTTTTGAAGCTGTTGGGACAAAATGACCACCCTCGAAATGGCCGTCTGGTCCAGGCTCCTGCCAACCTAACCGTTTGAAAGGAAGAAACCTCAAGAAATCAAATGGGCTTCATGGTTCGCACCCCCCCCGTGGGGGAGGGGCTAGCAAAACTGGATGGTTTCTTGGCAGGGGGTGGCGAAATTGGGTGGCCTTCGGGCAGGGGGGGGGGTTAGCAAAAATGGGTGGCCACGCCCAGCTCCCTTCCCTGCCCCATCAGGTTTTGTCCCTGCAAGGGGTTCAAGGTCTCCCTTGCTCAAAATCCAGTCCTATCCGACGCTAGGGTGCAGTGCTCAACTCCATTTACAGCCAAAGAGGCAGTGCTGCCTGTGTTTACAGGTGTATACATGGCCATATGGCAGGCATGACTAGATCATCCACGATGTAGGCAGCGCCCACAACATAAGCTCCGCCCACCGTGTGGTAGCGAAATTTTTTGCTGCCCACCACTGGCATTATCCAGGCATTAGCCAAGCCCCTGTGAGTCAGTCGAGGCTGTTGGTCTTGTGGGTATTGACATCAACTTGTTGTGAAATCAAGGAAGCGAAGTGGAGCAAGGAGGTCTGCAATTCCTTGGCACAAACCCTGTTCCGGGAACAGCCTTAGCTCTGCAAATGACTCACGGGTGGCTCAGAGAAGCAAATCTGCCTTTCGGATCACCTGCAGGTGGCAAAATCTCCGTGGCTTACCTGCCTCCCTCCCTCCCTCCCTCCTAAATCCAGGCTTCAGGGAACCTCTAAACCGGGGATTTATTTACTTATTTATTTAAATTTGTTTATTGCCCTCCTCCCCGAAGGGACCCAGGGCGATTCACAACACATCAGCATCGACAATTTAAAACCAGTTCAAAATTTAAAAGTTTTAAAAGAAGCTTAAAAACTTAACATTAAAAACTAGGCATCCAACTGGCTGGGGAAATTGATCCATCCATTCCCCAGACTTGACCTGCCAGCCAGTAGCGGTTGGAAAGGGATGAAACCTTCATTGTCCGCAGCTTATCTGTGTTTCCAACCTTGGCTCCGTTAGGAATTCAGTAGCCTCAGACAGATTACAACTTCATGATACGAATTCCCCTCCCTCCATCTAAAGATATGGCGATAACTGGGATTAACATGGATTCTTCTTCATCTTTCGTCTCCCCATCAAACCCTGGAGTGCCACTTTCTTGGCTTTGCCGTGAACCGGATTTAATGTTTATTGAGACCCTTGTTGGTTGCAATTGGGGGAGTCAGGTTGGACCGAGACTTTTCTAGTGAGTTCATTCTTCACTCCCTTTGGCTCGATCTGGTGTTAGAAAGATTACCCCAGGGGGGTCCAAACCTAAGGCCTGTGGGCCAGATCTGGCCCGCTTTGCCATTTCATGTGGCCCCCAGCCCTCCAAAGGCATTCGAGAAACAAAATGCCAACCCCCTTTGAAGCTGTCGGGACGAAATGGTCAACCCAACCTGCAGGCTGGGCAAAATGACTGTCTGGCCCTCGGTGCTGACTGACAGAGCATGACCCGGCCCCCAGTTGAAGAAGAAAAACATAAGAGGTTTCCCCCCTGCCTCGTTTCTTTGGAGGCCTCTGAGGTTGAATACGGTGTTTTGTTGATGTCTGCAACTCTGCACAACAGTCTTCCAGTGGAAGATGGGGTTGTGGAAGACCCTCCAACACGATGCTTTTGCTCCCTCTAGTGGCCACTCATTCTCAGCCCTCGGCACCAGGGACCACGGATTTGGTCTTGATGGATTCAGACGATGTTTTGGACCCAGAGTTCTCAACCTTTCCCAGTGGGGGCCATTGGGTCATGCTCCCTCAGACATCTTCAGGGGCCGGATGGCCATTTTGCCCTTCCTCCACCTCATGGCACTTCCGGGTGTGGTGGAGGCAGTGCCCCCCCCCAGCATGAAACGGTGCCATGGGCCGCATCTGCAGGCCGAGACTCCCTGGTTTGGATGACTCGTACCCAACAGTTCCTTCTCGGCTTGACTTGTTACTCATTGTCTTGGTTGGTCCCATAAACCAGGGAGTGGATCTGGGCCAGCTTCTCCTCAAGGCAGGGAAAAGGGCCCAGTGTTTACCCAGAAAGTCCTTGGAAGGGAAGAGGGAGGCCTTGAACCATCGGTGCATCTGACTCAGGCTGCCATAAAGGCATATAATTCTGGGTGCCTATAAAAGCCCATGAGGCACGGCAGGTTGGGATCTTGCCCTCAAGACGAACATCCCTCTGCCGTTCCCTCCTCAGCGTAAGTGTCAGGATTTAATCGCTCTGGAAAACGAGGGCGGTGGGTTAGCAATGGCCAATTTATTACCTTGGTTGAGAGCAGGGGTGCAGGCTGGTCACACGGTTCACTATGGCCCATGGGCCAGATTTGGCCCCTGATGCTAATTCATCCAGCCCACGCTACCTTTGTCGCTCCCAGAAGCAGAAGTATGGGCGCGTTTCGCTTCCCAGAAAGATGAGGGCAGTGTGGGCGAGATGAATTGGATCTGGCCCACGGGCCATAGTTTGGGCACCCCTGGTTTATTGATCTGCAAAACTTGGATTAGGGAAACCTTCCTTCCTGCATGGATCTGTTGTAGCTGATCGTTCTTGTAGCTGATCGTCAATATAGGGCTGCATGGATAGCGTTGATTTTGAGGAGTGGGTCGTAGACTGGGAGGGCTTTAGGGGCTCTTCTGTTGTTGTGGTGCCAACCCCCAGGCTGTTAAACTCATGGCTGGGGCACATGGGACGTTGGGATGAGGACATAAGTTACGTATCAAAAGTAACTTAGCAGAGGAGGGAGAATTTGCTTTACAGCTGCGTTGAGTAATAGTCCAGTTCCTGTTAATGCCTTCTGATCAAGGGGATTTTTGTTTAAAACAGCATTTGGACAGAAATCATTTTAAGTCATCTCCCGCTCTTTTTAAAGTAACTCAAAGAGGCAGGAATGGTTCCTTTAATGCAGGTGAGCCCAAACCTTCCGGGCCACCGGCTGGTCACATGGTTCAACGGGCCGGACACGTGGTTCCTCCCATCGGAAGCGGAAGTAAAACGCACCTTGCCATCCGTTTCCCAAGAGAAATGTTTTGCGACAGGACGAGAGAGCTTTTTAGATGCATTTTCTCGGCTTAAAGCTGGGGTGGCCAAACTATGGGCCAGATCTGGGCCCCCGATGCCAATTCATCCGGCCCACACCATGCATATATCTCCCAGAAGTCTTTTACTTCCACTTCTGGGAGCGATGAGGGTGGTGTGGGCCGGGTGAATTGGCATCGGGGAGGGGGCAGATCTGGCCCACGGGCCGTAGTTTGGGCACCCCTGCTTTAATGCAATTGCTGACTCAGCAACCAAATATGGGAAATATGAATTGATTAGATAAATAAGTATCTGACCTGTGGGGAAACTGATGCTCACACGAGCCCCTTTCTGCCCATATAGAAGCTGCCCGGAGCCCTTTGACAATGGCTTTGACCGGCGTTCCCGATGTCTTCTGCTGGACGGCTCTCCTGGCGCTGATGTTCATGCCCAAAGTCATCACAGGTGGAAAATGAGGGGCCCCCAAACCTGCCTTGATAGGCCATTTGTTTCCAAAGGGAAGAGGCATCCTTCCTTCTGTTTTTTGGGGGAAGCGTGAAAACCCCCAACACCTCCCAACAGCATCTCTTGCTAATGAGGATGGAAGACAGTGTAGCTTATCAGTTGGAGTCCTCTGGTCCCTGCAAAGCCCTAACACAAGAGTTCCCAGCCTTTTCAGGCCAGGGGCCGGGTCACGCTCCATCAGTCAGCTTGGAGGGTCAGATGGCCATTTTGCCATGGTGGCCATTTTGTCCTGACCGCTTCAAAGGAGGTGGCCATTTTGTTTCTCGAATGCCCTTGAAGGGGTTCGGGCAACTGACTGGCGAATGTTTTTCTCCGTAGGCATCACGATAGCCATCAACGCCAACACCGCGGACCACAGCCTGCCCACCGCCCCGGGGCTGACGCAAAGCCTCCGGTGCACGGTGGAGAACCAAACCCAGGAGGAGAGGGTCCTGTGGTTCCGGGAAGGGAAGGAGGTCAGCCTGCGGGACAGCAACCGAATAAACGTCAGCACCGTCTGCCTCTCCCCTGTCGCCACAGAGGACGACGGGGTGACGTTCGCCTGCAAGCTGGCCCGAGACATCTCTGTACAAGTCTCGGTGACCCTGGACGTCCAGTGTGAGTGGCCAGAGGCCAGCTTGGGGTCAAGGGGGGGAAATGAGAGCGGTGGGCAGCCATTGACTGTGTTGTCTGTGCTCCTCAACAGAGCTTGGACGCGTTAGGCTTTTGGACTACAAACCCCAGAATCCCCATCCGGCTTGACTCTGGCAGAATTGGCCACAATTCTAGTCTTTTCTCAGCAAAGTGTTGCTTTTGGTGTCCAGATTGGGGTTTGTTTGTTTTTAAATTTCCTGGAATTATCCTAGAAGGGCGACTGCGCAGGGGTTAAACTGCTATCCTGCAGTCCCAAAGGTCGTGAGTTCGATCCTGACCAGGGCTCACGGTTGAATCAGCCTTCCATCCTTCCAGGGTTGGTTAAATGAGTACCTAGCATGTTGGGGGCAAAATGCAAATTCACTTGCCGCTCAGACAGAAGTCCTCGACCTTTTCAAGGCATTGGGCCACACTCCTTCAGACAGCTTCGGGGGCCAGACGGCCATTTTGTCCTTCCTCCACCCCACAGCCCTTCCAGGTGTGGTGGAGGCGGTGGGGCGGGGCACATGGAATGGTGCTGTGGGCCGCATCCGGCCCACAGGCCGAGAATCCCTGCGCTAAGCGCTATGGGGGGGACACAAGCGCGCTCTGCTTTGTAAGGCTTCACGGGTGCCTTTCTCGCTGGCCCGCAGTCGCCCCCATCCTCAGCGGAGAAGACCGCCTCACAGCAGAGGAAGGCAGCGAGGTGACGCTCAGCTGCCACGTCAAGGCCAACCCTCTTCCCGAGATGACGTGGTGGAAAGGCAACGCTTCCCTGGCCCTGGAGAAGTCCAGGCACCAGCTGTTGCAGACCACCGAACTCCTGCAGCTGAAGATTGCGAGCAGCCAGAAATCGGACGCCGGGACCTACACCTGCCTCGCTCAGTCCACCCTTGGGGAAGACCGGAGGAGTTTCCATGTGGACATCACAGGTAACCCTGCTGTCATGCGTCGGGAAGCTGCGCTTTGGTCCCTGTAGCCCAGCAAACAGAAGACGGCTCTCCTTTGGGTCCCTCTTGAAGAGAAAGGCAAGGGGGGGAAACATTACAGATAAAGGGCATCGCTGAGAAAAAGCAGGAGGGTTTCGACAGCAGAGCTGCCCCAGAATCTTCCAGAAACCACCAGAATCCCAAAGAGGTCCCTCCACAGTTTAAAAGGATCAGGGGAGAGATTTCTTCGCCTTCTTTTGTATCCCAGTCAAACCCTGGACTGCCAAAATGGAGCCACTTCCGCGGCTTTGGCGTTGGCCAAACTTAAGTCCTCTCTGGTGCAGGTTTCGGAGAGTCATCGGCTGCACAGCAAAATGAGCCAATGGGTTCTGTTTCTCTCCGCATTCACACAGCATGTTGTTACCCGCCAGTTGCCCCCACTTGAGCTGGTGGGTCGTGTATTTAGGGATTCCGACCCTCAGCCTATTCAGGGGTCCAGATGATGTACAGACAAAGGAGCCCCTTTGCCCAAGCCCCTAAAACAGTGATGGAGAACCTTTTAGAGACCGAGGACCCGAGGTGCTGTCCATGCTGCAGAGGGGGGCGGGACAAACTCTGTGCTGGGGGGAGGGAGGAAGCGCTCCCATTGGACTGCTGGGCAGAGGGGCGGGGTGAACTCTGTGCTGGGGGGAAGGAGGAAGCACTCCCATTGGGTTGCTGGGTAGAGGGGCAGGACAAACTCTGTGCTGGGGGAGGGAGGAAGCACTCCCATTGGGCTGCTGGGCAGAGGAGCGGGGTGAACTCTGTGCTGGGGGGGAGGGAGGAAGCGTTCCCATTGGGCTCCGTGTGCCATAGGTTCACCACCACTGTCCTAAAGAGTCACATCTGGTTACATCAGGCAATGCTTGGAAACCAAATAAGTCAAGAGTCTGATCTGGTATCAGGCAGCTCCTTCCGTTGACTTAATGCCGGCAAAGAAACGGATCCTGCCCCTCTCGTGTCCAGCCAGTTAATCTTCTTTTTCTTCTCCCTCTAGACAAGAAAGTTCCTTTCCCGACGGAGGCCGTCATCACCGCCGCGGTTGTCGTTTTCCTCACCCTCCTGTTTGCCATTGTGGCACGGTGGGAAAAAATCTTCAAGGTAAGAAAGGACACCCCTTGCGCCTCTCCTGAATGGGGCGGGAGAGAACGGAGGCCCAGCGGCCATGATGGCCAACCATGGCCCTCTGGCTGTTCCCGGACTTGAATTCCCAGAAGCCCCAAGTCAGCCCTCCTGCTGATCAGGGGGCTTCTGGGAATTGAAGTCCGAGAACAGCCGGAGGGCCAAGGTTGGGCATCGCTGCATAGCGGCCATCGTTCCCAATTCAAATGCCTCCCGGAATGAAAGTATTTTCCTCGCTTCCTCTGCCGAATGATGAGCTTGTAGCAGAGGGACGACCTCCCCTGTCTAACGAGTTTCAATCCAGAGACGAATCCAGGTTGTGAAATTCACACCTTATTCTCTTTCTTTTTAAAAAGTGCTTCAGGAAGACCAAGGACTCGCCAAGCAACACATCGCTGTACGTATTTCTCTCGACCTTCTTTGCGAAGTCTTGTGCTTTTTGAAGTCTTACTCGTGAACCTGCTTTAGGGGGTCCATCTGTGGGGGGTTTTGGAGAAAATTAGGGTTGCAGGCTGCGACTGGGGCGGCTCAAGTGGTTTAAGATGCTGAACTGGAAGGTCAGAGTTCGGGGCCCGAGTGCTGCGCGGCGGAGCGAGCGCCTGTCCCCGCCCCAGCTCCTGCCAACCGAGCAGTTCGAAATGGGAAGACATTGCAAGACGATAAAGAGGGACCACTTGGGTGGGCAAGGCGACGGCATTCCGCACTCTCTGGTGTCGCCAGCCTGCCACGTGGCCAGAGAAACATCTGCAGACGCAGAGAGCGTGGCTCTTTGGCCGTCTACAGAGATGAGCACCAAACCCTAGAGTCGGATATGACTGGCTTTCGAGCGACCTTGACCTTCTCTAGGATTCTAAGCTATTTTTCTAAAATTCTGCTGGCGTTCACGTGCCTTTCTCTCTCTCTCTCTCTCTCGTGTCTTCTCTTCAGCTGAAGAAATGTGGAAATCGGCGCAAATAAAGGCACATCCGTTGCATGGGTTTCTTTCACGGTGACAGTTTGAAACACCTCTTGGATCTTCTCTTTTTAAAACGTCTCTTTCGATCGCTTTCGAACACGTCTCTCCTCCTTCGTTTGATGGTTTATTTCCATCGCTTGCCGTCTCATTTCTGACCAGATCTTTAAAACGGTGCCAATAAGGTAAAAGATTAACTCCTGGCTCAAATAAGCCCAGCTGTAAATGTGCCGTTTGCGGTGCCAATGCCCGCGTGAGCAAAAGGGCTCAAGGTGTGGTTTGTCATTCCAACTAAACTCCCAGCTGGTGGAAATCTTCATATTTAATAAGCCCGGGGGAGTTACATTAAAGGATTCCTGCCTCTCTGTCAAATTTGATTGGTTAATGACCGACCGAGCCGTCCTTAATTGATGCTCTTCTCTGCCTTCCTGGAAAGCTGAAAAATCCAACCAGGAAAGCCTCATTCCATCAGCGCTCAGTGATGACCGACCAGCATCGGGTGGAAGGGGCGGCGTGTCCCTACGGCTGCGTCCATCTTTATGTTTTCAAGGAGACGTGGTTGTAGGGCAAGGGGTTCCCAACCTAAGGCCTGTGGGCCAGATCTGGCCCACAGTGCCATTTCATGTGGCTCCGCCCACCCCTCCCAAGCGCATTCTAGAAACAAAATGACTAGTGCTTTGAAGCTGCTGGGAGAAAATGGCCGCCCCCATGGTGCAGGCAGGGCAAAATGGCTGTCCAGACCTCGAAGCTGGCTGAGAGAGCGTGACCCGGCCCCCAGCTTTAAAAGGTTGAGAACCCCTGTTTTAGGGACTAGGGATTCACCACTGGCAGTGATGGCGAACCTTTGGTCCTCCAGCTGTTCTTGGACTTCCAATTCCCAGAAGTCTCTGTGAATCCACACAAATGGGTTTACTGGCACTCCAGCTGTTCTTGGACTTCAGTTCCCAGAAGCCCAAGTCCCCGAGAATCCACACGAATGGGCATGTGGGAATTGAAGTCCAAACACATCTGGAGTGCCAAGGTTCGCCATCACTGTCCTAAGCCAATCTGCCTGGTGTTCTGTCCTCGGGAACATTTCTGCCCAGGAGTATTGGGCAGCCAGAGGGAACAGTTGGGGCTGCATTCTGAAGCATAGTAGCCAAGCCTGCCGCAAAAGCTGGCAATGCCTCCTCATCACCAACTTATCTGACTAGTGACTTCTGAGCTGCATGAAGTGCCACTAACACTTTCCCTGCTGTAGTAAGTCCATGGGGAACTCAGAGGCTAGCAGTTCCTCCTCTGGGTACGACGCCGTGGCCTTTTGGTTCCCCAGCTGGCTGTTCTGGCACCTAGCTAAGGAGTAGTAGAACAGCCTGACCTTCAGGCTGGACACCCCACATTGCCCTAAAAAGCTCCGCTTGGCTTGCCAAGCCAGTGCCACGAGTCCCGCGACCAGTCGGCCGGTGACGCTCCTCGTTCGCCTCCGTTCATGCTTGCCCGCCTACCCAGGACTCCTATTGATGATGCCTCGTCAACCTTTCTGTCCTCGCCAAGCAGCCGAGACAGCCAGCCTTACATGCCAAGTAAACACACAATGGGACAGTTAAGAAAACAAAACAGCCAAAGTTTGGGAAAGTTAGTGGTCTGGACTTTTCAAGCCCCACGAAAGGGGGTCCGTCCGTCCCCCCGGGGCTTTGGCAGAAAAGACCAGCCAGTGTGACAGGAGAACATCTCATGCATATGAAACAACACAAATCGTGATAGGAGAATTGCAAGCGTGGTTTCTACAGATGGAAAAAATTAACATATAAATCAAGGGCATCTTCGTGGTAATTATCTCATCTCAAAGAGGGCGGATCCCGGAGGTGGGGGAGGAAATGGAATATATTATTTGGAACGTAATGTGTGAAGGTTTTGCATATTCATCCTGGCTCCAGGGAAAGGAAGGTTCTCACCCTTCCCTTTCCGGAGGCGGACGGCCAAGTTCGGGCTTGCTAGGAAAGGCTTTGGGGTGCTTGAATGTTACCTGGGGAAAATAAAATCAGGAGGGAAAAGTTGGGTTTCAATTGTCGCTTGGAGAAGAGGCAGGCCAGGAACCCTCCAGGACCCGAAAGGCTTCCAGGAGGAAGAACATTGCCCAAAGGGGTGGATTTGTTTGGGGATGATGGGATAGGGTGTTGGGACCAAGCGGTGTCAGGTGACTTTTGATGGGGGTAGGGTAGGAAGGGATGTGGGGTTCACTTAGGGCTTCCCAGGATGCTCCAGGAAGCTGTTCCAGGCAGGCTCCCCTTCTCCCTTGTTACAACCACCGCCCTGCAAGTTAGGCCCACTTGAGAAGCCCCGGACCACCCTCGGTGTACCCCCCCCCATCACTCAGGGAAGGGGTTCGATCCCAGCCCTCCCAAGCCTGAATCCCACATCCTGAGCACCAGTGTCTTCACCGCACTTTCTATCTCAGGACACCAAGCTGCCTAGACTACAGCACCCAGCATGCCCCGGCCAGAGGATTCTGGGAGGTGCCATCTGGAAAATGTCACGTCTCCCCCTAGCACAGGGATGGCAAAACTTTGCACTCCAGCTGTTCTTGGACTCCAAT
Source organism: Furcifer pardalis (assembly GCA_030440675.1). NCBI lineage: Eukaryota > Metazoa > Chordata > Lepidosauria > Squamata > Chamaeleonidae > Furcifer > Furcifer pardalis. Next base: position 21,703,487 of record CP126891.1, on the reverse strand, counting down.
TCCCAGAAGCCCAAATCTTTTGTGAATCCACAAGAATGGGCTTACTGCAGGTACAAGAACAGCTTGGAGTGCCAGTAAACCCATTCATGTGGATTCAGTCTTCAGCTTCTGGGAATGGAAGCCCAGTAATATGCTGTCAACCCATTCATGTGGATTCACAGGGACTTGGGCTTCTGGGAACTGAAGTCCAAGAACACGCAGTCAACCCATTCGTGTGGATTCACAGGGACTTGGGCTTCTGGGAACTGAAGTCCAAGAACACGCACAGTCAACCCATTAGTGTGGATTCACAGGGACTTGGGGTTTCTGGGAATTGCAGTCCAAGAACACGCACAGTCAACCCATTCGTGTGGATTCACAGAGACTTGGGCTTCTGGGAACTGAAGTCCAAGAACACGCAGTCAACCCATTCATGTGGATTCACAGGGACTTGGGCTTCTGGGAACTGAAGTCCAAGAACACGCAGTCAACCCATTCGTGTGGATTCACAGGGACATGGGTTTCTGGGAACTGAAGTCCAAGAACACGCACAGTCAACCCATTAGTGTGGATTCACAGGGACTTGGGGTTTCTGGGAATTGCAGTCCAAGAACACGCACAGTCAACCCATTCGTGTGGATTCACAGGGACTTGGGGCTTCTGGGAATTGAAGTCTAAGAACAGCTGGAGTGCCAAAGTTCGCTCTCACTACGCCTGACGAAGAGGCGGCGGCGCCCCCTTTTTCGTCCCTCCCCGCTCGCCGTCCAAGGGGCCACTTCCTGCTTCCGAGGCCGTATAAAGAGCCGCTTCCGGCACCGCTGCCCGGCTTTGCCTCTGGGGTTTCCGCGGTGGTGCTGCTGCCGCCGCCGCCTCCTCCTCCCAAGGACCCGCCATGAGCGTCCCAGGTGGGAGACCAGGGGATCGGGAAGGGGAGGGGGCGTTGCCATGGGGACTGCAGGTGTTGCCATACAGATGGATGGATCAGGAGGGGGGGGGGTGTCGATCCCCAGTACCGAAGGGCAGCGCCTCCAACTCTCCTCCTCCATCGCCTTCGTGACCATGGGATCAGAAGAGTGGGAAGCGATCGTGCCTCTGGGCATGTGCAAAGCGCCTCCTCTTTCCTCCCCGCCGGGCGGGTGGGTCTTCGAGGGAGGATCAGAAGGAGGATCGGGCCCACCAATGTAGGGTCAGCCTTCTTGCTAGGCATCACTTGGGCCCCTGAGCATGTACAGAGTACTGGAGGGGTGTTGGTTGGCAGGGAGGGGAAGAGCTGGGAATTCAGCCCCTGGCGCATGCCCCCTTTTCCCAGTTGGTGTTGGTGGGGAGAGGAGGGTGTTTCTGGGCATGCACAGAGTGCTTTCCCTGATGGACAAACTTGGAATAATAATAATAATGTCTCAGAAATTATGGGTTGAAAGGATTTTTGATAAACTGCACTCAAGGAATGCCCGAATGAGGCTCCTTTCATGTCTACAAAAGACCTTTTCCCACCAAAGTGGTACCTATTTATCTACTTGCAATTTCGTTGAGCTCCTAGGTTGGCAGGAGCTGGGACAGACGACGGGCGCTCACTCCGTCATGAGGTACCCAGGTCTCGAACTGCCACAGAAGGATGCCCTTGTTAGAGTGAGCATTTGACAGCTGGGCTATTACTATTTCTTTTAAACGTAAACATGTGTCACCCTATAAAACCAAATATATTATCCTAATGGAATTTAAAGCTCCTTTGACAGCTGAGAATTCCAAGCTACACACAACAAATAAAGCAGAAGGCTTTTGTCACTCTTAATCAAGAGGACTGGCTTAATTGATCGTCTTAATTTTTAAAATTTTTGCTGTAGTGGGAAGTTGCCTCTAATACCTTCGACTAGCAAAGCTGGGCGTAAACTCTGAAAATGGCCAAATTGAGTCCACTAAACAGTGAAGGCTAAAACTCAAAAGTTTGCTGTGTGCTGGGCTGTTTTATCACCTGTGTGTTTATCTAGCCCTGCTCCTAACTAATCTCTTTCTGAAGTCCTCCCTCCCAAGCCTTTGAATTTTGACTTATTTCTTTACTACAGGGGTGTCCAAACTACGGCCTGGGGGCCAGATGCGGCCCCTGATGCCAATTCATCCGGCCCACGAAGCCCTCATTGCTCCTGGAAACGGAAGTAAAACGCGCATTTTGCTTCAATTTCCAGGAGTGACGAGGACTTCGCGGGCTGGATGAATTGGCGTTGGGGGCCGCATCTATCCCCCAGGCCGTAGTAACCAGCCCCCTGAACCACATGACCATCCCGCGGCCTGAAAAGTTTGGGCACCCTTCCTTTACTATTATCACTGTGGTCTCTAGTGAAATGAGGACAAGAAATCAACTAAGCCCATGACGGCAAACCTTGGCACTCCAGGTGTTCTTGGACTTGAGTTCCCAGAAGCCCAGATCTCTGTGAATCCACACAAATGGGTTTACTACGAGTACACTCTAGGCATTCTTGGACTTCAGTTCGCAGAAGCCCAAGTCCTTGTGAATCCACACGATTGGGTTTGCTGCACGTCCGCACAGTCAACCCATTCGTGTGGATTCACAGAGACTTGGACTTCTGGGAATTGAAGCCCAAAAACACCCAGAGTGCCAAGGTTCGCCATCACGAGACTAAGCATATTTGAGCCCCGTCATCCTCGGGAAACTGTTTCTAATGTCTTTATTAATAAAGGGAAGCATATATTTGGATTAGATGTGCCCGTGGGTGTGTCACCGGTGAATCAGAAGACACCTCTGGCACAGAGGAGAGCTTAGTTTAAACGGGGAGTAATTATAATCCTAGATTTGGGACAAAGGAAAGGTATGGGACGGCAGCGGTTAGTCAAATTAGATACCAAAGGCGAACAGGTTTACATAGTTATTGGCACATTTCACATTGTTATGCGCTGCTGTTAAGGACCGAAGCCTTCATCTGACCCATTTATCAAAATACACGTACAGTACTGTGGTTTGGTTTTCTATTATTCCTGTGCTTGAAAACAAAGCTTGGAGGGGAGCAAAGGAAGCAAATTGCTTTTGAAGTGTAGCATCTCCACAGAACTGGCTCTTAAACACCAGATTTTTATTCCTTCAATCAACAAAATTTCATGTCCGAAATTACTCCGGGTCGAAAGGATTTTTGCTGCCTGGGGGACGCCCGAATGAGGTTCCTTTCAGGTCCCCCCAAGATCCGTCGTGCAGGACTCGGGTATCGAACCCAGACCTTCCAGTCTCCACTAAGCCACTGCAGTGGAGTGCTTCTAATTACAATAGAGTCTCATTAAGTACTACAAAGGAGCCATAGACCATATGCAGACTGCATTCCTTACGTCCTCACCACAGATTCTGGTCCTTTTCCCTAGCCATGTTTCTATCCCCGTGTTCCTAAACCCACTCTTCTTTCGGCAGGGCTGTGCCTCAAGAAAGCCGAATGTTTCAGCCGAAACCTGAAGGACGAGCCCCGGTACCTGTTGGCGCAGAATGTGGCCTCCGGCGCCGACCCACTGGAAGTATGCCTCGTGCGGAGCGTGGTGCAGGACACGCTCCAGGTCTTCCAGCACACCATCTCTGCCGAGGGGAAACCCATCACCAACCAAAAGAACTCAGGTAGCGGGAACTGTCTTCTAGTTTCTGGCTTTGTGCTCTTCTCTTCCAGGGCACCTGGCGCATCATTTCTTCACCACTGTAGAGGAAACATGTTTCCCGTGTGAGGGTGAATCACAGGTAGAACTTCTTCCCATGAGTGCCCTTAGCGAGCGTCACGTCGTCCTCGAAACGAACGTATTCCTTTATTAAGGCTGGTCTCCTCCGAGAGAGAGAGAGAGAGAGAGAGAGATGGTGGTCTTTTTGAGCCACAATCGGGCGTAATGCCCTGACCGCAGCCTCGTGTTGTTGGCTACTCTTTCTCACACTAAGCCAGTCCGGAAGGAACTGCAGAACAGGCTCGCCCAAAGGTGCCTTCGTTTTGGCAGTTTCACGTCTGGCCTGGAGGTGGAAGAAGAAATGTTCAGCCTTCCCTCCAGCAAGCTAAAGGGACCTTGCGTGGCCCACCGATCCATTCTACCCTCACGACAACAACGCTCTACGACTGGGATTCCCAGCCTTTTCAAACCGGGGGGCCAGGTCACGCTCTCTCAGTCAGCTTCAAGGGACGGATGGCCATTTTGCCCTGCCTGCACAATGGGGGTGACCATTTTGTCCCAACAGCTTCAAACGGGGTCATCATTTTGTTTCCCTTGGAAGGGTGGGGTGAGGGCATATGAAATGGTGCCACAGGCCGAATCTGGCCCATGAGCCCCCCCCCCCCGAAGTAGAACAGGCTGAGAGGGAACGATGCCAAAGATTGCCTTTGCACGTTTAAGAGTGCCTGGGGATGTTTAACCTGCCTCTTTACGTATAACATGACAGGAAATGGCACCATTGGCCAAATCTGGCCCACGGGCCTTAGTTCGGGAACCCGTGAAGTAGAGTTCCCGCTTGTGATCCGATTTCTCTGCAACGCTCCTCCCCATGACGTCCTGTTTTCTCTCTTCCTCTTCCAGGCCGCTGCTGGATCTTCTCCTGCCTGAACGTGATGCGCCTCCCGTTCATGAAGAAGTTCAACGTCGAGGAGTTTGAGTTCAGCCAGGCGTACCTCTTCTTCTGGGACAAGGTGCGCCGTGCGGGCCGAGCATGGAAGGAGGGGACGTTCCCTTCCTCCGCCGCGCACGGCTTGTTCAGAAACGTCCCGATTCTTAAGTGTGATACGAGCATAAAAACCACACGCGCTGCGGGGAGAGGGAGGTTGGGCCAGAATTTCCCCACTCCCTCCCTCTCTCTCTGTAAGGTTAAGAAGGTGCAGGCCGAGTGAGGAGGAGAATGATGAGTGGCGAAAGAGGATGCTTGCTTAAGACGTGCTGCAATCTCTTGCAGTGAGTTGCAGTGAAAGTTGTGGGCGGGGATGGCTTTGCCAGTGGAACCAGTTGGATGGGCAGTGTATCGTTGGCTCCAGGGTAGCCCCACGCCTTTGGCTGCCTGAGGCAGAAGCAAAAAGACCTTCGTCCAAGTTGGAGCGGAAAGGTCGCCCTTGCTCAAAAGCCAGTCGTATCTGACTCTAGGGTCCAGTGCTCATCTCTCTTTCATAGCCAAAGAGCCGGCGCTGTCTGCTTCTGCAGATGTTTCCGCAGTCATGTAGCAGGCATGACTAGACACCAAAGTACACCAAACGCCGTTTACCTTCCCCCCGAAGAGGTCCCTATTTATCTCCTTGCAATGCCTCGCTTTTGAACTGCCAGGTTGGCAGGGAACGGAAATGCAGTGATGCCAGAAATCCAAGGGCGAGTCACGAAAGAGGCTGCCACGCCTTGAATGTGCCACCTTCCGCTTGGAGGCCATCGACTCCCTTGGCCTCGTGGGTGGCAGGGCCGGCAATTGAAGCAGCTCAAGGAGAGGCAGACGGCAGTGGCTCCAGTGGTTAAGAGGCTGAACTCGATGACTGGAAGGTCGGCAGGCTAGCAGTTCGAGACCCTGAGTGCTGCATGACGGAGTGGGCTCCCGTCTCTGTCCCAGTTCCTGCCCAACCTAGCAATTCAAAATTGCAAGTAAATAATGAGGTGCCACTGCGGTGGGAAGGTAAACAGCGGTGTCTAGTCATGCCTGCCACATGTCCATGGAAATGTCTGCAGGCACAGACAGTGCTGGCTCTTTGGAGATAAAAAGAGTTGAGGACTGAACCCTAGAGTCAGATACGGCTGGCTTTTGAACAAGGGTGACCTTGAGCTTTGTAGAGGCAGATGGCCAGGGGCTTGTCCAGAAGTTAGATTCCCCCCCCCCCAACATCCTATAGGTCACCCTGTCAAAAACAGGCTCCCAGATCTTTCCCGTTTTTCCTTCCCAGGTGGAGCGCTGTTACTACTTTTTGCACGCCTTCGTGGAGACGGCTCAGAAGAAGGAGCCCGTGGAGGGCCGGCTGGTGCAATTCCTGCTTGCCAACCCTTCCAACGATGGTGGGCAGTGGGACATGCTGGTAAACCTGATTGGTAGGTGCTATGGGGCAGGGAACAGAATTGTCATTACTGTATCCTAGCTAAATAGAACAATTCTAGTTATGGGCTATCGACGATGTCTTATTTCTGCCCTTACACTCTGTTGAGTTCTTCTTTGTGGTCCCCATTCGTGTGGATTCACAGGGGACCACAAAGAACAATAAAAGTGACAGGTAAGCAACCTGTTCTTAAAGACCCATCAAAATTTATCTTCCATTTCTTCAGAACATAAGGTTAGATTGTTATGTCTACAACACAGTTCTTCCCCAGTAACACCCTGAATGCTTCACTGCTACCTCCTTCACAGAAATCACCAATAAATCTTAATAAAAAAACCACAAGCCTAAATTTCCATTCATCACAGCAGCACAGGGGCTAAACTGTTGTCCTGCAGCCAAAAGGTTATGAGTTCGATCCTGACCAGTGCTCAAGGTTAGAAAGGGGAGGATCCTTCCAAAAACGGGGGTACTGAAGCACAGCCAGGACTCTTAAATTTTCTGGGCTGAGGCCGTTCTGTGCCAAAGACAAAGAGGGAAGTAGACAAAAGAATAGAAATCGCTTTGACCTGCCATGCAATTCGGTCCTTATCTCCCTCCGTTGCCCAGCAGGATGTTAATCTTGTGTGCAAAAGGCGGAGCGGCCTTTTCTTTTCCGCCTCTCTGAATCGATGGTCATGTCATGTCGTTCCTTTTCAGAAAAATATGGCGTCGTTCCCAAGAAGCTTTACCCGGAATCGTTCACCGCCGAGGCCTCCAGACGGATGAATGAGATTCTGAACCACAAGGTAACCGAAGCAGGCTGGAAGAGCACATTTTTTTTAGCAGTTTTCTATCCGTTTCCAGCAGTTTTCTATCCAGAGAGAGCATTGTGTAAAGCAGGGGTGCCCAAACTATGGCCTGCAGGCCAGATCCACCCCACCACCCCCGGCCACTAATTCATCCCTCATCACCCCCGGATGAATTGGCGGTGAGGGCCAAATCTGGCCCTGGGCCCTATTTTGGGCACCCCTGATCTACAGGGAAAGTCCATGAAGACCGATGGGATTTAGCTTTCTTCTTGTTGTTCTGCCATATCTGAATCCAGATATTGGCGATCATCACGGCGATCAGCCATGAAGGCTGTCCTAAGAATATAATGCAGTGGCCTTTCATCTGCCTTCTGTATTACGGCGTAACCCCCATAGCACCACCGATCCAGTTCCTTTGGGTCTCTTTCTGGTCCTGGGCCCTTTTGGCATGCAAAGTCCTCATCATCCTCCCCAGGCCAGGATGGAAGAAGCTGCTGCCCTCCATCAGGAGGGATTCAAGTGGGACCATTTAATCCACTTGGGGACCATCACCCTTCCCTGTGGACTTTGGCACCCAAGGCGCTAGTCCTCAGGGTGGTCACCGGAGATGCGAAGACCAAGAGGATGCTCGGGTGATGACAATGATCTCCCCGCTTGCTTTATCAAACAGATGCGGGAATATTGCCTCCGGCTCAGGAACATGGTAGAGTCCGGCTGCAACAAGGACGAACTCTCTGTGGCCGTAGACACCATGATTGAGGAGGTGAGGCATGGCTTGCAGCGGGTGGTGGGCCAGATCTTTATGCTCTTCCCCTGCACAGCTGGTTGCTTTGCCTGCTTGTGCCTCCTGATGGCGTCGCCACTGGCAGGGCCCACAAGCTCCTTCCGCCCGAAGCGTGTGCCTGAGGCAGGTATTTTCTGTGCTTGCCGCTCAACGCAAAAGATGGTACCTTCCCCTGTTCCCTGGCCTCCCTTTAAAGCAGGGATTCTCAACTGGTGGCCCACACTGCTTCCACCACACCAGGAAGTGCCACGTGGTGGAGGAAGGGCAAAATGGCCATCCGGCCCCCAAAGCTGTCTGAGGAAGCGTGCCCCCCCCCCTCCGGCTTAAAATGGTTGAGAACTTCTCCTTTAAAGGGCTAAGTGGTATTACAACGCTTTCCTTTATTAACTTCTGCATACGTGTAGCAACATTCGGGTTTGGTAAGCTGAACGCTGCATAGATATTGGAGGCACAATAAAGGAAGCTTTTCTTGCAGACATACGTGAGGCTTCCCTGCTGCGTTGTGGGCAGACCTATGCCCTGCGTGGGCCACCTTGTGGGCGCACGGTTTCTGCACTAGAGGGCAGCCAGAGACCGGGGACGGCACGGAGCCTCTTGGCTCCCACCCAGGGCTCGTCGCCTGGCCTTTTATGCAAGCTCTCTCCCGCCTCTTTCAACTCCAGAGGGGAAAGCCTTAAGCCAGGGCTGCCCAAACTTTTCGGGCCATGGGCCGGTCACGTGGTTCAGCGGGCCGGTAAGATGGTTCCTACCGCCGGAAGCAAAAATGCGCTTTGCAGTCTGTTTTGCAACAGATATGTCTTTCCAACAGGATAAGATTTATTTTTAGGCTGCCGTTTTCTCTGCCTAAAGCAGGGGTTCCCAAATTACGGCCTGTGGGCCGGATCCAGCCATCCATTCCAATTCATCCAGCCCACGCTGCCCTCGTCACTCCCGGAAGCGGAAATAAAACACACCCGTCTGGGCGCGTTTTACTTCCGCTTCCGGGAGTGACGAGGGCATCAGCTGGATGAATCTGTGTTGGGGGCCGGATCTGGCCCACAGGCCGTAGTTTGGGCACCCTTGGCTTAAATCTTTCCCTTCAGAATTGATGCCCAGCGCACACGGTTCCCGCTTAACCTTTCCCCCGTTGCTCTCTGCCAGGTGTACAGGGTTGTCAGCATCTGCCTGGGCTCCCCGCCGGAGACATTCACCTGGGCGTTCTATGACAAGGAGAAGAACTATCACAAAATCGGGCCCATCTCCCCCTTGGAGTTCTACAAGGAGCACGTCAAGCCCATCTTCAACATGGAAGACAAGGTTGGGCTTTCCAAAAGACATGTGGGCTTAAGTCCAACTTTCATCTCCTTTCTTTCCCCGCCGGTTCTTAATTGTGTTGGTTTCAGAATTAATTAATATCCTCGGCTATAAGTTGTCCCGAATATAAGTCGAGGTACCTGATTTGGACCCTTAAAACTAGGAAAATAGACTGACCCGAGGATAAGTCGGGGGTGGAAAATGCAGCAGCTGCGAGTGAGTTTCAGTAATTAAAATACATAAAAATACGGTAAAATTAATTAATTTAGACAATGTTTTTGAGTTTTTACTGTCGCGTTCGTGCCTTTTTCCAAATGTATGTTTGATTTTGCACCACCGCAGTTTTGGGACCCAAGTATAAACCGAGTCCTCTTTTTGGTCCTTATTTTTTGGGGGGGCAAAAAAACTAGACTTATACTTGAGTATATACAGTACCCACAATAGTCAAATGGAACCTCTTTGTTCAGTGGCAATTTGGTCCTGAGCACCAAAGGAGATTCATTTGGGCGCCCCCTGAGCGGAGTTCGTCCAGCAAACATCCTTTCAACCCAGAAAGCACCTTTGTGAGCTTCTGACATGATTAAAGAATATTGGGAATGACAAGTGGGCAAAGCCGAGAGGACCCAAATGTTTGGAAAATGGTTGCGCCTTCCATTGATCTCTGAAATTTTGTGGCTTGCAGATCTGCTTGGTCAACGACCCCCGGCCCAAGAACGAGTACCACAGGCTCTACACGGTGGAATATTTGGGCAACATGGTCAGAGGGAGGAAGACCCTCTACAATAACCAGCCGATTGAGCTGCTGAAAAAAGTGGCGGCCGCTTCCATCCGCGATGGAGAGGTTAGATCCGTTGCCTTCTTCCCTTCGTCCTCCTCTCTTGTGCGCCTCCCCCGTTGGCTTTCATCGACGGCTTCCATCATCTGTCTCTCTTTTCTCGCCCACCTTAGGCGGTGTGGTTCGGCTGTGACGTCGGGAAATACTTCAACAGCAAGCTCGGCATCAACGACCTGAACATGTAAGTGTTGTCAAATCATCCAAGTATGGCTTAAATCATTTGTTAAAAGAGCTTCAAAATAATGCCAGAGCTTCAGAATCATCCATGGCCCAGATTTGTTATGGGGTTTTTTTCCCAGCAGCAGGTTAAAAAAATCTGTGGTTCTTAATAATCATGAAATAAATTCGTTCAGAATAAAGGCATGCTTTTAATTACTAAGGGAGTAAAGTCTAGCTTGACAGCCCTTAAATGTGATAAAAGGGACTGCAGTCGCTTAAGTGGTTAAGACACTGAACTTGATGACTGAAAGGTCAGTAGTTCGAGACCCGAATGCTGCGCAACGGAGTGAGCTCCCGTCGTCTGTCCTGGCTCCTGCCAACCGAGCAGTTAGAAATTGCAAGTAGATAAACAGGTACCTCTTTGGTGGGAAAGGTAGTGCCGTTCTGTGTCTAAGGATGCCTGTCACGGGTACACGGAAATGTCTGCAGACCCTTTGGCTGTAAACGGAGATGAGCCCTTCTGATTCTACTCGGGAAAGGGCCGGGCCCGGCGCCTTCATTTCCGCACGATAGGTTCTTTTCTATAATCCGGGCATTTATGGCTAGAAATCCCGGTGCAACGCACATTTCTTGCTGCGGAAGAGTTGCTCTTCTTCGTCCCTACAACTCACAGTTTCTATGGTTTGGGAGTGCGAGGGAAAGCATTTGTTTTTTCTCCCTCCCCCCTCCTGCCACCACTGAACTTTCTTTTTTGAAACGATCCCCGTAGATATAATCACAATCTGGTCTACGGCGTGTCAGTCAAGAACCTAAAAAAGGACGAGCGGCTCAAATTTGGGGACTCCCTGATGACCCACGCCATGGTCATCACAGCCTTCAGCCAGAAGGTAAGTAAGTTCCAACGGAGAGAAGGGGCTTCCTTGGCCCAAGGGGAATTGGGTGTGATGACACTGTGAATCCACACGAATGGGTTTACTGTGTGTGTTCTTGGACTTCAATTCCCAGAAGCTCACGTTAATGGGTTGACTGTGCGCATTCTTGCACTTCAATTCCCAGAAGCCCAAGTCTTCTGTGAATCCACACGAATGGGTTTACTGCATGTGTTCTTGGACTTCAATTCCCAGAAGCCCCAGTCTCTGTGAATCCACACGAATGGGTTTACTGCACGTATGCAGCATTTAAAACAGGCAGTAAATCCATTCGTGTGGATTCACAGAGACTTGGGCTTCTGGGAATTGCAGTCCAAGAACAGCTGGCGTGCCACGGTTGGCCATCACTGTGATAACCCCTATTGCCACAGCATGAATTTAAGAAGACGTTTGCGTTTGGCTCACATTAAAGGAGTATCTTGTCTATTTTAGACTTAAAAACAGGTACTGTATGTACAATACAGGGTGCCTGTTGGCTTCTGTTTTGAACACCTACTGTACAAACTGGTTTTGCCTGCAGTGTCAAATTAATTTCCATTCCTCAAAGGGATGTTTAATCTTTGCTGACGTTCCAATAAAGCCAGATGTGCTTCTCTTTGATTCCATTTTGAGAGTTTGGATGCAATTTCTGGTCGAGCCTTGAGTGATCCCGACCTGCCCAAACATCCCAGAAAGTAAACTTTAGGCAAGGAAGTAAACTTTGGATGATACTAGCCAAAAAATGGACTCCATAGAAAGGATGCAGCGGATACCATGGCCTGTGTTTGGAGACAAGTGAGATGCTAAGTTAGACAATGAGGCCCTAGCCCAGGGGTGCCCAAACTTTTTGGGCTACGGACCGGTGACGTCATTTAGCGGGCCAGTCATGTCATTCAGCGGGCCGGTCACACGGAAGTAAAATGTGCCTTGCAGTCTGTTTTGCAACAGAATGAGAAAGATTTCAGGCTGTCGTTTTATCTGCTTAAACCAGAGGTGCCCAAACTACAACCTGCAGGCCGGATCTAGCCCATGACACCAATTCATCTGGCCCTTGACACTGTTGTCACTCCCGTAAGCAGAAGCAAAACGTGTTTTACTTCTGCTTACAGGAGTGACAAGGGCGACGTGGGCCAGATGATTTGGTGTCATGGGCCAGATCCAGCCCATGGGTTGTAGTTTGGGTGCCCTTACCCTTTTGACACCCGTCTGGTCCTTCTCTAGTGCCAGTGGCAGCAAGAAGGGTGTCTGATGCGTTTCCCAATAGCAAGAATCGGGATTGAATCTGGATGGAAGTTTCCTCTGGGTTTTCTTCCTCACAGGCCCTGCGTATTTTCATTTTCTAGGAAGACAAAGACGACTGCTTTGAAAAATGGCGCGTGGAGAACTCGTGGGGCGAAGACCGTGGCAATAAAGGTAATACTTCAAATTGGGGCTCTGGCAGGGTAGGAAATAAGGGGGGACATGAAATGGCACCAGATCCGGCCCACGGGCCTTTGGTTGGGAAACCCTGGTTTGGAGAATTCCCCGGAGTTTTTGTGGTGAGCTGACTTAGGGCCGGAGGATTGTCCTTGTTCTCCTCTAGAACCGAGGAGACGGACGGCGGAGGAACGCCTGTTCCCTCTCCACTGCTTGCTACAGAATCGAAACGGAAATCCAGATCTTTTTCCTCCTTTCCTTCTCTTTGCCAGGGAGAGGTGGGGTCAGGTGCCATGGTCTATACCAGGGATTCTCAATCTGTGGGCAGGATGCAGCCTGCTGTGCCATTTCATGTGGCCCTCCTCTGCCTCCACCACACCTGGAAGTGCCATGTGGTAGAGGAAGGGCAAAATGGCTGTTCCCCCCGAAGCTGTCTGAGGGAGTGTGACTCAATGGCCTCCTCTTTAAAAGGCTGAGCTCTTGATCTATACACTGCTAATTGCATCTGAATCTATACGCTGCCGATTGCATGCCTGAAGTCGTCGTTAACTATCAAAGAGCCAACTTCTACGGTTGTGTGAGAACTCAACCCTTTTTAAACCATTGTTCTGGAACCACCCGGCCTCAGCTTGGCCGCTGGGGATACTGGTTTAGCATCCTGAAAGTGGTTCTCCCCATTCCTACGTTCTGCTCTATTTCCATACCCCTTTGACAGATCCACAGCCAGTGGGTTGGGAGATCGATGGGTGACCCTCCCTGCTCAGACCAAACAATCAGAGCCGGTTGGGTGGCCTCTTAAAACGGGTGCCGTGGGGGCAATTTGGCCAGCGTTGGGAAGGGAACAAAACAACACGATCGTTGCGACAGGGCCGCAGTTCTGTCAGCAAAGGAGATGCTGATCCGTCTAGGTGAGGAACAGGAAGCTGGTGTTCCCCCAGAGCTGGCGACCGCATCTCCTCTTGGCAGCTGCTGGTCGTCTTAGCAGGAACAGGCGGTAGTTAACAATCCACAGAAACCAGCAGGTTCTCTTCCCCCGTTCCAAGGACTCAGAAGCACCATGGCCTGGATTGATTTGGGACAGCCATGGCCAAAGGGCTGGCATCTAAGTCACAAAAACCAACCAAAATACCTCCCCAAATTTTTTTCATAATTTCCTGGGGGTTTCTGGAAGTTACAGTCTAAAAATGAAAATCGCTTTCGTTGTTACGATACTGTTAATGAGTAAAGCCATGATGGTGAACCTTGGCACTCCAGGTGTTCATGGACTTCAATTCCCAGAAGCCCAAGTCTCTGTGAATCCACACGAATAGATTTACTGCCTGTTTTAAATACTGCGTACGTGCAGTGAACCCATTCCTGTGGATTCACAGAGACTGAGGCTTCTGGGAATTGAAGTCCAAGAACAGGGGCAGTCAACCCATTCGTGTGGATTCACAGAGACTTGGTCTTCTGGGAATTGACGTCCATGAACACCTGGAGATATGTGCAGTAAACCCATTCGTGTGGATTCACAGGCACTTGGGCTTCTGGGAATTGAACTCCAAGAACACAGGCAGTCAACCCATTCCTATGGATTCACAGGGACTGGGGCTTCTGGGAACTTAAGTCCAAGAGTGCCTGGAGTGCCAAGGTTCGCTATCACTGGAATAGACTTTGGGTCTCCCTAAGTCCTGGCCCCACCTGGTCTTCCCTTCTTCCCCCAAGCAGATCTTCAGGGGCGCAAAGTGTCGGCTCCAGTTGGTTCTTGGGACTTCCCCAACCTGCCCAAAATCTGACTCCAGATCACACACGGCCAGCTATTTTTAGTCCTTTGTTGACCCATTTTGTTTTACGAGCAGTAAAATCCGAAGTCACTCTGGCGGTTAAAAACCAGACATATCCCAAAAAACGTAACGGCCTTACCCCTGCTGTTAACCACAAAAGACAGATGTGCACCACATCTGGCGTTGGGGAGAGTTTTAAAACACCAAGGCCAAAACGCCGCCAGATGACAAGCGTTCCTGAAAGCTGACCTCCTGGGGGGGGGGGGAGCCAGGCCCAGACGGAGCCTCTGGACTTTTTTGTCTCCTGTGGTTTGGTGTTCAATCTTTCCCTTGTCCTGATGCTCCAAGGGCGTTTGAGAAACAAAACGGACACCCCCTCCTTTGACGCTGTTGGGACAAAATGGCCGGCCTCGTCGTGCAGGCAGGGCAAAATGGCCATCCGGCCCTCGAAGCTGACTGAGAGAACGTGACCTGGCCTCTCGGCTTGCAAAGGTTGATAGATGGTTGTCCCATTCTCTCTTGAGTGCTCCCCGTGCTGAAGCGCAAACCTCCTCTGGAGCCAGCGAGTTCCGCTGTCATACTGTTCTAACGGTTAATTATTATTATTATTTCGATTTATATACCGCCCTACTTGGTGAAAACCAACTCAGGGCGGCTCACAACATACAATTAAATACAATATAACAGTTCAATAATGATACAATATAAAATACAGTGTAACAAAACAAAATAAATATAACCACAATACAATCAGGATACTGTCCATAATCAATATTCAGTCCCGAGGACAGCAGCAACGGGCCCTTCTTAAAGCTGCCAGCCCAGCGCAGGTGTCCTCACTCTCCCCAGTCGAAGCTGGCTTCGTGAAGTTTCAGGTTGGCGTGGGCTGGATGAATTGGCATTGGGGGCCGGATCCGGCCCATGGTCCGTAGTTTGGGCGCCTCTGCTCTTAGGTGTAACCCTATATGACTGTCACATCTGGAGCCACCACCTCTGGGTCAGACCATGAAGGTGGTTCCTCTGCCCACGCCTCCTCAGCCCCTGGGAAAGGAGGCCGGAGGCCTGGCAGGGGCCCCCATGTTTGTGGGAGAACGAGGATGTTAGGGTTGGAACCAGGGTTTGGCCAAGAGGCTGAAATAACAAGCCCTGCGCCTGGGATTTGAAAGGGAACCTTTAGAGGACTGCCTGAAACAACAACCGAAAGATTAGACGTGGCGCTCTCTTTGGGAGGCTGGTGGGCGATGGAGGAAACAGCGGGTTCACCTTTCACAGTCTGGGTCCGGCGCTTTTTCGGTGCTTTCCCAACGGCCGGCCCGCCTCTCGAAAGGTCTCTCACTCGGCACTCTAACAGCGGGGTTGGGAAAGGGAGGCCGGATGGGAGAGATTCTCCCCTTCGCCCTTTCCTGAGTCTGCAGTCTCGTCTTTAAAAAAAAAAAAACCGGAGCATTGTTTTGCACAAGGAAGTGGGCGCTGCGACTCAGGCATTTCCTCAAACCTTCCTGGGGTCACCAGAACCCTTTTTAGGAAGGGATTCTACTTTTTTCCCCTACCAAAAAAGACTATGCTAACGAAAAATGAGATAGCCAGAATAAAGGTCACCCTTGCTCGAAAGCCAGTCATATCTGAATCTAAGGTTCAGTGCTCCTCTGTTTCATAGCTGACGAGCCAGCGCTGTCTGTGTCTGCAGATGTTTCCATGGCCACGTGGCAGGCATGACTAGGCACCGGAGCGCGTGAGATGCTGTTGACCTTCCCACTTGGCAGTGTCTTTGGTTTTGGACTGCTAGGCTGGCAGTAGCAGGGGCAGAGGGTGGGAGCTCACTCCAGGTCTCGAACTGCTGAGCTGCTGACCTTCTAGTCATCAAGTTCAGCGTCTTAACCACTTAAGCCCCCCCCCCCCCGTCCGTGCCCATTAGGACTAGAATCCTTGTAATCATCCTGTTCAGTATCATCCTGGAGGACATAAAATTGATGTGCCCAGGAGACAGAAGAGCATGAGACGTGGCAACCGCGGGTACCAGTGTGCTAAATGTTACTGTTACATCTCATCCAAGTAGAATTGGAGAAACATCGTGTTCCAAAGAGAAGGGGAATGAGGTGGAATCGATCGCTGAGCCCCAGCTAGGCAACTTTCCTGCCCTCCCGCGTTGCTACCACTGTGCTAACGACAATAAAACAATTGCAGGAGGGAGACGAAACCTTTTAAAAATTCCAAACTTAGCGAGCTTTCATAGCTCACAGCTACTTCTTTAGGCTAAAATGGCACAGATTTGTATATTCCTCTCCAAAATGGCTCTCTTTGAAGCTGGTAGCTTTCCACATGGCCGGGGGGAATGTGGCGCAATTCAAACCCAGCTCTCCGGCAACTGTGCCACAAATCGCCCCGCTGGGCACGTCACTTTAGTCCAGAACTCGTCCAAACCAGAGTCAGTTAGGAATATTGCCTAGTGGAAGCTGTTCCTTTTGCTGTGTTGACATTCAACCCCCACGCGCTAACGGGCCTCCTTTCCAGGTTACCTCATCATGACGGACGACTGGTTCTCGGAGTACGTCTACGAGGTGGTGGTGGACAAGAAGCACGTCCCCGAGGAGGTCCTGGCTGTGATGGAGCAAGATCCGGTGGTCCTCCCTGCCTGGGACCCCATGGGCGCCCTGGCTAAATGAACTCTGCTTGAGGGTCCTCCCTGCGTTCTTCTGGCCAACCTTGAAGTGAGCGCCGGGAGATCGCGGGCCGGGAGCTGAAGCCCAGGGGTCCCTGCAGGCCGAGTTCCCAGCTAGAGGCGCCAGAAATATTTTCAGGAAGGGGATGCGTTCTAGATCACCCAAGGAAGGAAGCACGGCATCTTTTTATAGGGGTGTGGAGTCTTGCATTGGGGTGTCTGTGTTTCCATTCCAGTAATGACCCAGTCTTTTAAGGGGGGAAAATATCCTTTACATTCTTTTAACCATGGACTTATTTTAAACTTGTTTAAAGATAATTCTCTTCTTCTTCTTCTTCTTCTTCTCAAAACTCTGCGTAGAAAAAGATAGTGGTGGGATGAGCTAAAAAAACAACCGACAAGATCATGGGAATTTACACAATTTGCGCCACCAAATTTTAAAACGAATTCATGTGGCTCAGAAAACTTTTCCTTGGTCGGTCAGAGATATAATCCTAACCAAGAGGTCATGCGGCTGTTTGTTTGTTTGTTTCCATCCATGACCCTTTTCTTTGCCTGTATTTTTTTGTCCGAGAGATGATTTGAATAGCTTTCGGTCTTGGAAACGCCGCAAACGCAGGAACTTAAAAACCACGGGATGCCTCGCGTCACCACCTCGGAATGAGATTTTTAAAATGGATTTGTGAGATGAGTTGAAGAATGTTCAGTTCCGCAGCGAAAAGTATTTTAAAAAAAATAAGCAAAAAAATAATAACTGCATTTTTATTTGAATGCTATTGAGAACTCCACGGTGCTATCGAGCGTTTGAATAAAATACAACCAGCTGAATAAACCTTGGTGTCCTGTGGTACAATCAACAAGATAAAGGTCACCCTTGCTCAAAAGCCAGTAGTATCTAACTTTAGGGTTTGGTGCTCATCTCTGTTTATAGCCAAAGAGCCAGCGCTATCTGCATCTGCTTCTATGGACACGTGGCAGGCATGACTAGATATCGCCATGCAGAGAATGCTGTTTACCTCCCCGCCAAAGTAGTACCTATTTATCTACTTGCAATTTCTTGCTTTCGAATGGCTAGGTTGGCAGGAGCTGGGACAAAGACGGGAGCTCACTATGTACTCAGGAATCGAACTCCGACCTTCTAGTCATCGAGGTCCGACCTTCTAGTTGTCGACCCACAGTCCTCAATCAACAAATTGGCTAGCAAATTTGAGAAACTACTATCAGATGAGCGCTGAGGTGGTTATTTGCTTACTGAAGACTGTCGAGTCACAAGTGATGGGGAAAAGGGAGTCGTTCATGTCTGGCTACCAGGCTTGCTTCCAGGGCAGTGATGGCCAACCTTGGCACTCCAGGTGTTCTTGGACTTCAATTTCCAGAAGCCCAAGCTAGGTCTCCTGCTGACCAGGGCTGCTGGGAATTGAAGTTCAAGAACATCTGGACTGCCAAGGTTGGCCAACATCTGGAAAGGGGGAGAATGCACAAGTTGCTTTTCCCTACAGATAAGCAGCTGAACACGGAAAGATCAATGAAACAAAGCATAGCAAAACAATAGTTTAGGTAAAGTCACTCTTGTTCGAAAGCCAGTTGTATCTGACTCGAGGGTTCAGTGCTCATCTCCATTTGCAGCCAAAGAGGCAGCACTGTGCGACTGCAGACATTTCCATGGTCCTGTGGCAGGCATGACTAGACACCAGAGTGCATGGAACACTGTTTACCTTCCCCGCTGAAGTGGTACCTCTTTATCTCCTTGCAATTTCTTGCTTTCGAACTACAGTAAAACCTCGCATAAAGAGCACCTCCCTTGGAGACTAACTCACTTAAAAGAGTAGAATTTTCTCTGAATGGTTGCCTTGCTTAACAACTAAAACCAAAACTCGCTTAACAACTAAATCAGGGTTCGCAACCCACCCCGCCAGAGGTCACAACTGGTCACTTACAAGGGTGTTTTGCTTAAAGAGCAATCTGGTGGAACGCATTGTGCTCTTTAAGTGAGGTACCACTGTACACGGTTGGCAGGAGCTGGGACAGAGACAGCAGCTCACTCCATCATGCAGTACTAGGGTCATGAACTGCTGACCTCCCAGTTCAGCATCTTAACCACTAAGCCACTGGGGGCCCATAAACAATAGTTTTCAAGGCTTTAAGCTTGGGGCACAAGCACTGTTTGACTCAAAGGTGGTTCGTCTGCAAGGCACATGTTGGTCCTCCGACTAAAAGCCAAGCCAAGGCTTGGCCAAGTTACATTTTGGTCAAGTTACTTTTCAAGGCTAGAGCTCCTGAGATCCTGCATTAGTCGTGCTGGCTTGAGAGGTTGTGGCAGTGACATTGGCCAGGTCCTGGGCTTGGCAAGAACCCACGTTCACCTGCTGATGCCCCGACTTTACAAATGGACCCAACTTGACCCGGTGTGATTTGCCCTTCCAAAAACATTATGTCCCTCGGTTGCTCCCAGTTTTCCCGGAAGATCTGCCTTCGTCCTCCAAAAGGGAAGGCAGAACCTATAAAACGTGAGTGACAACCTAGTAGAGGCTGTTCTTCTGAATTACTCAGCAGCCGAGGTGCAGAAATGGAAACACTAAACAGATCAGTTCTCTCCTTCAGATTACTCGAGCGTAAAGAGAGACAGTGGAACCTCGGCTAACAAATGGCTCGGCTAACACGAAAATCATGTAACAAAAGGAAATCCATAGAACATAGTGGTTCAGTTTATGGAATATTTTTTTGGGGTCGGATTAATTGGTTTCCAATGCATCCCTATGGGAAACCGCGTTTCAAGTTAGCATATTTTGGTTTTCAATTCATTCCCTATGGGAAATTGCATTCAATGCATTCCTGTGGGAAATTCACTTAAAAGTAAATTTTCGTCAACAGAGGATGCGTTAATTGCATTAACCGAGGCTCCACTGTAATTCAGTGGGTGGAAATACTGAACCCAGGGAGGGGTGGGTGGGAACCTTTAAAAATACAGTACACATAACAGTAATAATAATTTAGTGTCAGAAATTATTCTGGGTAAAAGGGTCAAGGCCGCCCTCGCTGGAAAGCCAGCCGTATCTGACTCTTGGGTTCAGTGCTCATCTCTGTTTATAGCCAAAGAGCCAGCACTGTCTGTGTCTGCAGAAGTTTCTGTGGACATGTGGCAGGCATGACTAGACTCCGCTGTTTACCTTCCCACCGAAGTGGTCCTTATTTTTGTTGTTGTTCAGTCGCCCAGTCGAATCCGACCCTTGGTGACCCCCATGGACCACCACGCTCCAGGCTTCCCTGTCCATTCTCTGCAGCCCACTGCGTCAACGAAGCCATCTATCCACCTCATCCTCTGTCCCTCTTCTCCTTTTGCCTTGGATCTTTCCCAGCCTCAAGGCCTTCTCAAGTGAGTCCTCTCTTTTCATTTGGTGGCCAAAGTCCTTGAGCTTCAGTATTTGTCCCTCCAAGGAGCAGTCAGGGTTGAATTCCTTCAGGATGGACTGATCTGGTCTCCTTCCAGTCCAGGGGGCTCTCAAGAGTCTCCTCCACCAACACAAAGTTCAAAGGCATTTATTTATCTACTTGCAACCTATTGATCTACTTGCAGTCTCTTCCTTTCAAACTGCTAGGTTGGCAGGAGCTGGGACAGAGATGGGAGCTCACTCCACCATGCAGTACTCAGGTCTTGAACTGCCCACCTTCTAGTCATCCAGTTCAGCCTCTTGACCACAGAGCCACTGAAGTCCCTTTTCAGGAGGGCCACAGAAATTGCCTTTTGCTCCTGCTCGAAAGGAGAGGAGCCAAGCAAGTTCCACCAGCCACGTAGTACCATGACAAACCTTCAAGTGGCAGCAGAACCTCTCTTCCTTCTTGCAAGGGTGACCGAACCAAGACAGGTAGAGACGGACCCGGTAGAGACGATGCAGGCAAACATCCCATCTTCATGAATTCCATCCGGATTGCTGCTCTCAACCATGGAAAAATCCTTCCTCCTAGCTTGGCATCTCTCTGACTGGGCGGGTCACTGCCTCCTCTTCTGCTTCCTGGAAGGGTCCAACTTTCCCCGTTTCTCTTTTTTTGTTCCTAGCTTTCTTCCGAACTTTGATTTGGGAAGGGGGGGGGAACAGCATCTCAGGCGGCCCCTCCAGATGACAGCGCCCATCATCCCCAGACTGTGACGGTTTCGGGGCGTGTGGGAAGATTACTGTGGGTGAAAGCCGAGTGTCAACAAATAAAAGCCAGTCGTATCCGACTTTAGGCTTTGGTGCTCATCTCCATTGACAGCCAAAGAGCCAGCACTGTCAGACATTTCCATGGTCCTGTGGCAGGCATGACTAGACACGGAACACTGTTGACCTCTCCCGCCGAGGTGGTTCCTAGTTATCTACTTGCAATTTTTTGCTTTCAAACTAGGTTGGCAGGAGCTGGGACAGAGACGGGAGCTCACGCCGCCGTGCAGCACCCAGGTCTCGACCTGCTGACCTTCCGGACATAAAGTTCAGTGTCTTAACCACTAAGCCACCGCAGTCCCGTTGAGCGTCAACCAAGCTCACCCGGATTCCCTTAGCAACGTTGAAAGGGCTGCTTTTTCTCAAGCGTGTGACGCCCAAGACTTCGTCCTGCCCAAGCTATTAAACTTTTTTCTCCAAAAAAAGCCTTAAAAGTCGCCTATTCTCAGTGTCCTTCACTCACCCTTCCAAGGTCCCAAAGGAAGAAAGCCCCCCCCCCCCCAATCACCCTGTCTCCTGCTCTATTTTGATTTATCCCATTTTGGCTCGCAGGAGAAGTTGTACTCTCTGCAGAACCGGTCCTCTTCCAAGAAGGAAACTTGCGGGGAGAGGGGGGGGGGTATCCTGTCAAAAGTGACAACTGGAGTCAGTCCACCCACAAACGCATACTTTTTGGGAAAGAGAAGGAAGTTCAAGGCTGATTAGAAGTAGCCAAGTCAGTCTCGAGAATAAGTTCCTTGCAGGGTTTGATAATAAAACCCAAGTGTGTGTGTGTGTGTGTGTGTGTGTGTGTGTGTGTGTGTGTGTGTGTGTGTGTGTGTGTGTGTCTGTGTCTGTGTCTGTGTCTGTGTCTGTGTCTGTGTCTGTCTGTCTGTCTGTCTCTCTCTCTCTCTCTCTCTCTCTCTCTCTCTCTCTCTCTCTCTCTCTCTCTCTATATATATATATATATATATATATATATATATATATATATATATATATATATATATATATATATATATATATATATATATATATATATATATATATGGCCACCTCTCCTTTCTTATTTCTCCCCATTTCTACCCCTGGCTTTCATGTCTTACTTCCAGCCAGTGATAAATCAGAAGGGAGGCCTGGTTTTTTGGGGCTTGTACGAACAGGCACCCACCTCCCCCGTACCTGTTGATCCGTCCTCCTATCCCAGCCCGCGTCTGCTTGTCTCCCCTGCCTCTGCCCTGCCATTTATAGCTCAAGCCAACCAACTCCCAATCTCCGAGGCAGCTGTTTTTTTGGCCTTCAGCTGAAACCCCCCCCCCCTTTCCTAAACTCCCACCGCCTCATCCGGGTGGCTTCAAGGCTTCCCTCTAAGCCTCTGGGTGCAGCAGTTCAATGTAAGCGCCCACCTCTAGGAGGAGAGTCAGAGCTGGCAAAGCATAAAGTTTATTCGACTTTATTAAAAGAGAGAGAAAGAGGAGAAGAAAGTGACGTAAAATATTCTTAAAGAGCTCTTTGGCAGAAGATTATCTGGGAAATCGGACCATGTGAGGCGGGTGTACAAAAGGGATTCCTCCTCGCGTCCGGCGGCTCAGAAGCCTCCAGAGCAAATGTAGGACCTGGATGCAGGTGGGAAGGGAACCATCGCAAACATCAGGTACTGATTTAATTTATTCATATATTTTTCACCACTCTGCTTTTAAGCTATCAGGAATGATGGAGCAAAAGATGCACAGGGAGGTTGGCTTTTACTTTGCCGCCTCTCACCTTTGGCAAAAACCCCGGTTACAAAACCGGGGGCAGACAAAGTAAGCCAGCCGCTCACTGGCGATTCTTCTGTCTCTGTGTATACATAAGAGAGGTATAAGATATGCACAAGACGCTTTTAAAAGGCGGCTTCAAGTTAAACAGAACCTGATTCGGGTGCTTACGAGTACTTTGTGAAAGACAGAAAATCCATTTGAAACTTTGGGGGATAAATAAAGATGCCCCCCTTTTAAAAACAAAAAGTTCTGCTTTGAATAGTTAAGATGAAATTTCTGGCTTCCCCTGCTATTCTTCCGATCTCTGCCTCTCTATGTTTGCTGTCTTGGTTTATCAGCACTGGTGGTAAGCAAAAGGCGATGCTTCAAGCATATCTACCAAGAGAACCGCAGTCATGGTTTAACTCAGCTGAAAGGACGTCTCTTGTAAAGTGATGGGGGGGAAGCATTTAAAAGCAAGAAACAAAGAGACAGAAAGTTTGTTCATACCAAGTCTTTTCTGTGGGTTTTGGACAGGGATGAAAGGCAGTCGATGCACAAATTTTTCTTGTGAAATTATTCTGGTTTTTAAATCCTTTCCCCCCCCCCCCCAGCTCTTTCACCTGAGGAAGGTGAAAGTGATTTTTTAAAATTCATCAAACAGAGAGGACATCTTTTCTTCAATTTTGACTGTCCATCGTTAGAAATGAAAACTATATTGCAAGGCATTTAGTGCATGTGAACTGTGCGACAGGTTGTGAAATGATGAGTGATTGAACATTGAACAACAGAATTAAAGATCAACTGTGCAACTGAACAACAAAAGAGAGAGAGGTAGAAAGAATTCTGGACAATTATTCAGAATTATTCTGGGCAAGGGTTATCTTCCCACTTTTTATGTCAAAAAATGATGGAAATGAAAAGATCCCTATTCCCCAAGTTTCTAAACTTTATAGTGTGACAGAACAGGAAGGATAGCAACAGAAGGATTAGCAGATTACGAGGATAATCCGCTCTCCGGTCAACTGCTAATCAAGAAACAAAACCCATCTCGGGGCTTTTAATTTTGCCTTGCTTCCGGGGCCCTGAAATCAGGTGGGATAAATCCAGAAAGACAAATCCTAAACGAAGGTGCTTGATATCCCCTCTACTTCTTGACAGGGTGGCTCAATTCTAACAAGTAAATTTGAACTAATAAATAAATAAGTCTTGCCGTGGGAATCACTTGGACGACTGGAGCTACTGGAGTGTCTATATGGTGCCGCGTTTTGAAGATGGGAAGGACCAGTCGAAAGCAGATCTGCCTGTTTAATTTATTTAGCAAAACATCTACGATCCTTAGTATTTTGCTTGAATGGAATAGCCGCATGGGCTATAGACCAGTGATGGTGAACCTTGGCACTCCAGGTGTTCTTGGACTTCAGTTCCCAGAAGCCCAAGTCCATGTGAATCCACACGGATGGGTTGACTGCGCAGTAAACCCATCTGTGTGGATTCACAGGGACTTGGGCTTCTGGGAATCGAAGTCCAAGAACACCTGGAGTGCCAAGGTTCAACCATGATGGATATAGACAGTGGTCTTGTAACAACAGTGGTGGTTGCATGGCCTTCCTTGCTTCCTCAAACATCCACAGTAAGTTTTATTTACAACCTCAGTAAATATATTGTTTGTCCCACAGGATTGACATAATCTACAGGACTTTTCTTAAAATAGTTCAACCTACTGCCCAAGCAAAGTACGATTTGTTGGAGAGAGTGTGAATGCATCTTGAGTTAAAATCAGATTGCATTTCCTTAGCTTATTACATTTACAACCCACCATGCCTTGCCATGGTGAGGGGGCTTGTGTGGTTCGATAAAGAAATAGCTATGGCAGTGATGGCGAACCTTGGCACTCCAGATTTCTCGAACTTCAATTCCCAGAAGGTCTGATCAGCAGGAGTGCTGACTTGGGCTTCTGGAGTCCAAGAAGACCTTGGAGTGCCAACGTTTGCCATCACGGGGTTTTGGTGTCTAGGGCCAGTCAAGATGAACTCAGACTAAACACAATCTATTGGAGAAGGATAGATGCCTTTGAGATGTGGTGTTGGAGGAGAGTTTTGAGAGTCCCCTGGACAGCGAGGAGAACAAATAGGTCGATCTTAGAAGAAATCAACCCTGACTCGGCTCCTTAGAAGGTCAAATAGTAAAGATGAAGCTAAAGTACTTTGGACATCAAATGAGAAGAGAAGACTCACTTGAGAAAGCCTTGATGCTGGGAAGGGTCGAGGGCAAAAGAAGAAGGAGGCGGCCAAAAATGAGATGACTGGATGGTATTGTAGATGCAATGGGCACAGAGCTGGGCGAGTTGAGGAGGGTGGTGGAGGACAGAAGTGCCTAGCGGACAGGGATCCATGGGGTCGCAAAGGATCGGAATCGACTGTGCGACTGAACAACAACAAAAATTGGAGAAGGAACTGGCAACCCACACCCGTACCCTTGCCAAGAAAACCCCATACGCAACATCAACAGGCTAAAAGACATGACATCAGAAGATGAGACCCCCAGGTTTGAAAGTATCCAATATGCTCCTGGGGAAGAGTGGAGGGCAAATCCATGTCGCTCCAGAAGCGGCTGAACTGACGGTGAAAGGAAAAGTCCGATGCTTAAAGAACAATATTGAAAAAGGACATGCAATCGAACATCTATGAATCAAGGTAAGCTGGACGGGGCGAATTTAATTCAGAGGACCATTACATCTACTACTGTGAGCAAGAATCCCTTAAGAGTGGACAGACCGGAGTCTGAATCCAAGGCAAACGATTCAACCTCACCGTAATCCAAGTCTGTGTCCCAACCAGTGATGTAGATGAGCAGTAAGTGGATCGAGAACTTCCAGATCTACAAGCTGGGTTCTGAAGAGACCAAATTGCCAACGTTCGCTGGATCACGGAGAAGGCAAGGGAGTCCCAGAAAAATGTCTACTTCTGTTTTGTTGACTACGCCAAAGCCTTTGAAAGTATAACACCCATTTTCTCCAACTGTGAGGTAGGGCAGCCTTTAAAAGATAGCAGATTAGGCAGGAAAAGTAGAAACGGCATGAAGAAATGGCCCACTACGTTTCATGTAGAGAAACCACCGTTGCATAACAAAGTGGTAGTGTTCACTGCTTTAAAGGACTTCAAAGGAGACTAGAAGCATCAAACAACTGGCTGTTGATAGCTCGGTGGAGATGTTATCTTTCTTGGACAACAGCTTCTTAAAGCTGAATTAAGCCCCTTATGTTCAGTAGCAGTCTACAACTGACTGCTTGAGAGATATACAGGGGCTGCGGTGGCTCGGTGGTTAAGAAGCTCGCCTTGTTAGCTGGAAGGCCGGCAAGTCGGCAGTTCGAGACCTGGGTACTGCACGGTGGATTGGGCGCCTGTCTCTGCTGCAGCTCCTTGCCAACCTTGCAGATCAAAAGCAAGAAATTGCAAGTAAACCAACAGGGACCACTTTGGTGGGAAAAGATCTTGGGGACATAAAGGAGCCTCATTCGGGCATCGTCCCCTGAGCGGAGTTTCTCCAGCAAAAATCCTTTCAACCCAGAATAATTTCTGACATGAAATTATTACATCCCAGAGGTAACAAAGTGTTACCGTGCCTGGACTTTTGGGGGGGTCTTAAAAGGTTCTTTTCCTTCCCTGGCCCATAACTTATTTGAAAAGGTGTGCAATGCTATATACAGAAAGGAATATAGTAACTATCTATTTCTAATAAGCAGATCAAAAAGAAATATACTTTTTAAGCTTCAAAATGCACAGACAGGGTCATTTCTGGGAGCTGTGCTCAAAAGAGAGAAAAGAGAAAGAAAGAGAACATTTCCTGGCTTTACTAATACATATGACATTCTGTTCAAACAAGAGGAGCGCTAAGAATAATTATTTATTATTACAAGTAAAACCTCATATAACACTAAAACCTGGTTCTACAAGTCTTGGTGTTATATGATTTTTAGTGTTATCTGGTGCATGTTAAAATCCTATGGGATCCATAGAGATACATTGTAACCACACAGGCTTTAGCGGTTGTTATCTGAAGCATCCCATAGGATCTTAATGTTATCTGATGCAATTCTTCCCCCCAGATTCCTTAATGTTATGCGATTTTAGTGTTATTCGATACTAATGTTATATGAGGTATTACTGTATTATTATCATCACCACCTTGGGAGAAACGCATCATCTGTTTCCTCAGTCCGCAAATTGGTTCAGTGCCTTTTCTGCAAACATTCAGTTTCCCCCAAGAGTGGCTGGAAACCTCATGAAGTTTGTTTGTCTTTGCGATGAGGGGACCTCAGATCCCATCGCGAGCGCTCCTCCGTCGTGCTGGGCTCAGCTTGAAGCATAGAAATAGTCATAAAGAGGAGATGCCATCATGGATGCCTTTGGGTATCCAAGAATGCAGTCCATAATAAATAGTAGTCAAAAATGCAGACAATAACAAATACCAATAATAACAGCAATAAACATAGACACGTTGGAAGCAGCGTTTGGGGGGGGGGGGACAGCCGGCTTGTACCGTCGAAGCCCCCTGGCTATGTACAACTTCTTGTCTAAGCAGAGAAGCATTTTAACGACAACCTTTGGTGTTTCTGCTCCGACTGAGAAGCGATAAATTTGACCCAAACGTGTTTATAAACAAGCTCAGAAGACGTAGGTCACCCTTGGCTAGAAAGCCAGTCGCATCTGACTCTAGGGTTCGGTGCTCATCTCCGTTTATAGCCAAAGAACCAGCACTCTCTGCCTCTGCAGATGCTTCCGTGGACACATGGCAGGCATGACTAGACACAACGCTGTTACCTTCCCCGCCGAAGCAGTACCTACTTGCAATTTCTTGCTCTCAAACGGCTAGGTCAGCAGGAGCTGGGATAGAGACGGGAGCTCATTCTGGAGTGCAGTACTCGGGCCTTGAACTGCCGGCCTGCCTACCTTCCAGGTGCCAAGGTCAGCGTCTTAACCACTGAGCCGCCGCAGTCCCTTTTCAGAACGCATAGTTGCCTTTTAATCCATCCGTCAATGACCCTCTCTCGACTGGTCTGAAATGTGGCCGAGGGGCAGAATGAACTAGCAGGGCCCCCCTAAGCCAGTGAGAATTGAGCAGGGAACTTGGCATACAGGTGTGACTTTAACTTGTGGGAAGGACAGGTGAAGCCAGACTCTGTTGAAGCTAAAAGAAAGGGCTACTCTAGACTCAAGAGCCGGCAGAGAAACAAAGTTTGGGGTAATATATGAAGAGTGTTTCTGCGACACCAAAGGTTTGGAGTACAAGTCAATACTTGTACAAGTCAGGTTGGGGAAAGGCAACATTGATCTCAGACAAGGGGGTAAAACTACAAAACTATAAACTTCAAGGCCGAACACGGAGACGTCTTGAGCGGCTCTTGATGTCTTAGCACCAGAAAAACCGTATTTCCTTACAGTTGACGTGTTGGGAGAACGTCCTCTAATCTAGGGGTACTTTGCACACCCCTGCTCTAATCTAAGCCATCCTTTAATGAAAAGCTTGCATTTAGCTACCAGGGTCCAGAGGGGAGGAAACGGGATCCTGGGAATCAGTTCTGAGTTACCCTCCACCCCCGGTCTGTGAAATAATGCATTTTCAAAACATGATCTCCTTCTGTCCACACAGCAAAAGTTTCCTTTTGCAAATAAATCACTCGCCGTAATCCCCACTCAAGCCTGCACAAAGCACGCCGTTAGATAACCGTCATGCTGTCCAGATGTGGACCTGAGTTAGGAGCGCTCCTTGGTCATTGCCAAGAGCCCCAAACACTCCAGTTTCTGCCTAGCCCATAAGGGACTGCAGTGGCTCGAGGGGTTAAGATGCTGGACTTGACAACTGGAAGGTCGGCAGGTTGGCAGTTCAAGACTCAAGTGCCAACCGAGCCGTTCGAAAGCAAGAAATTGCAAGGAGATAAATAGGTACCGCTTTGGTAGGAAGGTAAACAGCCACATGTCCACGGAAACATCTGCAGAAGCAGACAGCACTGGCTCTTTGGCTGTAAACAGAGATGAGCACTGAACCCTAGAGTCAGATACAACTGGCTTTCGAGCAAGGAGCAAGATTTCGAAGTCGCTTTTGCGTTTAACCCTTTGCTACCTTAAGAACAAAAACTTTTAGAAACCCTTTCTTATCCCTTCTGCTAAAGAAGAAGAAGAACTGCATCGGCCTTATCATCGCTTGCCATCAAAGATTTGATTTAGGGGCAATCTGTTTTAAATTTCCAGCCGTGACGACGTCTTGGGGCCCACTGCAGCTTCATTATCCTCCCTTTCGAGGTGGATAGGGGAGGCAGGAAAGGCAAAATTTTGGTTCTGCAGCCGCTGGTACATACACGCTGATGGTTCCTCTTCGTCTTCTTTGTTTTGGAAGCCGGTTTCTGTCCATCAAGGCTGCAGAGGCAACTTCCAAGACAGAGTCGGCAGATGTTCAGAGGCCAGACCGGACAGGGACGACCGCTTTAGGGAAAGGCAGAATGAGAGGGGTCTCGGTTTCGACTGGGACTGCATGCACTCCAGTGTCTAGTCATGCCTGCCACATGACCACAGAAACATCTGCATATGCAGACAGCACTGACTTCTTGGCCATAAATGGAGGTGAGCATTGAACCTTAAGAGTCGGATACGCCTGGCTTTTGAGCAAGGGCCGCCTTTACTTGATTTCAACTGTGCAAAATCTGTTCTGCAGAAAATGCTCATTCTGGAGTCACAAAGCATACCTAGTACAGTATTGTGAAGGCTTTCTGCCTGGTTACTGACCACTTGTATCAAAGCCCCGCACAGTCAGTTTCTCTATGCCTAGGAATTAGACTTCTCATTATAAGACAGATTCACGGCATCTATTTTCAGTCTCGAGGACTGGCGTCCTATTTTGCCATAGCTCTGCGGTGAAGGACGTGGGCTCCGTGTAGGAATTCTTAGTCCAGGGGTTCCAAACCTTTTCAAGCCGGGGGCCGGGGCACGCTCACTCAGTCAGCTTCGAGGGCCGGATGGTCATTTTGCCCTGGCTGTACGATGGGGGCGGGCCATTTTGTTTCTCGAAAGCCCTTGGGGTGGGGGGATGCCATTTGGGCGTGTTTTGCTTCGGGGAGCGACGAGGGGTGCGCAGGCCAGATGAATTGGCGTCAGGGGCCAGATCTGGCCCACGGGGCTTAGGTCTTATTCCTTTGCACCTCCTAGGAAAGACCCTCAACAGTTGCCGGCAATCAATGTGGACCAGCTTTGTATAAGGAAGTCCCCAGTGTTCAGAAAGTGCGCCTTTTTGTCGGGGGGGGGGGGAGGCTGTGTTTGAAGCACAGATGTTCCCGAATGTCCAAATGTTGCTTTCACCTGGGTGCTTTCCAAGGGTTTACGTTGCACAAGCCGCGGTTTCCAGGTTGTATGTTTTTTATTAGCACCCGCTGGTGCTTCCAATTCTTCCAAGGAGCCAGCCGCCCCCGTTGCTGTTTGCACGAAGCATGACCTTTGAAGCGTCCCAGAACAATATATATATATATATATATATATTTAACAGGATAGATAGCAATAACCTCTTATGCCCTCCGCCGCCGTTCGCTAAAAGAGCTGGCAAATGAATGGCGCCTGATGGGTGTCAAAACAAAAGGGCGCATAAATGGAAAGAGGGAAAACCTAATTGGGAAGGTATTTTTGGTCAAAAGGTTTTTCAGTGAAAATCCAAGTCGCCAAAACCTTCACAGCCTGCCAATTCCTTGCTCGAGTTCCCTTTTTAATGAGGTCTATTCAATCTGGCCCTTTCAGTGGACTGAGATCAAAGGGTTGCCGTAGGCCAGGAGTTCTCAACCTTTTAAGGCCGGGGGCCGGGTCACGCTTCCTCAGGCAGCTTCGGGGGGCTGGACGGCCATTTTGCCCTTCCCCCACCTCATGGCACTTCCTGGTGTGGCGGAGGCGGGGGGGCGGGCCCCACACATGAAATGGTGCCGTGGGCTGCATCCGGCCCACTGGTTGAGAATCCCTGCCGTATGTCATCAAACCAGTACAACTTGGAAATAGATATTTTCTTTTCCCTTTCAAGAAAATGGTATGTTTAGATGTATGGTTTGTTGAAATCTGGATTGTTGTAGTGCACAATTCCAACTCTAGCCAACAAGCTATGATTTATTAAACCATAACTGAAAATGCAAACAGGGCTGTCCTATAGAAATAATTTTATTTTTATTTCTGTTGTCCTTATATGCCATCAAGTTGTCACTGACTCAGACTGAGCCTATGAATGAGAGCTCTCCGACCTGTCTTGCCCTCAACAACCCTGCTCAGCTCTTGCAAACTCAATTCTGTGGTTTCCTTTACAAAGTCCATCCATCTCAAGCTGAAGGTTCCTCTTTCCCTGCTGCCTTTCACTTTTCCCCAGGATTATTACCTTGTCCAAAGAATCTTGCCTTTCTGGAAATCCAGGCGATCCGTATAGCTCTTCTCTAGCACTAGGTTCCAAACATATCAGTTTCTAAATCAGTTTTCATTACTATCGAGCTTTTATACCCATCCATGGAGAACGGAATGAACCTAGTCTTGGACTCACCAAAAATAGCGGCTTCATTTTGGCAGTTTCTACGGTTGAAGAATAAGAATCTTTTCTAACCCCTTCATCGTTGCCTTTCACAGTCTTCTTCCAATTTCTCTGTTTAATTCAGGGGTGCCCAAACTTTTCGGGCTGCAGGCCAATCATGTGCTTCAGGGATCTGGTCACTAAGGCGGGGGACGGATGCGGACTCCTCGCTCCCTGGAAGCGGAAGCAAAACACGCCCATATGGGCACGTTTTACTTCCATTTCCAGGAATGACAAGGGCTTCGTGGTCCAGATGAATTGGTGTTGAGGGGAGCATATGGCCCGCAGGCCGTAGTTTGGGCACCCCTGGTCTAATTTTTGGCTGCAGTCTCCGTTCAGATTGAGGACTGAAACAAGATACAAAAAATCTTTCAATCTCTCCATTATCAATATTAAAACCCTGTCGTTCTTCTGCAGTCACGATTTCCGTCTTCTTAATATTCAACTGCAGTTCTGCTTTGGCACTTTCTTCTTTCCCTGAGTTATGGTGTGCTAGATTGAGACAGGAGAGCCCTAGGACCAAATTCCCCATGGATATTCCCTGGGCAACCTTCAGTCAGTCCCAATCCTTCTGACGGACTGACCTCACGGGGTTCTTGGGAAGCGAGAAAGGCACTGGAGGAAAGGTGGGCTATAAAAGAAAATTAATAAACCGATAAGGAGTTTGACGTTAGCAAATTCCACCAACAGAGCTGAAGTTATTTATGAAACTCAGCTACAGCTGTGAAATAGGTTACTAATTAAAAAGGGAAACATAAGGAAGATGGCACTGAATTGCCCCAACTGGGCGGTGGGATGAGGAGACACCCCTGAGGCTGGATGGGCTCCAGAGAAGTCCAAGACTCTGGTCTTCCAGAGCAAACTGAAAGTGGTAGGTCTTTGTTAGCTCTCATCTTCAGAGATGGTTCTGTATCGAGTTGATGATTAACAGAAGCTTGACAACTGCAGCCTGTGTGTGGTGTGAGAGTTTTAACCTACTCTGCTTTGGGGAAACGGGTGTCAGTGGCTGCGTGACGAGGGCCCACATGTCTGAGATGAACAGGTACTTTTCTCTCTCTCCTTCCTCCCCACTTTTATACACAGCCTCCGACAGCAAGAGTATCAGGGTGTTGCTTAAGCATCCCAACTCTTTGTTCTGATAAAGAAAGATTTGTGGGACTGACATCCGACTGAATTTACACATTTACTGGTCACTAGATGTCGGCTTAGTGGCTAAGACGCTGAACTTGATGACCGGAAGGTCGGCAGGTCAGTACTTCAAGACCCGAGTCCTGCGGGATGGAGGTAGCTCCTCTCCTCTGTCCCAGCTCCTGCCAACCTAGCAGCTCGAAAGCAAGAAATTGCAAGTAAATAAATAGATATTGCTTTGGCAGGAAAGGTAACAGCGTTCCATGCACTCCGCTGTCTAGTGACGCCTGCTACATGTCCACAGAAACGTCTGCAGACGCAGACAGCGCTGGCTCTTTGGCTATAAACAGAGATGAGCACCAAACCCTAGAGTCAGATGGAACGGAACCATGGGCTGGGCCATGTAATTCAGTGGACCAGTCGCGTGGTTCCTCCCACCGGAAGCAGAAGTAAAATGCACCTTTGCAAGCTGTTTTGCAACAGGTTAAGATTTAAAGCTGCCATTTTCTCTGCTTAAACCAGGGGTGCTCAAACTATGGCCCATGAGCCAGATCTGGCCCTTGACACCAGTTCATCCGGCCCACGTGGCCCTTGTTGCTACCAGAAATGGAAGCAAAATGCACCCATACAGGTGCATTTTGCTGCTGCTTCTGAGAGTGACAAGGGCCCCACAGGCAGGATGAATTGGCATAGGGGGCCAGATTTGACCCACGGTCCGTAGTTAGGACACCCCTGACCTAATCTTTTAAAATTATTATTCTTTTCATCTGGACGTGTTATCTAATCTTACATCCATGATGTCGATCAATCGCATATAATCCTATGCAGACAGTAACAGAGTTTGGGATTGTTAGTTTTATGGACTACAACTCCCAGAATTCCCCGACCATCACGTTTCCAAGTTCTTAGATAATACTTTCTGACAACTCCTTTGAGTCGATTTGATCTCTTTACATCTGAACATCTTTACTGGCTGGTTCCTCCTCTCGTCTGACTGCCCCGGGCGTTGCTGAATCAAACCTGCATCCACTTGGGATGAAATGTCTGGGTTTTCAGTGCACATGCACAACTTCCCCAACTGGGCATAACATCATGGAAGGTAGTGTGCATGTTTCAGCCTAGCGTAGGCAACACACGTCAAGTGAAGCATCCAATCATTTCCTTCCGCAGTGGCCTAATTAAGCCCAAGAGACTTTCCCTGTCCAGACAGGAGATAGATAGTACTGATAAGTCATTTTTACATATAATAATGCTAGTAATCAAAGACCTCCTTGATCACGGAACGTGCCTGCTTCGTCGAACCTGTCCATACACCTTGACAGAGTTTGCTGACAATGTTGAGAAACGAACCTCTGAACGCATAGATGCAAGTCTTCTGCATGGATGTCTTTCAACCATGACTGGAGAGCGTGCCTGTCGTACCCGCCTGAGTGGTTATCCTTCTGACTTTTCATTATCACTCCGGCTACTGAACCGTCTGCAATTGTGCCTGGCGCAACACACGGCGCTCGCCATGCTCCGTCTGGAAACATCTTGTCAATGATTTCAAACACTGTACATCCATTTTGATCCAAAAGGTATATTCGAAAAGACATGAAAGTAAGAGGGAAGAGGTTCCTCCCGCCCGCCTGCCCGCATATGTGGTTTGTAACATAAATGTGGAAACGGATAGGGGCACTATTACTCTTAGGGACTGCAGTGGCTTAGTGGTTAAGACGGAGAACTTGCTGACTGGAAGGTCAGCGGGTCAGTAGTTGGAGACCCGAGTGCTGCACGACGGAGTGAGCTCCTGTCTCTGTTCCAGCTCCTGCCACGGAAGCTCCAGGGGGTTCTGGATGAAGCGGATCGTCTGGACCCTTTTCAGTCAGATTCAGGCCTGGACAAGGTACTGAGACTGCATTGGTTGCGCTGTTGGATGATCTCTGACGAGAGCGGGATGGTGGGAATCCCTCCGTCCTTGCTCTTCTTTACCTCTCGGCGGCTTTCGACACCGTTGACCATGGTATCCTTCTGGAACAGCTCCAAGGACTGGGGATCCAGGGCACTGTGTGGTCCTGGTTTTCCTCATTTCTGACGGGTCAGACCCAGCCGGCGTTGGTCTAGCCCTCGGCTCCTACAATATGGGGTGCCACAGGGTTCAGGGCTTTCACCTCTCATGTTTAATGTTTACATGAAACCGCTGGGTGAGATCATCCGTTCCCACAGGGTGAAGTATCATCAATATGCAGATGATACTCAGCTGTACATCTCAGCCCGTGGCGATCCTGGGGATGCAGTGGAAGTCCTGTCCAGGTGTCTGGAGGCTGTCAGGGTCTGGATGGGGGACCACGGGCTACAACTGAATCCTGGCAAGACCGAGTGGCTGTGGATTAGGGGGGCCCTGTGTTATCTCGGGAGCTGCCATCTTTGGTTCTGGATGGGGCAGCCTTGCCCCAAACGGATCCGGTCCGTAATCTGGGGGTCCTCCTGGACTCACAACTCCTGCTCAATGAGCAGGTGGTAGTCGTGGCCAGGAGGGCTTTTGCACAACTCCGTGTTATACGCCAGTTACGCCCACTCCTAGACCGAGACTCCTTGCTCATGGTCACACACGCTCTGGTCACCCCCAGACTTGACTATTGCAATGCGCTCTACATGGGGCTCCTCTTGATGACCATTTGGAGGCTGCAACTGGTCCGGAATGCGGCTGCTCAGGTGGTGATGGGGTGCAGGCGTTATGCACATGCCTCGCCGCTGCTTTGGGAGCTGCATGGGTTGCCAGTGTGCCTCCAGGTGCAATCCAAGGTGCTGGTGATGACCTTTAAAGCCCTACGTGGTAGTGGGCCAGGGTACTTAAGAGACCACAGCATCTCCCCAAGAACATCTGCCTGTCCCACTAGAGCAGACCAGAGGGGCTAACTGATAGTTCCATGTGCTAGAGAAGCTCACCTCTCTAGCACGAGAAGGAGGGCCTTCTCTGGCCCTATGGAACCTCCTGCCAAGTGAACTTCATCTCCAGGCGGAGCTTTTATCCATTCGCAAGAGCCTTAAGACCTGGCTGGCGCAGCGGGGGGCAGGGGGGGCAGCTGGGGACATAACCCTCCTGGGCTGGCTTGTTTAACTATCGCCCAGGCTGTCAGTTCTAGTATGCAGCATTGGGAGAGCATTTTAAAAAGTTTTTAAAATTTTAAATTTAAACAATCCAGTTTTAATGCTATTTTAAATGATTTTGCAAGATTTTATTTGTTGTAAGCCACCTAGAGTTGCCGCGGTAGAAATGTAAGTAATAAATAAATAAGCAAACACTCAAAAACATAACCACACAAATGTCTAAATTTATTTACAGTATTTCCATGTATTTTAATTATTGACACTCACTAGCAGCGGCTGCATTTTCCAAACAGCGTTATTACTTCCTCCACTTTCTATAAACTATAACTTCTTTAGGGCGGGGAAACGTTCCCATGTAATCTCTGAAGCTTTGGTATACAATGGTAATAATAATTCCATGTCAGAAATTATTCTGGGCTGAAAGGATTTTGCCTGGAGAAACTCCGCTCAGTGAATGAGGCTCCTTTCATGTCCCCAAGATGATATTATTATTATTATTATTATTATTATTATTATTATTATTATTATTATTATTATTATTATTATTATTATTATTATTATTATTATTATTATTATTATTATTATTATTATTATTTACATTTGTTACCCCGCCCCAATCGGGAGAACCTGACTCTGAGCGGCTTACATCAAAACAGGAAAATAAAACCCATCGAAGTGGTGTACCTATTTATCTACATGCAATTTCAATCAGCTAGGTTGGCAAGAGCTGGGACAGAGGATGGGCGCTCCATCCATCATGTAGCACCCAGGTCTTGAACTGCTGACTTGCTGGCCCTTCCAGCTAAGAAGGCGAGCTTCTTAACCATGGGTCCACTGCAGCCCTATACCACGGGTTCCCAACCGTTTCAAGCCGGGGGTCGGGTCACACTCTCTGTCAGCTTCAAGGGCCGGACAGCCATTTTGTCTGCTTGCACGATGGGGGGGCAGCCATTTTGTCCCAACAGCTTCAAAGGGGGTGGCCATTAAGTTTCTCAAATGCCATTGGAGGGGTGGGGTGGGGCACATGAAATGGCACCAGGGGCCGGATCCAGCCCGTGGGCCTTGGGGTTGGGGTCCCTTGCCTTATATGATAGTGAAACTAAATAATCAATGATAATCTTCATTTATTTCCCTTCTTCCATTAAAACTCTTAAAGCGGCATCCTTCCTGAAGGAGACTGTTCAAACCCAGGGCCAAGCTTTTCGGGAAGCACGGGGAAACACTCGAAGGATCCGGTGGCTGGACGGTAGTGGACGTTTCTTGCCAATGGACAAGGGCACTGCCTTTTAACCACTGGGATGGAGAACCAAAGTCCCAACCCCGAGACTCAACCCCTCACGTCTCCCAAGGAGACCTCGGACTGCAAAGAAGAGGGAGACTGCGCGGAGAACGGACTCCCGGTCAAG
Organism: Furcifer pardalis; assembly: GCA_030440675.1. NCBI lineage: Eukaryota > Metazoa > Chordata > Lepidosauria > Squamata > Chamaeleonidae > Furcifer > Furcifer pardalis. The sequence goes on along the minus strand of CP126891.1, from coordinate 21,666,756 downwards.
AACACCAAACCTACGTTGGAACTGGCAGAAGTCAAGGACAATGCGTGCCCCGGGGGGCCGAAGGGAAAAGGGGCCACCAGTCCCATCTCCAATGGGTTTTCGGGGGCGCAGAGTCCCAGCCCTTGCAATGCTGCAGGAGGCAGCGAGGGGACCCCTTCGGCTACCCCGGCCCCCATGACCATGACCACCACTACCACCACCTCGATCTTGTGTGTGATGGATGCGCAGCAGCAACTGATGGGGCTGGGTGAGAGAGAGACCTGGAGCAAGAAAGCAGACTTCCTCCTCTCTGTCATCGGCTACGCGGTAGATCTGGGCAACGTCTGGCGCTTCCCATATATCTGTTATCAAAATGGAGGAGGTGAGTGTCCACCGTCATTTGGGGTGGAAACAGAGTCTTTCATTTGTATTTATGATATTCTGGAGATAACTCTGGATTGGTCATCCTACCTCCCAGTCTACCTCTCTTAACCTGAAACGGCTCTACTGCAGCCAGAACGTTGTGAGTTCAATTTCGGTTTGACCATTTTTGTTTTTTTGCTGAGTCCTTAACAGCGTTCTGTGCGCTCCGGTGTCTACTCATGCCTGCCACGTGACCACGGACACGTCTGCAGAAGCAGACAGCGCTGGCTCTTCGGCTTTGAAACAGAGAATGAGCACTGACCCCTAGAGTCGGATACGACTGGCTTTCAACCACGGGAGAGCTTTACCTTTACTTTTTTGGCATTTCTCTATACAAAACAATAATAATGCTAGAAAGCAGCCAAATTAACCACCTTCTTCAATACCTCCTGGCCCAGCATCGAATTAACTCATTAATACAAGCCAAATTCCTTACCAAATCTCCCACTAAAGTGAACAAGAAAACAGGCAGGGAGCTTTTTATTTAAAAAATGTTGAGTTAAGTGTTGGGTTTAAAGGTAAAGGTAACCTTTGCTCGAAAGCTAGTTGTATACAACTCTAGGGTTCAGTGCTCATCTGTTTCATAGCCGAAGAGTTTTGTTTTAATTCTACTTCCAGCTCATTATGAGGCAGCAGTGCCCCACGGAAGATGTAAGTGCCAAGCAACCAAGATCAAATAGCTGAATCTTTGCTCGATGGTTTAGGCATCTGGTTGGAGAATAAGAAGGCACTGCAGTGGCTCAAGTGGTTAAGACACTGAACTTGACAACTGGGAAGTCGGCAGGTCAGCAGTTCGAGACCCGAATGCTGTGTTCCGTACACTCTAGTGTTTAGTCATACCTGCCATGTGGAAATGTCTGCAGACATAGACAGCGCTGGCTCAATGGCAATAAACAGAGATGAGCACTGAATCCTAGAGCCGGATACGACTGGCTTGTGAGCAAGGGCAAACTTTACCTTGAGAGGAAGAGCTTGGAAGTCTAATTGTGCCTCCTTGTCAGGATGCACAGGGTCCCTTCCAGCTCTGGTTAGATAAGGATAATGATAATCATCAATATCACTGCGGAAGCCTTGCTCAAGCATGTCCTCCTTCTCCCCACGGCTCTTCCAGTTCATCAGCCTGGAATGTTATTTAATGCTGGTGTTCTTTTACTTGCCAAGGGGCTTTCCTCCTCCCGTACACCATCATGGCCATCTTTGGAGGGATCCCGCTCTTCTACATGGAGCTGGCCCTGGGGCAGTACCACCGGACCGGGTGCATCTCCATATGGAGAAAGATCTGCCCTATCTTCAAGGGTAAGTCAAGAAAGGAAGTCTTGGTAGCCTGGCTGTTGAGTTTGTGGGACTCTGTCTGGTTATCAGCAGAGCTCAGAAATCATCATCATCATCATCATTTTTGCAGGGGTCAGGGTGTGTTCTTGAAATAGGCACCAAAATAATCAGCCCCTTGCCCTTCCATTGTTCTGGGAACGACATGTAGGCTTAGGAAACTTGGTGCACCCACTATATTTATACAATCTTTATTAACAGCATATCCTGCCTTTCTGCGAAAACTGCCACCCAAGGTAGCAAACGGGAATAACATTTAAGTTGAGAAGTAAAAGCTTCATTAAAACTACGTAAAGGCAACAGAAAAGACAGATCCAGGCCCAAACAGCCAGCAACAGAAAACATAGTTAGCCTGCCTAAATAAAAATAAAAGCAATTTTATGCCCAGTAAATGAAGGACAACCACAAAGAGGGTCAGCTTAGCCTTCTTCGACCAGTAGTTCTAGATGGCCAACCTTGGCACTCCAGGTGTCCTTGGACTTTAATTCCCAGAAGCCTAAGTCAGCACTCCTGCTGATCAGGGCTTCTGGGAATTGAAGTTCCAGGTCGGCGGGTCAGCAGTTCGTTCGAGACCCGAGCAATGCACGATGGAATGAGTTCCTATCCTGTATCCCAACTCCTGTCAACCTAGCAGTTCCAAAGCAAGAAAGTGCAAGTAGATAAATAGGTACCACTTCAGCAGAAAAAGTAACAGCATTCCATGTGCTTCCCCAGGAATTGGCTATGCCATCTGCATCATTGCGTTCTACATCGCCTCTTACTACAACACCATCATGGCCTGGGCCCTCTACTACCTCGTCTCCTCCTTCACGGATGAGCTGCCGTGGACAAGCTGCACAAACGCTTGGAACACTGCCAATTGCACTAATTACTTCTCCAACCAGAGCATCGCCTGGACCACCAACTCCACTTCTCCAGCAGAAGAATTTTATACGTAAGTGCATGTAAGTGGAAAGATGGCCATGCTAGGAAGGGTGGCAGATAACAGGGTGCTTAGAGGAGGGAAAGGATTGCTGAAGTGCCGTATTTGCCAGAGTATAAGACGCACTCCATTTTCCAGGTGCATTTTAAAGGAGGTGGGAGTGCGTCTATACGCTAGCAAATACGGTATTTGCCAGCCAAAGTAGAAGACGCACTCCATTTTTCCCCTGTGTATTTTAAGGGTGGAAAGATGCATCTTATACTCTGGCAAAGTACAGCAAAACCTTGTATAACAATAGGACTCCGATAGTGTGTGTGTGTGTGTGGGGGGGGCTCGCATAGCGAAAGGAAACTGAACAAAAATGTCGCCTCAGATAGCGAAAATTTTTGCTATGCGGAAATAAAGTTCCCCCTAGGAAATTTTCGTTATGCTTCAGAAATTCATTTGAGGAAGCTTTGAACCATCTAAATTAGTTTAATAAGCTCTCCCCCCCTTCCTGGTTCCCAAACGTGTGGGCTTCAAAGCAAATGCCCACGGTTTGCTCGTTGGGCTGTAGGACTTAGCAGACCCAAACAAGCTACCACATCAACTTCCTTTTCCATTTCAGACGCCATGTCCTCCAAATCCACCGAGCCAAAGGACTGGATGACCTAGGTGGAATCAGCTGGCAGCTCACCCTCTGTTTGCTGCTGATTTTCACCATTGTGTACTTCAGCATCTGGAAGGGGGTCAAGACATCTGGAAAGGTGAAGAGTAAGGCCAAGAGTATTGGAGCTGCAAGTCATGCAGTTTGTTAGTCTTCTGATAGTCAAAAAATGTAAGCTGGGAAGAGGACCTTATTACAGATATAAGGCCACCTTTTCTGATGTTGTCAGGCAGTGCTCTTCATCCAGAACTGAACATCACTCTTAACCTGATTTGGTTAAGGCACTAGGCTTGGAGTCCAGAAAGAGGGGTTCGAGTCCCGAGAGCTGCACAATGGGGGGCATGAAAGGAGCCTGATTTGGGCTTCCCCTGCAAAAATCCTTTCAACCCAGAGAAATCTCTGACACGAAAACAAACAGACCTGATTCTATTCTTAACAAGAGTGATTTTCCTCCACCCAGCTTGCGTCCAATTCAGTCTTGATTTCTTCTTCAAACAGGTGGTGTGGGTAACAGCGACGTTCCCATACGTTATCCTCTTCATCCTCTTAATACGGGGTGCTACCTTGCCTGGGGCCTGGAGAGGGGTCATCTACTACCTGAAACCGAACTGGCAAAAACTTCTTGCTACCGAGGTAAAGAGGGAGGGGGCCAAAGGAAAGATGCGGGGACGGCTTTTGTGAATTGCCATGTCCAAAGCGGGGGAGGGGGGGCAGGGCTGAATTGTAGGATGAAACATCAACCAAGCTGATCACAGACCTGAGTCTTACCAGCTGCCAACCCATCTCATGCAAAAATGATTTATTTATTTTTCTCAAGAGCAAATGCACCTCTTCTCTGCTTGCAAAGGTGCTGCATTAGAGATCTTGCACAGTTCAATGGTGGGAAACTCCAACTCAATTGAGTCTTAACCTGCGAGGGAACATATAGTGCCTCTCTAAATCGCTTTCCTTTTTGCATACTGAGAAAAGTCTCAAATGTGGAGCTGCAGTGGAGGTGGTGAGGAATAGATCTCATACTTTTAAGTAATAAATGTAGCTAAGACCAAGATTGCGGATTCTAATATTTCCTAGCCGGTAAGGCTCCCCACTTGATAGGAAGAGGGTTCAATGAAGAGGAAATGAAGACACACTGTTTTCTGATTAAAAAAACAACGGCGTCTGCAATAAGATCTGGTTGCCTTCCTAAAAGTAATAAAGGGTGTTGGTATTGTACTGGATATATCTCTGAAGAGAGGAGGGAAGCAGATCGTAATCTCGGCAGGGCGTCTAGCCATGAAGCTTTCACCAGCCCAGGGAAAGGATATATGTTGGGCAGGGCTCAGCTCCCGTGAGTCCAGAGAGGAAAAAGGGGATATGGTTTGCTCCCTGGGAAAGGAGATTAGGCAACTAACCAGAGAAGGAGGGATTGTGGTGGCTGAGTGGTCAAGAAGCTCGACTTGTTAGCTGGAAGGTCGGCATGACAGAATGAGCACTCGTCTCTGTCCCAGCTCCTGCCAATCTAGCATTTGGAAAAGAAGAAATTGCAAATACAGTAGCACCTCGAGTTATGAATGTAAAGCATTCCCCGAGACACTTCATATTACAAAAATATCCTAACTCAAAATGCAGTTTCCCATAGGAATGCATTGAAAACCTTTTTCCTGACCTCCGGAATGGATTAATTGATTTTCAATGCATTCCCATAAGAAACCGTGCTTTGAGTTACGAATTTAAATTCGTAACTCGAGGCATTATTTTCAATGGATTTTCATTTGCATCGTGAAAATTTCATAAGACGAGGTGTTTGTCACTTGAGGTGCCAATGTAGGTAAATATAGTCAAAGCAATGGTATTCCCGGCAGTAATGTATGGTTGTGAGAGCTGTACCATCAGGAAAGCTGAGCGCAGAAGAACAGATGCCTTTGAGATGTGGTGTTAGAGGAGAGTTTTAAGAGTCCCCTGGACAGCGAGGAGAACAAATATGTCAATCTTAAAGGAAATTAAGCCTGACTGCTCCTTAGAAGGTCAAATAGTAAAGATGAAGCTAAAGTACTTTGGACATCAAATGAGAAGAAAGGATTCGCTTGAGAAAGCCGTGATGCTTGGAAAGGTGGAGGGCAAAAGAAGAGGGCGGCCCAAGATGAGATGGCTGGATGGTATTGTAGACGCAATGGGCACAGAGCTGGGCAGGCTGAGGAGGATGGAGGAGGACAGAAGTGCCTGGCGGGCACCATAGAGTCGCAAAGGGTCGGAATTGACTGTGCGACTGAACAACAAGAGAGTTCTTCCATCCTTGACACCTCCAGACAAGTCTAGGAAAGTATCCTCTCTGAAAACTTGGGAGAACTTTTGCCTTCCGTAGATGGGAGCGGATTGTTATGAGAGGAGATCCTTTCCTCTGATTTAAATCAGGTGTTTATTCAAAGCTGTGAAGACGAGGAACTTAATCTCATAGCTCAATAACACCTCTCTTGTGTGCAATGCGCCCAAGACTTCTTCAGGCAAGGTTGGAGAAGACCCACATCTGGCTTCTAAGGAGCTTTTGCCACCCAAACTGTCGGCGATGACGAAGCTTGACTGACACCAACAACTTGAGTCGCTTCAGCGCCGCTTCCTGTGTTCCAAACATTCAGGAAAAGACTTCAAGATGCTTAGGGAGTTAAAGCACTTTCCAGACGAGGAAGTATTGCGATGCTTACTTAAGGCTTGTGGGAGGTTTTCTCCAGAGAAAAGTGACAAAGGAAAGATCTGACAATAGCCAGAAAATAGTGGGGAGGTAACAGCCCAAACTGGCAAGCTAGCTGGTTCTCATATTAAAAATGTTATAAACGGTTAAGATCTTGGAAAGCGAGCAGTAAAAATTCCCAGCTTAAAGAAAGACGAGGAAGGTATTCCAGTGAAAGTCAACATTTGGCAAGACCTCAACTTGGAAGACTTAACGCATAGAGTGGGAAGTGAAAGAGTTTATCCCCTCTGAGCCCCAAACTATTGTATAGTGTAGCTTGTCCATAACAACTTCATGTAATTTAGTCAAGGTCGGCCTTGCTCTGAAGCCCGTCGTATCCAACTCTAGGGCTCAGTGCTCATCTCTGTTTCTAGCCAAAGACCCAGCACTGTCTGCGTCTGCAGATCTCTCTGTGGACATGTGGCAGGCATGACTAGACACCAGAGTGCACAGAACGCTGTTACCTTTCCACTGAAGTGGTACCTATTTATCTATTTGCAATTATTATTATTTTTGCTTTCCAACTGCTAGGTTGGCAACTGGGACAGAGATGGGTGCTCACTCCACCATGCAGCACTCATGTCTCGAACTGCTGACCTTCCAGTCATCAAGTTCATTGATTTAACCACTAAGCCAACGGAATCCATTTAATGAACTGCCTTTTGTTGTTACTGTTGTTGTTTCTTTTAGGTATGGGTGGACGCCGCTGCCCAGATCTTCTTCTCTCTTGGCCCAGGTTTTGGCGTCCTTCTTGCCTTTGCCAGCTACAACAAGTTCCACAACAACTGCTTCAAGTAAGCCCCAATGGGATGGTTAGTTATGTCCAGAAGCACACCAGTCATGATGTGAAGGTTCTTCAGTGAAGGTGGAGGCTCCGCACACTCTACACAAATGGGAACTGTGCCTTAAGGCCATGATGGCGAACCTTGGCACTCCAGGTGTTCCTGAACTTCAATTCCCAGAAGCCCTGATTCAGCAGGAGTGCCGACTTAAAATCATCACAGTCTTAAGATATTAATGCCTATCTCTTTCTGTTGGGTATTGGGCAGTTGACCTCTCCTCATAGGTTGTTCTCCTGTTGTTCAGTCATCAGCCGGAAGGCTAGAAGCACCTTCTTGTACTCCTTTGTACAAAAACCAAATTCCAAAGCATTTTCTCCTGTAGCCACATCAGTTCCGCAGTTCCTGCCTCATTGTCCAGTTGGTCCGTGCCATCTACTGTTGCTTGCAAAACCGATGTCCTGCAAGCACTTCTGACCAGCCAGATTTATTTCAGTATGAACTTCCAGCCCAGTCTGAGTAGTCTACCCAGATGGAGAGTCACAGGGAAGTAGGGACACATTAGAAGCCCAATTCTGATCCTCATTTGGGTTTCCATTATAGGGACGCTCTGGTCACCAGTGCCGTGAACTGCATGACCAGCTTCGTGTCTGGCTTTGTCATCTTCACCGTCCTGGGATACATGGCTGAGATGCGGAACGAAGACGTCTCAGAAGTTGCCAAAGACACTGGTAACTCTTTCTCCATTCATTTCACTGTCTCTCCTTGCGTTGGTCGTTAAGCAGAGCGAATTGTTTGTACAGAAGAGCAGATACTAATCAACTTGGAAAGGAGAAACAAGCACAGCCTCAGTAAACATTAGGGGTACGATCTTGACCCAAATGTTCAAGAAACCATCTTAAAACACTCAGTTCAACACACTGATGGGACCAGCGGTCTGAGGAGGATCTTTTCTTGGGAGGTCTTCTAGGCTAGTGATGGCGAACCTTTTAGAGACAAAGTGCCCAAACAGAGGGGTGGGGCAAACTCTGTGCTGGGGAAAGGAGGAAGCGCTCCCATTGGGTGGCTGGGCAGAGGGGTGGGGTGAACTCTGTGCTGGGGGGAGGAAGTGCTCCCATTGGGCTGCCATAGGTTCATCACCACTGTTCTAGGTAAAGTCAGACAGCTCTCTTGGAGACTGAGCAGTGAGATTATACCAGAGGCAGTTATGCTGATTCCAACTCAGGCCTGGAGTGCCATTTCTTACCTATTCTGCCTGGCTTTCCAAAAATGGCAATTCCCTTTAGGATCAGCCCAAGACATTTTGCTGCCTGAAGCAAAGGATAATACAGCAACTCTGTCTTGAATCTTGCTTTAACATTGACAATGGAGTAGTGTCTTCTTCCACATCATGCCTCAAGAGTTTAAGGTCCTTAGTGTGTTTGAAGGTCCATTATGAGCGTTTAAGATCCATTATGCTGTCCACACTGATTTCTGGAGTCCGACAAAAATAAGGCATGGCCTTTAACTTTTTGCCCATAAGCGCTTAACCAACTAGTGCTCAAAGGGCGATTACGACCGATGGAGCACTAATGGCTGCCATGATTAAGTACAAATAAAGTTTCTCACAGCAGGAGGGAAGCCCAACCACACCTGTGAAAACCCAAGTGTGATACAGAGGTAACACTGCCCAGAATATGCTACTCATTAATTGGCTAGAATGAACAGCCCCTTTTAGGCACCTGTGAGGTCAGCCCGCCCTGCAGTTCGGCTATGGACAATGATTTTATTGGCAAAATTATCACCGTTGGCCACAGCTGCTCATGCCTTTTGGTTGCATAAAGGTTGGACCGCTCTAACGTGCTATAAGTGGAACAGGGAACTGTCAGCGGTCCAAGCTACGTCAGTCCAACTTTTAAAATGGAGCCAGTTTACTTTCTTTTACTATATTTTAATTGTTTAGTGTATTTTGATGAGGCCAGCTTGTCCTGGGAGTCTGTTCAAGGGCGGAGTATATAAATGCCTAAAATAGACTAAAAACAGAGTAAAAATGAGAATTTTGGACATACACCGCTTCATTACTATGTTATCCACATTGGCTCCGACCCTATAAATGTTCAAGAAAAGCTCTATTGTGTCCTACTATAACCCATTCCTCCTCTGCGAGGCAACTGATGGGCGGGATATTTCTCTACCACAGTAATGAGACTCTGGTAGGTAAAGGTCGTCCTTGCTCGAAAGCCAGTCGTATCCGACTCTAGGGTTCAGTGCTTGTCTGCAGCACTCGGGTGAGGTCTCGAACTGCTGACCTGCCAACCTTCCAGGCAGCAAGTTCAGCATCTTAACTACTAAGCCACTGCAGCTCCCTGCCAAACAAGAGCCCATTGACTCTTCCCGAGAGATGTTTTAGCTCTTGATAAACAATTAAAACAATATATAGTAGCTGCTGATTTCTAACCAAGCTGCCTAGTTTACTTTTATGTCATAAGCTACTGCCAACCTGATGCCTGAATTTTATTGTGGATCACAGCTTCCATTTGATAGTTAGGGAAGAAAACTGTGCTCTAAAACACATCAAGAACACTAGGCTGGGTAAGGTGGGTACACTGTACAGCCGTATGTTACTTCCTGTCAGTGCGAGTACTGTGGAAAAAGCTGCCAGATGTTGGGCAAGTGTCATGTAAATAATTTTAAAAATTCTGGGACAAAGAGCCTACGATTTACGAGAGCTGCTCTTAAAACAACAATAGAGCAGTTACGACGGCTCCTGGTTTTATTTTTGTGTCCTTACAGGACCCAGCCTCCTCTTCATCACTTATGCCGAGGCTATTGCCAACATGCCTGCCTCGACTTTCTTTGCCATCATCTTCTTCTTGATGTTGATCACCCTTGGACTGGACAGCACGGTGAGCAGTTCTTGTTCAGCAAAAAAAGGGGTAGCGGAGGAAGGGGAGAGGTGATGAGGAACAAAATGAATTGGGGGGAATCAAATCGAATTGGAAGGAAGTCACCAATTGTCTCTTTGGACAGCTGAACTGGTGGCTATGGGGCAATGCCATGGCCCAAATCGAGCATAAAGCTAGCCTACGATAGCAGTTGCCCACCAGAAATGCTTGGGTGTATCCTGCACAAACTCTAAAAATTTTCAACCTAGAGGGCATGGAGTTTGTGCAATGAAATAATGGCATACAGGCCTTATATTTGAGGGAACTGTAAGCGGATGTTTGGGTGCCAAGCTTCTTCCATAGCAAAGTCTCGTCATGAGTGAAGACCATCCCTGGGAAGGGCCACGTGATCCGATTCCAACCCTCTAATCTTGGCTCTTTTGGACTCTCAGGGTTATGCCCTTCTCTGGTTATGCTCTTCATTCGGGAAAAGGGCCAATAAGGTAAAGTACAGGTTGCCCTTGCTTGAAAGCCAGGCATGCCCGACTCTAGGGTTCGGTGATCATCTTCGTTTACCACCAATGAACCAGCGCTGTCTGTGTCTGCAGAAGCTTCTGTGGTCATGTGGCAGGCATTTCTAGTGCATGGAACAGTACTCAAATGGTAAACCTTCGAGTTGGCAGGATCTCAAAACTTTGATAGAGATGGTGGCCACCTCTTTCCCCCCTGATATCTCCTCAATGTTGGGTTGTTGGTTTGTTTGTTTTTTACAGTTTGCAGGCCTGGAAGGAGTGATCACCGCTGTGATAGATGAATTCCCACACATCTGGAGCAAGCGCCGGGAGCTCTTCGTTCTGGGTTTCATGGCTGTCTGTTTCATGGGCGCCCTGTCAACGGTGACTTTTGTGAGTAGCTAACCTCTCCAGGCCTAGTCAAGCAATGCAAAATTTTGTATTCTGTAAAACAGGGGTTCCCAACCTTTTCAAGCTGGGGGCCCCGGGTCATGCTCTCTCAGTCAACTTTGAGGGACGGATGGCCATTTTGCCCTGCCTGCATGATGGGGGCGGCCATTATGTCCCAACAGCTTCAATGGGGTGGGCTATTTTGTTTCTCAAATACCCTTGGAGGGGGAGGGGCACATGAAATGGTGCCATGGCCAGAACTGGCCCACAGGCCTTAGGGAACCCGTGCTGTAAAGCATACAACCTGAAATCTGGACTCCAGAGTCCTTTGCAATGCAAGAGACAGTAGCGGGGGTTGATATTCAAGAGTTGATCTATCTCTTGGCCACTTTTGGTTCACTTTTGGAAAATAATGGAGGTCAAGGCGGTCTATCAGATTCTGTAACACTGTTGTCTGGAGTAGCACAATGAAAAGACCCTGCCCACGTCTTAATTCTGTGACTGCATCATATGCATCATATGCAATATGAACCTGTAGCGCCTTTTCAAACTTCCCAAGTTGCCAACAATATTAAGTAACAACTGCGCTCAAGAGATTAACGGGGGCATTGAATCCTGTCCGGCGGGAAAGATGCGTGACGCAAATCCTGTCTCCGACAGGGTTCTGGAGTGATATGCAACTGTTGTTCTGAAGACAACAGCTGGACTTGAGATAGTGAACAGCTGATAGGAAATAACGGCCGGCCCAGGGTAGGATAGTGTTCCGTTAGAAGGAACTCATTCTGCATTGTGTCTTATCAGCAGTTCTTTCTTCCTCTGGGGAAACTTCCTTGCAGACAAGGTGACCCAGTTCCTGCTGGAACAACAATCTCCTTCCCTCTGGATAAGCCTGGCTGCCGGCAGAGAAAAGAGAGAATTGAGGTTCTGCCTTCAGCTTTTCTACTCAGTTGAGGGGAGACATTCTCTGGCATATCCACTAGGGAAGGAACAAAGAGGCTGCATGGGTCCCATTGGGATCATGCAATTCCAAAGGTGGCACTTTTCTTCATCTTTTCGATGCTAGGCAAGAAAGGCCAGTTGAAGAAACGGGTCGTGAGGTCCACCGAGGATTAACTCAGGTTGCGCTAGCGCTGGAAAATGCATTTGATTACAGTACATTTCAACCCTGATCAAGGTCTTTTGTATCCTCTTTCAATACAAACCATGCAGTCTAATGAACCTTCTGGGTAGTGGAAGCAAATCTGTCATCTTCCATGTGATTTCTTTTTTTGTCCCTCAGGGTGGTGCCTACGTGGTGAAACTATTTGAGGAGTACGCTACGGGTCCGAGTCTGATCGCAGTGGTGTTTGTGGAAGCCATTGCAGTGGCATGGTTCTACGGTGAGTACAGCCGTGTGTTGATATTCAGCCAGCTAAATTCCTTGATGTTCAGTTGCACAGTTGAGTCTGACACGTTGCAACCCCATGGACCATTGCACGCCAGGTACCCCTATCCTCCACCTTCCTCCGTAGCCTGCTCAGCTCTACACCCATTGCATCAACAATTCCATCTAGCCATCTCAACCTCTGCCACCCCCTTCTCCTTTAGCCTTCCCTCTTTTCTAGCCTCAGGGCCTTCTCCAGTGAGTCCTCTCTTCTCATTTGGTGTCCAAAGTCCTTGAGCTTCAGCTTCAGTATCTGTCCTTCCAAGGAGCAGTCAGGGTTGATCTTCCTTCAGGATGGACTGATCTGACCTCATGGCAATGCAGAGGACTCTCAAGAATCTTCTCCAGCACCGCAGCTGAACTCCTCGCCTTCTGCAAAACTGCTCTCGTAGGAACACCCAACATCTTACGATTTTATAACTTTTGACAGCGTACAACTTTTACGCAGGAGTCTCAGATGGGCTTGTAAAAGGTTGAAATCACAGGCCTTGGTAAATCCCTCCACTTACCTTGCTTTATCTGTGAGTCTTCAACTGTCTAATTAGGAAGAATGGCCAAGGATGGATACCTACATCCTCTTCCATGAACAGAAGTTGGAGCATCTACAACTACTCTCCTGCTTAATCTGATTCATAGCAACACTTGATTAACGTGACCTCACTCCATCTATCTCCAACAGGCATCTCCCAATTCTGCAACGACGTGAAAGAGATGCTTGGATTCAGCCCCGGGTGGTTCTGGAGAATATGTTGGGTGGGGATTAGTCCAATCTTCCTCCTGGTAAGTCTCTCTTTTCATCCACAGTATATTAAGAATGGGCGTCTCTTCAGGCCCTTCATATCCGGAGTGTTCTAGTTAGCAAAATGACAATGCCGAGTGAGTAAACACTCATCCAGAATGGGATGTGGATTGACATGTGGAGGATTAGCTGCAGCTGAAGGTGGTGTAAATTTAAAAGCTGGAGTGGAGTCAACAATTGCACGAAAAGAGGTTCCTATCCATGACTCTATAAACATGACTTGTGCTTGAGTTATTACTCTGTTTGATGTAGGGGCAGGTCAAAGCAGAAAAAACGCCTCCTTAATATATAAAATTACTTTTAATGAAAGAATGAGTCGTTATCAATGGCTTCCTGTCAAACTGGGAAGAGGTAACGAGTACGGTACCACAAGACTTAGTCCTGGGCCTGATGCTCTTCAATATTTTGTAGTAATAATTTGGATAAGGAGGGATGCAGGTAGATAAAGCCAAGTTAGGTGGAATAGCCATGGCGCCATGGCGAGTGGGCGGTGATATAAATCTAAATAAATAAATAAATAAATAGCTTAATACCTCAGAAGACAAACAAAATTTGAAGAGATGTTGGTAAGTTCGAGCACTGGGATAAAAGCAAGAGAATGAAATTTAAGAGGGATAAATGCAAAGTTTTCCAGCTAAGGAGGAAACGCCAAACACACATTTACAAGATGGGGGTATACTTGGGGTCAATAATACCGCAAGTAAGAAGGAACTTCGAATTGTTGCAGATCTCAAAATGAATAAGAGGTACATTGTTGATGTAGCTGCAGAAAAGGACAATGCTATTTTAGCCTACATTACAAGAAATATAATTTCCAAATCCCGTGAGGTAGTATTTATTTCTCATTGGTTAGGCGTCACCTTGAGTATCATGTTCAGCGATGGGCACCACGCTTTAAGAAAAGATGTTGACAAACTGGAACAATTTCAGAGGAGGGCAAGAAGGCTAATGTGTTGATATTCTGGAAACCAAACCCTAGGTGAAAAGACCGGAAGAACTGGGTGTGTTTACTCATGAGAAAAGAAGCCCAAGAGGAGATACGATAGCACTTTTCAAATAGTTGAAAGGCTATTTTTACAAGAGGAGTAGCAGGATTTAGTCTCAAACATCTCAGCGCAGAAGACACATAATAATGAGCTCAAGTTATAGGTAGCCAGATTTTGGTTGAATATCATAAAAAACATCCAACACTGGGGGGCATTCAAGAGAAAATTAAACAAACATTTGCCAGATATACAGTACATTGATTTGGATTCCTGCCTTGAGCACGGGGTTCTCTTACAGGCCCTTTCCAACTCCATTATTCTATCATTATACAAATAGGTCCATAAATTATCTTAATGGTTTAAGGCTATTGAACATTTTTTTTAACGTTTCCAGGGTTTGACATAACAAGATGAAACATTTCCAAGTTCCATTTGCTGTGTAAAAAGAGCCCTCATGAATCACACCACTATTTAGACTAGGACTATTTAGTTCAGAATTACTGTTTCCTGTATTCAAGCAGCCAATTTCAGATTATCCTTCCCCAGGGTGGTACTCTATGGATGATTTAGACTTTAAATTGCCATCACCTATAACCGGCATGGCTATGGTGTAGGTGGGTGACTCAAATTGTAGTCTAATACATCTGGAGGTCAACAGATTGGTAAAAAAAATTGTTTCATATCTTTCCATTAGTGGTTATGCTGGCTCAGTGGTTAAGAAGTTCGCCTTGTTAACTAGAAGGCTGGCAAGTCGGCAGTTCAAGAACTGGGTACCGCATGACAGATTGAGCGCCCGTCTCTGTCCCAGCTCCTGCCAGCCTAACAGTTCGAAAGCAAGAAATTGCAAGTAGATAAATAGGGACCGCTTCAGTGGGAACAGATCTTGGGGACATGAAAGAAGCCTCATTCAGGCGTCCCTTTTGAGCGAAATTTCTCCAGCAAAAAAATAAAATCCTTTCAACCCAGAATAATTTCTGACACAAATTTATTATTATTATCTTTCCATTTCTCATCTTTGCCAGGATTTTCTATTCTTAAGCTGCATTTTAAAAAGAAAAGTTTGGGGAATGGGAAGAGGGGAGTAGGAAAACTAGTGAACAGTTAAGAGACAAGTATTTTCAAGTGATATTGAGTCAAGCGTTTTACAAAAATCGATGGTGACCTCGGTCAATTAGAGAGAGAGAAATCCAGAAGTTAAATAGTCCTTGTCCCCTGCGGTTGACTTGGCAAAGCTGTTTCTAGCATGACTAAACAAAAGCTTAGTTCCCTGGTTCCCAAATTAGCTCCTCTGTCTGCCTTTTTAGTGTAGTTAAAACACTTGGCACTGAGTGAGGAAGGGAAAGGTTACTGACTGGCAAAAGTCACTTGAAAACAACTCCGCTAGGAATGATTTATTCACTTCTAGCAAATTTCCATTTTATTACTAGAAGATATACATAATTGTTAACCATGTCAGTCATTCTTAAATGCACGTGTGCACTCTCTCACCCACCCACCACACTTTATGAACCTGAGACAATAAAATGAAATAAAGAGCAATATGTCCAGGTATTACGGTTACTCAGCATGGCGTTGCTAAGCATGACTTAACCTCATAACAAATTTATTTCTGTGGAACAGAGGTTATGGCACTACTGAAAAACCATGCGCCGGCACCATTGCCACTTCCACTCTTTTAGGTGTTCAATTGTTTTCTGAGCTAATGAGAATTTGAAGGCAGAGGGAACAGATTGGTGGGGGAATGGCTGATTTCAGTAGTAACTGAAAGAATGGAAAAGGAGTTTGGGTAATACAAGAATATTTATTGAAAGCATAATATGCTGTTTTATAGAGCTGTTTTATAGATGGCCTCTGAAAGTGGCTTAACAAAAGGTAATGAAAACCAAAACTGGCAGTAAACAGTTCAATTACAGCAGGGGTGCCCAAACATTTCAGGCCACAGGCCGGTCACGGGCCGGTCACTATGGCCCGGGGGCCGTTTTGGGAGAGCAAAACAGGGGCTAGTTTCTGTTTCCAGGGTCCAGCAGCTTGACATGTTTTGATGGCAAAGCCACAAGCAGTTCTCAGTGGTCTTAAACCCCTTTGCAGGACCTGTCTATGTTCTCCTGTTTCTCTGCTAGGGGACTATTTCTAAAGTATAAACATTTTTATTTTCTCCCTCTCTAGTTCATCATTTGCAGTTTCCTATCCAGCCCTCCAGCTCTCCGCCTCTTTGACTACAACTATCCGTACTGGACCACCGTCCTGGGTTACTTCATTGGGACGTCCTCTTTCATCTGTATCCCTGCTTACATGATGTATCGGTTGGCAGCAACTCCAGGCACACTTAAAGAGGTAGCTTTCCAAAACATGCCCATGAATTAAGGAAAACCAGCAGGGATCATTTTCTCGTCTTCGCTTGATGTATGGAGGGATTAGTATAACATAGCTGGTGATAGGTTTACACATGGAGTCTTTTGAGGATAAAACTGAGATCTGTAGGGTGGATGTGACCAAAAATTTGAAATTCTGCCTTCTGATTCCTGCTAGATCAGGGGCTCTCAACTTTTTCAAGCCGGGGGCCGAGTCACTCTGTCAGCTTCAAGGGCTGGACAGCCATTTTGCCCTGCCTGCACGATGGGGGTAGCCATTTTGTCCCACCAGCTTCAAAGGGATGGCTGTTTCTCACATTCCCTTGGAGGGGCGGGGGGACACATGAAATGGATTTGGCCCACAGGCCTTAGGTTGGAATCCCGTGTACTAGATGATGTACTAGGATTCTTTCCTCTTCCTCCTCCTCCTTGACCACTGGGAATCAGAGTCCCTCTTCTGCTCATTTTGCCGTTTGGCCCAACAGGATAGTTTCCAGTGGCATTTCCGCAACCTAAAGGGGCACATCTGCCCATAACCATTGGCCCCTTTAGTAAAGGTTTCCCTTGCTCGAAAGCCAGTAGTATCCGACTCTAGGGGTTCAGTGCTCATCAGTTTCAAAGCTGAAGAGCCAGCGCTGTCTGTTTCTGCAGATGTTTCCATGGTCATGTGGCAGGCATGGCTGGACACCAGAGTGCATGGAATGCTGTTTACCTTCCCACCAAAGTGGTTTCTATTTATCTACTTGCAATTTCTTGCTTTCAAACTGCTAGGTTGGCAGGAGCTAGGACAGAGACGGGAGCTCATTCCGTCTTGTAGTACTCGGGAATCGAACTGCTGACCTCTCGCCTTCCAGTCAGCGTCTTAGCCACTTGAGCCACTGCAGTCCACTTTAGGGAGTCACAATCTCTAAATATACAGAGGGGTTCAATTTTTCAACACTTATAGGTCCATTACGACTCCACTATTACAGCTTAAATCTGGAATCCATCATGTGAGTAACACATTTTCATTTTTTCCTCCACAGCGCATTCTAAAAAGTATCACACCTGAAATTGGCACAGAGATTCCCTTTGGTGACATCCGTATGAATGCTGTTTAAGTGGCCGTTTAAAACATTGGTGGAAGTACGGAGAGGTGAAGGACACTTTTCCCAAAGAACCAAGCATTCGCTGCAACAAAAGACTCAACCTCCTCGATATTTCCATGGAAGAAAGGCCATGCTGCTTGGATGTAGACTCTTTTTTCCGATTCTCATTGCTGCACTGTTCTTTTTTGTTTTGGAAATATTGAAGGCATACGAACATGGACAAGAAACCAATCCCGGACTGCATGCTGTGCGCGTGAGGCCATCCAAACCCATGCATGGTTTTTTTTGGGCCTCTGTCAGGCAAATTTTGGGCAAGTTAGAAATTATATTTAGATCCACCTCTCTGTGCCAAAAACCCTCCTGTTGACTTTCTCAATATAACCCTGGATGTATTTGCTCCTCAGAATCTTGGAAAAATAGCAGCCGACGGCCAAGACTGACATCTTCTCAACTAAACCTAGGATTGGCTTAGACAACACAAAGAGAGCAGGTGTGATTACCCTCAGAAACAGCTTCCAGGGCTGCATAAGTTGAAAAACTGGCTTCCGTTTGAACGCGGCAGCTTTGAAGATGCTTTCCTGGACTGAGAAATTTGTGTTTTCACAACTGTACACGTGAAGCTGGCCAACTGTTTGTTCTGGTCCCAAATTACAGATGTCATTCAACAGGCCCTACTAACTGTAGCTTAAAACACTAGAATTCCACTGTCTGATAGCCACTCTAAGAGCAATGTTGACAACAACAAAAAACCCTACACTGAAGTAGTGCTGGATTTCTACAATTATGCATTTTTAAGACCACTAACGAGGGAAGGAAATTCAGTATTTATACATTTCCTGTAAAAAGCTGTGGGGGAGAAGGTGCCGATACTTGTGCCAAGAAAAATCGGAGAGATGAAAAGCTAGAACTGTTCCGACGGGCAAGCTTTCTATCTAGAATGGCTTGGCTACCTTTTTAAATGGAGAGTCTTTTTAACCATGTCATTTCCATCCATGGTCCATAATGGAATCCCAGCCAAGGTCTTCTCCACCACACAATAAACCTGCTAGTCATGTAACATAGTCCTAAGAGTAGCCTCGGACTCTGCCGAAATAATGAAGCTATGAGGTGAGTACCGAGCAAATCGGGGGGGGGGGGGGGTCTGTCTCCAATTTCCCAGATTTAAAAATAAATAGAAATAGATAGATCCAGTATGTTTGCCATCTTCTGATAAGAGCAGTGTTCATTTAAACAGTGCATTCACTCTCTCAGTGGCTCACCTGATCAGTATCTTCCTCTGTACCGTATGGATGTTGTTTCTTTGTCATTCCAATACCAGATGTGAAGTTGAATGCTGAATTTTACAGCACCCAGCTGTATATGTAGAGTCCATCTCCCACGATGCTTATCTGAAGAGTAAGTCGTATGAAGAACTGCCACTTTCCTATGAAAATCACTGGATTATGAGTGTTCGCAATAAGGTGCAATGACTCAATGGTAGCCAAGCTCCTGCATTGCTGGAACAGAGGGCACAAATGAAAAGACCCACGGCCTGCAGCAGTGATTAATCTAGTGCAGGGGCCCAGGACGCAGTTATCAACTCTGTCTTCCAGTATAAAATAATGCCTCTTTCACTGAGGTGCAGGAACGCTCACAGCATGAAAAAGGCAAAAAGTGGAAAAACCCAGTTACGTTTGTTTTCTAATTAATGCTCTGCCTATTCTGCATACCATTTAAATGGTACTTCTCAGTAGTTTTAGACAGCCTTATAACCTTCCCATGACTGGCTGGTGTCTTTTCACTGAGAAAGCATGATATAGGACAGTGGTGGCAAACCTTGGCACTCCAGATGTTCTTGGACTTCAATTCTCAGAAGCCCAAGTCTCTGTGAATTCACCCAAATGGGTTTACTTGCACGTACGCACGGTAAACCCATTTGTGTGGATTCACAGAGACTTGAGCTTCTGAGAATTGAAGTCCAAGAACACGCAGAGTAAACCCATTTGTGTGGATTCAGAAACTTGGGCTTCTGGGAACTGAAGTCCAAGAACATGTGCAGTAAATCCATTTGTGTGGATTCACAGGGAGTTGGGCTTCTGGGAACTGAAGTCGTAGAACACGGGAGGTAAACCCATCTGTGTGGATTCACAGAGACTTGGGCTACTGGGAATTAAAGTTCAAGAACAGCAGGAGTGCCAAGGTTTGTCATCACTGATATAGGAGATGTAGGTCACTCGTAGGGCGATGTTTGGAAACATGACACTGACAAGGCTCTCCCTTTGAAAAGCTGCTTTTCATGAATATTAAGCTCCAATGTACGAGCTGGTAGGGCTACTAGGAATGTATAAACGCATATCTGTAGTGCTGCTATGGCTACACTAAATCCACGTAACAGCACACTGAAATGCAGAGGTGGATCGCTGCAGTCCACAAAAGCTTATGCCAAATAAAGTTTGTTAGTCTTTATGGTATAGAGGATTCTGTTGTTAACAGACTAACATATCTCTATCCCTTGAAAATGCTAAGATTAGAAATTATTCAAACTTTCAACAGATACTCCTCATCTACACACCTATCGGTGGAGTTGCAAGTGTGTCGAAGAAAAAAGTATGAGCAATTTCTGCCACGTTAGCATAATCAAAGAACATTACAATTAGTACAACCAGTATTTAAGAGGTTATTACCGAACCTTTTCAAGGTAGCTGCGAATATTCCTGTGTGAACTGGGACTCTGTTTACCTTTTTATTTTCCGGTCTGGAGAAATTAAAACTGGAGTTTTATTTTACAAAGCTGAAAAATTCCTCATGTCACATGTACATATAATGCACCTACAACTAATTTATGTGGCTGCTTTTGTTATGGAATGTCCCAAGCTGCATTGTAAGTGATCAGTACGTGCCTTGCGATGTAAACCGTTGTTGTAATTAAATTTAATATCACAATAAAATGGCAGTTGTATCCCCCACCTGTCTCGAGGAAAATCATTTTCTCTCTCTCTCTCTCTCTCTCTCTCTCTCTCTCACACACACACACACACACACACACACACACACACACACACACACACACACACACACACACACACACACACACACACACACACACACACACACACACACACACACACACACACACACAATCTTAACTCTTTGAGCGAAACAGATTTGATTCACATTCATGGGTACTGTTCAATCCTATGGTTTTCAAGATTATAGGTACAGGTTGCCCTTGCTCAAAAGCCAGTCGTATTCAACTCTAGGTTTCGGTGCTCATCTGTTTACAGCCGAAGAGCCAGTGCTGTTTGGGTCTGCAGACCTTTCCGTGGACATGTGGCAGGCATTACTAGACACCAGAGGGCATGGAACACTGTTTACCTTTCCCACCAAAGTGGTAACTATTTATCTACTTGCAATTTCTTGCTTTCAAACTGTGAGGTTGTCAGGAGCTGGGGCAGAAGACAGGAGCTCTCTCCATCATGCAGCACTCAGGTCTTGAACTGCTGACCTTCCAATCCAGTTCAGCATCATAACCACTTGAGCCACTGCAGTCCTTCATAAAAAGGTAAAGGTTTCCCTTGCTCGAAAGCCAGTCGTATCAGACTCTAGGGGTCAGTACTCATCCCCAGTTTATTTCTGCCTGACTGATAGGTATCATAACATCATTACCGCAATTTATTGTTTTTACTGATTTGTAAATTAAACACAAATAATATTTCTCATGCCAAACAACATTTGAATAGTAGAATTACTTTCTTGTTTCTCCCAAATGGAGATCCCAGGGGAGCAGAAACCTCCTACTCTCAATCCAATTCCAAATCCTGAAAACAAGATGCGTACAAAAAACCTTATTGTGGTCTAATGTGCGGAGGAAGTGGTGTTGGAACCCGTCCTGTCTGGTTTTAGTAAAGTCACTTTATCTGTTTAAAAACAACAATGCACTTTGTTGTTTCTCTTAACATTTATCAGAGAAACATCTCAAAAGAAGGATACACAAATAAAAAGCTTACTGGGGTGCTAGGAATAAATTAACCTTGCTCATCCCAAAAGAACAAACTTAAACAGGAAGCCCATCCTGAGACACTCACAACCTAAGCTTATCATAATCTTCCTTAAAACCTGAAGACCACTCATCAAATCCTTTAAGGGCCGGCCGTTCCCCAGGCAGAAAGAGAAGAGACTGGCCCACAAAGCACTAAGCACAGCATTTTGTCTATTTCTGGAGCTTGAAGAAACACTGTCGTTGTCTCCATAACAACGAGATACAAACTTCCTTCCTGATGATAGCTTTCCAGAAGAAGAAAAGACATGATGCGCCAAGACAAAAAGGCCTCTCAGAAATTAAACTTAATTTGTTTGAAATCTATGTGACAAGTCTTCGTTGGCTGAAAAACAAGGAAGCCAGTCACTTGCAAAGTAGGCAGGGCGTCACAAAGTTACATTGGGTCACGCTCCTACAGACAACTTTCGGGGGTATGGACAGCCATTTTGCTCTTCCTCCACCCCATGGCACTTCCTGGTATGGTGGAGGTGGTGTGGGGGGCCACATGAAATAGCACATCTGGCCCGCGGGCTGCAGGGTGAGAATCCCTGGTTTAAGCAGCAGACAGTTTAAGGGACTCTCTGCATGTCCAGTTTATTACATAAATCTTCCCAGCTAGTAGCGATGCCTTGTATTTGAAAGGGCAAGGTCGACCTTGCTCGAAAGCCAGTCGTATCCAACACCAGGGTTCGGTGCTCATTTGTTTATAGCCAAAGAGCCAACACTGTCTGCATCTGCAGACGTTTCTGTGGACATGTGGCTAGACACCAGAGTACATGGAACACTGTTACCTCCCTACCAGACTGGTCTCTATTTATCTACTTGCAATGCCTTGCTTTCGAACTGCTAGGTTAGCAGGAGCTGAGACAGGTGACAGGAGCTCACTACGTAGTGTGGCACTCAGGTCCCAAAATGCTGACCCGCCGACCTTCCAGTCGTCAAGTTCAGCATCTTAACCACTAAGCCACCACAGTTCTTCGATCTGAAAAGGAGGTTATAAAAGCCTGGAAGGGAAACACCTCCAAGGTTTTTGTTGAAAATATATTACGAAAACATTCTCTCTGCCAAACTGCTCAGTTACCAAAACAGAAATATAAGCGTCTTCTCTGACAGCTTAACCAACCTCTGGCATTTCTGACACATCGGGACAGATCTAGGTAACTTCTGCATTAACAGGTGGTGGGGGAAGATGCATCTCAGCCAAACAGGTAACTTGGCACCGCTGATAAACTCTGTGTATTAAAAGTGGATTATTATTTTCATATTACACTCGATAGGCTGAAAAGGACACAGCTGAGCTGAGATTTAACGTGGATACAAAACAGAGCCAATCACAGCTTAAAAGTCGTCTCTTTACTTTTTTATTTCAACCCTTCTTCTGTACAGGAGAAAAAGCAAAAGTCCAAACCATAAACTCTGCTTTTCAGTTCACTGTGGAAACTAAAGTGTTCTCAACCAAAAAAAAAAAAAACCAAGGACAACCCACTGCTAGTCCTACTTTTTATTTCCCCATCCAATACAGGCTCCACCTTTTCTCTCCTCCTTTTTCCGTGCTCTTCAGCTGGACAGGAGGATCATCTCAAGGATAATTCTGTTAAGAATATTATGCACAGGATGGGACTCAAGACACAAGGTGAGATTCACCCAAAGAGGTTGCCCCCCCCTCAAGCGATGCTGAGAACCGTCAGAGATCATAGCCAGAAGGGCAGGGAAAATAAGACCCCCTAAGGAAGACGCTAACCCTGTGGTGAGAACGCCAGACTTCTCGCCTTGCATCTTCTACACATTATTAAAGGCTCTCTTTCTAGCTACTCTGATATTTCTCCGTAGCCAGTAAACTACTTTTACCCCCCCTTCAAAGCACGGCTTCCTAACAAGGCCCCTGGGGTATTTCCACCAGGAGCACATTTTTGCTTCCCAGTCCTTCTCCCTCAGCAACGATGCCTAATCCTCCTCTTTCTCCAGGTAAGACTTTGTGCCCATGCGCGCCATCTGCCGAGCCAGGTAGCGGTCCCTGGCGGAAATGACGGTCTCCTGGCTGCTACGCTTTGCAAATCTGTTCTCCCTGTCGGGGGGCTTCTCTGCCTGCTCTGCTTCCTCCTTGGAGGTCTTGCGCTTCAACTCCTTGGACTCTGATGGGGTTTCTTTCCCTCTCCCGACATCCCCTTTCTGACCCTGACCGTTGTCTTCCTCTTCCTCCTCCTCCTCCTCTTCTTCTGACTGAGGGCTGCTATTTTTCCTCTCCCGCTTTCCTTCTCTGCCCTTCTCCCCCTCCCTAGGCTGGCCCCTGTGGTTTGCCTGCCTCTCCTTCATCTGCTGTTCCCACTGTGAGTACCTGTCCTCTTTGTCCCTTTCTCTCTTCAGATCCCGGTCATACTCGTCTCTCTCCTTCCTGTCTTTCTTCTTCTGCCTGTCGTCCCGTTCCTCCTTCCTCCGGCGACCGCCCTCGAGCCTAAGCCGGTCCTCTTTCTCGTGGTGCCTTCTATCACTGTCCCTTTCTCTGTGATGCCCAGTTTTGCCCTTCCTCCCTCCCTCCTGCCTCTCTGGGGGCATCTTTGAAGGAGGCTTCTTTTCCTCCTCGCTGGATGACCGGGAGTCCCTTTGTCTCTTGCGATGTTTGGAAACATCCCCGCTGTGATCCAACAAGTCCCGCCTGGTCTCCTTCTTATCATTGGCTCTGCCGTCGGTGTGTACTTTAGCACTGGGCTCCTCATCACTACTTTCCGTTTCCGAGTCTCTGTCTCCATCTGGGTTGTCTGTTTCCTTTGAAGGAACACGGGTTGTCCGCTCATCCGAGCTCCTTCTTCTTTGTTTGGCGTCGCCGGGATTTTCATCAGGTTTCTCTTCCTTTAACCTATATGATCATGGGTTGTTTTTAAGACACAAGTCAAAATTCACTCCCCACAACTGAGAACCTTGAGCTATACATTACCTGTCAAAACAAACCAGACCTAAGGCCTAGTAAGGTCACATTTCAATGCAGGGATGCAGCATGGAGAAAACTACAAGCTTACTTCTTATTTATCTCATTGTTATGATTTCATAGGTCCTTCCACAAGTCAAAGGAACACTCATGTCCAGTCTTTATAATGATTTGGTCTTTGCTGGCTGATACTGAAGCAGACATTTTTTTAAAAGAAGCAACACACACATTTGATTTTCTTATTGTTCTCTCTACCCAGACAATTGCAAGTTTTCAAAAAGAAACACACATCGCTGTGGCCAGGGTGAGAAGTTGTGATGCACTGTACTGCAATTTGTACCTGAACTTGGAATTTGTAACTTGTAACTGTAACATTGTACTTGGAACTTGTAATTGTTGATTTTGTATTCCTCATATTGTTGAATTATATATTGTATTGTTGTATTGTTTATATATCTGTTCTGTGAACTCCCCCGAGTCGGTTTACCAAGTAGGGTGGTATAGAAATATAATAAATGAAATGAATGAAATGAAGATCTACCGAGTATAATGTAGGCTGAATATGACTTCAAGGCCTGGATAGCCATTTTGCCCTTGCCTGGACGATGGGGGTGGCCATTTTGTCCCAACAGTTTCAAAGGGGACAGCCATTTTGTTTCTCAAATCCCCTTGGAGAGGTGGAGGCCACATGAAATGGTGTGGTGGGCCAGATTTGGCCCACAGGTCTTAGGTTGGGAACCCCTGCTCTAACCTGATCGACTTCAACTTTTGGTTCTCTAAATATTTTCAAACTTAAATCCCATAATTCTCTTACTATTGGGAGGGGGAAGTATAAAACACGTCTGGAGGTACAAAACATCTTGGGAACCCCAGACTGAATTCTGGCTACATCCATGTATAGCAAAGATGTGTGTGTGTGTGTGCATGTGTGTGTCTCCCCGTTACTCATTTCACGCTTACCTGGCTTCACGCAGGCTGCATTGTGGCGTAGCTTCTTCCCCCACGGCCTGGTTTAGAAGGTGTCGGTAAAAACCACTGAGATCCTTCTGCTTGGTCACATCCAGGCAAGCTAAAAGAAAAAGTTAAAACTATTAAATCATCCAAGCTGCATAGTCCAGGATTCCAGTTTTAAATGAGGTTGTACTTGATCAGAGACCCATCCTCTGTGTCTTTAGCCAACATTATGGGTCTTTAGCCCCTGGTTTTACCAGACCATGGAAGGAACAAGGGGCTCAGGAATTTCACAATGCTCTCACCACCACCACTCTCCCTCGAAGCCCAAAATTTGCACAGGTAATTGCTTTTCATTTTAAGGGAGGATTTTGGGGAAATGATGCATTGCTGTTGTTCATATCTGCAGGCTGCAAAAAGGTGGGGATTTTTTTTTACAGCAGCTAGCGTGTGTTTATTTCAAAAAGGAAGCTTTTGATACATGGTACCAAATAAGTTTTCAGCAGCACTTGGAAATGTGCAATATTTCTCTGCCCAGTTTATCTTACAAGGACAGTAATGTGTCTGAAGTCAATGGAATAAAGCTTGAAATGCATTTGCTACTTATTATTATTTATTGCATACAAAACCCACCTTCCCAATAAAAAAATAATGCTCAAGACAGTTTAGAAATGTCCTAAAATAATTTTTAAAATGTGAGTAGGTATCTCCTTCCAAGAGACATCGTGCAAAGAAGACTTTCCATGGACACATGGCAGGCATGCGTCAACACCAGCGTGCATGGAACGCTGTTTACCTTCCCACCGAAGGGGTACCTATTTATCTACTTGCAATTTCTTGCTTTTGAACTACTAGGTTGACAGGAGCTGGGACAGAGATGAGAGCTCAGGAATCGAACTTCGAACTTCCAGTCTTTGAGTTCAGTGACTTAACCACTTGAGTCACTCCAGTCCCCTCACCCTCAACCACAGAAGTATAATTATTTCCTCCACATATTTATCTTCCTTACCTTCAATCTGTGCCTCCCTCTTTTCTTTTTCTTCCTCTTCTGCCCTTTCCTGGAGCTTCTTCTTGTAGGCTGAGGTGACAAAGGCTTCTTTATCATCGAATGCATTCCCTTCCATTTCACGTTCTTTCTGGATTTTCTTCTCCATCCTCTTTTCTTGCTCCTTCTTCCTCAGTTCAGCTGCCTTAAGTATATTTTGGATATACTTGGGCTAAAAGAGCAAAGGACAGTGAATAAGTAAAAGGGGACCAAGACGACATTTGTGACAATAAACAGAAACCACGAAGTGTATCAAGAGTAGTTTTGGCACCAAGCTTGGACTGTACCCATAATGTTCTTCAACTTCAATTCCTAGAAGCCAAAATCTCTGCATCTGCTTAGTAAACCCATGCTTGTGGATTCACAGAGACTTGGGCTTCTGGGAATTGAAGTCAAAGAACACCTGGAGTGCCAAGTTCCACCTTGACTAAAGTCCCTCCATCAATACTAAGCAGAGGCCCATAAGTTCTCACCAGCTTCAGTGGCCATTCAAAACCTGCACCAACCCTATCAGAGATAACTACTATGTAAGCATTTCAGAGACATGTGTCTCACCTTTAAGAAGTATCACAATTGTAGAAACACACTCATGCTTTTCTCCTCAATTTCACACTGGGAGAAGATTCCCTGCCCCACAAAAACTGTCCCCAAGACTGTGAGATCCTGCCATTCTCCAAAATGTCTGGGCATTTCCAAATTTAGTACACAGGGTAAGGTGTGTGTCATTCCCCCCCCCCCCCCGACTCTAGAAGAGCAAAGGAGAATGTGAAGCCACTTTTGTCCACCTTTAAAAGATGGAAACAAGGTGTGTTTTTTCACCTGTTTCCTCCCTCCCCGCAAAAAAAATTCCATGTGCAGAAGAAACCAAAGTGATCCACTAAATTTACATTTAGATCAGGGGTTCTCAACCTAAAGCCTGTGGGCCAGATCCAGCAGTGCCATTTCATGCAGCCTCCCTCCCCCTCAAAGGACATTTGAGAAACAAAATGACCACCCCTTTGAAGCTGTTGGAACAAAATGGCCACCACTACCCCAATCATCCACACAGGGCAAAATGGCCGCGCCAGCCCTGGGAGATGACTGAGAGAGCATGACCCAGCTCCACCGGCTTGAAAAGGTTGGGAAGCCCTGGTATAGTTCCACAAAGCCTCAGCTCAAGCCTCTGTTCCAGGCTTCCCGTGTGGTCTGTGCCAACAGAGTTCCCATCCTCTCTGTTCTTAATCCCTGAAATGGGAGCAGGACCCCATCGCAGAAGGTTGTTGGGCTCAAGAAAGGTTATATATAACCTGTAAGCATGCAACTGTCGCTTGGGTGATAAAGAGCAGCAGCCGTCCCCTTCCCACCTGAATTTCCCATGAAGCATTAAAATGGAGACAGGTCCGACCTTATATCCATCCTGAACCCGGTCCTCCCCTTTTAAGGCCTCCCACCACAGAAGGTTCCCACAGCCCAAACATTGCAAACAAGCATAGAGAGGCAAAGGCAGACATCATACTCATTTCCAGGTATGGACCTTTTTTTCCCCTTTCCCTGCAAGCAGGCTGGCCTGGCTCTCGGCTTTCTTTTGCTGAATGTCATCATAAATATTGTCATATTCGTAGACGGTGGAGTCTTCTGCCAGCGCTCTCTGGATCTCCAACTTGGTCTGTAAAAGAAAGTTGTGGCATTTTCATTACTCTTGGAAGAGGCACGCCCTGCCTATAATTATCTCAGTTCAGACAGATGCTACAAACAAGAGTGTTTTATTAAGAAAAAATTGCTCAGGGAGCTAGTGCAGCCATGCAATTTATTACATAACAGCAATGTTTTATTCCCGGCAGGCAACCTCTGGCTTTAAAGATGTAGAGTGCTTCTTCACCCCGTCTGCCACAGTGGAAGTTTATCCCTGTCATTTATGGGCTGCGGTGGCTTGGTGGTTAAAAAGCTCACCTTGTTAGCTGGAAGGCTGACAAGTCAGCAGTTTGAGACCCGGGTACTAAATGACGGCTTGAGCGCCCATTACCTGCCCCAGCTCCTGACAACCTAGCTGTTCAAAAGCAAGAAATTTCAAGTTGGTCAACAGGGACCACTTAGGTGGGAAAAGATTTTGGGGACATGCAAGGAGCCTCATTCAGGCGTCCCCTGAGCTGAGTTTCTCCAGCAAAAATCCTTTCAACCCAGAATAATTTCTGACACAAAATAATAATAATATACAGCAAAAACCCATTTTACAGAAGCCTCATTTTAGAGAAAACCCATTTTACAGAAGATTTTTGTTGTTCTTGTTGAAAACACATCCCATTTACAGAAAAAAACCATTTTACAAAATGCGATTTCCTAGAGTGCATTGCGCCTGGTGGACTATAAAAGACCACCCACAGCCATCCTGGGCCCTGTGGGTAGCAGTAGAGTGGTCTGGAGAGGAGTTAGAGTGTTATTTTTAAAATATTATTATTTATTTGGGGGGTCTGGGAACATCCCCCCCCAATGCGTTCTTATGAGAAGGCTTTGTTTTACAAAAAAATGAGTTAAGGAAAAAGCTACGGAACAGACTTTTCCCGTAAAATGGGGTTTTACTGTAGTGTCAAAATCCTTCTCCCCACAAAGGAAAAAAAAGGTGTACAGTAATACCTCATATAACA
Organism: Furcifer pardalis; assembly: GCA_030440675.1. NCBI lineage: Eukaryota > Metazoa > Chordata > Lepidosauria > Squamata > Chamaeleonidae > Furcifer > Furcifer pardalis. The sequence goes on along the minus strand of CP126891.1, from coordinate 21,638,003 downwards.
TTAGTATCGAATAACACTAAAATCGCATAACATCAAGGAATCTGGGGGGAAGAATTGCATCAGATAACATTAAGATCCTATGGGATGCTTCAGATAACAACCGCGAAAGCCTGTGTGGTTACAATGTATCTCTATGGATCCCATAGAGGATCAGATAACACTAAAAATCATATAACACGAAGACTTGTGGAACCAGGTTTTAGTGTTATATGAGGTTTTACTGTACATTGTTCTACTGCGTGGCAACTGCAGTATTATCGTCATGGTTCATTGCCTAAAGACCAACCACTGTGTTCGTAATCCAAACGTAAATGTTCTTTTTAGCACATCTTCCTTGTATTCTTAAGTCTATTTTCTCTTCGTCATGATTTACCCAAGTATGAGGCAAAAGGTAAACAGTAGACACTCTGGCAGGTCTTTGTTTCCCCACAGAGCATTACAGTGCCATTCCAAAACATAAGCTGTGTAATAACATGTGGACGAAGAAACTCTCCTTGATGCCAAAGCAAAAATAATCTGCTCCCTCTTGGTTTTTACAGCCTGGATGCTAAATTAAGTCTCCACATTTTACGGCAGTTTGTAAATTATGACCAACGAGTTTACGTGGCTTGCAGCAGGTTGAAGGTTTTTTTCCATAACAATTTCAGTATAGCCAAAAAGAAACACGAGAAAAACAGCCACGTATAATAACAGAACCAGCGTTTACGTCAATGAAATCATGGAAACGCAAGTTTAAACTCTAAAACAAACTTCGTCACTTTCATTAAGGAAGAGAATGAGTTGCGGAACAAATGCCATGAGAACAAGAAATGGTGTGTAAAATTACGAGTATTAATCACACTCACTAAAATAATCAAAACATATTCAGATGCAAGCCTGTCTATTTGGACATATTAAAAAGCTGTATACGTACTTTCCTGCAGGTAAATTTCTGTGCCTCGTTGCAGACCATGAACCGTTGCAAGGCAAAGGTTGCCCTTGCTCGAAAGCCAGTCGTATCAGACTCCAGGGTTCGGTGCTCATCTCTGCTTACAGCCAAAGAGCCAGAGTTGTCTGTGTCTGCAGACATTTCCGTGGACATGTGGCAGGCCTCGACACCAGAGTGCACGGAATGCTATTCACCTTCCCAATGAAGGTGGCACCTATTTATCTACTGTACTTGCAATGTCTTGCTTTCAAACTGCTAGGTTGGCAGGAACTGGGACACAGACGGGAGCTCAGTCCATCATGCACTCAGGTCTCAAACTGCTGACCTGCCGACCTTCCAGTCATCAAGTTCAGCATCTTAACCACTTGAGCCACCGCAAAATACTAACATTTTGACAAAACAATTTAATGTTATTTATTTTAAAACTGCCTGCCTGAAGAGTGCATGTCCATGCATGAAGAACACACACTCCTTTCTTTTCCATTTATTTTCTCCCAGTGATACTCTTGGAACTCTTTAGATGGAAAGGCCTCTGGCATTTATTTATACCAGGGGTGCCCAAACTTTTCAGGCTGCGGGCCGTTCATGTGGTTCAGGGGGCTGTCAGTATGCCCCATGGGCCGGATCCGGCCCCCACTGCCAATTCAGCCAGCCTGTGAAGCCCTCGTCGGGCCTGGAAATGGAAGTAAAAGGCGCCCAATCAGGTGTGTTTTAATTCCACTTCTGGGAGCAACGAGGGCGTTGCAGGTTGGCATTAGAAGGCAGATCTGGCGCACAGGCCGTAGTTTGGGCACCCATGATTTACACTGACAACTTACTTGTTTCATGGCCTGCTTTTTCACAGATTCTCGTTGAAGACTCTCTCCCACTGAAGACTGTCAGGGAAAAAAAGAAGAAGTTAAAAACAAAAGAATTTATCCCCAAATTGGCAAAGCCTTCTTAACATTTCATTAAGTACAGTGGCAATGCTGTGCATGCTCCCTGAGAATCAACCCCAGAGAACATCACGACAAAACCACTGTATCTAAAGGCTACTCTGCGTTCTGTTTTGAAACAGTCCAAAGACGTTAAAAAGCGATGGGAAATCTCCAAAGAGTGACATCAGTTGTATCCAAGAAGAGATATAAAAACACAATTAGCATTGAAAATTGAATTACATGCTTTTAAAAAAGCAACAATCAGCAACTGCCTGATAGCAAACCCTGGTTGAGGAAATGAACCAGTGTCATTATTTTTGTAAAAGGAATACGCAGCCATACTGTAAACTTAAGAACATTTACTACATGTTAAGCACCATTGCACACACTGAGATTTAAGAGTAAATGTCTGATGAAGTGGACTTGGTCCACAAAAACTCACAGTTAAATACAGGAGTTAGTCTTTAAGGTGCCACAATGGTTTTTGTCTTTTTCCCCTGTTCTGTTTTATTTACTCTCAGGTATGAGTAAAACATGTTTAAGACTGCATAGTAACTGTCATCTATCATTTCAACATATCTTGAGTGTTGTGTTTGTTTACGCATATGCACATTTTGCCCATTCAGTGAGAAAGCCACTACCCTGGGCAGTTCTCAACAGTCATTATATTTCCCCACCTTAAGCCAAAAGATTAAAAAATAAAACCGTAAAATACCTAAGAGGAAAACAGTACCAGATAGCAACAACCAGAGACAAAGAATTACGAGTCAAAAGAAATTCTACTGCAAGGCAGTATGTTTTTAAAGGGCTATTAGAAATAAAGCTTGGATTTGATCAACTTTCTAAAGGTCTGGAGGGTGGAAATGCAGGTCACCAACCAAAAAGGCCATATTCCTAAATGACACTCTGTGAGTTGCCCTTGGTGTGGCCGCCTGAAATCGTGAGGCCCAAAAGGAGCGGTTGAGACAGGTAGCCATTGTTTGAAAGACAAGGATGTCCTTTCTGACCTGACCAAACCCACATCTGTTCTCCTTATCTGATACCTCTTGTGCCCTGATTCAGAGTTCAGGGGCTCACGTTCTAACTGTGGGCAGCTGCTTCACTTGACAGATGGGAAAAAGATAAGAAGAGATACTGTATATGAGCACTACTAGGACACTAAAAGCAGAAGTTAAACCTTTCTTGTTTATAAGAGTTATGCTGGGGAAGCACTCCTATTGGGCTGCTGGGATGAGGGGTGGGGCAAACTCTGTGCTGGGGGAGGGAAGAAGCACTCCCATTGGGCTGCTGGGCAGAGGGGTGGGACAAACTCTGTGCTGGGGAGACAGCTCGTGTGCCCACACAAACGGCTGACAGTGCCACATCTGGCATGCGTGCCATAGGTTAGCCACCACTGGACTTTGCTGTGTACAGGATGAAGGAATGAATGCAACCCTGTCAACTGAGTACAGGATGCAGTTCCCTTATTTCGAAAATTTCTCTCCTTTGCTTTCTGGCCCCCTTTTAACTGCAGATGGGTCTGCTAACTCCTGTGTTTGCAGAAGATGTAAAATTAACAAAAGACATCACTCTACTTGTTTACACAATGTTGGTTATCAAGTACTCTCCATGGCCCTGATCCAGGTGACAAGGTAACATGAAAAATGTATTTTTTGACATTTGGGAAGATCTTGTAGTTTTCCAGTCTTCCAATGACTCATACTGAGCCCTAGTTTTTAAATACAACTGAGAAAAAGAGAGAGTACTTTATAATGCCAAAACAGAAAGAAAACTAAATGGAAAATTAGCAATAGATTTTTTTTTGCAATGATATTTAATGCAAGAAGACAGCTGGAAAAAGCTGACTCACCAGGACACGTTACCAATTCAAACAAAAAGACAAACAGGTGGACCTTTAACTATCAGTTTACTCTTCCAAATGTTGTTTGCCTTATTTCTCCCACTCCTGACAATAAACTGGGCTGTCAACAAAACTTCTCTGAGTTTTAATTACACTCCACTGATGCTTCTCTTTCAGGGTGCTTTTTTTAAATAAAAAACCCAACAACCCAGAATACAATAGCTAACAACTACAAACATCTTCAACTTCAGGGTTGAAGGTTAAGTACACAAATGTCTCATCTGTACACAACTTCCTTGCCTTCTCCTCTAATCAATCTCGTATCCAACAAGCATAATTGCACGTATCAGAAAATAACAAAAGATAAATAATTTAGAGATTAACCATACTGGGTTTCAGCCCATTTATTCTACATATCAGACTGACTTCTTCCAATTAATCCATTCAAATTAATTTCATTGTTTTGATCAATCATTTCCTGTGCTCAGAAGAATTGTACCTAGATATTTCTTTTGCATGCAAAGAAAATGCTCTAATACTGAGATGTAGCCCCTCCTTCATATCTAAATCAAATCCGTGTCAGCCCATAGATCAGTGATGGCGACCTTGGCACTCAAGGTGTTCTTGGACTTCAATTCCCAAAAGCCCAAGTCTGTGAATCCACATGAATGAGATTACTGTGTTCTTAGACTTCAATTCCCAGAAGCCCAAGTCTCTGTGAATCCACATGAATGGGTTTAATGCGCATACATGTGGATTCAGAGACTTGGTCTTCTGGGAATTGAAGTCCAAGAATACCTGGAATGCCAAGGTTCACCATCATAGATCAGTTTTACCATGGGGGGGGGGGGGAAGAGGTAGATTTCCTGATTAAGAAATACTGCTCTCAAGATCTGAATGAAAATCCACCACCTATGGGGGGGGGGGGCTGAAGGGGCAAAATTTATTGGAGGCAAAGGACTCCAAAAGTATCCCATTAGAAGGTCAGACAAAGAGCCTCAAGAACAGAAAAACACTCTACATAAATCTCTTCCTTACACCAAAATATTTAAGAATCATAATAATTTTCTCCTAACCTTCCTGTAAGCCATATCTGGAGATATACAAACAATAAAAGTAATATATTGGCCTCAATTGTGGTACACAAAATTGTTAAAGAGGTCCACCTGCCGTTTATTTGGCTAGCGTGTCAGGTGGTTTAAGACAAACAGTATCAATACAAATACCTCTTCTACTGCTGTATGGGTGACAATTTCCTGTTGTGCTGCAGGAATTGATAGATGGGTGCTTCCTGTTCTTTTATATTATTTCTACTTATCAACAGATCATTTATTAAAGAACCATATAAAGCCAGCAACCTGAGGACGGGTTTCTTTTTTGCCCACAAGCATGGTATTTCTAAGAGGCACAAAGCTGGAAGTTCTATTTTCTGGAGGGAAACTCTGAATCAGAACTGAAACATTAGGAAATGTGACTGTCCCTAAAGAAAAAGGTGCTGAAACTGTGAAAACTGCAGTTTTCTCCCAAGGCTGCAAATGCTACACAATTTCCCCTTCATCCCTCTGTTATGATTGGCACTGTTACTGATTTATTTGCCAAGCTGCTTTGTTCATCTTGATGCAGAATGTTTTTTAAAAAATTTCTCTCTGGCTGTCTATCACTCCACTTTCAACAGGAGATCTAAAGGGGTCACTATTCTTATCCCAATTTTCTTTGGCATACTAGAGACAGCCAAAATGAATGTGTTACACTCTATAGCAGAGAAAGATGAATACAGTATTTTAATGATTTCCCATTAGATCTATTTACCTCTACTAAGGACTTCTAAAAACCCTATCTACTTTTAATTTTAAAACAAATCCCACCTATTTTACGTAAACAGCAGATAAATTGAAATACTGTATACTAAAATATCACTTTTACAACAATAGCAACAATAAGACTGGCTATTCCACACATGCATGTAATTAACCCATTAGTGTGCATTCACAAGGACCACAAAGAAGAATTGAAAGTTTTTTTATCTCTTTCTTTGGCTCTCTGCAGTCTGTTGCTAACTTCACATCTACCCTGTAACCTACCAAGGCCCAACTCTGATAACAGAAGTGGATCCAAGTGGGGAAATAAATAGCCTCAAGCGACAGAGTAAGGAATGGGTCTGGACTGGCTCACCTCAAACAGCCTCTCTTAAATGAGAAAAAACACCTTTACACTATAGCAGGGCAGGTTGTAATAAAACGTAACTGCCTTAACTTTTTCTTTTATATGACACTTCCAAAAGGCTTTTCTGTCAGTATGGTAGAGTACAAGGAGTAATTTACAATATTTTAATAAATAAATAAAACACAAAAAGGCAAGTAGGTAATAGCAAGCATCTGCCTGCAACAAGAAAACATGGCCAAGTCTCTCAAGATGCAAGCATCTTGTCTGCCACAGGGTAAAGTACACCTATGGTGCTTCTGCACAGATCTGTTGTGTTCAGCTAGCGGCAAGGCGCTGTTCACAAAACAGGCACTCATGCCCCACTGCTTCAAGAAGACCCAATCGCTTTACGCTAGATTTCAGTGGACCTTATTCATAGGTAAACTGGGATGACATAGATAGAATATACAGTACGAGACTGCAACTTGTATGATAGAGCAGCGACCTGTACTTGCAGTTGAACCCTTAAGCCACATTGTCAATATAAAACTATGGAGGAAAAATGTTGATTTCTATTGAAAATAGGATTATTATCATGTTTCTAAAGTTTTATTACTATCCTGTTTCTGAAGATGTATAAGAAATGACATAACAATGATGCATATTAACAAAAGATCTGCTTTTGCCCTCTTCTAAATGGGACGATACATATATTATTTCTTATATACTGTACTTTCTTTGAACAAAATGCAGGACAATGCTACTAAAATTATGGGTTGTTAATCTTATTGTAAATGCAGTTCGATTCCCAAGTACTGCAGGACGGAATAAGCTCCTGTCTTTGTCCCAGCTCCTGCCAACCTAGCAGTTCGAAAGCAAGAAATTGCAAGTAGATAAATAGGGACCACTTTGGTGGGAAAGTAACAGCGCTCTGTGCGCTCCGGTGTCTAGTCATACCTGCCACATGACCATGGAAACGTCTGCAGAAGCAGACAGTGCTGGCTCTTCAGCTTTGAAACAGAGATGAGCACTGACTCCAAGAGTCAGATACGACTGGCTTTCGAGCAAGGGAAACCTTTAATAACCCAAGTAGCAGATTAGGTTACATCTCAGAATCTTCTCAGAGAGAAAATAAAACAAAAGCAGACAAAAAACATTGTGTCACCTTAAAGACTAACTATTGTATTTTAATGTTTTAATACTTGAAAGGCCACAAGTTATTCACCTTCGAATTGCTGCACTTATACCACTGGACCTTCCCTGGCAATATTATCTGACATCCTTTGCATCAAATACTGCAAATGCCACCTGCTCAGTTTGCATTAATACTTGTCACCTCCTGTAGCAATTCATACCGATACACTGCCTTTGTTCAAGATACCGAGAACTATCAGAGTCTCAATACTCCCAGGATGAAAAGGCAATTTTAATGAAATATGCATAGTTAACATTTTTTAAAGGAACAAAAGTTTTCTATCTGATAGATGATCGCCATGGCCGAATTAGGTGCGAAGGTTTGCCGCCACGGACTTTATTAGAGTTCAGTTATAAATACACCATCTTCAGACACGAACGGAGTACTTTTCACTGATAAGGAAGCAAGCAGGAAATGAAACCTCAACCCAAACACAGCTTCTTATCTGGAAAGGCCTAAAATTATTGCTGAACTAATAAAGTAATTTTGGTGCTTTTTTTTAAAAAATCTCCTTTTTGGTTGACTATAAAGGCAGTCGCTAGATTTATTACTACTCTGTGGACTGTGAAACAATACAGGGAGCCTTGTAGGCTGCAACTCACCTCATACTTTGCAAAACCACACCTGATCAAAGCAGACTTAGAACAGGGATGTTCAAACTATGGCCTGTGGGCTGGATCTGGTTCTGATGCCAATTCATCTGGCCCACACCAGGTTTGCTCCCTGGCCTATGTACACTACCCAGAGTCCACCGGATTAGGGCAGTATATAAATCTATTAAATAAATAAATAAATACAGTGGAACCTCATACAACAATCGCCCCGTATTGCAACAAAATCCCTTAACAATTAGGGTTGTGTGGTTGTTGGTTGTTGTTGGTTTGTTTTTTTTTTTGGGGGGGATGGCATCCTGCATAACAATTTTCCCTATGGAAAAAATCATACAATTTTTCAATGGGAAAAACCACTTAGCGAAAAAAATTGTTGTACAGTACAATGCATCCCATAGGGAAAATCGTTATACGATGCATGCATCATATAGCAACTATTCCATACAACAACGAGCCTCGTGTAACAGATTAAAATCAATGTATGAGGTACCGCTGTATATCTGTTGCAAAACAGATTGCAAGTCACATTTTACTTCTGCTTCCGGTGGGAGGAACCACGTGACCGACCCGTGGCCCAAAAAGTTTGGGCACCCCTGGTTTAGAGGCAGTTTGTCTTCTAATACATATTCTCTTGCCTGACAAGCTTTAACTCTGTTCAAAACCAACAGGCAATCACTTAAACCCTGCTGGTAATGGTGTAGCCACACAAAAACAGTTTCTTCTTCTTCTTTGGTATATTAAACTACAGGTTAGTAAGCCATTTCCTATTTTTATCAGCAAAAAATGATCAAGCCAAGACCTTATTATTTCAGTGGAGGGTAAAAGCAGTTAACAGCATATTAACAGACTGATGTTAGTTAACGAAAGGCCTTCCAATCCACCAGAAACTTGTCTAAAGTGTAACTTTTTATGTCCTCATACACCCACCAGTGCAAGGACTAGTGCTTTCATCTATTCTTAACAAAAGCTGAACATTTTTCCCATTTAATATCATTCCTACTTCACATGTCTCCCCATTAAAGCAAATCAAAACAATCCCACTTATATACCCCCCCAACAGCGCTTTGTGCACTCTCCGAGCACTTCACAAGTCAATTATCATTTGCTAATTAGCATAAGGTAAAGGTTTCCCTTGCTCGAAAGCCAGTCGTATCCGACTCTAGGGGTCAGTGCTCATCTCTGTTTATAAGCCGAAGAGCCAGCGCTGTCTGCTTCTGCAGACGTTTCCATGGTCATGTGGCAGGCATAGCAAGTGATAAAATAAATAAATGAGTACTGAGCATGTTTTGGGGTGGGTGGGCAAAATGTGAATTACCTTGTGAACACAGAGAGTGCACTAAGCGCTATGGGGGTATAGAAGTGTAATTGCTATTCCTTGCAGATGACAAACATGTTTACAGGAATCTGTGTTGCTTTTCCACGTTGTGTGCACATTTTTGCTCACTCCTAAGGTAGAAAAACTGCAGATTCTTAAAACAGCAACATACAGCACCCTCTACTGGGAAAAAGGCATCCAACAGTGGATTATTATTTTTAAAGGTTACTTTATAAATTATGCCAGGTTAAGATTCATCGCTAAACAACCCAAGATGTTCCAGGACTTTTGCCTTGGGGAGCTGATTAATGAACATCTTTGCTTTCATGCTACCCAGTTCCAATATTTGGCAATGAGGTTTTTAATAGCAAGGTCACCCTTGCTTAAATGCCATTCATATCTGACTCACGGGTGCAGTGCTCAACTCCGTTTATAGCCAAAGAGCCGGCGCTGTCTGGGTCTGCAGACATTTCCATGGACATGCCTAGACACCGGAGTGCACGGAACGCTGTTACCTTTCCCACCAAAGCAGTATCTATTTATTTACTTGCAATTTCTTGCTTTCAAACTGCTAGGTTGGCAGGAGCTGGGACAGAGGACGGGAGATCACTCCATTGTTCGGCACTCGGGTCTCAAAATGCTGACCTTCCAGTCATCAAGTTCAACGTCTTAACCACTAAGCCACCACAGTCATTTTTATTGGTATACTGATCACCAAACAAGTAAAGGTTTCCCTTGCTCGAAAGCCAGTCGTATCCGACTCTAGGGTTCAGTGCTCATCTCTGTTCCAAAGTTGAAGCGCCAGCGCTGTCTGCTTCTGCAGGAGTTTCTGTGGTCATGTGGCAGGCATGACTAGACACCAGAGCACATGGAACACTGTTACCTTCCCACCGAAGTGGTCCCTATTTATCTACTTGCAATTTCTTGCTTTCGAACTACTAGGTTGGCAGGACCTAGGACAAAGACGGGAGATCATTCCGTCCTGCAGTACTTGGGAATTGAACTGCTGACCTTCCACCTTCCAGTCAGCGTCTTAGCCACTTAAGTCACTGCAGTCCTTAGTTAAATGTTATGTATATCCTAATTTGAAATTCCTGAAAACAATGACCTGTGCTTTTAAATTTATTCAAAGAAGAAGAGCCACTGGAGTAAATTACCCTGTCTTTTTAACACAATTTAAAGCAAGTTTGGTAGTTTATAGATGGATACGGATAAAATATTTGTACGATACATGAAATAAATTGATTTAACTAACCTCCTCATCGGACTCATCCATAAAGACGGCATGTTTGATGAAGGTTTTCTGCTGGGCTTTCTTTGGAAATATGAGTCCATATCTGGGAAGAGAAAAATAACAATGAGTCCTTGTTCCAAAGCTTTTACATCACTTGAAACATCTTTTAAAAACACATAATTTAGTCATTTTATATTCCTGAAGGATGATTTAATATTGGCAGATTTTCTTACAAATATAAATCTGCACCAGGCTTCATCTTTGTCTATATTTAAAATGCAACTGAAATTATTTCTCTTTTAAAAGGCTTTTAAAGAGACTCTTCCGACTGCCAAACAATAGGTTTAATTAACTTGATATTTTACCATATCAGAAAACAAAATAAAATAAACAAAATAAAAAACACTGTAGTACTTTAAAGACTGCTATATTTTTATTCTTAGCTTTCGTGGATCAAGTCCACGAAATGGACTTGATCCATGAAAGTTAACAATAAAAATATAGCAGTTAGTCTTTAAAGTGCTACAGTTTTTTATTTTGTTTTATTTTATTTTGTTTTCTGATATGCCTGAACCATAGACTAACACGGCTACTGTTCCAAAAAACTGATATTTTACCGTCACTGATGTGTGTGGTTTTTGGGGTATTGTTATTGTTGTTTTTTCTCTATAATGTATTGCTTGGTTTATTGTTTGTTGGTTTTGTGTGCACTGTTTAATTTTAATTGTTTTTTAAAAATTAAGGAAACACTGTGTGGAAATATATTGGTGTGTTATTAATTGCACATTTTTTACAACCCAATACAGAAAAAATTCTTTGCATATCAAAATAGCATCTTTAGATGCATATCCAAAGAATAATAAGTTTCAGAGCTACTGAAAAGGTACTTTTGAGAAAAAGATACTGTTAATAGAACGAGATTATTCTGTAACTGATTCTCTTTCCTGTTTCCTTTGTGGTTTTATATTACCAGTAATTTCCTTATTTCCAATTTTTTAGGCTATCCTGGGTTTTCACTGCAGGCCTGGATTAAAAACCTTTTGAATAAGCATTTATTGAAAATAGACAATATTTATAAATTTAGATGTGGTACATTTTAAATAGTTGTTTAAATATTGCATAAATTTAAATATTGTTTATTTTCAATAAACGTTTAAACATTGCATACTTAATTTTAAATTTACAACTATACCGAGTCAGAAACCTGACAGGAATGGGAATTTTTTTTATTTAACTCCAACACCCACAGGGCTGGCCCGTAGCAAGGGATGATGGGTATTGTAATACCAACCCTCCCTTTTTTTAAGAGGCCTCAATAGTACTAAAGGTTAAGGTTTCCCTTGCTCGAAAGCCAGCCGTATCCGACTCTAGGGTTCAGTGCTCATCTCTGTTGCAAAGCCGAAGAGCCAGCGCTGTCTGCTTCTGCAGACGTTTCATTACAATTTTCTTCTTCATTTTTTTAAACCCACCAGTTTTCCCACAGGATACAATGGGGAGAGCCTATAATGAAAGAGAAAAGGACCCACATTCCCTGAGGGAACTCTAGGCATGTTCAGAAGCCCTCTTTCTCCTCATAAATAAATAAATATAAAATCCCTACCCACCCACCAAGCTCCCTTTGTGTCCACAGAGCTTTTGGGTGTGGGTGTCTGCTCTGTGCACCCCCTCTCAGCCTCATCCAATTAATTAATTAATTAAATCCACAACCCAGTGACGGGGCTCATTGCTTCTTTATTTCCCCCCTCCCCATATATCAGGGTCTCTTTCCCGCCCAATCCCCCCCCCTCATGACGCTTTTCCCGCCTTTTCCCAACCTCCACCGAGGGAGCCCCCTTCCCTCCCCCCCCTCCCCCAACCACCTCACACGCTGAGGCGCCTTGGAGGCCTCGATGTAGGCCACGGCCTCGATTTCTTTCCCCCCCCCCTCCGTCCTCCTCCTCAGGCCTCTCCTTTATCCTCTCCCTCAGGGCCCGCCATTAGGGCCCTTCTTTCCCTCACTCACGGCTTGCCCGGAGCCGCCATCTTGGCGGCCGCCTCGCCGTGAGGGAACCGCCGGTCCTCGTCCTCCTCCTCGCGGTCCCAGGCCCCTCCGCTCCGAGCCTGCGTAGGCCTCCCGTAGCGACGCCGACCAGGCCCGTGTCTGTTATTTTCCCCTCAGCTTCTGCCCCCTCAGGAAGGGAGAGGGACGGCAGGGCAGGCCCCTCAGAGGAGGAGGAGGAGGAAGAAGGAGGCGCTCTGCACATGCCCAGGAGGCTTCGGCGTGACAGGGGGGAAAGGAAGGTGCACGGCGGGCGCCTCCACAAGCCCCATAACCGGTGGGCACGTGTTTGCAAGACACGCGTCTTTTGCCCTACCTACGTCGCCATATACACACGTGTGGGTTGTGTAGAGACACGTGTATTGCCTACCCACGTAATCATACACACACGTGTGGGTTGTGTAGACTGAGGCATTTGTACGTGAGAACGAACCCTGCACATCTGTGTTTACGTAGTTCTCTCTCTCACACACACAATTGTGTACCTCTGTACCTAATATGTATAAATTGATGCCATGAAGTTTCATATGTCTTGTCGAAGTAGATTTGATCCATGAAAGCTTAAAGTAAAGCAGTTACATCAGAGGTGCCCAAACTACGGCGGGGGGGGGAGCAGATCCGCCCCCCCTGGCACCAATTTATCCCGCTCGCAGTGCCCTTGTTGCTCCTGGAGGTGGAAGTAAAACGTGCCCTGATGGGTTTTACTTCCGGGAGCGACGAGGGCGCTGTGAGCTGGATGAATTGGTGTCAGGGGCCAGATCCGGCCCTCAGGCTGTAGTCACCGCCCCCCTGAACCATGTGACTAGCCCCCTGGGCCAAAAAGTTTGGGCACCCCTGAGTTATATCCTTAAGTTGCTACAACGTTTTTTTTTGTCCTCTCCCCTCTCTTTTTTTGTAACCCTATAAATTAAGATTTTTTTTAGGGTCCCGGATTGCGGTACTTTCTGGCTATTGTAATATTTGGTGATGATTTTATTCTGAGGTTTATTCTGTGCCATTTTTAATAATTCTTGATTGTGTATGACTGGTATTCTGATGTGACCCACCCTGACACGGAAAGCTGTTTACCTTCCCACCAAAGTGGTACCTATTTATCTACTTGCAATTTCTTGCTTTCAAAATGCGAGGTTGGCAGGAGCTGGGATAGAGACGGGAGTTCATTCTGTCGTGCAGTACTCAGGATTCGAAGTGCTGAAAAGCCGGCTTTGCAGTCATCAGGTTTAGCGTCTTAACCACTTGTGCCACCGCAGTCCCAGATTAAAATTAGACAGGCCCATAAGAGGAAACACTGATAAAGCAACCTCACTTCTTAAATTACTTTTCAAGATACATCTTGCAGCTATAGCCCATCTAAAGCCCATAGCCCATCTTCTTTTCATTAACACCCCCCCCCCAAGTTACTGTATTTCTATTCATGGGGAATTTCTTGCTTCACAAATCCTGACCTGACAAAGACTTTTTGGTATCAGTATATTGCAAAGAACGCCGTTTCTAGAAATATCTCTGCAAAGGACTTGAAATATCTCCACCTCACCCACCCAGGATACTTCGTATCCCTCAGCTCTGCTCCGGATATTCATTTGCTGCCTTTCCAGCGAGCAATCAGATAATCAAAATCATCCCGCGTTGTAATAACACCGTAATCAATTTATCAGGGAATGTTAAAAGCAAACTATGGTCTCAAATTACAAAATATTTGCTTGATATGCCATTGTTTGTTTATTTTGGACCCCCCACCCTCTTGACAGCTAAAGAACAGAAGGTAGGGTTGGGACACAGTTTTAATTTCCCTGACTTTTATTAAAAAGAGATTCTGTCGAGAGATAAACCGTTGCAAAGATGGAATCTTGCATTAGAGCGCTCAAGTGTTTTTCGTCATATCAAGCTCCAGCCAATAAGAGATCTTTCCAATAATTTCTCGCTGTTGTGAAACGAGGGTCCAGGTGTAGTTTCTCTTCTAATAGATTAAATGCAAAGTCCTCTCCTCATTCCACCCCGTTGCAAATGATTTCTGAAGAGCAACCCCAGAAAGAGGTTTTTCTGCTGCCAAAATACACAATCCAAGCAGCGATGGGATGCCAAAAATTTTACTACCCCACCATAATGTCATCACAGTGGGGGCGGAGCTAACATAATGACATGGGCAAAACCAACATCATGACATCATGTTGTGGGTGGGGCCAAAAATATAATTTAAAAATAAAATAAAATAAATAAAATTAAAATAAAATAAAAAACACACACCCCTCAACCCACCCACCCAACCAAACAACCACAACACAAACCTGTAAATAAATAAATAAAATAAAAATTAAATAAAAATACACCCACCCACCCAAACACAAATAAACCCACCCCCACCCCAAACACAAACCCCTCACTTACCCTTGGAAGTGGCGTCCTGGCAGCAAACCACTGCAGCGGCAAACTGCTGCAACGGCATGGCGTCCTGGCAGGGTGGCGGGGCCGCTGCTTCTTCAGGCACTCCCTGCGCCCTTCCTTTCCTGGCAGCCAAAATGGCTGCCAGGAACTACGCATGCGTCAAACTTTCATTTGACGCATGCACAGTAAAAAAATAGAACTGTGCATGCGTCAAATGAAGGTTTGACGCATGCGCAGTTCCCGGGAGCCATTTTGGCTCCAATTTTTTTTAAAAAAAATCATGGTGAGGCGTCCGAACCTGATGCCTCAAAAAAAAATTCTCGGGTGGTTGCTACCGGTTTGGCAAACCACCCGGGAATCTTGCTACCGGTTTGGGTGAACCGGTGCGAACCGGGAACATCCCATCACTGAATCCAAGTCTTCCTTCCTTCTTCCTGTTCCTTTGAATCATTACTGTTGTAATTTCCCTCCCCTCTATTCCCCTCTTTTTTATCTCTTAGCAGAATTAAATAGAAGCTAAGAACAAGCCCCCTGGTCTCTTAAAGTCGTTCCCGTGGATTCCAATTAAATGTCTAGGCTGAACATTTTTTTGATGTTGCCACCTAGCTTAATCGTTGAATGTCATGTCATTTTATTTGAAAGAACGTTTGTACACACATCAAATATTGCTCCGCTTTAAGGATGGCAGACTTAAAGGTCTCAAACACGACAGAAGATCTTAAACATGTATAGGCAAGTAGGGGGTGGCAGTGAACATATTGGCAAATATGAGCTGTGGTCAAGTGGGGAGCGCGGAAGAGAGACGGACGTTCAGACCTCCTCAGGTTCGCCTTCTGCAGTGACTGCAAACTTAAGCCACAGACGTCGTCAGGTTGGTGGAAATCTGTGACGACCGCAGAGAATGGGACAACGTGGGAGTCAGCAGAACTGAGGATGAGGGAGCCGTGCTTTCGCGATGTTGAAGTTTCTTCGCTAGCTCTATTAAGGACAGGCATGTGTGGGTCCAGTTGTACAGGTGCTCAATCGGAGCAGAGCCAAACGTCCACACGGCTTTTCTGTCTGCACCTGAAATGTAGGTGTGCATATTTCTTTTACACATATATTTATTCTACAGTGCCTTAGAGTGGAGTACAGTAGCTCAAGTGGTTAGGACGCTGACTGACTATAAATAGAGATGAGCACTGAACCCTAGAGTCAGGTACGACTGGCTTTCAAGCAAGGGTGACCTTTACCTAGAGTGGTTAAGACTCTGGACCTGATAGGCCATTCTCCCTGGGCACGGAAATGAATCAAAGGTGTATCCATAGCTGTACCTTGAGCTAAAATTTAGAAAACCAACCTTGCAGAGTTTCTCAGCTCATGTGACCATTATGGGCAGGGGGTGGGATTCTGAGAATCATCATCCCCCAAAAAGCTACTTCCCCAAGCTGTGCTTTGAAGATTAGTCTTTATCACCAGGATGTTCACAGCACTCCACCCACCACCACCACACACACTTTTAACTTTTCATTCCTAACTCTCCAAATGTGTGGTTCATCAGGACTGTAAGGAATGGCTGCAGGAAGGGATCACGCCTAACAGGGACCCCCCCTCCTCCTCCTCCCAAAATGAAGTTCTAGAAGGAAAGTAGAATGAAAGTTCTTCCAGGTAAAGGTAAAGGTCGCCCTTGCTCAAAAGCCAGTCGTATCCGACTCTAGGGTTCAGTGCTCGTCTCTGTTTATAGCCAAAGAGCTGTCTGTGTCTGCAGACGTTTCCCTGGACATGTGGCAGGCATGACTAAACACCAGAGTGCTCAGAGTGCTATTTATCTTCCCACCCAGCACTCGGATCTCGAATGGCTGACCTTCTGGTCATGAGGTTCAGCATCTTAACCACTTGAGTCACCGGAGTCCCAGGTCTTTCCGGAGGAAGAGACATTTTTCTAGGTGTTGTTTGATAGCATATTTCGTACAGACCTCCCCCCCCCCCATAAATAAAATTAAATAAATAAATAAATAAATAAAATCCCATTCTCCTTTACACTAAAATATGTCTTTGGTACTGCCTTTGTAGGTCCTTAGAGTTAAAAGAAGATTAAGGAAAATAATCATGGTGGAAATATCTAGCTATAAATAAATAAATAAATAAATACTGATGCGATTGAGTCAAGCTCGATCCCATCAGGATTGAACTCACAACACCAGCAGTTGTGGCTAAAACACAGCAATTTAACCACGGCACCACCCAGGTTCTCATGTAGAAGATGACGATGCTAGTTCTGCAGGTTGTTCTTTATAAGAGCTCTCCAAGGTGCTGAACCCAACCCCCCAAAATAGTTTTATCACCTTGGAAAACTCCTGGAAAGTTTGGACTGAAACCCACAGCAGGTGCACTGCTCCCCTGTGAAACTAGAGCCTCTCAAATGCACTGCGTCAGACACACCCATGCTCTTGGGGGTTAAAATATTTTTTGCAGTTTACCTTGCAAGCAACTGTACAGAATTTCCGGCCGGATCTCTACGTAGGCGGCTGTCGGGTCAAAGTAGCAAATGTTTTCAATCAGTTCTCCATCGAGTTTCTGTTTGGGTCAGACGGGAAGGGAAAAGAGGAGTGAAGGAAGCAGAAAGAGGTTAGAAAAACTGCCCAAATGGTCACTAGGATATGTGGGTTAATATTAAGATCACCCAAGGTTGTTAGTCCTCAGGGAGGTCAGGTTAGTTAACCGCCGCCTGGCACTTGCCATTGAGTCGCTGACAGTATGGTCTACTCTATTACCATAGCACAGGGGTTCCCAACCTAAGGCCAGTGGGCCAGATCCGGCCCATGTTGCCATTCCAAGTCTTTTCAAGAAACAAAATGGCCACCCTCATTGAAGCTGCTGGGGCAAAATGGCAACCCCCATTGTGCAGGCAGGGCAAAATGGTTGTCCGGCCTTCAAATCTGACTGACCAGGCCCTCAGCTTGAAAAGGTTGGGAACCCCTGGCCAGATCTGGCGATGTAAAATGTTCCCCCTTTAGCCCACATCCAATGCTTTTTGTTCTGTCCATTTGTTTCCCACCTGTATGCAAGACCTCCAGCTCTCCACCTGCTCCGTCCCGGCCCACTGTGGGTACAAAACCAGCAGGACGCACTTGAGTATGGTATGCACCAGGGGCGGAGGCTGCTCGAAGCATCGAATTTCCCCAAAGGAAAGCCACGGGTCCAGGTTCCAGATGCAGTTCTGCAAATCCTGCAGCATGAATCGGTAGAAAAGGACCCCTCCGCGCCTCCAGTCCCCGACATACTCGGCCTCTGGAAGGAGGACAAGGCAACATTGAGAAGGGAAGGGGCGGTTTCCCTCAGTCCAACTGCCTTTCTTTGAAGCAAAGCAAAGGGTAAAGGCCAATGGAAATGCTTCCTCCCTCCCACAGCACAGAGTTCACCCCACCCTCTGCCCAGCAGCCCATTGGGAGCGCTCCCTCCCTCCCCCCAGCTAGAATGATGCTTCTTCCGAAAGGGGACTGTACCTAAGACATAGTATGGCTCCAGATCTCCGCAGTCCTCTTTCAAGATCTCACAGGTGGCAGCCTGTAGGATCCTCATCATCTTCTGAAGGTCCTTGTGCTCACACGTGGACAGCCGCTGGCATTGCCCCAGGTTGAAGTCAAACACCATAATGGCCTGCCCTTTGGGGTCCCTCAGTGGGACTGTGATGTGGTGCTCCTTATACACGTATGCGGGAACCACAAGAGAACAGTCGGCGCATTTGAAGAGATAGTCTCTGAAACAGAAGGTCCACCTTTTCCAATCTCTTACCGGCAACAACACAGGCCCAAACCCAAACTTTCCGGACCCACTGATCTTTTGTCTGACTCTGTACACCTGGAATGATGATGATTACCTGAAGAGGTTGTCCTTCCTGCTCAGCACAGGGGCGGGAGGTGAGGGGATTTCCACCGGACCCTTCAAATCCGACGCCAGTGCTTTGCGCAGGATGTAATCGTGCATCTTCCAAAGAGAAAGGTTTATATTAGGAAGAGAGGTATGGTGATAAGATTCGGGGTTGGAAGAGGGCATTTCCAGGTCCATTTGCCCCAGGGACTGACAGCCTGGTCTTTCCGGCAGAGAGAGGTAATTCTGACATAAAGGAGCAGATGAGACCACCTGTAGCGCCCCATTGAAAATACCTGGCAGGTACGGACTCTTCCGCAGGCATTAAAACCAAAACCTCCTCTTTTACGGACCTGTTGTGCCCTTCGCGGCCTCAGAAGAGCAGAACACGGTGTGGTGTCTCCACCTACTGCCAGGCCAAGGAATAGGTAAAGGGAAAGGTCACCCTTGCTCGGAAGCCAGTCGTATCTGACTTGAGGGTTCGGTGCTCATCTCCGTTTCTAGCCGAAGAGCCAGAAAGCAGTCTGTGTCCGCAGACGTTTCCACGGACATGTGGCAGGCATGACTAGAGGCTCAAGTGCACAGAACAGTGTTACCTTCTCCCACCAAAGAGGTACCTATTTATCTCCTTGCAATGTCTTGCTTTCAGGCGGCTCGGGTGGCAGGAGCTAGGGCAGAGGACTGGAGCTCACTCCGTCATGCCATCCTCATACAAGCAGCATAAAGATGCAGAGAGATGATGGGTTTTGTAGTCCATCGCCCTCTGGAGGACCACATTCCTCCCCATGCCTGATTTAGAAGGTCTGTTTACCACCCACCCACACCCCCAGTACTCTGTGAACTCTTATCGCAGTCTGCTTTCAGACAACCAGACGATTACCCTGGTCTCGCCCGGCTCCATAAAGTACGCCACGATGCTCTGGATGCCAGGCATCCGGGTGGAGAGCCATTCCAAGGCCGTGAGGACCATCTGCATGAGGCTGTCCCGGGTGCGAAGGTGGTGGTAGGCGATGCTGAATGAATGCGCAACCCCCTGGGAGGGGGGAAAGGGGAAAAGACGAAAGTCACACTCAAAGCAGGGAGATTGGTAGTTTTAACATGAAACAAAGAGAAGGGAACGTTTTAATGGTCAAAGTCGTCTTTGCTCAAAAGCCAGTTGGGTACGACTTTAGAGTTCAGTGCTCTGTTTTTATTTATTTATTTATTTATTTATTTGACTTATACCCGCCCCACCTGGGATAAACTCCCACTCAGGGCAGCTCACAATGTTAAAAAAGCAGAACAAACATCGTAACGCCATAGGGAAAAGACCCCCACCTATCCAGTCCAAAGGGCCAGCGCTGCATGCCTCTGCCGATGTTTCAATGGTCATGTGGCAGGCATGACTGGATGCTGGAGCACACAGAACACTGAAGCAGTACCTCTTTATCTACTTGCAATGTCTACACTTTCCAACTGCTTGTTTGGCAGGAGCTGGGTCAGATGACAGGAATTCACTCAGTGGTGGGCAGCAAAAAAAATTCACTGCCACACCATGGGCGGAGTCTACATCATGGGCGGAGCCTACATCATGGGCGGAGCCTGGGTCGTGGGTGATCTAGTCATGTCTGCCATATGGCCATGTATACACCTGCAAACACAGCACTGGCTCTTTGGTTGTAAATGGAGATGAGCACCGCACCCTAAAGTCGGATAGGACTGGCTTTTGAGCAAGGGAGACATTGAACCACTTGCAGAGACAAAACCTGATGGGGCAGGGCAGGGAGGTGGGCGTGGCCACCCAATTTCGCTACCCCCTCTGCCCGAAGGGCCCCCCCCCCGAGTTTCTCCACCTCCCTGCCCAGAGGCCACACAATTTTGCTACCCCCCCCCCTTCCGGGATGTGTGTGCGAACCTGTTGCTGCCCACCACTGAGTTCACTCCATCATGCGGCACGCAGGTCTTGAACTGCTAATCAGCCCACCTTCCAGTCGTCAATGTCAGCCTCTTAACCACTAAGGCACCGCAGCCCCAACACTTTAAAACAGGGCCCCTTTAAAAGGAACCTACTAGGGCTGCAGAGTTCAGCCCGCCCCTCTGCCCAGCAGCCCAATGGGAGTGCTTCCTCCCTCCCCCCAGTGCAGAGTTTGCCCCACCTCTCTGCCCAGCAGCCCAATGGGAGCGCTTCCTCCCTCCCCCCAGTGCAGAGTTTGCCCCGTCTCTCTGCCCAGCAGCCCAATGGAATCATTTCCTTCCTCCCCTGTTGCTGTGTTGGCACTTTGAGATAAATAAGTGGGTTTGGGGCTCCAGTTTTGGGCCCTCGGTCTCTAAAAGGTTCGCCACCGCTGGTCTATTTGGTATTAATTCTTGCCGTGCCCACCTGGTAGAAGCGGATTTCCTGGGGTACGAAAATGGTTTGGTCACTTTGGTCCCGCAGGGTGTCCAGCCCGAGAACCCCAAAGACCCTCCTCCGGATGTCCTCCAGTGGCAAGACCAAGAAGGAGCCTTTCCTCTCATTTCTGGGGCGGTCGTAGTTCCAGAAGTGGATGTTCCCGTGGAGCTGGACTCTGGGGACATGGATGGGCTTGTCGTCGAGTGCCGCTGCAAAGCTAGAAGCAAGAATACAGGAGGGAGCAGGATACGTCTGTGAGAAATCCTTCATTTAATCGCCAGAGGCAAATATATCACTCAAAATCGGATCAAGCCGCTGAAGCAACAGTTTTGTCTTGTGGTCAGAAGGATTGAGCTAAATGCCTTGCAATACCAGGTTCTGTCCCTTGGTGTCACTCTTGGTCTCTTTTATCCGTAAGAGTTGAGGATCCCTTCTATTATGTTGGACTTCTGGTTTTTCCTAAAAATCCACGTTTGACAGTAGGTCAAGGTCAAGGCCGCCCTTGCTCGGAAAGCCAGCCATATCCAACTGTAGGGTTCAGTGCTCATCTCCGTTAATAATAATGTTGTGTCAGAAATTATTCTGGGTTGAAAGGATTGTTGTTGGAGAAACTCCGCTCAGCAGACGCCCAAATGAGGCAGGCGCCTTTCATGTCCCTAAGATCCTTTTCTCACCCAAGTGGTCCCTATTTATCTACTTGCAATTTCTTGATTTTGAACTGCTAGGTTGGCAGGTGCTGGGACAGAGACAGGAGCTCACTCAGTCTTGCGGCACCCAGGTCTCAAACCGCTGACCTGTCGACCTTTCAGTCGTCAAGTCCAGCATCTTAAGCCACCCTTGCATTTGAAAGTACACTACAGCAATGATAGGAAGAGATTTACAACTGGATATGCATTCATTCCCTCGCTTATTTTCAAACTTTCAGGGATGAACCAGGTAAGCAAAAGATTCCCGTGGGCGTTTTCCATACCTGATGCCTTTCATATCCATGAAAAGGGACTGATTCAAGACATAGGGTGCATCTTCTTCTGTGCAGGCCACGTAACGGAGCAGAATATCTCCCCGTGCTGGGATAAGGAGGTTGTATTCCAAAAGGGAAATGGAGGCGCTGATCTTTTTGCTGCCGCCGTGAGCATCCGCGTCCTGGTGACGAAGAGGAGATCCGATTAGGTTTCCGTTCATTTTCTTGGCAAAAGAGGTCAAGTGGAAGAATACAATAGCCCATGATTCACATTAGCTAAGCGAGTTTCGCTAGAGAACTGGACGAAGACTTCTTCATTCCTGCGTCCCCAGAATGAGACTGAATTACTGGAGGGAAGTTTTTTATGGAGAATGTTAAGAAGATTCATCTCCCCAGGAGTGGCTTAAGATATCCCTGTTGGCTATTGGGCAGCAGTAGACCTCTCGTCAGACGTTGTTCTCCCATTTGGCTGGATCAAGCTTCCTCAACTTTGGCCCTCCATATGTTCTTGGACTTCAATTCCCAGAAGCCCAAGTCAGCACTCCTGCGGATCAGGGCTTCTGGGAATTGAAGTCCAAGAACAGCCGGAGGGCCAAGGTTGGATGTTATGTTTTAATGTAAGAATGGTTATAGTGTTATTTTTTTTTAGTGTTTTATGTTTTTCTTTTATTTGAAAATGTAATTAATTTTTTTAAAAAAAAGAACACGGGCAAGAAACCCATTTGTGTGTATTCACAGAGACTTGGGCTTCCAGGAATTAAAGTCCAAGAACACGTGCAGTAAACCCATTCATGTGGATTCACAGAGACTTGAGCTTCTGGGAATTGAAGTCCAAGAACACGTGCAGTAAACCCATTCATGTGGATTCACAGAGACGTTGGCTTCTGGGAACTGAAGGCCAAGAACACGTGCAGTAAACCCATTCGTTTGGATTCACAGAGATGTGGGCTTCTGGGAATTGAAGTCCAAGAACCCCTGGAGTGCCATAGGTTCACCATCACGGTTCTAGACAGCAGTGGCCCCAGGTGGGCCAGAAACACCAACCCGAGCCAGAGCCTTGAAAACCGCTTGGTAAATGGGTTCAGTGCATCCTCCGCTGGTCCTGGCTGTGTGTTCGATCCCCAGCAGCCACTTCCTCCGGGCGCTGCCGCGCAGGCGCTCCAGGTGGGAGCGCTCCACCGCCATCATGAGGAACTCCACCAAGTTGTCCAGGACTTCGTCTTCGTCGCCCGTCAGCTCGGAGACCACGAGCTCGATATAGGCCTGGAAGTCTTTGAGGCTCAGCTTCACCACCCCGCTGGGGTGCCATTGAGGGATGGGCAGCTGCAATTTGGCTGGAAGGAAGAGGGAGGGGGGAGCGAAGGTCACGCGAGGTGAAAATACCAGCTATCACACTTCTATACCTGCCCTATCACACTTAGGGCACTTTTTTGGGGGGGGGGTGTTCACAAGTTCATTAGCATTTTGCCCCCAACATGCTGGGGACTCATTTTTAGAGACCTCGGAAGAATGGAAGCGGCTAAGTCAACCTTGAGCCCTGGCCAGGATCGAACTCACAATGATGATGATGATGATGATGATGATGATGATGATGATGATGATGATGATGATGATGATGATGTGTCAAAAAATAATTCTGGGTTGAAAGGCTTTTTGTTGGAGAAGCTCCACTCAGATGCACGGATGAGGCTCCTTTCATGTCCCCAAGATATTTTCCCCACTGTAGTACCTATTTATCTACTTGCAATTCCTTGCTTTCAAGCTGCTAGGTTGGCAGGAGCTGGGACAGAGTGTGTTGTTGTTGTTGTTGAGTCACACAGTCGATTCCGACCCTTTGTGACCCTATGGACCATTGCCCACCAGGCACCTCTGTTGTCCTCCACCCTCCTCCTCCACCCGCCCAGCTCCGTGCCCATTGCGTCTACAATACCATCTGGCCCAGGGGTGCCCAAACTTTTCTGGCCATGGGCTGGTCATGTGGTTCAGGGGGGCAGTCACTATAGCCCATGGGCCGGATCCAGCCTCTGACGCCAATTCATCTGGCTCGCGAAGCCCTCATTGCTTCCGGAAGCAGAAGTAAAACACACCCATATGGGCGCATTTTACTTCCGCTTCCGGGAGCAACGAGGGCTTCATGGGCCGGATGAATTGGCGTCAGGGGCCACATCCAGCCCATGGGCCGTTGTTTGGGCACCCTTAACTAGCCATGTCATTTTCGGCTGCCCCCTTTCTTCTTTTGCCCTCCACCTTTCCCAGCATCAAGGCTTTCTCAAGCGAATCCTCTCTTCTCATTTGATGTCCAAAGGACTTTAGCTTCATCTTCACTATTTGACCTTCCAAGAAGCAGTCGGGGTTGATTTCTTCTAAGATCGACTTGTTTGTTCTCCTCGCTGTCCAGGGGACTCTCAAAACTCAGTCCCAGGGTCTCGAACCACCGACTTGCCAGCCTTCCAGCTAACAAGGCCAGCTTCTTAACCACTGGGCTACTGCAGCACCGTTGAACTCACAACGTTCTGGCTGCAGTACCGTGGCGACTATTCCCAAATAAACCAGCCTTTTGGGTCTCTTGTGCGCCGAAGGGACTTTTGAACACAAGGGGGAGCCCTGGCGCAGCTTTTCAAGACTTTTTCTTGCCTCCTGGTGCTAGCCAGCCAGAGTAAAGGTACAGGTAAAGGTTTCCCTTGCTCAAAAGCCAGTCGTATCCGACTCTAGGGTTCAGTGCTCATCTCTGTTTCAAAGCTGAAGAGCCAGTTTACAAACTGTGGTGCATCAGCTATCGTTCATGCTGCCTGATCATTTTTGAGGGGACACCAGAAATCGAGTGGGGAAATGCTTTAAGGTTTTGCTTTATTAATTCAAGTAGGCAGAGAAACGATACAGAATAAATGGGCGTATAAACATCTTTTTAGAAGTAAAAAAATATGCTTTTGATAGGTATGGCATGGTTGAAGATAGTAGCAGGGATGGGACTCCTCAGAAGTATAAAGTATTTGGTAGGTTTTAGGGTACCAGGGGGCTGCGGTGGCTTAGGGGTTAAGACGCTGGACTTGACGACTGGAAGGTTGGCAGGTCAGCAGTTCGAAACTGGAGAGCTGCTTGATGGAGTGAACTCCCGTCTCTGTCCCAGCTCTTGCCGGTTCGAAAGCAAGAAATTGTAAGTAGATAAACAGGTACTGCTTTGGTGGGAAAGGTAACAGCGTTTCTTGTGCTCCATCATCTAGTCATGCCTGCCACATGAATGTGTGCAGACACAGACAGTGCCGGCTCTTGGGCTGTTAATGGAGATGAGCACCGCACCCTAGAGTTGGACGCGACCAGCTTCCGAGCAACGGCTGCTTTTAAGGTGCCACAAAACTTCACGTGATGTTTGTTGCAAGCAGCTGGGAAGGGGCATGGCGGCTGCTGGCCATTCTTGCTGCTCTGTGAGCCGAAAGCCTGTTTCTCTGACCTTTGTTCAAGGCTTCCTGCTCCATCCCTTCCTTAAAGGTGGAGAGGACGGCATCGACCTCTTGCATGTCGAGGAACCCCGAGCATTCGTTGTCCCACTTCTCAAAGAGCCCGGCTAAGAGGAGCTCCTGCCAGGCCAGGAAAGAGCTGTGGCGGACCTGCAGAGAGAAAAAGTTGTCAAAAGGAGGGCGAGCATAGCATAGCCACCGGGGTCTCGACATGCCAAGCACGCTGCTGAGCTGGACGACTGGAAGGTCGGCAGGTCAGCCGTTCAAGTCCCGAGCGCTGCACGACGGAATGAGCCCCTGTCGTCCACCCCAGCTCCTGCCAACCTAGCAGTTCGAAAGCAAGAAATTTTATTTATTCATTTATTTATTTATTAGATTTGTACCGCCGCCCCCTCGCCGGGGCGATTCCGGGCGGCTTACACCAAATGCTACAAACCCAACATAAAAACGGGCTGGATCTGGCCCACAGTGCCATTTCATGTGGGGCCCCCATCCCTCCAAGGGCATTTGAGAAACAAAATGGCCACCGCTTTGAAGTTGCTGGGACAAAATGGCCACCCCCATCGTGCAGGGAGGGCAAAATGGCCGTCCGGCCCTCAATGCTGGCTGAGAGAGTATGACCCGGCCCTCCGCCGCCTCCACCACACCCAGACGTGGCATGGGGTGGAGGAAGGGCATTAAAAGGTTGAGGATTCCTGGCATATACGGAATAAACAAGGCTTTTTACTTCTATCTACCCTCTCCAACTGGTTGATCTTCTCATACTCGGTCTGCACGTAACCTTCCTTCACAAACTCCACCAGGCGCTTCAGGTTCAGCAAGGTCGCTTCTTCGCCCACAAAGGTCTCCATGAGTTGCACAAACTGCGGCAGGTTGAGGGAATCCTTCTCGAAAGCGCTGGTGCAAAATGGGGGACCCCGGGACTGGATCTCTATCATGTTCATGCGCAGATCTGGAAGAAGGAGACAAAAAAAAACAACAAGGCATGGCTAGACACCAAGTGTACATAATGCTGTTACCTTACCTGCCGACGCAGTGCCTATTTGTCCAATTTCTTGCAATTTTGGCAGGAGCTCGGGTCTAGAACTGCTGACCTCCCCACTTTCTGGTCATCACATATAGCATCTGAACCACTAGGCCACCCTTGGGGCCCCTTAGATACAAACAACACGATGGAAAGATTCGGTTCACGCAGCAGATTTTGCTCCAAACCACAGTTGACATGACATAAATGAGTACAGTTTTAACTCACCACCGGCAAAGTCCTCTAGGCTCCATGAATTCACCTGATTCAGAATCTGTTATTCAAATAAACCCATGATGGCAAACCTTGGCACTCCAGGTGTTCTTGGACTTCAGTTCCCAGAAGCCCACGTCCCTGTGAACCCACATGAATGGGTTTACTGTGCAGACGCCAGTAAACTGGAGTGCCAGTAAACCCATTTGTGTGGATTCACAGAGCCTTGGGCTTCTGGGAATTGAAGTCCAAGAACACTTGCAGTAAACCCATTCATTTGGATTCACAGAGACATGGGCTTCTGGGAATTGAAGTCCAAGAACAACATATTGTGTTGTAATGTAATGTACTGTATTGTCTGTAAGCTGCCCTGAGTCGCCACGGCGAGTGAGCGGGAATATAAATTTGAACTAAATAATAATAATAATAATAATAATAATAATAATAATAATAATAATAATAATAATAATAATAATAATAATAATAATAATAATAAACTAGAGTGCCAGTAAACCATTTGTGTGGATTCACAGAGCCTTGGGCTTCTGGGAATTGAAGTCCAAGAACACCTGGAGTGCCAGTAAACCCATTCGTGTGGATTCACAGAGCCTTGGGCTTCTGAGAATTGATATCCAAGAACACCTGGATTGCCAGTAAACTCATTCATGTTGATTCACAGGGACTTGGGCTCCTGGGAATGGACGTCCCAGAACAGCTTGAGGGCCAAGCATGGCCATCACTGAAATGACCCCTCATTGCAAACCCCACAGAAAACCACGGGCCGCACCTGGAAACCGGGAGTTCTCGTTGTTCCAGTCTTCCCGAACTTCCTTGCCATAATCGGAGTACTGGAAGGAGAGGTCGGAGGCCGGAAGCTCCCCTGCGTGGACCACAAAAGGACAGGTTGGGAAAGGGTGAAGCTTGTCTCCCGCGAAGGCCACCGACAAGCGGAAGCATCCAGATGCTGGAGCACGTCGGAAAGCTCACCTAACCAGGGACTCCCATAGACCAACTGGGGCGTGAATGAGGTCGTCTCGCTGGTTTGGACGGAGGGCGGCACCAGGTCTCCTAGAAGGAGGGGATATTGTTTGTGATAAGAAGGGAACAGGATCAGCCCCCGTCTCAGCTAAGTGCACAAGGTCGTATCTGATTCTAGGGTTCAGTGCTCATCTCCTTTTACAGCCAAAGAGCCACACTATCTGCATCTGAGACGTTTCCGTGGTCATGTGGCAGGCACCACTAGACACCAGAGCACACAGAACGCTGTTACCTTTCCCACCGAAGCGGCACCTATTTATCTACTTGCAATTTCTTGCTTCCACACCTTAGTCACTAAGCCACAGCAGACTCCTGATACCCTAAAAACTATCAAATACGTTATAACCCCAAAATACTTCTGAGGAGTCCTTGTTACCTTTCCCGCCAAAGCGGTACCTATTTATCTACTTGCAATTTCTTGCAATTTCGAACAGACAGCTTGTCAGGAGGTGGGACAGACGACTGGAGCTCCACTCTGTCGTGCAGCAGTCGGGTCTCAAACTGTCGACCTTCCGGTCGTCGAGTTCAACATTTTAACCACTAATCCAGGGACTCGCAACCTGCAGCACCATTTCGCGTGGCCCCACCACTGCCTCCACCACACCAGGAAGTGTCATGGGGTGGAGGAAGGGCAAAATGGCTGTCCGGACGGCCCCCGAAGCTGTCCGAGGGAGCATGACCCAATGGCCCTTGGCTTATAGAGGTTGAGAATTCCTGGATGAATCCATTGAGGCCCCAGTTTCCGCAGCTTCCTAGGAAGCCATGCCGTACCTGCCTTTCCCTCTCCCAGAGTCTTGCTTGCCTCTGTGTCCACCTGGCCCTCTGCCTCTTGCTCTCCTGGTGCTGCCTCTTCTCCAGGCTCCGTTGGCACTCCGGCCTCCTCTGCCCCGGTTTCGTGGGCTTCGTCGCCGTCCATGCTCTCTTCCAGCAGTTTCTGCAGACTGCTGGCCAGCTCAGAGACAGAGGCTCCAGAAACCAACAGTTCACTCCCATCCATACTTTCGAAGGAGGGTGCCGGAGCAGAAGGGCTCGGCTTCCGGAACTCGTGTAAGGAAGAGGGAGCAGACACGTCGGCCCCTGCTGCGTTCTCGTCTTCCTCCAGCATTTCCACGACTAGACGGGGAGGAATGAGCTCGGTGGGTTTTGGTCCACCATCTTCCTTCGCTTCTTCTGCCATTGAAACCTCAGTAGCCTCGGCCACTGGAAGGACCTCCTCCCCCTGAGCCCCTGGCTCCCCAGGCTCCTGCTGTCCTGCTGGCATTGCAGACGGGTCTTGCAGGGCCGTTCCTGAAGCAACTTTGCCAACCTCTCCTGCCGTACTAGACTTCTCCTCGAGCTTAGCTTTCTCCTGGTTGGCAGAGGCTGGCTCCTCTGGGTCGTTCTTTGTCTCCAATGGGGCCAGTTCCACGTCGGAGAGGATCTCTTTGAGGATCAGGTTGAGCGCGGCAGCTTCCTCCGATAATCGGCGCGGAGGCGTCGGCACCTTGGGACTCGGCAGTTTGGAAAGGTCCTCCTCTTTCATGTCCCCCCAGAATTCAGAGAGCTCAATGTCATCCAACTCAATTATGGGCCCTAGGAGAAGAAGGAACCAAGGTCCGCGGTAAGTTTGGCAGCCGGAAGCAGGTATTTTATTTTATCTCTCTCCGTTGCCAATAGGTTTTTTGTTCCTGGCATATATATATATATATTTAGAAAGGTGTGACTGCTTTTAATGTGTACATTTTTTGATGTTAACCACCCAGAGTAGGAATAGCTCCTAGATGGGTGGGGTATAAATATAATATAATAAAATAAGCAAGCAAGGAGGATAACGAATGTGGGTAATGGGATAGCCACGTCAATAAACTCAAGGAAGGAAGGAAGGAAATAAAGGAAGGAAAGGAAGGAAGGTAGATGATGAGTGTATGGAACGAAGGGAGAGTAGATGATGGGTGTATGAAGGGAAGGAAGGACAGAAGGAAAGTTAAATGATGGGTGTATGGAAGGAAGGATAGAAAAGGAAGGAAGGAATAGAAGGGAGGAATGGAAGAAAATATGGATGAAAGGAAAGAGAGAGTAGGAAAAAGGAATAGAAGGGATGGAAGGAAGGGTGAATGGCAGGAAGGAAGGAGAGATAGGAAGAAAGGAAATAAAGAGATAAAGGAATGAAGGAGGGATAATAAGGAAGGAAGAAGGAAGGAAGGATAATAAAGAAGGAAGGATAATAAGGAAGGAAGGAGAGAATAGGAAGAAAAGAAATAAAGAGATAAAGGAAGGAAGAAGGAAGGAAGGATAATAAGGAAGGAAGGAGGGATAATAAGGAAGGAAGGAAGGAAGGAAGATGAGGAGTGTATGGAAGGAAGGGAGAGTAGATGATGGGTGTATGGAGGGAAGGAAGGCTAGAAGGAAAGTTAAATGATGGTCGTATGGAAGGAAGGAAGGATAGAGTAGGAAGGAAGGAATAGAAGGGAGGAAAGGAAGAAAAGATGGATGAAAGGAAGGAGAGAGTAGAAAGGAAGGAACAGAAGGGAGAGAAGGAAAGATGAATGGAAGGAAGGAACAAAGGAGAGACTAGGAAGGAAGGAAGGTTTACCACCACCACCACCACCACCACCACCACCACCACCACCACCACCACCACCACCACTGTTGTATTGGCCATGCTGGATGAGAACATCTGGGACCAGTAATCCAGGAACACTGTTTTCCAGCCTCTGGGCCCGATTGAAAGGTGTTTTGCCACCGGTTCTATCCCCAGTGGCCCATTAGCCGATGCTGGCTGTGCCTGAGACATAGACCCACTGGCCAAGCATGGCTCTGAGTTCCACTGACCGGAGGGGGTTCCCCCTAGTTAGTAGCAGCCCTCCTTAAGTCCTCCTGGCAGGTCCACCTTGCGCTCACACTTACATTTCCTTGGGTCACGGAACCCCTTCCTAGCTCGCTTTAAGGCATGGTCATGGTAGCTCTCCAACAAGGACAAAACTCTCCGCCTATCCAAGAGACCCACCTAGGAAAGAGGAGGATGGTCACCGGTCAAGTCCTGGTTCCACAGGAGGATGGGTGCTAGGGGTTATCACGGAAGGGGGCTTCGGTCTCCAGAAGGTTTCCTTCAAGCTAAGGCAGGGGTGCCCAAACTACAACCCATGGGCTGAATCTGGCCCCCGACACCAATTCATCCGGTCCACGCTGCCCTCGTTGCATTTTACTTCTGCTTCCAGGAGCGACAAGAGTGGCGTGGGCCGGATGAATTGGCACTGGAGCCAGACGAGGCCCACAGGCAGTAGTCTGGACACCCCTGGTTGAAGCAGAGAAAAGGGCAGCCTAAAATCTATCTCATCCTGTTGCAAAACAGAAGGCAAGGCATGTTTTAGTTCCGCGAGGAACCCCGCAACCGGCCCGCTGAACCACGTGGCCAGCCTGCTGAACCAAGGGATCGGCCCACAGCCCAAAAAGTTTGGACACCCCTGAGCGAGAGGAAGAAGACAAGCTGGCAGAAAGGAACAAGGAATTACAGTCGGTAGTTTTACCCCAGTGCCTTCAGCGGGAGAAATCTGCAGTTAAACTCAGTCCCCAAGGCCAACCGGGTGCTGAGCATTGAAGCCAACTTTCAGACCAGGCAGGCCAGATGGCATTGCCCACGTTCGGTGTCTGGAAAGAACGTCCGGCTGCCAAATTGGAAATTAGGAAACGGAAACTGCAACGGTGCGGAGCTGAGCCAGAGAATGACCGAGAGGGCAGAGTAATATAGAGCTTTCGGTGACCACAGACGGTCTCGGCGGAGTTTACCCTGCCTTTCCTGCATTCCCTTGTGGGCCGGAACTGGTTATGGCCCTGGGAAGGAAACCAGGCCAGTGCTGAAGGAACAGCGTATAAATTTAGGCTGCATTTTTTTTTTGTGAGGGGCAGGGAAGCGATTCTAGATGCCTCACAACCAGGCTGTTAAGAATCCACTAGTATTCTGGGCACATGCTTGAAAGGTGAGCAAAAGAATGAATGAATGGATGGATGGATGGATGGATGGATGAATTATATTTTCCCTTTCTCTTTACCAGGTGGAAGCTAACTTCAGATTTCTAGGAGCCAGGCTTTGCAGAAAGCTGGAAAAAAGCAGTTTGATATTTTGGGAGCGGATTTGTAGAAGCCCATGCCACCTTGCACCAGATATTCCTCCAGCGTAGCGATTTTATTTTCATACTCTGATTACTTTGTCTAAAAAGAGGTGTCAGCCACTGGGAGCTTTGGAGCCAATTTATGGAGAGTCTATAAGTCTCACGGTTCTGCTTGGGGTTAAGAATGTTTGCTAGCAGAATTAACTGGGATTCTGTTGAACTTATGGCTATTAAGCAGAAGCATCTACTCTGGAAGTGTATATTTAGGTTAAAGAATACAGCCAGCATAACTTATTGCATCAGGAAATCCAGATGTAAGGCAGGAGGGGCAAGATGAATGGATGGATGGAGATAATGATTGGATGGATGGATGGATGGATGGATGGATGGATGGATGGATGGATGGATGGAGATTTATTATTAGTTCAAATTTATCTTGCCGCCCACTCGCCGTGGCTTACAGGGCGGCTTACAGACAATACATTACATTACAATACAATATGTTGGGGTGGGCACAGGGGGAGTGGCGGCAAGGTCCTCATCCTGCCCTGGCTTCTTCTTCCCCTGGCAGTTGGTTTAGGCACAGGGGGAGGGGTGGCAAGGTCCTCATCCTGCCCTGGCTTCTTCCTCCCCTGGCAGTTGGTTTAGGCACAGGGGGAGGGGCGGCAAGGTCCTCACCCTGCCCTGGGTTCTTCTGGATGGATGGATGGATGGATGGATGGATGGATGGATGGAGATAATGATTGGATGGATGGATGGATGGATGGATGGATGGATGGAGATAATGATTGGATGGATGGATGGATGGATGGATGGAGATAATGATTGGATGGATTGATGGAACTAATGATTTGATGGATGGATGGATGGATGGATGGATGGATGGATGGATGGAGCTAATGATTGGATGGATGGATGGATAGATGGATGGAGCTAATGATTGATTGGATGGATGGATGGATAGATCAGGGGTTCCCCACCTAAGGCCTGTGGGCCAGATCTGGCCCATGGTGCCATTTTATGTGGCCCCCACTACTCCAGGGGCATTCAGGAAACTAAATGGCTACCCCTTTGCTGCTGTTGGGACAAAATGGCCACCCTCATCATTCAGGCAGGGCAAAATGGTTATCTGGCCCTCATAGCTGACTAAGAGAGTGTGACCCAGCTCCCGGCTTGAAAAGGTTGGGAACCCATGGGACAGAACTAAGGAAGGAGATAATGATGGATGGAAGGATGGATAGGCTAGCAATCATGTTGGTTGGACCTATCTATCTATCTATCTATCTATCTATCTATCTATCTATCTATCTATCTATCTATCTATCTATCTATCTATCTATCTATCTATCTATCTATCTATCCGGCTGGCTGACTGGCTGGCTGGCTGGCTGTCTATCTATCTATCCCATTTATGCAACACTTAACTGGAGAGAAAGTCCCTAATAATGATATCAGGGGGGGGGGGACCGGCCCCGGTTGCTGCCTGTCTTCCTGTCCCTTTCAAAGGGAATCTGAGGCGCTACCTTTGCATGGTCACACTCAAAGAAGAGGCTGAGGAACATCCCTCTCCAGAAGTCATGCCTGATAATTTCTCGTGCGTCGTTGGCGCTCTCCAGGAGATGCTTCAACAACTGCTCAAACATGTCACTGTCGAAATTCTTGATGTAGGAGAGGAGATACTGAGAAGGACGGGAAAGAGAATACAAGAGGCGGGTTGTCAACTCTCAGGTGGACCTTCAGACGTCGAGGGATGACCGCAACTCAGTTTGAACGGGAATCACGAATCCTTGGATTCATAGTTCAAAGAAGGCGCACGTGCCCGCAGAGAGGGCTCTGAGCGCCCCCTCTGGCACACGTGCCATAGGTTCGCCACCACTGGCTTAGGGTTCGGGGGCTCCACAAAATGCTTGGGCCCACCAGGTCCTCAACGGTTTGTTTTTTAAAATTTGCCTCACCTCCACAAACTCCTCTTCATTTACTTTCAGCTCCAGCGTCCTGACGGTTTCCAGGGGCCGGGCATAGATTCCTATGGAAGCAAAAGAGACACAGGTGTCCCATCTGACACCACGCGATGTGTAGGGGGGGGAGAGAAACAGGTGATCTTTTGCCTAGTCCGTGAGGGTGAATCATGGCACTCCAGGTGTTCTTGGACTTCAATGCCCAGAAGCCCAAGTCTCTGTGAATCCACATGAATGGGTTTACTGTAGTTCAATTGGCTGGGAGAGCAAATCCCCAAATAAAAAGGAACTTTCCCACCATCTTCCAGGTTCTCATTGGCTTGGAAACCAAAGCCTGGTTTCCTAATGAATTCCCTGGCTATGAAGCAAACTCAAAAAGTTAGCACATCTTGGGGAACTGATTCCCACGTCATTCCTCTAGAGACCCTCATTCTTCAAAGCTCCTGGGAACCCTAAACAGATTTGCAAACAAAGCCTGAGTCGAAAATATAAGAAAAAGTCATTTTTCCACTCGTAGGGTTGAAGAAAACCCATGTGAAGAGAAACGGAAGTCTTTTGGTTTGCAAGGGAGTGCCGATTCTAAGAACGTGATAACTGTATTGTATGCAGGGGCTCGCCCCCCTCCCCGGTGACTCCAACTTTTCCTGAATCCGTAGCCCAACGGTGGCCAGGAAGAAGGGCACAGATTTACCTGTGTCCAGGTCAGGGGCTGTTGAAGAGACGACTTCCAGGAATGACCTCAGGGCACTTTGGATCTGAAAATGAACGCATCTGTTTCGAGGGCCGGTCCAATAAGCCTGCCTACAAGCATTGCGGCTCATTGAAGTGCCAGATATTTATTTGGGATGAGTGCCACCACTGTGAGCCACCATTGGCTTTTCAGAACATCTTTCTAGTTTGCCTTTTTTTTAAAAAATGTGACTAATCTGTGGCAGTTCTTCAGCTCCGACTCCGGACAAGTTCTGACAGGGATCCGGAAGGGACAAGACGGGTCGGGCGAGAAAAATCAGACGTTTGACTCACCAGAACGGCTGGCCAATTATGGATCTGGAGCACAGAAGGGAAAGCGGAAGAAGGCAGGCCGGATGAAATGGAAACTTTGGTATGATTGCAACGTGGTGTCGTTTTTATTTTATTTTAAAGACAATCTTGATTTAGTGCAATTAACCACATTTGGAGGAGAGTGACACAGCCGGGGCATCTCAAAGGGAAAACAGAGGAATGTACTCTGCGTACATAAGATGCGAGATCACTGCAGTGGAACCTCGGTTAACAAATGGCTCGGTTAACATAAAAATCGCATAACAAAAGGAAATCCATAGAAAATAGTGGCTCGGTTTATGGAATGAATGAATTAATTAATTTTTATAATTGGGATTTTGAAATTCTGAGATAATGGTTTTGGGTTGTATTATATTGCTTTTTTGTGATATGTAAACCGCCCTGGGTCACCCTGGAGAGGAGGGCGGCATAGAAATAGGAATGAATGAATAAATAATAAATTGGTTTTCAATGCATTCCTATGGGGACTCGCATTCAATCCATTCCTATGGAAAACTCTGTTAAAGTAATTTTCGCTATAAGAAACGTCCCGGAGAACGCATTGATTACGTTAACTGATGTTCCGTTGGATCTGCAATCTTTTCTCCATTGGATGACCCATGAGTAGGGTTGCCATAATTCTCTCCCACAAAACCGGGACAGAAGCAGACTTGACAAAAATGGGCTGGTTATCTACGAAATAGCCCTTAAAAAAAACATGATATAATGACAGCTATAAAACAATTTTACATCAAATATATCAATACTAAGCGGATCCTAATTTATTGCTGCCATCTGTTGTACTTTGGAGAAGTCGCAGTCACGTCCGGGCAGTGGTATGAGGCGAGGATATTAAGATTTTTCTCCGGATATACTCTAACTCCAATGTGGCAGGAAATCACTCATTTGATGGTGGGAGTTTGAATTTATTTTAGTGGTGTGTTATAATACACAAGCAGTAAGTTTCAAAAATCCAGGACATTAACATGATTTTTATTGAGCTGGCCGGGACAATTTTTCCAACCTTGAATTCGACACAATCCCGGTTTTCCGGGACATATGGCAACCCTACCCATGAGCCACAAGGGCTCAACTACCCCCCCCCCCCGTCCTGACCTTGACAGATTTGTCTATAAGATCAAGGTCAAGGTGACCCTTGCTTGAAACCCAGTTGTATCCGACTCTAGAGTTCAGTGCTCTTCTCCATTTATAGCCAAAGAGCCAGTGCTGTCTGTGTCTGCAGATGTTTCCGTGGACATGTGGCAGGCATGACTAGACACTGGTGTGCATGGAGTGGCCCCTATTTATCTACTTGCAATTTCTTGCTTTTGGACTGCTAGGTTGGCAGGAGCGGGGACAGAGACAGGAGCTCACGCTGTCGTGCAGCACTCGGGTCTCAAACCAAAGCTAAAACGTAGACCAGAGAGAACAGGATGCGGAACGCAGCACCCGGAAGTTTCCTTCAACGATTCCTGGGAGAGATGATCTTCCACTATGGAGGAGGCCAGAGGGGGCTTTGAGGACTCAGCGGGGGTCATCCCACCCCGCCCCCGGTTGTGTGACCAAGTTACCAGCGCCAGGGGTATCTGGCCGGAGGCGTCCTGCGTCCACTCCTTGAACTGTAGTGCCAACGCTTCCTTCCGGATGTCCTTCACATTGGTCTTGATCTTCTCCACCTTTTCCCTTTGGTGACGTTTCTCCTCCACCAGAGTTTTCATCTCGGCCAGCCTATGCGGAGCGGGGGGGGGGGGGGAGGACATACAGTCATGGCTGCCCTTGGCCCTCCGGGCGTTCTTGGACTTCAATTCCCAGAAGGCCCAAGCCAGCACTCCTGCTAATCAGGGCTTCTGGGAGTTGTAGTCCAAGAACAGCTGGGGTGCCAAGGTTGGCCGTCCCTGCATTAGACTGTGACCCCATAGGGCTGTAATGGCCAACCTTGGCATTCCATATGAATGGGTTCACTGCGTGTGTTCTTGGACTTCAACTCCCAGAAGCCCATGTCTCTGTGAATCCACACAAATGGGTTTACTGCGCGTGTTCTTGGATTTCAATTCCCAGAAGCCCAGTCTCTGTGAATCCACACTAATGGGTTTACTGCACATAACAGCGACTTCTGGGAATTGAAGTCCCAAGAACACAGTAAACCCATTTGTGTGGATTCACAGAGACTTGGGCTTCTGAAAACTGAAGTCCAAGAACAGCTGGAGTGCCAAGGTTCGCCATGACTGCCTTAAGGGTTAAGCAAGCTTCAGGGAAAGTTCTTTTCTTGGGGTCTCTGATGCTCAGAACCACCGTTCCCACATTCTGCCCGAAAGACCGGGGAAGGCTGGCTTTGAGCATTTGTGGATGCCGGGGACAGAAAGAAGCCATCACGTTGGCCGTTGTCACGTTGGCTTCCTTTCCACGACCACCCGGGACACCTAACATGTTGTGCGTCCACACTCACTTGTGCATGACCGTCTTGGGCACTTTGCTTTTCATCTTCTCCACCACCGCCTTCATCCCGCGCACGTAGGGGCTGGGCTGGGCGCCGATCTGGTAGGCCGGGTTGTGCCGCATCAGGTACTCCCCCAAGAAGTTGATGGGGTCGAACCGGCTGGGCTCCTGCGGGCCGTCCGCCCCGAGGACCTTCTTCCGTTCGGCCACCTCTAAGAGCTTCTCCACCCCTGGCACCAGGGTGGGCAGGAGCTTGTCCAGCAGGTAGGTCCGGGCTTCCAGGGTCAGCGCCTCCTCGCTGAACCAGTCCTGGCAGAGATGGTCCGGCGGCTCCTTCGTCTCCCGCTTCTTCTCCAGCATCTTGTCCTGGTGGCGCTTGGCCAGCCTCGCCTCCTGCAGCTCCAGAGCACGGGGTTGCACGTTGGCGTAGAAAACGGTTTTCCACCGGGCATCGGTGTCCGGCGACAGCAGCCTCTCCATGACCGGTGGAAGGACACATTCCATGTCTGACCCCTCGTGGTCAGACAAGGTGTCTTGAACAACTTCCTCTGGGTGTTCTGGGTCGTCGTCCATCCTTTTGATTCTGCACATGAAAGAAAGAAAGAAAGAAAGAAAGAAAGAAAGAAAGAAAGAAAGAAAGAAAGAAAGAAAGAAAGAAAGAAAGAAAGAAAGATCAATCAAGGTCACCCTTGCTCAAAAGCCAGTTGTATCCGACTCTAGGGTTCGGTGCTCATCTCTGTTTCTCAGCCGAAGAGCCAGTGCAGTCAAATGACAGTCAAAATGTGGCATAATTTTGGATTCACACCATGGATCCTCATGTTTTTATCTCCTCAAACTACCCATCTGAAACCCAACATTCCTCTCCTTGGCCCTTACCCTTAGCCAGACCTTTTTGTGACTAACGATAGATAAAGGTCACCCTAGCATGAAGGCTAGTCGTATCCGACTCTAGGGTCCGATGCTCATCTCTGTTTATAGCCAAAGAGCCAGGGTGGTCTGCATCTACAGACGTTTCTGTGGTCACGTGGCAGGCATGGAATGCAGTTTACCTTTCCCATCTATGTGGTACCTGTTTATCTACTTGCAATGGCTTGCTTTCAAACTGCTAGGTCATGAGGAGCTGGGACAGAGACAGGAGCTCACTCTGCCGTGCAGCACTCACGTCTGAACCTGATATCCTTCCAGTCGTCAAGTTTAGCGTCTTCACCACTTGACCCACTGCATGTTCCAGGGTCTTGGATACAGAGACTTATTTCATTGTTTTAACTGTTCTACCAGCGTCAGGGGAAAGGACATGATTGGTCCTACCTCTTAATCCTGCCAGCATCTGTCATTTGATTAAGTTAATTACCACCTTCCCGCTTTATAAAGGACGGCCTTCAACAAATAAATGCTGAAAGGATCGTATTTATTTATTTTTACCTTTCCGAAGATGGGGAACAGCACCAGGCTGAATTCCTTGCCAAAAGGCAACCGACGCTGCCCGCCGGGTGCCGATTTTTGTTTGTTAGAGAGATGCCCGGTTGTAAGTCGCGGAGAAACTTCCTTGGGGATCCAGAAGTCTCTTGCACAATTGCACTCTTCCGTGCGTGTCGGTGGACGTGTGTGTTTGGAGGTTGCTAGGCAACCATTCCTGCAGGGAGTTGGGCTGGGCGTCCGTTATAGCTCAGGCAGCTGGAGGGGGTCCTCCTCACCCATCATCATCATCATCAAGGCGGCTGGGGAGGGTGAGCGCATTCCTGGTTTTCCTTGCTGGGATTAGGTCAGGTTCCTGGGAAAGGTGCAGGGAGGCAGAAACACGGAAGTGAAATTAAGCCCCAACACGCTTTTGAGATTCGGCATCTCAGCAGAAGCAAACGACAAGTGTGCAATTTGAGAGCATGGTAAAATGACGCCCTGGACTACAGGCCCCAAGATACCCCCAACCAGGCTAGCGGATTTTGGGGTCTGTAGTCCAACAGCCACTCACAGGGGTTCCTTGCCCAAGCAGCCACCAGTAGCTTAAAGTCAAATTAGGGATGTGATTTATGGCTTGTCCGGCCCTATACAGTTCGGGACATGACTCCTTACACCCATGTAGACCCCTTTGCTCTTGCTGTCTGGAGCGCAATCGATTTCCTTTCCCTCCACCCTGCAGGATCAGTCCCCTGTCTGGTCAACCTTGCGTGGAGCATTGGTAAAAAACAAACACCATACATTAAAAAAGGTGCCGCGTTGGCTTGGCTGCAGATTCCTGTATTGGTTGGGGGCGAGACTAGACGACCTCTGGGTAACCTATCTCAAAATTAGAATACTAGGGCATTTCTGCCACACGGGGACTTTGGAGGGGAGCATGCGGTGGGTTAGTGGCTAAGACGCTAAGCTTGGCAACTGGAAGGTTCTAGGAGCGATGAGGGTTTCGCGGGCCGGTTGGATTGGCATCGGGGGCCGGATCCAGCCCCCAGGGGCAGAGTGACCGACTCCCTGAACCAGGTGACCGGCCCGTGTCCTGAAAAGTTTGGGCACCTCTGTTTTAAAGGAAAGACGTGCCTGCTTGCAACTTCATCTGCTTTATTTTGGCTGCCCCTTTCGAGTTCTTTAATGGCTTTTGGTGTGTGTGTGTTTTTTTGTAATAAATAAATACGGTATGTTTCCAAAAATCTTCGGAATCCCTGCGCACCGAGCCAAGAAATGTGCTGCATGTGCTGTAACTGGCTCGACTTCCGCAGCCAGAGACCCAGCAGGGAAGAAGAGAGGAATCTTCGGCAGGAGGACAAAGAAGAACTCTGTGTGAAACCCGAGGTTTGCTCAACCCAAAAGCCCTGGAGTTGGATTGAAGCCCTGTTTTCTAGAGACGGAACGCCCTGCAAACCCAACACAGTTGTCAGCAGATATGAGGAAAGTTACTTTTTCCATCCAGCTATATAATTATTGGCTAGGCTGCCTGGTGCAGGGAGTCGGTTGGGGTCCCATTTTTTGATTGTTGAGTTTGAAAATCAGCAAATGAATGGCTTTACTTCTTGCATTGTTGAGTATGATAGTAAAGGTCCCTCTTGCAGTTGTATCCAACTCTAGGGTTCAGTGCTCATCTCCGTTTACAGTCAAAGAGCCAGCGCTGTCTGCGTCTACAGACGTTTCTGTCGATATGTGGCAGGCATGGGATGCTGCATACCATCCCGCCGAAAGTGGTACCTGTTTATCTACTTGAAATTTCTTGAAGGAGCTGGGACAGAGATGGGAGCTTACTTGGTCGTGCAGCACTTGGGTCTTGGACGGCTGACCTGCCGACCTTCCAGTCATCAAGTTCAGCATCTCAACCACTAAGCCACTGCAGTAACATTGAGTACATTGAGTACAATATTAGGGTACAGAAAATTAGGGTGACCGGATCTGTTAATTCTTCATTAACGTTGCTCCTCAGTATATGGATATCCAAGAGGAGAAACTTGGGCCATGAGTCAGTTCATAGAGCAGCTGCGTTGCATGGAAACAGCACTGGTTCAGTTCTCCTCTGCTTCTGCCCTTCTTCTTCTTCCATATCTGAATCCAAATATTGGCGATCCTCATGGCGATCATTCCATGAAGACTGTCCTGAGAATATAATGCAGTGGCCTTTCACCTGCCTTCCGCATTGCAGTGTGACACCCATATGATTCACTTCCTTTGAGTCACTTTCTGGTCCTGACCCTTTTGTCACACAGTGTCCTCCTCCTCCTCCTCCCCAGGCCTGGATGGATGAAGTTGCTACCCTCCATCAAGAGGTATTCATCTTGGGGCCTTTGGGCAGGGGGGTAGTGAAATGGGGTGGCCACACCCACCTCCCTGCTTTGCCCCATCAGGTTTTGTCCCTCCAAGTGGTTCAAGGTCTCCCCTGCTCAAAGGCCAGTCCTATCCGACTCTAGGGTGCATTGCTCATCTCCATTTACAGCCAAAGAGGCAGAGCTGCCTGTGTTTGCAGATGTATACATGGCCATATGGCAGGCATGAGTAGACCGCCCACGACGTAGGCTCCGCCCACTGGGTCTTTCCCTTGACCTTAACCACTGCAGCCACTGCAGCCCTATGGGTCTCACACTGCGACGCAGAAGGCCAATGGAAAGCCACGGCATTACATCCTCAGGATAGTCTTCACGGCTGAACGCCGAGATTGGGGTTCGGATACGGCAGAAGGCGGCGCAGGAGGAGCGAAGGCGTGGCCATGGGCGTGGCCCGACCGTGGGCGTGGCCCGACCGGCGGTTGACAGGTGGCGCATGCGCGCCGGCGCCTCATTGTGCCCGGCCG
Organism: Furcifer pardalis; assembly: GCA_030440675.1. Lineage (NCBI taxonomy): Eukaryota > Metazoa > Chordata > Lepidosauria > Squamata > Chamaeleonidae > Furcifer > Furcifer pardalis. The sequence continues at coordinate 21,596,706 of CP126891.1, read as the reverse complement.
GCCCAGCCCCGGCGCCGCTCCTCAGTCGGCGAGAGCGCGTCGGTAGGGAAGGACGTCCGGCTGCCTGCCTCTCACGCCCGCCGCCTCCGCCTCCGCCTCCGCCTCCGCTTGGCCTTGCCTTCCCCCCGCCCGCCGGCCATGGAGTGAAAGGAGCCCCGGCGGGCGCCGGGGAAGGACAGCAGGCAGCGAGGGCGGCCGGCCGGCCGGTCGGGATGGCGCTGGTGACGGTGCAGCGGTCGCCTACCCCGAGCGCCACCTCCAGCCCCTGCGCCTCGGTGAGTCTCGCTCGCTCGCTCTTTCTCTGAAGGAGATTGGGGGGGGGGGGAGGGAGAGAGAGAGAAAGAAAGGAGCGCCACGGCGCATGCGCCGCCTCTCACTCTCAACCCCCGCCTCGCGCGCGAGCGCCCCGCGAACGCCCCTTCGCGGCCCTGGGTGTTTTGTCCCCCTCCCGCCCCCGTCGTCAACCCCTCTCTCTTTATGGCCCCCCCACCCGCCCTTCTTCCTCCTAGCCCCGCCCCTCGGGCTGTGACAGCTGCAAATGGGGAGGGAGGAGGGAAGGAAGAAGGAACCCCCACCCCAATGTGCCCCCACTACCCCCCTTTCCTCTCCCTTGCTTGTCCCGTTGGGGGGGGGGGGTTATACGCTAAAAATAAATATAGGAACCTCACCCCTTTGCTCTCCCCCCCCCACCCAATTTCTCTTGGTTTATTTTTTTTTTAAAAAAATGATGAATTGTGCTCCTCTTTCTACCCAAAACTAGCTTCCTCCTTCCCCCTCCTCACCACCACTATCATCATCATCATTATGATGATGATCTGGAGCAGAGTGTGGCTCAGTTGGAAATTGACTGTGCAACTTAACATAATAATAATAATAATAATAATAATAATAATAATAATAATAATAATAATAATAATAATAATAATAATAATAATAATAATAATAATAATAATAATAATCTACCACTAGATTCACAGTCAAAGACTAGTATGATATGAAACGAACAGTTATTATTGTTATTACTACAGAGAAAATGACTTCCAGGAAAAATGTATGCTCAGATACAAGTAGCAGCCAACGCCGACAACTACTTCTATTGCCCAAGTGCATCTCTTTTAATAATAATAATTGGCCCTCTTATTATCTTAAATGCTCTTGGTGCCTAAATGAGCCTCTGGTGTTGTTATTCCTCAAACGTACCTCTTTTTTTTTTAAATCAGCTATAGAACACTCAGCAAAATGTGCTTCTTTTTATTATCAATTGTATTATCAATTATTACTACAACCTAAATGTCTCTTTTTATTCGCATTTGTGTTTTTTTTATATTGGCTGAGTAGGCCTCTATTTATTTATTATATTACTCTTACGACTTAAATACATCTCTTCTGATTTACTTGACATTGTCTTACGTCTTTTGATATATCTATCTCATGCCTCTTTTATTGTGATATTAACATTTTAGCATTATTTTTTTTCCTGAATTGATTACACATGTTTGCTGTTTTCATGATAAAAGGAGTGTATGGTTTATTTTTACTGGCAGGCTTATGCATTTGATAAGAATTAAGCTCTTCAGATTTTTGAATTTCACCTTTTTTTGTCTGGTTTTCCTCACCCCATTTATCCCTTTCAAATATACAGTATCAAGGAATTCTTCTGTAATTTTCTATAGATATATTGACAGGTGAGCATATATTTTTATTAAAAGGGGGGGCTTTTTGGGAGAGGGCTTTTTGCAGGCCTGTGTGAACAGCAAGCTGTGTAATCCTTTACACACACTCCTCCTTTTCCCCTTCTGAAATTGTGTGTGTGTGTGTGTGTGTGTGTGTGTGTGAGTGAGAGAGAGAGAGAGAGAGAGAGAGAGAGAGAGAGAGAGAGAGAGAGAGAGAATATGTTTTTCAATGGTACACCCACCTTCTTTATTGCCATTTTGCAAAGGCTGTATGTGTGTCTTTGCCCTTACGGCTTCGGCGTATTTTTTTTATGCCCTTCCCTTTTCCAAAGCTGTACTTGTGAAGCGAGCAGGTGTCATTTTTTGCAGGCCTTCCTTGACAACTCCACACCATTCATTTAATGGCTCGTGTTGTATGTAGTAGATGGGGATGTTGCAGTCTCCAAAAAAGGTTTTAACTGTGATTTTCCAGTGCATAGGCTAAACATTTTTACTGCAGTGAGTATTTTGAACACAACACATTGTTTCTCTGTGTGTGTACAGACACACAAACATTTGCTTCCTTGTATTCCTCTGCTTGTTCTTGTGCTTCTGTCCTACCTCTGCTCTCCAGTGTGTAAAGACGTAGATCAGGGATTCTCAACCTGAAGTTCTTGGGCCGGATGCAGCCCGCAGCGCCATTTCATGTGGGCCCACCACAACCTCCACCACACCCGGAAGTGCCATGTGGCGGAGGAAGGGCAAAATGGCCATCTGGCCCCCGAAACTGTCTGAGGGAGCGTGACCCGTCTCCTGGCTTAAAAAGGTTGAGAACACCTGACATAGATCTTAAAGGCAGCAAAGACGAGACTTTCTTCAGACCTCCATAGAAAGATGCAGGATGCATTCATCGATTCATCCTGCTTCTCTCTCTCACCTCGCTACCCCAAATGGGGTACGGGGGGGGGGACTGGGAGGAATATGTAGGGCCAAACCCTATACCCATTTTTTTTTAAAGGAGTATGTTTTTGGTTGGTGTATCTGAAGTACGTATGAATACATTAGTATGCCATTGGATGATTGTGATTTTCTGCTTGTCCCCAGTGTTGTTGCCAAATATATGCATTTTTTGAAAGGGAGGGGTCTTTTTACAATCCCCCATAGAAGGTTACAAACGCATAATTCATACAGCCGATTCCTCTTTTTCCAAAATAGGTCAGTAACCAGGAGACCTGGGAGGGCTGTTTTAAAGAACGCTGTGCATTTTCTCCCCTCCCAAAATGTTTGGTCTCTTTCTTCAAGCAGAAAGACATATAGGTTTAATTGACTCCTTTCTGTTCAATTTCTCATTTTGCAAAGTGCATTGATTGAAAATATGGCAAATCCCCTGATTAACACACTCACCCCCATATATGATGGTAGGCTTTATCTATATTTCTCATACAGATGTTTTCCAGATTAAAAAAAAAGCAGAACGTTTTGTTTATCACGCTACCTTTAGGCTATCGTCATATGCATGATTCTCTGGGAACTGAGCCATTGAACTGAGTGGGGTTGCTTTTGAGTAAAAATACTTAATAGTCCCCGTTGCCACACGGCCTTTCATTTAGAAATGCCAGCTTTTTTAAAAAAACAAACCACCACAAAAGCCTCACAATTCCCCTCCCCTCTAAGACTGTGAGTAAATCCAGAATAAACAATGGTCAGGCTAACATACTGGCAGGAATAGGAGTTGATATGTACTAAAATTGCCGGTGTTCATTGACTATTTGTGTGTGGGCATTGGTACCTGTCGAACGCAATCTTGGAATAGCATGGCCTGGAATGAATATGCAATAATGTGAAGGTATCTGCTTACTTTTCTTTTGTTCTCATTAATGTGTTGACTCTGTTTGTGAGAGACAATATTCCTTTGTGTGGCTGTTGAATTTTAGCTTATTTTGACACGAGAAGGCACCTCTGCAAATAGGATCTAGGATCTTTTCCTCTCAGCCAAAACTTGTTCCCTGCCATGGGAAATTGGTCACAAGCGGCAATGGAAAGCACAATGCTGTGCATGTTTCCTGGCATGTAGAAAGTACCTGAGTCAACCGGAATGCACACCTGAGCAAACATTGAGAGGCTTGCCACCTGAGATTGCTAATGCTCCACAAAATGTCTGTCAAACACAAAAATCAACAACCCGTTCTGTACTTTCAACATCTTCCCTCCCTTTTTTTTGTTCCCTACAATATCTTTTCACTCTTTTGCAGTGACGCTGCTGTTTCTCCACCAAAAACCTGGTTCCAGATCCGATAGAACAGGGATGGCCAAACTATGGCCTGGGGGCCGGATGCAGCTGGAAGCTTCCAGGAGCAGGGCTTTGTGGGCCAGATGAATTGGCATTGGGGCCGTATCTGGCCCCCAGGCCATCGCGACTGGCTCCCTGAACCACGTGACTGGCCCACAGCCTGAAACGTTTGGGCACCCCTGTTATAGAATCACATGGACCCTTGGGAATGTTGAGACATTGACTTTCTGGAACGCTGGCAGTCACACATTCTGCTTTGTTTAGGATCCTGACCCTATGGTCGGAAAAGTTTTGTTTTGGCAAGGGTTGGCAACTGGTAGCCCTTGAGCCAAACTTGGTCCTCCTCTTCTCTGGAAAATTACCCCACGACCATTCCCTAGAACTGTGATGCCCAACTGCGCTGTAATTGAAGTCCAAGAACATCTGGGAATTGAAGTCCAAGAACATCTGGAGTGCCAAGGTTGGCCATCCCTGCCCTAGAATCAAAAGGAGGGTATTGGTTGCTACCTTTTGTGTCAGAAGACCTTTCCCATGAAAGTCCTCTAAAAGGCTCTTTGTGGAAGGACCATAAGGGATAAGGCCCTCTGACATCAGGTCAGGCCGGCTCTCTTGCCTAATACATTGCCGGCCCCCTCCCCGTTTGTGGCTTCATTACAAGGCCGGGAAGAGGAAGAGTTTATCTTTAATCAGGAAGATACTCAAGTTTCCACTTTCAGTTGTGTTTCATCATTTGAGACATCCCGGTCCCTTAGAGGTGTTTTAGCCAGGCTGTCTGTGGAAAGGGGCTTCCTCTTGTTTGGGGTCAGGCGAGAAAGATTTAGGATAAGTATATTCATTTGCTGGCTTGAAATTTATTTGGCTCTGGGCCCTTTCCCTGTTTCCTAAAACACCCGCCGCAAGCAAAATGGTGCAAGGGTTAAACTGCGGCACTGCAACCCAAAGGTGGTGAGTTCAGTCCTGACCAAGGCTCAAGGTTGACTCGGCTTTCCACCCTTCCAAGGCACCGGCACGTTGGGGGCAAAATGCTAACAAGCTTGTAGTGATACATCTTCCAATGGACACCCGTTCTCTGTGGTCTCAACCAGACAAACCTTCCCCATCCCCTGCGTACTTGATCCATGTTAAAGACACCAAGTTTTGGACAAGGGATTGTCACCTGATGTTTTTTTTTAAGCAAAGCTCTGCTCCTGAGCTATGGAAGAACAAGATCCTAGTCCTCATGGCTATGAAGAAGGGGTTGATTATGCTCTAAAGGCAATAAGCTGCTGGAACGTGTCATCTTCTGCATAGAGAGCTGTGGTCCTGGGGTACACAGAAAGGGCCCCCCCTTGAGGAATAATTATTATCCCCTGTAGCCTCTTCCTCGGGGCAGTCTGAGCAGGTAAGGGATACCACGTCAGCTCTTAAAATTGGGATGCACTTTAAAAACCCTCTTCCAATTACCCCAGCTGTAAGCCTATTATTAAAGGCCTCTTAAATTTCCCTCGGAATGTTCCCTGACGGGGAGACGATTTTATTAGTGGCTCCTGCTAATTCCACTTCGACTGCTCCGCTATAAACACCCAACGAGGATAGTTTTATTGTCTCTGATGTGGTGTTTTGTGTAGGCTGGTTGGATCTCTGGAAGTGGCTGGTGTAAGACAATTCTCACTCGAGTTTGCCCTGCCCCTCTGCCCAGCGGCCCAATGGGAGCACTTCCTCCCTCCCCCAGCACAGAGTTCATCCCGTCCCTTTGCCCAGCAGCCCAATGGGAGCACTTCCTCCCTTCCCCCAGCACAGAGTTCGCCCTGCCCCTTTGTCCAGCAGCCCAATGGGAGCACTTCCTCCATGCCCCCAGCACAGAGTTCGCCCCGCCCCTCTGCCCAGCAGCTCAATGGGAGCGTTTCCTTCCTCTCCTGTTGGTGTGTTGGCACTTTGTGGTAAATAAGTAGGTTTGGGGTTGCCATCACTGAGTCCTACTCAGTAAATTCAAGTTACCTGAATATTGACACACTGTACCTTCCTGTTTCTACATTATTACTACAGACTGTATCAGGCTTTTAATTGGGTGCAGAAGGCCCTCAGATGAGTCCAAATTCCTTTCTAAATTAGGACCTGCCTGAGACACACTGGAGCCGACCTTATCATTGGGCAGAGGCTGTCTCCTCAGGTAGCAGATTTTGTTGGTCGGTGAGCCAGCCTAATAGAGGTGCCTCATTAATTCTTCTGCGATGGCTCAGTGGTTAAGAAGCTTGCCTAGTTAGCTGGTAGGCCGGCAAGTTGGCAGTTTGAAACCTGAGTGCTGCATGACAGAGTGAGTGCCCGCCTCTGTCTCAGCTCCTGCCAATCTAGCAGTTCGAAAGCAAGAAAGTGCAAGGAGATCAATAGGTGTGAAAAGATCTTGGGGACATGAAAGGAGCCTCATTCGGGCGTCCCCTGAGCGGAGTTTCTCCCTCAAAAAATCCTTTCAACCCAGGATAATTTCTGACATGAAATTATTATTAATTCTGTGTTTTTGCTGTGTCGAGGAAGAGAGCTGTGCCCACAGAGTAAGCTCCTTGGATCCCCAACCCAGCCTGTCCCCTTGGATGCCATGTTGGCCAGTATAACAACCGCTTGCCCCCTCCAGCTGAATCAGCTTGTGCTAGGTGTCTAGTCATGCCTGCCACATGACCACGGATACGTCTGCAGAAGCAGATAGCGCTGGCTCTTTGGCTATAAACAGAGATGAGCACTGAGCCCTAGAGTCGGATACGACTGGCTTTTGAGCAAAGGAAACTTTTACCTTTACCTAGGAGAAATCATCTTGACTTTCAGAATCCCAACAGCTAAACGTCTCTGGCTAGCCCCGGGAAAGAGCTGAAGCACATTGTTTTGCTCTGGTCCGGTTGGGTTCAAGATGCCCCCCCCTTCGTGAGACCCAGAGGTCTTGAACTCGCTTCCCGACTCTTCCAGACCGCATTGATCAGCAGTGCCACAACATCTGGGCTTGGCCTCTCACACAAAGGTCTTCGTTTGCCAAGCCGCCTTTGAAGAAGTCCTGGGTAAACACCGACTGGTCAGAGATGCAGCTCAAATGACCAGGGTGGGTTATCCCCAGGTCAGCTTGCTTTACTGGAATGGCTGCCTCTGCCTTCCCAAATCCCTGGCCAAGGCTTTGGCAAATGCTGCAGGGTCACTGTGGTGGCTCACTGGTTAAGACGCTGAATTTGACGGCTGGAAGGTCGGCCGGCTGGCAGTTCGAGACCCGAGTACTGCAGGACGGAGTGAGTGCCTGTCTCTGTCCCTGCTCCAGCCAACCTAGCAGCTCGAAAGCAAGAAATGGCAAGGAAATTAAGAGGGACCACCTGGGCGGGAAGGTAAACAGCGTCCCATGCCCTCCAGTGTCTAGTCATGCCTGCCACATGTCCACAGAAATGTCTGCAGATGCAGACAGCGCTGGCTCTTTGGCTGTAAATGGAGATGAGCACTGAGTCCTAGAGTCGGATAGGACTGGCTTTTGAGCAGGGGCGACCTTGACCGTACCTGGTAACCCACCCTGAGCCTCTAGACCAGGGGTTCCCAACCTTTTCAAGATGGGGGCCGGATCACGCTCTCTCAGTCAGCTTACAGGGCCGGATGGCCATTTTGTCCTGCCTTCACAGTGGGGGTGTCCATTTTGTCCCAACCCCTTCAAAGGGGCGGCGATTTTGTTTCTCAAATGATCTCGGAAGGGCGGGATGGGGCCACATGAAATGGTGCTGCAGGCTGGATCCGGCCCACGGGCCTTAGTTTGGCAGTCACAAGCGGCAGATGAGACCACCCTTCCTTGCCTATTTGCTCAGGGAAGTGCACAAAGCGGTTTATTATTGGAGCCGAGGACCGTGGGGTTTTTTCCTTTCCTTTCAAAAGCACATCTTTTCTGGGCGTGGGTGGCCAGGCCTCGATCATATCTTCTTTTATGTATTTGCTTGGTCTGGTGGAAAAAGCTCGTTTTCTGGAGGGCAAAGAAAGCGCCTGACCCAGAAAAGGGACCCGAGGAGGGCTATATAAATGTACTGTATATTAAACCACAAGGGACACATCGGGCCGGATTCTGGGCCTTCAGGAACCTGGGAAAGGAGGTGTTTATTTTGGGAACATGGTTCCCAGAAGCCCCAACCCAGTGAGAAGTCGGCCTCCAGTTCTGTCTCTCTCTCTCTCCTTCCTTCTCTCTCTCTCTCTTCTATGTATCTCTTCTTTTTCTTCCCTGTTTGGTAAGCTCCTAGAGCTGGGGTTCCCAACCTAAAGCCCATGGGCCAGATCCGGCCCAATGTGCCATTTCATGTGGCTCCCTCACCCCTCCAAGGGCATTTGAGAAACAAAATGCCCCCTTTGAAGCTGTTGGGACAAAATGGCCACCTCGCATCGTGCAGGCAGGGCAAAATGGCCATCCAGCCCTTGAAGCTGATTGAGGGAATGTGACCTGGCCCCTGGCTTGAAAAGATTGGGGACTCCTGTCCTAGAGAACAGAGGCCTGTCTGATTTTAATCATGGACAGGATGAGCTCCCGTCTTTGTCCCAGCTCCTGCCAACCTAGCAGTTCGAAAGCAAGAAATTGCAAGTAGATAAATAGGGACCACTTTGGTGGGAAAGTAACAGCATTCCGTGCACTCCAGTGTCTAGTCATGCCTGCCACATGACCACGGAAATGCCTGCAGAAGCAGACAGCGCTGGTTCTTTGGCTTTGAAACAGATGAGCATTGAACCCTATTGTTGTTGTTGTTGTTGTTGTTGTTGTTGTTGTTGTTGTTGTTGTTGTTGTTGTTGTTGTTGTTGTTGTTGTTGTTGTTTCAAATTTATATTGCCGCCCACTCGCCATGGCGACTCAGGGCGGCTTACAAACAATCAATACATTACAATACAATACAATACAATACAATATGTTGGTGTGGGCACAGGGGGAGGGGCGGCAAGGTCCTCAACCTGCCCTGGTTTCTTCTTCCCCTGGCAGTTGGTGTAAAGTCAGATACGACTGGCTTTCGAGCAAGGGAAACCTTGTAGGGGTGCTGCTGTAAGCAGTAATAAAGGGAATATTTTTTGGACCACAGTTCCCATGATCCACAGCCAGTGTGTCTCTTTCCTGACGGATGGTGGCGATCGCTCGGCGGAGCGTAAGAACCAGAATGGGTCTTGTGCTCCGAGACACCTGCAATGTGTGTTGGCTTGGGATGTGACCAGCGGTGCTGCCTCGTCACCGAGACAAGTCCCCACGTCCTGCAGCTCCGCAGGGGAGTCCCACCGGCACCGCATTTTGTCATTTTTTGCTCTTGTAACGGCCCCGGCTCCGTTTCCTCCCACCAGGCTTTCATCTGCAGGCTGTTTCTACTCCTTGGCCACCGTCCAGCTCTTGCACTTAAACCTCACCTCGTTAATTGGCTAATTCCATTAACGGATGTGCGGTGACCTGGCTGTGTAGCCAAGCTCCCTCGGGCTCGGCGGTGGCGGACACTCACCGACGCCTGCCCTCTTGGCTGCCAGACACGATCTTGCGGGCGACCGTCCTGCCGGTCTCTGTTCCCAATGGGTGCCTGATTCCGGCCTGTTGATATTCGCACAAAGCTCGAGTCTGAAACAAAAATCTCTCCTGTGACGAGGACGATGTATTTTAGTGTCCCGCCCACCAATGGTTTTGCTCACTGTCCCTTTGGGTGTGTTTTCACCTGCCTCCAAGCTGGGAAAACCTTTGTCCTTCCCGATCAGAGATTCTCAACCTGCAGCCCGTGGGCCGAATGCGGCCCTCGGCGTCATTTCATGTGCCCCCTTCCTCCACCACACCTGGAAGTGCCGTGCGGTGGAGGAAGGCCAAAATGGCCATCCGGCCCCCGAAGCTGTCTGAGAGAGCGTGATCCGACCCCCATCTTGAAAAGGTTGAAAGGATTTTTGCGGATGAAACTCCGCTCAGGGGACGCCTGAATGAGGCCCCTTTCATGTCCCCTAGAGCTGGGACAGAAACGGGCGCTCAATCCATCAAGCAGTACCCGGGTCTTGAACTGCCGACTTGCCGGCCTTCTAACTAGCAAGGTGAGCTTCTCAACCACTGAGCCACCGCAGCCCCTTACGTGCACTCTCCTCCGTGTATACTGTACTATGTTCACTATTCTACGCTTTCAGTGTAGTGACCATAATCCATCCAGGACCACCACTGAGTGGTGGAGAGTGAACTTATTCTGGGGGCCGATGGGAGTTGTAATCCAAAATTTCCGGAGGCTGCAGCATTGTAAGCTTCAAACCATCAGAGTCCCAGACCGGATTCTTCTCCTTTTTTGGTCTCCTAATCGAACCCCGGACTGCCAAAATGAAGCCACTTTCTTTGCTTTGCCATTACGGCGTCCTGGCTTGATCACCAATGAGCATTTTGATTCTCCAAGCGCAGAAAAGCTTTCCGTCTTCAGACTCCTTCTGGAATCTCACGGCGGCTGGGTGTCTCCTTGCCTCATATTTTGGTTGGGTTTTGCGCCTGGACGTTTGCCGGTGTCTTTTTCTGGAAAATGTGCAGTTGTGAGGAACGTGCTTGGGATGGAAACCTGTCGCGTTCCCCCGTTGGACTCTTCCTGATCTTTCCTGGCTTCCGGGTGGCATTTTGCGATGTTTTGCTTTGATAACTCTTCAGAGAGAGTAGAGTTCAGCTCCGGTGAGGCCAAGTGCGCTTGCTCAAAGGGTGTGTGTGTGCATGCATGTGCTTTTCGGTAGGATTTCCTGCAGGGTGGAGTATGTTTTGACTTAAGCCCATGAGTAATCTTTTGCATATGGCAAATGAATTTGAGCATCTCCTCCTCTTGAAAGTCCATCAGATGCGCTCATGCACAGACCAGAGGTTTGGAAAAGTTACATTTGAGGCCGACAGCAATCTAAGTTTCCCAGCCACTGAGTCTGCAATTAACCTCCCCCCCATGGGTCATAGTCTATTGCCATGATGGTGAACCTTGGCACTCTAGATGTTCTTGGACTTCCATTCCCAGAAGCCCCAGCACCCTGTGAATCCACACGAATGGGTTTACTGCGATTCATCCGGCCCGTGCTGCCCTCATCGCTCCCGGAAGCGGAAGTAAAATGCGGCCGTATGGAGGAAGGGTTAACCTGGAAGAGCCTTAACCGTATGGGCGCGTTTTACTTCTGCTTCCGGGAGCGACGAAGACAGCGCAGGCCGGATGAATCGCAGTAAACCCATTCATGTGGATTCACAGGGTGCTTGGGCTTCTGGGAATTGAAGTCCAAGAATATCTGGAGTGCCAAGGTTCGCCATAACGGGTCTATTGCATCAACATGAATAGTATTAGGTCATGTGACCCCCTTTTAAAGTCTGTTCCCCCCTTAAAACTTTAAAAACTTTAAAAGTTTCCTGCTTTAAAACTTTTGGGACTTTTCTTTATCATTTCCCTGCCTTATCCACCAGAAATTGACGCATGCCTGAAGAAGTGATCTTGACTCACAAAAGCTCGCAAGGTTTGATTTTTTAAAAGTGATCCTATAAAGCCGGAATTCCCAACCTTTTCAAGCCCGGGGGCCGGGTCACGCTCTCTCAGTCAGTTCGAGGGCCGGACGACCATTTTGCCCTGCCTACACAATGGAGGTGGCCATTTTGTCCCAACAGCTTCAAGGGGGATGGCCATTTTGTTTCTCGAATGCCTGTGGAGGGCCACATGAAATGGCATCGGGGCCAGATCTGGCCCATGGGCGCTAGGTTGGGAACCCCTGCTATAAAGGCATTGCCTTTCTCCTGCATTTATTTTATCTTGTGTACAGCTGTCTTTGCTTATCCCCCTTTAAAAGTGTTTTGGCCATGGACTGTGATGTGCAGAAAACAAATTGAACATCAAATAAAACTTTCAAGGCTCGGCTTTGAGGCGTCACAAGACTTTTGGTTCTTTTCATCCAGAAAAGTAACTTCTCCAGCCTCTGGGGATGATCATACAAAGGCTAAAAATTGCTGTGTAATTTTCCTTGGAGTGTCTACAAATTGTGTCTACAAATCCAAAGGACAACAAAATGATTCAAATGATAGGTTTGCGAAGTTGGGCCAGGATTAATTTTATTTACAGCTGGGGAAATATTGCATCTTTGGGCTAGAAGGCTTCCAGCCATGCTGTTATGCAGAAGAGTAATTGTTAACTTCTTAATTTACTGCAGGTTTTTTTTAGTCTTGTTTTAATCATTCTGAGCCTGTCCCTGGGGATAAAGATGGCCTGGTAGTTAAGCAAAGAGAACCAATAAATGATGTTTTGAAGATGTCGGTGGCAGCAGCTTTTCCGCTGGGCTTTGATCAAGCACCAGAATCAACAGGATTTTGGAAGCTACAGAACCCGACAAATCTGTATTTCCCCCCGAGTTCCGCACGATGGAGCGAGCGCTCATCTCTGTCCCAGGTCCTGCCAACCTAGCAGTTCAAAATTGCAAGGAGATGCGCTCCGGTCTCGAGTCATGCCTGCCACGTGACCACGGAAACATCTGCAGAAGCAGACAGCGCTGGCTCTTCAGCTATAAAACAGAGATGAGAACCCTAGAGTCAGATATGGCTGGCTTTCGAGCAAGGGCGACTTTTACGAAAGTTAACCTGGAAGCCATCTAGGTTCAAGGAGTGTGGCTAAACATCCTTCGAAGGAAATAAATAATACACCATAATGTGGTTGCATTTCATTCCAGCCTTTTGCAACTAGGATAATCTAGAGTTTTGTGCTGTTTTAAGCTTTGCTCTCACTTGCCTCGGGGTGTGTGATGATTATACCTCGGCGCGTCTTTGGGTGTAATTTTCTTTTTCTCCCTGTCCTGTTTTCTGATTCTTGGTGTCGGACAGCATGTTTTGACGGCATAACGATTGAAGTAAACAGACTGACCAGCCTGTAATTTTCATGTCTCACCACTCCGGGCAACTTGGCAGGGACAATAGAGCGGGGATTCTCAAACTGTGGCCTGTGGGCCAGATGCGAACCACGGCACCATTTCATGTGTGTGTCCCCTCCACCGCCTCCACCACACCAGGAAGTGCCATGCCATGGAGGAAGGGCAAAATCAGCACTCGTTGCTGATGAGGGACTTCTGGAAATTGAAGTTCAAGAACACTTGGAGTGCCATCACTGTGGGTTGGCAGGAGCAGGGACAGAGATGGGAGCTCACTCCACTGTGGAGGGCTCGGGTCTCGAACGGCTGAGCTGCCAGCCTTCCATTTGTCAAGTTCAGCCTCTTAACCGTTAAGGCACCGCGTGTTCCCCTCCAAGTTCCCCATGTGGCAGAAATGCCCTAGTATTCTAACTTTGAGATAGGCTACCCAGAGGCCATCCAGTCTCGCCCCCAACCAATACAGGAATCTGCAGCTAAAGGACCTGTCGCTAAAATAGAGAATTATTTGTTTTTGCCTCCAGGAGAGAGGCTCGTTCTGGGCTCATGCCTCGGACGCGTCTTCCGCCTGTGTTTTACAGGTGGTGTTTTTGAGGTTGTGTGGGGACGGACGTCCACATGACGGCCTCTCTGCTCTCTGAAGGCTGCCCTTGTATCGTCTCTCAGTCATCTGAGCTTCATTTCCTCCAGGCCATGTGGAAAAGCGTCTTTAAGAGGCCCAAAGATTGGAATCAGCAGTTCTTGTGGCGCGAGGGCATGACGCGCTTCGAGGCTGTTGAGTCCAAAGATTTGGGAAATCCTCCCTCCCTCCGTGCTTCTGGCCCTTGACCCGCGTATGTTGATGTTGAAGACATCGAAAAGACCTTTCCGTCGGTGGCTTTGTGGTTACGATGCCAAGCTTGACAGCTGGAAGGTTAGCAGTTCAAGGCCCGAGTGCGCCCATCTCTGCCCCACCTCCTGCCAATGTAGCGGTTCGAAAGCAAGACATTGTCAGTAGATAAACAGGTACAGCTTTGGCAGGAAAGGTAACAGCATCCCGTGTGCTCCGACCTGTCACATGACCATGGAAACATCTGTAGACGCAGCCAGCACTGGCTCTTTGGCTGTAAACCATGGGCTGTGGGCCGGCCACGTGGTTCAGTGGGCCAGCCACGTGGTTCAGCGAGCCGGTCACGTGATTCCTCCCACCGGAAGCGGAAGTAAAACACACCTTGCAATCTGTTTTGCAATAGAATAAGATAGATTTTAAGCAGCCATTTTTTCTCTTCTTAAACCAGGGGTGCCCAAACTACAGCCCGTGGGCCGGATCCAGCCCCTGACACCAATTCATCCGGCCCCACGCACTCTTGTCATTCATGGAAGCGGAAGTAAAATGCACCCTTCCACGAGTGACTAGGGTGGCCTGGTCTAGATCCGGCCAACAGGCTGTAGTTTGGGCACTCCTGCTGTAAACGGGTATGAGCACCACACCCTAGAGTTGGATATGACTGGCTTTTGAGCAACACTGACCTTGGACCTTTAACATACGTAAATTCACACGGCACCTTAAATACCGTCTGGTTTCATTTGGCAAAGTCTTTTGTGCCCTCGAATCCATTTCTTTGGGTGTTCGCATCCTGCCTGCACATCCTTCCACCCACCTCTGCTTGAAGCGGCGTGCGCAAATGGGATCTAGAGTCTGCACATCTGCCGACAGAGTTTTAAAGCCCCAGGGAAACCGTTGCCACCCACACTTTGTTCAGCAACAAACCGTGCCTGTTCTGAGTAGGAGACAAGAAAGCCGCCTTTGCACGTGGGTAGTTTGGTGAACGTTGCCGTCTGCCACCCCTAACCGGAAACAGCCGCTGCGAGAGAGGAAGGAAGGGTTGGTTTGGGGGGTCGGTGGTAGAATAAAGACATTTTACCGGCACCTACACCAAAAATAACACAATGTTAAATGATTATTCCCTGCGGTGGCTGGTTATGAGTCTCCGGGTGGATTTGCTCTTTGTCTAACATGACTTTCTTCCATTATTTTAAAACCATTTTGAAAAGCATGATTTTAAAACAGATGCTTTTGCTGCCGGTCTGATTCCAGAATGCCGTCTGCCCCAGGGGAGACTTTGTATGCCCGGCCGTTTGGCCATATGCCCGGTGCAAAACAAGGGCATGACGAAGGTCTGTCCGGGGACTGGGGTGGCTCGAGGGGTTAAGAAGCTCGCCTTGTTAGCTGGAAGGCTGGCACGTCGGCAGTTTGAAACCCCAAGTGCTACATGACGGATTGAGCGCCCATCTCTGTCCCAGCTCCTGCCAACCGAGCAGTTCGAAATTGCAAGAAATTCCAAGGAGATAAATAGGGACCACTTCGTTGGGAAAGGTAAACAGCGTTGTCTAGTCCTGCCTGCCGCATGTCCAGGGAAACGTCTGCAGAAGCAGATAGCGCTGGCTCTTCGGCTATGAAACAGAGATGAGCACTGAACCCTAGAGTCGGATACAACTGGCTTTCCAGCAAGGGTGACCTTTACTTTTGGAGATGAGCACTGAACCCTAGAGTTGGATACGACTGGCTTTCTAGCAAGGGCGTCCTTGGCCTTTACTAAGATGTGTCCTCGCCATACGTAGCGCAGTAGCAAAGCCCCTGCATTTCCCATGTTGAATCTTGATCGTTTCTTGCTTTTCAAAGTAGAGCAGGGGTAACCAAACTTTTCGGCTCATGGTCCGGTCACGTGGTTCACCTTGCTGGTCACGTGGTCCCCCAGGGTGGTCACATGCCATGCAGTCTGTTTTGCAATAGGATGAGATAGATTTTTAGGCTGCCATTTTCTCTGCTTAAACCAGGGGTGCCCAAACTGCAGCCTGTGGGCTGGATGCGGCCCCCGACACCAATTCATCTGGCCCACAATGCCCTTGCCACTCCTGGAAGTGGAAGTAAAATGTACCTGTATGGTTTTACTTCCACTTCCAGGGCGGCGTGGGCCAGATAAATTGGTGTCAAGTGTCGCATATGGCCCACGGCCACAGTTTGGACACCCCTGAAGTAGAGGGTGGAAAGGACTCGCTGCCCCATCTGTTATGGGGATGCTGTTTGATTTGTGCACTTTGTGACCTTTTGTGTCAGCAAAGGATGGGGGAACAGCCTCCCCCCCCCTTATTTTGCAGTGAACAGCTTTGCCTGTTCCAAAAGTTAACACTGTTCAAAAATGGTTCCTAATTAGAAGAAATTGCGGCCTCTGCATAATTGGGCGGCGATTTGCATAATGTGGCTCATTACGCGCCCTTTCTTGGCGCAGAACGGCCGCCGGCCTCGCCGGAATGGGACAGATGCCCCTTTTGGCACCGGCTTTCTCCTGGGACCAGAGACAGGAGCTGAAGCTGTCAGGCCGCAGTTTGGCCCGAGGGCAGGTTTGGATGAGGCAGTAAGGCCAGGGGGCAAGTGGGCGGGAGACACCCCCTGGGGCCGTTTTGCCGGGGGGGGGGTTGATAGGAACTGTAGTCCCGCAAACCGGGGAGGTGGGGTGGGGGGCTTCTAACATCCGCGAATGTGTCCGTTCCTTGTGGCGGCGAATTCCACAGCTTCACTTGAAGAAATGATTCCCTTTTCACTGTGAAGATTTGAGGCTCGGGTTTGGCTCAGCCGTGGCCCGGCCGCTGCTCCCTGCGTGGGCGATCTCTGGCCGGCGTGCCAAGCTAAGGGATGGCTTTAAGTGGATCAGGCCTAGAAGGGAAAGTGGAGGCTTCGGAGGACTTAAGAAGCTGGCGGAGGCCGATTAAAGGGTTAGCGGCTTCGTGGCCTTGATTGGCACGGCTTGCGTCTTCAGAACGGAGCTGCGGTGGCTCGGCGGTTAAGAAGCCGGCCTTGTTAGCTGGAAGGCCAGCAAGTCGGCAGTTCGAGACCCGGGTTCCGCGTGATGGTTTGAGTGCAGACACTGACCGGGAGGCGGAAGGTCAGCAGTTCGATTCCCAAGCACTGCAGGGCGGAATGAGCTGCTGTCTCTGTCCCAGGGTCCTACCAACCTAGCCGTGCGAAAGCAGGAAATTGCAAGTAGATAAATAGGGACCACTTCGGTGGAAAGGTAGCAGTGTTCCGTGCGCTCCGGCGTCTAGTCATGCCTGCCACATGTCCATGGAAATGTCTGCAGACACAAACAATGCCTGCTCTTTGGCTGTAAACGGAGATGAGTACCAAACCCTAGAGTCAGATATGACTGGCATTTGAGCAAGGGTGGCAGGAGATGGAAGAAGGAAAGGTAAAGATAAAGGTCACCCTTGCTCAAAAGCCAGTCGTATATGACTCTAGTGCTCATCTCCGTTTTATAGCTGAAAAGCCAGCATGCCTGCATCTGCGGACGTTTCTGCGATCAGGTGGCAGCCGTGGCTAGACGCCATTTACCTTCCCACCGAAGTGGTCTCTATTTATCTCCTTGCAAGTTCTTGCCATTTCGAACGGCGAGGTTGGCAGGAGCAGGGACAGAGACGGGCACTCGCTCCACCCGTGCAGCCCTCGGGTCTCGAACTGCTGACCCGCTGCCTTCCAGTCAGTGTCTTCACCACTGCGGCCCCCGATGGAAGCAGAAGGACATCTAAAAAAAAAAAGGGCAGTCATAAATCAAGCAAAAGGGGCAAAAGAGAACAAGGAAGTGAGTTAGAAAAATCTATTTTTTTCTTCCTTGTTTGGGAGAAAGATGCTCTTTAAAGACTCTCGTCGGAAGGCATTTCCGGTTGCTCCTCCCGACTAGATCTGAACGACAGGCTGGGCATACTTTTGGCGATAGAACAAGAACATCTGCCTTGACTTGGTGTGTGTCCCCCCCTGCCCCCCTACCCCCACTCCATCCACTACGTGTTTTGCTCATTCTCTCCATCCTCCACTGGATTTGCTGTCGCCAAACCCACTCCCTCGCCGCACAGACGCCAAATCCCGGGTTGATTATGGGATTGGAGACTCCGCCTGGGATCTGTTACCCCGGCGAGGCCAGGGTGGCAAACTGGGCCGTTGTTTTATATTACATGGCACAGGCACGGTTTTGCTCCTGTGAATAACACGTGGGATTTACATGGTAACTCGTGTGCCGATTCCAAATCTGAACTCAGGATTTCCCTGTTATGTACAGATTTTTAAGATGCACTCTAGCTGTTCAAATGATCGGGAATCGGGCAATGTATTTTTACATGGGAACATTATAACAGCGGCCTGCTGCCGCCTCAGCTGAATCACGTCCCCTGGTGGCATGCATGTTCCAGCCGGGGATGTCTGGGCAAGTCAGTTTGCTGATGTCAGAAATAGGTCTGTAAGGTGACATGGACCAAGTGTGAAACTGTCTTATTGGCTAGGCCAGAGCGAGTCAGTTTTGAGCTAAAGATGAGTAGGCGCATCTGTGTTAATATGCCTAGTAAACCCATTTGTTCGGATTCACAGGAACTTGGGCTTCTGGGAATTGATGTTCAAGAACGGCTGGAGTGCCAAGGTTCGCCATCACTGCTCTAGTCCTTTACCCACTGGCCGTCTTGATATGCTCAGAGGCTGTGCAGCGCTGTGTGATCGGTCGCGTTCAGTTCCTCTGACCATCTGCAAAAGCAAATTGCACGCCTGGATTTCTGCCCGGTGCTCGGCTGCGCCCTAAATGTTGGGTCTCCAGATCCGTCTCGCCCACCTTCCTGCTTTCTTGCCATGCCGTGACGTCTTTGCCGCTCTGTACACCACCGCCGTTGCTTAGAGACCTGTTTTACTTTGTTCATTAGGCAGAACCCAGTAGGGGAGGGAAACAACCCATCACTGCCTTTCAAAATTGCGAGAAATGTACATTTATGCGCCAAGCAGGAACCTGGTGTGTTCATAATCACAAGGGCCCTTGAAGGCTTTTCATGGGTTAGGCAGATCAAATGCTGTAATCTTCCAGGAAGAAGGTGATTGATTTTGCTGCCCTTCTTTGATAAGCAAGAAATTGCAAGTAGATAAATAGGGACCACTTTGGTGGGACGGTAAACAGTGCTCCGTGCACTCCGTGCACGTGACCATGGAAACATCTGCAGGCGCAGACAGCGCTGGCTCTTCAGCTATGAAACAGAACCCTAGAGTCACTGAACCCTAGAGTCAGATACGACTGGCTTGTTGAGCAAGGGAAACCTTTACCTTTGATATATCCTTGGTGGAACTCATCAGAATCCAAGGAAGAGATTTCCCCTTCGACCCCATTTCTTGGCGACCCTCTGAGCGGTCATCAGAAAAATGTAACTTTTCCAAGCTCTGACTGCTAGATCTGTGGAACCTGGCCGTTTGCCCCTCTTTTGACCAACAGAACACTATTTATCTTTCCACCAAAGTGGTACCTATTTATCTACTTGCAATTTTTTGCTTTCGAACGGCTAGGTTGGCAGGAGCTGGGACAGAGACAGAAATTCACTCCATCACGCAGCACTCGGGTCTCGAACTTCAGACCTGCTGATCTTCCGGTTGTCAAGATCAGTGTCTTAACCACTAAGCCACCTTTATTATTATTATTATTATTATTATTATTATTATTATTATTATTATTATTATTATTATTATTATTATTATTATTATTATCGTCGCCGCCGCCGCCTTCGCCGCCGCCGCCTTCTTTTCTTCTTCTTTTTCTTCTTATTATTCTGTGTTGAAAGGATTTTTGCTGGAGGAACTCCGCTCAGGGGACGCCTGAATGAGGTGCCTTTCATGTCCCCAAGATCCCCCCCCCCCCGAAGTGGTCCCTTTTTTATCTATTTGCAATTTCTTGCTTTCGAACTGCTAGGTTGGCAAGGATCTGGGACAGAGACGGGCGCTCAATCCGTCCTGCAGTCTCCGGGTCTCGAACTGCTGACTCACTGACCTTCCAGCTAACAAGGTGAGCTTCTTAACCACGGAGCCACCGCAGCCCCACTTATTGAATGGCCCCGAAAGCTGACCCAGAGGCTTCGTGAGCTCGGACAGTCTGACCATCACGGCGTCTCCATCCTCGCGCCTCTCTCCATCTTGGGTACCAAACGCGGCCCGCGCTCCGTGGACAAGAGACAGCCTTGCATTTTGTGGCTTTGGAGGGGCAGATTTTCAGCCTGAGATTGAGGTTTTACCGGCAGCGTCTTTCCCCCGAGCTCTCGGCAGACATGATTCCCAAAATGAGAAATGTCCCTGCGGGTCTCCGCTGTGGGAAAAGACGACTCCCCGTCTCATTCACTGCCATCCCCCCGGATGGGCAGGCCGGCACAGCGATGACCCAAATATGCTAATTTTCAATACAGCCGAGTAACGTGAGTGCAGCTTTGGAACAAAAAAAAAAATCATGTGTAATTCGTGTGTCTCTGTTACGTCAGTGGTCGGCGAGAGCGGCCAGCTGTCACCAGGTTTTTGGTTTTTTTTAAAATTTGAAACAGAAAGACGTCCGTTGCACGGATAAACCGTCTTTCTGAGTCTGTTGTCCGTTTCTATGGGGTTGGACTACCAACTTCTGGCCTGTGGCCCCCACCCCGTGGCTTTTCCATCGCCAGAAGGGGTGGAAGATTAGTAGTACTGTACTGTAGTTTTTCAATGGTTTTAAGGGATTTTTAAGTGGAACTGACATATTTTATGTTTTTAGTGTTGTATGCCGCCCAGAGTCGCTTGCTGAATGGGCGCCTATATACATTTGACCAATATGAATGAATAAATAAAGGTTAGGCAAGCGATGAGGAAGGAGATCAGGAATTTACCGTGCTCCTGGAAATCTACCCGCCTGCCAACGTAGCAGTTCGAAAGCAAGAAATTGCAAGTAGATAAATAGGGACCACTTGGGTGGGAAGGGAAACAGCATTCCGTGCACTCGGGTTTCTAGTCATGCCTGCCACATGACCACAGAAACGTCTGCAAAAGCAGACAGCGCTGGCTCTTCGGCTTTGAAGCAGAGATGAGCACTGAACCTAGAGTTGGATACAGCTGGCTTTCGGGCACAGGCGACCTTTGCCTTCACTGACCTGGAAATCTATCAGGCAATAAGCGCGTCGGCCTGTTATCTGAAACAACGGAAAGATGGGTCTCGCCAAGCTAGAGCGGGCCGCATGGAAAACGTGAGATTAGTGTAAGTGTTGACTCACCGCTCTGTAGCTGGTTGGGTGGGTCTACTTTAGTCGGGCCTGGTGATTGGATGGAGGCCAAATCCACATCAGCTTTCACTGCAGTCCATGAAAGGTCAGGTCTATATGTATACATACCGTATTTTCTGGCATATAAGACCCACATAAAATACACTGGGAAAATGGAGTGAATCTTGTACCGTATATAGTGGGCTATTTTGGTAGTACAGTAACAGGGTGCATCTTATACTCCGATGTGTCTTATACACCAGCAAATACTGTGTATCCCATCCTGCTCTGGTCATACCGTCAGTGACTCCACGCCAACCGTCAGGAGGCGGTTAACTAACCTGACCACCCTGACTACTAGCGGCCTCGGGTGCCGGAGTCCACAGGGAAGGGTGAGGGTCCCCACGTGGATTAAGTCCCACTTGAAACCAAATCTTGATGGAGGGCAGCAGCTTCACCCATCCTGGCCTGGCGATGATGATGAGGGCTTTATTAATTATTATTTATCAGTTCAAATTTATATTGCATGTACAAAGGGCTCAGGACCAGAAATTGACTCGTGGAACTGGATCGCTGGTATGGGTTTTGTTCTGCGATGCGGAAGGCAGATGAAAGGCCACTGCGTTATATTCCTGGGACAGTCTTCATGGCTGATCGCCGTGAGGATGGCCTATATTTGGACTCTGATATGGCAGAAGAAGATCTCCCGTTAAGGTGCCACAAGTCTTTCTATTGTTTCGGCCTTATCAAGCATCTAAAAGCTTCCTTGCCTGCTGAGGGAGACAATGGAGACTGCCAGTGGGCTTTCCCCGTCTCCAGCGTGATACCTCCACATTAAAAGCTTCATTGAGATGAGATAGGATGCTGTCTGCTCCGGGGGACAAGGAGTGGCTTCCTGTCCTGCCACAGATGTTAAGAAGCTTAGCAGGTCTAGGATAAGAGCGCCGTCATGGCTGCCGCCGGCTACCGACAGCCGTGGCATCACACCGTGGCCGTCCCATCAGCCCAGCGGTATTTGCACAGCCCTCCCTCCACATACCTGCACATCGCCCTGGCTTTTCAAAGTGTTAGAATTCCTCCATGGCACCCTGACTCTTTTTACACTTTGCGTTGGAAAAGCTTTATGTTTTGAGTTGCTCCCCCCAGCGGCTTAGTGTTTAAGTGGCTGAGCTGGAGACCGGAAGGTCGGGGGTTCAATTCCCGAGAGATGCACTTGGGGGACATGAAAGGAGCCTCGTTTGGGCATCCTCTAAAAATCCTTTCGACCCAGAGGAATTTCTGACACAAAATTATTGTCATGTTTTGGGTGCATGAATGGGAAGGGAGAGAGGGTGCATGAAGGATGACCAGTGGTGGCGGACCTGTGGCACCCGATCCTGACCAAGGTTCAAGGTTGACTCAGCCTTTCTGACTCTGAGGAGTGGGGGAAATCATTACACTGATGAAGTGTGGAAAGCTAGAATAATGTGGTTGCATGGTGGAGAGCGTCAAGTCCAGATTGCCAGGGTAAGAAGAGAAGTTGTTCTCCGCAGCCAGGAAAAGTGTCACGGGTCCAGATGGGCTTCGGAGTGCCAGCCCAGATCAAGGGTTTGGTCCTCAGAGGAGCTGGACGACTGGCCATCACTGACCGGTGAGGCTCTCCCCGTCCCCATGGGCTTTGCTTCCCTCTTGTGGCATATCTTCAACGTTACGGCCAGGGAGGTTGTCACTCGTTAGTTGGAGAATTGCAGTGGGGGCAAAACGCTAATCCACAAGCCTTATGTTGCCAGAGAACGGGATGCGTTAGATGATCTTTGGGCGCACCTTCCGACCCTGCCGCTCTAGACCGGGTGTGTGTGTCTGCAAACGTGGCTCTCCAGATGTTCTTGGACTTCAATTCCCAGAAG
Source organism: Furcifer pardalis (assembly GCA_030440675.1). Classification (NCBI taxonomy): domain Eukaryota; kingdom Metazoa; phylum Chordata; class Lepidosauria; order Squamata; family Chamaeleonidae; genus Furcifer; species Furcifer pardalis. Next base: position 21,573,997 of record CP126891.1, on the reverse strand, counting down.
CCCTGATCGGAAGATGTGCTGACTTGGGCTTCTGGGAATCGAAGTCCAAGAACACCTAGAGAGCAACATCTGCAGACCTCTGCTCTAGAACATTGGTGGTGAACCTTTTAAAGGCTGAGTGCCCAAACAGAGGGATGGGGCGAACTTTGTGCTGAGGGGAGGGAGGAAGTGCTCCCATTGGGCTACTGGGCAGAGGGGTGGGACATACTCTGTGCTGGGGAAAGGAAGAAGTGCTCCCATTGGGTTGCTGGGCAGAGGGGTGGGGTGAACTCTGCTGGGGGAGGGAGGAAGCGCTCCCATTGGGCTGCTGGGTACAGCAGTGGGGCAAACTCTGTGCTGAGGAGAAGGAGGGAGTATTTCTATTGGACTGTTGTGCAGAAGGGTGGGACGAACTCTGTGCTGGGGGAAGGGCACACATGCCCACAAACAGGGCTGAGTGCCCCCTCTGGCACATGTGCCACAGGTTTGCCACCACTGCTCTAGAAGAACGATGGGTAGTGGTGTCTGTACATGATCGTGAGTCAGGTGTTCGGGTAGTGTGTTAACAGTCATCTCATTCGATTCCCCTGTTTTGGGGAAGGTGCCTTTTGACTCCCGAAGCCAGCGAGAGAAAACGCTCTTTGCGTGATCTGACTGGAAAGAAAGCGCACCTTTCCATGCCCCAGGCGCTTTGGCTGAGCCACGGGAACCATCTCCTATCACCTCGATTTGGAAGCTGCCTCTTGGCGGCTTGCAGAGGGAAAGACGCCTGCCTTGCCAAACCGCCAGCCCTGTTCACCCCCATCCTGTTTTTAAAAAATTCCTGAGCATCTGTGATGTGCTTTGCTATTTTGTTTTTATTTTCCCTGTAAAGTGTGCAACCGAGGCGCATGTCTTGCCAGACCGGTCTTTGGGGACGCAGTTGCAAATAGAAAACACATTGGATCTGGGAACGGGGGCCACGAGTGCTGCCCGTGCAGGAGCAGCACAGGAAGTGATGTGCGCTGGCGTCGTTCTGCATCCAGGCGCTCGCGCTGTTTTTTTGCCTCCAGCCCTGTGACGTTTGTTTCACCTCGTGTGACCCTCTGATTCACACACAACGCAATGCCAGGGTTGCCTTGAATCTGGGCTCTTTGAGACAGCAGGCGCGATCCAGAAGGGATGGGCAGGATGGTTCCCATTGGGTTCCTTTTGGCAGAATGCGTCCCATTTATTTCTGTTCCACTTGGAAATGTTGCGGAGATTTTGATGAAACGAAGCTATTCCAACATGTTGCTTTTCTCCTGACCTTGGCAAGCATTTCTCTCCCCCCCCCCCCTTTTGCAATTTGTATTTAATCAAGTTCCTTCTTTGCTAAGAGCAGGCGTTGCTTTTCCTCCATCTCCCCAGGGAATTCTCCTCTAAAGTTTTCCGTACTCTTCCCAGACTCGCCAGGAGGTGGCATTGAAATGTTTCAGAATCGCACATGTGCCAGGATGGGCCTTTCATATTGCCAGTGGGTGAAATCCAGCTATGAACAAAAGAGCATCTTTCTTTCTTTCTTCTTCTTCGTCCTGAGAATATAGTGATAATAATAATAATTTTGTGTCAGAAACTATTCTGGGTTGAAAGGATTTTTGCTGGGGGCGTTTCGCTGCTTCGTATAACGAAATTTTCACTACACGAGTCAACATTTTCCTTCAAATTCGTTTCGTTATAAGAGCCCTTCGTTATGTGGGCTTTTACTCTACTTGCAATTTCTTGCTTTCAGACTGCTAGGTTGGCAGGAGCTGGGGTGGACAACGGGCGCTCATTCTGTCATGCAGTACCCGGGTCTCGAACTCCCGACTTGCCGGCCTCCCAAGGCGAGCTTCTTAACCACTGAGCCACTGTATCCCCTTGTGAGAATATAATGTCGTGGCCTTTCATCTGCCTTTTGCATCACAGCGCGACCCTCATACTACCACCGATCCAGTTCCACGAGTCACTTTCTGGTCCTGAGCCCTTTTGGCACGCAAAGTCCTCCTCGTTATTATTATTTTTCTAGAAAGAGGACTAAACGAGGGACCAGCTAGGATGGGACCCTGTGGAAGAAGAAGGAAGGGGCAGTCGGGACAGGAAGGGGAAATGCGATGGCAGCCACAAGTCCCAGACATGACCTAGGTGAAGAACATAGGCCAGCGATGGCCAAACTTGGCACTCCAGGTGTTCTTGAACTTCAATTCCCAGAAGCCCTGATCAGCAGGAGTGCTGACTTAGGCCTTCTGGGAACTGAAGTCCAAGAACACCTGGAGTGCAAAGGTTTTCCATCATGGGCATAGGGTGTACAGAGGGGATCCTATAAACCATCAGGATTTAAACCCTCTTTCTTTCTCTTGTGCCTGCAGGAGGCAGACAGTGGGGAGGATGACTGCCGGTTCCAACCCCGGAGGTGAGTGTTACACACCTGTTCCTGCGCACGTTTCCAACATGCTTTGGTTGCTCTCAGGTCACCGCTGTGGTTTGTCCGCCTCCAAATGCTTCCTGGTCTTTGCATGGAAATGTGGGAGAACTTCGTTTCTCTCTGGCGGCCGGATGTTGGCCCGCAGCGGCAGACTTAGGGCCCGCTTCTGAATCTGCTCTAATATCTTCTCTTGGATTTGAGGGATAAATGCCAGAGTGGAGAAGGCAGCTTCACAGAGAATGTCAAATAGACCAATGCAAAGCAAAATAAATTGTACATGAATTAAACAGTCGGATAATTATCGTCCTCATCATCTCGAGGCCAGGATGGATGAAGCTGCTGCCCTCCATCAAGAGGGATTCAAGTAGGACTTAATCCATTTGGGGACCATCACCCTTCCTTCCCTGTGGATTTAGGCACCCAAAGCTGCTAGTCCTCAGGGTGGTCAGGTTAGTTAAGCACCACTTGACACTCACGGTTCAGTTACTGGCAGTAGGGTCTACTTTATTACCATAGCAGTATTGCCTGGCCAGACACTTCTAATACTACAGTTCCCAGAAACCTCCAAACAATGAGAGAAAATTCCTTCTTTTGGGGGCATTGAACTCTCTTTGTGGGGAAAGCAGCGTTTGTCAGAAGTCGGAGTCAAGGCCGAAATCGTCTCCCATGCCAGGCCATCTCCCTCCCCATCTGTCTCAGTTTTGTTTCCTCTGGGCTTCTCTTCCGGCCGAGGACTCGCTGCCTTCCAGAGGGGCAAAGGATGATGGGAGGTGTAATCCACTGACACCTGGAGGGTTTGGATCCTTCGCAGCCCCCTTCCAGGGTCTCTTATGAGCAAAAGGGTCTTTCCTGTCTGCTTCTTGCCCTTTGAGCGGGAGGTGTCCCAAACCGGTGCGGTCCCTGAGCAAAATAAGTTCTGTGAGATCAATCTTGGCCTTTCCTGCCTTCATTCGCGGTTTCAAAAGCTAAGCCGTGCTCCTTGCCTTAAGAAATGAGAAATATAATGGAGACGAGGGGGTTCCCAACATAAGGCCCGTGGGCCAGATCTGGCCCATGGCACCATTTGCGAGTGTGTGTCTGTGCGTGCGAGGCCCATAGCGACATCGAGAAAACAGATCGCCCTTCCCAACCCCGTTCTAGTTGTTCACGTCGGTTGTCATCTCTCTCCATAGACCAGCAGTGGCGAACCTTGGCAACGCCTGGGGTTCTCAGACTTCGATTCCCAGAAGCCCAAGTCAGCACACCTGCCGATCGGGGCTTCTGGGAATGGAAGTTCAAGGACATCTGGAGTGCCAAGGATGGCCGTCGCTGCCATAGACTTGGGGCTTGGGAGGACATGGGTGGAAGTTCCATGTGTTCGTGAGCGCATAGGAGATAACGCATGCGGCATATTTCGAATGCTTTTTTGCCATGGGAAAAGATCCCGAGGGCCTCCGATAGGTCTGTCCTTTTGCCCTCTGACTTCCTTACACAAAAAGCCGGCGAGGATCAAAATCTGAGATTCTCTAAACTTTCCCACCCACCCTGGTTTGATTTTTTAGGCCGCTTCCAGAGTCTGTTTCCTGAACAAAATCTCTTCTCCCCCCCTCCTGCCTTCCTTGATGGGGGCGGCAACCGATTCTGTTTCTGCTCTTCTAGAAACAGCCATTGAAACGTATCCTGTACAGGGAGAAGACAAAGCCCCAGAACGATGGGATGTAATCGGGGGGCTGGAATATCCTTATTTAAGTTGGGACAAAATGGCCGCCCCCATCCTGCAGGCAGGGCAAAATGGCCGTCTGACCCCCGAAGCTGACAGAGAGAGCGTGACCCGGCCCACGGCTTCAAAAGGTTGGGAGCCCCTGGATGGTGGACAAATCCCTATGAACCTCATCGACTCCAACGTGTGTCCCAAGTTTTGCCATCCCGGTTTAATCGGTGGGGAGGGGACTGTGGTGGCTCAAGCGTTTTAAGACGCCGAACTCGACAACTGGAAGGTTCGGCAGTTTGAGAACCGTCTTGTTTTGCCCTCCTGATTTAATCAATGGGGAGTGCCTTGATTGCCTTTCTTTCTTCCCGATTAGTTTCTGAACTGATTCAGAGACAAAAAGTGATGCAAAACTCGGGAAGACGTGACCTGAATCGCCCCCTTCAAAACAGAGCTCAGTTTTTGCAAACCCGCCTTGGTGGCTTCCTTTGCTGAGTCAGTCCATTTCACGCCCAGCCTTCCTCTTCCCCTGGTGTTACCGTTTTGTCCTCTGGGGCTTCTTTCTCTTCTCCTCATGGTGGGCCCGAAACCGGACACTCTCCAGGGAGCCAGTTTCACTCCTGGGGGGGGGGGGGGGAAGATGCGTATGGAACTGGTCTCCTTCTGAATTGGTGCAGAGAAATAAAAGCAGGGATCTAAGCCGGGGTGGCCAAACTATGGCCTGTAGGCCATATCCGTGGCCCCGGCACCAATTCATCCAGCCCACACCACCCTCGTCGCTCCGAGAAGCAGAAGTAGAACGTGTCCCCTGGGGCCGGATGAGTTAGTGCCCGGGGCCGGATCTGGCTCGCAGGCCGTCGTTTGGGCACCCTTGGTTTAAGCAAAGAAAATGGCAGCCTACAAATCTATCTCAACCTGTTGCAAAATGGATTGCAAGGCAAGTTTTTTTTTGGGAGGGGGAGGAGGCAGAGGAACTGAGCTTGTGAAAGTTACTTTGGGTGTGTGTTTGGGGGGGCAGGGGCGGCGGGGGCGGAATAGCCGTCTGCCTTATCTCTGACCCTGTTTGCATTCCCTTCAGCTTCCCTTATCGGGGAAAGTCATCTGGTCGTCTCTCCCTTAGACCTCCTGGAGCTTTGCCGGTGTGACAGGAAGCTGCGATGATGGGGGTTCTAAGTGTCTGAAGCAGAGGAGCAAAGGGGGAAGGAGTTAAAGATCTTTAGTGGGGGAATCCATCTTTTCCTGGCCCCAGTAGCATGAATGGATGTGCGGCCTTCCATATGCTGATGGGTGGCCAGCATTGTTGGCTCAAACCAGCATTGTTGGCAATGAAAGATGATGGGAATCGTAGTCCAATGTCATCTGGAAGGCTCTGTGACACCCCCCCCCCCTTTCCAAACCCATCTGCTCTGGGTGTAGGAGAAGGCGACACACTTTGGACATGCATCACAACAGGGGTTCCCAGCCAAAGGCTGGTTTTCAATGCATTCCTATGGGTAACCGCGTTTCAGTTAAAGCGTTTTGGTTTTCATTGCATTCCTATGGGAAGTTGCATGCAATGCATTCCCTATGGGAAATTAGTTTAAAGTAATTTTTGCTTTAAGAAACGTCCCGGGGAACGCATTGATTCGGTTAGCCGAGGTTTTACTGTATGTTGCTTATTTCATCATAATGGAGTGTCCAGTTGTTCTCTCCATATGTTGACTTTAAATAGATAGTTTTCTTAAAACTCATATATATTGTAATAGTGTCAGGTTCAATCTGGAAAGTTTTGTTTCCCTTTCAATCGGGGACTTCCTTCTCAAAGGCCAAACGTTTCTGAAGAGTCCAAACAAGCGGCGGCATCACTTCGTCAAACAAAAACAAAAGAGCCATTGAATTTGATGGGCTACCTGAGAAAGACCAAGGAAAGCGAGTCAAAACCAAACTTGAACTTTCCGTGGAAGCCGAAATAGCAAAAGAGAACTTATTGAACTTTGGGCAACTAACAAGAAGAAAAGAAAGCTAAGAAAAGTGGAAGGCAGGAGGAAAGGAGGACGACTGAACACAAGATGGACGGACCTAGTCACGGAAGCCACGGCCTTGAGTTTGCAAGACCTCGACTTGGCTGTGGATGAGCCGACCTTGGTTAATGGATAGGATTTCCATAATTCAGAAGCAGCTGGACAACACCTTGAAGGATGGACGCAAAAGAGAGTCCCCTTCCTAGCAGTTCGAAATTGCAAGACATTGCAAGTAGATAAATGGGGACCACTTGGGTGGGAAGGTAAACAGCGTTCCGTGTGCTCCGGTTTCTAGTCAGGCCTGCCACACGACCACGGAAATGTCTGCAGACGCAGACAGAGCTGGCTCTTTGGCTAGGAAACAGATGAGCACTGGACCCTAGAGTCAGATATGGCTGGCTTTTGAGCAAGGATGACCTTTACCTTTACTAGGAAGGAGGTGAATAGCTCCTGGCAGGCTGAGCTGATCTTTCGAAATTCTCAGAGTAATTCATACCTTGGGCCAAATTTGGCCACCTGGCTGTCAATTTTTTTTGCATAACCCCGAGGAACTTTGTGCCGCAAGTTTGAGCATGAAGCACAAATTCGCTTGTGGGGAAATTTGATTTTTTTTTTGGGGGGGGGGGCTGGGTTGGAAGACAGATGTGGTGGTCTTTTGGGATACTGTATGAACCCTGTCTCGACCTGTCTCTTCCCCCTGGCCTACCTCGGTGGGAAGTTGTGACGGTTGAAAGGCCCCAGTTGTGGGCTTGGCTCAGAACCAACCCGGGGTGGAGGAATCATTTTCGTTGTGGCAGATTAATTATATATTTAGGAACTGACTTTGTGGCTCCAGATCAGAGGATCTCCCGGTGGGACGGAGACAGGGAAACGGCCTCGCCAGTTTAAAACAGGAGAAATCATTGGAGGCATGGGGGCCACATGAACTAGTGCTGCAGGCCAGATGTGGCCCACAGGCCTTAGGTTGGGAACCCCTGATTTCGAGGCAGTGGAAACCACCCTCTCATCTAGAATTCTGGCTACAGCCCTGGGGCCACATGAAATGGTGCCGTGGGCCGTAGGTTGAGAATCCCTGCCCTAGAGGGATGGTTAGGATGATTATACTGTAAATCCCAGGGAACGGCGAAAGATGGCCAGATCTCATGGGAGGGAGGAGAAATTGAGAGAAGGATGGATGGATGATGGATGGATGGCGGGGTCCTCAAAGCTTAACCCGGGCTATTGAAAAGGGCAGGCCTCCCTCCTTCCCTCCCTCCCTCCCTCGCGGGGGCGTGGCCTTCCTCCTCCTCCTCCTCGTGGCCGGGCCAGGCCCCGCCCCCTCTGCCTGCCCCGGGGCTGGACGATCGGACCGAGAGGCAGGCGGCCGGCCGGCGAGGTCGGGGGCCGGCTCGCTCTTGCGCACTGCGCGCCGGGCCGGCCCCGGAGAAGGAAGAGGCGAGAAGAGCCGAAGGAGCCGGGAAGGGGAAAGGACGGGACCCGCCGCCGATCCCCGCCATGCGCCCCTGGTCCTGACCCGCCGCCGCCTCCGGCCGGCCAGGGAGCTCAGCCGGCCGGGCCGCCAACCCCAACCCCCGGGTCCTGGTCCCTACCGTCCCCCAGTGGCCCTGCCCGCCGTCGCCCTCCTCCTCCGGCCCGAGATGATCCCCTACTTCTTAGACAACGCCGTCGCCTCCCCGGACGCCATCCGACAGCTGTGAGTCTTTGGGGCGGGGCGGACAACAAGACCCATCAGCCACCAACCCCCCCCCCCCGCAGCACTGGGTACCGGCCGGGGGCGGTGGGGGGACTGGAGTCTGCGAGTGGAGGGTTGGCCTGACCTTCTTTCCTTTCCTTCTTTTTTCATTCCTTTCCTTTTTCCAAGCCTTTTTCTCCCTCCTTCTCTCCCCATCCCAAACGCCGCTTTAAATCCCCCCCCCCATCGGTTCTGTTTCAGTCTGTTCGGAAGGCGCCCCCTCCCCATAAATCACCCAAAGAGAGGCTCCAATGGGAAACCTTGGGGGCTCTTGTTTGGAGGGGGGGTTTGTCTCCTCCTCTCCCCGCCACCCCCTTTCCAAATTTCCCCCAACTGGAGGAGTTTGGAGAGTAAGAATGAAAAAAAAAAGGGGGGGTTCTTTTAAAGCTTTCCAAGACAATTCTGGATGCCCACAATGGAGGAAATGACCTGGAGAAGGGGGGCGGTGACCCTGGGGAAGTTTGGGGTTGCCTAGACGTTTTGGAGGGGGTCTTGAATGCTCTGCCCCCGCTCCAGGCAGATGTTTCCCTTGATTCTTATTTGACTTGTTTGCTTACTTTACAGCCTAGACCCAAACAGTCCTATTATTCCCCACACACACATCCCCCCCCCCCCGCGAAAGAATTGCTCCCCTCCTGCCAAGGGCCCATCACAAACTGTTGGTGAATCAGAGAATAAACAATACAAAACATTTTTAAAAGTCAAAGCTTTATGGCACATTTAAAGATTCGCTTCTGCATTTTAATGTGAGCTTTCGTGGATCGACTCCACTCGGTCCTACTTAAGCGGGAGACTTCATGGCATGGATTTATACATATCAGGTACAGAGGTCCACAAGGGTTGGCTCGCATAACCGATAGCTATTTACGATCAATAATAACATGCAATCGGCGTGGCTGTTTTACTGCCAGGAATAACAGAAGCTCCCTAGTTTGGGCTCAGATTTATTACCGTGAAGTTTGCTGCTCTTGCAAATGGTTAGTGGATGGGTGCAAAATAAACATTTTCTGGCATTGCAGGTCTGCTAAGGAGTTAATTAGGGGCTGCAGTGGTGGCTCCATAGGTTAAGAAGCTCATAGGCAGTTTGAGACCCGAGTACTGCAGGATGGACTGAGCGCCAGTTTCTGTCCCAGCTCTTGGGGGCATGAAAGGAGCCTAATTCAGGCATCGTCCCCTGAGCGGAGTTTCTCCAGCAAAAATCCTTTCAACCCAGAGTAATTTCTGACATATTATTATTATTATTATTATTATTATTATTATTATTATTATTATTATTATTATTATTATTATTATTATTATTATTATTAATTGAGGATGGTGTGGCTGGAGATGGCTCACTAGCAAAGACTCCTCCATAGGTATTTGAAGCAGAGAATACAGAGTCAGGCGAGGACGTGTCTTGTTTCCAAGCTTTTCCGCCGAAGGGTTTCTGCCGCCTGAGTCTTCCAGTCCCTCCAAGCTAAAGCAACCCAACCCAGCTGGGAGGGACTTGGCTCCCCCTCCCTCCTTTTGTCTTCTGTGGCTTTCCCCGTGAGCAAGGATTGGGTCCCGAGTCACCTTTACCTGAAGGAAAGGCCTGGCAAACAGGTGGGCTGAAGGCCCTTCCTCTTTTATCCCCCAATTCTTGTCCATTCAGTGCCCCCTCGATCTACACTCCATGGGGTGGAGCAGGCTTTACACGCAAGTAAGCCCACAGAGGGAGGGCTGCCTTCACTTCCCGCAAGTCCGCTCCGCTTCCTTTGTTCTTCAGCGATGTGTCTCATTTCCTCTGTTATGTTGTTTTTCATTGACTCTTGCTTTATTCATTTCATTTCCTGCACCTCCGTCCGTCCGTGGGATCTTTCCTGTGCCGTCCGACCCGACAAAAGGAATGAGCTGCTTCGGAGCACAGACCGTTGGGTCTACATCTAAAACGTGGCTCCGTATACAGCAGGGATATTTCAGAGTGCCTAGTGGTTAGATCACACACACAACCTCCTTTCCTTTGGGCTGATAACAGTCTATTCTGGCTTTCCTGTCTTGAGGCCAAACCTTCCCACAGATCTCGAACCGGCCTCTCGAATCCATGTCCGTGAGGTGGTCTTGTGGCCATATTCTTCGCCCCTTTGGAGATTGGGGGAAGAGACTGGCGTAAACTCTATCACCCCTATCAAGTGTCCCAATCTGGCTCTCCAGGAATAGCTCCGGGGACCGTCCGAGGGGGCAAACCAGCATTCGTCGGCTTGTTCGCTCTGCTCTGCAAAAGCTGTTTTCTGCCAGCAATGCTCGGCCAAAAAAGGTCGCATTTGGGGTGACTTTCCCCCTGCACCCCGATTCTTTTCAACCCCTTTCTTCCCTTCCTTGGCTTCAAGACCTGGCGGATGCTGTAAAAACAAGGTTTATTGTGTGTGTTGTCCTTTTAAAAGCAAAATGCGGTTCCATCCCTCTGTTGATCATTCGGGTTTGGCCGATTGTTTTTGGTAATTAGGGCAGACAGAAAAGTAGATCTTCTCCAGCCCTGCGATGGCTTCGCAGAGAAAACAGAAAAGCTTATTTCAGATTCTGCTTGGAGGCGCATCAAAGGATTTTTATCCAGGAAGAAGAAACCGCCCGGCCGATGCATGGCCTTCTGAACATCGACTCCTATAGCCCGAGCATTGGGTGGTTGGAGGATTTCATATGAATAATAATAACTGTAGTTGGAGTTCTTGTAAATAAGATTAAAAAAAAAAAAGCCCAGAGTCAAATTGAGGCCCCAGGGAACATGGGTTGGATGGTCCTTGAACTGTATTTCCTTTTGAAGTCTGTCTCGGATGCTTGGGTTGCAGGAACGAAAAATTTTCTGCTTTTTCCTGAAAGGTTCCTCTGTGTGACTCTTTGGAGCAGGGGAGTCCAAACTACGGCCTGTGGGCCTGATCTGGCCCCTGATACCAATTCATCTGGCCCACACCGTCCTTGTTGTTCCCGGAAGCAGAAGTACGGGCGTGTACTTTTTAATCCTGTTTACTCCTTTTTTTACACCTTTTTTTACTGTGTTTTAAGTGTTTTTAAAGTTTGTTAGCCGCCCTGGGTCTTTGTGAGGAGGGTGGCGTAAAAGTTTGATTAAATAATAAACAAATTAACAAGGATAGTGTGGGCTGGATGAATTGGCATTGGGGCCTGGATCCGGCCCACGGGCCGTAGTCTCCACCCCTGGATTAAGCAGAAACAATGGGAGCTTAAAACCTATCTTGTCCTTTTGCAAGACAGATGGCAAGGCATGTTTGACTTCCACTTCCAGTCAGAGGAACCCCGTGGCGGCCTGCTGAACCCCATGACCGGCCTGTGGCCTGAAAAATTTGGGCACCCCTGCTTCGGAGGTTTGCCCTTCTGCCAGGCACATTCGTGACTCTGGAAGGGGCTGCAAATTGGTTGTTTTGTTTCAGGGCTCTGGCAAACGAAAGTTTATCTAGTCCTTTGCCGTTCCATCTGCCGAGAACAATGTGGTGGCATCTTGCAAACCAAGCACCGGGCAGTCTTTTAAAGGGGTCTGGGAAGATTATTATTATTACATTTTTTTGCAAGATCATTTCTGCTAGTCTCAAACAGGATTTTTATTATTTTTTTATGTATATTTTTTTCATTTGGGATTTTTGTGTGTGCAGAAAATCTCTCGCCACCTGTCTGTCGCCTCTTAACCATCTCAGAACCAACATCTTCATCCCAAAACTGGTGTCCCCCCCCGAGGGCCCATTTCCCCGTCCCCTTTATGGTGGGACTCGAGAAATGTGTTGACACAAGTTTTGCTCAGGTTGGAGAAAAACAAATGTTGTCTTTATGCAATACATAATTAACCTGTGGAATTCGCCGCCTGGGAGCTGGCCTTCTGGGAACTGACCTAGAGGAGGAAGAAAAGTCCTTGAACCAGAACAGTGGTCAGTGGCAGCGAGTTGTGATAGAGAAGGGGTTCTCAAACAAGGGCCCTGTGGGCCAAATCTGGCCCACAGCACCATTTCATCTGGCCCACGTTGCCTCCAGACACGGGACACATTTATGACAGCCGTAGATGTGGTTTACGGCACGTTTAGGGTGGTGGTGGGGACCAACAGTCCACACCGCTCACCTGTCTGAGGGGGCACTGTCTGGTCCACACAAGGTTGAGAACCCTTATGGTAGAACCTCCCTCTTCCAGCGCACGGTATCTGAGTGCCCTGCAAGAGACAATACCATTAAAGTTACCTTCATTCCTTTTTCGCTGGTTCCTGTCTAGCCTTTGAGAAGGGATTACTGAAACATGACAGGCCCAGGTCTCATCCAAGAGGACTGCTTTTAAGAGGATGGGCCAGAAAATCTGGACCGTGACCAATTTAAGTCTCATTGGTTTCAGACAGTCATGTGAATACGTCTCAAAGTGCGTTTCTCCAAAAGGATAAATTTGCTTAGTGGCCTTTGCTTCGAATAGTTTAAAATTGCATTGAGCGCGACCTTCTCTCCACGACAACTTTGTGTAGTAGGCCACAGAACTTAAATATATATATATCCACATTTCAGCAAGAGAGGCGGTTCACATACACCCTCGCTGTGAACAACAATCCTGGTTTACCGTTATAGCCGGAACTCAAGCTTGTTGTTTTAGTCATTCCGAGCTGGTTTATTCAGCGATTTAGATGGGGCCTTCCATGATCAGAAGCTAAAAAGCGCTGTAGAAAATGAGACAAAGATTAAACTGGTGCGTCTCCCAGTTTAAGATAAGTTGGCGAGATGTTTGGTTCCTGGTATGTCAGAGAAAGAGCCCCCACGGATCCACCCTTTCCTTCCCTGCCACGGGGAGATAAACCCTTGCGGCAAACAAGAGATTATTTCTTCCAAAGCGGTGTCAGAGAGATGTCTGTGAGATATTTAAACCTTTTCTATCTATGTTGTGGGTTTTCTGGTTGGAAGACGAGATATTTAACCCTTTCTATCGACATTGTGGGTTTTGTGGTTGGAAGATGGCGTGCAGAGCATCGGGGAGAATTCTGATCGTTCCTATTTCTAAAACTGCCAATATTGTTGGTCTAGAGCAGTGGTCTGCAAATGTGGCTCTCCAGATGTTCTTGGACTTGAATTACCAGGAGCCCAAGTCAGCACTCCTGCTGATTGGGGCTTCTGGGAATTGAAGTCCAAGAACATCTGGAGAGCCACATTTGCAGACCAAGGGTCTAGAGTGAGAAAAGAGGCGATACGCGGAAAAGATTTTCATTTTGAGGGGCGGCTTGGCGGCTAAGATGCTGCACATGACGACTGGAAAGTTGTCAGGCCAGCAGTTTGAGACCCGAGTACTGTACGACAGAGTGAGCTCCCGCCGTCTGTTCCGGCTTCTGCCCACCTAGCCATTAGAAAGCAAGACATTGCAAGTTGATCAATAGGGACCACTTTAGTGGGAAGGTAAACAGTGTTCCATGCGCTCTGGTGTCTAATCCTGCCTGCCACGTGTCTGCAGACTCAGACAGTGCTAGCTCTTTGGCTGTAAACAGAGATGAGCACTGAACCCTCGAGTCGGATACGACTGGCTTTTGAGCAAGGGCGACCTTTCAGGCATGTGTGTTCAAAAGCATTATTTTTCCCATGCCTTGTGCGTTCAGGTGTGTCCTTACTTTGTTTATTATTATTATTTTAATTGACTTTGGTCTGCTCTTTTGTAGTCAGATCCCTGCTTAAGCTAGCTTACTCTAAACCTATATAGGAAGATGAACATTTCTCTCACCCCACAGCATTGGGGGCGGGGGGGGGGGAGATGGGGGAGATTTGAAACACCTTTTTTTTTACACCTGTGCAAAGATGAATATTTTGGACGGAGGTGAGAAAGACATTCATTTTGTTTGGCTCAAAGTGAGAGAGGGGGATTTGAACCCACGGCATTTGTATAGGTAAACATACCTTGTTTATGTGTTGATTGAACACCTATCTCGTCTTTGATTAGATGGTCTAGAGTCGGAGTGCCCAACCTTTTCATGCTGGGGGCCGGGTCATTCTTGAGTCAGCTTCAAGGGCTGGGTGGCGTGAGCAAAGCACGGAAGCCATCTTTACAGCTGCTTGTTGTCTCCGGGTTCCCCTTATGACCATCCATCGATCTGAACATCTGTATGTCCCCCTGCCTGCCTGCCCCAGATAACGCCTGGTGCCTCTGACGAAGCAGGCTTTGGTCTGCTTTGGAGTAGAGGTGTAGCTTGTCCGTCTCTTGCGTCCAAGAGGAAAGAGCTGCCATTTTAAATGTGTTTCCCTCTGCGAAAGCACTTGCCTTTGTTAGAATTATTATTGGCGTCAATTGTTTGGCGGCTTAGACGACGCCCTGGCGCGATCGGAAAACTCAAACACCTGGAGTGAGGGCACAGTGCGTTAAGCACTCTCCCCTGACGTTAAGACACGTTGGCGTGATGTACGGAGTAAAATAATCCTACCCGCTGTTTGATTTCAGTGACTTTGGAGCGTTAGAGGTAGGGGATGGGTTGTTTGTATCCAACAGTGTTCCTGATTGTGGATAGGTTTGTTTCTCAAAGGGCAACTGTTTAGTGCAGTGACATTTCACATGCATTACAGGGACCTTTTGGCGCCGAGTCCCCAGGCTCTGAATTTCACGGGGCGTTAAGTTTTCTCTGCATGTCAAGGCAAGATCACTCAGTAAGAGTGAAGAATTTAGCAAGCGCCTTTCACCTCCCTACCATAGAGCATGGGTTCTTAACCTTTAAAAGTTGAGAACTCTACGACAGTAGAGCCCCAAATTGTTGTGACTATAGAGCACCGATACGGTCCGTACGGAAATGGAGACCCACCTTCTAGGTGAAAATGACCAAGGTAGTCTTCCTTTAATATGGGGGTTTTCAACCTTTTCAAGCCGAGGGCCGTGTCTCAACCAGCTTTGGGCTGGATAGCCATTTTGCTTTGCCTGCACGATGAACACGCCTTGACCTCCGACCTTTCTGCTCAGTTCTTTCAGCCTTGCCGGCCTCTTCCTCCCAACTCAAAGACCTTTGAATCTTCTCTTCTCCCCCCTTCATCCACTTATCATCTTATGGGACAATTCCACAAAGGTCGCTCTTGCTCGGAAGCCAGTTTTATCCGTCTCTAGGGTTCAGTGCTCATCTCCATTTACAGCCAAAGAGCCAGCATAGTCTACATCTACAGATGATTCCATGGCCACATGGCAGGCAGGACTAAACACGCTGTGACCTTTCCTGCCAAAACATTACCTATTTATCTACTTGCAATTTCTTGCTTTCAAACTGTTAGGTTGGGGCTGCGACAATGATGGGAGCTCGCTCCGTCGTGCAGCACTCAGTTCTCGAACCGCCGACCTTCCAGTCATCGAGTTCAGTATCTTAGCCGCTAAGCCACAACAGTTCCTTCAGTTCCAGAAAGTCTCATTGTAGAGCAGCCTCACACACAACAAAGGGCCTTTTCTTTAGTCCCAAGAGTCTGTCTGACTCAGTCCATCCTCAGTAGTAGAAACGGCACCATCTGGCACAATGCCCGTGTTTGTGGAGCAGGTAAGAAAGTGACCAGTGTGTTGGATCGTTGGTTACAGTTTGTTGCTGCATGGTTCAAAATCTGGACCCTCCCTATAATTGACCCTCAAACGCCAGACAGTTTCTCCCTTTCCTCCAGGGGGTGGGTGGGTTTGGAACCGGGGGCTTCTATTCTTAGCCTCCACCTGGCAGGGCTGAGCTTTCAAGGCCGACAACCTCGGCTCCAAAGCAGCCTGCCTTTTTCTATTGCTTGCCGGCCGTTGCCACAACATGGCCCGGAGCATTTTTACATTCCCCGTTGGCCTTTCGCGGCTCCAGCTAAAGTCGCCACTCACAGGATTCGATGCCGGAGTTGCCTTTGTGCTGCGTGGAAACCTGAGCTGCTTCTTGGCATCAGTGGTGGCGAACCTTGGCACTCCAGCTGTTTATGGACTTCCATTCCCAGTAGCCCAAGTCCCTGCGGATCCACACGAATGGGTCTACTGGCACTCTAGGTATTCTTGTACACGCAGTAAACCCATTCGTGTGGATTCACAAGGACTTGGGCTTCTGGGCATTGAAGTCCCCAAACAGTTGGAGTGCCAGTACACCCATTTGTGT
The DNA here is from genome assembly GCA_030440675.1 of Furcifer pardalis. Taxonomy (NCBI): domain Eukaryota; kingdom Metazoa; phylum Chordata; class Lepidosauria; order Squamata; family Chamaeleonidae; genus Furcifer; species Furcifer pardalis. The sequence goes on along the minus strand of CP126891.1, from coordinate 21,558,114 downwards.
GGATTCACAGAGACTTGGACCTCTGGGAATTGAAGTCCAAGAACAGCGCAACTGCCAAGGTTCGCCATCACCGATGTACAGCGTACGCAGAAGGGGGGTTTCCAGGCCCCACTTACGAAACGTGTCTTGTGAATTGTTGTGAATGAGCTCCACTTCTTGCTTGGGGTGGCATGCAAGGATCTCGTCTCCCCTACTTTATCCTCGTGATAACGTCCCTGCGCGGTCGTCCAGGCTTGGGGAATCTGACCAGCTCAAGGTCTTCGGAAAAGACCACCGTGCCTGCTTTTTGGAAGGCACCAGGTTTCATTTGATGTGTCGTGAGCCAGAAGACTCGTGCGGCGGGTAGTTCCTAAGACTGTGTTTGCCGCTGCCAATCCAGGTAGATAACACTGCCTGCTTCAAATATGGCAGAAGTCTGGATTCTGTACCTCCGGGATAATTTTGGATAAGCGATGGGTTTAACGGCTGACTCATGGAAAGGAATAAAGTCTACCTGCGGTGTTTGGAGATTTATTTTGCTTTTCCTTAGACTTTGGACAGGAATCAATAACCGAACTCTTGGCTGCTCCACCTCCGCCTCACTGATGTGCCCGGTGGTGACTCATGAGCATCTGCTCTCCTTGAGCTAAGGCGCTGGCGATAGGGTTAAGGCTCCCATCGGCTGCTGTGCCTGCGTTTTGTTGGGGAAAGGCTTGTGCTGAATGATTGATGGAAAGTTTACTCCAGGCAGAAAGTGCTCCTGGTAACCTAATCATGGTCGAGAGTGCGGGCGGGAGGGAGACCTCTTCTCTGCATCGCACGCCCGTTCTGTTGCATCTTGGCGTTGGAAGGTAACATTTGAGATTCTACTCTAGGGTCCACTGCTCATCTCCGTTGATAACCAAAGAGCCAGTGCTGTCTGCGCCTGCAGGTGTTTCTGTGGTCATGTGGCAGGCATGACTAGACACCGGAGTGCACGGAACGCTGTTCGCCTTCCCACCGAAGTGGTCCCTATTTATCTACTTGCAGTGCCTTGCTTTCGAAGTGCTAGGTTGGGCAGGAGCTGGGACAGAGACAGGTGCTCACGCCATCATGCAGCTCTCGGGTCTTGAACTGGCCTCTTGTACCTGATGTGCCTTGCATTTTGGGAATGGAATGGAAAGCTTGGTGGAAATTCCTTGCTGTTCGTTCATCTGCTCTGCTGGGCCAGCGGTGGGTCAGTGGTTTAAAAGCTCGCCTTGTTAGCTGGGAGGGGAGGAAGTCGGCAGTTCAAGACCCGAGTACTCCATGACAGAATGAGTGCCCGTCTCTGCCCCAGCTCCTGCTAGCCTAGCAGTTCAAAGGTGATGACAACAGTTAAATCTCTAGCAACTCCTAAACCAGGATGAGAATTTGTGAGCCTGAAAAGTGAGGGTGGGGGGAGGAAAGGCCCTCTAAAACCAAAGGATTCCAGCATTAGTGGTGCAGGAACGATGCATACTGAAAGGTGAAGTAATTCTGATGGATAGGAGGCTCTCGCGAAGCACACCCTCAGCCGCACCGTAACCATACAAGCGTCAGTGAATTGTGACATCGCAACCGAGACGGTCATCGCAGAATGTCAAGATCGGAGTGGCTTGCAGCGGAAGAAAAACAGTTCCTCTAATGTGGTTTGCTGAATTGCGTCCTGTTTGTTCGAATGACGTGTTGTTTTGGCTTTCAAGTCATCTAGTAAAATGACTTTTTTTGTCGTTCACAAGGGAAAGGAGCCGAGGACCTTCCTGAAATCCTGCGATTGCTACTTTTCAGGGAGGCGCTTCGGAGAACGTAAAAACAAACAGACGCCTCTGTGCCTTAAGCGGACTTCTGTTTGCAGAGAGCCAGCGGGGGCCGCATTTCACAAGGGAAAGGAGCCGAGGACCTTCCTGAAATCCTGCGATTGCTACTTTTCAGGGAGGCGCTTCGGAGAACGTAAAAACAAACAGACGCCTCTGTGCCTTAAGTGGAATTCTGTTTGCAGAGAGCCAGCGGGGGCCGCATTTTTGTCCGGCCGGAGCACCTTTCCGTGGCAACAGCCGAGCCAGTATCCTGGCTACGGCAGGCCTCATTTTGTGGGTTTCTCGAGGCTTCTGGGAGGGGAAGGAATCCGAGGGAGAGACTCATGCGTGCATGGGTGTTGCTATCCGGACAATGCACCTTGGCACGGGCGCGACCGACCTGGTTGGCATCTCCGGGTGTCTTTGGGCCGATGTTACAGTCAAATCATGTTCCCTTTCCAGATCTTGTGAACATGACCTGAGGTGCTCTCTTTCCACCTGCTTGCCTCTTCATCATCATCTCTGCATGTCATCCAGAGCACATTAATCGCTGGAAGGAACGAGGCGGGTTCCCAGTGTGCAGAAGCATCTTTCGTGGTTGACTGTTCAGCTCGCCATAGGTGACCATGTAGATGTTTGATTGACCAAGAACATGGCGACTGGAAGGCTGGCTGGCAGGTCAGCAGTTCGAGACCCACGTACTGCCAACCTAGCAGTTTGAAAGCAAGACATTGCAAGACTTCCTTTCACTGCACCTGACACGATGATCTCCCCAAGTCGAGAGCTTGTTTGTGCACGCTTGCATTTCCCCCCCCCCCCCCCATCATCCACCTCCTGATGTCAGCCACAGAGGTTTGGGATGATGCTTCAGGAGGAAGCAAAAGGCCTTGATCTGCCCACCACCCGAGGGCTCGTATGCTTCACTTCACCTTGCTGCTCCAAGCTAGGACCGCACCCTGTGCGCCACCTGGGAATCATGAATGGTAACTGGATCCAAAGAGAAAATTATGGTGTGGTTCAGATCCCCGGTGATTGATTTTTAAACAGAACAAGCCGTCCTTAACCGGCTGCATTTTCTGTCTCGACCTCCTGCGCTTGAATAGAGCCAGTCTCTGGATTTTTGAGCTAATGTGGAGTAAGAACTGGGCCCTGGCCTCGTAAATTGGATGTCATGGTCTTGCTCCAAGCAAAATCCGAGCATTTCCTTACACACTTCCTTAGCAGCGCTTGGTGTTCTCAACCTTTTTAAACTGGTGGGGCGATTGGGTCACGCTCCCTCGGACAGCTTCAGGGGCAGGACGGTCATTTTGCCCTTCCTCCACCACATGGTGTAGTGGAGACAGTTGGGGGAAGGCCCACATGAAATGGTGCCATGTACCGCTTTCTGCCCATGGGCCACATGGTTGAGAATCCCTGCTTTAGTGTATCTGGTTGAGTAAAGGGGACTTCCAAGCAACAGTCTGAGAAGAGTGTACAAAGAGTGTCCCTCAACCCATTTTCTGTTCATTTCTATCTATAGCGGGGGTTCCCCACCTTTTCAAGCCAGGGGCCGGGTCACACTCTCTCAGTCAGCTTTGCGGGCCAGACGGCCATTTTGCCTTGCCTGCACGATGGGGGGTGGCCATTTTGTCCCCACAGCTTCAAAGGGGCTGGCTGTTTTGTTTCTCAAATACCCTTGGAGGGCAGGACCCCACATGCATTGGCGCTGTGGGCCGGCTGCGGCCCACAGACCTTAGATTGGGAACCCCTACTCTAGAATGTAGGCTAGCCATAATCGGGGAAGTTCCGGGTTTTAAATGTTATCCATCCACCTCCCCAATACTGTCCCAAGCAATGCGCAACTGTAGAGGAAGCCGTACCTCCGCCTTTTCGGGCCCCGGCCTTCGTTGGCGTTGGGGAAGGGCACTGGGTAAACAGGGCTTTTCTAAGACCGGTACGGTGCGGTCACGTGACTCCAGAAACAACTACGCCTCGTGGGGTTTGTTTCACCTGGAGTCAGCAAACAGGTTTCCGCTGAGCCCGGTGGCGGAAGGTCTGACGTCACCGGCCTCCCTTTTGTTGGATTTCTATTTCATGTTTGCTCGTTTCCCATTGTGACCTGCTCCAGCGCCTAGGTGTGTCGCGGGTGGCATACAGGGGGAAAAAAAAGAGATTATTTTTCTCCCCCGCGTTCTCCTTTCTTTTCTCCGTTCTTTCTTTTTGCTCTTTCGTTCTGAAAAGCCGCCTCATCGAGAAACCCTCTTCAAAGTAACCTTGATGTGGCGTGTAAAAATATCTGGCTGCCTAACAAAGCGGGGGGGGGGGGACCACGACACCCTTTCCTGATGAGGTTTTGATGGATGAAAACGAGTCAGTTTGTGCAGTTGAATTAAACGAGCAAAAGCAAAGGGAAAGAATGGGTTCAGGGACAGTGTGTCTCCTTTCCGAGCAGCAGAAGGTGCCGGGTTCGAGTCCTACCACCACCAGTGTCGTCCGTTAGTGCCATCAAGGAACGGGTTAATGAGAAAGGGTAACTCGCAGTGTTTCTGTTTTGTTAGCTCAGGGGTGCCCAAACTTTTTGGGCTGTGGGCCGGTCACGTGGTTCCTCCCGCCGGAAGCGGCAGCAAAATGCGCCTTGCCATCTGTTTTGCAACAGGATGGTATTGGTTTTAGGCTGCCATTTTCTCTGCTTAAACCAGGGGTGCCTAAACTACGGCCTGTGGGCTGAATCTGGCCCCGACACCAATCCATCCGGGCCACACCGCCCTCGTCACTCCTGGAAGCAGAAGTAAAGTGTGCCCATGGTTTAAGCAGCTCATGGCACGGCTACATTTTACGTCCACTTTTGAGTGGAATGGGCCGGAGGAATTGGTGTCAGGGGCCAGATCCGGGCCCAAGAGGTGTAGTTTGGGCACCCCTGGTTTAACTTATCTGGTCACTTGTAGCGAGTAAAGGGAACCACCGAGCAACCAGTCCAAGATTTTGGAAATACCAGTAGTGTCTCTGTATGTCCCCCGTACCTGTTTTCTGTTCTTTACTTCTATATAGATCCAGACAAGCTGCCACTTGCACACTCAGGACAGACAGAACTGTATCAAAAGCCATGAGAACTAGAGCCTTGCTCTGCCCTAGCTTAGTCAGAGAGGAAGATACAGGAGCCTTCCCTATCCTTGAACCTTGAGCAGAGCAGATACTTTTGGGCCAAGGACAAGCCAGCATCCTATGTTCATCTGGGTCCAGCTGGACTGACCTTTGACCTCCCTCTGTGAATTTAGGCCAGGGATTCTCAATCTGCGGCCCGTGGGCCAAGTGTGGCCCACAGTGCTATTTCATGTCGGACCTTTAGCCTTTGTGAAATTTCTGATCTACGGCTGATGAAAATAGCCGGCAAGAGCTATGCTCTGATTTCTCCAGCGAGCCAGAGGTGGAGGCGGCGCCTGCTTCGTCAACTGAGGGGAAAATATTTCCCATTCCTTCGCCCGTTTGGCACGTCTTCCTGGCTTGCTCGCTCCGGGATAAGCTTTCTGGCTCTTGCCTTGAACTCAGGCGGCTCTTTCCAGAGGCAGAGATGGCCCCTGGTGAAGTCACCGCCTCTTTTCCCCTTCCTTTCCTCCTGATGAGAGCCTGGGTGTAGCAAACTTAAATAACTTTTCCTTTCCCTTCTTCTGTCCCATGGTTGGGTTGGACGGCAGTTTTCGTCCAGTTCAGGAGTTCTCAACCTGTGGCCAGTGGGCCAGATGAGGCCCACAGCACCATTTCATGGGCAAAATGGCTGTCTGTCCCCCAAAACTGTCAGAGGGAGCGTGACCCAATGGCCCTTGCTCAGAAAGTCTGAGACCTCCTGGGCTTGAAGCTCATCTCCATTCAGAGGACATTGAGGGTCCTTCTCTTGCTCCGTTCTCTCGCCGTCCACTGCTTCTTCTCTCCTGATTTTAGGTGGAGCCATACCAACAAGAAGATACCAATCCTGAGCTTTGACTTACCTAATGCCCTATAGCTGTGGTCCCCACCCCACTCCCTAGCCATGGACACCTGTGGTCAGGATGACGCTGGCTGCTTGAGTTTCCCACGCTCGGCGGGACTGGACTTCCTCCTTCTCCGTTCTCTGTTCCCTTTCTTTGACTTCTGGCTGCTTCCTCTCCTTCCCCTCCGCTCTGACGTCTGGACAAAGTCGTATTTATGCTGTAATTTGAGCCTAAATCCTCTGCTGGGGGGAAACTGGTATGTTTGTGTAGGTTGTGCAAAAAAGAGTGAATCTCTCTTGGGACGACTTGTGCCTGTCTTTCTTCCTTTTCGTTTCCCCCAGTCTTGATAAACCAAGATTAAGGAGGGTGACAGGACCCTCTGAGCTTGGAAAACCTCATTTTTTTTGTACCACAACCCCAGAATCCCCCCCAAAAAAGGGAAATTCTGCGAGGCCTTATCCCAGGGTCTCTGAACCTACGGCCTGTGGGCTGGACCCGGCTCATGGCACCATTCCATGTGGGCCCCGCTGCACTGGAAGCGGAAGTGGACACATTTACAACAGCCGTCATAAATTCATTTACGATGGCGTTTACAGGGGAGAGAACCCTCAGTCCAGCCTACACAGCTGTCCGAGGGGCATGATCTGGCCTGCAGCATAAAGAGGTGCCTTATCCCTTCAAAAAAGTAACTTTTCCCCATCCAGGAACAGCCTTTGGCTGCGTCACAATCACCTCTTCTTCGGGCTTTAAGACAGGGGTTCTCAGCCTGTGGCCTGAGGGCTGAATGAGGCCTGCAGCACCATTTCATGAGGGCCCCCACCGCCTCCACCACACCTGGAAGTGCCATGGGGTGGGGAAGGGCGAAATGGCCATCCGGCCCCCCGAAGCGGTCTGAGGGGGCGTGACCTGGCCCTCGACTTTAAAAGGTCAAGAACTCCTACTTTAGGGTCTTCGCCCAATGTTGAGTGCATTTCTGCTCATGAGAACTAGAAGCTTCTCTCCCTAAAATAAAAATTAAAAAGCAGGGGAGAGCTTCAGGCGCAACGTGGTGTTTTGGACTGTGCAGAATTGCCAATACTCTGCGTTTAGGGCCCTTTTCGGTGGCCTTTTCTCCCCTTTCCAAAAGTTGAGCGGAAAAGCCTTCCTCCGGGGCTTATCTCCGGAGGAAGCAGGTAGGGCCGAAATTTGCATAGCTGGAGCAAAGGTGTATCTCTCTCTCTCTCTCTCTCTCCCCCCCCTTTTAACCTGTAGGCGGTTTGTCTGCACTTTCCCCCCTCCCTCAATAATCCATTTTATGTCCGACGTCCTGCCCTGGTTTCTTCTTTTTCCAGCCTCCCTTGGGCTGGTTTTTCTCGCTTCTGTTTTCTTTGACCTTCCTAGATTTCTTCACCTCCCCACGGTCTCTATCTGAAAAATCAGTTTTTCTGCATTCTTAAGAGGAGCAAAGCCACCCTCCGTTTGTCTTCTCATTAAAAGGAAAAGAAATACCTTTTTGTTTGCCATTGGAGGGCAAAGTGCCTGAGGTAGCTATAGAGGATATATGGCAGGGATGCTCAAACTGCGGCCTGTGGGCCAGATGCATCCCACAGCACCACTTCACGTGGACCGCCTCCGCTACACCAGCAAGTGCCATGTAATGGAGGAAGGGTGAAATGGCCATCTTGCCCCCCCCCCCGAAGCGATCTGAGGGAACATGACCCAGCCCCCTGGTTTGGAAAGGTTGAGAACTGATATATATGGCTGGCTTAGACTGCAGTGAAGTGTATCGCCAAGACCAGGGATTCTCAACCTGAGGCCCATGGGCCGAATGCGGCCTGCAGTGCCAGTTCATGTGGCTCCCCCCCCACCTCTACCACACCTGGAAGTGCCATGTGTTGGAGGAAGGGCAAAATGGCCCTCTGGCCCCCAAAGCTGTCGGAGGGAGCGTGAACCAGCCCTCGGCTTAAAAAGGTTGAGAACTCCTGGCCAAGACAGATCCAGGGGCTGTGACTCGTTGAGACTACAATGCTCATAAGCCACGATCCATCTTGGCTGGGGATTCTGGGTGATGTAGTAAAAACCAGCTTGTACTTAAGGGTGGGAGAAACCAGCTTATACCTAAGGTCTAGGACATTTCGCTAGACATGGTGACCAAATAAATTATTGCGATTGTCGCCGGTCCATCCTCGTCCTCCGAAACACGACTTTGTTGCTAGAGGTAATGCTAATTAACTTGTGGACTGCCCAAGAGTGCGCAAAGTGCTATTGGGGGGTGGTGGTTATGTAAGTGTTATTTCTATAGGTCCTGGGACGGGAAAGCAGATGCGACTCGGTGGCGTGAGATTTTGGGCATGGTCATAAAACAAAGCAAGCTAATTTAGAAGTCCATCGCCTCCGGTGGCGTTCCCCCTCCATTGGGGCACTTCTGTTTTCCACCAAGCCAGCATGCTGACTGGTTGCCCTGTTGATAAAGAGCCTATCTGTTCCTAGCTAAATGGGCCCATTATGCCGCTCCGGCGGCAGAATCCGAAAAACCTCGGGTCATGCGGCCCACGTCCCTTTCTCGATCTTTTTTTTCCCCCAGGGTGAAATTATGCTCCAGTGGCCAGAGGCGGGATGGGATGGGTGGGCTGGCAGAGAAGGGGCTTATCTCCTTTCTCGGTGCCCACGCAAAGACACCGAAGCAAGGCTCTTTACCTTTTAACCTAAAAGTGGGCCGTTTAACGTCTCCAGGAATCCTGGAGTGCAGCGTTTTCCTCCCGCTGACCGTGTGGTTAAATAAGTTCACAGGCACAGGCCAGTCAGAGCAATAAAGGTGATTCACCACCTATCGTGTGTGATCCTGCCCTTCCAGAAAGGCCTTAAAACCTGGCTGGCAGGACACATCTGGGGATCCAAAAACACCGGATCTCATGTTGGGTGGCTTATCAGTTGAGACAGCCACCCTCTGTTCTTACCCCCTTACCCGGTCCTGTTCTTTTTTAATAATTTGTGTAATTTTATAACTTGGAAATGTTTAATTCCTTTTTAGCTTAACTTTTAATATTGTATTGATTCATATTTTTAACTGTTAATAGGGTATTGTATACCGATTTGTGGTCTTCCACTATGTATTTCTTAAATTTGTTTATGTAAGCCGCCCAGAGTTGGGTTTTGACCCGATTGGGGCGGGATAACAAGTTGAGAAATTAAATTAAATTAAATTAAATTAAATCCAGGTTCAGCCTTTATTACTTCCGGAGCGACAGTCTCCAGTTCTATTGTAATAAAAACGTGGCGTGTGGCACCGTTGAAAAGCTTCATCTGACTTCACCCAGCTGTGGTCCCGTTTTTCACGCAGCATCCGGAGAAGTCGCCGGGGTTAAAGTCCAAGATGGTTTATAGCCAAATGAAATTATCCAGTCTTTTATTGGCACCACAAGACCATCTTGATGTTGTTTTGCTGCTTTGATGACATTATCTCCATGCCATAATTTTTAATTTCTGGCCGTGCTCTTGTGTAAGTTTGGTTTGTGCCCCATTAAAGAGTCTGGTCAACTCCTGAAAGGTTATCATGAGATCAGATAAACCTCGATGGTCTTTTAACCCTCCTTGACTCTTTCCGTCGTGTTTTCTAGGGTTTCTTTTTTCTGTTGCCAGCTAGTTCGATAGAAATCCTAGGATAGAAAAGCAAGATGTAGACATTTGTATTTATAAACAGGAAACCATTTTACATCTCGGAAGATTTCTGATGCATCCGATTCGCCCTTCACTTCTCAGTTCCTTTTCTTTCTTTCTTTCTTTCTTTCTTTCTTTCTTTCTTTCTTTCTTTCTTTCTTTCTTCCTTCCTTCCTTCCTTCCTTCCTTCCTTCCTTCCTTCCTTCCTTCCTTCCTACCTACCTACCTACCTAACTAACTAACTAACTAACTAACTAACTAACTAACTAACTAACTAACTAACTAACTAACTAACTAACTAACTAACTAACTAAGAGAAAAGTCAAAGTGCTTTTTATCTAAAGGGTTCTGGTCATTTCTGTCCCCAGTTGTTTTTTTACTCTGCTTTTTTGTGTGTGATCCTGGCACAGAAGTAAATCAAGTACAGTAAAACCTCATATAACACTAAAACCTGGTTCCACAAGTCTTGGTGTTATATGATTTTTAGTGTTATCTGATGCATGTTAAAATCCTATGGGATCCATAGAGATACATTGTAACCACACAGGCTTTAGCGGTTGTTATCTGAAGCATCCCATAGGATCTTAATGTTATCTGATGCAATTCTTCCCCCCAGATTCCTTAATGTTATGCGATTTTAGTGTTATTCGATACTAATGTTATATGAGGTATTACTGTACTGTAATAATAATTTTGAGTTAGAAATTATTCTGGGTTGAAAGGATTTTTTTTGCTGAAGAAACTCCGCTCCGGGAGCGCCCGAATGAGGGCTCTACCATGTCCCCAAGAGCTGGGACAGAGACGGGCGCTCAATCCATCATTCAGTACCCGGGTCTCAAACTGCCGACTTGCCGGCCTTCCAGCTGACAAGGCGAGCTTCTTAACCACTGAGCTACCGCAACGCCTTAGAAATCAAATCATACAAGAAAATATCTTTTTCTCAGATACGGTGGATTCTTGCTCCGTTTGATACGATCCTGGCTCTTTTGTCCCAGGCCATCAACTTGCTTCCTAGGAAGCAAGTCCTAGGCCATCACCTTGCTTCCTAGGAAGCAGACATTTTATAGGTTCTTCTGTTGAGCTGGGCGGCTGCTTTAATTAAACTTATTTTCCTTTAAATAATCCTTGCACATAGAGAGAGTTGGAGATGTGGAAAGGCAGGGAACCAAATAAACCAGGCTTGCTCCATTTAGCACGACAAGGGGGAGCAGAACCATTTTGCATCGGTCCCTTGGGTGCGTTTTTAAGCCTCAGTTTGCAAAGCTCGGCATGCAGTGCGCAGGTGGTTCAGGTGCAGATCCGCGCTGCTCGGCACCCCGGTTTTCGATGTGCGCTGCTCTTAAAAGCGTACGCCAGAATTGCTTTGGGGAGGGGAAGGGGGGGAATTATTCAGAGCAACTGGGACTTTAAACCACAGCCCAGACAGCTGTGATGATAATCGGGAACAGATTGCAGAAGTATTCTTATTTTTTTTTTTTTAAAAAAAGAACAATATTTGCATGTTTGAGAATCCAGCTGCTTTAAAAGAGTGAATGGCAAGTGTTTACCGGTTTCCTTTTTTTAAATTTATTTTTCCCGGAAGGGCTTTCGAAAGCCAGGCTGTTTGCAAAACTTGGCACGGATGTCTTGACGTAAAAAAAGATTCTTGCCTTTCTGCAGTTGTGTGTATTTGTGTGTGTGTTCTTTGCCGGTCTGTAGGGCAGCCTCCCTCAACCTAGTATGCCACGAAGGGTTTGGACTACAGTGCTCATCGTCCCCAGCCAGCAGGGCTAACTGTATTGGGGGGGGGGGAGGTCATGAGATTTTGGTCGGCAGGCAGAAGAAAGCCGGTTTCACCTCGGCTGAGGCTTCATTTAATGTGGCACCATTTAATCCAGAGATTGTGAAATGTTCAGGGTTTGCGCTACAATCACTCTGGGTTTGAACCATGACGTAGTGGAAGCTGGGACATGTAGTGCGACTCTCCAGAACTATGGGCTTAGCCCTCATGCATGGATTCCCAAACTTTTAAAGCCAGGGGCCGGGTCACGCTCTCTCAGTCAGCTTCGAGGGCCGGACGGCCATTTTGCCCTGCCTGCACAATGGGGCATGGACATTTTGCCCCAACAGCTTCAAAGGGTGTGGCCGTTTTGTTTCTCGAATGCCCTTGGAGGGGCAGGGTGGGGCACATGCAATGGTGCCGCAGGCCAGATCTGGCCCACGGGCCTTCGGTTGGGAACCCTTGCTCTGATGTTTGCAATGAAACAGAAGATGTGTGGATAATAATAACCTTTGCATTTTTTCCCATTCCTTTTCCGGTTCGCCTCCCCTCCTCTTTTCCTTCCTCTCCCGGCAGCATCAGCGAGAGCTTTCTCACCGTCAAAGGGGCCGCCCTCTTCCTGCCCCGTGGAAATGGCTCCTCGGCCCCCAGGATCAGCCACCGACGCAACAAGCATGCAGGTGAGACCCCCCCCCCCCCGGCCCACCTTTCCCCTCCCCAGCAGCAGCCGGGTAGGTGGGTGGGTGGTGGCCTTATCCTGGCTCTGGTTCTTTGATGCATTGAATTATTACAGCCTCAAAAGGGAGTCATTTGTTGCCTGTTGAGTCAGGATTTGGGTAAAACTCACCCTTTTAATGGACCTTCCTCTGGTACCACTTGGATCCAGGCCTCAACGGCTTGCCCAATAAATAGTGGGTTGTCATCTGAGTAGACCCATTCAAATCCACGGGGCTCAAATCAGGGATTCTCAACCTTTTCAAGCCAGGCGGCCGGGTCACGCCCTCTCAGTCAGCTTTGAGGGCCGGACGGCCATTTTGTCCCAACAACTTCAAGCAGGGTGGCCATTTTGCTTCTCAAATGCCCTTGGAGGGGTAGGCCCCCACATGAAATGGCACCATAGGCTGGATCCGGCCCACGGGCTTTAGGTTGGGAACCCCTGATTTAATGGGTCTTCTCCGGTACCGCTTGGATCCTGACCTCAAAAGCTTGCCCAATAGACAGTGGGTGGTCATGTGAGTTGACCCATTCAAATCCACAGGGCTGCTTAAATCAATTCCACGGTTTTCCCAGTGGATTTCCTGTCTCTGGAGCTATAGCCTCTTCCGTATGTCACCAAAGCCGCGGTGCTCAGCAACAAAATACCGTGGCTGCAAGTCATCGTCAACGTCCTTGAATTAAAAGGATGTAAGCAGACAGCTGATGACAAAACAATTTAAAAGCTACTGTTGCGCTTTGTATAATTACACTAGTCCTGGAGTATTGTTTGTGTACACTTCAGGTGAGTTGAAATGTTACACAAGAGGTTGTAAAATGTTAGGAACCGGGAGAGTGATTTAAAAATAAATAAATCAGATTTTCTCAGCTGAGGCCTTCATGGTTACGACGCTGAACTTTGACGACTGGAAGGTCGGCAGGTCAGCAGTGAAAGACTCAAGTGCTGCGTGACAGAGTATTTTGGTAGGAAAGGTAACGGCGTTCTATGCACTCCAGTGTCTAGTCATGCCTGCCGCAGGTCCACGGAAACGTCTGCAGACGCAGACAGGGCTGGCTTTTTGGCTATAAGCGGAGATGAGCACTGAACTGTAGAGTCAGGTACAACAGACTTGACCAAGGGAGACTTTGACCTTTAGCTGTGTATCAGGTGTGCTTTCTTCCACCTTTGATGCTTTGATGCTCTCCTATTCCAGGCGATCTGCAGCAACATTTACAGGCCATGTTCCTGCTCCTCCGTCCAGAAGACAACATTAGGCTGGTAAGATCTTCTCTCTCTCTCTCATCTTCCTCTTTTCTTCCTCCTTCCATCTGTAGTTTGGGGCTCGAACCAGGAATCTGTCCTCTCTGCTCCTCCCTGAGGTCATTAACGCAAAAGGTTCCCTTCAAAAGATCTTTAAAGTTGCATCGTGACGTAGTGGTTAAGACCCTGAACTTGACGCCTGGAAGGTCGGCCGCTCAGCTGCTCAAGATCCGAGTGCTGCGTGACGGGGCGAGCTCCCATCTCCCTCCCGGCTCTTGCCAGCCTGGCAGTTTGAAGGCAAGTCAATGATAAATAAGGACCACTTTGGTGGGAAGGTAAACGTCGTTCCGTGCACTCTGGTATTTAGTCATGCCTGCCACGTGTCCACAGAAACATCCTCGGGCGCAGATAGCGTTGGCTGTAAACAGAGATGAGCACTGAACCCTAAAGTCGGATACGACTGGCTTTCGAGCAAGGGTAACTTTTACCTAGAGTCCCTGGCCTCTCCAATTCACAAGACACTTCTGCTGATGGGAATTGAAGTCCAAGAACAGCTGGAGTGCCAAGGTTGGCTGGTGTCTTGGCGGTTCCCCCGTCCTCCTTGCGTCCATCCAGAGGTGGGGAGTCCATTTCGATCCATGCAGCCTTCTCCCCAGGGGAACGGAGGGGAACATGGGCTTGCAAACAACGGGTTCTCTTTGTGCACCAAAGAGGTCGTGCCGGGGACAAACTTTTGATCATCCGTTTGGATCGGCATTGAGATGACCGACGGGCAGCCCCTCCAACGACGAGCGCCGACTCCCGGCATGAAGGAGGCCCTTGGTCTGTCTTCACCGTCCTTAACTTCCCCTTGGCTCAAACGGGAGGGTTTCTTTTCATCTCATTGAACCGTTCGAAGGGAAATTTTACATCACCAGAGGCTGGTTGAGCATCCTTTGGAAACGCCAGTTTTTTTGGCTACTCTCTCGCCCCGTGATTTTGGCCTCCAGTCGGAAACCTGAGCTTGGACGTGCAACGATATGGTCATGACCTTGTTTCTGCTAGCAGCAAAAGCAAACAGTTGAAAACTTTTGAAGCAGTCTTCCACCACCACCGCCCCAATTCCACCCCAATCTGCCGTATCCCCTTTGCAGCAGGAATCTGGTTTTCCCGGTAGTTCCGGGCAAGCCGACTGCAGCTCAGCGGTGTTGTTCTCTGTACACCGGATTCTGGAAGTTGTCGCCCGAAAGAAAGCGAGAGGAGATTAATTTTGCAACGAAGTAAAAAAAAACCACAGTGCCTGGAGAACCTGAAATTTCTCCGCTATCGGTTCAGTCCAATAAAAGAAGCATTTTGTCGCTCATTGTAGGAAAGCAAGAGGAAATGATTTTGCAATGGTATGGGTACCACAGCTTCCCGGTTTGTACATCAGCTTTGGCCCTGAGCTTCTCCGCAGCAGAGTATAATAAAACCCTGGGTTACGACGGAGGTCCGTTCCAACAGCCTCCATTGTAACCTTTTTTTTTTTTTGTAAATTGAAACATCCATAGGGATGCATTGTATTTTTTTAAAAAAAAATGGTTCTAAATTGATCGCTGTAAACGGGGGGGGGGGGGGGGAATGTTAAAAATTTAACCCGGGATGGCATTTCCATAGGATTTGCCGTTGTAAACCACAGCAAACTTAGACCAAGTCGGTTGTGTCCCGGGATTTTACTGTATAGTCAGACCTCAAGATAAGAACAGTTCAACTTAAGAAAAACTCGAGATACATCTGGAAATCTCACCGGGGGGGGGGGGGATCAGGTTTGAGATAAGTATTTTAAATAGGATTTTTTTCAAGCTAAGATATTCAATGGCTTCCTATGGGAAATTGCATTCAATGGGAAATTCAAAATAAGAATTTGTACAACTACACCAGTTGAGAAAATATACTCTCTTGTTGGTATTCTTCCGCCTAAGATCCAAAGAGAAGTAGCAGCAGACGCTGAGTGAACTAAGGAAAGAGAAGGACCCTCAATGTCCTCTGATCCAGGGAGAGCTTTACAGCAAGAACAAACATTCTTGAGGGTCACAAGAGCAAAACCAAATTAGAAGACGGAGGAAGGAGCTTGCTGGACAAGGAATAAGATTAAAGGGTTTAGCTGAGGAATTCAACCTCCCCGACGTCGCTTGGGAGGACCCCAAATAGGCTGGGGGTCGGAGTCCCTAAATGGAAGACCAACATCCTTAAGTGGGGGCTCATGGTGGACAACAACATGCAGTGTGAATGTGGAGAGATACAGAATCCGGCTCATCTACTGGTCTGTCAATGACTGTCAGAAACATGCCCCGGGGCGAGGACTTGAGTTTGGGCGATGACCATGCCAAGAAAGCGGGTTCATTTTGGCAGTCCAGGGTTTGATCGGGACACGGGGGAAAAGAAGCTTCGCCAAAAACGCCACAACACAGCTGGAGAACCTCTGGCGGAAGGGAATCTACCCTTCTGTGGACAATCCAGGTCCACTTCTTTCGGAACCGATGTCTTCTCCTTGTGACCCCAAAGGAGGCCACTGACCCATTGCAGTTACTAACCCTTTGTGGCGGCCGTCTCTTGCTGTCATGACCTGGCCTGCCGCGGCGACCCGAGTTTGTTCCGTGGTGACCTCACTGTCGAAACCGACCTGCTAGTTATTTGCAGCCCAGATTGGTTTAGCCAAAGCAAATTAGATTACGCTTAATCCCGCTGGTTGCCAGGAAGGGCCTCTGGAAAACGCCCGTTGACGTTGGAGTCTGTAGACACATTTCTGTCTGTGTGGGATGAGTCTGTCTCCGTTTCCAGCCAAACAACCAGCGCCATCTGCGTCTACTTCTGTGGACACGTAGCAGGCATGTCTAGACACCAGAGTGCACGGAACACTATTACCTTTCCCACTGAAGTGGCCCCTATTTATCTACTTGCAGTGTTTTGCTAGGTTGGGCAGCAGCCGGGGCAGTCGACAGGAGCTCGCTCCGTCGTACAGGATTCTGGTCTCGAATGGCTGACCTGCCGACCTTCCAGTCGTCATGTTCAGCGTCTTCTCCACTAAGCCACAGGAGTCATTTATCATGACAATGGCGTCCCAGTTTAAAAAAAATACAGAAGCAGGGCCAGGCTGGCGTTCTGCCCCTTTGGTGCCCCTTGTTCTAGTACCCTTTCTGCCACGAGAGGCTGGTTCCTCTTTGTTTCCCGCCAGCGGGTTGTGCTGCATGATACCCATTTCCTGGCACCTGCTGTCAGTGCTGTTGCGTGTGACGCCGACTTGGCATCGGTTCAGGAGTCGGACGGCTGGCCTGGCACAGTTTGCCCATGCCCTGAGTCAGCCCTTCCGGGAGGCCCGAGGAGCCTCTCGGGATGGAAAAAAGCCACGCAGATCGACTTCCGTCACCCATCCACTCCTTTGCCAAGTGGCTTCGCTTTGTGGCCTGTGGATTCACAGGGCCGTGTTTCCCGGCCTTTGGTTCTTGGACTCCAATTCCCAGAAGCCCCAGTTATTCCATTGGCCGATCAGTGCTTTAGGGATCAACTGAGGCTTCTGGGAATTGAAGTCCAAAAACCTTAAGGCAATGTTTCCCCTCCATTGGTTCTTGGACTCCAGTTCCCAGAAGCCCCTGTCAGTCCATTGGCCGATCAGTGCTTTAGGGATCGACTGAGGCTTCTGGGAATTGAAGTCCAAAAGTCAAACATTGCAAAACAGTTTTCTAGAATCTAGACCATGAGGAACAAATAGCTAAACTTCTCGTTCTTCTTTCCCCGGTTCCCAGGCTGTCAGGTTGGAAAGCACGTACCAGAACCGGACCCGGTACATGGTGATTGTCTCGACCAACGGCCGGCAGGACACCGAAGAAAGCATCGTGCTGGGCATGGATTTCTCCTCCAATGACAGGTGAGCCTTTGGCTTCCGCTCTGAGTCTCCACCCGAATGCATTGGGGTCACACAACGTTCCTTTGGTTTTCAACGTTTTTCTGAAACTTTGCCTTTCGGTGGCATCGGGTCCCCAACATGCTTGGGCGGTTTCTGCTTTCTCCCTTGCGGCCGGCGTGACCTTGGGCATCGAATGGGTAATCCACTTGATCTCCCCCAGCAGGAAGAGAGATCCGGGGATCTTGCATAAGCTGCCGGGCAGAGCTCCCACTGTCTCCGGCCCCACTCGGTCCGTCGCAGCTTCCCCGGACACCAGATCCGTCCCCTGAGTGACCCAGAGAATATTTACGAGCTTGATTTAGCCTTGTTGCTGGGGGCTTTGCAGGAGTGCGGCTCTAAAAATAGCCCCCCCCCCCCCGGGGCTTTGGGGAGGATCTAGATTCTGTCCCTTCTACCCCCTGTTTTCTTTCCATGAGCTCATCTCGTGCACCCAGCACAAACATTCGGAGGCCTCCGTTCCTTGACACTTCAGTCACGGGTCCGCGTGTGCGTGTTTGGAAAGGGCGCATTAGGAGATTCTGGCCTGGAGGACGCCATTGACTGCGATGACAGTCCCTGTCAGGTTCATCTTTCGGATCTGATTTAACACAAACAAGCAAACGCAAAACCCCTTCTCTTGCTTGTTTATTTTCTGGTGCCTTCCCACGCTCTGTCTGCCAGAAATGAGAAGGGGCAAGACCCAAGTTTTCTCTTCCCCGGGCCACATCTCTGTATACCAGGAGTTCTCAAGCTTTTTAAGCCAGGGGCCGGATCACGCTTCCTTAGACAGCTTGGGGGGGCGGGGCGGACAGCGATTTCGCCCTTCCTCCACCCCGTGGCACTTCCTGGTGTGTAGGCGGTGCGGGGGTCACATGAAATGGTGCCGCGGGCCACAGGCTGAGAATCCCTTCTGTACAATATCTGGCTGTCTGGCTGTCTATCTAGATTAAAGGTAAAGGTTTCCCTTGCTCGAAAGCCAGTCGTATCTGTCAAATATTTATTTAATAATCATTTTTTATTTCGGTTTTGCAATTGCCGTTGGGCCTGTGGGACCCGGCGTGGTTGTGTACCTGTTGTATAAAATGAGCTCAGGGGAAACCTGAGCCCTCCAGATATTGGTGCACTCCCCAATCCCATCTGCCCCAGCCAGCCACCCTGCTGGTCAAGGATGATGGGAATCTAGCCGTGCTAGAATAGCTCGGCACCCGTCCCTCGTTAAATCCAAACCAAAGCAGGAGGGGAGGAGGATCGATTAGCGCTCCATTAATTTATTCAAAACGCTCTTGTGACATTTTGCCTCTACTGAGAATCCTGACACAGCGGTCTAAAGAGGGTTAAACGTTCCCTTTTCTTGCCTTTGCAGCAGCATCTGTACAATGGGTCTGGTCTTGCCGCTCTGGAGCGACGCCCTCATTCACCTGGACGGCGATGGGTAAGCACCAGGTTTGGCATTGTGACTCCTCCAACGTTTGTGCCTTTTTGCCTGGGACGTCACCAGCTGCCCCACTTTTCCAGAACCAAGACTTGCCACCTCAAAAACTTCCCAGACAGATTGAATAGCAAAGTCCAAAGAGCAAGCCAAGGTCTGGTTACTAGTAGTTTACGTGAATGTCTAGTCCACAGGGTTGGCAGAGAAGTCAGGGTCATAGCAGGCAGGTCAGGGTCTAGGCAGGCTATCCCAAGTCAAGCAGGGTGTCGGTCTTTATTTATTTATTTATTTATTTATTTAGATTTATTATCCCGCCCCAATCAGGCGAACCTGACTCTAGGCGGCTTACAGAAAATTCATAAATTAAAACCTTGAGGTTCAAAAATTACTTAAAAGTCAATTAAAAAAGAATTAAACCATGAATTTTCAAAAATTTTGCACTGAAGAATTGTACCGACGTTGGAATACTGCAACAAGCTTCCTTATAAGCCTCCCAGCTAATTGCTATCAGCTGGGAGCCTTCTCTGGTACCTAGTTCTGAATCTTTCCCTGACTGAGGGCAGATCACTGTTGGAGTCAGACCTCTGATCTGACAGGTCATCTGCCAGAGGGCACAGAGTTGAGCCAGAAGCAGGCTGGTTCAGGACATTCTCGGGTTCGGGTACAGGCAGAACTGGGCTGGGGATCGGAAGTGCCTTCTCATCCAGGTCATCTTCAGAGTCTGATGAGGACTGGATTACAACAGCTGGGAGCAGGGATCTCCTCTTTCGGTCTAAAATGTATTTTCTGCTCATCGTGGTTCCCTTCCTCTTCTTTGTATATCTCAGGGGCTTCAGCGTCTCCACCGATAACAGGATACATATCTTCAAGCCAGTGTCGGTGCAGGCAATGTGGTAAGAGACCATTCCTCTGCGCTCTCTTTATTTCTGGTGCAAGATCTTAAAGAAAGAAAATGGTTCCTTTGAGCCAGATTCAAGTTCTCCACATTCTGGTCTCCTCCCTCCAGCCAGATGTTTCTGCTAGGCTTACACACAGTGACAGATCTTCCCTTTATAATGTACCGATGTCTGGTATTCAACGGTATACTGTTCTTAAACATGGGGGCTTTCATTCAACTGTGGCGAGAGGCCACAAACTCCCGCATGAATCTCCTTGGAGGTCCGGATTCTCGAGAGATGAACTTTCATGGGAGTGTCTCTTTGAGAGGTAGAACTGAACCCCAAAGGTCAATGGATCTTTTGTTCTGGGACAAGATGGCGACAGTGTCTTGGCCCAGCGACGGCGAACCTTGGCACTCCAGCGGTCTCGGACTTCAATTCCCAGAAGCCTAAGTCCGTTCCCCAAAGCACTGATCGGCCAGTGTGGTGACCCGAGGCTTCTGGGCGTCGAAGTCCGGGACCCAAAGGCCGGGAAGCACTGCCTTAAGTTTCTTGGACTTCAGTTCCCAGAAGCCTCAGTCAACTCCCCAAAGCGCTGACCGGCCCAGTGGACTGACTGAGGCTTCTGGGAGTTGAAGTCCCAACGCCAACAGTTGGGGAACCCTGCGCTGCGAGGTATTTCTCGGCCAGAGCCGTATCTCATCTCCTTTTGCGATTAGAGTTTCGTCTTTCGGGCGACTCGTGGATCTGTTTTGTGCTCTGCCCCAAATGCATCCTCTTCCAGTTTGGAAAAGGGCCGGCTTGCGTCTCTCCGTCCATTTCCTTCCAACTCGGGACTCCTTAGGTCACTGCCAGAGCGGCCCAAAATAGAAAGGAAGATCTCTCCCCCCCCCCAACCCTTTCCCCTCTTTTCCTAGAAGGCACATGCTTGGAAGAGGCACCTTTCCTTCCCGGGCCAGCCTCGGCCCATCCGGTGAATCGCCCCTTTCCAAGGAAGTCTGGCCTACAAACAAAGAGGGCAGGGGCAGATTTTTCTGTTGGCTGCCAAGATCACGTGTTTTCTGAAGAAGTCCGGGACAGAAGTGGATGTCTTCTCTAGAAGCCTACCAGGAAATCTATTAACTCTCAAATCATTTGCATATCCCGACGTGTTTTTAAGAGGTTGAACTCAACGAAGCCGTGGCAGTGGGTGGGGGTGGGGGGAACCCCAAGCGCATCAGCTTGAAAGCAGGCTGGAAGCTGAGAAAGTTGTAGCAACTTTTTACTCCGGGGTCTGTTTAGTTGAGAATTAGGACCTCTGGGTTGTAAAGATTCCTGTCTGGTATTTCGCTATAGCCTGGCCTGACTCACCTTAGCTTCCAAAACCAGGCCAGGAGAGGTCGATCCGAGGTAAGACAGTCATTCGATGAATCCCAAGACGGCATTCGTGTAAATGATGGAGCCTCGGTGGCAACCCAAAGGTTGTGAGCTCAATCCTGAACAAGGTTCAAGGTCGACTCAGCCTTCCAGCCTTCTAAGGTCGGTCGAGTGAGTCGCCAACTTGTTGGGGGCAAAATGCTAATTAGCTTGCAAACTGCCTACAGAGTGTGTGTGTGTGTTCTCAACCTTTTAAAGCCGGGGGGCGGGTCACGCTCTCTCAGCCAGCTTGGAGGGCCGGAGGGCCATTTTGCCCTGCCTGCACAATGGGGGCAGTCATTTTGTCCCCAACACTTCAAAGGGGCAGCCGTTTTGCTTCTTGGATGCCCTTTGAGCAGAGGCACATGAAATGGTTCCCAGGGGCCAAATATGGCCCACAGGACTGAGGTTGAGAACCGCTGGCCTAGATGGCGCACTAGGTGTTATGGGGCAGGTATAGAAGCGTGACTGCTGTGTTCTGCTTATGGCAGAAACCGTCTCCTTCCAGCCCCTCAGATGAAGGTCTCTGCCTTTCTTCTTTCCCGTCTTCTCCCATGACTGACTCAGGTCCGCTCTTCAGAGCCTCCACAAGGCCTGCGAGGTGGCGCGGCTGAACAACTACTACCCGGGCAGCCTTTTCCTCACCTGGGTCAGCTACTATGAGAGCCACATCAACTCGGACCAGACCTCGGTCAACGAGTGGAACGCCATGCAAGACGTCCAGTCCCATCGGCCCGATTCTCCCACCCTCTTCACAGACGTGTAAGCGCCTCCCGTTTCTTGCCTCTTGGACACGCGGGAACCAGGTCACTTAAAACCAGGGGTTCCCAACCTTTCCCAGCTGGGGGCCGGGTCACGCTCTCTGTCAACTTTCGAGGGCCAGACAGCCACGTTCCCCTGCCTACACGATGGGGGTGGCCATTTTGCCCCAACGATTTCAAAGTGGGTGGCCATTTTGTTTCTGGAATGCCCTTGGAGGGGTAGGGGCCCCACATGAAATGACACCGTGGGCCGGATCTGGCCCCTGGGCCTTAGGTTGGGAACCCCTTCTTAAAACAATGGCAGTACCTTCCTTTACAGTGCACCCATTCATGTGGATTCACAGGGACTTGGGCTTCTGGGCATTGAAGTTCAAGAACAGCTGGCGTGCCAAGGTTGGCCATCATGGACCATGGGGTTTGGACTAAAAAGCACTGTTTTATTCCTTTATTACTCCGGCTCTCTGGCCTTCGGGGCATCCGGTCACTGCAGAGCCCTGAACCCTCTCCAGTGAGCCTTTCAGGGTTGAATCCACTTTGGGCCAACTTCTCAAAGTTTGGAGTTCCCAAAAATGGTTCCTTCAACCCTTGGCCAGCCACTGATCTAAGTAGAGCCGCAAGGGTCCGAATGAGGCGTGGCCCTCTTAAGACACACAGATGTGGTCTCTGGGTTTGTGAGAGAGAGAGAGAGAGAGAACTGGACTTGGCGACCCCCAAGGCCTGCCGCTACAGTCATCGGAGTGATTAGCCTTCCTCGCTGATTAACCTGAGCTATTTTTATAGCGGGCCGATAAAGGCCAGGAGGCAGCTGGAATGAGCCCCTGAGTGCCCGGCTGTGGCGCTCCGTCTCCATAAAAGGAGCCTGGGGAGAGATTATTCACCTTCCCAAGAAAGGTAGGCTGGAGTGGTTGGCCGGGTGTGCGTGCGTGAGTGCCTGCGTGCCCCTTGCCTGTGTGCGTCAGGGTCTGTGCCGGGCCAAGAGACTTGAGGCAGGCTCTAGAGCAGGGGTGCCCAAACTTTTCAGGCTGTGGGCCGGTCATGTTCCTCCCACCGGAAGCAGAAGCCAAGCATGCCTTGCAATCTGTTTTGCAATAGGATGAGATAGATCTTTAGGCTGCCATTTTCTCTGCTTAAACCAGGGGTGCCCAAACTACAGCCCATGGGCCAGATCCAGCCCCTGATGCCAATTCATCCAGCGCCCTCGTCACTTCCAGAAGCAGAAGTAAAACGCACCCATAGCCACGTTTTGCTTCCGGGAGCGATGAGGGCAGTGTGGGCCTGATGAATTGGCATCAGGGGCCGGATCTGGCCCATGGGCTGCAGTTTGGGCACCACTGCTCTAGAGCCAAGGCCATCCAGAGTTTCCACGTGGCTGTGAAGTCCGACAGACTCTTGTGCTCTCTGTTGGGCAAAGGGAACCACAGAAGCCACTTCAAAGTGTTTCCAGTGGATTTTGGGGGGCAGGGCAATCCCTGGTGGCCCTGGGGTTAAACTGCTGTAATACAACCAAAAGGTGGCGAGTTCGATCCCGGCCAAGGCTCAAGATTGACTCAGCCTCTTCCATCCTCCTGGAGTGGGGCAAATGAGGCCATAGCATGTTGTTGGGGTGGGGGGCTGGGGACACAAAATGCTAGGGTAGAGGAGGGGGGAATCCCTTTCCATCTCCACCAAGTTTGCCTGCTACGTTTTAGGGTTACGTTGTCTCTTCCTCAGTCTGGAAGGTCAGCAGTTCGAGACCCGAGTACTGCATGGCGGAGTGAGCTCCTGTCGTTCTGTCCCAACTCCTGCAATTCGAAAGAAGAAAAATTGCAAGGAGATAAATAGGTACCCCTTTGGTGGGAAGAGAACAGCGTTCCGGTGGCTAGCCCTGCCTGCCACGTGTCCATGGAAACGCCTGCAGCACTGGCTCTTTGGCTGTAAAGAGAGACGAGCACCGGACCCTAGAGTCGGATACGACTGGCTTTCGAGCAAGGCCAACCTTGACCTTTAACCTCACTCTTCCCATGTGACCAAAAAGGCACTGGAGATGAGCGTTGCTTTGTTATCGCTTCGTTATCGTCGCTCTCTCTCTCCCTCTCTCCCTCTCTCTCTCTCTCCCTCTCTCTACGGCAGCCCGACCGAACGCGAGCGGACAGAGCGCTTGATCAAGACCAAACTGCGGGAGATCATGATGCAGAAAGATCTGGAAAACATCACGTCCAAGGAGGTGAGGCGGAAATCAGGAGGTGGGCTTGGGGCCATGGAGGATCACAGTCAATCCCTGGCGTTCCGGAAAGTTACTTTTGCCACTCCCTGGGTGTGCCTTGTGAGGTTGTGCGCATGTGTGATGTCTTCAGAAGGGGAGAGTTTGAGACAAGACTCCTCCGTTGCTTTTGAGAGCTGGTGCAGAATTGAAAGAGGTGGCTGTAAACGGAGATGAGCACTGAACCCCTAGAGTCGGATACGCCTGGCTTTTGAGCAAGGGCGACCCGTCACTCTTTTAACAGATTTGACTCCTCCTGCTTTGGTTCCAGGTCTCTCTGTAAATGAGGTCGTATTTCAAGCACCATTCATGAAACTTTAATTCAAGGAGCCCTAATTGTTTTGCAAGGCTGTTGTTTAGCAGATGCCGTTTGGGGTTAAAAGGCAGCTTCTCCTTCTCTTCCCGTTCCCCAGATCCGAACGGAGCTGGAGATGCAGATGGCTTATAATTTGCGCGAGTTCAAAGAGTTCATTGATAACGAGATGATTGTCATTTTGGGGCAGATGGACAGCCCCACCGAGATCTTTGAGCACGTCTTCCTGGTAAGCACCACATCTTGCGTTTGCTACCGAAACCTCTCCTCCGATGCGGTTTCCAAAGCGTCACAATTCCTTTGCTTGCCACGTCCCATGAAGCAAGAAAGATAGGGAGGGTGTAAAAACACCATTTTACAAAACCTACGCCGTGGTTGGTCGCCACGGAAATGAGCTGTCTGAGGAAGGCTGCTGGAGCGACTGGATGGGATAAGATCAGGAATGAGGTTCTAAGGGAAAGAGGCAGAACGGAACCAGCCGTGCACTACATACAGAGACGACACTATAAAGTGGTTTGCCCCGTCCAGAGAGATTGTCTTGCTTTTTCAAACTCGGGACGTTGGGGATTAAACATTTGTTTGTGCAAAAGGACCGACTTCGACATCAACATCGTGGCACCTCTTAAAGTTCCCAGTAAACCTATGCGCACCCCAGTTGTGTTAACATTCAGTGCCTCCCCTCCAGGCCTAAAACTGTCCCTTTTTTGTTTCGTGCAGGGTTCGGAGTGGAACGCCTCCAACCTGGAAGAACTGCAGAATCGAGGGTAAGACTCGGTTCCGTCCGCTCGTGAAAGAACCTCTTTGAAGATTGGGGTGTTTTGGAAGCACAACCGGGCGTAATACCCTGGTCACGGCCACCTTGTGTTGCCGGCTGATCTTTCTCACACTAGGTTAGGCAAAGGGAGCTGCAGAATGAACTCGCCCACAAGGTCCCTTCATTTTGGCAGTTTCACATCTGGCCTAGAGGCGGAAGAAGGATCACCATCCTATCCCTTCCTTTCGTATATTCCCTGCAGGGTGCGGTACATTTTGAATGTCACCCGCGAGATCGACAATTTCTTCCCGGGGATTTTCGAATACCACAACATCCGCGTCTACGACGAGGAGGCGACGGACCTGCTGGCCTATTGGAACGACACCTACAAATTCATCTCAAAAGCCAAGCAAGTTCATTTTCTTATAAAAAAATGTGTTTCTGAATAAAATGTCTAACGAGGTTCTAACACAGGCGTTCTCAACCTTTTAAAGCCATGGACCAGGTCATGCTCCTTCAGACAGCTGAGCGGGCCGGACTGGTGGTTCCCCTGCCGTAAATTGCGGCCATGGCTGTCGTAAACACATTTGCGACGGCCAAGAGTGCAAAGCAAGAAATTGCAAGTTCATGCCATTTCTGGCAGCGGGAGCAAAACTGCTGGGCAACATGGGCCGAATCCGGCCTACGGGCCGTAGGTTGAGAACCCCTTTTCAAACAGTTCTAGTTAAGTAGAGCGGCCGACAGAGATGGGAAGGCTTTCCCTTTCCTGGGGTTACAATTCCCAGACCTCAAGCAGAGCCAGAAAATCATAAGAAAGAGCAATCCAGGAAGAAAAGCATATCTCGGCCCTAGCTTTAAAGTGCCGTTAAAGAGACGACACGGTCATTAAAAAGGTCTGTAATTGAGTTGGGAAGGGAGAAATTCCAGCTAATGAGTCTGTGATCTCGTGGCTCATATTCCCCCGCCTTCACCACCGTCAAGGGAGTGCATTGTTTTTCTTGCGGGTTATTCCAATTCCCTGGCCTTCCCTTTGTTCGTAAGGCCATCCCTAGGGACAACTTGCTCAGAGTTTGCTTTAGGTGGGGTCCCTCCAAGCATTTGGTTGTATTACAGGGCTAAGGTCCATGGGTGGATGGAACTAGTGATTGGATGGATGGAATTAAGGAAGGGAGGAGCTATGGATGGATAGATGGAGCTAGTGATGGGATGGATGGAATTATGGAAGGAGTTATGGATGGATGGAATGAACTAATGATTGGCTGGCTGGCTGGAGCTAATGACTGGATGGATAGAATTAAGGAAGGTAGGAGCTAAGGATGGGTGGGTAGAACAAACTAATGATTGGACAGACAGACGGATGGATGGAATGAACTAACGATTGGATAGACGGATGGATGGATGGAGCTAATGATTAGATGGATGGATGGAATTAAGAAAGGAAGGAGCTAATGATGGATGGATGGATGGAATTAAGGAAGGAGCTAATGGATGGATGGATGGATGGAATGAACTAATGATTGGACAGACGGATGGAGTCAACGATTAGATGGATGGATGGAACTAAGGAGGGAAGGAGCTAATGATGGATGGATGGAGCAGATGATTAAAGGAAGGAATCAACCTTTCCCCCAAGCCTCCTGTGCCTTGGGGGTTGTGAGTTCAAATCCCACCGCTTAGATTATTAGGAAGGAGCACCTTCGGCCTGAGATATAAGGAGACACACACACACAGACACACACACACACCCAATCTTTCCGTTGTCCATCGATTCACCTTCTCCCTCCCTCCGTCCAGGAAGAACGGCTCCAAGTGCCTGGTCCACTGCAAGATGGGGGTCAGCCGCTCGGCCTCCACCGTGATCGCCTACGCCATGAAGGAGTATGGCTGGAACCTGGACCGGGCCTACGACTACGTCAAGCAGCGCCGGACCGTCACCAAACCCAACCCGAGCTTCATGCGGCAGCTGGAGGAGTACCAGGGCATCCTCCTGGCCAGGTGAGCCCCCCCCTCCCGGGACTGGATGGAAAGTCAATCACTCAACCCATTTGTCAACATTGACAGTAGACCCTTTAAAAATTAATTAATTAATTAATTAATTAGCCAGCAGTACAAGTCTTTCGGGGGGGGGGGGGGGTTTGTAATGCCTAAGTGCCGGGCGGCCCTGAAGCTGCCGAATGCCCATTGTTGACTGGGAATGATGGGGTTTGTAGTCTGAGGCACCCAGCAGGCAGTTGGGTTGGATCAAGGCACAGAACCACACAAGGGGCCGACCCTTCCCAGAGAGATGTTTCCAGCAAAGTCCGGTTCCTTCTGGCACACCCCCCCCGGGGGGCCTTGTTTTCGGTAACGTGAGACCCGTGTCATTTGATTTGGGGACAAGATCTTGTGACTCCCGATCACAGCGTGTGTGTGTGTTTGTGTTTTCCTTTCCTTTTAATCTCCCAGAAACCGCCTCTTGCCTCCCCACCTCCCACCCCTCCCTTCTCACTGTTTTCATGCGCACACGTGTCTCCCCGCGTGATCCCCAGAGACCCAGAGGCAGATTTTGTGTAGCAGCCAGGGGGCTCCAATGTCGGGGCGTGTTGAAAGCAATTCTTTTGCCAGGGGGGCAGCCCAGAGTGCCGGGGGGGGGGTCGGGTCGGCTGAGGCTGTAACTTCTAAACTAGGGGCCAGTCACGTGGTTCAAGGAGCTGGTTACTACGGCCTGGGGGCCAGATGTGGCCCCTGATGTCAATTCAGCTGTTCTTGAACTTTAATTCCTGGAAGCCCAGGTCTCTGAATCCACACAAATGGGTTTGCTACACAGTAAAGGTAAACAGCGCGGCCAATCCATTCATGTGGAATCACAGAGACTTGGGCTTCTGGGAATTGAAGTCCAAGAACAGCTGGAGTGCCAAAGGTTCGCCATCACGGCCTTACAACAATCCTCCGAGGCGGGCCTAGAACTTGAACCTCTATATTGGAGGGCTAGAAAGAGGGAAATGGTGTGTGGGGGGGAGGCGGAGCGTTCTAAAGCCTTTGCTCGGCAGATGATGCGTTCTGTAGTGCTCAGAAGCCTGCACACTTGGACGTGGCTCGGTGGTTAAGAAGCTGGCCTTGTTAGTTGGAAGGTGGGCAAGTCGGCAGTTTGAGACCTGGGTACTGCACGGCGGAGTGAGTTCCCGTCTTTGTCCCAGCACCTGCCAACCTAGCAGTTCGACATTGCAAGAAGATAAATAGGGACCACTTTGGTGGGGAACAGATCTTGGGAGACACGAAAGGAGCTTCATTGGGCCGTCATCCCCTGAGCGGAGTTCCTCCAGCAGAAATCCTTTCAACCCAGAATAATTTCTGACACGAAACTATGATTATTATTGTGATGCCTGGTTTCGTTTCTCTGTAAGCTCCACTTGCAAATTTGGGTGCCCGGCAGGGGAATTTCTCCCAGACACCACGCTCCAGGCGTCTCTTGCTGCCGTCCTCCAGGAATAACACGACCCCGAATCCCCACAAAGCCAGATTTTGCCTACGGGCTCACGGTTGTTTTGTGAACTGCCGAAAACAGCTCTTTGTCAAATCGGTTTCCGAGCCGATGTGCAGAAGGCATCGGCCGAAGTATGCACAGCGCATTCCGTCCAGTATAAACATCGCCCTTCCTACAAGGCTGAGCAAACAAGAGAAGCAGCAAATGGCTGCATAACCCTAGAGGCTGCCTGGACCGATCGGTCCTCTCCTAGGATACCCGGGAGGCATAGGGACAGATTTTTCCATCTCTCTCTAGAATGGCGTCTAGGGCTGTGATGGCGAACCTTGGCACTCCAGGTGTTCTTGGACTTCAATTCCCAGAAGCCCAAGTCCCTGTGAATCCACACGAATCCATTTGTGTGGATTCACAGAGACTTGGGATTCCGGGAATTGAAGTCCAATAACACATGCAGTAAACCCATTTGTGTGGATTCACAGAGATTTGGACTTCTGGGGAACTGAAGTCCCAAGAAAACCTGGAGTGCCAAGGTTGTCCATCGCTGGTCTAGGAGGTCAAGAGACAGGGAGCAAAAGTATCACATCATCCACGGGATGAGGGGCTGGGGTGGGTCAGTGGTTAAGAAGCTCGCCTTATTAGCTGGAAGGGCCAGCAAGTCGGCAGTTTGAGACCCGGGTACTACACGACAGAGTGAGCTCCCGTCTCTGTCCCAGCTCCTGCCAACTTGGCAGTTTGAAATTGCAAGAAATTGCTAGCAGATACATAGGGACCACTTCAGTGGGAAGGTGAACAGCGTTTTGTGTGCTCCAGTGTCTAGCCATGCCTGCCACATGTCCATGGAAATGTCTGCAGACGCAGACAGTGTTGGCTCTTTGGCTATAAACAGAGATGAGCACTGAACCCTAGAGTCAGATACGACAGGGGGCCCTTGACCTTTACTATCCCTCCTTTAAGCTTAGGAAGGAGAGGGTGCCAGTTCCCTTCCACCAGCCGCCACTGCCGGAGGCTGAATGGAGCAGAGATGCCCTCTAGGGGCAAGAGTTGGCAGCGCCACAGAGGGGGGAATATACCATAATAATTTCGTGTTAGAAATTATTCTGGGTTGAAAGGATTTTTGCGGAATAAACTTTGCTGAGGGAACGCCTGAATGAGGCTCCTTTCATGTCCCCAAGAGCTGGGATGGAGACGGGCACTCAGTCTGTCATGCAGTACCTGGGTCTTGAACTGCTAACTTGCCGTCCTTTTTGGCATTTTAGAGCCCATTTGGTAGCAGAAACATCCTATTCAGGGTGCGGATCTTCAGTGCCTGTCGTTCTTCTTCTTCGCGGTCCCTTTTGAGCGCAGGGGCAGAAATAGACATTGTCGGTAGCCCATAATAATGAGAATCTTGTTCTGTTTAAAAAGGAAATAGCAATCACATTTCTTTGCCCCACCCCATAGCACTTAGTGCATGCTCTGGATCAGGGGTCCCCAATCCTTTCAAGCCAGGGGCCGGGCCACGCTCTCTCAGTCCGCTTTGAGGGCCGGACGGCCATTTTGCCCTGCCTGTACGATGGGAGCGGCCATTTTGTCCCAACAGCTTCCAGGGGGCAGTCATTTTGTTTCTCAAATGCCCTTGGAGGGGGGGACACATGAAATGGCGCCGTGGGATGGATCAGGCCCGCAGGCCTTAGCGTAGGAACCCCTGCTCTGGATGGTTCACAAGGTCGTTAGCAATTTTGCCTCCAACATACTGGGTACTCATTTTACTGATCTTGGAAGGGTAGAAGACCGAGTCAACCTTGAGCCCTGGTCAGTCTTGAACTCACAGCCTTCAGGCTGCAGTACAGCAGCTTAATGTATTCGCCGCCAGGGCTGTTAACAGATGCCAGTTGGGGAATTCCGCATTCCCGGGGCAGAACTCAGTAGCCGGTGGCGGCCGCCCCATCCGCAGTAGCAGTCGTCGCTTTCTGCTATTTCCACCCCTTTGCCCTTTTGTCTCCAAACCTCCCTGTGGGAACTCCCATTTCCCCCCCCATGGTAATTCCCTCCCTCCGGTTTCTCCTTTCCCCGCAGCAAGCAGCGGCACAACAAGCTCTGGCGCTCCCACTCCGACAGCGACCTCTCTGACCACCACGAGCCCATGGGCAAGTCCGGGATGGAGGTCAGCAAGAAGGAAATCACCACGTCAGCGGACCAGATCTCGGACAACAAGGCCTCCAACTGCCACCCGCTGTCGATGGCTCCGGGACTCCCCATGGGCTCTTTGATGGAGCATCAGGGTCCTTCGATGAACCACATCTGCCACAAGGAGAGAGTGATCCAGCTGGAGATCACGCCGCAGGACTACCCCGCCGAGCCGATGGAGGAGAATCTGAATCTCAACCACCTCAACGGATGTCCTCCCCTTTGTTGTTTAGGCGAGACAAATTTCCCCCCGGATAATTGCGATGCCCTGTCGGGTGCCTTACGGCAGCAGCGGAGCATGGCCTTAGAGGTGGTGGCCGCCGGCTTCCCGGATTTAGCGGTGGACGACGTCGAGAAGGACGCCCTCAAGCACGGAGACGGGAACGTCCACTTGGTCCCCATGGAAGAGCTGGAGTCCTGCCTGCGGGACGCCAGTGGCCAAAACTCGCCCAGCCCTCCGCCGCCTGCTGTCGCCCCAGCCGCCCGGCCGGAGGAGGAGGAGGAGGCGGAATTCGGGACCGACAGCATCGACTTTTTCAGCGCTTTGGAGAAGTTCGTCGAGCTCTCTCAGGACAGTCGGCCGCGGGCATGTTCGCATTCGAGGGCGGAAGAGGTGGGCAGCAACGGTGGACGGAACAACCTGCCTAAAGGTGCTGTGCTGGAACTTTCCCCCTCTGACCCCGCTGCGGAAGACGTGGCTCCCAGTAGCTCTGCCCGCAGTTCCCCGCAGGCGTCGGAAGAATCCTCCGTGGAGGAGGAACAGCCACTCAAGGTACCAAAAGCAGATGAGAAAACCAGAGGTCGTGTGTCTAGGCATGGGGTTGTGGGCATTCGTGGATCTCAACAAACGCCAGAAAAAGTCTGCAGGAAGTCCCCGAGCAAGACTTCTGGGTGGGGTTTAGCCAAAATAAAATCCTCCCAGTTTTGTTTTGTTTTTTAACATTTTATTCATAAATAACAAAAACAGGGTCTGGCTTTATTCCATTCTCGTTTGTCAAAGCCAGTGATGAGTTGTTACCGGTTCGGACCGGTTTGCCCGAACCATTGGCGCCCTTAAGGAGGGGGTTGCCGGGGTGGTGGTAAACCCCCGTGCAACCAGTTTGGTTGCCTCTCCAGGCCCCCTCCAGAAGTGTATTTCCAGGCAGCCAAAATGGCTGCCTGGAACTGCGCATGCGTCAAACATCTATTTGACGCAAGCGCACTAAAAAATAGAACTGTGCATGCGTCAAATGGAGGTTTGACACATGCACAGTTCTGGGCAGAAAGGAAGGACACAGGGAGCGCCTCTAGAGGCGGCAGTCTTTCCTCGCCAGGCCACCACGCCACAGCGGTGGTTTGCCACAGCAGCAGTTTGCCGCAGTGGTGCCTGCCTAGGTAAGTGACAGGTTTGTGTTTGGGGTGGGTAGGTGGGTTGATTTGTGCTTGGGGTGGGTGGGTTGATTATCTTAATGTTAACATGTATTTTTATTTAATTTTATTTAATTTTTTAAAAAAAAATTGGCTCTGCTCTTGACGTCATGACATTGGCTCCACCTACAATGTTACAACGTCACGGTGGGGTAGTAAAAAAGTTGACAGCCCACCACTGGTCAAAGCATAATCAATTAAAGTACTCCAAATTTCCCAGAAACTTCTTTTACATATGTACCCTTTTTTTAAATTCAATTCCATGGTTAATTTCTTGTTTAACTTAGGTTTTGTCCTCCCTTGGGAGGGGGGTCTGAAACCCACAGAAGTCTATCTGAAGGAATTCCTGCAGCCAAAAAGTCTCATTTATTATTTAATTCAAAGCTCAGGCTATAATTAACGTTCCTTCCCCCCCTTTTCTTTCTGTTTCCTCTGCCCTTAGCTCTCCGAACCTGACCGTTTGAGTGGCCTGATGCCCTCTGTCTCGGAAAACGCCATCTCGGTGAAAGAAATCGTCACAGAAATCGAATCGATCCATCAGGGCGCAGGGCAGGGACCGTTGAAGATGGATGCCATGAACAATCCCACTCCGGCACCAAAGAGGAACCCTGTCTACGAGCTGCCCACCGAGCCAGCCTGTACCTGGGAAAGCAAGATCGGGAAAGCTGAGCCGAACGAAGGTGGGAGTTCTCTCCTGAAGGAAACCTCCAGAGAGCCTTTGAAACTGGATCCGGAGGCGGCTGGGGTCCTCCCCCCAGATCCGTCGGATGTGGAAGAAACTGGAGACTCAGCGGAAGATATGGCAGAAGGCCGTGGGAACCTGAAGCCAAAGTGGTGCCCAGGATCTGTACGGCGAGCAACCTTGGAGTTTGAGGAGCGCCTCCGGCAAGAACAAGAGATCCAGCACGTTTCCCCTCTAGCCCCGCTGCCCTTCCGCAAGAACTCCAAGAACGAATCCTCGTCCACCGATCTCTCCACCAAGGGTAAGCACGGGGATCCGCCTCACGAGCCGGCTCAGACCTCGAGAGACAAGGAAATCTCAAGGTCTGGGAACGCCAGGACTGAGAATGGGCCAGAACCACCCGCCAAAAATCCTTCCCCCTCTCCTCCGTGCAATGGGCCTTCTGCGGAGGTGACTGGATTGGCCAGAGAACACCGTATCGTGGTTTCAGTAGACAGCCCGGAGAAGACGTCTACTGCTTGCCGTCTCCTCCTCCTCCCCCCGAAGCGGATCGAGATAATTGAGTATACCCCCATGGTCCGGGGCCCCGCGCACTCAGATGCCAATAGGAGCAGCCCACCGGCCGTGGCAGCTGAAACCGTGGCGGTAGATGAAAACTGCA
Source organism: Furcifer pardalis (assembly GCA_030440675.1). Lineage (NCBI taxonomy): Eukaryota > Metazoa > Chordata > Lepidosauria > Squamata > Chamaeleonidae > Furcifer > Furcifer pardalis. Next base: position 21,524,997 of record CP126891.1, on the reverse strand, counting down.
ATACCACTCTAGGCTCAGAGACTGCTGCCGAACCACTAGAGAGAATTGATTTCAGGAAGGTGGTCTTCTCTGTGGGCAGTCCTGACGAGGATGACGGGGACATAGTCAGGGCGTCCACCGACTCCTCTGCTGCTTTCATGCCCGCGAACCGGGCAAAGGTTCCGCTTCCGCCACACTTGGCCAGCCGGCCCTTCCTCTGTGTGGAGGGCGTCACTCAGGGCAGCACCAGTTCAGACCCTGAGCCGACCCACCTGGGGGGCTATGCTGGCCATGGACAGTTTGCCTTGGAGGAGAGGGGTCGTTTCCCACGCAGGCGGAGCGAGAGTGCCTTGACACACTGGAACCAGGAGGACTTTGATGTGCCAGACACGCTAGGCGGTGAGGCGGGCGAGCGGCCCCCAAGTCTAGCGGCCCCTTCCCCCCTTCGCCGCAGCCTTCTCCACAGTTCTAGCAGTGACAGCCTCCAAGACCGAAGCGGGTTCAATGCACGGATCCGACAGGCGGGACTCACCACCTCTTCCCCCATGAAACGTTCGGCCTCCTTGGCCAAATTAGACCACCTTGGCTTGTCAAAAGAGGACTTGCACGGGAGAGGCCGTACCCTTCTCTGTGGCCACCTAGTGTCGCCCCACGCCCCTTTCGCCTGCGGGGATCCTGCCCCGCAAGGCCCGGCTGCTCCTCCCGCCTCCCCTCCGCCTCCCGAGTCACCCCGGCCCACGTGGCACCTCGTGGAACAGGTCAAACTCACTGAGTATGTGGCTCTGAGCAAGCCAGTAGAGAGGCCGACGGTCCAGTACGCCCAAGAGTTCAGCCCGGCCCGGGAGCCCCCGGAAATGAAATTGACTAGCACCCAAGCCGATGGGCTGCCCGAATCGGTGGCCCCCTGCACGCCCCAACGGCTAGCACTACTCCCTCGGTATCAACACGGTAGAACTCGACCGCCTAGGAGGCCGAGAAAAGCCAACGACAGGAAACGTACGGCCAACCCCTTGTACAATTCCATGTGAACTTCCGCTGCCTTTCCCCGACTCTTTCCTCCTTGTCATTTTCTCTCCCCACCCCCCCAAATTGAACTTCTTTTGCAATCCCCTTTATTATTGTCCCTCAGCTGGGGAGATGTAATATATATATATGGAGAGATGCACTTTATTAGTTAGGTTTTTATATACATATATATATATATGTTGGTTATTTTTACTGTTCCTGTTTGCAAATGGTTTCGCAGTGCCTGTTTCCATGGTCGTCGTTGCTTGTTTTACCTGTGCAAGTGACTGCAAGATCAATTGTGTGTGTGTGTGTGGTTGTTGCCTTGCCCCCCCCCCCCATTGCCCTCCCCTTATTCTTAACTCTCATTGGGAAATTTGGGGCTTTGTCTTAAAAGAACATCCCCTCCTTTTAAAAAGAAAAAGGTCTATTTTTAAAAAAGAAAAATCCAGTCTCAGTTTTTCTTTCCTGTAAAGAATGTCAAACTTGCACCCGAGTAGACGAGAGCTTTGGGGTCTGGTCTGAGATGGGTTTTAAGGAGTTGGGGTGGAGGTCTTCTTTGGGACCGTCCTGTCGACGGTGCAGGCGGTTAGGATGGTTTGCCAGGGCCGTTTCGTTCTCCAGCGGCCGCTCTTTCAAATCCGAACATCCCTTCCATTTTGAAAGTGCCAGTTCAGTCCCCGATCTTTTTCCACTGGTACCGGACGAGGGTCCCCGAACCCCCCCCCCCAAAAAAAAAAACCCTGTTGTGCCTCTCCTCAGATGTGCGAAGGAATATTGTGCCAAACGATTCCCATTCCTACCCTTCACAACGGGGGTTCTCAGTCTTTGAAGCCGTGGGCCAGGCCACGCCCCCTCGGGCAGCGGAGGGGCCGGAGTGGTGATTCCCTGCAGTATAAACGCTGCCGTAAAATGCATCTGCGGCTGTTGTAAATGCATTTACAACAGCCACGGGTGCATTTACGACTGTTGTAACGCTATCCGCTGTTGGCAGCCACGTGACATGGTACCGTGGGCCGGGGCCGGTCCGCGGGCCGTAGGTTGAGGACCCCTGCTTTACAACAAAGTTTCCCTCTTGAAATGCCTTATAGGGTCCATTCCTAAAGCTAGTCCTTCCCCCGGTTGAATTTCGGCTTCTGCTCAGACCTAACTGTTCAAATCCCCATCAATTAGAGCAGGGGGGTTTGGAACTTCAATTCCCAGAAGTCTAAGTCAGTCCATTGGCTGATCCGTGCTTTGGGGAATTGACTGAGGCTTCTGGGAATCGGAAGTTCAAAAGCCAACGGTTAGCAAACACCGATTTACAGGCTTGAAAAGGTTGGGAACCCTTTTGTTAGAAGAAGCGACTTTCCACTTCTAACAAAGAAACTTTTTGACTAAAAGTGCATTGAGAGAGCTTTTTTTAAAAAAACGGAGCATGCCAAAGCAGGAAAGGGGAAGATTTAGGAAGGGGACCTTGTTCTCTTAAAACAAACTTCCTTTTCCGTTTCCTTATATATATATATTTAAATAAAGGGGTTTCACCCTTTTGTTACTTGAATAAAACGACGGGCCTTTTCGAAGAATGCCGCCATATCGGTTTCCTTTTCCCCCTGGACTTTCCAAACCACGTGTGTGTGTGAACCACTCTTCCCCCCCCCCTTTACACTGGGGGTGCCCAAGCTTTTCAGGCCGTGTTTTGTTCACGTGGCTCAGCGGCCCGGTCATGTTCCTCCCGCCGGAAGGGGAAGTAAAACGCGCCTTTTGCAACAGGATGAGATAGATTTTTTTAAGCTGCCATTTTCTCTGCTCAAATCAGGGGTGCCCAGACTACGGCCCGTGGGCCAGATCCAGCCGCTGACTCCAATTCATCCGGCCCATTCCCTCGTCGCTCCCTGAAGCGGGAGCAAAACATGTTTTACTTCCTGGAGTGACAAGGGCACGGTGGGGCGGATGAATTGGCGCCAGGGGCTGGAACTGGCCCACAGGCCGTGGTCTGGGCACCCCTGCTCTATGGGATTTTAGGCCACCCTTTGTTCCTCTCTTTCTGTCCCTGTACTAGAGTTCCCTTTCCATCTTTGCTCAGTCCCTCCGGAGTTTCGTAGGGAAAAGATTCCAGCAGAAGAAGGGAGTAAAACAAAACAAAACCCAAATGTTTTCTTACATCGGGCAATGCAAGGGGCCACAATCCTTTGGGCGAGTTCTTAACCACCACCACCACCCCAAAAAAAAAAAAACCCTTACCTGGTATCTTGTTTTATCAACTGGAAAACTTGAGTTGTCTATGACGTCTCATTCTCACTGGTAGCAGAAGCAACATCTCAACCCCGACCCCTTCCCTGAGGTTTAAAAAAAATCAGTATCCTTTACTACCTGGTGCCAAACAGACTACATATCCCACGTTTCCCCCCCTCCCTTCCAACATCCCTCCACATGGTTTACAAGTAAGGTTAGGTTCGTTCTTCGCACTGTGTGTGGTTACAGGCGTGATGGGACACGGGGGGGGGGGTGTCAGTGTTTTCCTTGGATGACGCCGCATCACAATAAATAAATATTGTCTTCTACTTGGTCTAATCCATTGATGGTCAAACTTGGCAGATGTTCTTGAACTTCAACTCCCAGAAGCCCTGATCAGCAGGACCTGGGGCTTCTGGGAATTGAAGTCCAAGAACACCTGGAGTGGCAAGGTTGACCATCCAATGGTCTAATCCATGTGTCCTCTACTAAATCAAGTGCGCTGAATCCAAATCTGAAGTCCGATTCTGCCTAGGACGTCAGGGTCTTAAGTTATTTGCACGTAGAGACGTGATTGGTTTACTAACACAGCTGCGCCTACTCATCTTTAGCTCAGAACAGACTCACTCTGGCCTAGCTGTACTATCCAAGAAGATGGTTTCACGCTGGAGAAGCCCTTGGTCCAACTTGCCTTATTTACCTATTTCTGATGTCAGATCATTGATTTGACCAAACGTGCCCGGCCTGCTGCTGGGTCACGTGTGCCACCAGGGGACGTGATTCAGCTGAGGCGGCAGCAGCCATAGTGATAGCTATAACTGTTATCATGTTCCCGTGTAAAAACACATGACCCAGTGACCGACCATTAGAACAGCTCGTGTTAAAATCTGTACGTGATAGGCAAATTCTGGGCTGAGATTTGGAATCGGCACACTTGATAGCATGTAAACCACGTGTGTTATTCCCAGTAGCAAAATCGTTGTGCAGTGTGATCAAAATCTCTTACGTATAGCTTCATTTTTTTGCAGAGGAAGAAGGAAATGCAGTGCCTTCTAATTCATCTCTTATTTTTTTTACAATTATTTTCATTAAATAATGTCTCGTTCATCTCTCTTGGGGGGGTCTCATTTTGTCAGAGTGAGTGGGGAAAATGTCAGACGGATCTATACCACTCCTTAAAAACGAGCCCCTGCACACTTTTAGATTAAATTTACTTTAGGATTTGAAGATTTATGCTCTATACTAGTGATGGCTAACTTTGGCACTCCAGGTATAAACCCATTCATGTGGATTCACAGGGACTTGGGCTTCTGGGAATTTTTGTCTGGTTTATTAACACAGCTGTGCTTACTCATCTTTAGCTCAAAACAGACTCCCTATGGCCTAGCTCAGTAATGGTGAACCTCGGCACTCCAGGTGTTCTTGGACTTCAATTCCCAGAAGCCCAAGTCAGCACTCCTACTGATCAGGACCTTCTGAGAATTAAAGTCCAAAAACATCTGGTGTGCCGAGGTTGGCTGTCGCTGGCCTAGCTGTACTATCCAGTAAGATGGTTTTGCACTAGAGACAAGCCCTTGGTCCATTTCGCCTTACAGACCTATTTTTGGCATCAGCTCACTAACATGCCCAGAGCCTGCTGGGACATGCGTGCCACTAGGGGACGTGTGTATGCAGTAAACCCATTCCTGTGGATTCACAGGGCTTCTAGGAATCAAAGTCCAAGGACCCCTAGTGAGCCAAGGTTTGCAATCACTGGTCTAAGTCTACACCCTGTTTTTATCAGAGCGGTGCTTCTTTAAGGCATTTCCACCCCGTAAACATCTTAGAGCCTCAAAGATCAAAACTGGATTGCTTCAACTTCTCCGTAGCCCTTGACATGGTTTTGCTTCCTTCCTTCCAGTTGATTTATATTTATGCAAAGTGTTTACCACTGGTTTAAAAACTTGTTTTTTAAAAGGCATTTTTTTCTCTCCCCCCCCCCCCGGTCCTCCTCCACTTCCATGTACAAAATTGCAGGAATTCGTCTTTCCAAAGGGAGAATGCGTGTGATTTTCTTTTCCTTTATTCTTTTGTATTATGGATGTGAAAAGCCAATATCAAAAATGTTCAAAAATGTTTTGAATGCCCCTATTTCCACCACCCCCGACTCTGGTTCCCGTTTACTTTTCTCTCCCTCCACCTTCGATTCCTGGCCAAACAATTGAAACTTTAGTGGTCAACCCTTTAAAAAAATACCCCAAAAGGTCAGAAAAGACTTCAGAATCCAAAAACCTGGAATTTTATTTTTTTAAAAAGGGGGGGAGGCTGGAGACCCCAGAAAAGGGGGGATTCTCCGGTTTGCAGTCCAGAAGGGCTGGAAGGTCCGAGTCTTTGAGGGGGCCAAGAACCCCCATCTTTTTTCTCTCATTTTGCCTTTCTCTGACATATCGTCTGTGCTCCCCCACCCCAAAAAGTACCCCACCATGACCTTTAAACCCCCCCCCTCCCGCAGTGGCTCCTACCATAGACCTTGACTGACTTGATACTCGGCTGTTTTTAAATGTGAACTCTTTGCACTCGACGGGTGCCGATTCGATGTTCTTGTTACAGAATAAATTTTTATTTTGAGAAATCGAGTTTTTCTTGTTTGTTTGAGTCAGGAAAGATGCTGGAAGTGGAATCGCTTCTCTGTGTGTATGTGTGTGTGTGAGAGAGAGAATGAAATCGCATATTTTGCATAGCTAGAAGACAATTTCTCCCCTCGCCTCTTAATTATTGGCCAGTTAATTACATACAGATACCTCACTCTGAAGCCTAGAACAGGAAGTTGCTTGGTGTTAGACTGCATGACATCTGAGGTTCCCTTCAGCCAGGGGTTCCCAACCTAAGGCCTGTGGGCCGGATATGGCCCATGGCACCATTTCATGTGGGATCCCCCACGTTTCCAAGGGCATTTGAGAAACAAAATAACCACCCCTTTGGAGCTGTTGGAACAAAATGGCTGCCCTCCATTAGGCAGGCAGGGCAAAATGGCCATCCGGCCCTCGAAGCTGACCGAGGGAGCATCACTTGGCCCCCAGTTTGAAAAGGTTGAGAACCCTTGCCTTCAGCTTTTAGCATTTCTATAGAGAGGACAGGATGCAAAATAAAAGAGTCAACCCTGGTTCTCCCCTCCCTAGACAACTTTCTTCAGTGTAACTTGAAGTAACCCTTTGGGAAGCCCCTTGGATGCTAAAGATGGGCTATTGTCCTCCCCTGTGTAGGAGTCACCCCAAGAAATTGTTAATAAATAAAATAATAAAATTGTTAATATTTTCCCTGTATTTTGGCAGGAAAACCGGGTGTCCAAAAAGGAAAAAAAATTGGCAAAGGTGTGAAAAGGATCCGGGGCTCTTTGAAGCTATACACGAGCCAACAGTGTGATACTGCAGCACACAGGGCAAATATTATCTGTGAGTTCAGTATCAGTTATCCATGGGTAGAGAAATGTTCAATGAAAAACCCTGAAATAAATAATACGCATGTGTGTCTATGGCACATTACCAGAGGTCACGATCTGCAATGTAAATTTAGTTTGCTGTTATCTGCGGTTTCAGTTATCCACAGTTGGTCTGGGAATGTATCCGTGTAAATACGCTGCATGGATAGAAGTCTAGTGTCCTGATCAAGAAAACATCATCGCAACCGTCAAATTTGCTTTGGACAGACCTCACTTGGAAGAAGAATAATTACATGTCAGAAATTACTCTGGGTTGAAAGGATTTTTGCTGGAGCAGCTCCGCTCAGGGGACGCCCATATGAGGTGGTGGGGCACATAAAATGGTGCTGTGGGCTGCATCTGGCCCACAGGCTGCAGGTTGAGAATCCCTGCTCTAACCTGATGGACCTCTAAATGATCGGTGGCTTCAAATTAAAAGAGATTACAACTGAACATTAGGAAGAAATTCTTGGAAGTTATGCGCTCTTGTCGGTGGAACCCAAAGATCTCCATCAGGACATTTTAAGGATGTCCTGTCTATGGTTTGGAATTTTATTTTGAATATGGCATGTGCCTTTCAAAACGTGTGTTGCAGTGGTTACATAAGGAAGCCACGGCACACGGTGAACATTAGCAGCCGAGCGGGCGACATGCACACCAGGCTCCTCCGACCCGGCTAGGAACTCTTGTATATTTTACAGTCGCGGAAGACACTGGCGGAGAAGAGTTGGGCTACAGGCCGGAGCGGGTATTTCTGGGTCGGGTGGGAAACATACAGTCAAGATGCAACGCATGAACTCCCAGTTTTGCCACACAACTCCATCCTTATTTGGGTGTGATTGGACTCGAATATCAGAGAACTTCCAGCCTCTCCAGGTGTTAAGAACTCCGGTTCCCATCATCCCCCTGGTGCCGAGAGCACAGGCAACCCCTGGCTCCATGGCTTGACTCAGGGGTCCCCAAACTATGGCCTGTGGGCCAGATCTGGCCCCTGACACTAATTCATCCGACCCGTGCCACCCTTGCCACTCCCAAAAGCAGAAGTAAAACGTGCCCATACGGAAGTAAAATGCACTTCTGGGAACGGCAAGGGTGGCGCGGGCTGGATGAATTAGCATTGGAAGCCAGATCCGGCCCACGGGCCATAGTTTGGGCACCCCTGCTTTCAGCAGAGACAATGGCAGCCTAACAATCTATTTCATCCTGTTGCAAAACAGATTGCAAGGCCCTTTTTACTTCCACTTCCGGTGGGAGGAACCACATGACTGGCCCGCTGAACCATGAGACCGGCCCATGGCCCAAAAGGTTTGGGCACCCCTGGTTTGACTTTGAATGGGGAGGCAAAGTGGAGCTTGTGAATTCTACAGCAGCTTAGCAATAATCACAACCTTCCAGTCCGTTTCAACTTAACTGCGGCCAGGTTGGCCACGAGTTCGAATCCCACCCACCTCAGGGAAGGGGGGGCAAGCAGAGCCCAGCCGGAGCGAGTGTGTGGGTGTGGGGTTGGTGCTCCAGTGCGAGGGGCACGAAGGCCGCTGCTTACCCCGAAGAAGGGACTCTCTGGAATAACGTCAACGGGATGGCATCTTATGCAACCAGGATCCACCCGGGGGCTACTCACGGGTTGCAGCAGAGAGAGCGAGAGAGAGAGAGAGACAGCGCGGCTTGGAAAGGGGTCGCGCGTCGTGGGCTGGCCTGGCCAAAGGCTCGGTGCCCAAATAGGAGCCGCGCTTCAAAGGAGTAGGAAGAGGACGGGGGTCCTTCCTCTGCCCCCCCCCCTTGGCGGGGCCCCTTTCCCCCAGGCCCGGCCCCTGGTGCAGCAGCTGCCGCCCCCTCCTCCCCCCCTGCCCGAGCCGGAGCCCTGACAGCCGGGCCAGCTGAACCCAACGGGTCTGCGCCACGCGCCTCGTGCCAGCCGCCAGTCTCTTCTGGCGCAGGAGGCGAGAGGAAGAGGAAGGTCGGCGGGGCAGAGGCCGCAGGCAGGGGACCCCCCCGGGACCCCCCCTCCCTCCCCACCGCACCCCACCCCAAAGAGAGAAAGAGAGAGAGAGAAAGGTAAGCGCAGGCGTCGGTCCCCCCCCCCCTTTCCCCGCCAGTGCGCCCTGGGCGAGCGATGCGTAAAATGGAGAGGGGGGGGACCCTCTTTCTCCCTCTCCTGAAAGCAGTCCCCGCAGCCTGGGGGGGTCGAGGCTTTGGGGGGCGATCTAGGCTAAGGGCCTGGTTGTTCCACCCCCCTCGGATCCCCCCTGCCCTGCCCCGGGGCCCGAGCAAGGCCCGCCGCAGAACGAGGAGGAGGCGAAAAGCGGCTATATTAGGAAAGTGACCTCCGGTTGGCTTCGCCGCCGCCGCTGCTCGCCTTTTCGCCTTCTATAGCCGCCCCAGCGCCGGGGAGGAGTCTCGGGCCCCGCGGCATCCAAGGAGGACACCCTTCCGCGTTCCCACGAGCAGGTGACACGCGTGTCAGTTTTAGAACCCCCGACGCAAGGGACGGGGGGGAAATCTTAGGGGGCGACGGGAGGGGGCAAAACCTCCGGGACCCTTCAGCCTCCGTAGCTTAACCGAGGAGGAACTCCGCCTCCCATCGTCCCCTGGCCGGGCCGTGCGAGGGACGATGGGGTTTGTAGTTTGGCGCAACGGGAGAATACCAATCCGGGAGGCGGCTCCGGGCCTAACGGAGCCCCAGGCTGGGCTGACTCAGTGACTGCGACGCTGGAGACTGGTCGCTGCCAGCCAGTGCCGGCAACATTGCCTTGAACCCACAGCCTTTGAGGGGCCGCAAGACAGATGTTTTAGAGAGGGGCTTTATAAACCTCCCAGGATATAGAAGCGGCTGGCACAGCTTCTGAACAGCCATTCATCTACACATCTGGAAGGTACCAATTTATGGCATAACCTGGGGTGGTTAGCATCTGTCCCCCCTCCCAGGTTTGCATTCGTTGAACCCCCGAAGGGTTTTCTAGGATTGGCCAACATTATATCAGCAGGAGGGAACCATCCGGCCAATGCGGCAGGGGATAAAAAAGGGGGAATGTTTTGTTTTTAACCCCCTGGCTCCCAAACCTAGAAAAAACTTTTGGGGTCCAATTAATGCAAACCTAAAATGCAATGGCTCAAGTGGCTCAAGTGGTTAAGACGCTGACTGGGGGTGAAAGGTCAGCAGCTCGAGACCCGAGTGCTGTGTGACAGAGTGAACGCCCATCTCTGTCCCCGCTCCTGCCAACCTAGCTGTTCGAAAGCAAGACATTGTAAGGAGATAAATAGGGACCACTTCGGTGGGAAGGTACACAGCCCTCCATGCCTGCCACGTGTCCATGGAAACGTCTGCAAAACGCAGACAGCGCTGGCTCGTTGGCTATAAACAGAGATGAGCACTGAACCCTAGAATCAGATACAACTGACTTTTGAAGAAAGGTGACCTTTACCTTTAAACATGCAAATTCCTCCCGTCCACAATAATCATGCAATAATTTGGTGCCCTCCAGATGCGGGGATGAATTGGCCATTCAACTCCTTGCTATTTCTACAGCCTCACTTCAGAAAACAGAGGATGGTGGTGGTGAAGAGGGCATCATCCTCCTGTCTCCGCTGGCATCTTAGCTTCGGCAACTGGTTTTTGTCAACTCACTTAGCCAGAGTGCCTCGTAATGGACCTTTTCTCCGCCAGAGAGCCGAATCTCCATGAACACGTGTGAAAAGATGTTGTTTAAGTCTACATGGGATGTAACCAACTTAAGACCGAGATCGGTTTGTTAGACGCCAAAAAACAGGCCAATCCTGGCTTAGATCTGGATCTGCATGGATTTACAAGTTTGGAGTTACAAGTTCAGAGCCCCTAGATCAGGAAAGACAGAGGGTATGTGTTGGCCGGGAGGTTTTTCGGAGCATTGTGACTCCCCAAAATCTAACTTTGCCGAGGTCTGAAGAAAATGGACTTTTCTCTCTTTTCCCTGTCAACTTCCATTCTCTCACACAGTGCAGGTCAGATATTTCCGGCCAATTGTGGGGGAGGCTGCATCAATATTTGTTTATTCATCCGTAACATTTATATCCTGCTTCCTCTCTTGTGGTAACAGGTAAAGTTTGCCCTTGCTTTAAAGCCAGTCATATCCGACTCTAGGATTCAGTGCTCATCTCTGTTTCATTGCCAAAGAGCCAGTACTGTCTGTGTCTCCAGACATTTCCGTGGACACGTGGCAGGCATGACTAGACATCGTTGTGCACGAAATGCTGTTTACCTTTCCCAAAGAAGTGGTCCCTATTGATCTCCTTGCTATGTCTCACTTTCGAACAGCTAGGTTGGCAGGAGCTGGGGCAGAAGACAGGAGGTCACTCGTTCATACACCACTCAGGTCTTAAATTGCTAAGCTGCCGGCCTTCCGGTTGTCAAGTTCAGTATCTTAACCAACCATTTGTTTCCGTGTCGGAGATGACTCTGGGTTGAAAGGGTTTTCGTAGGGGATGCCCGAATGGGGCTCCTTTCATGTCCCCCGGTCGTGCAGCTCTCAGGAATCAAACTCGCCTTTCCAGTCTCCAAGCCTAGCGCCGTAACCACTAAGCCACTAGGGGAACTAACCCACTACAGTCACTTCAATGCTCGTAATACAGGTCAAATATTTCAGCACAATTGGGTGTGGGGGAACTGAATAAATATTTGTTTATTTATCAGTCACCTTTATATCCTGCTTCCTTGATTATGATAACCACCACCAGAATAATCGGTGACCCCAAGATTAGGATCAGTGGCTTCCGTGGAAGGTTCAGCGTCACATTACTAAGTGCGTCTCTTTGATTAACTTTGTCTTAATTCCAAATTTCTAGGCCCAGCCTAAAAGACCGCCACCATGAGCCGCCGGGTGGTCCGCCAGAGCAAATTCCGCCACGTCTTTGGCCAGCCGGTCAAGGCGGACCAAATGTACGAAGACATCCGGGTCTCTAAAATCACGTGGGACAACAACTTCTGTGCCGTCAACCCCAAGTTCCTAGCCATCATTGTGGAATCCGGAGGAGGAGGGGCGTTTATGGTGTTACCTTTGGGCAAGGTAAGTACCGTATATACTCAAGTATAAGCCGAGTTTTTTAGCCCCAAAAATGAGCCCCAAAAAGGGGACTCGGCTTTTATGGGGGTCAATGACCACGAGGGTCCCAAGACTGTGCCGGATTGAGACGCACCAACAATTTAATTAATTTTACCATATTTTCATGTATTTTTTTATTTTTGAAACTCACTCGCAGCTGCTGCAATTCCCACCCTTGGCTTATATTTGAACCAATCTATTTTCCTGGGTTTTCAGGTCAAAATTAAGCGCTTCGGCTTATCTTCAGGTCGGCTTATACTCAAGTATATACGGTAATTCCTCTGTGTCTCTTTCCTGATTTCTAAGCTGAAAAAGCCAAGCAGAAAGAAGTCAGGTTTCTATGCAGTGTGTTTTGGGGACACCGAATTCTCTTTGCATTCCTTATCTTAGTACAACAACCCTTTGCGGTAGGCTGCTCGTACTTCCCGGGAATGTAAGAGGCAGTCGAAGGTGTGTGTTTGAACGACAGTCCCTCTCTGGTAGTCTCGGTTTTGACCTGTTTATTTAACGTCACCCCGAAAAGGTTTTGCATAAGGCTGCATCTTCCATTTCAAAAAGAAGAAGAATCCTCGCGCATAGAAGGCTAGCATGTCAAGGAGACACCGAAGCTAGCTTTCTACTCGCAAGGATTTTTAAAATCTGAGCAGTCACTTTATTTCTGTAATGGGTTGGAAATTTACTGCGTGGAATAGATTTATGCACAATGAGATCCGTTTAGATTTTGTACTTTCATGTAACTCCACATTGGCATTGCTTGTGAATTACTTGCAGTGTCAGGATCACCCCAAATCTTAGGTAAAGGTCGCCCTTGCTCGAAAGCCAGTCATATCTGACTCCAGAGTTCAGTGCTCGTCTCTGTTTAAAGCCAAAGAGCCAGCGCTGTCTGCCTCCGCAGACGTTTCCGTGGACATGTGGTAGGCATGACTAGACACCAGAGTGCACGGAACGCTGTTACCTTTCCCAAAGAAGTGGCCCCTATTTATCTCCTTGCAATGTCTTGGTTCCGAACTGCTCGGTTGGCAGGAGCTGGGACAGAGACGGGAGCTCACTCCGTCTTGCAGCGCTCAGGTTTTGAACTGCCGACCTTCCCGTCACCAAGTTCAGCGTCTTAACCACTGAGCCACTGGTTAGGACCTTTTGCCAAATTCCTTTCCAAAGCTCCTACTTGCTACGCCGTACCGTCTTTGCACTAAATACCAATCCAGATTGGGACCATAAAATCGCTCTCCTGATGCTTTCAACTACAGTGCTCATCTTCCATGGGAGTTGTCGTTCTTCCCCAGCTCCTTCCTGCCTTGTTCCTTGGCCTCAAGGCCAGGCAGAGCTCCCGGGAAACGCCAGCCTGGTTCCTGCCTCCCCCCCACACACACACACACACACAAATGCCGCCAGTGCCAGGGTGACCCAAACCTTGGCACATGGGGAAGAGAAAGACGGACTGCGCCAGTTGGCTAAGCTCTGGTCTCACAATACTTCATGACTCAGGTCGGGAACAATGAAAGTCACGTCAGGACGTCAGAGCGAGGCGCGGCGGGCTTGGGACGGAGGCTGTTCAGTTTTTCCAGGGCTCGGGTTTCCGGCCGGGCTGCTGACCAAGAGGGGCCGCGTAAGACCCCAAGAAAGGGGATTTAAGGCTTGCTCAAGGTCACCAATGTTCCCCCCCCCCCGGTCAAAGGGTCCCGGGTCTCTGTCGCTTCCTTGATTGTATCCCCAAAATCCGGACCCCTCTGGCTCCCGTAAGGGACTGTGGTGGCTTAGTGGTTAAGACGCTGAACTTGACGCCTGGAGAGTCGCCAGGTCAGCGGTTCAAGACCTGGACGCTGCGTAACGGAATGAGTGCCCGCTGTCTCGCCCAGCTCCTGCCGAGCTAGCTGTTCGAAAGCAAGAAATTGCAAGTAGATCAATAGGTACCCCTTTGGTGGGAAAAGTAACAGCACTCCTTGCCTGCCACATGTCCACAGAAACGTCTGTAGACACAGACAACACTGGCTCTTTGGCTATAAGCAGAGATGAGCACTGAACCCAAGAGTCAGTTATACCTCGCAAAGATGAACCTTTCCCTGCCCCGTAACGCTTACGGCCCTCTCGGGCCGGTTCACAGAGTAATTAGCATTATTTTGCTTCCACACAACTAGCTGGGGAACCATTTTAATGACAGGGCAGCTGAGTGGTTAAGAAGCTCGCCTTGTTAGCTGGAAGGCCGCAAGTCGGCAGTTCGAGACCCGAGGACTGCATGACAGTTTGAGCGCCCGTCTCTGTCGCAGCTCCTGCCAACCTAGCAGTTCCAAAGCAAGACATTGCAAGTAGAAAAATAGGGACCGCTTCAATGGAGGGAAAAGGAGCCTCATTTGAGCATCCCTCGAGCAAAGTTTCTCCAGCAAAAATCCTTTGGATCCCGTATAATTTCTGACATGAAATTATTATTAATATTTTACTGACATCAGAAGGATGGAAGTGGCTAGCTCAACCTTGATCCCTGGTCTGGATCGAACTCACCACCTTTGGGATGCATGACAGCACTTTAACCCCTGCATGCCCCAGGGCTCATCAACGTTCCCTGCCCTGCCACAAACTCACACGTCAGGGACCAGGAAAATCCTGCTAGTATGGCCCAGGACGGTGCGAAATGCCCCCCCCTGGAAGCATCTCCGTGACTTTGTCGGTCTCCATAGGTGGGCCGCGTGGACAAGAACGTCCCTTTGGTGGCCGGCCACTCGGCCCCGGTCCTGGACATCGACTGGTGCCCCCATAACGACAACGTCATTGCCAGCGCCTCCGAAGACACCACCGTCATGGTAAGTGATGTCCAAGGCAAACTAAAATGGCGCTGCTGTCCGGATCTGGCCCACTGTCCTTAGGTTGGGAATCCTTGATTTAGAGGCAGGAATCATAAGCAGCCAATTGGGTTATTTTGCATGAAGAAACGCTAAAGGTGTCGTATTAGGGGATTTTTTTTTCAGATTACCGTATTTGCTTGTGTATAAGACGCATCGGAGTAGAAGACCGTTATTACCAACATACCCCACTAGAGGCCACTATATATAGTGAATACCACATTTGCTGGCACACAAGACGCACTCCATTTTTCCAGTGTATTTTAAGGGGGGCAGTGGGTCTTATATTCCGGCAAATACGGTATTTCCCTCCCTCTTTCCTCCTGGGTTTCTTATGCACCCAGTTAGCGACCTGGTTTCCCGCTGGGCTTTATTCTGAATGCATCTTCCTTTACGCCCCACACGGGGAGGGAGAAGATTTCCCCTTTTAACCAGCTCTGTTTGCAGCCAAACTGGATCCTCTTCCCGGGAGCCACTTGGCTCCCTCCGAGGTAATGATGCAGCATTTCGGGGATAAGAATAGCCTGCTCCTGTGCACCGCGACTCAGCAACTAAGAATAGCCTGGCACCGGCGGCACATTTCTGGAGAGCAAAACGGGCCTGGGCCGGGGGGGGGGGGGGAACGGAGGAGGAAGAGTCTTCCTCTTCCAGTTCTCTCGCCTCTCCAATTCCTCCCTTCCCGGATTTCTGCAAATAGCCAAAGAGGTGAAGAAGACCCCGTACCCGATAACTGTAAATTCCCCACAACACATAATATGACCACACTGACAGAGGAGTGCTGTATTTATTTATTTTTTAAAGTAACTTTTGCAAACTTTGCTTTTCATTCTGGTACAGTACATCCAATCACCTTTCCAAAAAACTCAGGGTGACAGACAAGATTTTCCCCATCCCATCTGGGGAAAGTCCTGGAGGAAGACCCCCTTCCTGTTTTTGCCACCAGGGTACGTGGGAATCCTGCCCTTTCCCGTGACCCTGGCCTTTCCGGTCATTCTTAGCTCCTAACACAAATTAGATTTTACCTCCAATCACTTATTAGATCTTATCTCCAATCTCTGATCAAAGTTTAACTCCAATCACTGACTAGATCTTATCTCCAATTCCTGAATAGATCTTATCTCCAATCACTGATTAGATCTTATCTCCAATCACTGAATAAATCTTATTTCCAATCAGTGAATAGACTTTATCTCCAATCACTTCTTAGATCTTATATCCAATCCCTGATCAAATCTTACCTCCAAATCCTGATCAGATCTTATCTCCAAATCCTGATCAGATTTTATCACCAATCCCTGATCAGATTTTTTTCCCCCTCCAATCCCTGATCAGACCTTATTGCCCATCACTAATTATATCCATGATGCTAACTCTTGTAAATTAGGGGGGGGGGGGGAAGAGGCTCGTGGTTGTCTCAGGTGAGGCTGTGATTTTGAATCAGGATGGGGGTCAATGACACAAATAGAAAGAGGGATGAGGCCCTTCAGCCTGGAAAAGTTTCATTTGGCTGAGATTCGTAGTCCCAAAATGTAACTTGCCCAAATTCTGCTTGTGAAGGTCCAGGGGGAAGTTCTCCTTCGCTCACTCTCTCTAGAGTCCTTTCCCTGTCCTCCAATCTTCAGGTTTGTGAAGCGGAGGACTTATACCCGCCTTGGGAAAAGTTTCTTTTTCCCCCCTGAACTACTGCTCCCAGAATTCCATCACCCACGTGACCCGTGGCGGTGCTCCTACGAGAGCTGGGCGCCATAGTCCAGACGGCTTTCCCCCCAACTGTGATTACGTTGTCCGCATTAATGGAATTGCCAGTTTGTGTCCACCCACCCCAGGTGTGGCAGATCCCGGACTACCTCCCCGTGCGGAACATGACGGAGCCCGTGGTCACCCTGGAAGGCCATTCCAAGCGCGTCGGGATCATCACCTGGCACCCCACTGCCCGGAACATCCTGCTAAGCGCAGGTAGGACCCTCGGCCCCGGACGCACCCATTTTGCCGTTGCCAAAAGACTCCTGGACTATCAGACAAGACAACGGGGAAGCTTCGATGCTTTGGCATTTTCCAGGATGGTTGTCTCCTGGCGCTCTTATCTCCAATCCTGGCACTCTTATCTCCGACCCTTGATTGGAGATAAGAAGGCATGTTTTTCTTTGACCTGCTGTTCCCTTCTCCTCCTCCAGGGAGCGACAACGTCATCATCCTCTGGAACGTGGGCACGGGGGAGGCGCTCCTGACCCTGGACGACCTCCACAGCGACCTCATCTACAACGTCTGTTGGAACCGCAATGGCAGCCTCTTCATCACCACCTGCAAAGACAAATACCTCCGCGTCATCGACCCCCGGCAGCACCTGGTGGTCGCAGTGAGTCTCTTCCGTGCCCCCGCCAGCCCCCTCCCCAAAGACCCACCCCCTCCGGCAACTTGGACCCTGGGAGAGTCTGATGGAGCTGCATCAGATCAAGGAGGATGGGCTTTGTAGTTAAAAAAAGACACTTCCTCCCTTTGAGTTTAGCATTTCTTACGCTGGTTGTTCTTGTCGAGCCTTCCAGGGTCTGATAGTCCCTTATCATCCTGGACCCATTCCCTTTGGGACTACAGTTCCCATCACCCCCTGTCCTGCTCTGCTAGCTTTGCAATCTCAAAGGCGGCGATTGTATTTACTCCCTTCTAGGGCATCTTCTACTGTCCCATCCTGCTTTATTTTCTCCGGCACATCTAGCCGCGGCGGCTTTGTGTCCGAACAGAAGTTCTGTTTTCAGACTTGGCCTTCTGCTTCTTTCCCTTGAAATTGTGGCATTGTAGTGAACGCAGGGGTGGCCAAACTTTTTGGGCCGGGGGCCTGACCCCTCCCCAGAACAGCTGAGTGGGCCAGACCACGCCCCTGGGACACGCTTCCTGGTTTGGTGCAGGCACATCTGCACATGCGCGAAAAGCAGCCATTTTACTTCCTGGTTTGCAGGAAGCGTCCGCCCCAAACTAGGAAGTAAAGTGGCCACTTTTGTTGCATGCTCAGAAGCATCTGTATTTACTCCCTGGTTTGACAAGGACATTGCGGGCCTGATGGAATGCCTCCGGGGGCCATATCCGGCCCACAGGCCGTAGTTTGGGTATGCCTGTCCTAAAGAGAGAGAGATTTTGGCTTGAGGTCTTTTCCTCTGTTTAGAAAACTTCCCAAAGTGGCCCCCTTAAAACCTGTTTTAACTCACCACAGGCGACCACCTGACCGAGTTTCACGCCCACAAAGTCACCTTTTCCCCCCGGGCTCGAGTTTCAGACAACTGACCCCCACTAACCTTCTTGCCTTGTGTGTGTGTTGTTGTTGTTTCTCTCTCCGCTCCCCTAACCCTGCTAACTCCGTGCGCCAGGAGAAATTCAAGCCGCACGAAGGCTCCCGTCCCGTACGGGCCACCTTTATGGCAGACGGCAAAGTCTTCACCACGGGTTTTAGCAAGATGAGCGAGCGCCAGTTGGCCCTGTGGGATCTGGTATGGCTACGGGCCCCACGGACCTTGCACTGGCGGGGTGTGCTTGCTTTGCGTGTGTTTGCTTGTGTGGTTCTTAATCTAGATCGGGGGTTCCCAACCTTTTCAAACTGGGGGCCAGGACACGCTTTCTCAGTCAGCGTTGAGGGCCTGATGATCATTTTGTCCTGCCTGCACAATGGGGGCGGCCATTTTGCCCTCCCTGCATGACGGCGGTGGCCATTTTGTCCCAACAGTTTCAAAGGGGGTGGCCATTTTATTTCTCAAATGCCCTTAGAGGGGCACATGAAATGGCGCCGCAGTCCGGATCCAGCCCACAGGCCTTAGGTTGGGGACTCTTGATCTAGATCCTCGTACCCATGGGAGGAAGGAAGGAGCAGAAGGGAGGCTAAATCAAACCCGAACCCCGACCTTGACCTCTGACATTGGGCATCTTTCACTCCATCCCAGAGGAAAAGAAGCCAGAGGGAATGAATGCTTTTAGGAGGGGAATTAGCAACCTCCTTCTAGTTGTCATACCCCCATTTTGCCACTGGGGGCGCCCTTCCAAGGGGAAGAAACTGCTTGTGTCGTACAGAAGTGTGTCTTCCTTTCACAATTCCCCCCCCCCCCATCAAAAATTTAACAAAAATGAGTGTATATATCAGGAGTTCGCAACCTTCTTAAGCTGAGGGGCTAGGCTTCCCTTCCTCCACCCCATGGCATTTCCTGCTGCGGTGGAGGCCCCATGTGAAATGGTGCCGTGGGCCGCATCCAGCCCACAGGCCGTAGGTTGAGAATCCCTAGTATATATAATGAGATCGCTTGGATTTGTCTTTCCACCGAAGAATTCTCCTTCCTTCCTTCTTTCCTTCCTTCTTTCCTTCCTTCCTCTTGAGACCCACGTTTAACCCTTTCTTTCCCCTGCTGCCCCTAGGAGAGGTTTGCCCCCCACGAAGGGATGAGGCCGATGCGTGCCCTCTTCACCCGCGAGGGACATATCTTCACCACGGGGTTCACACGCATGAGCCAGCGCGAGCTGGGCCTCTGGGATCCGGTAGTGAGGACGCATGGTGTGGCGTGTTCCTCTGACCTGTACCACCTCCCCTTTCCTTATGTTAAAATAAATATTGGAGTGCCCTGCTATACAATGCTTTACGGTAAACCGGATGCTCTCCCGTTGCTCCCTGGGAGATGTAGTTCCTCTGGAGAGCCGACGAGGTGGGAGAGGATTGTTCTGGAACTTCATCTCCCATCCTGCTTTGCAGGGGCCCAGTTTGCCACGTGGCACCTGATATACGGCCCATGTCATTCTGATCTTAGAGAATGGGGCCCTAAAACTTCCCTTCATGCATTGCAGCGAGTCCAGATTACCACACTCCGCCTAATATAAAGGAAGCAGAATTCTAACCCCTGTGCACACCCAAAAAAGCTGCTAAGTTCCCAGAATCCTGGACTGTTGTGGATTTGCGGTGGTGTATGTGTGTGTGTGTGAAAGGATTGTTTATTTATCTGTTTTGGGATGGGTAGCAATGCATGCTGGGAAAATTGTGGCCCACAGGATGCAATTTAATGTTCTGAAACTGCTGGCGGGAATTCGTTTTTGGCGTGAGCCACTGGCATAGAAGGAGGGTTTCCTGGCACTCTGCACATGCTCAGGAAGCAGCTGACTTGAAGAGAAATATTGCTAGCTGACATATGCCCAGTCAGGTCTGGAAAAAGGCCATCATCCTTCCCAAAACGCCACATATCATCCCCCTCAAGCCCCTGGCGGCGCAGTGGTTAAACTGCTGCCCTAGAACCCAAAGGTTGTGAGTTCGATCCTGACCAGAGGTCAAGATTGACTCAGCCTCTTCCATCCTTCTGAGGTTGGTATAAGTCCCCAGCATGTTGGGGGGCACAAAATGTTCATGAACTTGTGAACCTCCTAGAGCAGGGGTTCTCGACCTTTTCAAGCCGCGGGCCAGAACACGCCCCCTCAGACAGCCGAGCAGGCCGGACTGGCGGTTGCCCCCACTGTAAACGCTGCCATTAAAAGCATCCACGGCTGTCATAAACGCATTCACAACAGCCACGGGTGCATCTACGGCTCTCGTAAACGCATCCGCTCCTGGTGGCAGCACAGGCCACACAAAACAGTTCTGCGGGCCGGGTGCGGCCCTGCCTTGGAGAGCATTTTGTGGCTATTTCTTTGACTGCCACTGGGAGGCGCTACTGATCCAAGGCAAAAAGGAAATCCAGGCCTAAGGATGTCCTTCTTTCTTCCCAGAAACAGCACATGAAAGTGGACTTTTCTCTCACTCTGACCCACAGACACGCACACACTCACACCCTGGGCCAGGTAAGTGGGCGCATAAACACAGGGCGCACATTTTACGGTGCTCAGGTAGGCTTTGGAAGTTGTCCCGGTTCCTCCATCCTGAACTCCTCGTTTCCTTCCTGGGGTCTCCCGTGCAGAAGAACTTCGAGGAGCCCATCGCCCTCCAGGAGATGGACACCAGCAACGGGGTCCTCGTCCCCTTCTACGACCCCGACTCCAGCATCGTCTACCTGTGCGGAAAGGTAACAGCCGGGCCAGGGGGTGGTGGCGGGGGCGCACGGCGGGCGGAAAGCGAATTAACCTTCCGGGTTTGTGGCTCCCTTTTATCCCCATTCCATCCTCCCTGCCGTCACCAGCGGGACTTGAACCAGCTTACAAGAACACAAACAGCGCCAGCAATAAATCAAATCCAGGTGCAAGTAGATAAATAGGCACATGTGGCAGGCACGACTAGACACCAACACGCACGGAAGGCTGTTACCTTCCCCGCCGAAGCGGTCCCTATTGATCTCTCTTGCAATGTCTTGCTTTCGACTAGGAGCTAAGACAGGCAGGCATGACTAGATACCGGAGTGCACTGAACGTTGTTACCTTTCCCACTGAAGAGGTACCTATTGATCTACTTGCAATTTCTTGCAGTTTCGAACTGCTAGTTGGCAGGAGCTAGGGCAGAGACAGGCATGACTAGACACATGGAACGTCGTTACCTCTCCCACTGAAGTTCGGTACCTATCGATCTGCTTGCAATTTCTTGCAATTTTGAACTGCAAGGAGCTGGGACAGACGACAGGAGCCTCACCCTCGGGTCTCGAACCCACTGACCTGCCTGACCGTCCAGTTGTCAACTTCAGCGTCTTAACCTCCGCAGCCCCTCTAAAATCAAATTAACCAGCCTGCCTCATGTCCTAAATGGCCTGTTTTCTGTTCAGGGGGACAGTAGCATCCGGTACTTTGAGATCACGGACGAAGCCCCGTACGTCCACTACCTGAACACCTACAGCAGTAAAGAGCCCCAGCGAGGGATGGGTTTTATGCCCAAGAGAGGGCTGGACGTCAGCAAGTGCGAGATTGCCAGGTAAAGGCACGGCCCACGACACCAGCCGGAAGGCGGGCACCTGTTGCCCCGGGATGGGGTTTACCTCTAAAGCAGGTTCAGGTGACTCGGACCCTTATGGATATTTGGAAGTCGTAATTCATAACCCTTGTAGGGGGGCACATGACATGGTGCCACGGGCCAGATCTGGCCCACAGGCCTTACACTGGGAATCCCTGCCACAACCCATCTCCTTTTCTTCCATCCGTTCTCTCCCCCCCCCCCCCAGGTTCTACAAGCTCCATGAGCGGAAATGCGAACCCATCGTCATGACCGTGCCACGAAAGGTAGGTACCCGTAGGGCAAACGGAGCTGCCCAGGGAGTGGGATAATCCCAACAGATTATTCGGGACGAGTAAATTAACGTCAAGCATTTTTCTTCTCTATTGACCACCACAGCATGAGCTCATAGTCATTATTTCTCCCAACTTTTGGCAGTCCGACCTGTTCCAGGACGATTTATATCCCGACACGCCGGGCCCCGAGCCGGCCCTAGAAGCCGACGAGTGGCTGTCAGGAAAGGACGCCGAACCGATCTTAGTTTCGCTCCGGGATGGCTACGTCCCTGTCAAGAACCGGGAGCTCAAGGTTACCAAGAAGAACATCCTGGACAGCAGACCCCCCGTCGGGCCACGGCGGAGCCAGTCCTCCTATGAGTCCAATTTTTCGGTGAGTTCACATCCGCTCGTCGAATCCTGGCAGCACGAAATTGTTTGTTACAGCCGCCGGTTGTCCAAGTCTTCTTGACGTTAGACAGCCATTCTTTGATGGGGTGCCTGTTGAGGTGTGTTGGACTACAAACTCCATCAGCCTAGTCCAGGAGGGGGTCTCAATCTTTTCAAGCTGAGGGCCGAGTCACGATCCCTCAGACAGCTTCGGGGGGGCGGGGGCCCATTTCACCCTGCCTGCCACACATGCCACTTCTGGATGTGGCAGAGGTGGAGGGCACATTAAATGGTGTCATAGGCCGCATCTGGCCCCTGGCCCATAGCTTGAGAACCCCTGATCTAGTCCCTCATAAATATGGATGTTGTAGAACCAGCACATTGGGAGGTGGTTTTTTTTTTGTTTTGTTTTTTGAAGAAGTGGCAAATGAAATCGTTGTTGGGAGATTGGGAAGTTTTAGATGAATATAAATATAAATAATAATCTTTATTATTATTTTTATTATTGTTGTTGTTAAAAGAACTCTAATAATAATAATAATTGTGCAAAGCCTCCTTATCATGTAAAACTAAAGCTATAGGCCAAAACAAACATTATAGATAGCCCCTCATTGAAAGAGGGAATTCCTTAACTGTGGAAAACATCTGAGTGCACAGTTGGAGATCCTTTTCCAATCTAAGAGACTCCTTTGCTTCTTTCTCTCTTTCTCTCCCCCCCCCCCCCCAATCTCTTCCAAAGCACTTGGCCCTGGAAGAGCTCCTGGCTGAAATCAAGTCCCTCCGGCAAACGGTGCTGGCCCACGAGACGCGCATCTCCGACTTGGAAAAGAAACTGGGCCAGTTTACGAACGGGACGGATTGATCCCCTCCTCCTGGGACCGGGCTCCCTTACGAGGAGACTCCGGTTTTGCCTCTTCTTTGCATTCTTCTTACGTTTGGGTTGTATTTCCGATGTTCCCTCTCTTTTCCTTCCTCCCCGGATCCGGACGGCCGCTTTCCCTCCAGGGGCTTGGAGGACGTTGGCGGGCAAAGGGCCCTCGGGTGATGTCATCCTTCTCTCCGTTGGGGCCACCTTCCTTAGGACCCTGGTGTAGAGCTGGGATTCTCAAACTGCGGCCCATGGGCCAGATGTGACCAGTGGTGCCACTCCACGTGGCCCACCGCCACCCACACCCTGAAGCTGTACCTTGCTGGGGTGTGTCTGTGAGATGTGGTAGTTTGGACCCTAGAGAGGAGGGGTCTGGGAGGGGTGGGGGGAGACCTTGGTCCATCTGCATCCTGGCCCCCTCTGCCTCGTTCTCCCCTCCCCAAGAACCGGGGGGGGGGGAGGTTGAATTAGGTTACACCGTTCCCATGTTATGCGTTGAGTTTTGGGGGTGCAGTGGATGAGACAATTTATGCAGGGGGCAGGAAGCCTTAGGAGTCTTTGGCATTCATTCCAGATCCCCCCCAGTTAGAACAAGAGGAACAAGCAAAGCTTTGGAGGTGTTCTTGGTGGGCGTACTACAAATCCCA
Organism: Furcifer pardalis; assembly: GCA_030440675.1. NCBI lineage: Eukaryota > Metazoa > Chordata > Lepidosauria > Squamata > Chamaeleonidae > Furcifer > Furcifer pardalis. Next base: position 21,501,385 of record CP126891.1, on the reverse strand, counting down.
TGATCCTCTCCTCTAACCCCCTGGCCAACAAACAGTTCCCAAGCATTGGGAAGGGAGTTGTGTGGTCTGATACAATGCCCTGCGGGCGGGGGAGGCCTGGCTGGGCTAGAAAGGGCGGAGGGGGGGCGTCATATTATGGGATGGATCTTCTTGCAGTGGGGAGAAGGGAAAATGTTTAGGTCAGAGTGGGTGCACGCCCCCCCCTGCTTGTCTTTGCAAAGGTTGTTACCCCAGGGAAAGGGGGGGGCGACTTTGGGCCATCGCTGATTTGCATATGCTAATTAAAATATAATGTGCATTTTAAAAAATATATATATATGAAAGATTATGTCTGGATCTCCTTCGGTCTAATCTACGTCAGGATCGAACCGCCGATGCAGCATCTGTGTATCCACGTCCAAAACTAGGGTAGCAGGACGTAGTGGTTAGAGCAGTCTTCCCCAACCCCTGGCTTTTGGACTTCAATTCTCAGAAGCCTCAGTCAGCACATTGGCTGGTCAGTGTTTTGGGGAACTGACAGAGGCTTCTGGGAATTGAAGTCCAAGAACCAATGGTCGGGAAACACTGGGTTTAGGCCAGAAGTTGCCAACCTTTTCAAGCCGGGGGCCAGATCATGCTCTCTCTGTCATCTTCGAGGTCCGGACGGCCCTTTTGCCCTGCCTGCAGGATCGGGGGTGGCCGTTTTGTCCCAACAGCTTCTCAAATGCCCTTGGAGAGGTGGGGCCCCCACATAAAATGGCGCCGGGGGCTGGATCTGGCCCACAGGCCAGTAGGTTGGAAACCCCTGGTTTAGAGGGTCAAGCCAGGCTTGGGAAGAAAGGCGTCCAAACTCACACACAGTCTGGAAAGCCATATTTCAGTCAAGCAGGGGAAAACCAAAACACCCGAATGACGTGTGGCAAAGGTAAAAGTTTCTAGTCCTCACTGTCGGGAATACAAATCTGTTTTTCCCCCCAAGAAGAACGCGTGTGGGGGGTTGTCGGATGAAACACAGAATATGAGACCATATTCAGACTCAAGAGAGGCAAGGAGACGCGAGTCAAGAAAGGTTCATGAGGTTTTCATTGGTGTCTTCTGTGCAGGTAACACACCTGAGCCAGCTGGTTGTGGCCCCCTTTCCTCCCCACCATGTGAGTTTGTGGTAGACGGGGGGGGGGACCCCATTCCAGGCGCCCCATCCTTCTCTCGCGTGTGCAAGACCAACACATCACAGGCAGCTACGCTGGACAGTTATAACAGTTGGCCGACCCCCTACAAAAACCACAATTCCCGCCCCGGCAAATTGGGATTTATAGTTCCTTGTGGTCCAGAAATTTCCCCACAAGAGGGTGCAAGGACACCCCCAAAAAAACCCCAACAGGGGGTCCTGCATCACCCCTCTAGAAAGGCCAATAGACAAAAAAAAACCAAGGGAGCCAGGGGGATTTAAGTTGCGTCCAACAGCTACGACGGTCCAATGTAGATGCTAATTCTCGTTGCGGGAATTTCGCGTGCGGTGCATGGAAGGATCAAGGTTCCCCCCCTTCCCCCCAGGTTCTCTATTAGTTGTGGAGGGGGGTTTGGACACACAGGGTGGGGTGGGGGTGTTTGTGTGGAGGGTAGGAGGGTAGCACCATTGAACAAGGGGGTTGTGACGTGTTTGCGAGGGGGCGGTAGCGTGGATCCATCTGGTACGTGGAAAGACCCCTTTCAGTCTCAATCTCTCCCCCTCCCAAAATTCCCACCACCAAGTCGGAAGGCTTCGAAGGGGAAAGTGAGGCGAGATGGATGAGATGGGAAGAATTTAGGAAGGGTGGTTTGGTAGGAAACGAAGGGGACCCTTCGGCGCGCATGGAAATCATTTCTCCCCTTGGACCGGCATCCAAATGACGTTGGAGACGTAAAAGATGAGTCCCCCCCCCCCGCAATCCTTGGGACGCCTGGAAGCCAAATACTTGGTTTAGTCCAAAACTGGCACCAGTGAAAAGCCTGTCAAGGCACTACAACAAGAATTCCTAATCTTTTCAAGCCAGGGGCCGGGTGGTCACGCTCTCCCAGTCAGCTTCGAGAGCCAGACGGCCATTTTGTCCTGCCTGCACGATGGGGGTGGCCATTTTGTCCTGACAGCTTCCAAGGGGGGTGGCCCTTTGGTTTCTTGAATGTGCTTGGAAGGATGGGGGCCACATGAAATTGTGTCATGGGCCGGATCCGTCCCGTGGGCCTTAGGCTGGGAATGCCTGGACTAGCAGACTCCAGGATTTGGGGGTGGGGGTCCAGGAAGGGCTAAGTGCACTTGGTAGGGTGAGGGGCAGACTAGCTTGGGAGACAGGATCACATCCGCCGTCTCCCCTCCTTATCCGTTCCAAATGAACCTGCTTCTTCACATGGTTTGGGGAATCGACCTCCGGTTAACCCAGAATTAACTCCCACCTCCTTGGTCAGTGGTGGCGAACTTTTGGCACTCCAGATGTTCTTGAACTTCAATTCCCAGAAGCCCTGATCAGCATTCGTGTTGACTTGGGCTTCTGCGAATTGAAGTCCAAGAACACCTGGAGTGCCAAGGTTCGCCATTGCTGTCCAAGGTTTGTGTTACATCACTCCAGAATTAATCCAGCATCTTGCCAAATTTGCAGTAAAATTAGTCCAGAATTAATTTTTTGTGCTTCCTGGTTCTATATTAAATTGGTTCAAAGTTAATTACGGCCACTCAAGTAAGTATTAAATCAATCCAGAATTAACCATGGCTTGCTTGCCTCTGTGTTCATGCCTCCTGCCACTGTGGTTAATTAATCCTAAATTATATGCCGTATCTCATATTTGTGTCAAATTAATCCATAACCAGCTGCTGAATTGCTGTTAAATTGAACATTATTTAAGTACAGCCTATTTGGGTTCCAGGGGTTGGATTGAATTAATCCAGACTTTACTGGATTTTTCCTTCCAAATCCTGGTTTAATTAGCCCAGGGTGAGCTGCTACCTCCTAGAATGGTGTTAAATTAATCCCAAAATTAACTTTCATCCTCTGAACGCGTGCTAAATTAATCCATAATTATCACTTCCCAATTCTGCCTTTTGAATCTTCTTTACCTTAATCCGCAACAAACTAGCACAGAGGTGGCGAACCTCTGGCACTCAAAAGTCCTCTTTGTGGGCACCTATGCGGTTGACCCGCCCCTCATCCCAGCAGCCCAATGGGAGTGCTTCCTCCTTCCCCCAGCACAAAGTTTGCCCCGCCCCTCTGCTCAGCAGCCCAATGGGAGAGTTTCCTCTCTCCCCTGTTGCTGTGTTGGCACTTTTTGATAAATAAGTGGGTTTTGGAGTTGCATTTTGGGCACTCGGTCTCTAAAAGGTTCACCATCATTGGACTAGCGTCACCTGGAACCACGTTAAATTGCAAATTAGTTATCACCCGACTGAAAGAGGGTCAAATGAATTCCGAAGGAACCAGGGTTAGCTGTTTGCCAACTTTTGGTTCTGCCTCTTACATCACCGTTGAATTAGTCCAGATTTAATTCCAACCATGTTTCTTCAACTCCCGAAATTTCAATTCATCTGAAATTAAGGGGTTTTTTATCTACGGGTGACAACTTGGGTTCAAAGGGAAGGGGAAGGAGACGGGGTAGGGAGATGGATTTAGGGTCTCTCCCCCTAACTTTTGCTTCCGACATTGGGGACGGGCGGAGGTAGAGGAATGGAAAGTGACAGGTAGCTGCAAACCTCAGGTTAATTAAGACTTACCTGCCCTCCCCAGAGTGTGAGTGGGTGGGGAGGGGTTACATGGCTCAGTGTAGGGGAGATGGGGTGCGCTCCATCCCCCCCCCCCCGGCCAGACCACCCCATCCAATCGCCCGTCAGTCGCTAATCCTTCGTGGGTTGTGCAATTTCACAGGTGGGACGTAGGGGGAGACATAAGTCCATATTCCCTTTTTCGCCCCCTGGAGGCTGGCCGAGGCTTTTGTGCATGAGTCCTCTATTGTTCGGCGAGCGAGAGGCGCAAGATCCGCTCAAACTCCTCCTCCTCTTGGCGCGAACGCCGCTCTGCTTCTTCCTGCTCCTTGGCTGACAGCTCCATGGCCAGGCGGAGTTGCTCGACGTAACTGGGCAGGGGCCGGGTGGGGGCCTTGCTCGGGGCAGGCGCTGCTCGCTGGGGTGTGACAGGCCGGGGAGGCGGCGTGTGCTGGGGTGTCCTGCGGTGGGATGAGGCAAAGAGTTGTACATTAGCACTGTGGCAGTGCTTTGGTTAAAGTTTGGGTGCAAACCCGGAGCGGATCGCCTCCCCCACTTGTTTCCCCTACAAAATCTGAGTCTCCGGCTTCTAAGATGCAAACTGGAGAGTATAAAAGTTTGTGTCTTTTCACGGCGGGATCCAAGACACAGAAATGCAGAGAGAGACAGTTAAGACCTGCGACAGCAAAGGTGAAATCTGAAACTTCCTTGATGGAAATAAAAAATATTAATAATGAAATAATAATCAGGAAGACAAAGAACAGATGGGTGAAATGGGGATATGTTCCAAGATCTGCGGATACGTGAAACTGCAGGTAACAGCAAACCCTATATTTTACATTATAGGCAGTGGCCTCTAGTGGCCAGTATTGGTAATGCATCATAGAAATACATATGTACCGTATTTGCCAGTATATAAGACATACTGGAATCTAAGTCACACCCCGTTATTATCAAAACAGCCCACTATAGACCATTATATACAGTACAAGACACAGTCCATTTTTCCAGTGTACAATATTTTAAGGAGGAAAGTTGGTCTTATACACCAGCAGTGGCTCAAGTGGTTAAGACACTGACTGGAAAGCGGCAGGTCAGCAGTTCGAGACCCGAATACTGCAGGACGGAATGAGCTCCCATCTCTGTCCCTATCCTGCCAACCTAGCAGTTCGAAAGGAAGAAATTGCAAGTAGATAAATAGGGACCACTTAGGCAGGAAGGTAAACAGCGTTCTGTGCACTCCGGTGCCTAGTCATGCCTGCCACATGTCCAACGGAAACGTCTGCAGACGCAGACAGCACTGGCTCTTTGGCTGGAAACACAGATGAGCACTGAACCCTAGAGTTGGATACGCCTGGCTTTTGAGCAAGGGTGACTTTTACCTTTACCTATGCACCAGCAAAATACAATATTTCAGGATTTACATTGAGTATTTTTAGACCTACGGGTAACTGAAACCACAGGTACTGAACCTGCAGATATGGGGACAACAACATGGGGGCAAGTGAAACGGCACTGCAGGCTGGATCTGGCCCACGGGCCTTAGGTTGGGAACCCCTGATCTAGAATCTTGTAAAATGCCTCCATTTCCAACCTTTTACTCACCTGTCGACGTGACGCCCTTCCTGGGAAACGGGGAGGGTGCCTGGCTTGCTATTGGTCAGCGCTTCCCAAATGGTCACCTGAGTGGAGAGGAGAAAGACAGATCTGGAACAAGGAACAGGGGAGGCTCCCACATCGGAACATAAAAATGAAATAGCCGTTGGGGCAGGATCTGAATCTCCCTCGGGGTCTCTGTAATGTGTGTAAATCATCTCTTCCCCTAAGGCAGGGATTCTCAACCTGTGGCAGCGGGACAGCCTTCGCACTCGGTTACAATGAGAATCCAATTTTAAATATTCCGTGCATTTGCATGGATATTCAAAAAATGTTTTCCCGGAGAGACTCGCCAATGCCTCGTTGGCGTCTTTGTTTTGACTAGTGGCGTTTTATTTTATAGATATCCTAAATCTAAGCAAGGGCCTCTTGGCACAAATTGCTACACGCCTCGGGCCGGCTTCCTCCGGCCCTGCCTCTTAAGTCCCCCACCTGGTCGTACTCGCTGCCAGCCTCTAGCAAGCTCTGCTCAATGGCAAACTGTAGGAGGTCGTCGTCGTCTTCACGCAGGGGCTCCGGATGGCTCCCGATGATGCTGTAGCCCCGTGGGGCCTCAAAGAGGGACGGATCCATCTCACAGCACCGGCACGAACCTTAGGGAAGAGCAGAGGGGGCCGTGAACACCCATCATCCACAGCAAGGAGAAATGTTCTGTTATCCCATGTTAAGCCGCCCCGAGTCGCTTCGGTGAGTAGGGCGGCATATAAATATGAATAAATAAGACACAAAGCAAAACAATCACACTTATATCTACACCACCCCAAGAGGCTTAGTTTGCTCTCTGGGCGGTTCACAAGTTAATTAGCATTTTGCCCCCAACACGCTAGGTCTTCACAAGACCGGCCTTGAAAGGATGGAAGTCTAAATCAACCTTGAGACCTGGTCAGGATCGAACGCACAACCTTTTGGCAGTTTAACCACCAGTAGCCATTGGGCTGGTTTCAATCGCCGCCGGGCACGGCGATATATGGTCCAGAAAGATATACAAAGGATAGGATACTGTGTTTCATGCAAGAGCTGGATTTTAATGCTGAGACGTTTCTCGGCGGCTGCATTCCAAGATCGGCAAAACCCCGGAAATATCAGCAGGTTTCCAAATCCGTATCTCAGATTTTAGTTATTCTTACACCCCGGATTAGAAGACGGAGGACGGAGGTGCTGGACAAGGAACGGCATTAAAGGTGGATATAGCTGAATCGCTCAACCTCGCCTACGGGCGAACAAAACACCCGGTGTGAATGTGGAGAGATACAGAATCCGGCTCATTTTCTGGCCTGCCGATGGCTGCCAGAAACGTGCACCGATGAGGACTTGGGCTTGGCCAACGACAAAGCCATGAAAGTGGCTTCGTATCGGCAGTCCGGGGGTTTGATCAGGACACAAAAGTCGTAGTAGCAGAAGACGACGACCCCAGATTTCTCCGACCTACCGAGGGAACTGGAGCTGCTGATACTTGAACGGTCACTGCCCGGTGATGGGGCGTCGCTGCCAGGGCTGCCCGTCCCACGGAGGGAGACCACGGCTTCGTTGCAGCCGTTCAAGTTCCCGAAGGTAATGCGGGCATTGAGGATGTGAAAGATGGGGATTTCTGTGGGGTGGGAGAGAGAGAGAGACAACGAGAGAGGTAGAAAGCAAACCAATCACAATTATTATTGTATTGATTGTATTGTCTATAAGCCACCCAGAGTCGCCACTGCGAGTGGGAGGCAATATAAATATGAATGAATGAATGAATGACGCTTCTATATTGCCATCCATAGTGCTTAGCACACACTCTGGGCAGTTCACAAATTAATTAGCATTTTGCCCCAACAACACGCTGGGTACTGATTTTACCAACCTTGGAAGGATGGAAGTCTGAGTTGACCTTGAGCCCTGGTCAGCAGCAAACTCACAACCTTTTGGTTGCAGAATAGCAATTTAACCACTGCACCACCAGCTTATTATGCTTCCCTTCCCAGCTGGTCAGGCTCTCTAGATTTCCTTATGTCTAAACCAGGGGTGCCCAAACTACAGCCCATGGGCCAGATCTGGCCCCCAATGCCAATCCATCCAGCCCTCGCCACGCTCGGAAGTGGAAAACGGGCCCTCACATGCCATAAATGCAACCAGTTCTGTCAGATACATGTTTATGGCAGCCGTAGGTGCATTTACGGCAGCGTTCTGCACATGCCCGGTCGCGTTTGCCCACTCCTGTTGGGAGGACCCCTGCGTCTGGCTCACGGCCTGAAAATTTTGGGCTCCCTTGGTCTAAAAGGGGGATACAATCAGCAGTTTTAATTGCTATCTAGGTCATTTGTTTTCCAGGTCTACAAGGCGTCGGTGGCTGTCTGCCCATTGCCTCACCGATCTTGACGGGGAAGCCGGGCGGCAGGCGGAGGGTGATGAAGTCCCGCAGCTTGGCGAAGAGGGCATTGCTGACGGCCATGAGGTCGATGATGGGGCCCACTTGGTCGGGCAGGGAGAGCGGGTGGTCCTCGCATAACCACAGCTTGGCTTTGAACCTGCCAGAAAGGGCGAGGGGGTCAGAAGGCGGTGTGGCGCACTCCGACGGGAGCCGACCTCCCCCGGCGTCCACCGCCCATCCCTCCGGCCTCACTTTTGGGTCTTGGTGGTGAGCTCGATCGGCCTGCCCATATCTCGGCTACCCAGCTCAAAGCTGGCGTTGAAATATTCCTCCGGCGTGATGGCGGTTGGGTTGGCGTGGCTGAACGTCTGCGTGACCAGAGCCTGCAGAAACGAGGGAAAAAGAAATGTGACATGTTCCGTGGACATGTGGCAGGCATGACTAACAATGGAACGTTGTTACCTTTCCTGCAGAAGCTGCACCTATTTATTCACTTGCAATGTCTCGTTTTCAAACTGCTAGGTTGGCAGGAGCCGGGAAAGAAACAGGAGCTCACTTGTCCTGCGGCACCCGGGTCTTGAACCGCTGACCTGCCGGCCTTCCGGTCTTCAAATTTCGCATCTTAAAAACCACAACACCGCAGTCCCCCCTTTTGAAGACGTTGCCAATATCCGACACCGATTTGTGGCCACGTATCTATTCAAGCGCAAATCAACCGAACAACCAAAATGTTCGGTCCTTTGCCTTCAGTTTCCACCCCTTGTTGAACAGCTTGGCCAGAAAAGTTACTTTCTAATGGGAGAATTCTGGTTGTTGTAGTACGAAAAAAGTTACTTTTACTCCACAGACATCTGATTTCAACATGCAGTAAAACCCGACTTATATATGCCTCGAGTTACATAAAATTCGACTTGCATAATGATTTCGTGCCAATTTACATAAAAGTCCCGATTTACATAACACAATTTTCTACAGGTTTGCTTCAAGTTATGTGAAAAAATAGTTCTTCCAGTCAGTTAAGTAAAAATTCAATTTACATAAAAGCCTACTGAACAGAACTTTTAAATAAATTGGGGTTTTACTGTATCTTCTCTTTCTGTTTACTCCCTAGATTGTGTACCATGTATACGTGAGTATAAGATAACCCAAATATAAGCTGAGGTTCCTAATTTTGACCTGACAATCCAGGAAAATAGATTGACCAGAGTAGAAGCCAAAATACATGAAAATATGGTAAAATTAATTAAATTGTTGGTGCATCTCAATCCGGTGCAATCTTGGGAGCCTTGTCGTCGTTGACCCAAGTATAAGCCGTGTCCCCTTTTGAGGACATTTTTGGGCTAAAAAAACTCGGCTTATACTCGAGTATATACGGTAATTAGCAGCCACGCTAAAATAGCTGGGAAGTCATTGTAAAGGGGAAAGGACGCTAGCTAGCCTCCATCAATCACTCCAAAGTCCATGAGCCACCTCTTCGCCACGCCGGCTTGTTACTTACTCCGTTATTGGGCCCCACGTGTTGTTCGGCGATGCCTAAAAATGACTGGAGTGGAGTTTTCCCACCTGCAAGAAGCCAAGAGGGAGGGTGTCCACGAAGGGCCTTGAAGACAAACTTAAAATAATTCAGCGTACCTCCCTCCCCATTTTCAAATATGCAAAGGTCATTACTTAGAGCAATTTTTACACATTCAACACAGATACAAAACTGAACATTTCCAGGAAGTCACGGTGTATCTTTTGCCAAAGTTTTGTATTGTTTTCATGTATTTTTTTTAAAATCCCTGCTGATAGAAATGTAGCACGTTCAGGAAACGCTGATGCTCTAACTTTTATTTATTTATATTTATATTTATTGTTCACATTTATTATCCCGCCCCAATCGGGTATACCCGACTCTGGGCGGCTTACAAGACAAAACACAATCACAAACCCAACCCCATCCAATAAATACTAATAATTAAAAATTTAAAACTGTAAAAAGGATCATAAAAACAAGAAGTAAAAACCGGGAACAAACAACCCCGCGGAATAAAACCCACAGCAAGGGAAGCTATCCCTTAAATCAACCACCCTGTGTGGGATCCCACATACCTTGGTCCCCACACTTGTCCCGCCAGCCAGGTTTTTAAGCCCTTCCGGAAGGGCAGGAGCTCTGTTTGTAGGCGCAGTTCAGTTGGGAGGAGGTTCCACAGGGCCAGGGCGAACACAGAGAAGGCCCTCTTCCTAGTGCTAGAGAGATGAGCCTCCCTAGCCGATGGAATGACAAGAGAGCCCCTCCGATCCGCCCTGGTGGGACGGACAGACGTTCTTAGGGTGACGCGGTCTCTGAGGTATCCTGGCTCACTACCATATAGGGCTTTAAAGGTAATAACCAGCACCTTGAATTGCACCCGGAGACATACTGGCAACCAGTGCAGCTCCCGGAGCAGTAGTGAGGCATGAGCATAACGCCCGCATCCCATCACTATCCGGGCCGCCGCATTTTGGACCAGCTGCAGTCTCCGAATGGTCACCAAGGGCAGCCCCATGTAGAGCGCATTACAGTAATCAAGTCTGGAGGTGACCAAAGCGTGTGTGACCATGAGCAAGGCGTCCTGGTCTAGGAGCAGGCGTAACTGGCATATTACACGAAGTTGTGCAAAAGCCCTCCTGGCCATGGCTGCCACCTGCTCTTCGAACAGTAGTCGTGAGTCCAGGAGGACCCCCAGGTTACGCACCGGGTCTGTTTGGGGCAAAACTGCCCCATCCAGAACCAAAGCTGGTAACTCCCGAGATAACACAGGGCCCCTTACCCACAGCCACTCAGTCTTGCCGGGATTCAGCTGTAGCCCGTTGTCCCCCATCCAGACCTTAACAGCCTTCAGACACCTGGAAAGGACTTCCACTGCACCGGCTTGGGTCCCCACGGGCGGAGATGTACAACTGGGTATCATCTGCATATTGATGATACCTTACCCCGTGGGAACGGATGATCTCACCCAGCGGCTTCATATAGATGTTGAATAGGAGAGGAGAAAGTACCGAGCCCTGAGGCACCCCATATTGCAGGGGCCTAGGGCTGGACTTCTCCTTCTCCAGGCACACCGACTGGGTCCTGCCCCTCAGGAATGAGGAAAACCAGGACAACACTGTGCCCTGGATCCCCAGACCCTGGAGCCTACCCAGAAGGATGCCATGATCGACCGTATCAAAAGCCGCTGAGAGGTCGAGAAGAGCGAGGACAGACGACTCCCCTCCATCCCGCTCTCTCCAGAGATCATACACCAATGCGACCAGTGCAGTTTCAGTACCATATCCGGGCCTGAATCCTGACTGAAACGGGTCCAGATAATCCGCTTCATCCAGGACTTTCTGTAACTGCTGCGCCACAGCCTTTTCCAGAACCTTACCTAAAAAAGGTAACTGCAGGGTTTTGCTTCCATTTAATATACACTAGTACCCCGAATAACGTTATGACTTGGTTCCACAAGTCCCGTCGTTATCCGGTTTTTAACGTTGTGCAATACATTGAACACACAATGTTTAAAAAAAGCCCTGTTTCCCTGGAGGCTGCAGGAAGCCAGAACATCGGGATTTGAATCCTGACATTTTGGCTTGCTGCTGCCTCCAGGGAGGTGGGGGAACTTTGGAAACAGCTTGGAGCGGGTTTCCCCACCTCCCTGGACCCGGCGGGGGGGGGGGGGTCAGAGACCCCAAAATTGGTAAAAAAAAAAAAAGTCCATTTTTTTAACCAATTTTGGGGTTTCTGACCCCCCCCCCGCCAGGTCCAGGGAGGTGGGCAGACCTGATCCAAGGTGTTTCTGGGCTTCCCCGACATCCTGAGCCAGTGCAGCAAGCCAGAATGTCAGAGTTCGAATCCCGACGTTCTGGCTTGCTGCACTGGCTCAGGACGTCGGGGAAGCCCAGAAACACCTTGGATCGGGTCCCCACACCTCCCTGGACCCAGCGGGGGGGGGGGGGTCAGGAACCCCAAAATTGGTTTTTAAAAAAAGGACTTTTTTTACCAATTTTGGGGTCTCTGACCCCCCCGCCGGGTCCAGGGAGGTGTGGGGACCCACTCCAAGCTGTTTCCAAAGTTCTCCCACCTCCCTGGAGGCTGCAGCAAGGCAAAATGTCAGGATTCGAATCCCGACATTCTGGCTTTCTGCAGCATAAAAGAGAGTGGGGGAAGTTCAAAATTAGCGCGCATCAGCTCTAGGGTGGTCGGGAGACCCGATGCGCGCTAATTTTGAACTTCCCCCACCCTCTTTTAGGCTGCAGCAAGCCAGAATGTCGGGATTCGAATCCTGACATTTTGCCTTGCTGCAGCCTCCAGGGAGGTGAGAGAACTTTGGAAACAGCTTGGATCGTGTCTGCCCACCTTCCTGGACCCGGCGGGGGGGTCAGACACCCCAAAATTGTTTAAAAAAAAGTCCATTTTTTTTACCAATTTTGGGGTTTCTGACCCCCCCCCGCTGGGTCCAGGGAGGTGTGGGGACCCGATCCAAGGTGTTTCTGGACTTCCCCGACGTCCTGAGCCAGTGCAGCAAGCCAGAATGTAGGGATTCGAACTCTGACATTCTGGCTTGCTACACTGGCTCAGGACGTTGGGGAAGCCCAGAAAAAGCTTGGATCGTGTCTGCCCACCTCCCTGGACCTGGCGGGGGGGTCAGAGCCCCCAAAATTTGTAAAAAAAAAAATCCATTTTTTTACCAATTTTGGGGTGTCTGACTCCCCCGCTGGGTCCAGGGAGGTGTGGGGACCCGATCCATGCTGTTTCTGGGCTTCCCCGACGTTCTGAGCCAGTGCAGCAAGCCAGAATGTCGGGATTCGAACTCTGACATTCTGACTTGCTGCACTGGCTCAGGACGTCGGGGAAGCCCAGAAACAGCTTGGATCGTGTCTGCCCACCTCCCTGGACCCGACGGGGGGGTCAGAAACCCCAAAATTGGTTAAAAAAATGGACTTTTTTTTTACCAATTTTGGGGTGTCTGACCCCCCCGCTGGGTCCAGGGAGGTGGGCAGACACGATCCAAGCTTTTTCTGGGCTTCCCCGATGTCCTCAACCAGTGCAGCAAGCCAGAATGTCGGGATTCGAACCCTGACATTCTGGCTTGCTGCACTGGCTCAGGACGTCGGGGAAGCCCAGAAACACCTTGGATCGTGTCCCCTGCCTGCTCCAGAGAGATCAGAGGACCCGATCTACAGCTGCAGGGTGGCTGGGGAAGCTGACGGGGACTCCCTGTCGGCTTCCCTAGCCAGCCACCCATGCCTCCGCAGCTGTGGGGTGGCTGGGGACCCCGACGGGGGAGCCCCCCATCAGCTTTCCAGCCTCCCCACCCCTGCCTCCGTAGCTGCAGGGTGGCTGAGAAGCTGAACGGAGAACCCCGTTCAGCTTTCCACCCACCGTGCTGCTAAGAACGACTGTATCATATAACGTTAAAATCGCGTTATTTGAAACAAGATTTTTCCAAAAATCTTGTCACGTTATATGGTTTTAGCGCTATATGATACTCACGTTATACGGGGTATTACTTGTACAAGGGATTTTTTTAATGGCTCATCAGAAGCCCAAATTGGTGTTACCCAGGCAGGATTTTAAATGCATGGTTCCTGTTGGGCATTGATATTAGAGATTTGCATTTGGGATTTCCATCCGCGCCCCATGCTCTCGAGGCCGTTTTTGAGGGGGAAACTGCAGTGAGAAGCGAAGACAGTTAACCTTTGGTTTTGCCTTTGTGCTGCTCTGAAAGGTGCTCGGTCCGCGTCCGCGTGATGAGCTCCACGTTGGAAGCACCGTAAACCTGTGGAGAGAGAGAAACCTCCATGATATTTTGTTTTCCAGAGGCTCCCGAATCTCTTGGCTCCCAACGGGGACCCCTGGGACGGAAATGTTCATTCAGCTCCTTGATCTTTCCCTGTGCCAATTTCAAACTTCAAATCCTCCCCAGAAAATAACCCTCTCCTCTTCCCCGTTTTGTATGACCCTGCAGCGCAGGGGTTCTCAACCTGCGGCCTGTAGGCCAGATGCAGCCCACGGCGCCATTTTATGTGGCCTCGCCACTGCTGCCGCCACCACACCAGGAAGTGCCATAGGATGGGAGAAGAGCAAAATGGCCGCCCCCGTCATGGAGGCAGGGAAAAATGGCCGTCCAGCCCTTAAAGCTGGCCAAGGGAACGTGACCCGCCCCCTGGCTTGAAAAGATCGAGAATTCCTGCTATAGCGCATGATCTTGCGCTCTTCCTGGTTCCTTCACATTTCCTCTCACCTTGGCCTCATACCCGTTCACCATCTCGGTCTTCTCACTCTTCCAGCCTAAAATACCCGTCTTGTTCCTAGCAACGAGAGACGGAACAAGTGGAAATTAAAGAGAGAGATGGTCCTCCAGTAAGAACAACGAGCGTAAAGCTAGGGAGTATGGAAATGGCCAGTCTCTTTGACATCAGCTCCCATCAGCCTTAGCTTGCAGGAACATGGGAGTCGTAATCCCAACAGCATGGGGAAGGAGAGCCCGGTCTACGTACCGTTCGAAGGCAATGTTGCGCGTGTCCAGCTGGGTGGTGACCACCGGGGCCATGAGCCGGCCCATCACCTGCTCTTCCGTGGGCTGCACGGCAGCGAGAATCCCCTCTCGGTCGTGGGTGGCCACGGTGAGCGTCTCGGAGTAAACCACCCGGCGGTCGTGGTCGATCTCCATCACCACAGCGCTAGAATCTGCAAACCAAGGCAGGAAGGAGTTATGACGACCTCCGAAATGAGTTCCTTTTGAGTTACTTTTCTTTGGGATTCCTAATCCCAGTCCCTTCCAGCTCGGGGTGAAGTCCTCCGTTCTTCTGGGTGCCACAGACAACACTGGCTCTTTGGCTATAAACGGAGATGAGCACTGAACCCTAGAGTTGGATATGACTGATTTTTGAGTGAAGGAGACCTGGAGCTTCCTAACCAAGACCGTGGCCGCTAAACGTGGCTCCTCCGTCTCCCGCTGTCCGCCCCTGCCTCTCACTTTCTAGCTCACGAAATGCCCTCCGCCATGCCTGCCCTGGGCGCACCACCACTGACCTTGACCTCGGAAGATGAAACTGCGGTTCCCGCGCTGCCACGTCATGTGGTCGAAACCCAGCAGGGTCGTGTCCACCCGGAGGTTTTGCCCGCACTTCCACACCTTGTACGTGTCACTGGGGCAGATTTTCGAGACCAAGGGCACTGCGGGAAGGGCCGGAGAGAGGCGGCGTTACAGGGTCGGGGCCGCGGGACGTGGATGTCCACCCGCCCGCCTCCAGAACCCACCCCAATCCGCGGGGGGGGGGGGAGATTTATCCCCGAATTTGCAGGATTGGACCCAGTTGCTGTGTTGCAACCCAAAGGTTGTGAGTTCAGTCCCTACGGGGAGCAAGTTTGACTCAACCTCTCCCAGCTTTCCGAGGTCAGTCAGCAGGTTTGGAGCAAAATGCTCACCGCATTGTGAACGCCCCAAAAGAGTGCGCTCAGGGCTATGGTACAGAAGTGTAATTGCTCATTGATATTCCTTTTGCCACGGATTCGTCCAGAAATTAGCTTTAAAATCCCAGTGGTCCAGTCTGAACTTTGCACATGTTCAGACGCAGCCTTGAAGGGCTGAACGCGAGGCAAGAAATAGAAGTGGTTGGTTCGAGATAAAGTTTCAAATGCAGGCAGGAAGTGGTTATAAATTGATGCCACAAATTAATGAGAATGGGATGGAAATTAAGTGTACTGATCGGTCCTGAGAATATGCTTACGACAGGGGTCTTCAACCTAAGGCCCGTGGGCCAGACCTGGCCCACAGCATCATTTCATGTAGCCTGCGCCACCGCCAGAAGCAGAGGCGTTTACAGCAGCCGTAAATGTGCCCGCGGCCATTGTAAACGCATTTACGGCAGCCCCCGATGTGTTTTACGGCAGCGTTTACAGCCGAGGGAACCGCCAGTCCGGCCCGCTCAGCTGCCTGAGGGGGGCGTGGCCCGGCCCACGGCGTGACAAGGTTGAGAACCCCCGGCTTAGGAGCTTCAAAAGTGACGTAGAAAAAGAGAGCGCCTTCCATGGACCCCAAATAACTTACCCCAACTAGTAAATTCCCATTTAATCTCCACATAGAAATCTTGAGCCTGAGGGAGGGGGAAAAAAGGAAATTAAAATTAAAAGTTGAGGAATACACAAATCAAGGCATGGCCTGAATGTCTTATTCTCAGACGCTGGGGTTCATTCTGGCCCAGACTTTCTTTTAGGACTGGCGTCTGATGATTGGCGGCCGGATATGAAGAAAGTATATTGTATGGTTACAGAACAGAAATAGAAGAGATTGTGCTCACTTCTACACGTATAAGGGAAGAAATAAAGTGTATTTAAGCTTACAAAGATGTCAACTTCATTTTACCGCTACTTTGCTCCTCTCTCTTGCCAACTGGCCAGGAAAATAAACGTCTTGGCCTGTTACTCGGCTATAATTTTACTGCAGAGTAAAATGCATGTAATTTTACACAGGTAAACTATGAAATGCATGTAATTTTACACAGGTAAAATATAAGATGCATGTAATTTTACACAGGTAAAATATAAAATGCATGCAATTTTACACAGGTAAAATATAAAATGCAGGTAATTTTACACAGGTAAAATATAAAATGCATATAATTTTACACAGGTAAAATATAAAATGCAGGTAATTTTACACAGGTAAAATATAAACTACATATAATTTTACACAGGTAAAATATAAAATGCAGGTAATTTTACACAGGTAAAATATAAAATGCAGGTAATTTTACACAGGTAAAATATAAAATGTATATAATTTTCACAGGTAAAATATAAAATGCATATAATTTTACACAGGTAAAATATAAAATGCAGGTAATTTTACACAGGTAAAATATAAAATGCATATAATTTTCACAGGTAAAATATAAAATTCAGGTAATTTTACACAGGTAAAATATAAAATGCAGGTAATTTTACACAGGTAAAATATAAAATGCATATAATTTTCACAGGTAAAATATAAAATGCAGGTAATTTTACACAGGTAAAATATAAAATGCAGGTAATTTTACACAGGTAAAATATAAAATGCATGTAATTTTACACGGGTAAAATATAAAATGCAGGTAATTTTACATGGGTAAAATATGATATGCAGGTAATTTTAAATTGGCTTTCAAAATGACTAGGCAATTTCTTTTTAAAAATTGTCACCCAAACTC
Source organism: Furcifer pardalis (assembly GCA_030440675.1). Taxonomy (NCBI): domain Eukaryota; kingdom Metazoa; phylum Chordata; class Lepidosauria; order Squamata; family Chamaeleonidae; genus Furcifer; species Furcifer pardalis. The sequence goes on along the minus strand of CP126891.1, from coordinate 21,484,478 downwards.
ATGTTTTGGTCTGTTGCTCTGCTGTAATTTTACTGCAGAGTAAAATACAGGTGCCGTATATACTCGAGTATAAGCCGACCCGAATATTAGCCGATGTACCTAATTTTGACCTGAAAAACCCAGGAAAATAAACCAGAGTTTGTAAGCCTCCCATGGACGTTTTTGGAAAGTCAACCCAAGGATGTCAGCCGGGGCGGTTTCGAACTCGTTACCTTGTGCAGTTTCTCCAGCAGGACGGGGATTCCCGCCAGGCGCTTGAGGGTCCGCTGGTAGTCGCGATAACGCAGGACCAGTTGAACCAGCTCCAAGTCCCGGGTGCTGACCGCCTCTTGCAATACTGGGGGGTGGAGAGAAATGGGGGGAGAAAACAAACACGAAGCGAGTGGTTGAAATGTGGGGTGAATTCGGGAGGAATGACTTTTTGGGAGGACGCAGACGGGGGAGGCCCCGAAAGACCCATATATTGGACATGCTTTGGCCCAGAGGGAATCGCTCTGGGCAGTTTTATAACTTCTACTATTAACATCTTTTAATTGTGTTTAATACCGGTCGTCCCCTGTATCTATGGGACCCTTTCCGAGACCCACAGCAAATACCTGAAACTGTGGATAACAACAAACCCTTTTTTTTGCACTTCAGACAGTGGCCCCTAGTGGCCATCTCTGGTAACTGGGAAGCCCATCTGCTAACGAGTTCTTTTTGGAAAGTTGATCCATAATTGGGAAGGAATTTTTAAAAAAAAATCATGGGTCTTTTCTTTATTCTGCCCACCAAGGTTTCCAAAAGGATGTTGACTAAAGGAGGGTAGGGGAAATTAACTAGTTCCTTTTCAAAAGGAACATTCCCAAAAAGTTACTTTTTAAAAAAAAAATCCCTGTAATGCTCAATTTATTTCCTTGAAGGGACGTCAGTGATTAGACCTGGCTGGATCGAGCCCACCTCTGTTTCGTCAGATCCAGTGGTTTAACTTGCTCCCCGTTTTGACAAAAGGTTGAGACGCCAAACATTGCAGTTCCATCATCCCCAGCCAGCACAGCTGCTGATGGGGGGCGATGGGATTTGCAGTCCACCAATCTGAAAGAGACTACACAGCCTCAGACAGCAATTCTGGCTCAGATCCTGGTGGAAGAAGGCATACACACCTGTCCAGCCGCTCCGGTTTTCTTTGGCAACGTCGGCGCCGTGCCTGAGCAGGACGCGGGCGCACTCCAGGTGTCCCAGCGTGGTCGCCAAGTGTAAAGGCGTACGGCCTCTCGGATCCAACTGTTCGACGTCCGCCTGCCAGGAGCAAAGGAGGAGAGGGCAGGCGTGACTAGACACCAGAGTGCACAGAACGCTGTAACCTTCCTTGCCAAAGTGGTACCCAGTTATCTACTTGCAAATTCCAGCTTTTGCACTACCAGGTTGGTCAGGAGCTGGGACAGAGACGGGAGCTCACTCTGTTGTTGCAGCACTTGGGTCTTGAACTACGACCTTCCAGTCGTCAAGTATGGCGTCTTAACCACTAAGCCACTGCAGTCCCCACAAAATGATACTAATAATAAATGCTTCTGCGAGGACTATAGAGGGAACCAAAAGACATGGTATGGAACACTGTATTAAAACATATTTCACAGTGGCTGATCAATCAGAGGTTAAGTGGAGCCTCCTTATTCAAACACACGCTATCTCCAAATCCTACAGGCCGGGAAATTAGACTCAGGAGAGCGTTAAATGCTTTCAAGCTTTCCAGGAAAGGAAATAAGAAGAGAGGAGGAACTCTTGACATAACAATAAATAAGGACTGTTAATCGTCAATATGGAAAAACTATTTTGCAACCGCGTAAGATCACAGGTGAAAAAACCATTTCTAATTTTTAGAGGGCCATCAATGAGTATTTAGTTCAGGAATTCTCAACCTGAGGCCCGTGGGCCAGATGCGGCCCATGGCACCATTTTATCTGGGGAACCCGACAACCTCCACCACAACAGGAAGTGCCATGGGGTGGAGAAAGGAAGGGCAAAATGGCCGTCCGGCCGCCGACGCTGTTTGAGGGGGCGTGATCCGGCCTCTGGCTTAAAAAGGTTGAGATCTCCTGATTTAGCTGATTTCGTGGCTGCTTTTTAATTGAGGCCGGTTTGCTTGGTGTTGTTCCTGAAGCTGTTTGGAAGAAGAGAAGGCAAAATAGGACAAAACAGCTAAATTAAGGACACCGCCCAGAATCTCCTTTTATAGGTGTTAACGAGCTTTTGCTCCTAGCTGTGATTTTCGACTCTCCCAAAATTAAATTAGACATCAAGGGTACAAACTCATTCTAACCTCAGCCTCCTTCAGCCCCCTTGGTAAACATCCTAAATCCCCTAAAACAGGGGTGCTCAAACTTTTTGGGCCATGGGCCGGTCACGTGGCTCAGTGGGCCGGTTACGTGGTTCCTCCAAACAGAAGTAAAAGGCGCCTTGCAATCTTGTTTTGCGACAAATCTGTTTCACAACAGGACGAGATAGATTTTAGGCTGCCGTTTTCTCTGCTTAAACCAGGGACGGACAAACTACAGCCTGTGAGGCCGGATCCGGCCCGTGATCCCAATTCATCTAGCCCACACCACATTCGACGCTCGCAGAAAGTTAAATGCACCTATATGGGTGTGTTTTGCTTCTGCTTCCAGGAAACGACAAGGGCGGTGTGGGCTGAATAAATTGGCATCAGGGGCCGAATCCGGCGCACAGGCCATAGTTTGGCCACCCCTGCCCTAAAAGCTCTCTTTCTGATCTTTGGTGTTGACATGGCAAATACCACAGGGCTTCTTCCCTTTGTGAGAAAACCGGGCGTGGCACAGTGCTGACAACACACAACAAAAGACATCACACAACAAAAGACAACACACAACAAAAGGCCAGGCAAACAGGGCAGGGCATCTGATCAGCGCTGAAAAAACGCCAGCGCTCCAGAGTTTTCCCTGCATGTCACCAGCGGTCCAGGAGGGTTGGGGAATTTGAATGCTGTGGTGTCGAACAAACAGGCTGAATCCTGAGTCACTCTGGTTTCTACCCGACGTTCCCGTTGCAAACAACGTCAACAAGAAAACCCTATTTTAAAAAGCATCCGAGTGACTTGTCAGCAGGGAGCTAAATCGAGCGTGTCTCTTGGTTTGGATTCTGAAGCAGGATTCGGCTGACCCGGATTCAAATCCCTCCTGGGTTGGAAACCAACCACATTCCCACTAGATCCTGTTATTCTCTCCCTTGCTTTCCCTCCTTGGGAAGACAGAAGAAAGAGAAAGGAGGCCAAGCCTTTCCACCTGCAGTTCACGGGACAAAAGGCAAGCTATAAATGTAAATAATAAAAAAATTAAAGCGATTACGCTTCGTCCCTAGGGAAAGCTGTCTGGAAGAGCTAGCTGGTGGTTTGTTTGTTCTTAACTACAACTCCCAGCAGATGGGGGATTCTGGAAGATGTAGTCCAACCCCAGTGAACAGGTCCCAAATAGCCTTGAAAGCCCATATGAGTGATTTTTATTATCTGATCTTAGAACTGCAGGGCTGGAAGGGACCCTCTAGATCAGAAGTGCCCAAACTTTTTGGGCAGCGGGCTGGTTATGTGGTTCAGGGGGCTGGCCACTACAGCCCAGGTCTGGGCCCCGAAGCCAATTCATCTGGCCCATGAAGCCCTCGTCGCTCCCGGAAGTGGAAGTCAAATGCACCCATTTTACTTCCGCTTCCGGGAGTGACAAGGGCTTCGTGGGCCGGGTGAACTGGCCTCGGGCTGTAGTTTGGGCACCCCTGCTATAGAGCATCAAGTCCAGCACCTCTTAGAGAGGCACAGGATGGTGGCGGTGGGAATCGAACTCCCAACCTCTCAGTGTACTGAGGTCTCTAATAGTTCCTTCTGACGTATGTGTTTGCCTAGAGGTTTTCCTATTATTCTTATGATGATGATGATAAATTTCAGCAAAAGCCGTCGCTACCATAAGGCAAGGTGAGAAGGGGAGAGAAACACAGACATATTTTTCTCAGCAGGGTAACCTTTGCTGGGTGTTTGTGTCGTGTTCTTAAAGCAGCCACTAAAGGGGGGAGGGGGCACTCTGTACATGCTCAAATAGTCTCTTTCTTGGGTTTTAGATAACTGATGGGGTAAAAGAGGGGGAAATGAACAAGAAGAAGATATGCCCTATTGCTATTCTTGGTCGTCGTCGTCCCACCACCCAAGTAAAGGGGCTTCGTTATTCCGTGTCACCAACGCCAGGGACGACTTCAGACGCATAATTGGCTAGAGACGGCACGGGTTGTTAATAGGCCTCGCAGAGAAACCATAACCAAACCAGATTAGAGCTGCTCCAACTCATGCCAAAACCCCAAAATTGGGGCCGATTCCTTCCCTCCTGGGAGCTGCCTCTGCCTTTCATCTCACCCAGTGTGCAGGATTTCAACCCCAAATTCTCCCTCCATTTCCTTCCCTCCTTTGTGGAATTTCACCCCAAAGCCAAACCTAACCTAGAATCCACATTGTTTAATTTGAAAACTTAATAAAATATATATACATATTTTTTTAAAAAACCTAACCTAAAATCTTTCAACATCCTTCCAACCCACTGGGGACCCTTGATCCCATTCTCCCCATGCCGTCTGGGAAGGATGGGCTCCCTAGTCTGACAACGACCAGGCATAGGATCTTGAAGCCACCCTGCCTGGAGGAAGCCCAGAGGGAGTTAGGTGCAGGGGGGGGGGAGGATGGGATTTGGGCTCCAACCACCACTACTGGGGGGGGGGGCACAGATGCTGGGTTAATTGAGTCAAATGATGCTCTAGCAAAAAACAAAATAACCCGTTGGATGTAGGGGAGAGGATGATGCCTGGCTCTCGGCTTTGGAGGCGCCCCCCAATTCCTCCCCCTCCCCATGGCAGGACTTCTCCCCCTCCCCCCCTGCCTAGCCCCATTTCCCCCTGGCTGGAGAGGGAACCCTCTCGGAAGCAGGGAAGCCCCCTCCCCCCAAAAAAAAAAACCCACCCTCACCCATCCCTTCTCCCTCCATTGTTTGTAGGGAGGGCCCCCTGTCTCCCCCTGCCGCCGCCGCCGCCGCCGCCCCCCCCAACCAGACCCACCTGCTTGGCGCTGAGCACCTTCTCCAGCTCGCGGGGCTGGTCGTGCCAGACCAAGGCGTGTAGTGGGTAGCGGCTCTCGGCGGCGCCTGGCTTGGCCGTCGGGGAGGCGCTCAGCATCCTTTTGGCACCGGGGCGCGGCCGTGGCGGGGGCTGCAGCCGCATGGGCGCCGGGGGAGGGGGGAGGAGTGAGAGGGAGGGAGGGGGGGATCCGGGCCTTTCCAGGAGGAGGAGGAGGAGGAGGAAGGCGGAGAGAGAGAGAGAGAGAGAAAGCAGGCGCGCCGTCCGTGCGCCCTGCTGCCCGTCCGTGGCGCCCGAAGCAGGGCGCGCGGCGGTGGCGCACGGGAAAGCGAGGGGCTCTTCTGTTCCCCCGCCTTGCTGGGGGGGGGGGAAGAGAAGGAGAAAGGGGGCAGAAAGAGGGGAGAGAAGCGGAGATTTCCCCCCGTGGGAATGCGGAGATTCCCCCACTGGCACGTGGATCCGGCTGGCCCAGCCGCCCTGCCTCCTTCCTTCCCCTCCCGCGCGCACGGGCGTGCCCGCATCTCCGGCGGAGCTGCATTCACACGTGCGCGCCCCTCCCCTCCTTTTGTTCCCTTGCCCTGGGGGGAAAAGAGGGGGACTTTGCCCCCTTGCCTGGCCTGGCGGCGTGAGGGGAGAGAGAAGAAAGCCGGCAGCGCCCGGAGCTGGGGAATGGAGAGGCACCCCAATATAATAATTAATAATAATAATTAATAATAATAATAAATTTCGTGTCAGAAATTATTCTGGGTTGTGGGGCCTGTTCTTATGGCTCTTCGTTAGAGAGCTTCTAACTAAGAGGTGTCAGAATCTCCAGAATGTTAAAATGTGGCGTCTTCTTGTCTGCCTTTTATTTCCGAGCCTAACCCTGAACCGGCTTTTTGGACTTTGGAGGGGGAAAATTCTTCTCCTTCGCCCTGAAATTTGGGGCTGTTGATACACATTTCCTTGTGGCTTCATTTCCCAAATGATGGATACTGTATTTTTATTTTATTTATTGCATTTCTATACCGCCCATTTTTTGAAGCACCCTCAGACGTAATACCCTGGGAACAGCCACCTTGTGTTGCCGGCTCATCTTTCTCACACTAGGTCAGGCCAAAAGGAACTGCGGAATGGGCTCACCCAAAGGTGCCTTCGTTTGGGCAGTTTCACATCTGGCTTAGAGATGGAAGAAGGAAAACCCAAATGATGGCGCTTTGAGCTGAAACGGGTTTACTATTATTATTTATTGTCTTCCTCTCATCTGTCAGGGGATCTCAACCTACAAGCTGTAGGCCGGATCTGGCTCACAGCACCATTTCATGTGGCCTGCTGCCCTCCTGCCGCTGTCGCAAAAGGCGGAAACAGCCGCAGACTCGTTTACTGCTGCATAAACGTGTTTACGACAGTTGCAAGTTGCATTTTACGGCAGCGTTTGTGATGGGGGAACTACCACTCTGGCCCGCTCAGCTGTCTGAGGGAGTGTGACCCGGCCCGCAGCTGGAAAAGGTTGAGAATCCTTTCAACCCAGAATAATTTCGGACATGAAATTAAAATTAAGCTCTGGGGCCAGGAGACCGTTTCTGACTTTTCTAACCCTTTTGGGTGATTAAAGATTGGTTTCTTTAATTAATCCTTTGGGAGATCAACCCCCGCTTCAGTCGCTTCCCAGGGTGATTAAAATGTTGCAAATCAAAGGGAAATTGGGAGGGGGGTAAGGGGGGGGACGGACAAAAGGCTTATTGCCTCCGTCTCCAGGACCTGCTAAAAAGGATGGAGTTGCTCAGTAAAAGAAGCAAGAGCTGAAATAGTCAGTAATTGGGTAATGTATTTTTACATGGGAACGTTATAACAGTTGGAGCTACCACTATGCCTGCTGCCACCTCAGCTGAATCATGTCCCCTGGTGGCATGAACGTTCCAGCAGCAGCCGAGCAAGCCAGTGAGCTGACATGCAAAACCATCTTATTGGATAGAACAGCGAGGCCAGAGTGAGTCAGTTTTGAGCTAAAGATGAGTAAGTGTAGCTGTGTTAATAAATGGACAATTTTTGCTACAATTGTGGCAAATCTACCCCGTGTGATCAATGCAAGAACCTAACCAAGAGGGTGAGATTTGCTAATTTAATATCTTGATGTCCTAGGCAGAATTGGGCTTCAGATTTGGATTCAGCACACTTGATTTAGTATAGGGCATGTGGATTTAGGCCAAGTAGCAGACAATGTTTATTTTATGTGTGATGCAGTGTTACAAGCAAGTGAAAAGGCATTTGAGGAGCATATAGGCAAAAATAGTCATGACTGCCCATTCATTAGTAAGGATCGCCCATTCATTAGTAAGGACCGGGGCCCGGCAGCCTCCACCTGGGAGTCTTTAAGTCTCACGGTGTAAAATTAAAGATATTTCAGGAATGTAATGAGTAGTTTTGGTTCCTAAGTTTGATCGCTGAGAAGCCGCTGATAGAATACCAGACCCTGTCAGGAACCAAATACTGTACCGGGTTTCTTTGGTCCGATTGAGGAAGATCAAGCAGTTCTGATCTCGAGGGAGGAATCCCATAGAACCCAATGGCTTTCTCTTGAGTAGGCCAGGAGGACTAAATGGGGCAGGGGAACTTGTACGGTGAAGAGTCTTGGTCATCTGGTGGGGACGGATTCTTGGAAGACAATTCAAGGACAATTCTGGCCCAGGGAATCCCATTCCAGGGGTGCCACAAATCCATTCCAGGTTTTCCGCCCGTGCTTTACAGCAGCCCTTCTAGAGGTTGGTCATCCTTGCTAGAGAGCCAATTGTATCCGATTCTAGGGTCAAGTGCTCATCTCTGTTTTGACCTTCCCACCAAAATGCTACCTATTTATCTATTTGCAATGTCTTGCTTTCGAACTGCTAGGCAGGCAGGAGCAGGGACAGAGACAGGAGCTCACTCCGGCATACAGCACTCGGGTATTGAACTCAAGACCTTCCAGTCTTCAAGTTCGGCGTCTTAACCACTTGAGCCCCCGCAGTCCCTAGAGCAGGAGTTCTCAACCTTTTCAAGCGGGGGGCCATTGGGTCACGCTCCCTCAGACAGCTTTGGGGGCTGGACGGCCATTTTGTCCTTCCTCCACCCCATGGCACTCCCTGGTGTGGTGGAGGTGATGGGGGCCCCACCTGAAATGGTGACGTGGGCCGCATCCGGCCTGTGGGTTATAGGTTGAGAATCCCTGTTCTAGAGGTTGAACTTCCATCTGGATTCTGGAAAACCTGGCATGACTCCGTGGCACCCCTGAAACCGGAGCCAAGAGGCGCCACTTTTGGAAGGAGGAAACAGGGTGTGGGGTGGGGGCTTGACTGCCATAAAAGAGGTGTCCCCCCCCCCCCAATTCCTGGTCTTTGCTCCCCAACCCTGTCTCCCAATCCCAGGGGCTCTTCGCAGAGGTGCGAGAAGAAGAGCGCAAGGCCCGGGCGGCGCCCCTCTGGGCATCCCCGGAGTCCACACACACACCCCTCTCGGCCTAAGGCGCACTCTGCCTATGCGCAGAGGCCACGGCGGCGCCGCCTCCTTCCTCCCTGTCCTGGGAAAGCCACGGCGCCTGGCCTTGCGCCCGATCCACACCCGTGCCAGGCTTCTCTTCCAGCCTCTCCAACAGGGACCCAGGCGGGCGTCTGCGCCCGGGCCCGGCCATTGCGCGCTGGCTCCGCCCGGCCGTGCTGCGCGTCGTTGCGCGTCGGGCTCCTCCTCCTCCTCCTCTTCTTCTTCCTCCGCCTTCTGGATCTTCTCCTCCTCCTCCTCCTCCTCTTCCACCGGCAGGCGGGCGGGCCCGAGGGCCGGCCTTGCGCGCTGCCTTTCCCCCCCGCGCTTGGCTTCCTGCAGGGCCGGCCAGGGGCGATCGGGGGGGGGGGAGGCGCGCACGGCCCGGGCTGGCCCACCTGGCCGTTTAGGATGGCGCGCAAAGTGCCGCGGGCCGAGGTCTGCGCCGACTGCAGCGCCCCAGGTGAGTCGATCTCTCTCTCTTTCTCCCCCCCTTCCTTCCCTCCGGGGCGATCCTCTCCTTTCGATCGATCCCCCCCACCCCCACCCCACCCTTTCCCCATGGCAAAGGACCCCGGGTGCCTCCCCCCCTCCTACCCCTCCAAGTCAGAGGATCCCTTCCCCCTCTTGTCTTGATCCCGCCCACTTTCCCCTTGCAAACCTAGCATCGCCCCCTCCCAAAAAAGCCCCAGGTCCAGTGGGTCCCCACATGACCCCCCCTAATAATAATAATAATAATAATAATAATAATAATAATAATAATAATAATAATAATAAACTCTGCCCCATTTGGAGAAAAGGGACCTTCGCTTTCCTGCTTCCGCTTGGCCTTTTCGCCCCCCTCCCCCGCTGTCTCCCACCACTGGGAATCGAACCTGGGACCTTGGAGAGGGTGGACTGTAGGGACCCCGCCCCTCTCGTCCTTGGGGTGGGGGTTTCCAAGCCAGGCCTCCCTTTCCCTCTTCCCCCTCTCATGGGGGGGGGGAGACGTTGGAGAGAAGATGACATCATCCCCCTCCCCACCCACATCTCCTGCCCAAAGGGTCTGGTGTTTGGGGTGTGCGATGGTGGTGGTGGGCCAGACTGTAAGCGCCTTGGGGCAGAGCCCAGCCTGGCTGCCTCCCTTGGCCAAGCGCAAGGGCAGGATTTGTCCCTCGTGTTATATAAAATTGGGGATCTTTTTCTGGGTGCGTCGCTGGTTCCGCAGGGATTCCTCTTCTCCCTTCCGGAGCTTTTCTCTTTGGTGCTTGGAACACAGATATCTCTCCCACATTGTTCTCTTTCGGAGACCCCAACATTTCCCCCCCCCCAGGGAGGAGGGTGGCTGGGGGGGGCCCTCCGGCTTTCCAGATCTCTGCCCCCTAAATCCCCCAATTCACATTTGCTTGGGAGGTCTTAGGTAAAGGTCGGCCTTGTTCAAGAGCCAGTTGTATCTGACTCTAGGGTTCAGTGCTCCTTTCTGTTTATAGCCGAAGAGCCAGCGCTGTCTGCATTTACAGATGTTTCCGTGGACATGTGGCAGGCATGACTAGACCCCGGAGTGCAAGGAACCCTATTTATCTACTTGCAATTTCTGGGCAGAGGGGCGAGGTGAACTCTATGCTGGGGGGAGGAAGGAAGCGCTCCCATTGGGCTGCTGGGCAGAAGGGCGGGACAAACTCTGTGCTTGGGTGACCGCATGGGTGCTCACATGGAGGGCTTCGAGCGCCGCCTCTGGTGTGCATGCTGTAGGTCCGCCACCACTGTGCCAGGTTGGCAGGAGCTGGGACAGAGACGGGAGCTCACTCTGTCGTGTGGCACTCGGGTCTCGAATTGCCGACCTGCCGGCTGCCACTTCAGGCACTTACTGGGTGCCTTTTCCTACCTGGGTGAAGGCAGACAACCTCCGACCCCTTCCTGGCTCTCTTTGGAGGGCCTGATGTGGGTCCTCTAGTGCATGAGGCCCAGATCCATAACTATGGGGCAGTGACATTTCATGTGAGCAGGAGAGATTTCTCCCAGGGCTGGCATTTGGGATCCTTGACGGATGGGCTTGTCTTTGAGTGGGGTCTGGCCTCAGAGGAAAATCAACCACCAACTCAATCCACAGATCAAAGATCCGATCCCCTTTGGGGTTTACCGTATTTGCCGGCGTATAAGACGCACTTCCCCCCCTTCAATGTACACTGGGAAAACGGAGTGTGTCTTATATCCTGATAAATATGGTAATTTCAATTTGGACAATGAATCTTGCTGGTTGACGGTGGGCCGTCTTTGTTCCCAGGGTGGGGGGCCTGGGCTTCTTGTTTCTAGCCTTTCTAACTCTTCGCCTTACAGTCAACGGCCAAACCGAACCTCCATAGCCAGGACTAGTCTATCTTTCTCGCTTCCCATTGCTAGAAAGAACATACGGTAGAGTAGACCACTCTTTCGGATTATATCACGGTCATCCCCTTAAATCTCCGGATCTTTAATACTTTGAAACTGGACCCCAGATAGAGAAACCCTGAGTGTCCTGTATATGGGAGACGCGTCCAGAAATATTCGGGTTGGTTTGTTTGTTTTTGGGCTGCCTGGTTTTGGCTCCGCCGTCTGTCTGACAGGCTTCCATTCTCTATTCTTCCGTAGGGGCGGATTAAAAACTTTGCCCTCAATCTTAATTCTTTTTCTCAGCTAGAATCAAGGGCTGGATTAATCAACCTTTCCACAAATCCCATTGAGTCACGGGATCTATCGGTGCTTGGACTGGCAATTTAGGCTCGGGCCGTAATCATTTCTGCGGATGCTTAAAATACAGGCCAGATACTGTATCCTTGCTTGTTTATTTCTGTGGATTGAGTTGGTGGTTGATTTTCCATTGTTTAACACATACCTGTTTGTAACCTATGAGTTCTCTATAAACACCTCAGTTGCTTCTGGATCTTGGTTAAATTGTATCTTCTGAATCATGAGGACTAGAAACTTGCATGGATGGCCTTGAGTTTGTGGTAGAATGTCTTCATTTGCAGAAGGTGGGGAAAGACCCTTGTCTGAAAACCTTGTCCTTTCTTTCCTTTCCTTCCCTTCCTTATTCCTTCCTTCTACCTTATCTTTTCTTTTCTTCCTTCCTTCCTTTCTCTTCCTTCCTTATTCCTTCCTTCCTATCCTTTTCTTCCTTCCTTCTTTCCTTTTTCTTCCTTCCTTCCTTATTCCTTCTTTCCTTTTTCTTCCTTCTTTTCTTCCTTCCTTCTTTCCTTATTCCTTTCATTCTCTCTCCCTTCCTCTCATCTTCCCTTCCTTCCTATCTATTCCTTTCTTCTTTTCTTCCTTCCTTCTTCCTTTCTTTCTCTCTCTCTCTCTCTTCCTCCCTCCCTCCCTCTCTTCCTTCTCAAACTTTTATTTTCCCTCTTGACCAAGTCAACGAAATCTAGTCTCCGGTAAACTGGGCCGGTATTTAAGATCAAGAATTAGCATAGTATATGGGATAAAGTGTCGGAATGAAACCCGAGATGCTCCGGTTCGAATCCCTGTCCACCCACGGGGACTCACAGCGCTGGAGACCCTATTAGGTTCACCGTAATTCAGAAACTACCTCATAAAACCATTTCAACTTTGTTGTTCTGACTGCGGCTGGAGTTGGAGGCTCTACGTTGGCCAACTCTGAGCCTCCCCCAAACTTAACCTCTGGCCTCGTAGCCGCACCACATAGGATGTGGCCCATCTGCAGATTTCCTTCCTCTCTGGGCCTGGCTTGTGTCGGGTGTGGTGGGCAAAGTTTGGATTGTGGTTGGATGGAAAGAACGGAGTCTCTCTTCCCTCGATACTTAGCAGAAGGGGAGATTTAAGATAGACAAAGGAAAGGTAAAGGCTGCCCTTGCTCGAAAGCTAGTCGTATCCAACTCTAGGGTTCAGCGCTCATCTCTGTTTCAATGCCAAAGAGCCAGCGCTGTCTGCTTCTGCAGACGTTTCCATGGTCATCCATCTCCTAAAGATACGGTTTCAAGAGAAGGGGAGGACCGCCATGGAAAGTGTCCATCTATTACAGGGGTTCCCAACCTCAGGCCTGTGGGCTGGATTTGGCCCACAGTGCCATTTCATGTGGCCTCCCACCCCTCCAAGGGCATTCGAGAAAGAAAATGGCCACCCCCTTTGAAGCTGTTGGGACAAAAGGGCCACCGCCATTGTGCAGGCAGGGCAAAAAGGCAGGTTTTGAGGACGGTTTACTTTGGAATGGCAGTTAAGGGCCTTTAACTCTACAAAAGATCCATCCCTCATTATTTGTTAATAAGGGCTGGCCCAATGGCTTGCATTTGAGGGCATATCAATGTACCCCTAGTGATATCTCTTAATTTCAACAAGTTATGGGAAGAACGCAAAGGGCTATTTGTGGGGAAACTGAGAATCCAAACATCAATTTGGAGCTGAGGTGGCTCATTGGTTAAGAAGCTCGCCTTGTTAGCTGGAAGACTGGCAAGTTGGCAGTTCGAGACCCAGATACTGCATGACGGACTGAGCGCCTGTCTCTGTCCCAGCTCTTGGGGACGTGAAAGGAGCCTCATTTGGGCATTCCCTGAGCAGAGTTTCTCCATCAAAAATCCTTTCAACCCAGAATAATTTCTGACATCATCATCATCATCATCATCATCATCATCATCATCATCATTATCATTATTATTATTATTATTATTATTGGGAACTGAAAATCCAAACATAAATTTAATTTAAAATTTCCTTAAGAGTTGTCTTTTTCACTACTTTTTAAAAGGTTCTGATCTGACGGCGTTTACACTTTGCAAAGGGGTTTCGCCTTGTCAAAACCTTACGGCAAAGATCCTGAATTACGGTCTGCTGCTTTTTCCTGCAATTGTCCTTTGAACCCTGTTAAATTTTACGGCCGCCTTGTATTTCCTCCGAAAGTCCCTCTGTTTTCCCCTCTATTTTTAGATGTATTGATATCCTGCCGTTCTTCTGCTCTTTGAAGAACCGAAAGTGCTTCTACATATATTTATTTATCATTTATTTGACTTGTATATCAATGGGGGGGGGGGAATGTTAGAAATGACCCCCAACACACCTGCCCACCTTCTTAAATCCACACTTATAAAATGGCCCAAGGTCTAAATGATCTTTACACACCCAGAGTGGTGTGAACGGATAGGAGGATGGTTTAGGGCTTAGGGGTGCTGGGTTCGAATCCACGCTCAGCCAGAGAAACTCGGAGGGGGAATTGAATCTTGGAAACCACTCCTTCAATATCTTGCTTATTTGGCAAGTTCAATTAAGGTCAGCCTGAGTCAGCCCCAGTTTATCATATTTATTTATTTATGTATTGTATTCATATAGTGTCCATCAGGGATATTTCCCACTCTGAGTCATGCGCAAACGCATAAACAATGGCAGCAAATTCTTTTTTAAAAGATGACAAAATAAATATCTGAGTGCTTGGTGGCACTTATGAGATAAATTAAAACTTATGGTGGGCGGAGGTAAAGGTCACCCTTGCTCAAAAGCCAGTCGTATCCGACTCTAGGGTTCAGTGCTCATCTCTGTTGATAGCCAAAGAGACAGCACTGTCTGCATTCACAGACGTTTCCATGGTCATGTGGCAGGCATGCCTAGACACCAGTGTGCACGGAAGGCTGTTTACCTTTCCCCTATTTATCCCCTTGCAATTTCTTGCTTTTGAATGGCTCAGTTGGCAGGAGCTGGGACAGAGACGGGTGCTCGCTCCGTCGGGCAGTGCTCAGGTCTCGGAATTGCTGACCTTCCGCCTCCCAGTCAGCGTCTTAACCACTTGAGCCACTGCAAAAGTCAAAAACACCCCTGCAGATGCAGGAGATTGGATCAACCCACTCTGTCAAGTGAAGAGAAGGTCTTTTGCAAGGTTAAAGGCTCTTAATCGTCATTTGCAACTGAACCAGCTATTTAATAGTACAGTACTGTATTTTAGTGTATTTTACTGTATTTTAGTGACTCGGTAAATGTATTGCCATTTGGGATTTTGCTTATGACCTGCTCACATTTGTCTGGTGTGTCTGTGTGATGGAAGTGGGAGTGATTATGATAATTTGCATATTCAAATTTTTCACCCTGCAGCTGGGGTTTCAACAAAAAAACTAGGCGCTCCCTGCACAGAAATAACTCTCCAAGTTACTTATTTTAATTCCCGAGCTCTTAATTTGCAAGCAGGGCGTGCGAGGGAGCGTGAAGTCAAGAGTGTAGGGCCTCCATTTGTGTGCGGTGTGTGTGTGTTTCTTTGTTGTGGTTGACTTAATTCCCAGTTGCTAACAACAGTGGACTAACCCTTTTTTCCCCGTGTTCTTTGCTTCCGGTTTGTGGCCTCCGGGTTAGAAAGGACGGATTTGCCCGGTCTCATTTTTCTCCTGTTCCTGGATTACACGCTCCAGGCACCTGAAGCAAAGCAAACTCCGGAAGCCTTTAAACCAGGGGTGCCCAAACTATGGCCCGTGGGCCAGATCCGGCCCCCAACACCCATTCCTCCAGCCCACACCGTCCTTGTTGCTCCCGGAAGCGGAAGCAAAACGTGCCAGTACACCGGCCAAAAGCTAGCGCTTTCTGCATCTGCAAACGTTTCCCTGGTCACGTGGCAGGCATGCCTTCAAGGAATGCTATTTACCTTTCCCACCAAAGTGGTCCCTGTTGATCTCCTTGCAATGTCTTGCTTTCAAACTGCTAGGTTGGCAGGAGCCGGGGCCGAGACGAGAGCTCACTCCGCCCTGCAGTACCTGGGAATCGAACTCTGTCCTTCGTAGTCAGTGTCTTTAACCCCTTGAGCCGTTGCTTGTGTAGTTTAACACAAAATTAAACTGAATAAGCTAGCAGGAAAATGGTCGAGTTTGCTTCAGCCTCCTTTAGAAAAGGTCCTGTTTTTGACCCCCAACGTAGATTTTGCTGGAATTCACGAGGGCGGGCATTGCAAACGAAGGCAACCCCCCCTTTCCCTTGTCATTCTTCCCTGCAAATTAATGAATGCATACCAAAGATATTGCTAAACCCAAGCGGGAGGTGGAAAAGCTGGGTTTACAGGCTGCGGAAGCCACTGGTTCAAACACGGCTGGCGGGGAAAACGTCTTCTGAATTAGCTGGAATATTCCGAAATGCGCAGGAATCTGGGGTTAAAAACCCACCAATAATTCGGCAACGCCGCCTTGAAAGGGCAGCCAAATTTATTTATTTATTTAGATTTATTATCCCGTCCCAATCAGGCGAACCTGACTCTAGGTGGCTTACAGAAAAGGGGGAGAGACTATACACAATGCAAAACAATTAAGCAATCCCCCTACAAATATATAAATTAAAACCTTAAGGTTCAAAATTACTTAAAAATCAATTTAAAAAAAGAATTTTTTAAAAATCATCAACAGAGGGAAAGATGTGGCCTTTTTTAAAAAGCCATTTTTAAAAATATTTTTTTATTATTTTTTTAAAAAAACTCGAATATAAGTACAAAAAAATAGATGTCACAGAAAAAGGAAAAAAGAAAAAAACTTTTAAAATAAACCACACGTTCAATTACATCAGGCATCACTTCAATGTCATTATCTATAAAACTGTTGTAATAAAAATTCAATTTTCCATTTTTATCTCTTGTGTATTCCTATGCGTAAGAAAAGGGGGGGTGGGAGATGGAGAATTAAAAACTATGGTAATAGAATTAAAAAGCCGTTTTATGTTTGTAAAGTCAGGCTGCAAGTTGGTGTCGGAGAAAACTCGGCCGTCTTTAGGGTGCCACAGAATTCTTGGGTGGGTTTTGCAGCGGCCAGAACTGGCTGCCAGAAAAGGTCAAAAGGCAGGATGTTTGGCCGGCTGCATTCGTGTTTGGGTCACCGTGAGTCCAAAATGACATGATAAGGTCTTCTGGTTCGTCAGCTCCTCTTGTTAACAGTCCTGTTTAAATTTTACAAACCAATAGTTGTGGCTTCCTTCATGGAGTTGGTCCATCTCATCTCGGCTCTTCCTCATTTCCTACTGCATTCAGCTTTGCCTTCCAAACAAAGATGTTGCATTCAAACTGGGATGGTTGACGGTGTCTTGTAGACTCTTCTCGGCTTTCGACGTCTCCTAAGTTCCCGGTGGCTTTTTGAGCGTCTTTCTTGTGGCCTGGAGTTCCACAGACCCCACCCAGTGCTGGTTTGGGCACATCCGGTGGCCAGGACCAGAGAATGCAGGTGCATGTCTTTGATGAGGTGCCGGGTTTGGGTAAACGGGGCTTTCCGATGTTTCTTGGGTGTTCCGAAACAGTGAAGTCGGCATCTTTCGGTTGGCCTTTTTGTGGGTTGCTCAAAAGCGTGGAAGTTCTTCTTCTAGTTTGGGGTGTGCTTTGCGTGCCACCCACTGCTTTGTCATAAGCCAGGCGTCCTTCTGGTTTGGCGCAGGGTGCCTCTGCCCCCACCCTGGCCTCTTGGCCTTGTTTTCAGACGAATTCGTAGCTCAGTTGATCTGAAACGAGCCCTTTGTTTTCTCCCAGGGTCGTTGCAATAAAAGGGAGGAGAGGGACTCAGTGATGACATGACCAGGCATCCCGATGTGGGGGTGAAATGTCCGAATAACACCCCCCCTTTTGCCTTTAACTCCAACAAAGGACAGTGTAAAAAGGCCGCCTTTAATGGTTTGTGGGGGTGGCGGAAAATTATTAGGATAAATGCCAAGTCCATGAGATCTTTCCCTTTCTGTTCTCTTCACTCACAGATCTCTCTCTGCTCTCGCCCTCTTGGTCTCTATCAAGGGCCTTGGGCCCTCTTTTGTAACCTTGAACTTGACCACTGGAAGGTCGGCAGGTTGAGACCCGAGTCCTAGACAACAGAGCGAGCTCCCGCCTCTGTCCCAGCTCCTGCCGACCTAGCAGTTCAAACGCAAGGAATTGCAAGTAGATAAATAGGTACTGCGGTGGCTTGAGTGATTAAGACACTGAAATGACGACTGGAAGGTCGGAGTTCAATTCCCGAGTACTGCAGGATGGAGTGAGCTCCTGTCTTTGTCCCCCCTCCTGCCAACCTAGCAGTTCAAAAGCAAGGAATTGCAAGGAGATAAATAGGTGTCACCTTCAGTGGGAAAGGTAAACAGCGTTCCGTGTGCTCCGGTGTCTAGTCCTGCCTGCCACATGACCACGGAAACGTCTGCGGACAGCTCTGGCTCTTTGGCTTTGAAACAGAGATGAGCACTGAACTCTAGAGTTGGATACGACTGGCTTTTGAGCAAGGGTGACCTTGACTTTGACTAAAGTGCTCTATCGCTATTGCGCTTTTTCCCTGGCTAAAAAAGCACCCAATCTAGATCCTTTCACGGGATTGGCTGGACTTCGATGATGTCATGGCATGCTTGCGGGGACTGTTCCATTCACAGGAGGAAGGGGGTGGATGGTCATCCGATGTCAATCCTAGACTCATATCTTTGCATTAAAGGCAAAGGTTTCCCTTCCTCGAAAGCCAGTCGTATCCGACTCTAGGCTTCAGTGCTCATCTCTGTTTCAAAGCCGAAGAGCCAGCGCTGCATTATGGCTTAAAAACTGAACGGAGCGAAGGAGATTTAAAATCTGCAGGAATTTTTGTCTGTCAAACATTGAGCTAAACGAGGGTTTCCTTAGTTACCGGTAGGACCGCCTCCCCCCTTCACGGTTGCTAGGGAAACCTTGAAGGTTTCCTTAGCAACCAGGCAGGGACCCAAGATATGGCTTTCCTCTTCTAAGCATCCTAGGATAAGGGGCTGTGGTGGCTTATTATTAGAACTGGAGGAGGATGAATCGACTCCCCCGTCCGCTCCGTTCCCAGATTGGCTAATTCTGCACAATTAAAAGGGGGTTTCCACGAAGCCGGGTTTTCCCTGAAGCCTAGTTTGGGAACGCCATGCTGGGTTGTGTGGAAAGGCTGGTTCCTGGGCATGTGCAGAGTGCCTTTGGGAAAACCAGGGATCGCTGCATTGGCTCCGACCCCAAAGGAATGAAATCTAAATGCATGATACGGCCTGGTTTATATGACCCCGAGGACGACCCCCATCTTAGATGTGGGATTTTAGATTTTCAGATTTTAGTGCTACGGATGTTTTGACAATGGGTTTTTTAAAATTGGGTCCTTATTTCTTTAGTGTATGGTTTTTAATGACAGAGGACCGTTTTATTGTGATTGTGGCTTGTGAATTGTGAGCCGCTTCAACAATAGGTGCAGCCATATAAATCTAAAAAATAAATAGCTTCCCGGAACATCAGCGGCGATAAACACAGAACTGCTGGCATTAATTGATGTGTCAGCTTTGTGAAGAAAAAATAAAATAAAATTTAAATTAAATTAAAAGGGAACAACATTTAAAGATGCACATGGGTCAGATTAATGTAACACAGAACAAGAGGTGTGAATCACAGACAGAAACACAAATCTATGGTGGGAAATTGAATTATTTTTTTAAAATTAAGCAATTCCAAAATCCCGGATGAATTCCTCTGGTTTGGGGAACGTTGGATTTTGGGCTTTTGGTCAAGAAGGTCGTGGTGGATGGTGGATAAGGCAACATTTCTGCATTTTTACCCCTCACAGGTAGACCAGCCTGAGAAAGCGAGAGGGACTGATTGAAGGGCTGGATGGGGGAACTCCAGGCCGGGCCAGATTTGGCCAGACATCCAACATCTCTCCTTTGCTGTCTCTCCCTCCAGATCCCGGCTGGGCCTCCATCAACCGTGGCGTGCTGGTCTGCGACGAGTGTTGCAGCATTCACCGCAGCCTGGGCCGGCACATTTCCATCGTCAAGCACCTCCGGCACAGTCCCTGGTCGGCCACGCTCTTGCAGGTGGGTATACGGCAGCCCGCGGCCCACCCCAAGAGAGAACATTTTGCACGGGGAATGTCTCTCCTTTCTGTCTTCCTTTGAGGCCCGGGTCCATCTTTTCAACCAAGTCTGTCTAAAACAGGGGTTCCCAACCTAAGGCCTGTGGGCCGGAACTGGCCTATGGTGCCATTTCATGTCCCCCCCCCCAGGGCTTTTGAGAAACAAAATAGCCATTGTCTTTGAAGGTGTTGGGACAAAATGGCCACCCCCCATTGTGCAGGCGGGGCAAAATGGCCGTCCGGCCCTAAAAGCTGTCTGAGGGAGCGTGATCCGGCCCCCGGCTTGAAAATGTTGGACATGCCTGGCCTAAAACCCTCATAAGGAAGATATGTAATAAATCTGTATCAAATTGGCTTAAAATGTTTTTCCAAAAATAACATTTGAAAGCATTAACTACCAAACAAAAGCAATTTAGAAGTTTAAAAACACAAAGTAACTAAATGTAACTTTTAGTTATTAAATAGGAAAATAAAGGATCTTTCTTTTTTAAAAAAAAAACCAAAGTGTTGATACTGTAACCATCAGCTTTTTAAAGAACTTTAATGGTAACGGGAATGGTGGCTTGAAATTGTAACTTTTTAAAAAGTAGTTTCCTGCTGGGCTGGCTTTTGAGCAGCCCTGAAATCCTAGAATTAGAAATGTTAAGTACGTAAGGTCAAGGTCACCCTTGCTTGAAAGCCCGTCATATCTGACTCTAGGATTCGGTGTTCATCTCCGTTTATAGCCAAAGGCCCAGCGCTGTCGACATCTGCAGACATTTCCGTGGCAGACTGGAGTGAACAGAATGCTGGTACCTTCCCCACCAAAGGGGTCCCTGTTTATCTACTTGCAATTTTTTTTTTTTTGCTTTCGAACGGGTAGTTTGGCAGGAGCTGGGACAGAGACGGGAGCCCACTCCGTCATGCAGCACTCGGGTCTTGAACTGCTGGCCACTAAGCCACTGGAGTCCCCCCTATTTAGTAAATAGAGCTACTCAAAGGTCATCTAGCCGAACTTTCCACCCACGTAGCCACTCGCAGCCAAAGTCTTTTGCCAAGTCTTATGTCTGGTGAAGTGGACTCGATCCACGAAAGCTCACGTTCAAATACAGGAGTTAGTCTTTAAGGCGTCACACCATTTTGGGTCTATTTTTTTTTTTGGGGGGGGGTCTGTTTTGTTTATTCTCTGATAAAGTTTCCTTTTACCATTTATGTCTTCCTTTTCTCCCTCTCGACTTCTCCGCTCCCAGATGGTCCATACGCTGGCGAGCAACGGCGCCAATTCCATATGGGAACATTCCCTACTGGATCCGGCCCAAGTCCAGAGCGGAAGGCGCAAGGCGAACCCCCAAGACAAAGTCCAGTGAGTCCACGGCGAAGAGGGGGGGGGAGAGATTGGGGTGGCCACGGAGGGCCGGACATCCTTGTTTCCACGTGGATTGGTATTTTTTAAGACTGTGATAGCAAACCAAAGGAACCACACTTCTCTACCTGGCCCCATAGTGACTATGGGGTGCCCAAACTATGGCCTTTGGAGAGTCTTGACCAGGTTTAACTCCCTTAGATTTAGCGCTCCCATTGGGCTGCTGGGTAGAGGGGCGGGGCGAACTGCTGGGGGGAGGGAGGAAGTGCTCCCATTGGGCTGCTGGGCAGAGGGGCGGGGTGAACTGCTGGGGGAAGGGAGGAAGTGCTCCCATTGGGCTGCTGGGTAGAGGGGCGGGGCAAACTGATGGGGGGAGGGAGGAAGTGCTCCCATTGAGCTGCTGGGCAGAGGGGCGGGGCAAACTGATGGGGGGAGGGAGGAAGTGCTCCCATTGGGCTGCTGGGCAGAGGGGCGGGGCAAACTGATGGGGGGAGGGAGGAAGTTCTCCCATTGGGCTGCTGGGCAGAGGGGCGGGGTGAACTCTTCTGGGTTAGAGAAAGCAAACTTTTAGGGCCTGGTCCTTCAGCGAAAAAGGAGCCCAGGGTAATACAGCAGTTCCTCTGAGCATCTGCAGAGTGCCACCTTCATTATAGCAGGAATTTGGCAAGGAAATGCCCCCCACCCAACCAAAATCCGATATTCCGGCTAGACCAGGGGACCGTTGCTTCTTCCTTTTTAACCCATTCCTTCCCCCCCCCACATAGTCCCACCAAATCCGAATTCATCCGTGCCAAATACCAGATGCTGGCCTTTGTACATAAGCTCCCGTGCCGAGATGACGATGGGGTGACGGCGAAAGACCTGAGCAAGGTAAGGCCAGGTGCGATCCGGAGGTCGCCAGGAGCCACGAGGAGCTCCTGGAGACAAAAGGTGGTTGAACCGGTACGTTCAGACCTGTTTCCATGCGGTTTCTTTCCTCCGTAGCAACTCCATTCGAGTGTCCGGACGGGGAACCTGGAAACTTGTTTGCGCCTCCTCTCTCTGGGGGCCCAAGCCAATTTCTTCCACCCGGTAAGATGACCCCAGTTTAATGCTTACATTGGTCAATCGGGGCCGGCCCTACTGTTGGAGATGGTGAGACAATTACCATAGGCAGCAGATGAGATATGAAACAGTGGCAGAGGGTTAGGAGGATGATTGAGGGTGATGATGGCCCATGTGAGGCAAAGTGCCAGATGGAACGTAGCCTAAGATAACCCAGTGTCATGTTTTACAACTCAGAAGAACCCAACCCAATGCAACAGAACGTGACCCAACCCAACGCATGACCCAACCCAACACATGTCTCAACATAACCCATGACCCAACATGACTCAACCAAAGATAACACAACACAACCACAACACATTCTGGTGTCTACAATAGATTTGTGTCAAAAATTATTCCGGGTTGAAAGGATTTTCGCAGAAGAAACTCCGCTCAGGGGACGCTCCTTTCATGTCCCCAGAGACAGGCACTCAATCCGTCATGCAGTACCTGGGTCATGAACTGCTGACTTGCCGGCCTTCCAGCTAACAAGGTGAGCTTCTTAACCACTGAGCCGCTGCAGCCCCATTCTGGTACCTGATGTGATGGAACCAGACTCAACCCAACCCAAGGTTAACTCAACCCAAGCTTGGCTTGAGTCATAGACTGCATTAAGTTACATCACTTACACGGCATCCCATAAGCGATGTAAGTCTACGCAATCCAGCGCAACACGAGAGGACAGAAGAGAACATGATCTAGGCCAGTGGAACACCACCTAATGAGCCAACACAACACACAATATAGCCCTATACAACCCAATGCAGCAAAACCGTTGATGCAATGCTTAAATCTTGACTCAACTCTTCAACTCAACTGTTGACTCTCAATTCTTCGACTCATCTCTCAACCCCAGTTGAGTCCAGTTGTGTCACATCCCATTGGGTCATGATGTGTCACATTGGGTCATGGAATGGGATTTTTTGAGAAAACCCTCAAGTAAAACCTGGTTATTAGGCAAACCCAAGCCTGCAATTTCCATCCGGCCCCAGCTGCCCACCCCCCATTCCCACGGACTGCACGAGCACATTTCCAAAATAGAGGCTGGAGGACGGGGGGGGGGGGGGGGACTTAGGCTTCTGGGACTTCAGATTCCCAGAAGCCTAAGTCCATTCCCCAAAGCACTGATCAGCCAATGGACTGACTGAGGCTTCTGGGAATTGAAGTCTCGCTGTGGGGCGTGGGCAACCACTGCATTAGGGTAAAGTAGGTTGGATGGAACTGGAGCCGTTGATCCTAGATTGGATTCTCGTCGGGTCTTGTCTTCCTTCGGGGAAGAGCCAAACTTTGGAACTGCATCTCTCAACGTGGGCCAAAGTGCGACACAACACAATTTGTCACACCTTTCCAGGAGAAAGGGACCACGCCTTTGCACGTCGCTGCCAAAGCAGGCCAGATCCTCCAGGCGGAGCTTCTGGTGGTTTACGGAGCCGATCCTGGCGCCCCGGACGTTAACGGACGGACCCCAATCGACTATGCTCGGTAAGAGCTAAGACCTTCCCAAATGTTTCAGTGTTCGTTCTTTTGGGCGTGGGCTTCCACCCTGTGGGGTTTTGCCGGACCTGACCTTTGACCTTTTGCACCTTACAGGCAGGCTTCCCAACACGAACTGGCCGATCGCCTGGTAGAGTGCCAGTACGAACTGACGGACCGGCTAGCTTTCTATCTCTGCGGGCGGAAACCAGGTAAGGCCGCCGGACGTGCAGTGTGGGCCAGATTTTTGGCACTCCGGTTGCTTTGAGCCTTTGCATGCAAGACCCCTGGGCCGGGGACACTGCGGAATTTCAATGAAAACATTTGCCTGCTCGTGAGGAGGGCTAAAAGGATGTCACCTATGCAGACCTGCCTTTAAAGCAGGGATTCTCAACCTACGGCCTGTGGACCAGATGTGGCCTACGGCACCATTTCATGTGGGCCCCACCACCTCCACCACACCAGGAAGTCCCATGGGGGAGGAAGGGCGAAATGACCGTCCGGCTCCCGAAGCTGCCTGAGGGAGCGTGATCCGGCCCACAGCTTTAAAAGGTTGAGAATTCACGCTTTAGAGCTCCATCCACCAAACCTACTGAGTTATCAAAACTCAGTCTGCTGGGAAAATATATTTTTTAAAATATTAAATTTAATTTAATTAAAAATTTAAAATATTAAAAATTGCAAAGAAAAATACAGAAAAGCCCTTCATTATTTTCCTACCATTCCCCCATCTGGGTCTTTGGGATTGAAACCCAGCCCAGAATTTGGAAATTTTGATGCTTGCCTGTGTCGGCAAGCAGCCCATAATATTCCCCCCCCCCCCCCGTCCTCCAGCCTCTATTTTGGAAATGTGCTCGTGCAGTCCGTGGGAATGGGGGGTGGGCGGCTGGGGCCAGATGGAAATTGCAGGCTTGGGTTTGCCTAATAACCAGGTTTTACTTGAGGGTTTTCTTTTCCTTTTATCATTTTCTTCTTGCAGATCATAAGAACGGGCATTATATCATCCCACAGATGGCGGACAGGTGAGGGAACGCTCCTGCTCCCTTCTCCCCAAATCTAAACCCCCACCCTCATCCCCAATAATATAGTTCAGAGGAAATCAGTGCTGCTACCTGGTGGGCCGTTTGTGAATTTCACGGGGTTCATTTCCTGTCCAAATGGCCGGAAATTGCCCTGGAGGAAACATAGCTAGTAATGGTCTCCATTGCTCAAAAGCGGGTTGTACCCGACTCTAGGGCTTGGTGCTCATCTCCGTTTACAGCTAAAGAGCCAGTGCTGTCTGCGTCTGCAGATGTGTCCGTGGACACGTGGCATGCATGACTAGGCACCGGAGTGCACAGAACGCTGTAACCTTTCCTGCTGTAGCAGTACCTATTTATCTACTTGCACTTTCTTGCGTTCAAACTGCTAGGTTGGCAGGAGCTTTGATAGAGACGGGAGCTCACTCCATCATACACACACTCTGGTCTCAGACCTTCCAATCACCAATTTCAGCTGCCTTAACCACCAAAGCCACATTGTTACAAACCCCTTTATCCAAAGTTACAAAATTGGGGTGGATTTTTTGTCTTTGACTGCTTGTATTTTATGCAAAATCGGCCTTCTGACAGGCAACAGTTAAAAATAATGGAAGTATATTTAAAAATGTATTTTTCTGCTTAGCACCGAGGATAACCTTTAAAAAAATTAATATTGCACTTAAAAATGCCCGATTTGTACAAGTAATATCAGCACAAAGCATATCTGCTTATAAATCCTTATTGCATTTTTAAAACCGTCCTCTATTCAGAGATCCCCAGGTGGTAGATTTTAACGTGGTTTGTGCAAATAACAAAAGGCAAACAGCGAATGGCATTATGTAATGAAAGTAAGGTAAAA
Organism: Furcifer pardalis; assembly: GCA_030440675.1. Taxonomy (NCBI): domain Eukaryota; kingdom Metazoa; phylum Chordata; class Lepidosauria; order Squamata; family Chamaeleonidae; genus Furcifer; species Furcifer pardalis. Next base: position 21,459,320 of record CP126891.1, on the reverse strand, counting down.
CCAGCCAATAGTAGGGGGAAAAACATTGCAGGGTATAAAACTGAGGAATCAGTGACAGAGAAAGAAAGGAAAGGATGGATGGATGGATGGATGGATGGAGAAGAAAAAGTGTGAGAAGGATGGATGGATGAAGAAGAAAAAGGGAAGGAAGGAGGATGGCTAGATAGATGGATTGAAGAATGGATGGATGGAAAAGAAAAAGAGATAGAAGGAAGGAAGGGAAAAAGAAAGGAAGGAAGGAATACCACAAGCTTTTAAAAAAGATCATGTCACGTCATATTCCAAGATAGTTCTGTTGGGTGAACCAGTCCCAAGAACTCATGAGAAAAGTTCAGGGACTTTTTTCTTTTGGATTACAAATCCCATCAGCCCTTCCTGCTTGGCATTTAGTGAGCCGAAGTCCAGGACGTGGGTCCGGCCTCCTTGGTTTGAAGAGGTTGGGCTTTTAGGCGGCTCCTTGGGCCTCAGGGATACATTGGCAAGGCCAACGTCCAAAGGCGACGCCTCTTTCCCGGCTACTCCATGTGCCATTCTTCACGTGTTAACCTCCACTTTTCTCCTGTCTTTTTCCCTTCCCTGCTGCCTCTCCGGGAGTTCAGAGTCCACCCCAAATACATTTCTCAAAGGTATCAAGGAGTCAGCTTAATTCCTGCATGCCGCTTGCCCTCTCGCCTTTGAATTCCACCCATGTTTTGGGACCCTAATATCGATTTTTGGGTATTTTTTCCCCTCCACCCAGGAACGGTTTAAGACAGGGGTTCCTAACCTTATCAAGCTGGGGAACGGATCACCCTCTCTCAGTCAGCTTCGTGGGCCGGACAGCCATTTTGCACTGCCTGCATGATGGGAGGGTGGCCAGTTTGTCCCAATAGCTTCAAAAGGGGCAGCCATTTTGTTTCTCAAATGCCCTTGGAGGGGTGGGGGCCCCACATGAAATGGCATCCTGGGCCAGATCAGGCCCACAGGCCTTAGGTTGGGAACCCCCGTTTTAATATTTGAGCAACACTTCTTGGTATTAAACAAGTGGGAAGGTTGAAATATTTTGCAACAAGCAATCAGCCATGCCCAATTTTAATTACTTCACGTTTTCCCGAGACTTCCGGGGACTTGGAAATGAATCACCGGCAGTGTGCCATATTTTGGCATTTAATTCATCTTGGATCCTGCCGGCTGTTCTCGCATCCGGGGCTATAAATGGGGAGGAGAGACACTGAGACTCTGGCCCACCAACCCCAGCCTGAAAACTCAGAAGGCATCAAAAGCAAGAATTAGGGAAACAAAATAAAGTTTTCCCTAGATCAACCGGGACCCAGAAAGTTTGAGATGTTTCCTCCGAAGTTTCGAGTCTCCGCTGCCAAAATCTGAGCCATCATCCCCCTCATTTAGTTGGAGAATGCTGGGCTATATAGTCCAAGGAAAGGGATGGATTTAACGCCATAGTTTTATTGTTGATTTAGATCAGGAATTCTCAACCTTTTTAAGACAGCTTTGGGGGCCGATCAGAGTTTTAACGGGAGGAATGTTGACATGAGGCCCATCCTCCCCTCCCTGATTAATTCAATCACAGAACCGGGATGATGGGATTTGTTGTCTTTCTCGCCTAGCCTGGACCTCTCTGAGTTGGCCAAGGCAGCGAAGAAGAAATTGCAAGCGGTGAGTTGGATTTATTTCGGTCTCCTTCCCCATCACTGCCAAAACCCGGGTAGAATTAGATGCGGCCCCCCTTCCCCAGCTCAGAAAAATCCCCCCTTTTTCTGGTTCAGCTCCGACGCCAAAAGTTTTCCACCACACTTTTAGAACTCCCGCTTGTTTGTTCCCGTCCACGTAGAACTGCTCTCCTGCAACCCAAAGGTTGTGAGTTCCATCCGGACCGGGGCTTAAGGTTGATTCAGGCTCTCCCATCCTTCTGAGGTCAAGTCAAATGAGTGCCCAAGCATATTGGGGGGCAAAATGCGAGTTAACTTAGGAACCGCCCAGGCAGGGCACTAAGTGCTTATATGGGGCGCTGTATAGAATTAGAATCGCTGTTACTTTGCTTTAAAAGGGCCGGATTATTGCACCGTTTAAGATGTATTTATGTAGAGAATCCTGTGGGTGAGTCTATTTTCTGTCTCCTTTCCACAGCTGAGTAACCGGCTCTTTGAGGAGCTGGCGATGGACGTTTACGACGAGGTCGACCGCCGGGAGAACGATGCAGGTGAAATGTTTATTTTAGGTGGGGATACAAGAGGACTGATTTAGGGTCTGCCTTCCATGGGGCCGGATGCGGCGCAGGTTCGGAATGAACCAGGGCACTAACTTTCACTGCACCGAGTTTTCTGGTTTTTGCCTCTTCTTAAATCCCCCCACCCTTAACTTAATTCTCCCCCCTCCCAGTCCTGTTTCATTTTGTTTATCCCATCTTTGTTTCTGCCGTCGTCCACGTGGAGGCTACATAATTCCAGGGCTACAACGTGGCCAGTTTTTAACATTGCTTTTATTTATTATTTATTTATTATTTTAAAATGGGTTTTAATTTTACTTTGTTCTTTTTGTGTTTTTAGGGGTTTATTTTGTGTCTGTTGTGCTCCGCCCTGAGTCGCTTGTGCGAGTAGGGCGGAATATAAATCTGACTAATAAATAATAAAAAATTATTTATTTATTTATTTTATTATATTTATACCCCGCCCTTTCCCGAGGACCCAGTATAAAGCAGTTAAAACACATCACTTACAATCAAAGATTTAAAATTAAGGATTAAAAGATTAAAAAGTTAAAAGTTGAATCAACAACAGCAATGCTTTTGCGTACTGGGAATAACACACATGAATTACATGATCTCGAGTGTGCTGATCTGAACTCAGAATGTGCCTCTCTTGTATGGATTTTAAGGCATGCTATAGCCATTCAAGGGGTTGGTCATTGGGTCATGTGTTTTTACATGGGAACATTATAACAATTGCAGCGACTGCTAAGCCTGCTGCCGCTTCAGCTGAATCACGTCCCCTGGGGGTATGCATGTTCCAGCAGCCACTGGGCTGATGTCAGAAATAGGTCTATCAGGCGAGATGGACCAATGGTTTGTCTCTAGTGTGAAACCATCTTATTGGACAGTAGAGCTCGGCCAGAGTGAATCTGTTTTGAGCACAAGATGGATAAGCGCAGTTGTGTTAACAAACTGGACAATTTTTGTGACTTTGCTAGTTGTGTCTTGTCTGTGATGAGTGATTGCAAATATTTGGCGTCTCAGGGGGCTGAATGGCACTGCTTGAGATGTTTGCTTTCGCAAACCTGGTTCATTTGATTCGGACAACAAACCGGAGTGTCCAAAACCGGATGACATGGTGTGTGTGTCTGTGTGCCAATAAAATTGTAACCAGCCTTTGACTGATGTGAAAGATCCCATATTTTGGGCAAAAAGACCCCGCTCGGCTTCGTTTTTTTCGGGGGGGTGGGGGGACGATATCTTGGGACGTCTACCGTGCAGGGTTGTTGGGATTGTAAAACATAATCCTTGCAAAGGGAGCAGAAGGCAGCTTGGCCTGCGTTCCCAACGGACACAGAACCAGGGTGGCCGGAAAAGATTTTTGTAAACCCGCTCTCCCGCCCCAAACATTTTCTGCACCGGTTGGTTATTACGGCGGAATAGAGATGTGTCTGAATTCTCTTTGCGTCCGTCTCTGTCTGTTGAGTGTCTAAGCCAGGGATTTCCAGCCTGTGGGCCGGATACGGCCCATGCCCCCATTTTGTTTGGCTCTCCACCGCCTCCATCACACCTGGAAGTGCCGTGTGGTGGAGGCAAGGCAAAATGGCCGTCTGGCCCCCGAAGCTGTCTGAGGGAGTGTAACCCCAGGTTTAAAAGGTTAAGAACTCCTGTTCTAAGCGTTGGGCCGGCGTCGGTGCGCTTTCACGCCCATCCTGGGCCGATGGCCAAGCAGGAGGAGGCGGAGGGGACTTAGGAGCAGCCCCGGGCTGAGTCATCGCGAAGCAGATTTGGACCCAAGGAGGGAAATAGTTGTGGGGGGAGAGAAAGGGAGGGTTTCTCTCTCTCCATTCATGGCAAAGTTTGGCAGGCAAAGCTCCTTGGTGATTCGGATGGGAATCCGGCCACTTCTCCACCCCGCCTTTTCTCCATCTCCCTCCGGGGCTTCTCCCCGGCTGCATTGCCTTGTGCGCGAGACCCACAAACTCTTGGCCGGCCTCACATCCGGCAATTCCGTGGCCAAGCCCTTCTTTCCACCGTTGTGGATAAAAGTAGCGCCTGCCGCATCCCTGGTCGGCTTTCTCTCTGGGACCTTTGGCAGCCAGCGTTTGGCACACGAAGGACTTTGGTGAGGAAGACACAGGCAGGACAATGGGGGGGGGTCTCCCCCACCCCCCATTTGGTGTGTTTTTCTGACGAGCAACAGATGTCTGGGTAGAGAGCAGCTTGAGGCTGGCTGGTTTAGGGTGGAGCACTCAAGCTTGCAAGAAGGAAAAATCCTTTTATTTGCCGTCAAACTTATCTTTCTTTGGGAAGGAGGGGTCTTTCATTTGGGCCTACCCAGGGGGGACGGAGACCCTTCCTCACTCCCCAAAGGGGAGAAGGGTCCCTTTTTCGGTTCTTGGCTGGAATTGTGCCTGCGGGTTCCGATTCTGAGGACGTTCCAGAGGCGAAAAGTGGGGGAAAGTTTGGGGAAAAGTTTGCCTGGGGCAGGGTTGGAAGGATGGCCTTTGCCCACCGTTTGGGGTAAACACAAAAGAAATTAGGGAAGTATTTTTGGGGCTGAATTGTGGGGGTTTTCACCCCAAAAAAATTGCTTTAGGGAAGCAGCTGAAAATTTGCCGGGTATAAATGCATTTTGTAAGACGCTGAATTTTTGCCTGGATTCGTGGTCTTGGTTTCTGCTTCATCGCTTTGAATTCGAATGGTGGGTTTTGTCAGGGATGTGATGTTTTTTTGAGGGACCAAGGCCCTTGCAGGGTAGCTTACTCAAAAGGAGGCCGATAGCCATAGGGCAGCAGCAGTTCAGAGGCGGAGGGTTATCCAGCCTCTTGGTTTCACGTTTTCTTTAATACAGTGAAACCTCGGTTCACGTAATTTAATGCATACTTCAGGACGTTTCTTACAGCGAAAATTCCTTTAAACAAATATCCCATAGGAATGCATTGAATGTAATTTCCCATAGGAATCCATTGGAGACCAAAATACTTTAACCGAAACGCAGTTTCCCATAGGAGTGCATCGGAAACCAATTAATCCGCTCCGGGGGGGGAGATTCTGTAAACCAGGCCACTATTTTCTATAGATTTCCTTTTGTTTGCACTAAAAGGATGGGAGTATAAGGTATAAACATGAGTGAGTGAGTGAGTGAATGAATGAATGAATGAATATTTTTGTGATGCTGAAGGACTTCAAATATTTGCCAAGAAGAGGCGTTGCTTGCCCAGAACCTAAATATTTCATGGGAGAAACGGCTCAATATTTCCGGCTGTTATTTATTTCTGTTTTCAGGGTGTGATTATTAATTATTATTATTATTATTTTGCATTTATGATGAGAAAACATGAGCTCTAAGGAAAAGAGTGATATGGGCGAGTGGTTAGAGTTGTAGCCTGGAGAATCTAGTCATGACTCTATTGGAGAGGTTGGGAATCCTCCCCTCTTTCCCCTGGCCTACCTGGCAGGAAGGGTGTGTGGGTGAAAGTCAGATTTCGAGCCAAGAAAGTCGCCTGGAGCTTTTGGACGGAAATGCGCACCGTCAGAGTCGTCCATAAGTTTGCAGGCCTCTCTCTTGCTTGATTCTTGCCTGAGTATGACGGATCGAAATATGCAGTTTGCCTAATGCTGGTCTCTCCGTTGCCTTCCCAGTTTGGCTCACAACCCAGAACCACAGCACACTGGTGACGGAGCGCAGCGCCGTGCCTTTCCTTCCCGTCAACCCCGAATATTCTGCGACCCGCAACCAGGTAAAGAGAGGAGGGGATGGTCTTGGTTAGGGGTACCCAAACTACGTCCTGTGGGCTGGATCCAGCCCCTTACGCCAATTCACCTGGCCCATGCCATCCTCATCGCTCCCAAAACACGTATGGTGTGTTTTACTTCTGCTTCCGGGAGCGACTCCCTTTTCTCCCCAAGCAGACTCTTTCAAAATTTTGGGGTGGGGAGGGAGACAAATTTCCCAAACTATGGTCTGTGGGCCGGATCCGGGGCCCAGTGCCAATTCATTGAGTCCATGCCACACTACTCTCAAACCTGCATCTCCCGACAATTCGACCTTGTCTTAATATATATATTTTTACTGTCCAGACATGATAGTCCAGTAACGAAGCAAATATTCTACGCTGACAGCAATGTTTTAAATCTATTTCTAAGTTTCCCCTTCCTTTTCTATGGTCTTATCTGCCCTTGGGGGTATTAAAATGCCAAACCAAGCTACAACTTCCACTCTGTCCAGTCAATGCTGTCTGGGTTTCTCTCTGTGCTTCTCCCTCGTAGGGTCGTCAGAAACTGGCCCGCTTCAACGCCCGGGAATTTGCCACCCTGATCATCGACATTTTAAGCGAGGCGAAACGGCGCCAGCAGGGCAAAGGGCTCACAAGTCCCACAGGTCTGTAAAATGAAATTAAAATTAAAGCACATTTCCAGGCCGGATTCCTTTGACTCGGAATGATCAGCTGGAACAATCTGCATGTCTTTCTTTTTCATGCTGTGCCCCAAACATTGTAGCTTTTTGCATTTTATGTTTAATGGTTTTTTGCTCTTAATTAGGTTTTTTTAGGGGACAATCTGCAGGTTGGGTTTTTATGGAAAGGTTTGGGTGGGTGGCCTAAGTTTTGTGAGTCAAAAATGGTTTCTGACGCTCAGACTTTGCTCGCCTGGGGGTTTTGAATGTCCCCCCGGCCTCCATCGGTCCCTCCCTTTGAATTTCTCCATCCTTGCTTCCCACAGAGTTGACTGACCCTTCTCACCACGGAACGAGTGACCTGGATGACCAGCACGATTACGACAGCGTGGCCTCAGACGAAGACACTGACCAAGAGCCGCTGTGTGGTACCAACGCCGCCCGGAACAACCGCGCACGGGTGAGACCGCTTACCAATAGCAACTCCGCTGCTATACCTGCCCCATATAACTGTGTGGGCAGTTCACAGGTAATTAGCATTTTGCAAGGCAGAGTCAACCTTGAACCCTGGTCAGGGTTGAACTCACAACGTTCTAGCTGTTTAACCCCTGCAGCACCAGGGCTCCATCAGGACAGGTTGCCTATGGGCCGGATCTGGCCCATGGCACCATTTCATGTGGCCAGCCCACCCTCTCCATCACGCCTGGAAGAGCCATCTGTTGTAAATGGCCGCCCCCATTGTGCAGGCAGGGCAAAATGCCCGTCCGGCCCCCGAAGCTGTCTGAAAGTGTGTGATCCGGACCCTGGCTTGAAACAGTCGGGGACCCCTGGTCTAATGGCTATGGTAAATGGCCCTCTTCCTGCTCGTCTGTCCCACAGAGCATGGACTCCTCGGACCTTTCCGACGGCCCCATCACCCTGCAAGAGTACCTGGAGGTGAAGAAGGGTTTGGCCGCCTCCGAAGCCAAAGTCCAGCAACTGATGAAAGTCAACAACAGCCTCAGCGACGAACTGCGTCGGCTGCAAAGGGAGGTGAGCAAGCAGGTGGGCCGTGGGGCGCTCGGACAGGGCCGGAGTGGCCGGCCTGAGATGCTGGCGGTGCCCAAGGCCCCTTGCTTGCCCTGGGAGCCTCCTATTAAAGGTCAAAGGTCCCCTTAACTCAAAAGTCACAACAGCCGATGTGGTACCTATTTACCTACTTGCAATTTCTTGCTTTCAAACTGCTAGGTTGGCAGGAGCTGGGGCAGAGGCGGGAACTCACTCCGTCCTGCAGCGCTCGGGTCTTGAACTGCTAACCTGATAAGCCACCCGTTATTAACCAGGGCCACACGGGGCCGGCGTCGTGCGATTTGTGGACGTTTTTCCTTCTGCCATCCACAGATCCACAAGCTTCAGGCGGAAAATGTGCAGATGCGGCAGCAGGCGGGGCCGGCCCACCCCCCGGGCCCGCCGCCCAGCGAGCGTTCCGAGCACAGCCACGCCAGCGCCTCTGCGGCTGCCGGGGTCCACCGGCGAGACCGCCACGCTTTCTCCATGTACGAGCCGGGCGCCAGCGGACTCAAACCCTTCGGCCAACAGCCGATGGACGACTTGGTGAGCCGACTGCAGCCGTTCCACTCGGCGGTGAGTGACCGCGTGCACCGCTGAGCGCTTCTAGTATCTCATGTTCGGAGAGGCTGGCTTTTTCGCCAGGGGTCATGACTCAAGTTGTTGGTCCACATAAAGTAGTCCCATTGTATGAGTGGGATTTACATTCATGGTGTACCTATCCATCGCTCCAGCCGCTCGCAAATTCATTAGCATTTTGGCCCTAACGAGACGGGTCCTCGTTTCACCAACTTTGGAAGGATGGAAGGCCGAGTCAACCTTGAGCCCCCGTCAGGAGTGAACTCACCATATTTTGGCTGCAGTACACCAGCTTAACCCCCTACGCCACCAGGGCTAAATTGGTAGCAGTGAACGTAATTCCGGGTCAAAAGGGTTGAGGACGTACGGGTTCGAACCCAGACCGTTTCAAAGCAAAGGTCTAAAAACCCAGTTCAGATAAACCTTCCAGTTTTTGTTTCGGCCAGGCGAGGTGAGTTTATTTGGTCCAAATTTCGGGTAAATTTTTTGACAACACCAACCAGAATACAGATCGTACCTCTTCCCAGACCTGGGTGGGGAAGTGTTGGCGTATCCGGAAATGAATACCTTTGGGAGAAACAGTTTATGATTGCAGGGTAGGCTGGAAACAAGGTTTAATTTAACACCTCTTTACCCGTCATTTCTGTGCCAGCAGGACATGGATGACGACAACACGTACGGCATCCACCATCAACCGAGCATCTACCGGGTAAGCGGACGTCCCACGTGGGTCGCCAGACTGACCGAGATGGGGCGGAGCGTGGTGTGGCCCACCTCCTATGTTGCCTTTAGTTTCTCTGTCCATTTTAATGGGGACCGCGTGGCTCAGTGGTTAAGACGCTGAACTGGACAACTGGAAGGTCGGCAGGTTGAGACCTGGGTGCTCCTGTCATCTGCCCCAGCACCTGCCAGCCAAGCAGTTCGAAATTGCAAGTAGATAAACAGGTACCACTTCTGCTGGAAAGGTAACAGTGTTCCATGCACTCATGCCTGCCAAAAGTCCAGGGAAAGGTCTGCAGACGCTGACAGTGCTGGCTCTTTGGTTATAAACAGAGATGAGCACTGCACCCTAGAGTTGGATACGACTGGCTTTCGAGCAAGGGTGACCTTTGACCTTACTTTTTTGGGGAGACATGCCCTCTCTTTTCCTCCCCATCTCTAACCCCGTCCTCTTGCCTTTCAGATCCGGAAGGGAGGTTCCGTGTCGTCGGTTCCGTTCCCCCCGTCTTCTCCGCTCGTTTCTGGCCCGTCGGAGAGTGGACGCCATATGGTGAATCACTGCGCTTTCGGGTTTGCCCAGGGTGGGAGAATAACAGCCCGACTACATCTCCTTTTTAAATCTTTTAGATCTTTGTAAATTCATGGTTTAATTCTTTTTTAATTGATTTTTTAAAGTAATTTCGAACCTCAAGGTTTTAATTTATGAATTTTCTGTAAGCCGCCTAGAGTCAGGTTCGCCTGATTGGGGCGGGATAATAAATCTAAATAAATAAATAAATAAATAAATATCCTATCATCCTTCGCCAGGATGGGAGATGTAGTCAGATCCCCCAAAGGTTTCGGCTGAAAACCAGTGGCTTTTAAATACACCTGGAGCGAGTTTAGGCCAGGGGTTCCCAACCTATGGCCCGCAGGCCAGATCCAGCCCTACACACAGCACCATTTCATGTGGGGTCCCCACCCCTCCCAGGGGCATCCGAGAAACAAAATGACCACCGCTTTGAAGCCGTTTGGGACAAAATGGCCACCGCCCATCCTGCAGGCAGGGCAGAATGGCCGTCCGGCCCTTGCAGCTGACTGGGAGAGCGTGACCCGGCCCCCGGCTTGAAAAGGTTGGCAATGCCTGGTTTAGGCTTTTTCTTCCAGGCCCAGCCACGTTTTAAATGTCTGCAAAGGTGTGCATTAGACCAGTTAGAAGTCCCAGAATGGAGAATGATGGGCTCGATAGTCCAAGGGATCCAAAAGCCACACACCTGCGTGCAAAGGCTTGTGTTAATTTTTTTCCTTGTGGCAGTTTGCTACCGAGATTTATTTCTTACTCTCTCTCTCTCCTGTTTCCTGCTTTCTCCTTAGCCTGGGAAACTGGACCGGCATGGCAGCGGCACGGATAGCGACTATGACAACACGCAAGGCGGGGACCTGCCGCTCAGGTAGGCGGGGCACGCGTGGGAGCAAGATCCTAGCGTTGGGTGGCCATTTTGTTTCTTGAATGCCATTGGAAGGATGGGAGCCCCACATGAAATGGCCCACCCCTGCCTCTTTCCTCCTCTCCCGTAGCATGGAAGGGAAGCGCTATTTCGATCTAGGCAAAGAGGAGGATTTGCACCCGGAACCGGAGCTGCCGGAAGGGGACTTGGACCCGGGGCTGCCGAGCACGGAGGATGTCATCCTCAAGACAGAACAGGTCACCAAGAACATCCAGGAGTTGCTCCGAGCCGCCCAAGAGTTCAAGCACGACAGGTCAGGAGGCATCGCTGGTGGCTGGGCAGGGGATTTTGGGAATTGTAGTCCAAAAGAAGGAAACTTCCCCAAACCATCCCTGGCCTCACTCTTTCTCTCTCCCTAGCAGCTTCGTCCCCTGTTCGGAGAAGATCCACGCGGCCGTCACGGAAATGGCCTCCCTTTTCCCCAAGGTGAGTTGAAAGCAACTCTTTGGAAGTAATGAGTTCCTTGTAACTCATTCCTTTCTCGGTTTTAAAAAGCACCCCTGCGTTCAACTGATGAGTGTTGACGATAACTTCACCCCTTTTTGCAGTGTGACAAAAGCAAATTACTTTTGGTGTAAAGTAACTCGTGCCACTTCGTAAAGTAATTGTGTGGCTCGACAGTTACAAGAGGCAGCTTCGTTCAGAGGAATGTTAAATTTTGCCTCGTGTCGAATGAGAAACACTGTTAAAAGTAACTAAAAAGTTATCATTCTGGAATGGTGGGGGGGGGGACAAATATAGATTAGTAATTAAAAATAGGTTTGAAATAAATTGCAGATTGAACAAAGTACATAATTCGATACTGTACTATATAAGATGTTAAGATTGTGTATTTATTAAGATTGTATGTAGTTGTTTTTTCATCACAATTTTTTGTATTCTTTTAATTCTGTTCTACTTATGAATATATAAATATTTGTATAAATAAAGGTAAAGGTCACCCTCGAAAGCCAGTCGTATCCATCTCTAGGGTTCAGTGCTCATCTCTTTTACAGAGCCAGCGCTGTCTGCTTCTGCAGACATTTCCATGGTTATGTGGCAGGCATGGGTAGACGCACAGAATGCTGTTACATTCCCACCAAAGCCATACCTATTTATCTACTTGCAGTGTCTTGCTTGCAAACTGCTAGGTTGGCAGGAATAAATATATAGTCCCCCTCCAAAAAAAAAGTAATGCTGGCTCAGATTTTTGTGGATCGTGTTAACTCGGCGGTTGCCAACGAGGTTCTTTTTTAGTCAGCGAGTGACGTCTTGCCTTTCTCATCCCCGCTCCAGAAACCGGCGCTGGAGACGGTGCGCAGCTCCTTGCGCCTGCTGAACGCCAGCGCCTACCGCCTGCAGAGTGAATGCCGCAAGACGGTGCCGCCCGAGCCGGGGGCGGCGGTGGACTACCAGCTCCTGACCCAGCAGGTCATCCAGTGTGCCTACGACATTGCCAAGGCGGCCAAGCAGCTGGTCACCATCACCACGCGGGAGAAGAAGCCGTGAGACGCGGCCTCATCCTTGCCCCGCCCCCGGCCCACCGGGTTGGACCGTGGGGCGGGGCGGGGCTCATTAATTAGGGAATCTCTCTCTCTCTCTTGCATCCTCTGTTGCAAATTGTGATTGTAAATAGATTGGGGCGGGGCACAATCTCAGGCTCCACCCACCCACCCACCCCCGGGTGTAGCAGTGGCATCGGATGCCTGGGGCGAATCCCTCATGTACATATTCCCGTCTCTGGGAAGAAAATATCTTCGTGGGGAAAGTGGGGGGGGGGACCTACACCTCCCCCCTCCCCCCGCTTAACCCTCTTCCTCCCCAATATATAGTGCGTGCGACTGTATGTCTGTGAACCTTCCTAAACGTGTATACATATATATATATGCATGTATGTATAGAGCCATGAGTTATCAACCTTTCAAAGCCGCGGGCCGGATCCTGTTCCCTCAGACAGCTTCGGGGGCCGGACTATTTTGCCTTTCCTCCACCATGTAGCACTTTCGGGTGTGGTGGAGGCAGTGGGGGTGGGGTGGCACATGAAATGGTGCTGTAGGCCGCATTCGGCCCACAGGTTGAGAATCCATGGTATAGAGATATATATGCATATATATATATATATATACACACACACACACACCCCTATATACCTATAACACTACGTGTATTTATCTCTCTTCCGCCTTCTCCTTCGACTAGTGTAAACACTGGAATAACTAAAATTGAGGTGCTGCCAAAACTGGTAGAGTCGCCCCCTCGGCCCTGGCTGTGACCTTTGACCCCACCCCCATTTCGTCCTGCCTTATTTTGTGCTACGCATTTCGCCATCTCAAACCCCCCCCCCCCAACAGATGTTGTAATGCCAATTTGTTCCCCTTGGGGAAAGGGGGGGCGGTGATTATATCCACTCCGGGTTTTGGCTTGAACTTTACAAGAGTCCCTCCTATGGCAGGTGGGAGGGAAAGGGGGGTGGGCAGAATCCGTGTCTTCCCAAATATCGACCCTGCCCGTTTTGAACGGATCCTGTTTGGACTTTAGAAAGCCAGGGTGGAGAACACAGCACAAAGCAAAGCCCCCTCGAGACCCCTAGATGCTTATAAAATGGGGGGCCGGGTGGGGGCCAGAAAAGGGCTGGAAATGTGGGGTGGGGGGAACTGGACTGGAAACTTGTTTGTCTGTAAATTTGTAACAAATTAAACAATGTGAACATTCGTGCATCAATTCCCGTTGGGTCTCTTTTCTATTCCCGGGGAATATTTGGGGACCCACATTTTTTGGGGGGGGCCACATGGATAGGAAAATAGGCTTTTATTGAATTGGGAGGGGGGAGAGGCACAAATCATTACATGGTGAAGAGCCTGCTCTTCGGAAAAGCTCACGGAGAAGGAAGGAGGCAAGCGGTGCATTGGCACCCCAAAGCCGAGTGGGTCTGCCACGTGACCGAGGGCGCCGCTTCTGCTCACGTTTGGGGCATCACTCAGAGGTCTCGCTGGATGTCGCTGACAGCAGGGGCCTTTGCTGGGGGGGCCGGACTCGCTTCTTGCGCCGGGCTTGGGAGGCGGGGAGGCGGCGTTTGAGGACGGCTGTTTCAGAGGAAAAGTCAGGCAGGTGCAATGTTTAGGATGGTCAACGTTTCAGATTCCGGGTGCCACAAATCGCCCCGGAATGAGTCCCCCACACACACACAGCAATTTTTTTAACCTTTTTTGGATTGCAAATCCCATCATCTACCACTAGATCATGTGGATAGGTTTTGTAGCCCACTAGACCAGGGGTTCCCAGACAAAAGCCCACGGGCCTGATCTGGCCCATGGCACCATTTTATGTGGGCCCTCCACCCCTTCATTCGAGGTTGAGAATCCCTGCCGTAAGCAAACGACACACACAGACCGACTCACCGGCCACTGTCTCGTGCTCGTCCTCCCCGCTGGTGGTCCAGTAGAGGCTCCGACCGCGGCGGCATTTTCGGTGGAGGCGGGTGTAGAGGACGGCCAGGGTCAGCACCGCCAGCAGGAAGGCCAGGGCGCTGGCGGCCCAAGTGGCCTCTTCGGTGCGCGGGGTAGGAAGGCGAGAACCCGCTCGCCCGAGTTCCTTCGCGTCCTTCCCCAACCGGAGTCCTTTTGCATCCTGAGGCTCTCCGCCCGGACACCGGCACCCTGCAGTGCGGGCCGCCCCGGCTTCCGTGGGGCGGGTGGGAAGAGAGGGTCGGGGGTCCAGAGAGGCCGGGTGGGTCAAGCGTCCATCCTCACCCAGTTCAAATGGTTCAGGTCGCTCTGTTTTTCCAACTGGCAAGCCGGTAGCCAAAGCCCCTCGGCCAGGAGTCGCGGTGACTGAGTTCCCACGGCCGGCCTGCGCTTTACGCGGAGGTGGCGGCCGGAGGATGGCCCGCCGGCCTCGGTGCAACGGCTGCAGCTCCGACCGGTTCGTCATGTCCAACATCTGGATCCACATCTGCAAAAGTCGAGGAAAGGCAGGAAGGAGAGGCACTGTGGCGCCACCCAAGCACAGCCACCCTGTAAGGTAGGCTCAGCTTGGGAAAAGGTTCGGCATCACTATTTGCAGACCCGGCAAACCGAGACACTGGGGGCTTCTGAGATTTGTAGTCAATAAAGTGTGGCCTGCCCAGGGTTATTTTACTGGCTGGGCGGGATTTGAACCCGGAAAAATAATTTTTCCGCCATTCAGAATCACAAAAATAAACACCTTTCAAAACCCAAGTTTGGTCTTTGACTTTGGCTGTAAATGGAAGATGAGCACTGAACTCTAGAGTTGGATACGACTGGCTTTTGAGCAAGGGCGACCTTTGTCCTTTACCTATTGTGTTAGAAATTCAAAGGGGGGATAAATCAAACTTTTTCTCCACTTTTATCCACAAGCTGAACTTGTGGCAACTGACTAAACTATGCCGGGAAACTTGTTCATCTGGACAGCAAGGAGGCCGGACTGCCACCTGGGCAGTTTCTGATTGGCCGAGAACACCAAGAGGGCGGGGCTCAGGGCTAGAATGGGAATTGTGCAAAGATGTCTTTCCTCCCTGTGTTCATTTTTTGGGAAACTTTGGAAGTTGAAAAGCGGAGGTTTGGGCTGGGTTATCGAAGGTCAGGAGGACGGCTTACAAATGGGCTGAGGCAGGGATTCCCAACCTACGGCCCAGGGCCCCAGATGCGGCCCATGGTGCCATTTGATGTGGCCCCTCCACTGCCTCCACCTCACCCGGAAGTGCCATGGGGTGGAGGAAGGCCAAAATGACCATCTGGCCCCTGAAGCTGTCTGAGGGAGCATGACCCAATGGCCCCCTGGTTTTAAAAGGTTGAGAACGTCTGGACTAAGGCTTTGATCACCTCCACGTTTACCCGTTCCCTAAAATATAACCAAGTTACATTTGTTCATTTCCAAAGGTGAAGAAGAAAAGCAGATAGACGGACGGACGGACCTATTTGCAGATGATAGATAGATAGACAGACAGACAGAAAGATATAGACAGATAGATGGACGGACATATTTGCATACCTAGACAAACAGACAGATAAATTGATGGATAGATAGATAGATAGATAGATAGATAGACAGACAGACAGACAGAGATGGATGGACATATTTGCAAACCTAGATAGATGGATAGATATGTTACCGCAGATTTTGAGAGTCCAGCATATCCTTTTATTTAACTCTTTAATACATCAGAAAAACCACTGTACACACATGGAAAATAAGGGAGAAGCCAAAAGTTTAAAATCATACAATTGGAACCCTTTCCAGAGGGAGGGGGAGATTAAAACCCACTAGGCAAGGATGATGTCACTGATTGTCTCCATTGTCCTCAGTTTGCTGTGCCTAAAGGTGTAAAAACTGGTTTGTTGGCTTTTCTGATAAGCAGAAATTCCTTTTCATTCCTTCACAAAGGAAACAGGAGCTGAATGACTGACATCTGGTTTGATTCTCCTTAATAAAGTTTAATTAAACATTGCTATATAACACTCACCAAAGCAAAGAAATATGGGGGAAAACCAACTATTAATTAATAACAAGATTTAGGCTTAAGCCTAAAAAGGTCTATGTAAGCAATTGCATTAAGAGTTGGTGGCCCAGGGGGGAAATGACTCATCAATGGAAACAAAAGGAACTAAACTTTTGTCTTATCCCCTAAAAGCTCCAGAGAAAAGGCTCAATGGGAACTCACCTGGGAATGACCTGAGAAGGAATGTGACAATTTTAAGAGACATCTCAGCCTTTTACAGTATTTCATCACTACCATTGTATATGTAATCTGCAATGTGTGCTCTTGAAATTACCTTTTTAAACAATTTTACTAAGTCTTTTTGTAACATGTAAACAAGAAGTGTAAATTACTTTTCTAATTGCCCTCACCTTTGTACAGAGTTTGCCCCTGCACTCAGTGTTCCAGGTTTGGGTGGTCTTCAGCAAGAAGGGTATAAATGTTGTTGTACAACAGGAAGAAGAAAGGCTCAGTCACAGCAACCATGATGAGCCCCCCGAGATTAGTTTTTGTATTAAAACGTTTGAGGTGAAGATTTCTGGTCTAAACCCTTAAAGCCAATAAAACCAATTTTGTTTTGATCAAAACCATGTCTCGGTGTCAGTTCTTTTTGAGGTTAATCCATTCTCCACCAAGAAGCGAATCTAGCCCTAATTTTCAGGTAACAGAAATTACTCGCAGTGTTGGAACAGACTATTTGAAAGCAGTTCGAAACCAGGAAGGGTTTCCAAACTCTCCACTGACAACATGGAAGAAATTCTGCCTCTTTCCGTGCCAGCTTCTAAGGAATGTCTCCCGACCAAAGAGGGAGAGGCTGAGCAAAACCGCTGCTCTTTGGGAGAGGTAGTCAAAACATTCTTATTATTATTTTTAAATGGAGGAAATGGAGGCCAATCCCTTGAGAGTGAGATGCCAGGTGGGTGGCTGAACTGAACGCCAAACCCTACAAGGTGGAAAGAAGGAACCATGATTGGATTATTGGAAGACATTAAAATAAATCTATTGTTCTCAAGGGAAGCACACAGAGTTCGTTCTTATTTGGTTTCACCTTGTACTGTA
Source organism: Furcifer pardalis (assembly GCA_030440675.1). Lineage (NCBI taxonomy): Eukaryota > Metazoa > Chordata > Lepidosauria > Squamata > Chamaeleonidae > Furcifer > Furcifer pardalis. The sequence continues at coordinate 21,442,368 of CP126891.1, read as the reverse complement.
CAAGCAAATCATCCGGAGAAACACAATACCACAGGTAAAAGGTCACCCTTGCTCAAAAGCCAGTCGTATCTGACTCTAGGGTTCAGTGCTCACCTGTTTGTAGCCAAAGAACCAGCACTGTCTGAGTCTGCAGACATTTCCGTGGACATGTGGCAGGCATGGCTAGACTCTGGAGTGCACAGAACGCTGTTTACCTTTCCCACAGAAGAGGTCCCTATTTATCTACTTGCAATGTCTTTCTTTCGAACTGCTAACCTGGCAGGAGCTGGGGCAGAGACAGGCACCCATTCTGTCATGCTGCACCCGGGTTTTGAACTGCTGACCTTCCGCCTCCCAGTCAACATCTTAAACCCTCGCGCCACCGCAGTCCCTTTAATACCACAGGAGAACACCCCAAAGTTGCACAGGTTGGAGAGGAAGGGCCAGAAATCAAAACATACCAGCTGGGGCTTAAGCAACCCAGACTTTATTCAGTGGCTTAACATTATTTTTGCTGTGTGTTTTATTATATTATTTTGTTATTTGGGAAATATCCCAGGTGGGCGGTATTAAAAAAATGCAATAAATCAATAAATTGAGGGGCAGCGGCAGCTGGTTGGAAGGCGGTAGAAAGGCCCTGATCCATCCCCTGGGGAAAGAAACGTAGAAGGCTGGTCCACAAGAACGAGAGAGAGAGAAAACTGCCAGGAATTTGGCCCTTCCAACCTCGAAAGCAAGAAATTGCAAGCAGATAAATAGGGACAACTTCGGTGGGAAAGGTAAACAGCGTCCCGTGCGCTCCGGTGTCTAGTCATGCCTGCCACATGACCACGTAAACGTCTGCAGAAGCAGACAGCGCTGGCTCTTCGGCTTTTAAAGAGTTTCTCTCTCTCCTGATTTTTCCATGCCTCGTTTTCTCGCCCAGTTCAAAGGGTTTTCAACGCGGACTGGGCGTGGAGAGAGAAACTTTGGACTTTCACCGCCCAATCCGCACAACGAGGGCCACTGTAACTTCTCCAAAATATAACTTCTCCAAGCTCCGGCTTTCAGGCGCGTGGCTTTGTTTAAAAAGAAGAGTTTGGAGTTTTGTTTTTTCCACTCCGGTTTATTCGCTTCTCTGCAAACGCGCCCTTAGGAAACTCCGCTTGTTTTGACTTCCGTTCCTGTTTTTGGCAACGCCGGCGGCCAAGATTCCCCAAAACCCCAAATGAAACAAAGGAAGGTCCGACCAGGACCAGGTCCAAGCGGACGGAGCGAGGCCCCAAATTATTCTCCCACCTTCAAGCGCCTCCGGCCACGCTGCGTAGCCTCTGAGGACGCGCAGAGCGCCCTCCTTCCCTCTCCCCAAATCCTTACCCGAAATCCACCCTATTTCCACCACCCCATTTTGCTTTCCTTCCGCCCCGTTCCAAAGGGTCTAGCTCTGTAACCATTACGCGCCGCAGCCTTGGCCGAACCGGGGCTCGGGAAAGCTGGCACACACACACTCTTTCGGAGCAAGACCCCAGGAGGGATCCGTGCGCCCCTCCCGGGGTCCCCCCGCCCAGCCTCCCTTCGCTAGGAGACGCGGAGACCCCCCCTCTCCAAGCGCGGAAAGTTGGGGAGGGCGCGGAGCAGAGCAAACCCTTCAAAAGCCCCCCCGCCCCGTGTCGACTTACCGGTCCCCGGCTGGCCAGTGTGCCTCCCCCGGCCAGGCTGAGCAAGGCGAGGAGGATCGGGGCCCCTGGCGGCAGCGGCGGCAGATCCTCCGCCATCCGGTTGGCCTGCGCCGCCTGGCAGCCTTCGGAAGGGCCGCCCGCCTCCGGAGGGAGGGAGGCAGCTCGATCCCGGCCTTCCCTCCCTCCCTCCCTCCCCGAGGAGGGCCTTATCCTGCGCCCTCCTCCCTGCGCAGTTTCCCCCTCCCCAGATATGGGCAGAAACTCTGACGCCCAACCTCTCCATCCCAACTTGCCTTGGAGAGCATCCCCAAAAGCCATCATCACCTCCTGGGTTGGTTTATGCCCCCCTCCCCCTCATCTCCAACCCCAGGCTTCGATTTCAAGGGAGGGTATCATCTCCCAGCCCCTAGCAGTTCAGAAGCAAGAAATTGCAAATAGATAAATAGGTAGGAAAGGTAACAGTTGAGGTGGTGGGCGCACTTATGAGTTACAGTATATGTAATTTTGTTAGGTGTATTTTAAGTTGTTTAGAATATAATTTCGTGTCAGAAATTATTATTAGTTGTTTAGATTAGAGGCACATTGCATCACAGAAAAATAAATCTTGTCTGCTACTTGGTCTAATCCACGTGTCCTTTACTAAATCAAGTGCGCTGAATCCAAATCTGAAGTCCAATTCTGCCTCAGACATCAGGATCTTCAGTTAGCAAATCTCACCCTCTTGGTTAGATTCTTGCATTGATAACATGGGAGTATATTTGTCAGAAATGTAGTAAAATTTGTCCGGTTTATTGAGAAAGATGCACCTACTCATCTTTAGCTCAGAACAGACTCACTCTGGCCTAGCTGTACTATCCAATAAGATGGCTTCACACTTAAGACAAGCCCTTGGTCCATCTTGCCTTCTAGGCCTATTTCTGATGTTAGTTCACTGACTTGCCCAAACATGCTGGAACATGCATGCCACCAGGGGACATGATTCAGCTGAGGCAGCAGCAGGCAGAGGGGTAGCTGCCACTGTTATAATGTCCCCATGTAAAAATACATTACCCAATACCATTTGAACAGCTATAGCCTGCCTGTAACTTAAAATCTGTACGCGATAGGCAAATTCTGAATTCAGATCGGGAATCAGCACACTCGAGATCATGTAAACCACATGTGCTATTCCCAGGAGCAAAATCGTCATTGTGCAGTGTTATGGCCAGCCCTTTTAGGCACATGACCAAATATATTGGTTACCCTTGTGCAACCAATCAGCTGCTCTCGTTCCTTGCAGGGAGGCACATAAAAATGAATAATCATCATCCACGGAACATCCCACCATCCTCTCTCTCGCTGGAGGTTTGAAGAGAGAGAAACAGGAAGGGGAGAAAACTCAGACTCACAGTTTAATCCCTTCTTTAGGCTTCTGGCAGGAAAGGGCCGGAAGCCGAAGGGTTAAACTGCCCACACAAACAACACCCACCATCTTCGGGTCTCCAACCCTCTGGCAAATAAATTATTTGCTAAGCAACCCAAGCTGAGCTGGAGATCTAGAGAGGAGACGCTCCTATCTTGGCACGTCCTGGTGGCACCGGCGGGTTGTGCCAAGCCGGGAAGGATGGCTCTTTGGATGGTGGCCCTGGCCCTCTTTTGCCTCCTGGCATGGGGGCTCAGGAGGGGCCTCTGGTTTCCCGGGAGGACCATTGGGGGCAGGAGTCGAGGGCGCGGAGCCGTGGGAAGTGGTGGAGGGGAAAGGGGGTGCCCGGTTGGCGGTTGCCGGATGGTCTGCAAGCCGTCGGCTCTCGCCCAAGCTTTGACCAAAAACTTCTGCCAGTCAGCCTCTCTGGAGACCAAGGGTTGGTCCTGGAAGACTTGGCCACGCTTACAGACCGCTGTGCAGTTCCTGTGGCTCCCGGGTGGCCCGCTGGAGTTTGCCAGGGACCACCTCCAGTTGGCAGACAATGGCATCGTCGCCCTGGACTGGGTGGTCGGCCCGCCTTCTGGCAAGGCCAGGAAAGCCGTCGACGGGGTGGATTCAGCAGTGCTCCTGGTGGTCCCCAATGCCACCGGCCTGATCACCAGGAACGTCCACTTGCTCTGCCAGCTGGCTCTCCAAGAGGGATACTACCCGGTCATCTTCAACCGGCGTGGGCAGAACAGCTGCCCGCTTGTTACTGCGAAGCTGCAGCCCTTCGGTGATCCGGCGGACTTGAAGGAGGCCGTGGCGTACATCCGGTTCCGCCATCCGTCTTCGGTGTGCTTTGCCGTCAGCGAGGGATCCGGGTCTGGCCTCTTGCTCTCTTACCTGGGTGAATGTGGCTCTTCCAGCTACTTAGGGGCAGCGGCCTGCATCTCCCCGATCCTGAAGGCCCGGGAGTGGTTTGAGAGAGAGACTCCCTGGCTGTACAGATGGAGCTTACTGGTCTTCCAGAAGAGAGAGATTAGTAGGTGAGTGATTCCTAGAGTAGACCCTACTGCCAGTGCCTCAATGCCAAGTGTCAGGCGACGGCTAACTAACTCAGGAACCCAGGGGACGAACGGCCATGGGTGGCCAAGTCCACAGGGAAGGGTGAGGGTCCTCAAGTGGATTAAACCCCACTTGATGGGAGGGAAGCCGCTTCATCCATCCTGGCCAGAGGAGGACTTTGCGGGCCACAAGGGCTCAGGATCGGAAAGTAACTCACGGAACTGGATCCACGGTACTACGGGGGCCACGTGGAAGGCCGATGGAAGGCCACCGCATTATATTCCCAGGACAGTCCTCATGGCTGATCGCCATGAGGATCGCCAATATTCGGAATCAGATACAGTAATAGTAATGACTTTCCAGAAGTCAGGAAGGTGTGTGGAGATCTTTCCTCTCCCCCACTTGGGCTTCTGGCCCCACAGATATGGAACCGCAGACCGGTTCCTCCAATCTGGACCGCATGAAAAGACCCTGGACCACATTGGGGACTTGGTCTCGGTTTTCTCCACCCTGGTGGTCTAGCGATGATGCCCTTGAGAGGTTCATTTTCTAAACCTCATTTCTCGGATACCGGTTAATGAGCCCACCCTATAATCATCCTTTTGCTCCCTTAGCTTTGTCACCCCGTTCCCTCTAAACTGGCGGCCCCCATCCCCCTGCGAGTCTGCGTTTGTGAATGCGACATTTATCGTTCAGACTTTGAGTAACGATTGTGTCCGCGCAGTCAACCCATCTGCGTGGGATTCACAGAGCCTTGGGCTTCTGGGGATTGAAGTCCGAGAACAGATGGGGTGCCAAGGTTGGCCATCTCAGTCATAAAGCTTTGAGGTCTTCTTCTAGGTATGCCAACGTCCTGCAAGAGGCGATGGAGGCGGATGGGGTGCTGAAGAGCCGTTCCCTCAGGGCCTTCGAAGAAGCCTTGTTCTGCCACGGAAAGAGCCACGCCTTGACCTGGGACGCTTACTTGGACCGTAATGAGCCCCTGACAGACGCCGACGAAGTGGCCGTCCCGGTCCTTTGCCTCTGCAGCGCCGACGACCCCCTCCGCGGCCCACCCGAAGGCACCATCCCGTGGGAACTCTTCCGGAGCAACCCGTACTTCTTCTTGCTGCTCAGCCCACACGGTGGGCACTGCGGGTTTTGGGGGAAGGACCCCGGGTCCTCCTGGGGCCACGCGGCAACCATGGAATTCTTGCGCACTGTGGCGGACTTTTTCGGGACCCAAGAGGAGGCAAAAGAGAGGCCGCGCCGGTGGAGTCTCTTCCTGCACCATCGCCGCCCGCACAACCAGGAGACTGTACCCGCGCCCCCCCGCCATGTTCACCAAGAGGCCTTTAGCTGGCAACGGTCATACACTCGGTAAGACCTTCGGCCCTTGGAAGCTGTTGGGACACAATGGCCGCCCCATGGTGCAAAATGGCCGTCCGGCCCCCGAAGCTGACTGAGAGGGCGTCACCCAATGGCCCCCTGGCTTGGAAAGGCCAGGAACCCCTGCTCTAACCCGCTCCACCTTGGCGACAAAGGAACGCCGACACGCCACCTACTAAAATTACTTTATTACAGCTCATTTCTCTTTTTTAAACATTTCCTTTGCTATGATACAAAGGATACTTACAAACAAAATATTACATATGACCTCTCCCCCCTCCCCGCCCCTCTCTTGTAACGCCCCGCCCCACCCGGACAAACTTGGCGACAGCTTTAAATGCACAATCTATACAATTAATACAACTTATATATGAGAGCTAGTTATGTACGCCTGCACCAGAAGGAATACTGACAGTTTAATTGTACAAAGAGATTGCCCCCTGCTCAGAGCACGGACGTGGCCCGCCGGGGAGAGCAGACGCGTGTGATGGCAAGGGGGAGGTTGGGGAACACCCCACCCACCCACCCCAAGATATACCCCTCCCTAGTCCTACCAAGTTGGCATCGGAGAAAATAACAACCTTGGCAGTTAAGAGAGGCTTTTTTTTTGGGTGGTGGGGGTGGTGGGGTGTTTCTCCTTGAAAGCCTCCCTCTTTTGGCCAGATCAGCCGGGGAGAAAGCGCTGTACAAGTCCAACCCTAAGAGATATAGTAATGGCGACAGCAAAAAAGGCAAGCTTGCCATTAACCTGATTTACACCTTCCCAGGGGGACCCTCGAGGGGGGGGGGGAGGAGAGCAAGATGGAGCGCCAAGGGGAATGAATCGCTGTTTAATGTGGGGAAACTGCCCCCCCCCAACTGCTTTCCGTTGTGGTTCTTTGCCTGCCTCAACTGTACCCCAGGAGCAGTCCTGGAAATGGGTTTGCGTAACGCTTTGGAGAAATGGAGGAGACCCACCCATTTCAGGGCATTTCTTTTGCAGCTTGTGAGACAGAGTATATGTCCCCCTCGGGTAAAGCCAGGAGGGTGAACCTTGGCACTCTAGCTGTTCTCGGACTTCAAATTCCCAAGTCCCCTGTGAATCCACATGAATGGGCTTCCTGCGCGGACGCCTAGTAAACCCATTCATGTGGATTCACAGGGGACTTGGGCTTCTGGGACTTGAAGTCCAGGAACAGCTGGAGTGCCAATTTTCGCTCTCACGGATGCCTTTTCCGTTTTCAAAACCTGGAATGAACCCTGACCATAAAACACATTCCCCACCAACCTCTCTCTTGCAAAACCCAAAACTCTCGGTTGGGAGACCATTTTTTAAAAGGAGTGTAAAGTGAGCGTCCTTACACAACCCAGAAGTTTGCACCGTAAGCGGCAAATGCAAAAAAAGACCGTTCCCAAACTTGTAGGATTGATTAAATAACGCACCGTAGTGTCTCCTTTCTAGATCTGTGCAAAAATGGAGAATGGTGGTTGAGGGCGAAAGGGAGAGAAGAATATTAGCCCGATGCTAGAAAGCCATAAAGGCGGGAGATGAAAGTTAATGTAGGGACGATTAATAAATAAATAGAAGAATTCCACCTGGCTGGTAAAATTAGCCAACTGGCTGATGAGAAGGAAAGCTGATTATACATTCAAGATGCACTACTTGTAAAGACTGCGAAGTAAAGGAAACCAGGCCCTCCGGAAGGGGTTTCCTTTCCAGATTTGGGGAGTTACAGCCCTACAGAAAAGGAGGGGGAAGGAATTTATGTAAAAAAGGGGGCTAGGAGGAAGCTACAGTGATGGCCATCCTTGGCACTCCAGGTCTTCTTGGACTTCTATTCCCAGAACCCTAAGTGACTGTGAATCCACACAAATGGGTTGAATACCCATGTTCTTGGGACTCAGAAGCCCAAGTCTCTGTGAATCCACATGAACGGGTGTTCTTGGACTTCAATTCTCAGAAACCCAAGTCTCTGTGAATCCACATAAAGGGGTTTCCACGTGAATCCATTTGTGTGGATTCACAGAGACTTGGGCTTCTGGGAATTGAAATCCAAAGAACATCTGGAGTGCCAAGGTTCGCCACCACTGGTCTAGGAAAATAGAACAAGAAGGCTCCAGATGTTCAAGCAGCAGCACATCACGGACACCCATTTTGGATTAGTTTTCTAGAGTCGTCAGCAGATTCTCTAAAGAAGTTGTCCAGGGAATCTAAAAATGTGTAGTGTTCTCTGTAATTTCGAAGAGGAAAGGGTGTGTGTGTGTGTGTGTAATCACTTTATAAAATTGGGGGGGGGGGAGACACTTCCAAGGCCGGTCCCTTGTCCAAGACCCCGGCCCAGAAGGAAGAGGTGGGGAAGGAAAAGATGGACCCAACTCTGATGAAGGGAGCGCAAGAGCGCGTGACCAATTCTAACACCTTGTTTGTTCAAAGAGCACCTTTCTCGCCTTGTCTGCTGACACAGACCTTTTCATCTCGGAAGCGTATGTTTACCAAGGTTGTTGGAGAGAAAGAGCCCTCGACAGGGCTGAGTGAGAAAAAGAACAGATGTTGCCTTCACGCGACTGGAAGAGAAATGGGAAAAGAAGAGAGTGAAATGTCCCTTTCGAGAGAGGGCCAAATGTCACCTCCAAGTCAGAACTAAGGCAAGCCGAGAAGCGCCTCCCCGATTTGGAAAGCAAAAAGCAGATTTTAAATTCTGAACGCAGCTGCCAGGCGCATTGAAAAGACGCTAGGAGTCCGTGATGGCAAACCTTGGCACTCCAGGTGCTCTTGGACTTCAATTTCCAGAAGCCCATGTGGATTCACAGGGACTTGGGCTTCTGGGAATTGAAGTTCAAGATCACCTGGAGTGCCAAGGTTCGCCATCACGGTGCTAGGTTAAGGCAGTTTGGCCTGCAGTTCGGAGTCAGTCGTTCAACCTGTTTGGCTTAAACACGAAAAATGTGCAAGGCTTGCTTTGGCCCATGAGGAGGGTTTCAAGAAAGCACTGGAGGGTCATTCCGTACAGAAGGGCCATGAAACCCTGTCACTTTTGGCTTGCAGGCTGTGTAAGAAGGTTGACGGCCAAAAGACAACTTCACTTCTCAAACCGAACACGCGCCTGCCGGGTGAGGTTAAGGGGATGCTATCAAGAAAAGGACTAAAACTAGCCAGAACGTCTAAAGCAGGTGATTCCAATCCAAGGCCTGTGGGCAGGATCCAGCCCCCAGCGCCATTTCACCCTTTCAAGGGCATTCGTGAAACAAAATGGCCACCCCCATCGTGCAGGCAGGGCAAAATGGCCATCCAGCCCTCAAAGCCGACTGAGAGAGCGTGACCCAGTGGCCCCTGGCTTGAAAAGGTTGGGAGTCCCTGGGCTGAAGAGCCGCATCAAGGGTCTCCTCGTGAGCAAAGGGCCCTTCGCCCCTGCTTTAAAAAAGAAACTGCTTGACCGAGCCACAACCAAGACGTCGCTGTCAAGCCCCAAACTTCCAGTCCCATCAGATGTAGCGTTTCAGACAGGACTCTTTCCTGTGTTCGCCGACCTGGGTCAAAAGGTACTCTTGTGAATCCAGCGCTAAGGAGTTTGGGATTTCGAAGTTTGGCACCAAAAAACTCACTCAAACTCTGTGACCGCAAATGCTTCCTTGACTTTGGTTTATGGACTCCAATTCCCAGAAGCCTCAGTCCGTCCGTTGGCCGATCCATGCTTTGGGGAACTGACTGAGGCTTCTGGGAATTGAAGTCCAAGAACCCAACGTTGGGTACCCCTGGCGCTTGACTGATGCTCTGTACATATATCACAGCAACCAACAAAGTGGAGGGCTGAGTTTTACGTCTTTAACCCCACTGCCTTTCAGGTGGATGCTTCCAACTCCTCTCGCACACATGCATATCCTGAAAGAGCCTGTGACTGATGGCAAACACATTGACCAGGCGCACTTCCGTAGAAATGTCGTGCAAATGCACAAAACTCAAGAACATCCCAACCCTCACCCACCCAGGCCCTCTCATTCCATGCCAGTGGAAATCATACTGGTCAAACCTGCTCTTCTGCTCCCTGCCAGGCCACCAAAGGGTGCCGTTTTCGGAATCGCTTCCCAAACCAAAAAAGAAAATATAAAGAGAGCAAATAAAGCCAACGGGGAGAGTTATTTCAAGCAGCGTTCCCCAACCTTTGGGTTTTGGACTTCAATTCCCAGAAGCATAAGTTAGGTCTATTGGCTGACCAGTGCTTTGGAGAATTGACTTAGGCTTCTGGAAATTGAAGTCCACGAACCTAAAGGCAGCATTTCCCAACCTTTGGTTCTTGGACTACAATTCCCAGAAGCCTAAGTCAGTCTATTGGCTGATCAGTGCTTTGGGGAACTGACTTAGGCTTCTGGGGACTGAAGTCCAAGAACAGCTGGAGTGCCAAGGTTCACCATCACGGGTCTAGAAGAGGGACACCAGCTTTTCAAAGGGAATTTGGGCAGCTTTCAGGACCAGCAGGTAAAGCGGTTAACCCACAGTACAGAGGATGGCTGACCTCCTGGGTAGCTTTTCCGTGGGATCTTTCTTTGGTTCTAGTGTCTGAATTTCTCTGTGGGAAAGAGAGACCAATTCCAAGGGCCTAAAGGCAGAAACAGCACAGAAACTCTACCCTCCGACTGGAAGTCACTAAAATCCAAGTAATTTTTCAGCTTTCTTAGGGAAAGAAAATTTTAAAAAGGGAACAGAGCTGGAATACAGCCTTCCTCAAATAAACATAGTATGAAAGAATAGATGGAAATCACTTTTTTTTGGGGGGGGGGATGTAGTAGGAGATTTGGGCAGCTTTCAAGACTGGCAGGTAAAATCCCAGTTCAATTCCCCACTTCCCACATGACGACACTTTAAAAATACAGTACAGTAAAAAGAAAATCTAGCCGCCTTCTATTGCGTGTAATGACGAGGGAACCCCGGATGAAGGAGACCGCGGGGAAGACATCAGTGCCTTGAAAATGAATCTAAAATTTGGTTCTGACCTCTCTCCCTCCTTGGACACAAGACTCAGGCAGCGGAGTGAGACCTCCCCCCCTACGCAATTCCCATCAAGAGATCAGATCCTCCCTAAATCCCCATTTCGTGGAGGCCGTATATGACACGTCTTTTGCTAGACTGACCGAAGGCGTTGCGGGGAGGGAAAGGGAGCTGAAAATGGTTTTTAAGTCTATCTAACTTTTCTTCAAAAGGGTCACACTGAATTAAAAACAACATTTTCAGCACCAGGGTGACCCGTATTAAGAGTATTTTCTACGCACGCACGCACACACACACAGGTTATGTCTCATGGAAAAAATAAAAGACCCTTGCATTTCAAAGCCCTAGAGGTGGGTTAGAAGGCAAAATCCTAAGAATTAGTAGCTAGTGTTTTCTGTTCAGTGTGCAAAGAAATTAATTTACAAAGAAGGGGGAAGCAGCCTGTAGTGGAAAAAGGAACCTCTTTCTTTCTTTCTCTTGGCTTTCCTAACCGAGTGCCCAATTGCTCTTGGGTGGAAATCTATCTTGGCAAAGTCCAGGTTTCAAAGAACCTGAAACTCAATGCAAGCAGCGCATTTTGTGGAAATTCTCCTGGAATCCAGGCTGCCGCTCCCTCGGAAGCAAGGCCAGCCGAGCATTTTGCAAAGGAAAAGGGTCCCTGGGCAGTAGCGATGGCCGAAAGAGGGTTCAGAGCCAACAAAGCCTGGAAGGGATCCCACACAGCTCCACATGGATCATGTTGATGTGGCTCAGAAGTCCAGGTTTGGCTAAATGAAGGCCCAACTGCAGTTCTAACCATTAGGGAAGCTCTCCAGTTGACAGAAACTGGCCTGCAAGGTCTAATCCGGTGTTTCCCAAAGTCAATTCAAAGTCGGTCTTTCCCTAAGTCAATTCAGCAAAGCACGGATCAGCCAATGGACTGACTTGGGCTTCTGGGAAAATACAATGTCTACAGAGGCATTGGGCAGGCTACTATTAGCGTCAGCACAGGGGTGCCCAAACTACGGCCTGTGGGCCAGATCTGCCCCTCTGGCAACATATCATCCAGCCTGCACCGCCCTTGTTGCTCCAGGAAGTGGAAGTAAAACATGCCTGTACTTCCGCTTCCAGGAGCAGCGAGGGTGGCGCGGGCTGCATGAATTGGCATTGGGGGCCGGATCCAGCCCATGGGCCATAGTTTGGGCACCTCTGATTTAAGCAGGGAAAATGGCAGCCTAAAAAATCTATCTCCTCCTGTAGCGAAACATACCTCTTGCAAAACAGATTGCAAGCCGCGTCTTACTTCCGCTTCCGGTGTCAGCAAACACGCGACTGGCCTGCTAAACCACATGACCGGCCCGCTAAACCACAATGCCCAGCCCACAGCCCCAAAAGTTTGGGCACCCCCGCGCTAGCAGCAACAGGTGGGAGAAGCACAAAAGGCCAATTAAAATGCTCCGAATGGGTTGGCGTGTAAATGAGAGAAAACAAAAAATTGGTGCAAAGGCCGAGAGTGTAGCAAACAAAACAAGCCAACTCTGGCAAATGTAGCGTCATGGAAAGGAAGAAAACCCTCCTTAAGCTTTCCATGGTGGGCTGCTCTCAACTTTGCGGCATCTTTCCCACCCCCTGGCCAAACTGGGAAACGGGTTTTCTCTTTTGCTGGTGAGCTGCCCGCTCAGAGCCTCTCTCTGAAGAACGAGGGTGGGCCGAAAGGGGGCCAAGGGGTGTCCGGAAATCCCGCCCTGTGTCCAGATCTTGAATGAGATGTCACAGTTATTATTAAGCTGGCCAAAGGCTCCCTGCCTGCCTCTGGGTCTTCCCCCACTCCACCCCCCGGACAACCAGACACACACAACGCAGCCAGCAAAGATCTGGCCAGGCGCGGTTCCCCCACTAGTGCAGTTTCACCCCGAGCCGTCCTGCGCGCGCACCCGGAACGCCTCGAGGCTTGGCCTCTTAGTGCAGTAGAGAAGGCAGGCGTGGAAGGGGGACACGGAGCAGGGGCGGAAACCCTCTTTCTCCTCTCTATCCGAGGAGGACTTCCCTCTTGGCAGGTAAAGACGTCAGGTAAAGACGTCGCCTTTTCTCCACCCAGGGACCACTCCTGGGAAGCCAGAAACTGGTAGATAAACAGAGGGGAGAGATGGGCTGAAGAATGCTTGGAATTGGCCGCTTCATTCCAGCTTAGATCTCTGGTCAAGAGATCGAATCCTGCCTCCAGTGGGAAGAGAGAGCGGTTCACAGTGGGTGGGGGAAAAGGAAGGCCCCGATTCTCACCATCGCCACTCAGACAGCTGCCTCCTTACACAACACACACCCTGAATGCTCCAAAACTCAATTGACTCCTTTAAAATATAGATATATCTCTATGTCTGTCTCTGAGGGGTGGATCTAGGTTCCATTTTCTAAAGAAGGAAAGAGAGCCACCTCGGCAGCCAAACTACGAAGACAGGGGTTCCCAAGCTAAGGCCTGTGGGCCAGATCCGTCTCATGGCACCGTTTCATGTGGGCCCCCTCCACCTCTCCAAGGGCATCCAAGAAACAAAATGGCCGCCCCCATCGCATAGGCATGGCAAAATGGCAGTCCGGCCCTCTGAGCTGACGGAGAGAGCGTGACCCGGCCCCCGGCTTGGAAAGGTTGGGGACCCCTGGACTGCGGCACCTCAATTAGGAAACCCCAAAACGGAAACACTTTCCCCACAAACACACACAGGCCGGCCAGCGGGCTGCCCAGAGTCCGTGCCAGGAGGGGCTGTCGGTCGGTTGGCAGTTTCCACCGGGTAGGCCACGCCAGGGGAACCACCGGCACCCCTGACAGATGGGGGGGTTGGACAGGCAGGACTGTGTTATGATCACCATTATTATTATTATTAATATTATTATTATTATTATGTGTAAGACATGTGCGACCCATTGGAGATCTGCGAGGTGACGCTGGTGCTCCGGCTCATGCCCGGCTCCGTCCGTCCCCCCGAAGCCGTCCGCCTGAGGGCCTGGGGGCTGTTGCGGACCCCCAGCGAGCTGCCCCGTGGCATCCCCTGCATGGGCGCCGAGGGATGGCCCCAGGGCTGGGGCAAGCCTTGCATGGGGTGGCCCCAGGCTTGCGGGGGCCCTCCCACCGGGTGGCTGCCCCAGTGCGGCCCAGCGGCGCCCCCCGGGGGGTGGTGGGACCAGCCCGAGGCCCCCGGGTAGCTGTGGCTGAAGGCCTCTGGCGAGAGGTTGGAGAGGACCATGTTGCTGAAGCCCAGCCGCAGGCTCTCCGAGTCGAAGGCCTCGATCTCTCGCGCCTGGCGCTCCAGCAGGCTCCGGATGCGCTCCGTGCGCTCGTTCTGCAGGGCCAGCATCTCTTCCTCAATCTGGAGGGGAGAGAGAGAGGCAGGAGGGCATCAGGGAGTGCAGGGGCTTAGCGGTTATAACAAGGTTGCCATACGTCCCGGAAAACCGGGATTGTCCCGGATTCAAGGTCGGAAAAATTGTCCCGGCCGGTTTAATAAAAATCATGTTAAAGTCCCGGATTTTTAAAACTTACTGATTGTGTATTAGAACATGCCATTAAAATAAAATTGAACTCTGGCCATCAAATGAGAGCTTTCCTGCCACACTGGCGCTGGAGTATACCTGGAGACAAATCTTAACGTCCTCGCCTCACACCACCACCTGGCAAGTGCGACCAGTGAGTTTCCTGGAACTGGAGGACGCTAAGAGTTGACCGTGATTCAACTTCTTAGAAGTACAACAGATCGTCTTACAGTAAGAACTAACGGTTGTAAATAATTTCACCTGGAGATCTTCCCTAATGGTTAGAACTGCAGTTGGGCACTGGTTATATTTATTGTGAAAATGTTTTATAGCTGTCAACAGTTTGAGACCCAAGTGCTGAAGGACACTTTCTGCTTAGTCCCACATCCGGCTTCGCCCGAAACAGGTCCCTGCAGAGACCGGGGTGTGTCTGTGTGTTGTGCCCTGTTATCCCCAGCAGAGGCCAGCAGGGGGCAGCAGAGACCGAGGAGGAAGCAAGGCTGGCCTCTGGGATTTTGGCGTTAGGGAACCCAAGAGAGACTTGCAATCTTGGCTGGGCTGGTGGATGATAAATGTATCCACAGTTGCCCTCTTCCTTATAAAGGTCAAGGTTTCTGTGTGCAGGGGGGGGGGACCTCATCCCCTGGCCTGGGGGATTCTGGGAGAATTCTGGGCGGTGGCCAAGCAAAAGCAAAGCAGCAGACTCCAGAGTGTTGGAAAAGCTCTGCTCTTTTTTGGGCAACCACCGGCTTTTCCAAGCGCCAAGTTAACTGGGCCACAAGGTGTTACCACGCCCGGTGCCCCCACACTCTCTCTCTCTCACACACACACGGATCTGCTGCCTGGGGTTCTCTTTCCGCCGCCTTCCTTGGAGTTGAGCAAGCCCAGGGCTTGCACCACGGCCGTGGGGACTGCATTGGCTCAGGGGTGAAGACGCAGGACTTGGCGACCGGAACGTCGGCAGGCCAGCAGTGTGAGAGCCGAGGGCTGTGGGATGGAGTCAGCTCCCGGCGTCTGTCCTGGTTCGAAATTGCAAGGAATTGCAAGTAGAGAAATAGGTACCACTTCGGCAGGAAAGATAACAGCATTCCGTGCCCATGTCCAAAGAAACGTGTGCAGAGGCAGACAGCGCTGGCTCTTTGGTCATAAACAGAGATGAGCACTGAACCCTAGAGTCGGATATATGACTGGCTTTCGAGCAAGGGTGACCTTGGCTTTGTTGCACACAAAGCGAGGAAACCGAAAGGTCCCCACCCCCCACCCCCGGTGTGGAAACCCTCCCCCTCCGGCCTCCGCCCCTTCCTCACCTTCTGTTCCAGGAGGGCCCTGCGCAGGGAGACCCGCTGTTCCAGGTCCCGCAATTCTCGGTCGTGCTGGGCCTCCGCCTGCATCTTGATCTTGCTCTGGTAGGCGTTGAGCAACTCCAGTTCCTGCTGTAGCTGCATCTTTAAGACCTGGCACTCGGCTTCCTGGGCTTCGTCCAAGCGAAGCTGGTGTTGAAAAAGGAAAAGGACACGTTAAAGCAGGGGGGTGGGGGGCCCTTCCCAACCTTTTCAAGCCAGGGCCCGGGTCTCGGACCACCTAAAAGGCCGGACGGCCATTTGGCCCTGCCTGCACAATGGGGGTGGCCATTTTGCCCCCAAAAGCTTCCAGGGGGCAGCCATTTTGTTTCCCAAATGCCCTTGGAGGGGCGGGTGGGGCACGTGGAATGGTGCCATGGGCCAGATCCAGCTTACAGGTCTTAGGCTGGGAACCCCTATGTTAAAGGATGGTCTGGCCAGGCAATCCTGCTATGGTAGTAGAGCAGACCCTATTGTCAGGGACTCAACACCGAGTGTCAGGCAGCGATTAATTAACCTGACCACCTTGAGGACTAGCGGCCTTGGTTGGTGACGTCCACAGGGAAGGGAGATGGTCCCCAAGTGGATTAAACCCCACTTGAACCCATCTTGATGGAGGGTAGGCCTCCTGGCCTGGGGAGGATGATGATGAGGACTTTGCATGCCAAAAGGGCTAAAGACCAGGAAGTGACTTGTGGAACTGGCTCTGTGGCACTAAGGGTGTCACACTGCGATGTGGAAGGCCAATGGAAGGCCTTGGCATTCTATTCTCAGGACAGCCTTCATGGCTGATCGCCACGAGGATCGCCAACATTTGGATATGGCAGAAGAAGAAGAAGAAAGAAACGCTGGCTTCCTCAGAGGAAGAGGAGGGCGATGCCTGCAGCATCAGCAGCATCAGGGGTGCCTCACCGCTTGCGTGGAGAGCATCTCGTTGATGCTGTGGTCATACTGCTCGGCCAGGATGGCCAGCTTCCGGGTCTGCTCCTCTTTGAGGCGCTTCAGCACGGCCTTGTGCTCGCTCTTGGGCGTGGTCTCCAGCAGGTGGTTCCGCAGGGCCTTGTACTGCCGGGTCTGGATCTTGCAGGTGTCCTGGAACTGCTTCTTAATCTGCAGTTCTTTGGACTGGAGGGGGCGGGAGGAGAAACAAAGGAACAATCAAGATAGAGGACATGGTGGGCGGGCGGGCGGGCCTACAATCGCCACCTGCTCTGAAGTCAAACCTTAGATCCGTGAGGGAGAATCTTGGCACTCCAGCTGTTCTTGGACTTCAAGTCAATTGCACTCAATGGCCTAAAAAGTTCCCATTCCAACTCAGTTGTCCAATGATTCTGTGCTTCATGTTGAAAACACAGGCCTCTTGTGCTTTGGCTAATTTCCTCTCCCCACCCCTTCTAGTCTGGCCAGGTTATCCTGATATGGTAAGAGAGCAGTGATGGCAAACCTTGGCACTCCAGGTGTTCTTGGACTTCACTTCCCAGAAGCCCAAGTCACTGTGAATCACAGGGACTTGGGCTTCTAGGAATTGAAGTCCAAGAAAACGCACAGTAAATCCATTCGTGTGGATTCACAGGGGACTTGGGCTTCTGGGAATTGAAGTCCAAGAACATGCACAGTAAACCCATTCATGTGGAGTCACAGAGACTTGGGCTTCTGGGAACTGAAATCTAAGAACAGCTGGAATGCTATCATCACTGCCTCAGATCTAGACTAGTAGTAATGGCGAACCTTGGCACTCCAGGTCTTCTTGGACTTCAATTCCCAGAAGCCCCAGCCAGCACTCCTGCTGATCAGGGCTTCTGGAAACTGAAGTCCAAGAACACCTGGAGTGCCAAGGTTCGCCATCACGGCTTCTAGAGACTTTGTGGGGTCCCCTTCGTTTAGAAGCAGATTTGTTTAAGCAACAGAACAGCAAACGGGACAAAAAAATGCTGTGGCACCTTAAAGACTAACTCCTGTATTTATTTAACTGTGAGCTTTTGTGGATCAAGTATTGATTTGCAACGCCCTAGTTCCAGGTGATCGGCCCCAAAACACTTATTGCTGGCGGGTGCTCAAGCTACGGCCCATGGGCCGGATCTGGCCCTCGACAGCAAGTTTAACCCCCAGCGACACCATGGATTCACCAAGCAGCTTTGGCCAGGAGATTCCCTCCGGTGGGCCTGCTTATGCCCCAGGGGCATCCATTGGCCCTCCTCCTCCTCCAGAGACCCTGGGGATTGGGGCCCCCTCTGCCCATACCTTGAGGCTCTTGGGCTGCTGCCGGACCTCGGTGACGTGCTTGCGCCTCAGCTCCCGCTCCCGCCGCTTGTTGTACTCCAGCTGGTTGGTGAGTTCCGTCTGGTGCTGGAGGCGGATGAGCTCGCAGCGGGTCTTCTGGAGGGTGCCCAAGTGCCGGAACTCCAGCTCCTGCATGGACTCGTGCTGGCGCAGCAGCATGGCGTGCTCCAGGTCCTTCTGCGTCTGGCGCTTGTTCAGCTCCTGTGGGAGGGAGGGAGAGAGGAGACCCAAGAGCGGTGGCCCATCAGTAGAGTTCATTCCGCCCCTCTGCCCAGCAGCCCAATGGGAGTGCTTCTTCCCTTCCCCCAGCACAGAGTTCACTCCGCCCCTCTGCCCAGCAGCCTAATGGGAGTGCTTCCTCCCTCCCCCCAGCACAGAGTTCACTCCGCCCCTCTACCCAGCAGCCCAATGGGAGTGCTTCTTCCCTTCCCCCAGCACAGAGTTCACTCCGCCCCTCTGCCCAACAGTCCAATGGGAGTGCTTCCTCCCTTCCCCCAGCACAGAGTTCACTCCGCCCCTCTGCCCAGCAGCCCAATGGGAGTGCTTCCTCCCTCCCCCCCCCCCCACGCACAGAGTTCAGCCTGTTTAGCCTGTGGCAAAGGTGAATTTGGGCACTCAGTTTCTAAAAGGTTTGCCATCATTGCCCTGGACTGCCCAAATGAAGCCACTTTCTTGGCCAAACCGAAGTCCTCATTGGTTCAGGTTTCTGGCAGTCACTGGCAGATCAGCAAATGAGACTCCACATTCCCCTGTAGTGTGGGATTACCCCCCATCAGCCCTCACTTGAGCCTGCTGGTCATGAGTTCAGGGTCTCCAACCCTCAGCCTGTTCAGCGTCCTCCAAGGGAAGTCGGGGAGGTTGAGTTGAAACTAAGTCAACCCAACCCCTGCAGTGGCCATCTTTGCCTGTGCATTCCCATGGACGCTGAACTGGGTTCCACAATGCCCACGAGGCTGGCTCTCCATGCTCTTCCCACCCAGAATAACGGCCCGTTGCCTCCCACCCTGGCCACTGATGTGGATTATGAATTGCTGGTAAGGTGGGGTGGGATAATCTAGAAAAGTCATGGCTAACCTTGGCACTCCAGGTGTTCTTGGACTTCAATTCCCAGAAGCCCAAGTCTCTGGAAATCCACACAAATGGGTTTACTGCATGTCTGCACAGTCAACACCTGGAGAGTATGCACAAGTAAACCAATTCGTGTGGGTTCACAGGGACTTGGGCTACTGGGAATTGAAGTCCAAGAACAGCTGGAGTGCCAAGGTTCACCATCACGGGTCTAGAAGAAGCAGGCCTGGACCTGGCTGAACATCTGGACCTTGGGGAAGCGGAAGGAGTGCGTTGAAGTCCATGTTTCTCTCTCCTGGCCACTCACCTCCCGGACCAGATCCTGCTCCAGGTTGTGGCGGGCCAGGAGCATCCTCCTCTTGAAGCGGCGGCACTCCAGCTCCAAGTACTGCCGCTGGCGCCGGAGTAGGTTGGCCTCTTCCTCCGCCTGGAAGTGCTGGATGTTCTCCTTCTGCTTGGAGAGCCACTCCTGCTTCTCCTTCTTGGGCGTGCTCTGGTTCTCGTTCAGCTCCTGGAAGGGGAGGAGGAAGCAGGACAGATGTCACACTCACACACACTCCAGAACTCCTCAAGGGGAAAACCAGCCAGCGGGCTTGGCTGGCCAAAAGGAAGGACGGGGAGGGAGGGAGGGAGAGAGAGAGAGGGATTTCTGGGTCCTTACAGGCAGAGGCAACAGTAGATGTTCGTTCTAGGTCAATGAAGGACAACCTTGGCACTCCAGATGTTCTTGGACTTCAATTCCCAGAAGCCCTGGTCAAACAGGAATGCTGACTTGGGCCTTCTGGGAATTGAAGTACGTGCAGT
Source organism: Furcifer pardalis (assembly GCA_030440675.1). Taxonomy (NCBI): domain Eukaryota; kingdom Metazoa; phylum Chordata; class Lepidosauria; order Squamata; family Chamaeleonidae; genus Furcifer; species Furcifer pardalis. Next base: position 21,422,955 of record CP126891.1, on the reverse strand, counting down.
AAACCCATTCGTGTGGATTCACAGAGGCTTGGGCTTCTGGGAATTGGAGTCCAAGAACACCTGAAGCGCCATGGTTCGCCATCACGGTCCTGGGCTGATTCGCCAGTGAAAGAGACGGCTGGAGAGAATGCCTTTTGGGCCCTCCCTCCTTCTCGTCCTGGGTCTAGAACAGGGATCTGGCCCACGGCGCCATTTCATGTGCCCCCCCCTCGAGAAACAAAATGGCCACCTCCTTTGAAGCTGTTGGGACAAAATGGCCACCCCTGTGGTGCAGGCTGGGCAAAATGGCCGTCCGGCCCTCGACGCTGGCTGAGGGAGTGTGACCCGGGCTCCGGCATGAAAAGGTCGGGAACCCTTGGTCTTGAATTACCTCTTTGAGCTGCTCTTTACGGAGTTTGTATTCCCGTTTCTGCGATTCCAGGAAGCTGCTCAGCTCTTTCTTCTGCTGGCCTTGGATGTGCTGCTGGAACTTCTTTTCCTCGTTGGACATGACCTTCACCTACAGAAAGTCCGGGGGGGGGGAGGAGAGAGGGAGCCGGCTGAGTCAGTGACCAGAAATAATGGCCTCTGCGCTCCTCAACACTGGGCCCCTCTCAAAGGATTTCCAGGAAGGACCGCTGTAGCGCCAGATGTTGAAGCCTCCTCTCCCCAAAAGGGGCACAAGGCCGCCGTGGCTGGATCCGTGCCTCCGGCCTACCTCTTTCTCCACGGCTGCCTGGTGCTTCTTGACAAGCTTTTCCATCTCGGCGGCAAAGTTGTTGCGCTGAGTCTCCAGGTCCTTGTCCAGCCGCAGGCGGTGCTCGTCCATTTCGCCCTTGAGCTTGTTCTCCAGGGCCATGAGCTGCTTCTGGTGCTGCCGGCGCATGCGCTTGTAGCCAGACATCTGCTCCCGGAGCTCCGAGTCTTGCTCGTGCTCCTGCATCTGCCTCGTCACCTGCCCGGGGAGAAGGAGACCGGTCACACGGGCGGCCAGGAGGCTCCTTGCACCAGCCCAGGGCAGTGGAAATCCTCCACAATAGCAAACACGCAGACAAGAGGGAGAACTAAATTTCTCCCAAGGTTGCATTTCTCCCCATTTTTTGCTTGGGCGGCCTATAGTTTGATTTGACGTCTGTTATCTGTGATTCCTTGTTTCTTCTTGGGCCTCGAACCTGTCCTGGAATTAGCCAGGACATTTTAAATTAGCAACGGTCATTTAAATGGAGTGTGACGGGGTGGGGGTGGGGGATGAAGAAGGGTCATTGGACAAATGGAATTCAAAAAAGCCACAGCACCTCCTATATCAAATAATAAAGCAACCAGGCTTACGAAACAACATTCACGGAGGTGGTTCTTCTACTCTGGTGGTTTAAAAGGCACTAGGCCTCCCAAAGACAACACTGCGCTTTATTTTGATTTGCATGTTTTTAAAGGAACCTCATTTAAAGTGTCTTATGCTAAAGAAAAACTCTCAAAAATAAAAGAAGGTATTTTCTTAAGCTCCATATTCAACAGGGCATTCGTTTTACAGACTGGCACTGTAAGCGGAAGAGCTTAACGCTATTTCAAGTTACATACTGTGTATACTCAAGTGTAAGTCTAGTATTTTGGCCCCCCCAAATGAGGCCCAAAAAGTGGACTTGATTTATACTCGGGTCAACGACCCCGAGGGTCCCAAAACTGCGGTGGTTCAAACTCATACAGTAAAAAAAAAAAAAAACTAGTACTACCATAAAACCCTCAAAAACATACCCACACAGATGTCTAGATTAATCTATTTTCTTAGTCTTAGAGGTCGAAATTAGGTACCTCGACTTCTATTCGGGATGACTTATAGTCGAGTATATACGGTATATGTAAAGTGTTTCACTGTTGGTTAAATGCACTGGCTAGAGGGTTGGAATCAGACCAGAGGCTGGCAGAACCATCAGGCCATGAACGATGGGGACTTTCATGGACAATTTCCCTGTCCTATCCACAGGAAACCGGTGCCTGCCTGAAGAAGTGACCTTGAATGACAAAAGCGCACGCAATGATTGATGTGTTGAGTGATCCAATAATAATAATTTCATGTCAGAAATCCAATCAAGGTATTGGCTTCCTCCTGTGTTTGTTTCAGGTATGGATCCCACGGCTTTCTTTGTTTCCTAGGATCTGTGCCTGACGAGCATCCTCGTTCGAGAAATGCTTGCAAACCCTCCAGGAAGGGGCAGGGGATGGCGTGGAGTGGGAGACTTGGGGATGGGGGGGGGGGGGACCTACCAGCGATGCTGTGCGTATGGTAGCAAAGTGCTCTCGGTTGCGATAATGGGACCGGTGGCGAGACACTTGAGGTGGACTCTGTGGCTCTGAAGCTCTCGACCGGGAATCGGAGTCCTCCCTGTAGTTCTCTTCCTCCTTGGGGGCAGAAGAAAGCGTCAGCTGAGAAAGCAACCCTCGAGCATTTCAGCTCCACAGTGGGAAAGATTTGGGCGCCGACGGCCACCTGGATTGGCAGGAACTGTGAAGAGCAACAGTCGCACAGACTCACGCCTCGCACAAGCCTGTGCCGAGCAGCCGCATGGCCGTCCCTAAGCGCCCTGCGGATTATTTTTACATTACCGAAGATCTGTGCGAGGCTCGCCAGAGTCATGCCGTTTCTCTGTGCACCCATTAGGGGAAAAAAGCTGTTCTGTAACTTGCCCTTTTCCCCTCCGGGAACGCAAGTTCACTGGAAGGTAAAACACGCAGCAAAAATCTTAACGCGGAGGAAAATCCAACTCCTCAATTAGGAGCCTCTGATTCCCAGAATCCCACCACCATGAATGGCTCCCTCCTTCCAAAGCCTGGACTCCACCAAATGCATCCTATAGCCTTGCCCTGAATATAAAGCAAGAGGAAGGGAATTTGCTTTGTCTTTGCACAGAAAGTCAGGAGTTCTCAGGGCTGGTTTTGTTGGAAGCCGAGAGGGCCGGGAGGAGAAGGACCCTCAGTCGAGAGGGCCTTTCAGGGACCACCAAGGAAGGCAGAAGGGGAGTCCAAAAGCAGACTTGCTGGTCCTCCAGACAGCTGGCCAGCAAAAACCCCACAGCAATGGACAGGATCTATGCCAGTGATGGCCAACAGTTGGCACTCCTTGGACTTCAGTTCCCAGAAGGCCCAAGTCAGCACTCCTGCTGATCAGGGCTTCTGGGAATTGAAGTTCAAGAACAGCTGGAGTGCCAGTGATGTCCAACCTTTGGCATTCCAGCTGTTCCTGAACTTCAATTCCCAGAAGCCCTGACCAGCATGAGTGTTGACTTGGGCCTTCTGGATATTGAAGTCCAAAAATACCTGGAGAGCCAAGTTTGGACATCACTGGACTTATGGTCTAGACCGGGATCAGCAAACCTGGCTCTCCAGGTGTTCTTGACCAGCAGGAGTGCTGACTTGGGCATTCTGGAAACTGGGAGTCCAAGAACAGCTGGAGTGCCAAAGTGTGCCATCACCGATCTATGCCAAGAATGCTGTGCGCTGCTCTTCTGCAGCTGAATTCTCCTGGGCCTTTTTGCTGCTGTTGTGGCTGTGGCTCTTCCGACAGGACCAGGAACGAGGAGGCCCAAGGGACGCACCCAATCCAGCTTCCTTGATGACCCAAACCCTCTGTCCTTGCGCTATAAAGGCTAAGCCAGGGCTTTGCTTGTGGCCTGACTCCTTGGCCCTCCGACGTCAGGGAGAACCTCCACAGCCTCAGGATTCCTGCTCTGTCCACTTGGAAATCCAATTGGAACCCCAATCTCTCACAGCAAGAACGGTGTGTCCTCCTGGCCCGCCGGATCCTTACCGGCTTCAGGTGGATGACGGAGCTGTTGGACATGACCGTGTGGTCCCCCTCCATCATATCCAGCTCGCTCTTGTCATCGGAGGCGTCCGGAAGGCTGTTGACGCTACTGCTTTGGCTACTGGCACTGATAGACATGCTGGGGATGGACTGGCTGCTCCCGACACTGTTCACCGTCCCCGTCCGGCCCACGCTGTGGTCTGGCTCCTAGGAGAAGAGAGGACTGATGAGAAGGCGTTGCCTGTGCTCTGTTGCTGCTCAAAAGAGGCGGCTCCAGGCTGAGCTGGTTACTTCCAAGTCTATGTTTTGGGGAAAGGATGAGTCTGGAAGAAGCCGACGCTCATGTGCGGGGTTTGGCGCTCATGGGCAGCAGCAGAATCATCCCAGCCGCTCATTAAAAGGGTCTGTGGCCAGGCTCAGGTCCCTTACAAGTTCAAGGTCGCCCTTGCTTGAAAGCCAGTCGTATCCGACTCTAGGGTTCAGTGCTCACCTCTGTTTACACCCCAAGAGTCAGGGCTGTCTACATCTCCAGACATTTCCGTGGCAGGTATGGCTAAACAGAACGCTGGGCACGGAACGCTGTTTACCTTCCCATCAAAGTGGTCCCTATTTATCTGCTTTCAATGTCTTGCTTTCAAACTGCCAGGTGGGTAGGAGCTGGGACAGAGGGCAGGAGCTCATTCCGTTGTTCAGCACACGGGTCTCGAACGGCTGACCTGCCGACCTCCCAGTTGTGAAGTTCAGCGTCTTAACTGCAGTCCCTTCCCATTCCCCCCCACCCAAAAAAGGAGGCTTTTCGCATGGTGCCGAGAAGAAACGCTTCCCAATTAGCAACTCCTAACGGAGTTGTGTGTGTGCTCCCCCCCCCCGGGGTGCTACTACCTCATCTTCTTCCTGGGTCTCCACTGCAGGGCCATTGTGGGCTTCCTGGAAGAGGAGCTTCTTCATTTTGCGGTACTGCAGATTGTCCAGTTCTCGCACAGCGTCCTTGGTTCTCTGGATCAGCTCGATCAACACCGTCTCGGGGCGGTCGCGGAGGACAAACACGTGCTAAAGCAAGGAGGCACAAAGCCGAGGATTGTGAAAAATGCAAAAAAAATGCAGGAGGAAGGCAAGACCTTTATTGGGTCACTTGAAGATCAATATCAGAAAACAAAATAATATAAACTAAAAATAAAATAAAAAACACTGTAGCACTTTAAAGACTAACTGCTATGTTTTGATTGTGAGCTTTTGTGGATCAAGTCCACTTCTTCAGACATTTTGTTTTCTGAGATGCCTGAACCACAGACTAACACGGCTACTATTCCTGGAAATAAATAAAATGTTGCACGAGCTTCTGTGATTCACAATCGCTTCTTCAGGCATGCATTAAAATGTTCATGGCGTGTTGGTCTGCCAGGCTTACTTCTTAAGAACAGCCAAAGGTTTCATGGTATTATGATGCCTCTCCCACAGGAAGCTGGGGGGATGCGCCCAATCCATGTTCCCCAGGGCGTTTCTGTCTACCAGGGTTACTTGTGGGCATCCCTAGATTCTTCTCACACAGTGGTCACGTTCTGGGTGCCAACCGCCCAAATGTTCCTGAAAAGACTCTTAGAAGGCCTGACCCTGGCATTTGAGACACAGGCCGGGCCTTCCCTGTTCTCTGTTTCCCAAACGGTGCCCTCGGGGCAACTAGAGAGTACGGCTGGCACGGGGGCAAAGAGGAGAAAGGCTGCCTCAAACACAACTCCACTTCTTGCTGAAAGGCAAGCTCAGGGGTGCACAAACTATGGATCCAGCCTCCGACGCCAATCCATCCGGCCCGCACCACCCTCGCCGCTCCTGGAAGTGGAAGTAAAACATCCCCGTGCATATGTGCAGAACGCTGCCAATTCTGCATATGTGCAGAATTGGCACTCAGGGCCCGATCTGGGAGTGTTCTGTGCATACACATGACTGGACCATGACCAGAAAAGTTTGGGCACCTCTGGGCTAACTTTTCCACAAGACTTCATGACTTTTCCCCAGCAAAACAAAGAAAAAACTACTTTCTCGAGTCAAGGGTCAGTGAGGAAAGGAAACATGGAAGGAACAGAGAATGTCAAGGAAAGGCCCCAGAGGAGACGTAGGGGTGAAAATATGTAGCTTATGCTGCAAGCCGATGATCGGGAACCCTGTTTGGGAAGAGAGAATCCCTTCTTCTGAATAAATGCTCCTAGTGGGTTGCAAAATGTGAGCCAGGCATGAGAAACGCAACAGGGGCGAAAGCCACCAAACCGGCAAAGGAGCGAAAGGTCTCCTGCCTAGAAACCGACCATGTTGGTTTTGGAGGGAGGTGAAGAAACAGTGGCAAAGAAAGGCAGAAGGAAACAAGGGAAAGGACATTAAAACTGACCTTCAGGAGTTCCTCTGACGTGGGTCTGTCCTGGGGGATCTTTTGGAGGCAAGAATCTACAAAGTTTCGGAAATAATCAGACCTACAGAGGACGAGGGAGAGGAAAAATTAGTTTCCCTGCCCGCATGGACACAAAACGTTGGTTTCTCGGCGATCCGGGTTTTACACACTTGTAATCCAATAGGGTTTGGAAACAAAAATCACCCGTTCGGACTTCCCCCTCCTAGAATCGGAGCACGTGGGCTGGAAGATTTGGGAAATGATGTTCAATAAACTTATCCAAATCTAGGTGGGTCCAATAATGTATTTTAACCGTTTCGGCTTGATTCAAAAAGACATCAGCTGTGCAGACAAAGAGGGAACCCAATCTCTGAAATTGCTCCCCCCAAACATCTAGTTTGAAACTAGAAATCACGCAAGAACATCCAAGTCTTCACTTCTAACCCCACTCCTTGATGTGTCTCCTTAACATGATTTAAGAGCTATCCGTCAACAACCCCCCCCCCCCAACATCCCTGGCCAAGCTCACCGCTCTCGGCCACGAACTCACCATTCGTTGGACTGGAGTGCAGGGGATTCATTCTGTGCGATGTGGTATAAGGCACTCATTGCGTTCATATTAAACAGTGGCGGCTTCCTCTCGGCTGCAGGGGAAGAAAGGGATGCTTGACGAATGTGGAAGGAGTGGCCGATTCTTCCTGTCACGTTGACAGCTGCCCCTCTGTAGAGAACCCCCCCTTCACACTCCAGGCATCTTGTCCTGCCTGCCACATGACCACAGAAACATCTGCAGGCTCAATACAGTGCTGGCTCTTTGGCTATAAGCAGAGATGAGCACCGAACCCTAAAGTCAGATACGACTGGCTTTTGAGCAAGGGTGACCTTTACCTTTACTAGAGACCTCCCAAAGGGAGCCCCCCCCCCGAGCCCTCAGTGGCAACTTAGTTTATCCATTTGGCCACCGCTTGGTTGTAGTGGCTCAAGTGGCTAAGACGCTGACTGGGAGGCAGAAGGTGAGCAGTTCAAGACCCGAGTGCTGCACGACGGAGCGAGCTCCCGTCTCTGTCCCAGCTCCTGCCAACCTAGCCATTCGAAAGCAAGAAATTGCAAGGAGATAACTCGGGGCCACTTTGGTGGGAAGGTAAACAGTGTTCTGTGCACTCTGGTGTCTAGGCATGCCTGCCACGTGTCCACGGAAACGTCTGCAAAAGTAGGCAGTTCTGGCTCTTCGGTTATGAAACAGAGATGAGCACTGACCCTAGAGTCGGATACGACTGGCTTTCAAGCAAAGGCAGCCTTTACCTTACTACTTGGTTTACCAAGAGGATCCAAAAGTTAGAAACTTATTTTGAGGGAGGAGTTTGTACCATTCACGGGACGCCCAGCGGTCTCTTCTGGCAACTAGGCTATGGAAGGATCACTGCAACGTGACCACGGAAAGCGCTCAGAGACTGGGCGGTTGACAGAGACGCCCTTGGGCCGGAGGCGCCCCAGAGAGGTGGCTACAGAGAGCCTCTCTTCAGCTAACAGACCTTCCTTGTTCTGGGCTGTCATTGCTTCTAACTCATGAAGCCGCTTTCCAAGGTTTTCCGAAGGTACGAGAGAGGCTGAGAGAGGATTTTCTTTTGCCTTTCGTCGTGAGTTTCAAAGACATGCATAGCTTTGGAGGTAAGGAGCAGATTCCAGGGAGTCAACGTGGAAGGATCTTTTCCCATCCCAGGTGCAGAAGAGAACACACTCCCTTCGCTGTGCCGTCGGAAAGCAAAAGAGAGGCAGAAGCCTCCAACGAAGGCAGGGGGAGAGGCAGAGGAAGGAGGCCAGCTCACCTAACTCGATGCACGTGATCCCGAGGGACCACACGTCCACTTTGCCATCATACTGGCCTTCGTCCATGGCTAAAATCACTTCTGGGGCCATCCTAGGAAACAAAACAGAGGCACTGCCTGTCATCCTGTTTTCTAGGTGGGCCGCTGGGAGCCGTACAGGGCGACTATCCTTTCTCCCTCCCGGCCCACAGATTGTGGCAGTACAAGCGTCTGTCCGTCCCCCTTGCTAGGCAGATAGAGGGCCAAAGATAATCTGAATGTCCTGCGTGAACCTTACCAATATGGGGTCCCCACAAACGAATTGGCCGGCGACGCTATGGACGCCGACCCAAAATCGGCCAGCTTCACCTGGCCCGGTTCCGTCAAGAGGATGTTCCCGGCCTTGATGTCTCTGACGGAGGGAGAGGAGAAGTTAAATGCGGCGTCTCTGGAAAAGCCAACGTGCCCCTTGGATTTAATCCTGGCCCTCTGGGAAATTAAATGACACTCGAAAAACCACATGCTCCACACCCACTACGGAGCAGCCACCCCTGCTCTATGTAAAACCCGCTGGATCAAGAAGACCACAGCAACTCGATCCCACTTCTATCCCACCCCATAGAAGCACTCAGTGGATGCTCTGGGCCCTTCACACGTCAATTAGCCTTTTACCCCCAACCACAGGCCGGGAACTCCTACGCCCGACCTTTGGAAGGATGGAAGGCTGAGCCGACCTCATGGGCAAATTCTCTACATGCCAAAGGCCATAACCCAGGGTAGATGTTCAGCGCAAAACCTCAGCCACGGAGAAAGGGACCTACCGGTGGATCAGGTTGTGGGAATGCAGGTAGGCTAGGCCCTGGAGAGCACCGTGAGTGATGGCAGCGATTTCCACCTCTGGTAATGGTTTTTTATGGACTTGAGAGGGGGGAAAGGAAATGCCAGTGAATAAAACATGCACGCACACGCACAGTGAAGGCAACGCAGAAGGAGAAGTGGGTTTTGACTCACAACCAGCACATCTGTAACATTCAGAAAATCTCAGGCACGCAGCAAGGATGCCGACGCTGGCTTTTGCAACACAGAACATTTTGCTTCGCGGGCTCGCGCTCCCATCTCTACCCCCCACCACGAGAAAGGCCCTCAAGCAATGGCCAACGACTGTGACAGTCCCATGCTAAAGAAATTGGTCTGTTAATAAAGTAATTCCCCACGGATAGAAGAGCAGCACAGATGCCCTGTGGAAATGCAGACTCTACAGCCGTGATGGTGAACCTTGGCGCTCCAGGTGTTCATGGACTTCAATTCCCAGAAGCCCAAGTCAGCACTCCCTGCAGATCAGGCCTTCTGGGAACTGAACTTCAAGAACAGCCGCTCTGAGCTGGTTACTACCGAGGAGAGCGGGATACAAATCTAAGTAAGTAAGTAAGTAAATAAATAAATAAACAAACAGCTGGAGTGCCAAGGTTCGCCATCACTGCTCTATAGCAGCCTTCTCCAACTGAGGTGGCTCTGGATGCTTCTGACACTAAGCCCCATCAGCCTCAGGTCAAGGGTCCAAAGAACTCAAGGCCGAGTCCTTGACGACGTCCTTCCTAGAGCAGCGTTCCCCCACCTTTGGTTCTTGGACTCCAATTCCCAGAAGCCTCAGACACCCCCCCCCCCAAGCATTGATCAGCCAATAGACTGACTGAGACTTCTGGGAATTAAAGTCCAAGAACCAAAGGTTGGGGAACGCTGTTCTAGAGAACTCTCTCTTCCGATCTGAGATTGTCTTTCAGTCAAAGGCGCTTGAGGGGGAAGAACCTACCTTCCAATAAGTCTGACGCCGAGCCTAAGCAGTATTCCATAACCAGCTAAAAAGGGACAGAAAAATAAAGAGGTTAGAGAATACTGGCCAGTGGAAATGGCAGCGTAAAGAACCAAAGCTGGGGTATCTCACACACACCTATTCCTTAAGAAGAGAGTAACATCTGTTGATCGAAGGACAGCACCACACTCGGGTTCATCCGGCCCAGTGCCTTTCCCTGCCTTTTCCACCCGCTAGCCACACGGATCTCACTCAACAGAAGGCAAATTTACTTCCCATCAGATCCAAGCGAGATGGGTAATGGTCAGGGAAGTCATCTGGAACGACTGGGTAAGTTGGCAAAGTTTGCCTTGAGGTGTGATGAGTGCCCATAACACAGTCGTGTCATGCCTGGTGTGAAAAATAGCTAGACCAAGGGTGCCCAAACTATGGCCTGTGGGCCGGATCTGGCCCAACACCAATTCATCCGGCCCATGCCACCCTCGTTGCTCCCAGAGGCAGAAGTAACATGCACCCATGTGGGCGCATTCTACAAGTGATGACGGTGGCATGGGCCAGATGAAGTTGTGTTGGGAGCTGTATCCAGCCCACAGGCCGTAGTTTGGGCACCCCTGATTTAAGCAGAGAAAATGGCAGCTTAAAAATCTATCTCATCCTGTTGCAAAACAGACAGCAAGGCATGGTTTACTTCCGCTTCTGGTGAGAAGAACCATGCGACCGGCCCACAGGAACCACGTGACTGGTGCGCGGCCCCAAAGTTTGGGCACCCCTGAGCTAGACTGTGCACCAAACCTTCTTTCCTACTTCCATCTCAGCTGGGGATTTAAAATACCAGAGGCCTCACTGAAGCTTACACCGTGTAGGGGAGGTAAAAATTCAGAAGGAAAAGCCCTGCCAATTAGAACAAAGCAAACTCCAACCCAAGCCCTTTGCCTTCCAAGGCCAAGGAACAGGTTGGAAAAATGTGCTGCCCTCATTGATGTCACGGGGGATTTAGCCAGTCACCCGGAAGGCTCTGACGCCGGTTTAGGTACAGCCAAATCCCTCCAGATTCAACAGGATTTGCTTCCATGAAAGGCAAGTGATGGAGCCACGGCGGCCTTGAGAGGGGGCTGGAACGTCATTTCAGAATTGGCTTTTGCAGAAACTTCTTTCGGAGGTTATGTTGACTTTGGGTGAAAGGGGCTGAACGATCATTTAAATTGGATTCGTTGCACCCTAGGGTGCCAATGCGCCCGGCGTGGGAGGGATTGAACCTGAACTAAGGAGCACCTTTTCGAGCAAGCACTGGATAAACCAGGTGTAGAGGGGGAGGTGGGGGAGGGACCTTCTGGACTGTTTTCGTGGCGGTTCCCATGAATCCCTCAGCAGTGGCCACACTGGGGAGTACGTTTGGCTGCTAAAGTTTAAAACTAAATCAAGTGCGCTGAATCCAAATCTGAAGTCCGATTCTGCCTAGGAGGTCAGCATCTTCAGTTAACAAACCTCACCCTTTTTGGTTAGGTTCTTGTGTCGATCATGCGGGGTATTTCCCCCACAAATGTTGCAAAAATTGTCCGGTTTATTAACACAGCTGTGCCTACTCATCTGTAGCTTAAAACAGACTCACTATGGCCTAGCTGGACTAGCCAATAAAATGATTTAGCACTAGAGACAAGCCCTTGGTCCATCTCGCCTGATAGACCTATTTCTGACGTCAGCTCACCGACTTGCCCAGATATGTCCGGCGGCTGCTGGAACATGCATGCCGCCAGGGAACGTGATTCAGCTGAGGCGGCAGCAGGCCTAGGGGTAGCTGCAGCTGTTATGATGTTCCCATGTAAAAATACATTACTCAATTACTGACCATTTGAACAGCTACAGCATGGCTTAAAATCTGTACGTGAGAAGCAAATTCTGGGTTCAGATTGGGAATGAGCACACTTGATCTCATGTAAATCACATGTGTTATTCCCAGTAGTAAAATCATTGTTGTGCAGTGAATAATAAAACTTAGCCTCAGTACAAATAATAGCAGTACAACTTGAATAACAACTGTCAGAAGAGAAAACAAGCCTACAGATAAACTGTGTAAAACTAAATAGTGTCCAGAAAACTTTAACATGGAGGTTCTAATTGTGTATTTCAAGAATGCCAGATAACAGTGGCTTTACTAAAACAATCCAGTTGGGTCCGCTGAGATGAAGTTAAGGGTGTTATTTAAGTAAGAAACCAAGCAAGCAAGAAAGAAAGAGAGTGTGGAAAACCCCAAAAGTTCTCACGCCAAACATTTGGAAAATGAGATTTGGAGAAATGGAGACCAGATAGAACCAACTTTGTTTTCATCATCTCACGCCCTACGTATTTCTACACACGCAGCTAGGGAGAAAGAGAGTAAATTCTTACCCATGCCGTGTGTTCCCGCAAATAGCAGCCTTTGTATTCTATACTGTTCGGATGTTGAATTCTTTGTAGAAACTTGACTTCTTTAATGATATCCTGCCATTTCTATGAAAAGAGGGAAGAATACGTTTTACAAAGGAAAGAGGGGCCTCTAGGAAAGAGGGGCAAACAGCCCCAACTAGACAAGCACAGAGGTGGATAGCTAACGACCAAGTTATCTCAATTAGCTGCCCAACTGCCCCTGATTGATTGATTGAATGTATATACCGCCCGTTTGGGCATTATCCTACTCTGGGCGGTGAACAAACAGAATACATGACAACAATACAAATCAAAACCCACCACCAACAAATACATCATTAACTAAACTAAACTAAACTAAATTAACTAAACTAAACTAATTGGCAACAGAGGACATCGAAACTGAACCTAACTGGCTAATCTATTGACAAAGGAACAACGCCCTGAAAGGCCTAATAGTAGTAATGGATAGAATAATTTCTGTCAGAAATTATTCTGGGTTGAAAGGAGTTTTGCTGGAGAAACTCCACTCAGGGGATGACCAAATGAGGCTCCTTTCATGTCCCCAAGATCTTTTTATTTATTTATTTGTTCAAAGTTATACTGCCGCCCACTCGCCGTGACAATTCAGGGGGGCTTACAACAATACAGCAATACGACAACAGTAACAAAATACGGTGAACAAACACAGACTATCGCTTTCGACTATCGCTCCTCTGGCAGGAGCTGGGACAGAGATGGACACTCAATCTGTCATGCAATACCCGGGTCTCGAACTACCAACTTGCCAGCCTTCCAGCTAACATGGCAAGCTTCTTGACCACTGAGCCACTGTAGCCCCAGTAGGAACGGATGAAGTTGCCCCATTCTGAGACAGACCATTTGCCCACCTCACTTGGTCTGGACAACTCGGAGTGGCACCAACGGCTCTCCTTGCTCAAAACCCCCAAGAATGGCTGCCAGCCAGAGCTGGTAACAGTGGCCCGAGAGGACCCCCAAGTATCTGATTCCGTACAAGGCAGCTTTCTCATGTTTCCCACTACTGGAGAAGAACCAGTGAGTCTTTCCAAGTCAGGGTGGTTTGAATGGGAAGGAAGCGAGGTTTTGTACTCAAGCGAAATCAAAAGCAAGGGGATCTTTTGGAAACAGGCTGCTGGGCCCTGAGTTAAGGAGCCCTGGGTCAAGCTTTCTAGTGTTTGGCCAGGAGAACGCGTGACATTCCTCACTCGGGTTGGCGGTGCTCAAAGCTGACCTTAATCTGCCAGGTCCTGGAATTTTCCCACGCTCACACCCCGGCCCTTGTTTTGCTGTATCTTTGTCAAGCCCTAAAGCATAATTTTGTTCAGAGAAGAAAGATGGGGGGAGAGAATAGTTCTAGATCTGGTTTTTATTAGATTTTGCAAGCAAGCTTTCCTTCTGATCTGAAGTCCCTCATGTGCTCATGTCTGTCATTCCTAGCAAGTTTACTTTCCTTAGGCAGTATATAGGGCAGGTATGGGGAACCTTGGCACTCCAGGTGTTCTTGGACTTCAATTCCCAGAAGCCCAAGTCAGAATTCCTGCTGATCAGGCTTGCCATCACTGTCCTATTACATATGCAGTTTTACGTAGCGGTCCCTCTTTGTTTTCAACATAGTGAATCAAGCCTCAGGATAACACAGCATCCTTCAAGCATCTCTCATAGCATATCTTTCTTGCTCCCTTGGGAGTGCAACCATTCAACTGTGCAAATGTTGTAGGAATCAATATGAACACGCACCCAAGTGAGTAGGGGCTTCACCCCCACCCTGACAGACATTGAGCAGACTTCTAAGAATGTATATGTTCTCAATGTAAATGCATGCTTCTGGTCCCTAGGACTGAAATTAGCCTTTAAGACAGTGATGGCAAGCCCTGGCATTCCAGCTGTTCTTGGACTTCAATTCCCAGAAGCCCTGTGATCAGCAAGTGTGCTGACTTGGGCCTTCTGGGAACTGAAGTCCAAGCACGCCTAGAAGTGCCAAAGTTTGCCATCACGGTTTTAAGAGAAGAGAAACAGAACCTAATAAAGGCTCAGAGATTACCGCGTGGGACCAGAGTAGGAAATGTTTTGATCATTCAACAAGAGAGTCTCCTTTCCTGTTGTAACTCCTACCTGCCCCTCAAAGTTTTATTTGCCCACCACAGAGAGGCAGCAAACCAGGAGGCCTTGATAAAAGGCTTTTCCCTCCCCAATCTTGGCCCAAACAGTCACAAGTCTTGTGGCACTTTAGATTTCTCAGGCATCAACTCTCTCGGGGCCCCGGCCAAAACCCGGTTCATGTACCTCATTGGATTGCTTCCCGCTGTAGGACATTTTCTTGATGGCAACCACTTCGTTGGTACGGACATCGCGAGCCTGCAACGTGAAACACACACAAGGTTTTATGCCACCCTCGTCTTACTTAAGATTTCTTTCTTTCTTTTGAATGTAACAATCTCTGCAACAGAGCAGAATCACGACAATCCTTTTCAAGTAACAGAAGAGCACCTACAGGTTACTTTTTAAACCACGTAAAGAGTACATAGGACAGTGTAGTCAACCCATTCATGTGGATTCAGAGAGACTTGACTATCTGTCAGGTATTTGAAGAGTGCTGTCTTCCTATTCCCACTCAATTTCCTTTCCTCAAGGCTAAACATGCCCAGTTCCTTCCGTCTTTCCTCCTAGGGCAGCGATGGTGAACCTTTTAGAGACCGAGTGCCCAAACTGCAATACCAAACCCACTTATTTATCACAGCACGGCAACAGGGGAGGGAGGAGGGAGTTCTGCTGGGCAGAGGGGCGGGGCAAACTCTGTGCTGGGGGGAGGGAGGAGGTGCTCCAATTGGGCTACTGGGCAGAGGGGCAGGACAAACTCTGTGTTGGGAGGAGGGAGAGCTCCAATTGGGCTGCTGGCCAGAGGAGCGGGGCAAATTCTGCACTGGGGAATCCGTTTGGGTGCCCACAGAGAGGGCTCAGAGTGCCACCTCTGGCATGCGTGCTATAGGTTCGCCACCTCTGTCCTAGGGTATAGTTTCCAGTCCTCTGATCAATCTCATTGCCCTTTTCTGGACCTGCTCTACTTTGTTTGCCTCTTTCTTAAGGTGCAGTGCCCAGAATTGGACACACATGACTCTAGAATGTGGTCTAACTCAACTCTGGGTACCCAGAAAAGACTTAAAATGCTCAGGTGCTCTGATGTAAAGCCTCAGCAGGTATAAGACACTCAAGAAGAAGTGATCCGACCCCTTCCCTCCCAGATGTACCCCCTTCACAATGTCAGGCAGACAATAGATGCCAGTATGCTGTTTTTGCACAATAACTTGCTGTTGTCAAGCCTGCTATTGTTTCCAACGGGCACGCCTCGTTCTTGATGAGGACACTGGAGCCAAGCACCGGGAGCCTCCATTACCCAACTCCTATTCGAGGTCAAAGAGCAGGAGAGAAAGCGGTCCTTTCCCTTCTCTCGCAAGGAGGCCTTGCTGTAGATGGATCGGAAGGAAGGAAGGCAGTCGCGATGATAAAGGGCTTGGAAATGAAGCTCCGTAAAGAACGGTAAAACGAGTTGGTATGGTTGGCCTAGAGCTGTGATGGCAAACCTTGACACTCCAGCTGTTCTTGGAATTCAATTCCCAGACGCCCAAGTCTCTGTGAATCCACACAAATGGGTTTATTGCGCATAAGCACAGTAAACCCATTCATGTGGATTCACAGGGACTTGGGCTTCTAGGCGAAAAAGATGTAAGTTATGAAAAAAGAGATACAGATTAAACACAAGGACGGATCTCTCAATGACAAGAGCTGGTTGACGGTGGAACGATGGACTGCCTCATAAAGCGGTGGGTTTCCTTCATTGGAGGCATCCAAAAATGAGACTTGGACAGTCATGTATCTGGGACGCTTTGGTAATGAATCCCTGCACTGGTAGGGTTGGGCGCTGGAAGGCCCTTGAGAACCTCTTCCAACTCAACCATTCGGGGATATCCATGACCTTCATCCATCCCCTCTACTTTTCCACATCCATCTACACCTGCAGTGGGAGGTCTTATGGACGTTCTGGGCTAAAGCACTGGCTCTTAACCGGTGGCACAGGGTTGCTATAGCAACGACTAAGAATTCATTCAAACAAGTCCTCCCACCACCCTCAGCCAATGCTACCTGCAATGTAATCTTTTTAGCACGCCAGCCGCAATTTCTGGTCACTCTGTGCGGCTTCTAATCCTGTTTCTCTGCAGCCCAACTTATTGTAAATGGCCATTATGTGTATGTACATATATATCAATGCCTCTCTGAAAACAAGTAGACTTTGAGATTCTTCTGACTGATTGGTTGGACATAAAGACAAGGGTGTTTAAGAGCCCCCGGTTTCTGTAACATTAATACCCTAGATCAGCAGTGGCGAACCTATGGCACGCGTGCCAGAGGGGATACTCAGAGCCCTTTCTGTGGGCACGCGCACCATCATCCCAGCACAGAGTTGGCCCCGCCCTTCTGCCCAGCAGCCCAATGGGAGTGCTTCCTCCCTCCTCCCAGATGAGTTCGCCCTGCCCTTATGCCCAGGAGCCCAATGGGAGTGCTTCCTCCCTGCCCCCAGCAGAATTCGCCCCACTCCTCTGTTTGGGCACTTGGTCTCTAAATGTTTCGCCATTGCTGCCCTAGATACAAAACAGTTCTACTTCATATCTCCATCTGCCAATTTTGCAGAGGACATCGAAGCAAACTGCCCATTAGTCCAGATACCTCAGCAGAAATGGCAGAAGCAACTGCTCCCTCCGCCCCTGCTGCGTCCTGTCAGAGGGGGCTTCCTTCAGGTTGCCCAAAGGTCAGTGGAATGTTTGTCCCCGCCCCACCTGCCCCAGTCCCCTTACAAAATAAACGGCTCCAAAGCTCCCATGGCCGATCTCTCGGAGATCCGTGAAGAGCTTCTCTGGGTCTTCTTTGAAGAAGAGCTCTGCAATTTCCGGGTCCTTCAGGCTGCCCGCGCGGTTCGTGGAAGGCATCCTGCCGACCAACTATCTGGGTTCAAAGTGCCACTCCGACTTCAGGCTCATCTGTGGGAACAACGGAGCATGGATCACTGCAGCGGAGAGAGACAAGAGGAGCAGAGAGAAAGAGGTCATTACCCAATGTGAAAGCAAGAGGCAAGTGGCAACAGAAGGGGCCAAGTACCAACACTCTAACCATGGCCAGATGTTCTCCCCCACAGTGTGTGCGTTTGCCATCTAGTCTACCTATCCTGGGCATTTATGTCCACCTGTGGCAGTGATGGCCAGCCTTGGCACTCCAGGTGTTCTTGGACTGCAATTCCCAGAAGCCCAAGTCAGCACACCTGCTGATCAGAGCTTCTGGGAACTGAAGTTCCAGAACACCGGAAGTGCCAAGGTTTGCCATCAGTAACCTATGGGTTTTTGAAGGGCTGCGGTGGCTGAGTGGTTAAGACGCCAAACTTGATGAGTGGAAGGACTGCAAGTTGAGACCCGAATGCTGCACGACAAAATGAAGGCCTGCCACCTGCAGCAGTTCAAAAGCAAAGAAATTGCAAGTAAATAGGTACTGCTTTGACAGGAAAGGTAACAGCATGCCACATGCTCCGGTGTCTTCATGCCTGCCACATGGTTACGGAAACATCTGCACATGCAGACAGCACTGGCTCTTTGGCTGTAACAGTGATGAGCAGTGTCACCTAGAGTCGGATATGAGTAGCTTTTGAGCAAGGGAGACCATTTTCCTTACCTATGGATTTTGGAAACATCGACCCAAGAAAATGCAGCTTCACAGGTTCCCCCACACCCTCGATGCGGCTGTAAACTAGATAGGCAGCGCTAGGCTAGAATGACACCTGCTAAGCCTGTGATGGCGAACCTTGGCACTCCAGCTGTTCTTGGACTTCAATTCCCAGAATTGTGTGTATGCATTTGTGTGTGTATGCATTTGTGTGTGTATGCATTTGTGTGTGTATGCATTTGGGTTTACTGTGTGTATGCATTTGTGTGGATTCACAGGGACTTGGGCTTCTGGGAATTGAAGTCCAAGAACAGCTAGAGTGCCAAGGTTCGACATCACGGTCCTAAGCGCAGGTATGGCTGATTATGCAATTACGGTAGATTATGCAATTCTGCTCATATAGTCATGTCAGACTCAGACACCACCACCACCACCACCACCCAGTACTCTGACAATATTCCCAATATTACATTTGGGAAGCCAGAAACTTCCCGTTTCTATAGCAATGGAGCCGGAACAGAAGAAACGCTGCAGTCAAATCTGACAGAACGCCGAGCCCTGAAGATCCACCCAGCCTTCCATCCAAGCACAGAGCCACATTCTCAATCGAATCCAAGTACGTGCTAGATTCTCCCCCCCTCCCCAGATGACAAAATCCCAAAACCCCAAACCTAACAGTAATGGAAGATGCCTCCTTTGGAGTCAGATTTTTGATCTGAATGCAATGCCTCCTCATACATCGAAGTCCATTTCCTCTCCTTCTCCATTGCTGCCTAGAGCAGTGATGGCCAGCCTTGGCACTCGAGGTGTTCTTGGACTTCAATTCAAGTCTCTATGAATCCACACGAATGGGTTCACTGCACATGTTCTTAGACTTCAATTCCCAGAAGCTCAGTAAACCCATTCGTGTGGATTCAGAGACCTGGGCTTTTGGGAACTGAAGTCCAAGAATGCCTGGAGTGCCAAGGTTGGCCATCTCTGGTCTAGACAGACAGGCTACAGAATGTGTTGAACTCACCACCAGTATCAACTGCATTTACCCATTGCTTCAAAGCTGTCCTACAAAGCATTACTGCTGCTTCCCCTGGAACCAAGATTTGAGCCTTGTTTGTCCTGAAGCTCTCCTCTGACAGGGACGAGAAAGGTATGACCACTTGTACACTCTACCAGTGGTGCCGGGAGCTATACTTCTACCCATTTTAGCCAGCTGCCATCCTCTGGAATACTTAACCACCTGTAGGTCAAGACTGAGCATAGGAAGCAGTCTATCAACTACCAGTGTCAGAGGAAAGTACCATATATACTTGAGTATAAGCCAAGCTTTTTAGCCCCAAAAATGAGTCCCAATAAGGGAACTCGGCTTATACTCAGGTCAATGACCACGAGGGTCCCAGAACTGTGCTGGATTGAGATGTGGCAAGAATTTAATTCATCTTACCATATTTTCATGTATTTTGATTATAGAAACTCACTAGCAGCTGCTGCATTTACCACCCTCAGCTTATAGTAGGGTCAATCTATTTTCCTGGGTTCTCAGGTCAAAATTAGGTATCTCGGCTTATATCCGGGTCTGCTTATACTCGACTATATACGGCAGAAGATATTCAGTCAGTGCGGTCCATGAGGTTCCTGATCTAAAAGGAAAAGTCAACAAAGTTAAGACTTAATCTTCACTATGAAAAGGAATGCGGCCTTACAAAATGAGGATTTCTCAACCTGTCACCTGCCCGTGTCTGTCGAATGACAGGTCTCCTAAGCCCCGGCTACGAAGGCTGCCTGAGGAAGTTAAGAAGTGTAGTTCAATTACAAGGGGACAGGGTAAGGGAGGTGGCTATAAAGAGGACCTTGCTCCAGGCATGAGGTCAACTTTCGCTTTAGTAACAGCTCCAGATGGCCAGAAAAGCACAGTAAGAACATCTTCCGGTCAACTGTTTCCAATTATGAACTTAATTCTTAACTGCTCCAATCGACTTCTGAAATGTTAATAACTATCTGCTAAGCAGGGCCCAAAAGTGACACTTAAACACAACACAGCTCACCGACGCTGTTTTGGAGTTCCTTCCCGCAAGGACTTCCCAGCCAGCTTATTTTTACACACACTTTGAAGAGCCCCAAAGGAACACAAGCTGAGACTCATGAATTGCATTACACCAAGTTAAATTCTGAAAGGACCCTGTCTGATGCTGGAGGTACACACCCATGGGTGTGCCTTTCAACTCAGCAGCCTAGAAACCTCCATTTTTCTTAAGCCAGCAGCCTCTTAAAGGTCTCCAAACATGACAGTGCAAGACAAGCACGAGATGAAATAGAAGCATACATTTCCCAAGTCTTTCCTTCTGTAAAGATCTCCCCTTGAAAAGCATTTTCACGGAGGGCACAGCTTTAATGAAATTGGGATGTTGCCCATGGGCATAATCCTCACCAAACAACCTTGACTGAGCTACTCAACTATTGAACTCCACTCAGGAAGTTCCAAGCGAATAAGGGCAAATGGTTGCAGCGGAATCTCTTGTAATCCCATTCCTGGGAAACCAAGGACAACATTCTCACATATGTCAAATACAGACCACGTGGCCATATATGTGTCCAGAAAGGATGGAAACCTTTGCCACAAGTCTGGACAACCTACAGTAGCAGATTTCTATCCTCTAGAATCAGGGTCGGCAAACTTGGCTCTCCAGACATTCTTGGACTTCAATTCCCAGAAGCCCAAGTCAGCACACCTGCTGATCAGGGCTTCTGGGAATTGAAGTTCAAGAACACCTGGAGTGCCAAGGTTATCCATCACTGCTCTAGATTTGTGATGGTGAACCATGGTACTCCAGATGTTCTTGGACTTCAATTCCCAGAAGCCCAAGCACCCTGTGAATCCACACGAATGGGTTTACTGTGAGGGCGGATGAATCACAGTAAACCTATTTGTGTGGATTCACAGGGTGCTTGGGCTTCTGGGAAATGAAGTACAAGAACACCTGGAGTGTCAAGATTAGCCATCACTGCTCTAGATGATATTAACTGAAATTCCCACCCTCCAGTGCTAGCTTGGCCACTGCTTCCATGATACACTTTTTCATCCCTCTTGATAGAGATTTGGCAAGCGCCTTTCTGTCCCTGTTTGCTGTGTCCTAAACAAGGCCCAGCCTGGAGTGGAAATATCTAAACTGCTTCTCTAACATCAAGGGTTGGCACAATTCCTTCTGCGGACTGCAGTGGAACAGCCAGAGAGGTGGCAGAGCCTTGAAACTGCATTGGACCAGCAAGGCAGCTGCAAAGTTAACTAAAGAAGCTGCCTAACTCTTAAAAATGCCCAAACCTGACCCATTGGCACAGTTAAGAGACTAGAACAGAGACTAGACAGTTACTAGAATACTTACTAACCAAAATGGCTCCTATGTAGTTTCATAAAATAATACACTATTATTGTCATCTTTACATTGCTAGTTCCTAGCCCTATTCAGCAAATCAGCCTATTGTCTCAGATTAAGGGGTAGGGCATAGATGTAGGCAAATAAACCAGCTAGGTTTTTCTTTAATCGACCTTTCAGATTCCAGAAGCAACCATCATGGCGGATGGGAGGGGATGGAGAAAGCTCCATTCTAAGGTTCCTGCAATGATGTATTCAAGTTTTAAACTACAGTACAGTAATACCTCATATAACATTAGTATCGAATAACACGAAAATCGCATAACATCAAGGAATCTGGGGGGAAGAATTGCATCAGATAACATTAAGATCCTATGGGATGCTTCAGATAACAACCGCGAAAGCCTGTGTGGTTACAATGTATCTCTATGGATCCCATAGAGGATCAGATAACACGAAAAATCATATAACACGAAGACTTGTGGAACCAGGTTTTAGTGTTATATGAGGTTTTACTGTACTTCAGAAAGCAGTATATGTGGCCATCGTCATCCTCTGGAATTGGCTACTGCTTGGGCAAGCAGGATCCCCCCCCCCAATTTTTTTTAATTTCCCCCCTGTAATGTATTGCTACACAATGTAGGAGGTGGGAGGGTGTGGACTCACTCTTTCCTCTCATCAGCATCAATCCTACTCTCAGTTGCTTAGTATAAATCAGTGATGGCCAACATTGGCACTCCAGGTATTCTTGAGCTTCAATTCCCAGAAGCCCTGATCAGCAGGAGTGCTGACTTAGGCTTTTGGGAACTGAAGCCCAAGAACAGCTGGAGTGCCAAGGTTTGCCATCATGGGTATAGTGTTGAGAATCATTTTCCTTTCCTTTTCTCCTCCTCCTTTAATTTCTACCCCCTGGTCCAGAGAGGGGCTGCTCCCTATCTTATTTTCTGGGGAACCAGAGTATGAGCAGCCTGCTGCACAATTCCTTGGAGTATATGGTCTGCCTCGGAGGACAAAGAGCCTATTCTTGGAGCCAGCCATGAGCCACAAGGTCAAAGGCGCCCTGGGCTGGATCCTGTCTTTGCAGGGGAGCCCCTGCATCCCCTCAGCCTGGCATCCACATTCAAAACCTCCTGTTGTTCTTCCAATTCAAGGAGGCCTCCTTCCTGCCTGGCCAAACTGTCCACCCACCCAGGCCAGGGGTAATGAGGTCAAACAGCATCCTGCATC
Organism: Furcifer pardalis; assembly: GCA_030440675.1. Lineage (NCBI taxonomy): Eukaryota > Metazoa > Chordata > Lepidosauria > Squamata > Chamaeleonidae > Furcifer > Furcifer pardalis. Next base: position 21,400,463 of record CP126891.1, on the reverse strand, counting down.
AAGCATCCCAATTAGAGAAATCCCCTCCATTGTCTCTCAGGCTTCGGTATTATCAAGTGATCTATCTGTATAGCCTGTCAGGGGACAAGCAAGTGTTCATCCGTTTTCCGACTGCCAGAAGGCCGTGTTGCTCTTGTAATTTAGCAGACTTTTGCAATTTACCATTGGGGGGATATTTGTAATTTTAGATGCAACGGCTTTCTGCAGACTGTTACCCATTCTGAGTTCTGATGAGGAAGGGTGAAGTAATACCAGCCATCTTAATTAACACGAATAGCCACAGCGGCTTTCTGTTTTAGTGTAAAGGTGAAGTAGTTCTGCCATGTTTGAAACTCTGAAATCCTAGCAACTGTTCAGTGTTGGATCTTTTTCATTTATTCTGTTGATCATCAGTCTAGATCTCTTGTCTAGAGGAGAAACCAATCTTGTCCACCATGACATCACCTTTAGACATTCTAGAAGCTAGATTATCCCCCCCCCCCCGGTAAAGGATGGAAGGATTCTTCAGTTGGGTTCACTCAGTTCTACCATCACCACTGTTTGAGGTTTGACCTCGAAGCCAGTGGCTGGGCACCTCCCCGTTGTTTAGACTGTGAGCCACAGAGAAATCATACATTTAATTTTGGATTTAAAAACTGAAGAGGCCATGTTAAATAGAACAGAGGATTTGGCCCACAGGGCATAGTTTGGGCACCCTGGTTTCTACTTCTGAGCAAGCTATAACTGTGTGTGACTTTTAATGATTCAGGGTGTAGCGTAAACGGCTGGAATTCTCCTTTGCTCACCTTAACCGGCCTAGCAAGGAAAGGATTTTCTGTTACGTTCCATGAGGTTACTTACCATTCCAGGGAGCACAAGGAGGACAGATTAGAATTATCCTCTCAAACACACTATTAAATTCTTCCTGAATGGCTTCTGGCTGACAGCAAGAATTACTTTCTCTTTTATGAATCGGGGAGGTATATTGAGAGTCTAGCCAAGCTCTTCCCTTTATCGTTCCTAAAATAATTATGCCTGAAAGCAGATTTAAATGCTTGAAATACAGAACAGGCCCACAATAGCTTCTATCCATGTCAAGTGACAAACTGTGACTTTGGATCAACAAATTTAAGGCTACGGGGCAAAATCTACAGGGAGTTTTTTTAGCTGCTTGCTTGGATAACTTCTACTTATTTCATTGGGACTTAAAGCAAGAGTTGTCTACCGGCTGCCCCATAACAATGATTTATTCAATTGTATGTGTGGAATTCAGTGTGGAACACTGAACCCTAGAGTAGGATATGACTGGCTTTCCAGCAAGGGTGACCTTTTACCTTTACAATGTGTGGAATAGGCTACAAAAACTCTATCTGGGCTGTACATAATAAAGATGTTTGGAACATAGAAATTCACTTACATGTTACATGAAAACTGTTCTAATCACAGGGTGGCACGGTGAGCATTTTATATCTCTCCAAATACAGTACCTGTGTACAATCTTGACTTAATTTCGTGGGTCCAAATTTACCTTACAGTGGTACCTCGCTTAAAGAGCATAATGCGTTCCACAGGATTGCTCTTTAAGCGAGTTTGCTCTTTAAGCGAAACACCATTGTAAATGACCAATTGTGGGGGAGATTGCGAACCCCGATTTATTTGTTAAGCAAGTTTTTGATTGGTTTTATTTGTTAAGCGAAACGAACATTCAGAGAAAATTCTGCTCTTTAAGCAAGTTACTCTTTAAGCCAGGCACTCTTTATGCGAGGTTTGACTGTATTGTGAAATCCTATGCAGCGTAACTCAAAAGTAAGTCCCACTCAATTCAGAGAAACTTCCCTTTGGCAACAATCCTAAACAGACTCCAGAATAGTAACTGCTGTGAAACAGCTACGTCAAAAGCAATGTTGTCTTCATAAAGTTCATCTTAGTATCTGGGTATTCGGCGTTTAAGAAATGTAGTCTTACTTTTAATATTTGACTTTCAGAGAGGATTCAGTCTTATCCCCCTCTGTTTTACAAAAACCAAAGACGCCATTAACCTTCACGACAACTGCAATGACACAATTCTCATGGATTTACAAAGAACTAGACCAGATTCCCAGTTTCACTCCCTGATCCAGAGAAACCTACTCTATGGAGCATGTATAGCATGTGCAGCTGGTAGCAGCATCTATAAGGTAGGATGTTTGTGGCTTACTCTATAACAAAATAGTCCTATCCTTGTGTTTACCATATATACTCGAGTATAAGTCGAGTTTCTTAGCCACCAAAATGATGTCCAAAAATTGGACTCGACTTATACTTGGGTCAATGTAAACGCTCAAAAATATATCCACACAAATGTCTGAATTAATTAATTTTATTGTATTTTCATGTATTTTAATTACTGAAACTCACTAGCAGCTGCTGCATTTCCCACCCCCGAGTTATACTTGGGTCAATCTATTTTCCTAGTTTTAGAGGTCCAAGTTAGATACCTTGACTTATATTCAGGACGACTTATAGTCGAGTATATACGGTACCTCTCAAAAGCACCACACGGCACTGTCTCAGAATGGCCAACTTAATCCCATACATTCCTGACTTGCGTAGTTTATTCTGACTCACAAGTCTGAATTTGTTTTGGACGCAGTGTACACACCATGCCTTCAATTAATCATGATGTAACATGAAGTGTGTGGACGTGTGTGTATATACAAAATACATGTGGACAGAGTCATTAAAGGAATGGTTCTGTCATTCCTAATCCAGACAGAGTAAAGGGCAGGTGGACTAAGAAGACAACCCTCCGGAGTAAAACATCTTCACCTTGACTATAATAACCTCTTGAGTAAACTCAGGGCAAATAAAAATTTGAGCCAAGGATTTCCTGGTGGCTTGCAATCCCAAACCGTGGCTATGCCAGCTGCAGCTGATGGAAAGTGTGGCTATACCAGGGGTTCCAAACCTTTTCAAGCCGGGGGCCAGGTCACACTGTCAGCTTTGTGGGCTGGATGGCCATTTTGCCCTGCCTGCACAATGGGGGTGGCCATTTTGTCCCAACAGCTTCAAAGGAGTGAACATTTTGTTTCTTGAATGCCCTTGGAGGGGTGGGGGAGGCACATGAAATGGCACCATGGGCTGGATCTGGCCCATGGGCCTTAGATTGGGAACCCCTGGCCAATACTTTCTTCCTTGAATATACAAAGCTACCACAACAAGAACCAATGCCCAGCGAAACAAGATTTGTGGCAGCAAAGCCATCTACTTTGAACTCCATAGCTACTATTCTAAAGAGTGCCACGAGCAATTCTTCTCCCCTTCCTTTTCTTAATAAAGGGCCATTCATAGAACTGAGATCTTTCTATTAATAATAAAGGGTACATCTCAGGAAATGGGCGAAGTGAACAGCTGCCCAACGCGGAGTCTCCGTCTACCAGCAACTTCAGTTTCAGAAGCTCCGAGAGAACTTTAAAGAGCCACAGATGTAAGATTCAATGAGGCAAGCAATGAAACGTCATGACTGGTGTTCTCTTAAACTGACACCCAGACTCTACACTGAGTGCGCCAGGGCTCCTTGCAGGGTATCTAAGGGTAGGAAAATGGCCACAGGGATGTTCTGCCCTGCCTGTCTCCACTGGGGAGTGAAAGAGACATTGATTCCCTTGGGCATCCTGGGTCTGCTCTGAAGAACAGGCTGCTTTAGAAGGACTGTTGACTAAGGCAAAGGCTGCAGAACTGCTGAAAAAGGATTCCCCCCTGCTCAGAGGGACACACCCTTCCAACTGGAGCAGAGGAGTGGAACAGATGTATGAGCTAGCCATGGATTTAGAGAAGCAGCAATAATTGACAGATCACCAGCAGAAAATATCCAACCCCTTTTAAGACTAATTGGTTCAGCTGTGTAGCATAACGAAATTGGACATAGGAGGGGCTGCAATTGAAGCAGCAGCTGGGATGGGATGCAGATGTGTTGAACATAGTGTTGGAAGGTACCTAAGGGGTTGTCTAGTCCAGTTTCTAGCCAGCTCAGGGATTCACAACTAGCACGGTCCTCTATCTAGACCAGTGGTCCCCAACCTAATGCCCATAGGCTGGATCTGGCCTGCTGCACCATTTCATGTGGGCCCCCCACCCCTCCAAGGGCATTTGAGAAACACAATGGCTGCCCCCTTTGAAGCTATTGGGACAAAATGGCCACCCCCATCGTGCAGGCAGGGAAAAATAGCCTTCTGGCCATCGAAGCTGACTGAGAGAGCATGACCCAGACTGAAAAGGTTAGAAATCTCCAGATCTAGACACCTGTGAGAGACAGACAGTTCTACTAGCCTAGCCTTCTGCCACTTGGCATTTTCTAGTCCCCTTGGCATTGCAATAGCCACGATCCTTCAACCCTATCGTGCAAAAAATGTGTTTAGCTATTTTGCTCCTGATTAGTAGTACAGTATACAACCTCTTTTGCATCTAATTAGCAGTACACAACCTCTGCCACGTTCCTTCAAAAGGAAGCTGTACTTTGAGGCACACATTTAGGATTGTAGATTTCAACCTAGCCACCGCAGAGGACCATATCTATGGAAGTTGGAAGAGAGGTCACTGATAAACAAACCTGCAGCTATGAGAAGTCACTTCTTCAGCTCCCTATGAATTTTGAATTTAACATCCCACCACCAGGACTGGAAATACTCAGTAAAACATCACTCCCATTATACCACCCACAAAAGGCATGAAGAATTTCAGGTAGTGCAGCTATGGCCTCAACCTGATTTACATTAATAACTCATTCCGGCTGTTTCCTCTCAGCCCATCCATAGGTACAGTATTTACTAACAATACAATCTCAACCAGCTTCATCACAGGCAGCTCATCTAAGACAATGGTTCCTTAAAACAAATACAATTCAAAAAAAAAAAAAAACCAACCACAAACAACCAAAACAGAGGACAAATCTAGGAAGCATGCTTCTTATACAAAACCCTTTTTAGAGCAGCTAAATTTAGGACATATCAGAATACAGGCAATTATTGACTTAAAACCAAGAGCAATTCTAAATGGAGCACAGTTTGGGCAACAGAGAAATCCAGAATTATTCTATAATTAAAATGGACATCTATGGGAAAAGCTGCCTGTATTGCACTATTATCGTGGAGGGCAAGAAGAGACAAAAAGTTAGCAGAATTCAAGGCCGAAGAATTTGTTCTGCATCTCAAATCTTCCATGCCTATTTAAGTTAGCGAACAGATGTTGAATGGAACTTAGAAATTTCACAACCGTGAGGAAGAAGACCAACTAAGGAGAGATTTTAAACAGCAACAATATCGGAAAGATCATTCATGGCAATTTCCCTTCAGGAAAAAAGATTGAGCAAGTCCAAAGGAACACAAAGGGGGGAAAAAGAGCAAGAATACCCATTCTTAAAAACAAAACTGGATCGCTAAATTAGTATTCTGCATTACTTGAAAGGTGAAAGACGACCCCAGAGAAAAGGAAGTACAGTAACACAAATGTGAATGTTGTGGGACGGAGACAGTAACGCATTTGGGGCGTTTGATTTGCACATCTCCAAGTCTTCTGTGTCCTAGACTGGTGTATGCATAGAATCTCTCAGTGTCATCTCCATCTATCTCTAAGCAGAGACAATGGCAGCCTAAAAATCTATCGCATCCTGTTGCAAAAACATATCTGTTTCAAAACAGATTGCAAGGCACATTTTTCTTCCACTTCTGGTGGGAAGGACCACGTAACCGGCCTATGGCGGAAAAAGTTTGGACACCCCTGCTCTAGGAGGTAGAAATGGAGACTACTCCCTCTGTCTAGCCTACAGCAGCCCAGACCAAAAAATTAAAAGAAGACTATTTCTACTCTTCATATATGAAATCTGTCCTGCACACCAAGACTTGTTTCCAGAACAAGACAAAACCACTCTGATTTGATGTGTCATTGTAAAGGGACACTCTACCCCAGCTACATCTCCCAGGAGAAAACAGTAACTGGTCCATTTTCACCATGCCAGCTAAAATTCAGTACCTATTTATTCCTTCTTCTCTCACATGACTTCGCAGAAGGGCCTCTTAACAACTATGTGTGTGGAGAGAGGATGACATAAGCCCTGCCTTTGTTCTTTAGATCTACTGGAAGAACTGTATGGCCAGTCAAGTTTGAGAGTCAATTTCCTCCTGCCTCTTCCCACTTACCCACCCACCAATCCCTGGATCACCCTTGGGGGGATTGCTTGACATTTTAAAAGTGTCCTGAAGCATCCTTCCAGATGCCAGGTAGACTTTGGAAAAAAGAGGGCAAGATTCCTTTAAAGCAGGGGTCCCCAGCCTTTTCAAGCCAGGGGCCGGGTCACGTTCTCTCAGTCAACTTTGAGGGCCGGATGACCATTTTGCCCTACCTGCACATTTGGGGTGGCCATTTGGTCCCAACAGCTTCAAAAGAGTGGACATGTTGTTTCTTGAATGCACTTGGAGGGGTGGGGGGCCACATGGAATGGTGTCGGGGTGGGATCCGGCCCACAGGCCTTAGGTTGGGAATCCCCTGCTTTAAAGTTTAAAACCTCTGCTTGTGTGGAGACAAAGAACCACATTTGGGTGTGTGCACGTGCTCTCTTTTGAACAAGTGGAAAAGTGTATTCTGGCCATGACATTTGCGGGTGTGATTAAAGCACAGTCACCAGGCCACCAGCATATTGGAAGGAAGGAGAGATATGAAATCACAGGCAAAAGAAAACAGAAATTCCTAGAAGAGCATGTGCCTAAAGAGGGATTATATAAAGTGAGATACAATGCCAGAGTTTATTATGACATGCCATTTAGGTTCACAAGGCTGTTGCTGGGGTGAGTGGCCAAGACAGGGAGAAAAAAGGTTGGCCATGGCTTTTTTTCACTCTCGTGGCTTTTCTGGCCGGGCACTGAAGAAAACAAGATGCTGGACTAGACAGCCATTTGGTCTCATCCAGTATATGGGTTCTTCTTAGGCAGAGCAACAGGAGGACGTAGAGAGAAAAGATTAGCCAACTTCAGAACTGGTTTGGAAAAATCTGTTTACTGACAATTATTAGCACCAACATGGGTTACGCAAGTTGACTGCCTGAAGCAGATCTGTATCTAGTTTAAGCCTGATAGAGAAGCCCAAATGAGAACGAAATGGATCACAGGACTGAATTGCCCCCCCTTGCTTCTCCAAACAGCCAGGCAAGCTAGAATTTTGAAAATCAGACTATAGTGTCATGACTTTTTTTTAAGCTGTTGATAGGCAGGTTGGTGTGACAGAAAAAGGGGAGAGGGCTACATATTTTGAGGCACCTCTCTGTGAGGCTGGTGTGTGTGCATGTGCTCACCTCTTCTGCGGCAGAGGAAGGTAGCTAAATAATGCTGTGGCTACAACCCCCAGAACGTGTATACTCCCAGGCCATTTTCCTGCAATGGCTTTATAGCTCCAAGTTGCTGCCAGCTCTTTGCCAAGTTTGCCTTGCATCTCCATCAACCCGGCTCCTCCTCTAACAGATGCCAACCCGTCCCGTTCTGTTTGTGCCCACCAAGCACAACGCCACGGGATTTAGTGGGTAGGACAAGACCTACGTAGCAGCCCTGCAAATATCCTGACCTCACAGAGAATTCTGCACTGCCGAAATATTTTGCACTGAGCTTTCGACTGCTTGCTATAAAAGTATAAATCAATAGAGCTGTAATCTAATTCTGAGGCAAGACGGTTGTAAACTAAGCCTTCATGCAGCAAACGAATCAAAGCCTTGTGATCAGTTTCAGCCTCACACTCCAATAATCTGCAGAAAGTTGTAGATATGTTGATATGTATTTTCCATTTGTTGTGCCTTCTTTTCACCTCTCTCTCTCTCTTGCTCTCTCTCTCACACACACACACACCTCTGGATGGCTATTCATCTGGGGAAATAAAGTCATGGACACCACCTTGACCTTCTCTGAGGAAAGACTGTATCACAAAGAGGCACCCACTGCCCTCTATGGAAGTGAATTTTGACTCAGAACCTAGAACATAAGCCAGGGGTTCCCAACCTAAGGCCCATGGGCCAGGTCCAGCCCACAGTGCCATTTCATGTGCCCACCACACCTCCAAGAGCATTCAAGAAACAAAATGGTCACCCATTTGAAGCTGTTGGGACAAAATGTCAACCTCCATCATGCAGGCATGGCAAAACGGCCGTCAAGCCCTCGAAGCTGACTGAGAGAGCATGACCCGGTCCCAGGCTTGAAAAGGTTGGAAACCCCTGGCATAAACAATATTGTCCTAGAAAGAGAATGGGTTCCCCAGACCTCCTGCCTGAAGAGAATAAACATCTTTTGCATGTGGCTCTAGCACACCGCACATGGAATCTGAGTTTATTCTGTATCCATGGGCCACTTGGACACACTTTAGCATCACACTCTCCAAATTAACAACACATCCCAATACAATAACTATGGCCATGTAGTATAGCAGTTAGACCAGAGTTCAGGAGACTTTGTCTAACCCACCACCTCCTTGGCCATGAATCTCATACTGTGACCTTGAGTTTGCCACCGGTTTTCCATTTATCCCCCTTGCAGGGATGTTGTGAGGACAAAGTGGGGAGGAGGAGAAGCACGTACACCATACTGAGCGCACTGGAGGGAAGAAGTGCTTAAAAATACAGTAAGCAAACATTACCCTGTGGCTGTACATTGAATGGGGAAAGGGTGGTGGTAAAGCTGCCTGTCAAGAAACCTTAGAAATGGTGCACTATCCAAAACATAGTTTGACAACCACAGCCCTAGTGTAGTATGCCAAAAGAACCCATGCAACACCCTTGATCACAAGTAATGCAATTTAAAGAGAAAACAGGTGTGGTCCCCAGGCTATTTGGTGCCAAAGCCCAACAAAAATATATATATTATACCCACAGGTATGCATAAAATGATTGGACTCTTCTCTGCCCAAGATCAGGAAATTAACTGGCCTGAAAACCAAATGCCAATGTAGCCCATACCTTATCAGGCAAAGCAACAGAGTAAATATGCAGGGCTTACCCTCCACACCAAAGTTCAGTCATCCAGACAGTTTCAGGGTTTGGAGCAAAGGGTGCGGAGGTGAGCACCTCACACGCAGAAGGAAGCAGCAAATATCCATGACTTCTGAGCAAGGATACCGGCTGAAGAAAAGAGGCTGTCTAAGGCATATCAACCCTGTGGTCGGTAAAAACTAAATGTACAGAGGTGACCGTCTACAGCAGGGATGCCCAAACTATGGCCTGTGGGCTGGACCTGGCCCCCAATGCTAATCCATCTGGCCTGTGCTGCCCTTGTCGCTCCCAGATCTAGCCCACAGGCCATAGTTTGGGCAACCTTGCTTTAAGCAGAGAAAATGGCAGCTTTAAAATCCTGTTGCAAAACAGACTGCAAGGTGCATTTTACTTCCATGTCTGGTGGGAAGAACCACGTGATCAGCCCGTGGCCTGAAAAGTTTGGGCACCCCGATCTAATAAACCAGGATGAAGTCAGAGACCTTATAGGCCCCAGTCTGTGAACACAATCTTCTCTTTTAATGGCAGTCCCGTGCCAAGACACTGTGACTAGTCACAGGCAGCCACAGTGGCCCGTAACAAAACCCCGTGGGGACATGTTCATGGGGACAGGAAGAGAATCTAAGGAATGACAGGTATTTTTAAATGAAAGCGCAATAAACCTTTCTCTGCTGCAGCACAGCCCTCCTTTGAAAACAACTCAAACTTCTTGATTTCATGCCTAATATGAACATTCCAGATATTTGCAGGCAAGCTGCAAAGTAGAAATGACATAGAGGACAATAAAACATGCAAGCGATAAAACCAAATACATCTTCCAAATAAATAAATAACTCATTGTGTGAGCTTTCTTATGTTAAAAACCACTTCTTCAAATACACCAAGAGGTTGATTGTGTTCCACAAAAACTCACACTAAAATTGGAATTTTAGTCTCAAAAGTGCCACAATATGACTGAACAACAACAAAACAATGTAGCAGCCACTAGAAAAAACTATGTAAAAAAAGTATATAAGAAAAATACATAACCTAAACTTGCAGATGGTTTTTGGTCCCTGCCTTTCCACGACAACCTTTCTTGAACATCTCATCAATGTGGTTTGAAATCTTGCTCAGAATTATTAAAAGTAGGATTTATTGCAACCATCCCTGAGAAGAAAACAAAAGCAACGGTACATACTATTCAGGATGTCATAGAACTAACCAAATGTGCATGGAATGAATATATATTGATTAGAGCTCATTTTAGTGAATGACTAAAGCGGTTTACTTGGTGTAGACATGAGTGGGAGCCATCTGCATATGATACGACCCAAGGGCCATGAAATATGAATCATTAACATGAAGTGTGTCATATGTCCGGCTGGGTAAAGGCAGGACTTCAGCATTTGTCCACTTTGGTGGAACCAAAACATGGAAGGGTTATTATTATTGTTCGACTTGTATGCTGCCCCACTCACAAAGAAAAGGACATGCTCTCTATTGGAGAAACACTTTTAAAGTAGACAACACATTGATTTATATAAAAAAACCCAAGGCTATACATACCTTGAGTTCTTGAGTTGAAAGGGTGTATGTGAATGAAAGGATCAAATGCACACTTTTGAGGCTACTGGACCCACTCGCTAGTTAAAATGCCAAATGCCACATGAGGAGCCGAAGCATTTGAGAATCTCAGTGGAGAGAACTACTAAGCAAACAGGCAAGTCCAAAATCATCTGCCAACATTATCAGCAAACTGGTGGTCTTACGCATACATGACAAACGCAGCAGAAGCTTAACGTAACATGCAAAGACTACAGGCAATGTTCCTCGTACCACTGGGGGAAATGGATCCAAAGACCTCTTTCTCTAGTCCATTTGTTGGAAGAATCACAAAACACCTGCCCATCTGTGATATAAAACCAAGACCAGTTGAGAAGAACAAATGATTAAAAACTGCCGTTCCCACAACTTCAGGGCCTGGAGGATTCCTCCCCTCCCCTCTCATTCCTTCTACAAAATAATTCCCCTCTCTAAAAGGAGATTGTTTCCTGTAGTTCTAACAGGATTTAAGTTCTCAGAGAGAGTTTAACTCCTTGGTGTCTTAAAAATGCTTGCCTTACATTGCAGTGGACAATATGACTAGTGTTTCAGTGCAGGAGTGTGGAAATAGATACAAACCAAAATATTCAGCTTACTGCACTAACCATGGGTCTGAATCACTCTAATATGGTTCAGCGTTGTATTTCTTATAGAAAAGTTATAAATTGCAAAATATTAACCCAGATAGGGCTTGGGAGATCCCAAAAGAAAGGACGGACATTAGCACACTGTATCATGCAATACAAATTTAAATAAATAAATAAATAAATAAAACAGGATGTAAACATCCCCATTTCATTTTTAATGCCTAGATGTCAGAAATATCGAAGAATAGTTGGGTCTGGTATTGTAAGGAAACAATGGGTTTCAAGGCAAATAAATATTTTCTTTCACTGACCACTAAAGTATGAGAGAGGACACCTTGTCTCTGAATTTGACATAATAAAATTGGGCTCAGATATTCAACAATGTAGCTCCCAAAGATACACGAGGTAACACAGAGGAAGGTTAGCATGAACTACGGTAGTACAAAGTTGCAAAGAATTTAACCTGGAAGGTCACATCTACTGCCACCCATGATTGTCCTTGGGCAACAAGTAGCAAGTGAACTTGCAGCAGATTGTAACCAGAATGAGTTACAAGTGCCAATTTTATTACCTGGCAAAATACATTTGTAGCAGCAAGAAAAACAGGAAAACATCCGTTCTAATCCCTAGGACCAGTCTGGCTTGAGATAGCAGCCTTGTGCAAAAAGGAGCAAATGCAAACACACAAGAGCAGCCCCACTAAAAGATGATTAGCCCACCAACTTAGGGGAGCTATAAAAGGCCTTAACATGATGTAAGTTGGAAAGGGCTTTTATTTACCTGGAAGGAGGTCTGGCTAGTCACAAAGGATCCAGACTAGCGCAGTGTTTCCCAACCTTTGGATTTTTGGACTTCAGTTTCCTGAAGCCTAAGTCAACTCGCCAAAGCACTGATCAGCCAATGGCCTGATTTCGGCTTCTGGGAATTTAAAGTCCCCTTGTGGGGCATGGGCCCCATGTTGGAAAACACTGATCTAGAGAATAGATAGATGTGCATGAGTGTGAACTACAAAAGTCAGCTATCCTTACGTTCTAATCTAGACCTCTGCAATATTTCTCATTCAAAACACTTCAAAGGCAAAGAAACCTTTATGCAAATGCACACTGCCAAAATGAAATATGGCACACATATGACAAACACCTCCAAGTCTAATGCACACCCACACATGAAGCCACGAGTGAGAGGCATCGCTTGCTCAATTTAAGAACAGCTATTTAATCAACTTAACCCCTAAAAATTCCACATAATCAAAGATGAGCTGTCATGATAAAGGGAACAGAAAGGCTTAATAATTTCCTCTTGGCTACAGAAGCAACCACATGAAAATCTAAGGATTAGTCATTGTATTTATCAATATAGCCAAGTAATGAATATATCACACATGACAAAATGATTTTAAATCTGATCCAGTTCCTTGTACCACACCTCCCAACACACACATATATAGAAATGCCAATGTACTTATTTGGAGAGACTATGAATATTTTCAACCAACCTTCCAAACAGCAAGGAGGAAAATATAGTGAAAACACTGAAGCTTTAACATTCAGATTCAGTTGGATATCTTGGTTGGAACCAATCAAACAGTTAGCCACAGCGAATAGTGAAAGGAATTAACAGAAGATCTTTTTAAAATTGGTCACAGTTATCAATTAGCAATAGTGAGGAAAACATGGTTTACAATAACTACTCCTGCTCATATCTGTCTAAAAGAAAGAGGCTGGGTAAAATGAGCATCTGGTATATCCAGAGCACACACTTTTTTAAAAAAGCAGACAGCAGGTAACAAAACAATCAATTTGAGAGAATAAAACTTCACAGCTTTTATGAAACCTTTTCCTCAGGCACAAATCCATCACAGGCAACAGAGGCCTCCCTTGACCCCCTCCCTACTGCAGGTGAATCTAGGAAACAAGACATCAGATTGGTCCCTTGGGTTAGAAAATAAACTTCCCAAGCCAAGTGACTTTACAGAGCCTATTGCCCTCCCGCCCCCTCAAGTGTACAGCAAACACATCCCATCTCTCTCCCTCTCTGGGGCTAAATCTGTGAATCTTGCAGAGAGCAAGATGCAGGGAAGAATGGAGAGGGGCTCATTTCTGCCTCCCCCTCTAAAGAGACACTATCGCCTGTCACAAAGCCAGGCCTTTGACAGCACACAAACATGCCTGACCCCTGCTTACCCGCAGTGTTTTAGGGATTGGAGAGGATGCTTCCAGTCCTCCCAGAGAAAGAGCTTCTCCCCAATCCAGCCCTGGCCACCATCTTAGCCAGGAAAGACCATTGCAGTTCCTTCAGCCTGAGTCCCTTTATCTCCCATGACCAGGAAGGAAAATATGTTCTGAGCAGACCAGAGTAACTTGCTGTCTTGTCAACTCCCACAGCTCAAAAGAAGGTCTTTGGCCCATAACAGAAGGGGTGGGGGTGGTTTCAAATGCATTAAAACTGGGAAACCACCCTATCCAAACAATCCAAGATACCACACCACTTCCAATTAAGGCCCCAAGAGAGCGGTGGAAGGGGTGGGTGGGGAATTGACAGGAAAAGGTTAATACAGCATCTTAGCCCTCCCTACTTTGTCCTGCAAGCCAGCCTAAGCAATCAGCCTGCATAGAAAGGCAAGACAGACAGCTTGTAGGCCATCCCTGGGGGGGGGGGGAATGGAGCACATCACAAGGTTGAAGGAAAGCATTTTGACCTCATCTTGCTCCCCAAAACAATGCGCTCCTTTTCACACCCTTGAGGAAACCTCCCCTTGTCAACAACTCTTTCCCTCTCCAATGCAAACATCTCCATTAGTTTTTTTTGGGGGGGAGCAGTAGGAGAGATGCAGCTGCTTAGTCACTATCTCCTCTAATTTTCTTTCCACCTATACATTTTGTCTGTATCACACCCCATTAGTTCTGAAGGGGGGTACAAAAGCCTTTGTACCCCATGTCCCCCCCTTTTATCAATTTGGGATGAGGAGAAAAAGTACTTGCCTTATACTGTATACCAGGAGGTTCTCAACCTTTTCAAGCCGAGGCCCAGGTCATGCTCCCTCAGACAGCTTTGGGGGCCGGACGGCTATTTTGCCCTGCCTGGCACACATGGCAGTTCTCAGTGTGGCGGAGGCAGCTGGGGGCCACATCTGGCCCCTGGGCCGTAGGTTGAGAACCCCTGCTGTTTACCTTATACAGGTAGAGGAATCATATACACACACCCTCTGTGTTATTTCTGATGGGGGGAGAGATGAAAGAGCCCCCTTCGTTTCACTCCCCCACAATTCAAGGTGTGCCTCTTCTGTCTGGTTCTGGGAATCCTTGCCCCCCCTCCCATGTACCTGCCTCACCACCACACCCTAAGCGTGTTACCTGTCTAAACAGGCACGTGTGTGTGTGTGTTGGGGGGGGGGATTGGGACCCCATCCCCAAGAGACACCTATTGGGGGGGGCAGCCAAAGCCACGCCCCCGCGTTATTCCCGAAAGGGGGGAGGAGGAGGAGGGAAAGGGAGGGCAGAGACCCTCCCTCCCTTTCTCCTGCCCCCTCCCCCGCCCCTCTTTCTTCCCCTTGATCTGGAGCGTGTGGGGCTGTCACCCTCTCTCCCCCCCCCAGTCAAAAGGCCACGGAAGGAGGGGGAGCAGAGGGGGGGTTATCTTCCCTTCCCCTCCCCACGCCCAGGCCGGTGTCTCCCTCCTTCCCTCCCCCCTCACTCTCGCACCTTCCTCCTCCTCCTTTTCTCCTTCTCCCGGTGCCGTTTCTCTCGCCGGGGCGGGTCCACCAGGCCGCCGCCAAAGCCCAGGCCCCACGCCGGGTCTTCCCCTGCTGCCCGCCCGTCCTCCCGGCCGCGGGTGAGGCTGCAGTGGAGCGGCTGAGGGGAACTCAGGCCCAGGGCCACGGAGGCCGGGCGGGGTCGTTCCCTCAGGCGGCCGGTGGGTGGGTGGGTGGCGACACCGCTCCTTCCCTTCCCCCCTTCCTGGGCCTTCTTTTTTCCCCTCAGGGTCTGTCGTTCGCCGCCGCCTCAGATTCTCCTCAGCCGCCTCCGCCCGCCCTTCCTCCTCCTCCTCCTCCTCAACCGCCCACCGCGCGCTCTCTCGCGAGACTTCGCGCCGCGAGATTAATGGGGAAAAAAAAGGACGTTCTCTCGCTTCTCGGCTCGCGCTTGATTGGCAGGAAAAGGGGCGGGGCCGGGGTGAGAAAAATAACACGCGAGAGCAAACGGCCGGCGCTCTTGTGCGCGTGCGCCCGCCAAGGCAAGGTCGTCTCGGGTGCGGAGGAGGAGGAGGAGCCGCCCGCGAGGCCTGCTTTGCCTTTTAAGCCCCGCCCATCACCATCGCCTTCCGCTCTGCGCAGGCGCAGCGTGGGGTTGGCTCGCGAAAAGCTGGGTGAAGGCGGGGAAAGAAACTCACGGCCCGCCTCTTTCGCTGCAGTGCGCAGGCGCGCCGGGCGGTTGGAGGGATGGGCATACCAAACGGAAGGATGTGGAGGGGGGAAGAAGAGATGGGGAATATACCAAAGAGAGGGGAAAGGGAGGGAAGAAAGGAGAGTGCCAAGTGGGAGTATTTCATGGGAGAAAAGGAATGTACCAAATTTGGGTACTTTAAGGGGGGGATGTACCAAAAAGGAGGGGTGCCCTGGAGGGAAGTGGAATGTACCAAGGAAGGGAGGTCACATAGGCAACAGAGGGGAAAATGGGGTGGGCCAAAGGGGTGAAAATAAACATAGATTGTACCAAAAAGTCCAGGTCATGGGGGTGGCAAGGAGCATACCAATCAGGACACCCTCAGGTGGGTGCAGAAGTCTGGACTGCACCAAAGTGCCAGGTTGGGGTGGGGAAAAAAGGGGCTATTCCAGGTTGGGGTACAGGAAAGGAAAGGACCCCCCTTTGCTACTAGGTGGGTGAAGAAAGCAGGAAAAGAAGAGGGAGATTCTCCCAAGGATGGGAGGTGAGACGTGGCAAGGTGAAGATCAGGCCGCTTTGTCTTCCTAACAACCCTGCAAGGCAGGCCATGGATCAAAGCAATGCCTGAACCAGGGGTTCTTGTTGGGCTGTGGGCCGAGGGTGGCACTTAGCACCATTTCATGTGGCCCCCGCTGCCTCCACCACACCTGGAAGTGCCATGTGGTGGAGGAAGGGCAAAATGGCCGTCCTGCCCCCGAAGCTGCCTGAGGGAACGTGACCTGGCCCCTGGCTCAAAAAAGTTGAGAACTCCTGGCCTAAACTCTAGAGCAGGGGTTCCCAATCTAAGGCCTGTGGGCTGGATCCAGCCCACAGTGCCATTTCACGTGGCTCACTACCAAGGGCATTTGAGAAACAAAATGGCTACACCCTCTTGGAAGCTGTTGGGGCAAAATGCCCACCCTCATTGTGCAGGCAGGACCGAGAGAGCATGACCTACCCCTGGCTTGAAAGGGCTGGGAACCCTTGCTCCGGAGAGAGGTTCAGACGAGGGCAACTGGGACCTGGGGCAGGTCTCCTGGCCTGACTCCCTGGTCATAAAGGTCAGAGGGGTTGGGGAGAAGCTGCCCTTGCAGCCCCTCACCTGATTTTAACTGGAGAATGACCCCAATAAGGTCGCGGTCGCCCTGCAAAACGGGCAGCGTACGTAAGGCCCTCCCATCCTTCTCATTGTGCAACTGATTGCGCAGAAGATCTGGATGCACAATTGCCCCTCTTCTCTAATTACTTTGGGTTGCTAATTAGTTTATTAGCAGCTTCCGTCTAGCCAGCTCCATTTCCCCTCCTCGTCCTTTTGCTGACATGCAGGCCTGATTTCTGCTCTGTCCCTGAAATAAGTTTTACCCATTAATTCCTGGGTGTGACTTGGCTGGGGGAATTATGGGGGTTGTAGTTTTATTAAAAGAATGATTAAGATTCCCAAACGCTGGTTATGAAATGCTCTTGGTTGGACATTTCACTAAAGCGGGAGTTCTCAACCTTCTTAAGCCAGTGGGCCGGGTCACGCTCCCTCAGACAGCTTTGTGGGCCGGACGGCCATTTTGCCCTTCCTCCACCATGTGGCACTTCCTGGTGTGGTGGAGGCGGTGGTGGGGCCACATGAAATAGTTGCTGGAGGCCGCCTATCCGGCCCATGGCCCACAGGTTGAGAATCCCTGCACTAAAGAGAGGTTTTCTTTTTGCCACTTAGTTCAATTCTGGCCTCTGAATGGTTCCTTAAAAGAAAAACATCTACCCTCTGTTCTCCCAGTGCTTGTTAATCCTCTGGAAAGTAACAGAGTTGAATGTTAATTACATAACAGAGCAGCTTGGATTAGCCCAGGCTCTCTCTAAACCCAGGTGGTTTATGCTAGTCCACAACAAAATGTGGCAAGTAATTAAAGAGATGGGAATACCAGAACACCTCATATGCCTCATGAGACACCTGTACATGAGTCAAGAAGCAACAGTTAGGACAGAATACGGAAGGACAGAGTGTTTTGGAATAGGAAAAGGAGTCAGACAAGGCTGCATTTTGTCACCCTGCTTATTCAACTTATACACAGAGCACATAATGCGCAATGCAGGGATGGAGGAATCACAATTTGGGATCAAAATTGCTGGGAGAAACATCAACCATTTGAGATATGGAGATGATACCACCCTAATGGCAGAAAGTGAGGTGGACTTAAAGAAGCTCCTGATTAGGTTGAAAGAAGAAAGTGCAAAAGTTGGCTTGAGACTCAATATAAAGAAAACCAAGATCATGGCCACAGGCCCTGATCAGTCCCTGGAAAATAGATGGGGAAGAAGTTGAAGCAGTGACAGATTTTACTTTCTTAGGCTCCAAGATCACTGCAGAAGGTGATTGCAGCCATGAAATCAAAAGGTGACTGATTCTTGGGAGGCAAGTGATGAGAAACCTGGGGAACATAGTGAAAAGTAGAGACATCACCTTGCAAACAAAAATTCGTATAGTCAAAGCAATGGTATTCCCTGTGGCAATGTAGGGGTGTGAGAGCTGGACCATTAGGAAAGCTGAGCGCAGAGAAATAGATGCCTTTGAGATGTGGTGTTGGAGGAGAGTTTTGAGAGTCCCCTGGACAGCGAGGAGAACAAATAAGCCAATCTTAGAGCACTGAACCCTAGAGTCGGATACGACTAGCTTTCGAGCAAGGGAAACCTTTACCTAAGAGGAATAACCTGTGTTGGGGGGGAGGCGTTTTGGACTTGACATACCTTGGGCCCCTTCGCCTCTTTTAAACCAGTGAAAATAATCCAGATTATGGAACACTAATTGCCATGTGAACTGCCCGCAGCATGCTCAACAAAGGCCACGAGGGTGGTAAATAAGTATAATTGATATTGCTATTATCCATTATATAATAAGGTAATCCCTGTTAGGTTGAACAAGGATGGGGGGGGAGAGAATGGGGGGGGGGAATAGGCTTATCTGAAATGTGATGTTAGAAAAGGGCTTTGAAAATGCCATGCATGGGAGGGAAGGAAGGAAGAGGAAGCTAGGTTGAATCCTGGTGAATCTTGGCACCCCAAATGTTCTTGAACTTCAATTCCCAGAATTCCTGGCCATCAGGAGTGCTGACTTGAATTTCTGGAAGTTGAAGTCCAAGAACACCTGGAGTGCCAAGGTTCGCCATCGCTGCCCTAGAAACTAAAACTGACGACAGAAAGCCAATGAGACATCAAACCTCACTGGGGAAAACCAGCCTTGTTATTAGACAGCTGTAGGAAAAGAGGAAGGTAGTATATGAGATGGACGGACTCTGTAAAAGAAGCCACAGCCTTGAGTTTGGAAGAACCGAGCAGGGCTTTGAACAACAGGACAACTGTCTCTAGCTCATAAAGTTGTCGTAAATCAGAACCATCTTCGTGGTCCATCGTGACGTTTCCATCTTGGCTCGACCTACCTCAAAGGGCTGATGTGTGAGTCAAAGAAGGTGGGGTGCCCAGTCACACACGAGGCTTTGAGCAGGTCAGGCCTAAGGTTTGGTGCAGGGGTGCCCAAACTTTTTTGGCTGTGGGCCAGTCATGTGGTTCAGCGGGCCGGTCATAGGGTTCATCCCACCGGAAGCGGAAGTAAAACGGCCTTGCAATCTGTTTTGCAAGAGATATGTTTTGCAAACAGGATGAGATAGATTTTAGGCTGCCATTTTCTCTGCTTAAACCAGGGGGTGCCTAAACTATGGTCTGTGGGCCAGATCCATCCCCTGACACGAATTCATCTGGCCCACGCCATCCTCGTCACTTCCGGAAGCGGAAGTAAAACGTGCCTATGCAGACGCTATACAGACACATTTTACTTCTGCTTCCGGGAGTGACGAGGGCAGCATGGGCTGAATGAATTGGCATTGGGGGCCGTATCCGGCCCACAGGCTGTACTTTGGGCACCCCTGGTTTAGCGAATCAAGAGGGTTTCCGCCTCTCGGGCTGCTCTGCAGCCTTTCCAGTTGGGGTTTTGTGGGGAGATTTCTTACATTTTGTAAGCCGCCCAGAGTCGGGTCTTCCCAAGTGGGGCGGGGTATCAAATTCGAACAAATAAATAAATAAATAAACCGGGTCCCTGCCGCTCTCTCTCTCCGTGGGGCCGGCCTTAAGCTGTCCTTCCCCACCCACCCTTCTCCTTGCCTTGGGATGCAGGCAGTGGCAGGAAAGGCGGGTTTTCTCCGACTGCTTCGTACAACCGCTTCCCTCTTTGCTGCAGGGAAATGAGTCAGAAGAAGCTGTGATGACCTTATGGAGGCTGACGCAGTCGGGCTTTTAATTGGGTGTTGGTGTTGGTGGGGGAAACACTCGCGGTAACCAAATTCCAACAGCTTTTCGGACCGTCCTTTTCATCTTTAGGAACCCACCCGCCTCCCTCTCAGACCGTTTGCACCCTGCCAACAAAGGTTGGCGAAACGGATCTCTCCTTTTGATCACACTTTAGATTTGTCTTTTTCTTTTTAAACATGAAATGTGGTGGCTTAGTGGTTAAGATGCTGGATTGGAAGGTCTGCAGGTTGAGACCCAACGGAGTGAGCTCCCGTCTCCGTCCCAGCTCCTGCCAACCTAGCAGCTCGAAAGCAAGGCATTGCGGGTAGATAAATAGGGACCGCTTCAGTGGGAAAGGTAAACAGCATTCCGTGCACACCGGTGCCTTGTCATGCCTGCCACGTGACCACGGAAATGCCTGCAAACACAGACAGTGCTGGCTCTTCAGCTATAAACAGAGATGAGCAATGAACCTTAGAGTTGGATACAACTGGTTTTTGACCAAGGGCAACCTTTACTTTTACCTAGGTTTGTATTTTTAAAAGGATTTTCCCCATGCAGGGAGGGAACAGGGACCTTTTGGCCAAGATGCTCCCTGGGTTTCATTGCCAAATTTATGGCCCGCTCACCCCACCGCTTAGGATCTCTTCCTTTCTCCATGTGACCTACCTCAGAGGGTTGTCATAAGGAGGAAGGAACCCTATAAACCCCTTTAAGCAGATTGACCTTCTGGAAAAGCAAGAAACCAGCACGCAACCAAGAGAAAATGCCGGGCTGGGGGGGAGGGAACTATGCATTAACCCCCCCTTCCCTGCCTCTAAATTATCCTGGGGGGTGGTGGACTACAAACACCATCATTCCTTGTCTTGCGTTGACTGTGGTGTGGATTAAGGGAAGGCTTGACTACACAGCGGGTCATAGCTTCCTCTCTGGTTCCCCCAGCCTTAGGTTGTCCTTGCTCGAAAGCCAGGGACTCCCTCCCTCTTCGCCCCCTGGTCCTTTTCACCTGTAAACGGCACAGATTCAGCGACAGGTAGAGCGCTTTTCCGGGGGGGGGGGGTGTCCCAGAATCCCCAGAAGCCGGCACTGTGGATGGCGAGGTGGCTAGGGGGTTCTGGAAGTTGTAGTCCAAATGGGGAGGAAGGTTTCCAAGCTCAGATCCAGGGGCGCGAAGCAGGATGGGGTTTGGGACGGATCCGATCCCCAAACAAGAAAAAGGCTTCTGGGTTGAGTAACTCTGCCCTCCAGAGGCCAAACGTGGGATTTCTCTCTCTCTGCCACAGCTATTTCTGCTGTAACCAGAGCTCAGAAAAGTTACTTTTTAAAAGCTAGATCAGAATGTTTGGCTTACGCAGGGGCTCAAGTGGTTAAGACGCCGACTGGGAGGCAGAAGGTCAGCAGTTCAAAACCCGAGGACTACCCAGCTCCTGCCAACCGAGCAGTTCGAAAGCAAGACATTGCAAGTAGATAAATAGGGACCACTTTGGTGGGAAGGTAAACAGCTTTCCGTGTGCTTCGGTCTCCAGGCATGCCTGCCACATGTCCATGAAAACATCTACAGGAGCAGGCAGCGCTGGTTCTTTGGCTATGGAACAGAGATGAGCACCAGAACCTAGAGTCGGATACGGCTGGCTTTCAAGCAAGGGAGACCTTGACTTTCACGAAGGGGAAGACCAAAACTGTAAGGCTGGAATCCCTGGAGGGAACTACAACTTCCAGAATCCCCAGCCAATCGTTCACCCACCCAGGCCAGATTATAATTAGTAGGCTGGGAGTGGGTGTGGCCAAGGTGAGTGGTGGGCGGAGTCTAACTCCCCTCCCCCATTCCTACTTCTCCCCTCGGGTGTCAAAAATCCCTCATTAGCGGATTTTGGGAAATCTGTGGACCCATCTTCATTTAATACTCCTAACAATCCTGGACGCAGAAGTAAAACGTGTTGAATGGGCGTTGGGGCCGGATCCGGCCCCTGGGCCGTAGTTTGGACTCTCCTGGCCTACATGACCTCGTGGTGCCCTCCTCTCTTTCACCGCCTCCTCCCTTTCCATGGTGCCTCCCCCCGGAGTGGAGCCACGTGTCTTCCCCGAAAGCCTCTCCGTCTCTTCCTCCCCCTTCCCGGCGGTAGTGAAGTCATGCTTTGCCCTCCACCCGACCCGTTTCTCGCTGATCCGGATCAAGCGCGGGGCTCACTCGGGAGGCGCGGATCAAGCGCGGGGCTCACTCTGACCCAAAGGGAAGGCGGCGCGCACACGTGGGAAGGATCCAGACCCCCTCCCCCTGCGCCTCTCGCAGGCCGGAGGCCCAGGAACCACCCAACTCCTTTTTGAACTCCAAAAACAAGAGCAATTAAAGAAGTATTCTGTTTTTATTCACATTCCCAAAAATGTCTTTGTCTTGCGGGGGGGGGGTGTTTCTGGGTGGCCCCTAGTCCAAGCTCGGGCCGGCTGGTGTGGGAAGCTGGGCTTTGTAGTCCGAACTCCTCATCATCCCCCTCCTCCTCGGGAGGAAGGTTGCGCTGCCCGGGTGCGATCCTGCGGCCGCAAAGACTTTTCTTCCCGGGTTACGCCGGTTCGCACCAAATCGACCCCGGGTTTCAAGGAAGGATGGGGAGAGGAGACCTAGGCGGGGTAGGGGGCCTTACGTCCCCAGGGAGGATGGGCTCGATAGTCCCCGCTCGCGGCTGCTGGCTCGGCATCCCCAGGACGGAACCTTGTGTCCTTAGGTTCTTGCGCCACCCGCAGGCATCAAGGCGTTGGAATCCGAAACGCGTGTCAAGCCCCGCAGCCTCCCGAAGGCTCCAGAAAGCGAGGGGGGCGGGCGGAGGTAGGGCCTGCTTCGCACTGCCCCGTCGTCCGCTCCCAGCTTTCCACGTCTCCTTTTTGGGTGGGTGGGTCGGTGGGTGGGGGGGAAGGGAGGGGGAAGCGCAGGCAAGCACACGTATCCAAAAGCGACTCCTTGCCAAAGAGACCCGGGGGCGCAAAGTTTAAGTGGCCGCGCCGGCTTGGTAGGTGTGGGGAGGGCACAGGGGGTTAACCCCCTCCCCGCTCAGACCCCCCCCAAAAAGGAGGGGCTCCTGCGATCCGGGCCAAGGAGAGGCAAGGAACGGAAGGAGAAAGGGAAAAGGAGGGGACGCATCGGGCGGAGGCGGAGCCGCGCCGGGATTGCAGGAGCGGAGCTGTCCGTCTGGGGCGGGATCGCCTCCATTAACCCGCCCCGGCTGCGCGCCGCCTGCCGAGTGGGTTGGCTGGCTGGTGTGCGTGCCCCGTCCGTCCGTCTTTCTTGCCTTCCTTCCCTCCTTCTTGCCTTCCTTCACCTGCGCCCGGTCTTCGCCTGGGCCCAGAGCGCGCGCGCGCACCCCAGGGGGGGAGGGGACGCGGCCGGGCAGGGCAGAAGCAGGAGGACGCCGCCAGGCCCCGGCCGGACGCACCGCCCAAAGCGCGCCTCGCCAACACCGCCCGCCTCGCCGGACTGTCCCTGGACTTCGGGTGCACCCAAGGCCGAGCGAGGCGGAGAGGAAGGCCCGCGGGAGGCGAGGATCGGGGTGGCTACGGCGGCGGCGCTGCTTCCTCTCCGGGCTGTGGCTTTCCAATGGAGGAGCAGCCCGGGCACCCGGCGCCGCAGCAGCAGCAGCAGCCCGGGCAACCATCCTCTCCTTCCTCGCCGCCGCCCTCCTCCTCTTCTTCTTCCTCCTCCTCGGGCCACCCGCCCTACCACCAGCACCACCATCACCACCACCACCACTACTACTACTACAACCACAACCACCACCAGCACCACCAACAGTACCTGGGCGACGGCGGGAGGGAAGCCAAAGCGGCGCCTCTCCAAGCCTTGAAACATGAGCCCAAGCACGGAGGCGGCGGCGGCGAGGCCGGAGGAGGAGGCCTCCAAGCGCCGCAGGAAGCGCCCAGGAAGAGAGCAGGTCTGGACTTTCGGGGGGACCCGCCAGGGGCGTGCGTAAAAACGCACCGCGGGGGCGCTTTATTTGGCAGGGGTGGCGGCGAGGGCGCAGCGGGAGGAAGGGGCTGGGGTCCCCAAAGAGGAGGGATCGGGCCTCAAAGAGGGATGGGGACCGAGGGATGGGTTTCCTCCCCCCCACCAGGGGGATCCAGACGTGGGGGAGGGGAGAAGCGATGGGGCGCAGGCCGAGGGCGCGCAAAGAAACATCCGGAGCGCACCAGTGGGAAGGGGTGAAAAGAAGGGGCGGCCACCGGTGGAGGGCGGGCGTATTGGAGGGGGGGGGGTCAATTGGGAGGTTTTATGGCGCCTCTGGGAAAAGGGGGGCGGCGGATCCGGATCTGGGTCGCTTCGCTTTCCCGGGTGCCTTTTGGGACGAGTCCTCTTTCCCTCTCCTTGATAGCCAGATGGGATGCCACGAAAGGTGGGGCGGCAGGGGAAAGAGTTTGCAAAAAAAAAAAAAAGGCACATGGGGGTGGGGGTTGCAATGAAATAAGAGTGGCTTTTGGGGGGTGGCATGGATACTGAGCAGGAAGCACGCCAAGGGATGTGAATGTGCGCCCCAGACCCGGGTCAGCCCAGAAGTAGAAAGAGGAACAGGGAAAGTGGGGGTGGATGGGTAGGTTTGGCGTGGGGAGGGCGAAGGAGACCCCCAAACCCGCCCCTCTTTTCTGAGTTAACGGAGGAAAGACTGTTTGTGGGCACTGAGTTTCCAGAAATAACCCAGGTTTTGTTTTGCTTTGGGGTGGGGTCGACCCATTCTTGGAGGTCCCCGTCTTAAAAGTTCCTCCTATTTTTAGGTTAGGGTCACCCCAAAATAGGGATGCCGTGGGCAAGGGGAGCCCTGGGCTGATCAAGACATACAGGGGGACCCTGTTTTGTGGCCCCCGCCCCATAAAACCTTTCCCTTTGGGGTTATTATGGGGGCCCAGGGAGGGTCTCCAAGGGCTTGGGTTGAAAACGCAATCCATGAAGGGTATATATTGGGCCTGGGGAGGGGGATACGTGTTTTGGGAAGGGAGAGTTAGAAAGAATCAAGACGGAGCCCTGTGCTGAATTCAGGGGGCCCCCAGCCGGCGTGACCTTCCCGGCCCAGCCCTCAGGTTGGCGGGGCTCCTTTCTACGCGAGCCCGGGGCTTGAGGCCTACCTGGAGGCCGTCCGTGCCGCCTCCGGCCTCGGCTGGAAGCTTTTCCGGGGCCGCCGCCATGTTGGGCGGGAGGCGTCGCTGCTTCGGCCGCTTCCCGGCCCGGGGCCTACCTCGACTCGCCAACGCCCCGGCCTGGCCTGGGTTGCCCCGCCGTACCTGGGCCCACCTGAGGCGGCGGTGGAGGGCGAGAAGGCCATCCCCCTCCTAGGGGCTCTGTTTTGGGGTCGGACCTGGAGGGGAAAGGCTGGGGGGGGGGCGAGGTAGATTCAGGGTCCTTCCATTTGGGGCAGGAAGGAGGCTGTATTTTGGGGGGTTATGTTTGGGCGGGGGAGGCTTTATTCCTCTTTTTAAAGGCCTTTTGGGGGTATCTTTGGGGTTTTAATGTTCCTTTCCAGACCCCACCATGAATCATGTGGGGTTTTTTTAATGGGGCTGTTTGGGGTTCATTTTTTATGAGTTATTTGTAGTTTCTTCTCATTCTCTGGGGCTGTTTGGGGGTCTTCATGCTCCCTCAAGGGTTGATTCAAATTTCTGTTATGCCTCCCAAAATTGGTTTATTGGGGGGAGGCTCCCCCCTCCCTCAATGGGGTATTTTTTTTTTTTGGGGGGGGGTCTTCTTCAGTTTGCCTTTGCAATTTGTTCCTTCTGGGAGTCAATTGAGAGATTCTTTCCTCCACTCTATGGGGGTCCATTTGGGCGTTGTTGTCTTTCCATCCCTATATAGCAGGGATTCTCAACCTGTGGCCCATGGCACCATATCATGTGGCCACACCTCCACCACACCCAGAAGTGCTGAGGGCGGAGGAAGGGCAAAAGGGCCGTCCGACCCCTGAAGCTGTCTGAGGGAGTGTGACCTGGCCCCCGGCTTTAAAAGGTTGAGAACGCTTGCTATATAGGATCGGTATTGGATTTCTTCCCTCTGTGGGTAACTGCGCCTTAGTTTAGGATCCCACCCTAGAAAGGAGTAACCTTTGC
The DNA here is from genome assembly GCA_030440675.1 of Furcifer pardalis. Lineage (NCBI taxonomy): Eukaryota > Metazoa > Chordata > Lepidosauria > Squamata > Chamaeleonidae > Furcifer > Furcifer pardalis. The sequence goes on along the minus strand of CP126891.1, from coordinate 21,374,547 downwards.
AGTTTTTTGTGCTGAGTAACGAATACAAAATACTGCTTGAGTTACTTTCGTGCATTGATTGACTTCATATTCCTCCTTTGTTCTTATGGGGACAAGGTAACGAGTGCCAGGTGGCAGTTAACTAACCTGACCACCCTGAGGACTAGCGGCTTTGGCGAAGTCCACAGGGAAGGGTGATGGTCCCCAAGTGGATTAAATCTCACTTGAATCTCTCTTGATGGAGGGCAGCAGCTTCATCCGGAATGCTGTTTAGCTTCCCACCAAAGTGGTCCCTATTTATCTACTTGCAATTGCTTGCTTTCACACTGCTGGGTTGGCAGGAGCTGGGAGCTCACTCGGGCGCGTTTTACATCCACTTCCAGGTGCTGCAAGGGTGGTGTGGGCTGGATGAATTGGTGTCAGGGGCCAGATCTGGCCCCCAGGCTGTAGTTTGGGCACCCCTGGTTTAAGCAGAGAAAATGGCAGCTTAAAAAACTATCTCGTCCTGTTGCAAAACAGATTGCAAGGCACGTTTTACTTCCATTTCCGGTGGGAGGAACCCCGTGACCGGCCCATGGCCTGAAAAGTTTAGGCACCCCTGCTTTAGACTAAAAAAAATAAATACAGATTTCGAGCACAGAGCATTTCTTACTAAAGATGAAACGGGCTGGGTCAGGAGTGACCTAGATGCCTGCCTCATCCATTAGTGGGGGGAAAGAGAGAGAATAAGAGACTGGGGGTGAGGGGAGCATAAAATCTTTCCTTCCCGTTAGGTATATTGTTGTCTGCAGGGAGAAAATCCACACTCTGTTGCTTGTAAGCAAGACGTCTTGAATTCAAAAATTGGCCACAGTGTGGGGGCCACTTAGAGTTGGCCAGTTGCCTTCGACCCACCCTTGCCTTGATTACGCTCATTGTTTCATATTTTTACCTGCCTTGAACTTGAGTTCCTGCGAAGGTTGATTCCATAATCCCTCTCTTGGTGGGTCATTCTTCAGTCCTCAACAGTTTGGCTTCCTGGCAAAAGGAGAGTTCGGGTTTATATCGGGACAGTGAGGTTGGCGCATTGCCCGGCTGTGCGTCTCTGTTGAGGTGGAAGAGCCCCATAATCAAGACAGAACCTGTTCGGTCATCTGCTAGACCCATGATGGTGAACCTTGGCACTCCAGGCGTTCTTGGGCTTCAGTTCCCAGAAGGCCAAGTCTGTGAATCCACACGGATGGCCACTCTGGGTCCTCCAGGTGTTCTTGGATTTGTGTGGATTCACAGAGACTTGGCCTTCTGGGAATTAAAGTCCAAGAACACCTGGAGTGCCAAGGTTCACCATCACGTCAATTCATCCGGCCCACACCTTGTTCATCGCTCCCGGAAGCGGAAGTGAAACGCACCCATAAGGGTGCATTTTACTTCCGCTTCCAAGAGCGACGAGGGTGTGTGTGGGCCAGATGAATTGGTGTTGGAGGCTGGATCTGGCCCACAGGCCATAGTTGGAGGGACCCTTCCCTCCAATCTAGACTCTTTTCTCTGTATTGAGAAGATGGCAGCAGGTAGGAAACGGACTTTGGGTCTATCTGTGCAGTTTGCACAGGCCCGATCCCTTGTTTTCATCGCAAGCCACATGTGGCACACTTCTAATCCGATACCCATCTTTCCAGTGATGGCATACACCAGGAACTGTCTCTCCTGCACCCAGCTGTTAGAGCTGTTTAGCAAAGCCGCATGCATGTCCGAATCCTTTGGAATTTGCCCTCTTCTTTAGACGGGATCTTTAGGGCGGGAGAATCCGGGTCTGTAATTTTATCCCAAAATAAGCATCTTTCTCCTGCGCAGCTGCTGCCTCGCGTAGCATGCTTTCAAAGCAAAGCCAGTCGGATGCACGGAACCGGGTTTACCCCCTGTTTTTCTAGGCTGCAATCTTTTTTGAGTGGGTTGGCTTCCAAACCTCGCTGCCAAGTGTTGGCTGTTGGAAATTAAAACCTGGCATTTCCTCTCTCTCTCTGTATGATTTCTGCTGCTGAGCCCCAAACCTGGTCCCCTACAACCAGGTGTTCTCAACCTTTTAAAGCCAGGGGCCATTGGGTCACGCTCCCTCAGGCAGCTTCGGGGGCCGGACGGCCATTTTGCCCTTACACCATCACATGGCACCAGGAAGTGTCATGTGGTGGAGGAAGGGCAAAATGGCCGTCCGGCCCTTGAAGCTGTCTGAGGGAACATGACCCAATGGCCCCGGGCTTTAAAAGGTTGAGAACTTCTAGTTTAAGATCTCGATCTAAAGGGGATGAAAATGACTAAAATACTAGTTTAGGACACACAGCAGAATGGTGTCTTTCCAGGAAAATGTTGAGTTTCTTCCACAGGTGTGAGATGTGATTGGGAAAGGGGGTAAAGCCTTCAGATTTATTGTCCTAGAACTAGCCTGTACTTCCGCTCGCCCTGTTCAGATCTGTTTCCTTGTTGCTCATAGCCTAAAATCAGTGCTCGATTTCAACTTCAGTAGCTCCATTGAGTCCATGGCACATTGCCGAGGCTTGGCTGATCCTCTGTGGTTGGGTGGGTCTACCCTGATGGGGAGCAGGAACAGACCTTGGCCTGGCAAGTTTTAGGGAACGTCTCTTTGGGGGAGAAAATGATCCCCCCCCCCAATAGACTTCAGTTTTGGGGGAAACGACCCATTTTGGAGAGGAACTGCCTCCTCTCCTTGTACTGTAGAGGGAAGATAAGAAAGTCATGACTTCCTTTTTTGAATTGTTGGAGGGATTAGTGAGTTAGCAGGTTTGAAATAGTTTCAGTCCTTAAGGAGGAGACCGGGAGGCCCAGGTAACGCCTTGCAGCTTGCTACACAGAATTTAGAAGGGCTTGAGCAGGGGTTCCCAACTTAAGGCCTGTGGGCCGGATCTGGCCGACAGCACCATTTCATGTGCCCCCACCTCTCCAAGGGCACTCGAGAAACAATAGCCACTCCCCTTTGAAGCAGTTGGAACAAAATGGCCACCCCCATCGTGGAGGCAAGGCAAAATGGCCATCTGGCCCTCGAAGCTGACCGAGAGCATGACCCGACCCCCTGGCTTGAAAAGGTTGGGAACGCCTGGGCTTGAGAGGAAACTGGGGAAGATTCAGTGTTTCTTGACGATACGGCCTATCGTTGAGTTCTTCATCCTATTTTTGTTATTGTTTTGCAGGCTACGGCGAAATTAATGGCAACGTCGGGGAGCGGGACCCCATTTCTAGGCTCGCCAATGGCAACCAGACCTCTGGAGAGGCTAACCTGACCATCAAACCCAAGGGCGGCCCGTTTGGGAAACCGGGATTGAAGTCCAAGAACTTCGTCTCGAAAGCCGCCATGGACAAAAAACCGGAGAAATATTATGAAAGCAAACGAGAGCTTTCCGACAAGCCGGAGGGGCTCTCGATCCCAAATGGCGTGGTCACAAACAACGCCGGCTACATCACCAACGGCTACATCGGCAAAGGACCGGACAATGACGGCAGTGGCTCCGAGAGTGGCTACACGACGCCCAAGAAGCGGAAGGGCCGGCGCAACAGCACCAAAGGTAGCGAAAACTTGAACTTGGTGCAGGAGAAGATGGTGTCGCAGGAACCGGCCGCCGTCACCCCGGCCTTGAAGCAGGAACCGGAGAGTCTCAAACCCGAGAGCGGTGGCAGCCGAACTGATGGCCTGAAGCCTGCGTGGAAGTGCGAGCCGGGGTTTTTAGGAGCGGGACGCGGCAAGCCAGGCCTCGGGGAACCGCCGCGGAAGAACTCGGATGGCAAGATCGGGCCGGCTGGGAAGAAGTTTGAGGAGCGGCCCAAGGGGAAACCTGCGTCTTCTTCCGCTGCCTCGAAAGAGGATTCGTGGACTCTCTTTAAGCCGCCCCCGGTGTTCCCCGTGGATAACAGCAGCGCGAAAATTGTGCCGAAGATCAGCTACGCCAGCAAAGTGAAGGAGAACTTGAACAAAGCCGCTCAGAACCCGTCGTTATCGTCATCTTCGTCGTCCTCGTCTTCCTCCTCGTCTTTGTGTTTATCGTCGGCCACAGACGTCCAGGCCCAGCCCTCCACGCGCCTCTCCCAGGTCCCCATGTCGGCCATGAAATCAGTCACCTCGGCAAACTTTGCCAACGGGCCGGTCCTGGCGGTCGGCGACCGCGGCGTGCCCCAGTCCTTGCTCGTGCCGGCTGGTGGCATCGGCGTCCTTTTAACTCCCGCCGAGTTGGTTTCTCAGGACACCGCCCCGGAACAGCCGAAGTCGAGCCTGTTCGTCTACCCGTCAAATATGCAGGCCCTCCTGAGCGCCCAGGCCGAGCCGGGATTGTTCCAGGCCAACCAACAGAACTTGGGTGACATTTTCCAGAACCAGTGGGGTTTGTCGTTCATCAACGAGCCCAGCGCAGGGCCCGAGACGGGTGCGAGGAAGCCCGCAAACGCTAAAACGGAAGAGGTGGACAGTCCGGCAGCTTTGGCCTCTCGGCGGCCCGAGACGCCTCCGTTGGGGGCTGATCAGCCCGTGTTTCCTAAGGCCTATGAGCTGGACAAGCGGACTAGCCTGGAGCTGCTCAGCGGGGTCGTAAAGCTCGGGACAGCCGGCGAGGGGGGTGGCGGTTTCTTGTTGGATTCGCATCAGCCGCTGCCGCCGCTGCTACCTGGCGGCCCGCGACAGGGCTTGGAGCACAGAGGGCCGCTTGTGTTCCTCGCCAAGGACTATCACGTCGCAGAGAGCCGCCTGGCATCCCCTACGAACAGTTTCTTAGCCTCCGCCAAAGAGCAGCGGCAGCCGAGAGGCCAGGAGTGGAAACAGGGCCCGGGGGATTTTGACCTGGGGGCCGCAGTCCTCTACCACACTCAAGGTAAAGCAAAGAAATACCCATGGTGCATTGCTTCCCCCTTGCCAATGGCTGGCCCCACTGTGGATACCTGTGGATCCGACCCCCCCATTGTCTCCAGACAACACAGCCTGTGGCCGCGGGTGATGGGGGCCAGTATAGTACAGGGGTTTTCAGTCTACTGCTCATGAGCCAGATCTGGCCCACAGCGCCATTTCATGTGGCCCGTGTTACCGCCACCAGCGGAGGCAGACACATTTATGACAGTCGTAAAATGTGCCTGTGGCTGTCGTAAATGTGTTTACGATGGCCATGGAAGTGTTTTACCGCAGCGTTTATGGCAAGCGGAACCACCAGTCCGGCCCACTAAGCTGTTTGAAAGCACGTGGTCCAGCCTGCGGCTTGAAAAGGTTGAGAACCCCTGGTGTAGTAGCTTTGGAATTTACTGCCACCAAGGTCTCTAATAATAATAACAATAATAATAATAATTTTAGCCATTAGACTTCTATCCCTGACCTACAGCCCTTCATGCACTCTTTGGGCGGCTCACGAATTAATTAACCTTTTGTCCCCAATGTGCTGGCTGACCTCGGACGGGTGGGAGAGCCTGAGTCAACCTGGATGCCCGTCAGGAACAAACTCACAACTTTTGGGCTTTCGTAACAGTTTTAACACCTTCACCACCGTGGCTCTATAATGCGTACTTGTAATGTTCTTCTTCGTGCCCTCTGTGAATCCATATGAATGGGTTCACTGTGCATACACTCAGTAAACCCATTCGTGTGGGTTCAGTTCACAGAGACCACGAAGGAGAACTGGATAGAGCGTAGGGGCAGAGAAAGACTCCCTTCCGTCTCCGGCCGCCTGGATTCTATGGCCCCCTGTGAATCCACACGAATGTGTTTACTGCACGTAGTATGTGGAAGTGGAAGCGGGTGCATTTATGACAGCTGTAAAACGCACCCACACATGCGTAAACGTGGTTACATTGGCCATAAATGTACCCGTGGCTGTTGGAAATGCGGAAGCGTCCGCATTTACTTTGGCTTCCGTGGGGCGTGGTCTGGCCCACTCAGCTGTCTGGGGTGTGTGGTCCGGCCCGCAGCATTAAAAGGATGGGAACCCTTGCCCTAGATGACCTGGGCGTAGTAGGCCAGAGTGATTCCTGCCCTCTGGTGCTTCCTTTACGCGGCCTTGGAGTTGTGCTCCCCCCCCCCCATTTGTTGAGAACTCTTCAATACAGCGGAGGTGGCGGAAGCGCCTTCCTTGGGGGGGGGGACTTCTAAGCACATCCCTGGAACAGCTGAGCAGGCACCTACATGGCCATTTTACTTCCTGGTTTGGCGGGAGCGCTTCTGCGCATGCGCGAAAGCGGCCATTTTTACTCCGCAGAAGAGCATCCATACCAAGCCAGGAAGTAAAATGGCCGCTTTTCACTCATGCTCAGAAGTGCCCGTATTTTACTTCCTGGTTTGGCGAGGTCATCGTGGGCCTGATGGGAATGCCTTTGGGGGCCGTATATGGCCCACGGGCCGTAGTTTGGGCATGCCTGTTTTAGAGGGTCCCTTCCCGCCTGACAGTTCTATGAGCTGGACTAGAGATGGGCAGACTCTTCAGCCAAACCACTTAAGGGTGGGGGTGGGGGGCTTTTGTGCCCCCCCCCTCGGGAGTCTGTGTCGGGAGGGCTGTCTCCCATACCTGTAGGAGTCGAAGACGCTGCCATCGACGGTTCTTTCCGCTCCAAGGAGTTGGGGGGGGGGAATGCTGAAGGAATGTCGATGGTTTCTACCTCCAGGCTGTGCTCGGCTAAGCGGATCCTTTCCTTTCCTTCTCCGCTTGTCTCTCCCCACCTCCCCCTCCGTGACGCCGCCCAGGCAGAAGGAAAGCGGGCCGAGATGCTGCGGGTTCAGTTGTGCTTCAGTGGCCAACTGGGTCAGAAGAAAGAGACAAGTTGTGAATTCAGCGCTTTCGGCTGTGTGTGTGTGTGTGTGTGTGTCTGGCTCTCTCTCATTGCCCACCACCCTGTCCCCTAGTGCCGATTTCCCTGCTTCCTCCCAGACAGCTTTGCCTGCAGGGCACGGCGAGGCGTCTTTTTTTTGTCCCGGTGTGGGTCTTTGCCGATTTGACCTATTTACCATTTCAGGGGGCAGGGCAGGGATTCCCTCAACTTCACTTCAATGGAGATCACTGAGGAACACGGGTGGGAAGGCTGGATCCGACCCTTGAGACGTCCACAAATAACGTCACTCAATCCTCCCCCCCCAAGTTCTCCCCAACTCTGAAAAGTTTCCCCCAGGGCTTAATTCGGAGGTTCTCAACCTTTTTTTCAACCGTGGGCCAGACCACGCCCCAGCAGGCAGCTGGGCGGGCCAGACTGGTGTTCCCCTCCCCTGTAACACTACTGTAAAATGCATCTGTGCATAAAATGCACATTTACGACAGCCACAGACTCATTTACAACTGTCATGAATGCATTTATGATGGGCGTAAATGAGTCAGTTGCCGATTCTGGCAGTGGTGGCAGCTGGAGCGAGATTGGGGGACGGATTATTAGGTGCCATGGGCCAGATCCAGACCACAGGATGTAGGTTGAGAACCCTGGCTTAAATCCTGGCCAGAATAATGTTACGCTGAAATATTGTAATAGTTTGGCACCTGGTTCCTTGAGGACTTCTTTGAAATTCAATTTTTTTTTTTTGACAATTGTTTGGAAGGTAGGAACAGATATTTGGAAAACCCACTTCCGTTGCCTTGATTTTTAAAACCAAAGACTAGTAGCTAATTATTTCAGGTTTTGTCCTGTGGGATGTAAATACTTATTTTCCTGTCTTGACTCTCATACATTTTTTTTCTCTCTCTCTCCACAGAAATGGAATCTATTTGTAATTTACAAAAGCAAGGTAAGGATTTGGGATCTCTGCCGCATTGCGTTTCTCGGTCTCAAACCTGTCTCAAAACAAGGAAGTTGTGTGTTGTGGGCGTCAGGTGAACAACCTGAAAGTAGATAAATAGCTACTGCTTTGGCTGGAAAGGTAACGGCATTCCGTGCAGTTGAGTCATGCCTGCCACGTGTCCATGGAAAGGTATGCGGATGCAGACAGTGCTGGCTCTTTGGCTGTAAACGGAGATGAGCACTGAACCCTAGAGTTGGATACGGCTGGCTTTCGACCACGGGAGACCGTTCCTCACCATGGCCAGATCCTTTGTAAAAGATGTTGCAAAATCAATATTAACGGATGAGTTGTCTTCAAGGGCAGTCCCACACAGAAAGCTTTGCAGTAGTCAGTCCTGCAGGTTGCACTGAAGGCTTGGTTGATAGGTAGGTAAAGGTCTCCCTTGCTCGAAAGCCAATCGTATCCAACTCTAGGATTCGGTGCTCATCTTGTGGGAGGCATGACTAGACACTGGAGCGCACAGAACATTGTTACCTTTCCCACCAAAGTGGTACCTGTTTAGTAAAGGTAAAGGTCACCCTTACTCTAAAGCCAGTTGTATCCGACTCTAGGGTTCTGTGCTCATCTGTTTCATAGCCAATGAGCCAGCGCTGTCTGTGTCTGCAGACGTTTCCATGGCCACGTGGCAGGCATGCCTAGACACCGGAGTTCACAGAACGTTGTTACCTTTCTCACTGGTGGTACCTATTTATCTTCTTGCAATTGTGAACTGCTGGGGTGGATGACGGGAGCTGGTTGATAGGTAGATGAGCACAGATGGCACGTCCTGAAGCGCGACCAACATAGCAGCCTCCTCTGCGCGGTAGGAAAGTTTACCGACGGCTCTGTCATTGCGATGCGCATTATCCAGATGTGGGACTCGCCCCCCGCGACGTTAATTGTCTTCTCTCCGCCTTCCTTTCCCAGACCCCAAAAGGATAATCACATACGACGAAGCCATGGATCGCCCGAACCAATGAGAGCAAAGCGGGATGGGGACGGGGCTGCCCGCCAGTACCCGGACTCACCAGTGACCAAGTGCCATCCGCTGGAAGGCGCGTCACGGTGGCAGCCATAGCAGGTCTGGCAGTTTCTATTGCGGCAAAGGAATCTGAACTACAATCGCAGGATTAACACACATACATGCCTATATATATATATATATATATAAATTTTATCCATATACATATATATACAAACACATACACACTCACACATGCGGCTCTGTGAATGTATGTATATATGTGTATATGTTAATTTAGAAATTGGAAAAAATCAGACTTTACAAAAGAAATCGGAAGAGACTCATGTTACATAATTATTTAAACTTCGGTTCTGAAATCTCACCACCACCACCCATCGGCCCTCCCATCGTTCATGCCCTGGTTCCCTCTTTATTTTGGGAGAGATCTATCGATATGTATACGTACACATGCGCAAACATACATGTTTTTGTTTCCTTCTCCAAAACCCCCCCGGCTAAGGCTATGAATTTCTGCCAGCGGCCCTTGATTTCTGGACAATGATAATACATGTGGGGGGTTTTTTAGGGAGTTCAGCTGCTCCCTTGCCCAAAAGGCCAGGACTGTGCTACCATTAATAACACACTAAGCTCAAGTAAAAAGGGGGCGTTTTCGTCCTGTCTTGCAACTTCCCTCTGGCCCAGGGGTGCCCAGACAATGGGCCGGATCCGGCCCCCGATGCTGATTCATCCATCCCCCGTCACTCCCGGAAGTAGAAGTAAAACACACACATCTGTTTTGCTTCCAGGAGTGACGAGGGCGGCGTGGGCCGGATAAATTGGCATCGGGGCTCAAGAGCCAACCTGCAGGCCGTAGTTTGGGAAGCCTGGGTTTAAGCAGAGAAAACGGCCGCCTAAAATTTATCAGATGGCAAGGTGCGTTCTACTTCCGCTTCCGGTGGGAGGAACCCCATGACCGGCCCGCTGAGCATGACCTGTCTACGGCCCAAAAAATTTAGGCACCCATTAGTCTGGCCTATGCGGGTTCTGTCTCTTGCCCAGTTCCATTGTCAAAATCCTACGGGAGAGACGGAAGCAGGGGGGGGGGGGTTGGTCGTCCTGGCACGGCAGTCTTTCCTCTATCGCCCCCAACTTCTTCCGAAGGAGAGGCGGCGGAAATGTGTCTTAAATCATACTGTATGCGAGAGAGTGAGTGAATGTATTTATTGTCTTCTGCCCTCCGTGAGAAACAACGGCGAGAAAAATCACGACCCTCTTTGCTTTCGGTTTTGCTTTCCCGCAGGGACGACGACGACATTGCTTCCCAAAAACTGTTAAGGGGGGGGGGTCCGCTCTAATTCTGAAGCAAAATTTGGGATGGTTATTATTATTTTGGTAATTTTACAGAAGCGTCCAGGGGTGTGTGCTTGCGCCCGCACGTAGGTACTGCCATGCCCACGAGGGAATCATTTTAAAAATTCAAATTCAATTTATTTACAGTCCATGACCAGCATAACAAGAACACAAAAACATAAAAGCCACATCCTAAGCTAGACTGGACCAAGGTAATAAAAGGAAACTATACTACTAAAAACCTGTATACAACAGCAGGCTGCCTATCTGAAAAAAACAATATTACTAAAATCCCTCAATAATTACTAAAACCTAATGTCATGAAAATAAAAAAATGCTAATATTTACAAGAAAAGAAGAGGGATAGCCTCGTTACAAGGATATCTTATGCTCTCTGCCGGAGTTGTAATTTACTAAAACTCAGTATGCCGGTCATGGACTGTAAATAAAGCAGAATTTGAATTGTTAAAAATCCCATTTCTCTAGCTTCAGCCCCTAATCCTGGGAGGAGGCCTCGATCCATTGTTGACTTTATGCCCGGTGTGTGTACGTGCGTCTCAATACACACGCACTGCAATTCTGCTTCCAAATGGGAATTCTGATTTTTAAAACAGGGGTGTAATATACAACTGCTTTATTTCCCTTCTCGCTCCACCCCACCTGAGACTTCCTTTTTAACTAGTCTGGATTTTGGCTCTAAAGGGATGGGATTTTCCTCTCTACCCTTTCGTTAGGATTTCTTTGCTGCCTCTGCTGCCCTATTACTCTTCCGACTAGGTGTGACCCCCTTCCTGTCCCCGATCATAATCTTTGCCCCCCCCCAAAGCCAGGCCTGATACATTCATACTGGGGGTCTTTCACTGACAAATTCTTTTGAGTATCCCGATAACCCACCCCTCTTTTCTTCGTCGTTCAAATAGCTCTTCTGCTATTCTTCCTTTTACCTACCAAAAGCGTAATACATTAATTCTCCCCCTGCGTGGGTCTGCATCACGCATGCGTCGGTCACGCAGATACCAACCGATCAGTGGCCGGTGGAATGTATGGAAATACTGCTAAAGTTTAAACTTGGGCTGGGTAGAATACCTTAAGCCAGGGATTCTCAACCTGCGTGCCAGATGCGGCCTGTGGCGCCATTTCACATGGTTCCCCCAATGCCTCTACCACACACGGAAGTGCCATATGGGCAAAATGGCCGTCCTGCCCCTGAAGCTGCCTGAGGGGGCGTGGCCTGGCCCCTGGCTTTAAAAGGTTGAGAACTCTTGCCTTCAGCATTTCAAGCTGTAACATACACACAGGCCGTTGGCCGTGCAGGTTGGAGATGATGGGAACTGCCGCTTGTATGGCAGTGTCACCATTAGACCATGTCGGCTGGAACGGGTTGAGAGCTGGTTATCATGCGCAGAACTCCCTTTCCTGGGTGCAGGAAGCGCAGCGGACGTCACCCTTCAGAAAGGCATTTCCACCGGTGAACTGCACCGTAGTTTAGTCGTACTGAGCTACCTGTATGGTTCTTGACGCTGCCTTTTTCAAATTGCCTCTTTCGCCACCCATAAAATGGGTCCCAAAGACCTTCTCCTTAAAGGGATGTTGGCTCTCGTCTTCCTTATAGCCAGCGGCTTTTAAAAATCCATAGGTATCATGGGAAAAATAATAATAATCAGAAATTCCCAGCAGATGAAATGGCTCTTGTGAATTTTTGCAGCTTATTGAAGATAATTTCCCCCTCTTTCCTTGGAAACTTGGATTCACTTCTCAAGAGGGCCTTTTGCAGGGGGCGAAAGAGACCTTGAGAGAGGGTAAGGCTCCCCAACCTTTCTCTTCTTTTTGGGGTGCCTTCCTGGTTAGATACGTCGTCCTTTAAAGGCTTTTTATCTAAAACTGCACACCTTGCCCACATTCCAGTTTGCCCCGCGGTCTTAAAGCTTCTTTGACTTATGGCGGCCCCTATCATTTTCTTTACTCAATTAACCGCTTTTTGCTTGCATATAGGGAGCGTCCGTTCTCCAAATACTAATTTGATGTCTTGTTAGGCAGGCGAGGAGTGTTATTTTTCATTTCAAAAGTGATTTCTCTCGAGTGTCTTTCATGGTAAGAGGCAAAGCTACGCAATTGATCTCTGGAGTTCTCAACCTTTTTAAAGCCAGGGGCCATTGGGTCACGCTTGCTCAGACTCTTTGGGGCCCGGACGGCTATTTTGCCCTTCCTCCACCCCATGGCACTTACAGGGGGGGCGGGGGGGCACACATGACATGGTGCTGCGGACTGCATCCGGCCCATAGAGTCCCTGGTTTAATTTAACCCCCCACGCGTTACATCAAAGTTCAAACATGTGGTATAACTTTCGAGTGAGTCCGTGTTAATTTATCTGATCAGTGATCGCTCCCCCCCCCCAAAAAAAAAAAAAAAACTTTTTATGAAATCGTAAATGGGGAACAAAACTTGCGTTTAAAATAAAATCTGGAGGGATTCTGTAGTTTGCATTTTCCTCTACAACTGATAAGAGTGAAATACGGGTTTGTAACCATAACATTTTGGGGGTTATTTTTTCTCCCCCCCCCCCCCGTCTCATCTAGGGCTTCACAAGGGTTGTTAGCATCTACTCTTTCCACGTGTGTGTGTGTTCACACATTTGTGCAAGTAGTAGCTTTGTGTGCTGTTATTTTTTCTAGAAGCCTTTTGCACACTGGGGCTCCATTGAAGTTCACTTGAGTGAGTCAGAGTGAACACTCGTGAAAGCAGGTTTAAAAAACCCTGCCTATGAGGGGGTTTCATTTCGTGTTGCATTACTTGAAGTGACCTTAATCCAATCCAGTGTTCATTTACTTGAAGAAAAACCCTATGAGTTCCAGGAGGCTTGCTCCCTTGCAGATATATTTGTGTATTTTTGGCTTGGCGCATCAGTGTACTTTGAGAAAAATGTACAGCTTTGTGTGTGTGTGTGTGTGTGAGAGAGAGAGAGAGAGAGAAGTAAAAATGTGGGTTAATTTAACGTCCTGATACAGTTTTTGCTGACTCCCTCATTCAAGAATTGAGCTTTTTAAAAAATTGTAATCATGTTGTAGATTACATTTCTTTTAAAAACCTTAGAATTCCCCCCCACCCAAAAAAAATAAGAATAAAATAATTGCGTACCAATGGAAGCATATTTCAATTCCTTCTCTCTTAACAAGTGGATGAATAAATTCAGGCCTTGAGATTTTTTTAAAAAAAAAAAGCTCACCGAGGACATCATTTGTATGCAAGCGGACCATTTGTGTGTGTGTGTGTCTTTGGGAATCTTAAAACACACAGCTAGACTTGCAAACACCCTTCACTCAGTGTCTTAATTTGTGTCTGCGTATGCACGCAATGCTCCTGGAATGCTTGAGGGCCCCCCCATTCCAGTTTGGAACCAAAATGGCATCCCCCCTTTCTTTAAGCTATCTAAGGGCTTCTGATGTTCCTGCCTTTTTGCGTAACACAGCCGAGCCCAAAACAGTGAAGAGGTTAAGAAAATGACAGGGTGGGAAATTGGTGTGTGTGTATGTGTGTGTTTCCTTTTGTTCTCTTCCAAAAATCAGTCTTAATCCTTGCATGAGGCCGGTGGGAGGGTGGGTATAATGCTCCTGTCAGACTTTTCTGCCCTAGACCTTTTTACCTTGCCCCAAAAACCAAGTCCTGGATTTCAGTTCTAGGATGTTTCCTCTTTGCTTCCTTCTCTACGAAGCCGGGAGGGATTCCAGATGTGGCTGTTTGTGCTTTCTGAAGTCTAGGGTCACTGATCACTTGAGAGAAGGCGAAATCTATGCTTTCTCTCCTTCCTCCTGTTTCTATCTAGTAAGTCTTGGGATGAAACCTTGCTAAAAATGCAAGCCCAGCCCAAGTATACGCCTAGTTTGCTGTTTAGCTCTGATTTCTCCAGCTTGGGTTTCAGCCCTTCCCCAGCAATAAAACCCTAAGAATAACCCTCTAAGTCAGTGATGACAAACTTTGGCACTCCACGTGTTCTCGGACTTCAATTCCCAGAAGCCCAAGTCTCTGTGGATCCACACGGATGGGTTTACAGAGACTTGGGCTTTTGGGAATTGAAGTCCACGCAGTAAACCCATTCGTGTGGATTTACAGAGTTGAAGTCCAAGAACACATGCAGTAAACCCATCCGTGTGGATTCACAGAGACTTGGGCTTCTGGGAAGTGAAGTCCAAGAACACGTGGAGTGCCAAGCTTTGCCATCACTGTTTTAGGTGATATTAAGACGGATGGGTGCGCAGAGAGAAAGCTAGAGACTGCGCATGCCTGTGTTTGTGGAAGTCGCTTCAGGCGTCTTCTGCTTGCCATAGAGGACCCCATGGGTGGCTTGATTTAACCGTAAATTGTGTGGAAAATGATTCATGGGTGGGTGGATTTGCAAGCAGTTGGGCTGAAGGCAAGCATTTTGTGGCTTCAGGTTTGTGTGGGAAACATGCTCTGTTTCTCTCCCCCCCCCCCCCGAAATACAAGCTTTCTTGAGCCAGAATGAACAGGGTTTGGGGTTCACGCACAAATTTGGCTAGCAAAAGTGTCCTTCCTGATTTAGATGGCAGTTTCGGCTTTTCACTTCAATTTAATTTTCGCATTTATATACTTTGTTAGGCTTCCCTCCCCTCTTCCCTTTTGGTGAGTCAGTTTGGGCTGGAAAGGGTGGTTATTTCTGGTCCTGGAGAAATGGTTTGTGTGTGTGTGTGTGTGTGTGTGTGTGTGTGTGTGTGTGTGTGTGTGCGTGCAAGTGTGCAAGGGGAAAAAAAGAGTGAAATAAAAGCATCTGAGAGACCACCTCTTTACCCGCTGTCAAAAATGTTCAGCCTGAATTCATATTATTATTATTGCCATCTACAGAAGCCAAATTTCACCTTTGTACTTAATTACTTTCATTTCTGAATTCTTTCCCACGACAGTTTTTAAATGTTTTAAGTTTTTCCCCCGTCCCACCCAAAATCTATTTTATATTTTAATGAAGATGATGAAAATAAAACTAATTTTTTTTGAGAGATGTGTGTAGAACAAAATAAATTAAAGAGATGCGACATGATGTAAATTGTTGAATAAACATTTAAGTTTCCATGTGTCTGTCTGGTGGCATTCATATATATTATGGTTTTGTGTGTGTATGTGTGTGTGTGTGTGTGTGTTTTAAAATATAACTTTGCTTTTTCCTGGAGCTTTCTGGGTATCTTGGTTGGCTTATGCTAGTAAACAGAGGATAATGTTGAATCCTTATGTACCTTGTAACGAAAAAAGCCATCTGTGGCTAATTTGAGGGCACAAATCCGATCTTCCCACTCCGTTCCTGAGCAGCTTAAACATTTGATTTCCACCCAAGGGTGCTTTTATTCAGCCCTGCACAGTGGAAGTAATTACTTATTTTTTTGCTAACGAGGCGCAGGAGACCTCTGTAGTTTTATGTGTGTCTGCCTGCGGAAATAAATTACGCAGTCTAGAGGAAAATAATGGTGGCGGGCGGGCGGGGGCGGTTTAAAGAGATTCGCCTTCCAGGTTTTGTATTTAAAACCCCTTGCAAGTTTCTAGAACTCAAGAACTCAAAAAGGCAGAATTAACTAATGAATAGGCAGTGCTTCAGTTCCAGAGGAAACCTTCATCCTGGTAGGAGACACTGCATCAAGAACAAAAATGGGAATTCTGCTTCGTTTACTGTCTCCACCTGGGGAATTTAAGCCGTGTTTCTGCGAGTGGGGTTGGGGATCTGAGGTTTTAAGAAGGGAAAAAGTCCCCCCACCTCTTTTCCGCTTACGCATCTTGGGGCGATTGGGGGACGGAGTCGAAGAGCGCTCGCCCTGTACAAAGTGCTGTTCCGGACACACATTTCCTTCCAAAGGTGTTTTATTCATTTCTGTGGCAGCCAGGAGGGGATCCCGGGAGGAAGAATTTTATCAACCAGCCTGGGGTTCTAAGAGGACTTCGGGGCCCGCGTTTCGTGGAGCAAGGAGGAGAGAAAGAGGACATCTTGCAGCTTCAGCAGGGTGGATATTTTTTCCCCCACGGGCCGGCCTACTGCTGGACACGCCGGATGGACTGGACTTGGAAGGTCTGGGCGTGGGAGCCCCATTCCCGCCAGTGCTTATAGTCACCGGCATGGTGGTCCGACTCCAAGATGTACTGGTAGCCGCGATAGCCGGGGTACTGGTAACACACCCACCTACAAACAGGGCAGGGAGAGGAGAAGGCTGAGAGGCAGGGCTGGTAATCTATTCTCCGCTTAGGTAGAGCACTACGAATGGCCAGGGAACCACTTGTGGGGCTTAAACAAACACTAGGTCTATCCTTGGAAAAACAAGGGGGGGCACTGAGTTTTGTTTTGATTCAAGGGAGACCCACCCAAGTTGAGCCTAATAGAAAACCCTGGGCCAGAAGCTGTTTAGAGGGACAGTATTTTGGACCAGGGAGTGTTCCCCAACCTTTGGGTCTTGGACTTCAATTCCCAGAAGCCTCAGTTCCCCACTGATCAGCCAGTGGACGGACTGAGGCTTCTGGGAATTTAAGTCCAGAAGCCAAAGGTTGGGGAACGTTGCATGGTATGCCCACACACAGTATGGCTAGCACAAATGATTACTGCTATTTCCACAACATGCATTTAAGAGACACTGTTTGCCACAAATTTTTGGGACTTTCTTTTGGGATTTTCTTACCCTATCTAAGAAACAGATGCATCCCTGAAGAAGTGATCTTGAATCACGAAAGCTTGCACAAAGTTTGATTTTTTTTTATAAAGTGATCCAATAAAGGTACCGCCTTTTTCCTGCATTACTGATACAGCAAAGCAATCACACTTCTATATCACACCATTGGGCTTCGTTTCCTCTCTGGGCGGTTTACAAGTTAATTAGCATTTCCCCCCCCCCTTAACATGCCGGGGGCTCACCTGACCGGTCTTGGAAGGATGGAAGACGCTGAGTCAACCTTATGTCCTGGTCAGCATTAAACTCACAACCTTTTGGTTGCAGAACAGCAGTTTAACCATACAAATGGGTAAATTAAATTAAACCACTGCCAACAGTAATTTGTAAAATATATTACCTTTTGGGGGAGATAAAATACTAAGGTGTAACTTAAGCCTCGTTTAAGCAACAACGTAATAGGCCGTCAACTGATTATCTTTTTCCCAGAGTAACAATATTTTCTGGTTACTTTTAAAACATTTTTAGGAAGCCTTTTGATACAGTGTTTCTTGGGTTTCCTGCTGTTCTCTTAAATCTTCATTTGTTGTTTAAAAGGATTTTTTTAAAATACAAACTAGCAAGCAACTCAACAGCTGCCCAAGGCACAGCCTGTGTTCAAGTCTGGCTTTTAAACGAGGGACATTCCTGGCTCCCGGACGCGCCATTTACTTACGCTCCACTGTAGACCTTCATGGAGCCGACCTCGTTGTTGCCCCACCCCATGGCCTGCAGCGAAGGGTAGTCGTCGTGGATCTCCCACTGCTGCCCCATGAAGTTTTCCTTTTCAAAAAGGGTGACCTTGGATTCTTTGTGGTTCTACAGGGGAGGGAAACGAAGATGTTCGTGGTGAGACCAAGGTCTGGCTTAGAAGCAGCAGCCATTCCCTGGCAGGGTCCTGAACTCCAAGCGACAGGAAGAGATGGGCAAGAGGGTTTTGAGGCATGGGCAGAACGCCTGGCCTGGACCCCCTCCACCCCTGAGGGACTGAGAGAGGCACTTTGGAACAGGGTCCACAGAATAGCTTGTGCGTTGTGGAAATAGAAACAGCCTTGGTAAATGTGTGGCCGGTAAGAGGGCTGGAGAGGGTTTCTGCTTCCCTGTTGGTCTCCCCATGTTTTCAGATATCCCCCTACAGGTAAAGCAACCCTATGCTCGAAAGCCAGTTGTATCCAACACTAGGGTTCAGTGCTCATCTCTGTTTACAGCCAAAGAGCCAGCGCTGTCTGCATCTGCAGTCATTTCTACAGACATGTGGCAGCCATGCCTAGACATGGAACACTGTTTACCTTCCCACTGGAGTGGTACCTCTCTATCTACTTGCAATTTCTGGCTTTCAAATGGCTCGGTTGGCAGGAGCTGGGACCAAGATGGGCACTCTCTCCGTTGTGAAGCACCCAGGTCTCGAACTGCTGTCCTGCCAACCTTCCAGTCATCAAGTTCAGCATCTTAACCACTTCAGCATATAAGTATGAAAATTAAATTAAATTAAACTGAGCCCCTGCGGCCCACAATAAACCATCACAAAGAGGCACAGAAAAGTTCTTCATCCTACGCCTGCCTAGGATTGGGGAAGGGTCATAATTCGGCCACCCCCAGAACCCCACTTAAGCAACGTCTAGGTCTCTCCCCCCACACACACAGTGGCCCTGGGCCCAGAATGGTAAAGGTCACCTTGCTTGAAAACCAATCGTATCCAACTCTAGGGCTCAGTGCTCATCTCTGTATATAGCCGAAGAGCCAGCTCTGTCTGCGTTGGCAGATGTTTCCGTGGTCATGTGGCAGGCATGACTAGGCACCGGCGTGCACCGAACGGGGTTTACCATTCCCACCAAAGTGGTGCCTAGTTATCTACTTCCAGTTCCTTGCTTTCGAACTGCTAGGTTGGCAGGAGGGCCCCGGAACGATTGAGCCGCAAAAGGGAACACTCACGGCAGAGCAGATGGGGCGGAAGGACATCAGCCGCTCCACGTGGTAAGCGTTGCTTCCGCTCCAGGCTTCCCATCGGGGGTATTCGCCACGCTCCAGGATGAACTGCTGCCCACAGAAGTTGGTATGTTCGTAGCCAAACCAGCTGCAAACGGAGAAGGCAGACGAAGTCGGCCGGGGTTACCGGGGGGGGGGGGCAGCCCTCCGGGAGGGCAAAACTGCTACCTGCCCAGTTCCAGGGCTTACAGCCTAGTGGTCTACCCTGCAGGGGTGAGGTGAATGGATGAGCCCATGAGCGCCTGACAAGGGCAACCCTCCAAGAAGTGGCAATCCGGTTGTCATGTGTGTGTTTTTGTGTCACACATGACTCTGGGTTGAAAGGATTTTTCCTTTCATGTCCCCCATTGTGAAACTCTCGGGGAATCGAACCCTGTCCTTCACAGTCTCCAAGCACAGGGCTTTTACACACTGAGCCACCAGGGAGTGAATCCCAACAGAGGCCCCTGGTTCCCCCACACTCTGTTCTCTAGTCACATGGGCTTGCCAGGAGGGGCTTGCAAAAACAGGTAGCCAGACAGCCTTGGTCTCTCTGTTTCCTAGCTTGAGAGCCAGTCGTATCTGACTCTAGGGTTCGGTGCTCATCTCTGTTTACAACCAAAGAGCCAGCGCTGTCTATGTCTGCCTACATTTCCGTGGACATGTGGCAGGCATGACTATAACACTAGAGTGCACAGAACGCTGTTTACCTTCCCACCAAAGTGGTCCCTATTTATCTACTTTGCAATGTCTTGCTTTCGAACTGCTAGGTTGGCAGGAACTGGGGCAGAGACGGGAGTTCACACTGCCGTGCTGTACTCAGGTCTTGAACTCCAACCTTCCAGTCTTCAAGTTCAATGTCTTAACCACTTGAGCCACTGCAGTCCCTGTCACTCTTAGGGGACGTTTATGGGTTTCCTAAGGCAGCCCTTCGCTCGGTTTACTCACGCTCCACTTTCCACCTTGAACGAACGGACGTTGTCAAAGCTGCACTCCATGATGTTTGGGCAGGAGGTGGTAAACTCCATCCGTTTGCCCTGGAAGTTCTCTTGGTCGTAGATGGTCACCTGGAAGGAAAGGTGCAAAGGCCACCCGTTTTCAGCCCATCTTTCCTCAAACCTGGCATCCTCCCAATGGGCAGGACTAAAAAAACCATCATTCCCGGTCTTTAAGCCCATCAAAATGATGGGAACTGTTAAATTCACCCATTGAGAGAGGTGCTGTACTCTACGAAGCTTCTTAGCCTGTACTGTTTTTTTAATACACCCCCCCCCCGGGGACCACCTGGCCTTTAAGTTTCCCACCCTACAAACTCCATGTGCCACCTCACTCCAGATCACAAGAGGGGAGTCTGTCACTTCCTAACCCATCAGTGCCACGGCCACAAGAAAATCCTTCAAGCAGGAGAGAAAATAAGATTGTTATGTCACGACGAGGACCCATAAGCCTCACCTGCCGTAATAAGCTGGTTGGGTCCATTATGTGCTGACAATTAACCTTCAGTACTAGAGAAATGCCTGGACTGCAAATCCCATCTGCCTTAGCCAGCACAAGTAAAAAAATTTTTTTATCATGTCATAGGCACACAAAGGTACTTTCTGGATTGAAAGGGTTTTTGCTGGAGGAACTCCCCTCAGGTGACACCCAAATGAGGCTCCTTTCAGGTCCCCAAGATCTTTTCCTCTCCGAAGTGGTCTCTATTGATCTACTTCCAATGTCTTGCTGTTTAAAACTGCTCGGTTGGCAGGAGCTGGGACAGAGACGGGCGCTCAGACCATTATGCAGTACTCGGGTCTTGAACTGCGGACTTGCCAGCCTCCCAGCTAACAAGGCAAGCTTCTTAACCACCTCGGTTCCAGCCCAAGCAATGAAAAGAGATGACAAGGATTCTCGTGCAAAAATATGCCACTTCTTGGACGTTTTCCACGAGAGATACGGATGGATCTGCCTGGTCCCAAGGGACAGATTGACCCTGGCTGGGGGCCTGAATTTCAAACCTTGAGGACTTACCTTCCATGGTCCGAGTTGTCCTGTCTGGGGGTTGGTTTGAGCCATCTTTGCAGTAGGGATGAATTCTAAATAGGGAGAAAGAGAGAGAGAAAGGAAGGAATTAAATAACAATCTGACTTCTTGACCTCACAGACATGGTTGTTGAAACTGATATGGTCCTTTGGATTCTACCTGTAGAAAACACAGCCTAAGGCCGTGATGGCCAACCTTGGCACTCCAGGTGTTCTTGGACTTCAATTCCCAGAAGCCCAAGTCAACACACCTGCTGATCAGGGCTTCTGGGAAATGAAGTTCAAGAACATCTGGAGTGCCAAGATTGGCCATCACTGGCCCAAGGCAGGCATCTAGCTAAAGGAACTTTCCTGGCTACTCAAAATTGACCGACTGAATTAGTGCAGATGTCCCATTTCCCAAAATGGACAGGGAAACGTGTTTCTCCCCGACTTTTCTCCCTCTCCCTGCACTTCTCCGAGAAGTCAGATTTAGGAACCAAAAAATGGATTGCTGCACACACAACTCATCACACACAGACCAAACTTGTTCCAGAGCCGTCCTCTCGGAGGCTTTTGAACAATTATAATCCCTGAAAATCAATGTAATGAGTTAAGGTACTTCATTGGTGTCAGAAAATGCATGGCAATTTTCAGAAGTCTTTTGCCACTTCTACATTTAGGCTGCAATTCCACCCCAAAAAAATAGCATTCTCCCCAAATTTTGGGATACAGCTTTCAATGGGGTCGGCCAAAATTGCGGTGACAATGGAAATTGTAGCAAAACACATCTGGAGCAAAAGAACGCCTGCGTGAAGAGTCTTACACGTCTCAAAAGCTGGTCTTTTAAAGATATATTTTGCAGTACAACAAAATGATTCTCTATCCCTGGTTTTGCATGTGGACTAGAACCTTGTGTGTTACAAAAAATAACCCTCTTAAAACACTCCTAGCCCTATCTGTATAGATGTGACGGTCTCCTGAAAAGGACTGTGTCGGTATAAGTGTGTGTCTGTTTCTGTGTAGGGATTATTTCCCAATTATTTAATCATTTATTCAGCAATGGTACAAATCGCACTTTCTGCCTTTCAGGCTCCTAAGGCTACACACACAATAAACCTACAACAAAAACTGAACACAAAAACGTCCCCAGCGTGAAAAACGCATCCCAGAGGAATAAAAAACACGCAGTGCAATGGAACTAGCAAAGTCTTCCTTGCTCGAAAGCCAGCCTTATCTTACTCTAGGGTTCGGTGCGCATCTCCATTTACAGCCAAAGAGCCACAGCAAATGTTTCCATGGCCCTGTGGAAAGCATGACTAGAGGCTAGAGCACAGGGAACACTGTAACCTTTCCATCAAAGGGGTACCTACTTTGTAAATGTAAAGGTCGGCCTTGCTCTAATGCCAGTTATATCCAACTCTAGGGTTCAGTGCTCATTGATGTTTATAGCCGAAGAGCCCATGCTATCCATGGACATGTGGCAGGCATGCCTAGTTATCTAATAGCATGCTTATTTATCTAATTGCAATTTTTTAGCAGGTTGGCTGGTGGAAGAAGGCGGCAGTGATCTTTGCTGCCTGCCTGAACTGTGAAAGAGGGGGGGGGGGAGTGAGCGACCTAACTCTCCAGGGCCAGAGGAGGTGTAACTCACAAGCCTTTCTCCAGAAAGCCCACCCGCTGAGTCCGAAGCCCTGGGCCAGGGGGACCCTATGAAGGCTGTGCTAGCTGAGCTCCCTTCTCCTGCCTGAGTCCAGACCGGTGGGGCTACACGACCTGCTCTCACCTCGCTCGCTGAATGCTGACAGTTCCTCCATAGGCTGCTGCCTCCCAGGGCTGCCTCTCCCGGCTTATATAGCGCCCCTGCCCGGAGAAGCCCTGGCCAGCGTTTGAGCTAGAGTCAGCACGATGCATTCTCTGCCATTGTGTCTCTCTTGATCCCAGGAGATTTCAGTCCCTCGCCTCTGCCGTCCAAGTCACATTCTTGGCTGAGAATGAATCCAAATATCCCCTCAGCTCCCACACACTGGGGAGGGGGTGGGTGGGTGGGTTTGGAGGGTTGCGTGTAGGAATGTTGGATTGCCCCCCTACGACCCACAGGTGGTGGTGGTGGCGACGATGGCGTTTCTTTCCACACACACTCTGTCCTTTCTGACCATTTTCACTCTGGCCTTAACCCTGGGGTGGAGATAAAGGGGGGAGAGGGAGAGAGCCCATCTGTCTGGCCAGGTTATCCTGCTAGGGTCATGATGGCGAACCTTGGCACTCCAGCTGTTCTTGGAGTTCAATTCCCAGAAGCCCAAGTCCCTGTGAATCCACATGTACGTGTAGTAAATCCATTCCTGTGGCTTCACAGAGTACTGGGCATTACAGTGCTATAGTAATAGAGTAGACCCAATTGCCACTGACTCAACTCCAAGTGTCAGGCTGCGGTTAACTCACCTGACCACCCTGAGAACTAGCAGCCTTGGGCGGAGAAGTCCACAGGGAAGGAAGGGTGAGGGTCCCCAAGGTCCTCAGTCCTTTTGGGCACACAAAGTCCTCCTCAGCTTCAGGCCAGGATGGATGAAGCGGCTGCCCTCCATCAAGAGGGATCCAAATGGGATTAAATCCACTTGGGGACCATCACCCTTCCCTGGGGACTTCAGCACCCAAGGCCTTTAGTCCTCAGGGTGGTCAGGTTAGTTAATTGACTCCTAATGATCGGCATTGAGTTGCTGGCAGTAGAGTCTACTCTACTGTATTACCATAGCAGGATAACCTGGCCAGACTTTCGGGGCAACTGGACCCAATTAAACCACGAAGATTCAGGAGGGGGGCAACAGCCGTGAAGTTTGTAACTTTTCCTTCAAGGGGGCTCCTCCCAGGCTGTAGGAATCCTTCCATCTCTGGGTCTGGAGCCACTCAGTTTGACCAGCAATTCAAGTCTGGGGGGGGGGGCATGGAGGGGAGATCACAGTGGGATCACCCATATTTTCTTGCCCATATGCAGATTTGGGAGGGCCATAATAATAATAATTGTGTGTCAGAAATTATTCTGGGTTGAAAGGATTTTTGCTGGAGAAACTCCACTCAGGGGATGCCAGAATGAGGCTCCTTTCAGGTCCCCAAGAGCTGTGACAGAGACGGGTGCTCAATCCGTCATGCAGTTCCCCGGGTCTCGAACTGCCGACTTGCCAACCTTCCAGATAACAAGGCGAGGTTCTTAACCACTGAGCCGCCACAGCTGGCCTAAATTTGCCCAAGGAAGTGGTGGAGAAGGCCCACTGTGGGCCGTGCCGCGTTTCCCGCTCTGCTGTTAACCTGGCCGACAGGGTCGGTGGTGGCGATGTGGCGTGCCGGCTGCCGGCTCAGCACTTTCCCTGGTGGTCTGAGTGGAGTCTTTTGTGTGTTTTTTTTCCGCAAATAAGCGACGGGGAATTCAACAAAGCGGGCCCAACTGTTCCCGTCACCTCGGCCTGGTCCCAACTGGAGGCTTAACACATTCTGGCAACCCAACGGGAACCCGCTCCCCTGATGAGTGGGAATGGGGGGGGGCTAAAGGTGGTGTGTGCGCGCGCGTCCTTGAGACGGCAATGGGAACCTGAGACACACCTCATCCAGGACCAACTCCACTATGAGACAAGAGGCCAGAGACTCAGGTGGCGAATGCTGGAGCCAAAAGTCCAAAGGGATGCCTGCTATGCCTCCCCCTAAACCAGTAATGGTGAACCTTGGCACTCCAGCTGTTCTTGAGCTTCGATTCCCAGTAAACCCATCCGTGTGGATTCACAGGGACTCGGGCTTCTGGGAATCGAAGCCCAAGAACAGCTGGAGTGCCAAGGCTCACCATCACGGTCCTAAACTGTTCTCAGGAAAGGTAGAGGACGCTGTCATAGAACCACTAAGTTGGAAGGGGGTCTGTGAGGCCATTTAGCACAAACCTCTGCAAAATGCAGGGATCTAAATCAAACCAGATCTGACAGAGGTTGGCTTTCCAATTCTCTTTTTAATGTTCCTCAAGTCTTTCCTCCTAGGGCAGGGAAGTGCCATGTGGTGGAGGAAGGTCAAAATGGCTGTCCGGCCCCAGAAGCTGTCTGAGGTAGCGTGACCTGGGCTTTAAAAAAACTTGAGATTGCCTGTCCTAAGGTTTGGTTTCCAATCCTCTGTTAATTTTCATGGTCCTTCTCTGTACCTGCTTTAATTTGTTTGCCTCTTTCTTGAATAGGATGCTCAGAATTGGACACACAGGACTCAAGATGTGGTCTAACTTGTGCCGAATAGAGGAGGACAAGTACCTCACAGGTTTTGGAAACTTTACTTCTGTTAATGCAGCCTAGAACATGTCACACCAGCAGCAAAACACCAGAGTCCCAATGGAGCACCTTTAACACCAGCATTGTATTTTGTGAACCCCCCCACCCCACCTCCATTTCCCAAGTTGCATGGAGTATATTTTGAGTTGGGGGTTGGTGGTCTCTGATTCTCCCTCTCTCTACAACACATATGGTGTGGGTGGTGGGTGGGTGGGATGCAGGTGGTGGAGTCAGAGCCAATAATTATTACATAATTATTTGCATTTCAATTTACTCTCACTCCGCTGCCTATATCTCACCCCCAAGCCTATGTACTATCTAAATACAAGCTGGCCGGTTGACTCTCTTATACAGAAAGGCCTGTTTAGACTAGGGCTTTGCCAGGGCAAATCCGTTTTTCTTAGCTCTGGCGTGTTTTGATATGTTCTTTCGTGTTCTCAAGGGTGCTGGGCTGGGAGCTGGCTCCTGGTTTTCTCACGGAGTTCTGCTCCTGCACTAGGCTTAGAAAATAAACTCTCTTAGTCCGGACCATTAGCTATCAGAATATGTTCCAGTCTGGGTTTTGAGTTTCCAGAAAGTCCCTTTCATCAACCGAGCCCTTGCGTTGGTCATTGGTAACTATACTGAACCCCTCAGCTTAATCCTGAGATTTTGTTGTTCAGTTGCACAGTCGATTTAGATCCTCTGGGACCCCATGGACCACCGTCCGCCAGGCACTCCTATCCTCCACCATCCCCTCAACTCGCTCAGCGCTGTGGCCATTGTGTCCACAATACCGTCTAGCCATCTCATTCTAGGCCGCCCCCTTCCTCTTTTGCCCTCGACCTTTCCAAGCATCAAGGCTTTATCAAGTGAGTCTTCTCTTCTCATTTGATGTCCAAAGCACTTTAGCTTCATCTTTACTATTTGACCTTCTAAGGAGCAGTTAGGGTTGATTTCTTCTAAGATTGACCTATTTGTTCTCCTCGCTGTCCAGGGGACTCTCAAAACTTTCCTCCAACACCACATCTCAAAGGCATCTATTCTTCTGTGCTCAGCTTTCCTAATGGTCCAGCTCTCACAACCTGAGATAGTCAACTCTTTATTTCGACCGGCCCCTAAATATTCCAAGCCATGCCCGTTCCAAGTTTTAGCGTGGTGAGAAACAGAACCCAGAAAGTGCTACCCTGCTATGTTAATTGCCAAGAGGCAAAGGGAAGTCCTCACAAGCCAGAGAAGCTGCTGCAGTGAGAACAAAATATTTCTGTTCAGGGGCACGGCTCACATCGATTAAAGGAAAGTAACCAGGGAAAGAGGCCTGGAAAACAAGGAATGGTTGAACAAGCAGTGTGTATTTAGGCTGGGCGTTATGATAGCCATTTCACATATTTGAAGGGCTTCCATGCAGAAGAGGGAGACAAACTGCTCTCTTGGGCAGAATTAGAATCAGTGAGTGGAAATTTCAGGGAAAGCAGACTTTTGGCTACAGAGGAAGATAAAACTTCCTAGCTGGGGGAGCTGTTCCGCAGTAAGAAAGGCTCATCTTGGGGCAGCTTGCGATCAACAGTCAAACCTCGAGATAAGAACGATTTGACTTAAGAAACACTCGAGATACATCTGTTAATCTTAGAAAAAATCAGGTTCAATATACAACTTTTTAATAGGATTTTTTTCTGATACAAAATTCAGTGCATTCTTATGGAAAATTGCATTCAATGCATTCCTATGGGAAATTCAAGATAAGAATTGTTCAAGATACAACCAACCTCGAGGAACGAATTAAATTCGTATGTTGAGGTATGACTCTATTTGGTTGGGGTTTCTGAAGCAGAGGTTGGCTGGAAGGTGGGAGGTCAGCAGTTCAATTCCCGAGTACTGCAGGACGGAATGAGCTCCCGTCTTTGTCCCAGCTCCTGCCAACCTAGCAGTTTGAAGGCAAGAAATTGCAAGTAGATAAATAGGGACTACTTCGGTGGGAAGGTAAACAGCATTTGTGCACTCTGGTGTCTAGTCATGCCTGCCACATGACCACGGAAACGTGTGCAGAAGCAGACAGAGCTGGCTCTTTGGCTATGAAACAGAGATGAGCACTGAACCCTACAGTCAGATACGACTGACTTTCGAGCAAGGGTGACTTTTACCTTTACAGTCACTGTACATCTTACATTCAGCAGAAAACAGGACAGCTTAGAAAATATTATGAATCTATTGCTCAAAACCTTCAGGAAAAAAATGGAGCCAGACCCCTTGACTGGCTGTGTGGAAAGGATATCTGTGAGTAGAAGAAAGTAACTTCTACTCACTTGTTCATTGTTTTCTCATCCAGATGTGGGTAGAGAACGTGGCTGCAAACGGTGAAATTATCAGGAGAGGAAGGTGAAAAGATTGGAACCGCTCCTGCTTTTAGTTTCAACATAGGTCAAAATGTTTGCAAACAGGATCACACAATTGGACATTAGTCACTGGAACAGACAAAGCAGAAGGAAGTCAAAATAATTAAGATAAATATCGTGCAGTACAACTAAGCAGTTAAATTTACAAAGGCACGCTAAAGACTAGCAAGAGTAGCAGAAGTTTTTTACAGCCTTCTGGAACTTAGTACCTTCTATAATGGATGTTCTGGATTTTAATTCTCATTGGTCCTTGCTGGGTGTTGTAATCCAAAATATCTGGAGACCACCGTGCTCAGAAAAGCCTGGTCCATGTTATCAGTAAAGCACAAATAAGCTGCAGATAAATCTCTTTTTTATAAACACCAGTAAAAAACTGGAGTCTAAGGAGAATGTCCTGTGCCCACTGAGGTTTTAGAAGAAAAATCCAGTGATTCTGGGATATCAGATTGAAGGAAAGGCAATGGAATGTGTGAGTCTTAATCTATTCTAAAACTTGTGATGAATTTTTAGCCCCTGCCAAAATGGTTTTCTACTATATAATATACTGTACTGTATATAAAAAGATGAACTGCGAAAAAAGTGAAGTATTTAGGAGTGGCAATTCACCTTTTAAATAGGCTGAAGCTTGCTTATTGGTTAAGATACTGAACTTGACAACTGGAAGGTCAGCAGGTCGAGACCTGAGATCTGCATGATGGAGTGAGCTTCTGTCTCTGTCCCAGCTCCTGCCAACCTAGCAGTTCAAAAGCAAGAAACTCCAAGGAGATAAATAGGGACCACTTCGGTGGGAAGGTATCTAGTCATGCCTGCCACATGCCCACAGAAACATCAGCAAACGCAGGCAGCGCTGGCTCTTTGGCTATAAACACAGATGAGCACTGAACCCTAGAGTCAACTGAGGGTGACCTTTATCTATAGACCATGGAGGATATCAGGGGCAAAACGTTGCACTCAAATTCACCAAAATATCCTGCCAACGGTCTGTATCTCCATTGCTTTATGTAGCATTTGGCCAAAATAAAGGCTGATGGAGTTTTTGAATAAAAGGCCACAAGAGGGCAGAAATGCTCCTCAAATTGGTGCTTTTCCTACCAGGGGTACAAGTACAGTGTACTGTATTGGTAAGCAGTCTGGCCAAAATGCAGTGCAGTATATTTTTTTCATCAACAACATTACTTGATTAATTATTGACACAAGAGCATTACTCCAGTTTCCAATGACTAATGGATATCCTGTTTTTCTTACTCCCAAAGACAATTTCCCGATTTTTATGGCATTAAGAGTGACAACAGAATACTGTACTTCTAAATATACAAGACCTTCTGTAATACATTGGCCTTTTAGTTCTATAGCTTTTGAAAGATAAAGGTGTAAATAACTATTTTAATAAGTCTTCTCTTTGTCTTAATTGGGGCATGCTCTTTAACAAGGAAAGCCACATCAGCTGGTATGTGCACTGTTTCAGCATTTATAGCAAAACGAAGCACAAATAGATAGAAACAAATGCATTGTTGGCCTACTGAGTTCTAATTTGAGTGCAAACAAAGGGGAGGATAACCATGTTAGGAGGAAATTAATTCCAAATATACACTGGGCTGATACCTTTATTTATTTTATTTTTTTGCCAAAACAGCACAAAAGCTATACAAAGGCATGGACAATGAAGGGCACAATCACCCGCTTTGTTAGGTACTCCAGCAAGCGGGGACCATATGAAACACACAACCAACAGCCTGCTTTTGACATTTTTTTTAATGGCCAAAAGCAAGGCAGGGCCAGCTTTGGCCTCTCCATTTTCACTGGACTGCAGTTCCCATAATCCTTTACTTCTGACCTCTATGGCTAATGGGTCTTGCAGTCTTACAACCTCTGCCAGACTGAGTAATTTCCACCCTAGCTAAAGGTCACCTTTGCTTGAAAGTGAGTTGTCTCCGACTTTAAGGTTCAATGCTCATCTCTGTTTACAGCCAAAGAGCCAGCGCTCTCTGTGTCTGCAGACCTTTCCCTGGTCATGTGGCAGGCATGACTAGACACCGGAGCGCACAGAACGCCGTTCACATTCCCACCGAAGCAGTCCCTATTTATCTCCTTGCAATTTCTGGCTTTTGAACTGCTAGGTTGGCAGGAGCTGTGACG
Source organism: Furcifer pardalis (assembly GCA_030440675.1). Classification (NCBI taxonomy): domain Eukaryota; kingdom Metazoa; phylum Chordata; class Lepidosauria; order Squamata; family Chamaeleonidae; genus Furcifer; species Furcifer pardalis. The sequence continues at coordinate 21,345,041 of CP126891.1, read as the reverse complement.
GAGACAGGAGCTCACTCCGCTGTGCAGGACCCGGGAACTGAACTGCTGACCTGCCGATCTTCCAGTCGTCAAGTTCAGCGTCTTAACCACTAAGCCACTGCAGTCCTCTAATTCCTTGACATCAGTTCTCAACCTTTTTAAGCCAGGGTCCGTTGTCATGCTCCCTCAGACAGCTTTAGGGGCTGGACAGCCATTTTGCCCTCACTCCACCACATGGCACTTCCTGGTGTGGTGGTGGTGGGGGCACATGAAATGGTGCAGTGGGCTGCAACCGGCCCATGGGCCGCAGGTTGAGAATCCCTGATTTACATTAAAGGAAATGCTGAACAACGCTTGCCTTGCTCAAAAGCTTGGCTTGCTTCGGCAAAAAGAAGCGCCAGATTATAGAAATAATCCTAAAAATGATAACGAGTCAGAAAAAGAACAGTCTTCAGAGCAGGCTACCTGAAATCCTAATTAGCAGTGGAATTCCGACACTGGCCGGGGGGTGGATTAGATGCCCTTTGGAGTCATTTCCAGCACCACAGTGCAAGGTTTCTTCAATGCATGTTCTGGGATGTTTCGTCTCATCCTAAAATTCTGCTTGGGTCCAAAATCGACAAAGCCACCTAAAAGGAAAGTCAGCCAGAAACAGCCTCCTTAAGCAAAGCTGTTGGAACACAGGTCCAATTGAAAGCAAAGGTGAAGAAGGGTTTAATGACCGCTAATTGTGGGTTATGCAACCTGCTTACCAAACAGCTATGGAAAAAAAATTCAATCTAAAGCAGAAAACGAGCTTTCTTAACCCTAACTGGGGATTGCCTATGTCAGGAGTTACCAACCTAAGGCCTGTGGGCCGGATCCAGCCCATGATGCCATTTCATGTGGTCCTCCACCCCTCCAAGAGGATTTGAGAAACAAAATGGCTGCCTCTTTGAAGATATTGGGACAAAATGGCCACCCCCATTGTGCAGCCAGGCAAAATGGCCATCCGGCCCTTGAAGCTGACTGAGAGAGCGTGATCCGGCCCCCGGGTTGAAAAAGTTGGGAACCCCTGGCCTATGTGCTGAAATATATCATGCAACCCACAGAATCCTACAAAACTCAGAATTATGGTTTGGATTAAGACAATTGGCTTTACTTTTTAGAGTAGACCTGCCTAGAATTAGGGTGGGGGGTTACTTCTGAGCAGAGAACAGTGAGCAAGTAGCCATGCAAAATGTTGTTTGTCTTGCACAAAACAACAGATAAACTAATTAAGCTTAAATTCCAGCAGGCAACGTTACTAGTTTTGGACTGCAATCCCCAGAATTCCCAAAAAAACAGTAATATTTCCAAGCTCTGGAGAACATTAACTAATTTGTTTTCCCTTCAGAGAATAACACCAGGACAATATGTTCATCAAGGACAAAGTCAACCAGGACACCTAAGAGTGTTTACAGGGTAGTAATAAGCAGTAGTATTACAAGAAGTAACAAGATGAATCCCCAAAGATCAGAATAATTACAGCCTGTTTTTTAATAGGAGGGGAAGTCAGGCTCTTTGACGAGTGCAGTTCAATTACTTCTGAGTAATCCCAAAGAACTGTGGTGTTACTATTAGTACTACAAATAATAGTGGTAACATTACTAATCTTTGAAAGCAAGAAAAATTGCAGCTTTTTTAATAGGAGAAAATGAGTTAGTGTCTAGGGAGCATATTTGTTCTGGATGTGGTGTATTAGCAGTACAGTACAGTATAAAGTGGTAACACTAGAATTAACGTTGTACAGTCACAACCAGTGCAGTATTTTCTGAGATGAAAGTGAGGAGTATGGAAGTGATAGTATTCATTACTAATAGTATTAATCTTAACAAGTCTCTTAAGCTGAGTACTTCATACTTTCAAATGGAAAAGTGAATTATGGGGATCTAACAGGGCTGACTCCTCAGTATGAGGTAGTAACTAGTACCAGTATCAGCACAAGAGTAATAATAAATCTGTGAAGGTCAGAACAGGGGGGAAAAGTGCTGAGGGAAAAGCAAGGCAGTACTTCTGGATTTGCTTACAAGCTACCTACTAGTAGCTATTGCAACATTACTACAGTACTTGTAACAATAATAATCTCTGAAGGTCAGAATAACTTGGTTTTCTGAGGGAGGAAGCATCTACAAGGGCTGACTTCTGAATACTGTATGTGAAAGTGGTGTTAGTATTATTATTACTACTGATTGTACTACTACTGCTAATGCTTTCTGAAGAATAGCAGTTTTTCTCCTGAGGGGAAAAGCCTGTCAGGAAACCTACTAAGGCCAACCTCTGAGTGTGTGGCAGTATTATTACTACTATTGTTTATACTTCCACTACTACTCTCCGAAGAACAGCAACTTTTCTCCTGAGGGTAAAGCCATTCAGGGCACCTACTAGGACAGATGGCTAAGTGTGTGGTAGTGGCAATAGCAACATTACTAGCACCTGTACTGTTACTCCTGATCTCTGAAGGTCTAACAGCAACTTTTCTCCTGAGGGGAAAAGCTTCTCAGGGCAGCTACTAAGGTTGACCTCTGAGTGTGTGGTAGTATTATTGCTACTACTGTTTGTACTTCCATTACTACTCTCTGAAGAACAGCAACATTTCTCCTGAGGGGAAAGCCATTCAGGGCACCTACTAGGACCGAGGGCCAAGTGTGTGGTAGTGGTAATAGCAACTTGTATTACTAGCATTTGTACTGTTACTCCTGAGCTCTGAAGGTTGGAATAGCAACGATTCTCCTGAGTGGAAAGCCACTCAAGGGCACTCACTACTACTAACTTCCAAGTTGTGGCGGTGGCAACTAGGACTACAACACCCATCCCTGCTCTCTGAAGAGAAGAAAATACAACTTCCTTCCCTGAGGGGAAAAGTTGCCTTCCCAGCCAGTGGGGATGAGTAGTAGGGATGATGGTGGTGGCGGGAGGAACCCTGAGGTAAAAAAGTGGCACCTCAGGGTGGCAAGAGAAGGACCCTCCTGAGGGGTTGTTTTGAGGGGCTGTAGGTTCTTCTCCCCCATTTTGGGGCAATGGGAGGTCCTTCTAATCTAAGCTGACTGACTTCCCCCCCCCCAGGATGATTTCCCGCCAAAACCTTTCCCGCTCGGCCGCCCCTGAGGGGAGAAAAAAATGGACATCAGGTCCCAGCCAGGGTCGTCCCCCCCTAAAAAAAATGCATGGATGCTGGAATTTGTTGTCCTCTCCCCTGCTCTTCTCCTCTCCCTTCACGCGCGTGCCGTGGGAATCGTGGCCCCTGAGACACGTGTTTTTTGGGGCATGGCGTGACTGTATGCGTGTGCCCCCTCCCCCCCCGACTTTCAGGGTGTCCCGCCTTGCTCGCGAGGAGGCCCACCGGGGCCAGGCCTCCCCCCCCTTCATCCCCTTCTTTCCTCCTCGACAAGGCCTCCGCCCGGCTTCCCTCCCTCTTTCTTTCCTCCGCCCCGGCGCCCGCCTCCTTCCCCGCCTCCCTTCGCCCGATGCCGGCCCGGGAGGAGCCGCCAGCCCGGAGGCAGCCAGGCCGGGCCTCCCCGGAGCAAGGAAGGAAGAAGGGAAGGAAGAAGGGAAGGTAAAGAAACGGAGAAGCTGAGGCGAGGCCGCCATCGCCTTCCTTTTCCTCAGGAACCGGGCCCGAGGATGATGATGATGAGGAAGGCCTCCCTCCCTCCCTCTTGGGGGGATGAGAGGGTCCCGGGTCTTGAGGGGACGGCCCGAGGGGGTGGGGGGAGAACGGGTTTTAGCGTGCCGTATCGTCTGAACGCCCCGCGCTCCCGTGCCAGGGCGACGCCGGGAAAGGCGAGCCGGTGGGAAATGGAGGGATGAAAAGGAGATGTTTTTGTGAAGGTGGGAAGACGCGTGTCCCGCCCCTTTCGGGTTTTTCCCTCTCCTGCCGTTCGCACGTGCACGGGTGTGGTCGTGTGTGTATGTGTGAGGGGGGGGAGGAGTTGCGTGTCTCGTTTTCTCTCCCCCCTTTTTTTTGGGACTCGGCACGGGTTGTCCTCTCTCCCACTCATGTGTCTTTGCAAGGGTTTACATAGGTCGTGTGAATGGGCAAAGGAGGGAAGAAGAGGAACAGTGTCTTGGTGGAGGTACAACATATCCCATCAGGAGGCGAGGGAGAGGGCAGGGAAGGCCCAGCCTGGGGCTTGTGCAAGAGGGCAGGGAGCCTGAATGGGCACAGTGCACGGGCATGCGTGTGCAAAAATTGTCCTGTTTTTCAACACACACCCTCCCTTGAGATGGGTTTTGTAGTGTGTATGTTAGTCTCTCTCCTGTGTCACCCTTTGGTCGTCAGAAGGTGTGGATCCTGGGTTTAAAACCTCTTCTAGGCAGTGTCAGGGCACACGCAGGTGGCAGCCTGCAGGTCTTGGCAGGTAGGCATTTTGCCAGGTAAAAGCAGGTTTGGGATTTAAAGGTGTACTTGGGTGACACTCGGGTGTACATGCCTCTACTAATGCAGAGTTTACACATGCTCCCCATGCATTAACACAGGGATTCTCAACCTGCGGCCCATGGGCCAGATGTGGCCCACGGCACCATTTCATGTGGCCCACCTCCACCATACCAGGAGGTGGAAGAAGGGCAAAATGGCCATCTGGCCCCCCAAGCTGTCTGAGGGAGCATGACCCAATGGCCCCCCGGCTTTAAAAAGGTTGAGAACTCCTGGATTAACATGTGTACCCTCTGCCTGTCTGTGGAAATAGGACCCTCTTGTACCTACACACCTGGCCCATCCGGTTTCACACTGCTTCTTGGTGTGTTCTGTGTTTAAAGGTGTGTTTTATCTATTGCCTGTGTTGGATTGTGGGGCGTTGTTTGGTTCATGTGGCCAATCTTTGTTTGGTCAGGGAGGCATCAAGATCTCTTTTGTGCCCTCATCCTCCAATTTCCTTCCCAGGTGGACTAGGATATCTTGGGGTTTCTCCACAGGTGTGCTTAGATGTGTCATCTCCCTCTGGATATTTTGGACTACAATCCCCCTCATCCCTAGCAGTTTGAGAACCATGGGAGTTGTAATCCATTATTTTTGAATAGGCACCAGGTTAGGGTAAAATTACTCTACAGTACATAGGGCTAAGTTCCTGCCTTGGATGTTTTATTTTTCTTTCTTTATGCATTCATCTATCTGAAGGGTTTGACTGGGAGGAAAGTCCTAGGTTTAACCGTGGGCTGGCCATTTTGGCTGTGTGCACCTACAATACAGCTACACCACAAGCAGAAGTGTAGCTTCTGTATATGTCTTGATATGCCAAGGTGCTCAGTTTGATGGGTGGTGTACTCCAGGACTTTGGATAGGTGAGACCGGTGCGCATAGCTCTCCATTGAGATGGCTGATATCAGAGGAATGTCGCTTAGGTAAAGGTAAAAGTTGCCCTTGCTCGAAAGTCAGTCATATCTGACTCTAGGGTTCGGTGCTCATCTTTACAGCCAAAGAGCCACTGCCATCTGCCTCTGCAGATGTTTCCATGGACACGTGGCAAGCATACCTCGATGCTGGAGTGCATGGAGCGTGTTTACCTCCCCACCGAAGTGCTACCTATTTATCTACTTGCAATTTCTTGCTTTTGAATTGCTAGGTTGGCAGTGAAATGCCACTTAGTTTATGATAAGTTGCTTTTGTTTTATAGGTAAGGAATAAAATAAAGGAGTAAAGTAAAGGAGTAAGGAGTAAAGGACTGCAGCGGCTCAAGTGGCTAAGATGCTGACTGGAAGGCGGGAGGTTAGCAGTTCAATTCCCAAGTACTGCAGGACAGTATGAGCTCCTGTCTTTGTCCCAGCTCCTGCCAACCTAGCAGTTCGAAAGCAAGAAAGTGCAAGTAGATAAATAGGGACCACTTCTGTGGGAAGGTAAACATCATTCTGTGGACTCCGGTATCTAGTCATGCCTGCCACATGTCCACCGAAACGTCTGCAGAAGCAGACAGCGCTGGGTCTTTGGCTTTGAAACAGAGATGAGCACTGAACCCTAGAGTCAGATACGACTGGCTTTCGAGCACGGGAAACTTAAAGTATCTTTCCTATCCTGCTTCTATGATCCACCCTAGGACAGATTGGCATTAATTTCTAGGATTGCTTTTTCCCCTCTTCCTTCTGATCCCTGTTCTTTTAACACTACAGATCAATGACTAGTTTAAAGCAGAAGAAAATTGTAGACCTGTAATTCGAATAATCTCTAGAGAAATCAACTTTGCCTCGAGGGAATGTTTGGGGAAGTTAAGTTCCCTCAGCATGCTGACACATATAGCTAGTCCTTATGCTATATTTTGCCTTCCTTTTTCCAAGAGATGGTGCATTAAATGGCTTTTCCTTTGCATTTTCGATGAATCAACCATGGAACAGGTTGATTCCTTCAGAATAAAAGTTCACCCATTTGTGGAAATGTACTTTTGTCAGCAAACAAATGTTCTCTTAAACAATCAAGTTAGGCTCATCCTAGAAAACATGAACATCTGCAAATAGTGCACAGGTCAAGTCAGGGTTGCCAGGTCCCTTTAGTCCTGGCATAAGACATAGGTGTGCCTTAACTGATGTGGTTTGTTTGTTACCTTATCACCTCAGGTTGTGCTCCATCACCTCATTGACCTCTAAAGTGTTGTTCTTTTAGTCTGTGTCAAGTGGGCGGAAAGCAGGTTCTTCCTATCTTTTTTCTGTTTGCTTGTCTCTGGTTGACTGGGCTACCTGTCTGGCTCATGCTGAGTCATTACATACCTGGTGTGTTTGTTCATCAGGTGGGCATGGGCGTCGCCCAGGTGCTTGAATGAGAGCAAGCCAGTTCTGGCCACTGCAAAGTGCAGAATATGACTCTTGCAACCAACCTGTCCTTGTCATTTAAGTTTCCCTTCCTCCCATGCAGCTTCTCTCTTGGATTTCTTCAGCAAAGCAAGAAGGCAGTGCCTGTCGTAGAACCAGAACAGGTATTACAAACTAAGCCCAGGAAGATCAGCTGCCAGGGAGGTAGCAGCCTTATCTGTGCCTCCTCAGAGAAGGTGGAGCCGGTATCATAGGCATGTAATAGATGGCAGAGCAGGATGTTACTCTTTGTTGTGGATTTGCTGTAATCTCTCAAGAGATGCTTACAAAAATTGCTGTTAATAAAGATTTTATTTTTATAATTTTGAAACAAGTCAGGAGCTGTTTCTTTGCTCCGGCCGCCTTGGGATGCAAACTGAAATCTGTTCTTGCACCTTGCAAGCTAATCTAATCAAGTCTGCCTAACACCTCCTGTATTGCATCTTAAGCCTGTTTAGGAGGTAAAGATTTAAGGGCCTAACTCCCCCACCTTTTAAAAGAATATTTTTGCTCTATATCCGCCCTGAGGTGGAATTCTGGAGAGCACAAAGCTGCATAGGCTACTTGGTTATGTTTTGAGTTGGCCATAATAAAGTCTTACGGATTATTCCTGTCATGTTTGGGGGTTCTGCAAAGCATGTAGACAAGCATTCCGTTTAAAGATACTGTAAACTAGATTACAAACAAGTGTGTATTTCATTTATAATTATACCATCCCTGAGAAGAAAAGTCTCAAGTCTTTGGTGTCTCATACAACTAACAGGCTGTTCAAAGTGAGTTAGTGAATCAAACTTGTCACAGTTCTCCGAAGACTGGCAGCCCTGTTATCCGTGGCCTCTGGACTTCTGTGTGCAAATGATCTCAAGGCAGAATACCAACAGGACTGCTGGAAGTTTGGTTCTGCCCCAAATATTTTAGCACATTCTCTCCTTGCTGATGCCCCCAAAAATTGCAATCTTTTGAAAGAGCTTCTGTTTCTCTTATCAAGCGATGTGTCTTCTCCCTCCCTCCCCCAACACATTTCTGTGTGGTACAAATGAGCAAGCTCTTTCTGACATGCCCTACATTGCTGTAGATCTGATCCCCTTCCTTTCAATACAGCAAGCAAAAGCGCTCCCAGGCTGAAAAGAGAGGGGACCATTAATTTTAGCTTATACACCTGAGAGAAGTAAGCTTTTTGCCTATGTTTTTCAGAGAGAATTCTGTTTTTCCAACAAGACCCTTTATGAGCAAACAAGAATTAAAGTTCAAAGAAAGCCTTGCTTAGAGGAAGGCCCTTTGGTTTAAAATCTTTGCTTGTTTGTAAAGTTGTACTGACCTCAAGGAAGTTGGAAGTAACCTGGGATTTCATTTCACATGGTTGTCTCCCCCCCCCCCTTGTATAAATAGGTGTATGTTATTAAATTTTAGAATTTGACGTGGGTACTCAAGGTAGTACAGTCAAACCTCGCTTAAAGAGTGACTCGCTTAGCAAAAAACTCATAACGAGCAGGTTTTTGGCTAACCAGTACGACTCGCATAACAAAAATTTTCGCTATGCAAATAAGACTTTCCCTGTGAAAACACTCGCTATGCGAGTTTCCCCCCTAAAAAGCTCATTATGTGAGTTTTTCCATAGGAATTTTCGCTATGCGATTTTGTCTCGCATAGCGAAAAGCTCACTTAGCAAACAATCATGGACTGCAAGTCTCAGAAAGTGCAATGGTACTGCTTTTTCTGAGAAGCATAACCCCCAAATTTTATTGGGTATCCCGCCCTAAATACAGATCTTTTTTGATTTGGCAATTTCAAAAACTCAGTGGTACAAATACTCACTGATCTGGTTACCTCTGTCAAGTAAAAAGTGTCTCCAGGCAATTAGATAAAAGAGCTTTTCTGTAAAACTAAAATACATTTAGAATTTCTTTTTCTCTATAATAATAATTTCATGTCAGATAATACTCTGGGTTGAAAGGATTTTTGCTGGAGAAACTCCACTCAAAGGACGCCTGAATGAGGCTCCTTTCATGTCCTCAAGTTCAGCCCTTGGGTATTGAAACCCAACCTTCCACTCGCCAAGCTCAGCGTCTTTTTCTGTGATAACAAATGACTAATACACTTGTACACAAGGAGTTATTCTGTACAATTGAACCTGTGTGTGTTGTTTTCAGTGCTCTAAATTTGTTCAAAATTATCAGTTTATGTGCATCTGTTTTGACTGCAGGGACACAGCGGTGAACCAAGACTTCAGCACCACTGCTTGTCAGTCTCTAGCCACTGTTGAGCCTGGGTAACTCCCAGCTCCATCTCCCACCATGTTCCACTTGATGAAGAAGGACAAGGATGGCTCCAGAAGGGAAAAGAAAGAGAAGAAGGAGAAAAAGGAACGCATGTCAGCTGCTGAGCTAAAAAGTCTAGAGGAGATGAGCATGCGTCGAGGTTTTTTCAACCTCAACCGGACCTCCAAGAGAGACTCGAGGAATCGCCTGGAGATCTCACACCCCATCCCCATTAAGGTGGCCAGTGGCTCTGACCTCCACCTGACAGATATTGACTCAGACAGCAACCGGGGGAGTATGATCCTGGATTCTGGGCACCTCAGCACAGCTAGCTCCAGCGATGACCTCAAGGTGGACGACACCAACTTCAAGGGCTCTGTGCTTCAGCGGGCGGCCAAGTTTGGTTCTCTGGCCAAGCAGAACTCCCAGATGATTGTCAAAAGGTTCTCCTTCTCGCAGAAAAGCCGGGATGAAAGCACCTCGGAGACCTCCACGCCCTCTGAGCACTCGGCTGCCCCGTCCCCGCAGGTGGAAATGCGGACTCTGGAAACACAGCTAACCAGGCAAGGTGTGATGCTGGGGGCCCCTTCGGCATCCCAGTCAAGGATCAGGCTGCCCGAGGTGGTCAGCAAGAGGTTCCCCGCTGACTTGAAGCTCCCTCTGGTAGTCCCGCCTCAACCCCCCATCCCTAGGCAGTTGGAGCTTCAACGGCGAAACACAGGCGACTTTGGCTTTTCCCTAAGGCGCACTACCATGCTGGACAGGGGTGCTGATGGGCAGGTGTACCGGCGGGTGGTGCATTTTGCCGAACCGGGGGCTGGAACCAAAGACTTGGCCCTTGGCTTGGTTCCGGGTGACCGCCTGGTAGAAATCAATGGGCGCAATGTGGAGAATAAATCCCGGGACGAGATTGTGGAGATGATCCGGCAGTCAGGGGAGACGGTACGCCTCAAAGTGCAGCCCATCTTGGAGCTGAGCGAGCTGAGCCGCTGTTGGTTGAGGAGTGGAGATGGCCTTCACCAAGCAGCCTTTGATGTGAGTAAGCGCCTGGGCTTGGGGATTTAATTGGGAGCCTCATGTGATAGACCAGCCTTCCCTTGTTAGAATCTGTTTTGGCAAACAGACTTCAACTGTCTGGATTCTGGAATGATGAAGGCTACTGGGGGCTGTATTGAAAAGGGGTGTTGATGCACCCATCACATCAGAACTTGGACAAGCTCCCAGAATCCCCCAGACCTCATACCTATGGTGGGGAGATTCTGGGAGCCCTTTTCTTAGTTCTGATCGTGGTAGAATGATCTCAGGCTTCCATATTTCATAGCTGGCCACGGTAAGCTATTACACCCTTTATTGTTGTTTATTATGTATAGCTGAAGAAGACATTAAGTGTTGCAGGTGTGCTGAGAAGTATGGCTTTCCCTCCTCGATGTTGTTGGTGCAGGTAAAAGAGATACTGTAGTTGTCAAAGGAGGTAGCTGTGGAATGAGGAACAGATTCATCAGGCGTCAAAAAGGTGCAGCCAGCAATGAAGGACGCCACTGGTTACCTGGTTCTTTCTTACCTGCCTAGAAATATTGCATTTGTTCATGAAAGCTTCATTTTCTGCTTGAAATGGGACTCAAATGTATTTTTTAATCCTGATTTTATTGGTTGCTATTTTAGAAGGCCAGGTTTGTGAGAACTTCAGTCTAAAGGAGTCTTGTCTGCAAACAGCAGGTTGCAATTGGTGCTGGCTGATATTTATGGTTGGTAGTGAGAGCTGTGAGGAATGCAAAAATAAATCACTTTGTCTGTGTTTATGCCATGGATTTGGATGGAAAATGCTGGGGTGAAAATCAGCCTGGGAGGACCTTTTCCCCCTTCCTTAGGATTTTGCTCTTTTCTGAAATCCCAAAGTCACTTGGGCCCACGTAGCAAGTAAGATTTGAGAAAAAGAAATATTAACAAACTCTTGATGCTTGGAGCATTCTCTGTAGTAGGACTGGGGTAGAGAAAAGGGTGTGTGTTTCCGTGGTCTGCCAAGTGTTCAGTTTGAACAACTTTTCCTATAGTGGTTTTTAACCCCCGCCTTTATTTTATTTGTGAGAGTAGCAAGTTTTGCGCCACCTGATTAATCAGTGGGGACCACTTCGGTGGGCAGGTAACAGCATTCCGTGCATTCCGGTGTCTAGTCATGCCTGCCACATGACCACGGAAACGTTTGCAGAAGCAGACACTCTTTGGCTTTGAAACAGAGATGAGCACTGAACCCTAGAGTCTGATATGACTGGGTGTTGAGCAAGGAAAACCTTTACCTTTATGGAACTGTGCTTGGAACTGGGGAGAGCCTGGCATGAACTGTTTTCTTATTTATGTTTGTGATCTTTGTATTTTTCCGTAGCCCAAATATTTTAAGAAACATTTGTTAAGCCAACCCTTCCTAGAAAAAAGAGAGAGTGTTTCTGGACCCCATTTTGTCCTAAACAGACACTTAAACTTGAGATGAAAGTTTTATGTCTTAAATTTATCAGTACTTTTAATCATGAGCTCAGATTGTACAATGACATTTCTTTTGGAATTGTGGTGGTTGTACTTACTCTGTTATCCTTTCCTTGTCTGTTTCCCCCCCTCTTTTGATTGGTTGCTGAATCTTCATTTTTAATTATCATTTCTGTTCTATCCAGCATGTAATACATAGTTGGTACCATACAGTAGTTAAGCAATGTACGGTTCTTAAACTCTGAGGCTATCTTTTGTTCGTACCATACATTGCTTCTTTCTCCCCTTGTGAAAATATTCTTCAGGGTACAGATTTTCCTGCTACAGGTTTCTGCTCTATTTTAAAAAACAGGAAAGTAGTGGTCTGGTCACGGCTAGTCTGTTGATCCTTCCTGTGAAGCTGTGTGCTTCATGGGAGCATTATCCCAGGGACAAGCCATAAAGACTTTAAGAGTACCTGCAAAGAGGTATAAAAGTAGCAGCATAATAGGTAGGTGACCCATATTCTCCTGGCTAGCAGACTGATAATTTGAGCATGCTTGAGTGTGTATTCTGTAGCACTGGGATCATTTCAAATCTCATCATAATCCCCAGAGACTCCTGGGGAAAATTACCTCATGGTCTGGAGAAAAAGCTCACTGGATCACTGAGAGCAGAGGTCAAATGTACCTGGAACATACACTATGGGTAGCTGGCCCTTGGCTTTCCCGTTCTTCCACTTTTGGTGGATTCTGGCTGGTTCCTTTTAGCGCTAGGACGTGTGTCTGTACGAGCAAGGTTTCAGCATGGAATTTAGCATCCTGCGACTATCTTGGCTATTTTTAAAAAATCTACAGTGCAAATTCCTGAAATACCATGCCTGCTTTTTCTCTCACAGGAAACTGTCAAGCTTTATGAGGTAGAAGCATCTTCTAAGATGCTGTCTAGAAGGACATGATTTATCTGATTTATATCCTGATCCTTCACCCCCCACCACAATACAGGGACTCAAGGCAGCTCCCTGCAATTTTTTTTTAAAAAATGGGTGCTAAGAAGAGCAACAATAAAATCACCTTGAAGCACTATTCAGTGTGCCTCAAGATATCTAGATTTGCAGGCTGTTCCCTTGTTTTCAAGCCAGCACTGTAAGTGCTGTGGTTGTATTCCTCAGTTGCTTAATGAAAGCTATTGTTGCTTCTGTTTGTGTCATGTGGTGGATTAGCTCATTAAACCTGGACTTTACTAACATTTTATGGTTAGTAATGCTTGCTCATTTGAGGGTCTCATGGCTTGAAGGCACCCGGAGAGACCTAAGGCCTTACTTCTTTGTGTGTATTGTCCCATCTGCAGCATTCTCACACTTTCATTGAAGGCCTTATGCATTTCACTTTCCACTGGGTCTGGGAAGAGTGTGTGTGTGAGTCAGTTATGATGAGCTTTATCTTCTTTTCAGTCCTAGCTCTTTTTCTTTCCTAGGGTATGGCAGCTGACAATTAACAGCAGCTACCTTTATAGAGACCCAGATGAGGTCAGCGGCCATACAACAATGTCCAGCACTTGTGGGCATAAGGGTTCCCTGTCTAACAAAGCTGTTGTACAGAGGAAGACACAAGCCCTCATTGTGCAGAGTGACAGAGGAAGAGGAGGAGAAGCAGGCAGAGAACGACCGCACAGAAATACCCTATGCCAGACTGTAAGACAACCTCATAGGGGTAGACACATTACCCTCCAGCTGACTAGGGCGCGTCGTTGTCACGGCCAACAGGCTTCCCTTTGTACTGGTCAAAATCAGGCTCTCGGCGTGGAGCCATTAGTAGTTTTTCCATCTCGTCATTCTATGACCTCTTTGGCAATTCGGCTAGGCTCTTCCATTGTGATTTCTTTTCCTTGTGTGGCAAACTATCACAGGATGTACCATGTGCTAACTTTTAACAAAAAGGCGGACATTTTTTAAAAGGAATAAAATGCCCTTGCCAAGTAATAATAAGCATGTTACGAGACGAGTTGAGCTAGCACAACAGAGAGTCCTGTGGTCCCTTTAATGGCTACTAACGCATTTATAAATGAGTTTATCTTTAATGTACCGTGGGACTCTCAATCAAATTTTCTGTGACAGACGAATCCAGCTGCTACTTCAGGCACTGTTGCTTCTGTTTGAAATCTGGCTATGAGAATAATAATACTGTACCCCAGGTTACAACTGCCTTGGTTTAAGTTTCCTGCAGTTTACAATGGCAAATCCTGTGGAAATGCCATCCTGGTTTACCAAATTTTAATGTATTTTTGTTTTGTTTACAATGATCAATTCAGGACCATTTTTTAATTTTTCACTGCACCCCTATGGATTTTTTGGTTTATAATTTTTTTGTGGTTACAATGGAGGCTGTTGGAACGGACTTCTGTCGTAACCTGTAATTTTACTGTGTGTGTGTTTGGAGTTGGATGGTGGCAAAAAATCCCTTAAGGGTAGGGAAGATTGTGCTGGCTGGAGGGTATTCCAGGAGCTACTGCCAAAAAAAATTAGGACTTCAGGTTGACAGTCAGTGGAAGATAACTGATGGTTGCCTCTTACACACCTTAGTTCTTCAGGTAATTTTAATTGCAGCCTCGGCAAAATGATCTCTTCTGACAAATGTCAAGGAATGACAAGCTAGGAAGCACCTCTGATTTCTTGGGTGGGAGGCTTGCTTCTGTCTAGGCGGCTGGCTTCTAATCGGCAGCTGTTAATCCCATAGCGCCTTCCTGGCTTCTGTCCAGCTCTACTTTCGTTGCCATGCTTAATGGTCTGAAATGAGACCCCCCCACTTCTGGGGGGGGGGGCGATTAGAAAGCCATCTCCCAGCCAGAGGGTATTTTGGCAGGTGTTAAAGGAGCAAAACATCACTAATCTTCTTGTGTTTGGAAAAACTGGGAAGTGGTAAATGAGTGACCTTTGTCTCCCAGTGAGCTTTTGAGCTGGGCAATATTGCTTATGATGTTTTTCTTTATTATCTGAGTCAGATTTATCTTTTTCTCAAGAGTGAGGGGACATAAATGGATTCACAACAAAATTAAGGCATAGATTTTAAAAAGATGCTATTCTTCTGTGCTGTCAAGTTCCTTCTGAAGGACTAATAAATCTTTTCAGAGAATGAGATGTTCAAGGAGTGGCCATTGTCAATCTCAGTATGTTTCTGTGGTCAGTATGGATAAAGGCAAAGGATTGTGGGAGTTGTATTCTGAAATAGATTGACTGTTAAAGTTTTCTGGATCATCATTGTGACTTGATGATCATTGCTAATATGCAATATGATACAAACGGATCTCGAGGCTGCATAAATTTCAGGGGTTTAGAAAGAGAGGTAGTTTTAAACAAGAGGCTTAGTTCTGGAGTCATCATCTTTAGATACTGTACCTGTTGTCATATCTGTTTCTTCTGTTCTATCTCTAGTCTAGTTAGTTTCACAGTAGATCTAGTTAAGCAACTCAGTCATCATTTCACAAAGAATGAGAAAACTTTTTACTGTCCCAACTTCCTTGTTTGTTGTCTTCTGCTATGGTGCAGTTGTGAAACATTAATTAAAAAAAAAGAAGTACATAAAACCTATGTTGATTTATTTCAGAGATAAGTTGCCCTAACCCAGAGAATTGCAACCTTACGGTATTACAGCCAGTAACTTCCACATCCGTACTCGGAAGCAAGCACTGCTGTTTTCAATACAAACTACCGGTTAAATGGCTAATTGGAATGTGTGGGTTGAGGAAACCTCATTCCAGGAAGTAATTAATTAGCTGATATTTCAGGGGAAAGGGCTTGTGATGCAGGACATAGATATAGCTCTAAAGTTAGAAAAGCAGTAGCAACTAGTAAAGAAATAAAGGGATACTTCCAGTGTCTGATCTGTCTTTCCCTGGAGACATTTCCCCATGTGTGTCAGTCACAGATGTGCAGTTTTCTGTCCTTGCCTGAGAAGGGTTGTGACACTCGATTTTTGAATTTATATAATTCTCCCCCCCCTTTTTTTAAACTGCTCTGCCCCTGAGGGCACTAGATTAATCCATATTTCTGTGCTTGGCTGTGCCAAGGGAGAGTTTGGTAGGTGCTTTTCTTCAGCCTGCTATCCAATAAAGGGATCAAGGACCTGCAGTTTCCAAGGTCAACTAAAATGGTTGTCCTCCCCCCCCCCCGCTTCCTGTAGTGTCTACCTGTTTGCAGGTCACCACCTGTCCGCTGCTCGACATAATGGATTCTGGCTTGCCTTTCTATTCCCTGCCTCTCCACCACTGGTTTTCCTTCTTGCTGAGATAAGATTTTAAGCATAAAGAGCTTTCAGGCGGCAGGACTCTTGTGTGTCCTTCATATCATGGAAGGTCTCTTCTTTGATCCACCTGTTACTCCTCCTTTTGCTCAAACAGGAATTATGACATCTTAAATTGCAAGTTCTTATTTTCCGCCTTTCAGTTCAGGTGTTTTTCTTAGGAGGAGCCAACCATGTTGTGTAAACTGGATGAGCCGTGGCTAGAGTCCGGGGGGGAGTAGCGTTTGGCTTTACTGGAATTGAAACCAAGCTGCTCCGTTGTACCAATTGCCTTTTTTTTTGAATTAGGAAGAAGTCATGGCAGGCTCCCTGAACAAAACAGTTTCCACTTTTGCTGCTGGAGAAACTGAGAGGGTCCCTGGGACTCTCCCTGGATGTCAAACTGTCTTAAGTACCCATTTGGTAGCAGCATCCTTGGAGGGTCGACTGAGGCGGCTGGCTGTAAATGTGGAACAGCTCACCAAAGAATTTGCAGCTCAGGGGGTGCGACTTTCTGTCCTGGAGGGGCAAATGACCTGCCTGGAAGATACATCAGAGAAGCTTTTGTATACAGAAAAAGAGGGTCATTGGCAGATAAGTGATTAACTTGACAGCTGTGGATGAATGGGGTTGTTTTACAGTGAGTGGACAGTTCTTACTGTGGTTAGGATTTTCCTTCTTTGGAGGACTTTGATAAACTCCCTTGTTCAGGTACGACTTCAACATCTATAACATGCTCAGGTGGGAGGGTTTTTGAGAAGACTGTCTTTTTCGTACACTGGAAGATGCTCTTACATATATTGGTTGCTTTTTCTAATAAGGAAGCCTTTGGAGATGACAAAGCAGCAGATTTTATCCAGAACAATCAAGTGGCAGTAGTACAACCCACATGATGCAGAGAATAAAATCTCATTTGGAGAGAAGCCCTTGCTTGCTGAGCTGCAATGCTTCGCCAGAAAGATTGGCTCTCCAGTGGCTGACTACAAAAATGATTTTTGGTTATGCTCTGAGAAACAGCATAAGGATGTAATAGCTACACAAACAGATGTACTTTACTCTGAGCACACAATGTCAACATTGTTTATGTTTTTTTTTCTTTAAAAGAAAACTTCTTTGTCAGGAAAATCACAGCACTGGATTGACCTCTTGTGTGTCAGCTTGGGTTCTCTGGGGAGAGATTTTTTAGGGAAGGGAGGCAGGTATTGCCATGATTCGTTCAGAAGGAGGGATACCTTCCCATAGAGCAGTGACGGCTAACCTTGGCACTCCAGGTGTTCTTGGACTTCAATGCCCAGAGGCCCAAGTCAAGCACTCCTGCTGATCAGGGCTTCTGGGAATTGAAGTTTGAGAACATCTGGAGTGCCAAGGTTAACCATTACTGCCATAAAGTATGGAATGACCCCATGCTTTTAAAGACATTGAAGGATAGATTTCTGCGCTGTGACGTCTTTCTTCCCAAAGTTCCCATTCAGCAGCCCTGGAATGCAGCTCCTGCTGATTCAAATTAAAAATTGCCCTCCTTGCTTTTTAAAACAGGAAACGATCTGCGTATATTGGAACAGGGCTTGGAATCATGTCCTTTTCTCATGTGCTAGGAAGATTGTGCCTTTGAGGGTGGAGGTTAATACCCTCTGGTTTCCCAGCCCCTTGGTTTAAAATATTGGTGAAAGGACAGAATATGGTGAAGGCATTTGAGCTTAACAGTTGTGTGTTAGTGCAGGCCGATGGGAAAACCAATTGTCTGGTTTGGGGGAAAAAATATTAAGGCTTACCTGATCACATCTACCTCCCCCATCACTTCCTTGTTGCTGTTTTTGTGAGAGGGGAAGGTCCTAATTAGTTTATTGTGAACACAAGTGTAAAGCATAACAGGAAAGAGATGTTGGTTAAAATGATTACTGTAACTGTCAAATAGGTAAAACTCAAAAGGGGGGGGGGAATCACTAAACTTATAACTTTTATGGCAGTGGAATTCTGATAGTTTTTGATACTGAAAGGGTAATTTTCCAGGCTCTGATGAAGGACAGAGATTTCATCTCCCGTTTTTTTTAATGAGTAGAAACTGCATGAAAGTGAAGCTGGGTTTTAGGATGCTTGGTGCAATTGACATTATGATTACATCAGAGGTGCTTTAATATTCACCTCAGTTTAAATCAGACTACATAGATGTTAACTTCTGTTGAACTGTGACTTTCAAAGTCCAAGGTAGCCCCTGGGTATTATAGTCCAGACAAATAAGGTTCTCCAAAGTCTGCTTTAAACCTGACAGTCAGTTTTTTGTTGCAAAACTCTTATCTTGTTCCAGTAAATTGTGTGAGGTTAATGGTGCACCAGCGGGCAAATGCAGGACAGAGAAGATCTCTCAGAGAATCTGTTCCACGTGAAGTTAATGGTAGTCCTCCAAGCATGTGATTTCTGATTTCTGCGCCAGCTGCTCAGTGACTTCCAGATTCTGCATGGCACTGCTACAGAGGCACAATTAGCCAGCAGTGGCCATGGTTTGCTTACCTTGGTGATGTAGGTAATATGCTGGATCCAAATTAAATGAGGCTGAATGTAATTCAGAAGTCAACAGAAGGAGTGTGTGTTACTTCAGTTCCATATGGTTTCGTTAGTGTAGTTGGCATAATAGAAGCTTGAACAGAACATCTTAACTGTGCAAATTTAAAATGTGTTTGTTGAACACAGTGTCCTAGTAACTTTTTGCCTTTCCCTGTTGCTTCATATCTATACAAGACTAGAAGCCTGCCCATAGTCTAGGATGTTGCAATGTTCCTGGGCCATAGTTGATGCCTAAAGATATTGACTTTTGTGGCAAGGGGGCTTTGGAAAGGCAGGGAAAAGGGCTCCGGGCTTAGGCTGCAAATCCTCTCCTCTTTCTGAGCAGGAATGAATGGAATCTGCGGCTGGAGCACAAAACCCTTGAGCTGCCAGTGAGCCAGATGTTTGTGGGGGAGCTGCATGGAAGGAACTGGATTCCAGAGGCTCCACAGGGCAGCTGCAAGGGATGTCATTCTTTGCCTTGCTTGGTTTTCTCCAGCCACTGATTTGTCCCCCACAGAGACATGCTGTATGCAAAGTTTGCCACGTACAGATAAAGCAGGAAGCAGGGCTGTGCGCCAATCTATTAGTGTCCTGCGATTTGAGGGAGATGTTTTGTCTCTGGGGAGTCATCCAGGCACACTCAGTATTTTTCTTGCTTTTGGCTGTTATAGGAGGCCCATAGCTTGGTGGTAACAGACATTTTAGGCTGGCCACGTTATCCTGCTATGGTCATAGAGTAGACTCTACTGCCAGCAACTCAACACCGAGTGTACAGCGATTGTTAACTAACCTAACCACCTTGAGGACTAATGTCCTTGGGTGGTAAAATCTACAGGGAAAGGTAATGGTCCCCAAGTGGATTAAATTCCACTTGAATCCCTCTTGATGGGAGGCAGCAGCTTCATCCATCCTGGCCTGGGGCTGAGGAGAACTTTGTGTGCCCAAAGGGTTCAGGACCAGAAAGTGACTCATGGAACTGGATCAGTGGTACTATGGGTGGCCGCTGCGATGCAGAAGGCAGATGAAAGGCCACTGCATTATATTCTCAGGACAGTCTTTATGGCTGATCACCATGAGGATTGCTAAGATTTGGATTCAGATATGGCAGAAGAAGAAGAAGGTCTTGGGGCATCTCTCAGGGTGTTAGAGTTGGCAAGACAATCTGCTCCTTTGCCTCGAAATCCTACTGTTAAATCAGAAGCAGCAATGCTAGGATAAACAGTGGGCCGACTCCTGGCTCTCTGCTTCCTTGCTCCAACCTGTTCCCCTGATACCATTGGTCACACTTCAGTCTCTCCATGGACGTCTGATTACAGAAATGTGTGGTATTTACAGGAATTATTGCCAGCTTTCTTCTGTGGCTCATTACTACAGCTTCTTGCTTGACCAGCTGTCCTTTGGTAATTCCTTCTTTTAGGAGAGGTTGAGTGAGGTGACTGCTGGGGTTTTGCAAATTGCTAGTTCAAGATCCGAGTGCTGCATGACAGAGTGAGCTCCCTCCTCTGTTGCAGCTCCTGCCAGCCTAGCAGTCCCCCCCCCCCCCGGTGTGGACCTTAGGATCATGTGGCATTCTCACCAAGAGTGAATGGTTCTCCTGACTTGGGAAGGGGGGTGGAGTGAATCCTTCTCATCCAGGGAACAGCACTGATTTTGAGTCCCACTTAAGTGGTGCTATGCTACAAAATGCAAAACGAAAATGCTTTCCTCCTCTGCTGAAATTGATGTGGGTAGACTACACCCACATCAATTTCAGCAGAGGAGGAAAGCATTTTGTGGCAGGAGAACTGAATGCCCCACAAATGAGCCACCGCTGATGCTAGAGAGGGACTTTATCCCAGTGTTGGACAGATGCTGTCCTCAAAAATCATCTTGTGGGGAATTAATTGTCTACTGGCTTTTTGTATCACGTCTGTGGCAGGCAGCAGCCATCTGTCCGACTGACTTCTTCCCTGAAGCAAGGATTTCATCTCTCGCTCTTGCCTCATTTGTGTTTGGTGACTTTGTGCAGAAGGGCACAGTGGGAGGGCGAGAATTAGAAATTGATCGGTCCTCAGCTGATCGGTCCTTTCCCTCCAGCTGAAAGCCAAGCTGATCCATAACAGCTCTGATTGTCATCTGCCTTCTGTTGTAAACATTGCTTGGTGGAAAGTGCAGCTCCCAGCATGCAATGGAGCCTCAGAGGCCCAAGTCATGCTGGGAGATGTAGTTTACCTCATTTTGTAGCTTTGTTTACAATAGGCATGCTTGAAAGGTGAGACAGGGAAGCATGTGTGGCCGCTGTGTCTGCATGCAACATAATTTTGTGTGTGTGTGTGTGTGTGTGTGTGTTCAAAATGCACTTCTCCATAAGGCAAAAATTATTTTTAGTATGATGACTCGCAGAATTTCCAGCTGGCCGGGCGTGTGTTTCTGGGGTTATTGTTCCCAAAACGTTAAGGACCCAAACTCTTGGCATCTGTTTCCAAACATTGGGTTTATCCAGTGGGTTTCTAGGAATGCCTATTAAAAAGGATTACAATTCAACAGTTGCCTTGTGGACGGGAAGAAACATGGAATGATCCCAGCTTAGAGCAGTTTGTAAGACTCCCACAGATTGAAGCTACGTATGTGGAAGGAAAGAGGGAAACTAAAGCCAACTTATTTCTGATTGTTGATGCTTCTCAGTAAGATCTAATGTTGTGGAAGTTTCTGTTGGGCAAAAATCAAGCTGACTTACCTATACCATCATGTGTTCCAGTTTTCATTCATACTATAGAAAATAAAAGATTTTTTTTTTAAAAATTAAGGGACTGCGGTGGCTTAGTAGTTAAG
Organism: Furcifer pardalis; assembly: GCA_030440675.1. Classification (NCBI taxonomy): domain Eukaryota; kingdom Metazoa; phylum Chordata; class Lepidosauria; order Squamata; family Chamaeleonidae; genus Furcifer; species Furcifer pardalis. The sequence continues at coordinate 21,323,920 of CP126891.1, read as the reverse complement.
ACACTGAGCTTGACAACTGGAAGGTTGGCAAGTCAGCAGTTCACGACCTGAGTGTTGCATGATGGAGTGAGCTCCCATCTCTGTCCAAGCTCCTGCCAACCTAGCAGTTTGAAAGGAAAAACCTGCAAGTTGATAAATAGGGACCACTTTGGTGGGAAGGTAAACAGCGTTCCATGCACTCCAGTGTCTAGTCATGCCTGCCATATGTCCAGGGAAACGTTTGCAAATGCAGACAGTACTGGCTGTTTGGCTATAAACAGAAATGAGCACTGAACCCTAGAGTCAGATATGACTGGCTTTCGAGCAAGGGCAACCTTTACTTTTACTATAGCAAAGTAAGCCATAAGGATGGCAGATGCCTCTCTTGTTCAAACACTTCTGTATAGGATATTTCTACTTCTCTGGTGGCTATTAATTTTTTTCCACCAGGCAGTTCTTAACTTGAGTTACATCCCCCCATCCCCAAATTTCATTTCTTTTATTCTGACTTTGCATGTATCAACCAGGAAGGTCAGGAATAGTCCAGGAGATCCCCCGCCCCCGCCCCATTCTTTTGGCTTGCTTAATTGAAAGCGCCACTTGTTCTATTTTGAAAGAGCCCATTCAAACTGCTGATTCTCCTCACCTCTCAAATCTCCATAAGTCCAACTGTAGTTCCAGGGAGAGCTTCTCATGAATTCACCATATGGGAGACACTTGCTTTGGTAAGTTAGTTGTGATTTTGTTTATACATGGCATCTTGCTTAAAACAGAAAGCAGATTGCCTTATGGAGAAAAGTGAACGATACAACACCATGGAGTAAACCAATTAAATGCTACACCTGTTCAGACAGTCAGCAACTGCAGTTAACACATCAAAAGGCAATTATATTTAAATGTCCAACAAAAGCATAATAAAAGCTGCAGGTTGCTAATTACATGTTAGCTTGAATTTTTTTTAAAAAAGTGTTTGCTATGTATCTCAAGGCAGGGAAGGAGGGAAGCTAGCAGTTTTGTGCTGGGCTGGGCTTTCTAGCCCTGGATAATTAGAGAGCCGCCACTATGTCTAAGCATGGCCCACTCCTGGCTCAGAACATCTGTGTGGATTCTGTGTGTGTAGTTGTGTACTTGTGAGTGTCTTTATGAACACCACTTGGAGAGCCTGTTTGTGACATGGATCCACCCTAGAGACAGGAAACAGGAGACTGCTGGGAGGCTCAGATCCTGCTGTTCAGTTTCCTCTGCAGAGCAATGTCTGCATGCTGGAATGCAAGATAAACAGGAAAGGTTGCTGCTGCTGCTGCTGCTGCTGATGATGATGATGATGCCTGTGGGAGTTGCTCCAGAGCCAGACCAGTCTCTGCCCTAACTCCCTGCCACTCCAGACCTTCCAGGAAACAGCATTACAGGCTTTTTTTCTTTTAGAGCTGTTGCAGTTACCAGTAATTCAGGGCTGACTGCAAACAAGAAGCTGAAAATAAGGGAAGGGATACCTTGAGACAACGGAGTGATTGACTTATAGTAGGATTGAGGCACCTGTTGTTCAGCTACTCACAACAGCACTGCTGCTACTTCCCGATCTCTGGCCTCTTCCTGTTGTCTACTTATGTTGGCTGAAAGGGACAGAGAAGACTTCAAGGAAATTAGAAACTAGCAGTGAGCAGTAACTTTACTGCACCTCTAAAAGCAACTTAAATATGTAAACATGTGCAAAACATTTGATGACATTTTAGTGGCATTAAACAATTCTGTATTTTGCCCATGGACTCCATAGATGTGTTTCTTTTTGTATTAGTCAGACAGGTGTATATAAGCATAGCTGTACCCCTCCTAGGAGCATACATCACAGTATTCTGGGTGCATCGTGTGTTGTCCACAGGATAGCACTTTGTGAAAGGAAAGTGATGCTGAAGAAATGTACCAGTGAGGCTTCATCATGGCTGAGATGAGATTTGAACCTTGGCTTCCTAGCTCCAAGTTTCAGGTGTAACTGCACGGAGAAACCTGTAAAAGCAGTAATGTGCAAGTTGTTTTCCTCGCTGCATATGCCTGGGAATGCTTACATGAAACTATGAAAGCTATTGCTCTCTGTGGTGGTGGTGGTAGTAGTAGTAGTAGTAATAATAATAATAATAATAATAATAATTTTGTGTCAGAAATTATTCTGGGTTGAAAGGATCTTTGTGGAAGAAACTCCGCTCAGGGGACGCCCAAATGAAGCTCCTTTCATGTCCCCAAGAGCTGAGACAGAGATGGAGGCTCAGTCCGTCATGCAGTACCCGGCTGTCAAACTGCCAACTTGCCAGCATTCCAGCTAACAAGGTGAGCTTCTTAACCACTGAGCCGCCGCAGCCCCATGGTTCATAGTGATCTGAATTGTGTAGCTGGATCTTTACACTGTGCAATAGAAAATTGGGCATGGCAGTCTTGTCTGCCCCTCTTCTGTGACTGTCACTCCACACCTGCTAAGCCACGTGAAATGGTGTATTCTTTTCACCTTTTCTCTGAGTATTGCTGTTCAATATATCTGGTCCCATTACTCTCCACGAGGTGGCACCAGTAGGCCCCAGTTTATCTGGTTTGAAATACAGTATCTTAAGTTGTGATGATAGCCTATTAAGGCACTTTCTAACATTCCTGTTGTCCAGCATTTGGTAATGCTTTTGCTGTGACTAAGGAAGATCACCCTAGGACAGGTGGGATATACCGGCATAGGAAGGCTTGATTCATGATGGCTGTTGTCAACAGGGCAAGGCAAGGAAAGCTCTTATGTTTTGCTTGAATGGAAGTGTGTTTACTTAAGCTGTCAAACACACAGACAAAATAGAAGCCTAGGAGACACCCTGGAGTCATTAAGTCCATCCCACGATCAAATTAGAAAATTGCTACAAAAAGCATCCTTGAGAGATGGCTATTTGATCTTCGTTGAACACTTCTAATTCTCTGTGTGTGTGTGTGTGAATCCAGTATCTTAAAAGGCAGTCTGTTCCATTAAGAAAACAGCTCTCGTGGTTAGAAGAGCGCTCGCCTTGTTAGCTGGAAGGCTGGCAAGTCGGCAGTTTGAAACCCGGGTACTGAATGATGGATTGAGCCTCCGTCTCTGTCCCAGCTCTTGGGGACATGAAAGGAGCCTCATTTGGGCATTCCTTGAGTGGAGTTTCACCCACAAAAATCCTTTCAACCCAGAATAATTTCTGACATGAAATTATTATTATTATTATTAGTAGAGTTGTAGGTACTATACCTTTTCTGTTCTCATTGTCAGAGCGAAATACCCCAACTACTATCTAGTCAGATTTCATTGTGGAAAGAGCAACCGGGATTGTGTCTGCATAGCTGTGTAGTGGAGGTACACTCGCCTTTTGAGCTCCCTACCTGATGCAGTTTCAAATGTGTTTGACATCTTCAGGAGTCCTAAGGAAAAGGGACAGTTGAGGTGGTGTGTAAAATGCTAAAGGAAAAAGTACTGCAGGTATGATAGACAAGTCTCATTTTATGCAGGTGACTGAATTTTTAAGATGGAGGGAAGGAGATCATGTCAGATAGTCACACTGTGGAACCTGTTTTATTCACCACATTGGCAAAATGGGTGTGTGTTTGTGTTGTCAGAAACGGAGATGAGCACTGAACCCTAGAGTCTGATACGACTGGCTTTCTAGCAAGGGTGACCTTTACCTTGTGTTGCCAAAGTTCTGATAGAGGAGTGAAAGCTGGCTTAAACCACCAGTGGCATGCTGTAGTTGTGATAAGATGTATTTATTAAGCCCTGAGCAAATGCGCATGAGTGGGTCACCATATTGACTTTTGAATTTAATTTGCCAATCCAGTAACTGAAAGAATCCTCCCTCCTCAACAACAATATTTTTACAGTATTTTGCTTACATTTATTAAATGAAAATCTGTGGGCGCTCTGTGGCTGTCTTTTTTTAAAAAATCAATTCCAAAATTAAGGAACCAGGGAAGCAATAGAAAGTGCTTATTCTGGGGGGGGGGGAACCCTCACATTTTTCTCAGCTCTAGTTTCACTAGACAGAAAGAGCCCTTGGTCAAATTGGAAGATAGTCCTTGAAAGAGAGAATCACCAGTGTAATAGCCAAGCGAAATAATAGTATGGCAAATTGGAAAAAGCAATTACAAACTGTGAAAAATGCTTTCTTCAGTACTACATTTGCATGAGAAAGAAAGTCTGTGAGGGGTTGGGTTTTTTTGTTCAGACTTTGCTGAGCTATAAGAGCAAGAGGTTTGACAGTTGACATATCCAAATCTAGGGTTCAGTGCTCAACTCTGTTTACTGCCAGCATTGTCTGCATCTGCAGACGTTTCCGTGGACATGTGGCAGGCATGACTAGACACATGTTTTTCTTCCCACCAAAGTGGTACCTATTGATCTATTTTCAATTTCTTGCTTTCGAACTGCTAGGTTGGCAGGAACTGGGTCAGAGATGAGAGCTCATTCCATCATGCAGTACTCGGGTCTTAGACTGCTGACGTGCCGACCTTCTAGTTCGCAAGTTCAGCATCTTAACCACTTGAGCCACAGCAGTCCCTTATACAAACAGTCCCTATACAGTTTGTATAATGCAAATAGCACCTCCTCTTTGGCTATAGAAACTCAGGCGAGTTGAGAAGGTGTGGGGAGAGATGCGGCTCCACGTAGCTAGGAGGAGACAGAGATCTCTGACAGAGATCTCCTGGCTTGCCCCTTCTCCCTACAACCTTCCTGGATTCCCCGGACCTATTTATAGCAGCTTCTATCAGCGTCTGGGGCATATGAGAACAGAGGCACTCCCCTTTGCCAAGGGAGATGTGACTTTATACAGGCCTCTTGCAGAGACCTGTGGGTGGAGCAGGAAGAGCATGCATGAGACAGCTTGTCTGGTTATTTTGTTTAAGACAGAAAACCAGCAAAAGGTGTTCAACCAGAGAATGCTAGCTTTGCCTTCTGGTGCCTGGGTTGTGCTGCATATCTGATTCAGGGTGCAAATTGTTTTTAAAATCTATCCTTCCTGACGGTTTGGCTCCTACAGTAATGTGTGTGAACTGGACCCTGTTGCAAGCATTAACTTTTGCAGGTTTCCTGACCTTCCCCTATCAATTTCCTGCTGGTTCCTTACCGAGTGTTACTGTTCGGACGACCTTGATGCCTTTGGCTTGTGCTCAATGTGTGCCTTTTATCATCAGCCAGCATCGCCTACTGGTGCTCTGATCAGCCCACAGTAGGTTCAGCTGCATGGTGCGTGCTATGTAATTTGAATTCTCCCTCCTCCCCAGTGAACCCTCTGTACATTTTTTTTGGTGGGGGTTTATTCTTGGTATAACATGTGCTGGTTGCCATGGAAATGGTGGTACATTTTCCATGCAGCTTTGGAGCAGAGTTATACTGTAGTTCTATAAAAGTTAGGCTTGAAAGGGAGATAGGAGGCCATCTTGTTCAACCTCCTCCCTTTGGAAGCTGAATGTCATTCAATTAAAGCATCCTTGAAGAATTCTCTGCCAGCTTTTTGCTGTAAAACTTTGACAGCTCTGATGGAACTTGAGAACTGTCACCTGGAGAGATAGTAATCCCCTCTACTCTATGAAAGCTGGTTTTTATTTCCTTAGTTCAGGGGTTCTCAACCTTTTAAAGCCGGGGGCTGGGTCACACTCCCTCCGATAGCTTTGGGGGCTGGATGGCCGTTTTGCCCTTCTTCTACCACATGGCACTTCTGGGTGTGATGGAGGCGGTGGGGGCCCCCACATGAAATGCCGCCATGAGCTGCAGGTTGAGAATCCCTGTCTTAGTTGCAGAAATAACATGCATTTCCAGCCAGGAGCTCAAGGTGGCATGCATGGTCTTGTTCCCCATTTGTGAGTGAGTGAGAGAGAGAGACAGACAGACAGACAGTCTCATTGAAGTTCATAGCCACGTGGGGATTTGAACCCGGATTTCCCCAGCCTACCGTTCAAGCAATTAAACTATTGATTTTTGTAACATACTTCCCTTCAATCCTCAGGACGGAAACAAAACCACCATCTTTCCCCTGGTGCCTCAGGAGAGTGCAAGCAATTTTTGCAATCCCAGGCTTCTCACGGTGCAAGCCAAGCAGCAAGAGCTGCCAAGGAAACTGAAGACATAACCATAAAATGTCAGGGATTCTGTTTTATTGAAGTAACCAAGCAGTAAAAATGGAAAGATTTTCCTGCTGAAGTCTAGTCTGGGAAGCAAATTGTAATCTGTGCACAGTTAGTGTGTCTGGTTATTCCAGTCCGTTTTGAGCTGGAAGTTGGCCATTTTCCTGGAATTGAACATCCTTGGGCTCTGCTCTTTGCCATCGTCTTTCTAATTGGTTTTGCAACCAGAGCCTTCAAATCAAACTGAAGGAAACCAGATATAGGCTGAATATTAGGAAATACTGCTTAACAGGTAGAGCAGTGGGACAGTGGGACCCATGAGAGGTGTTGAGCACGCCAATGCTGGAAACATTCAAAAGAGAATTGGAAAGCAATCCTCTGTCATATCTACTTTGATTCAGATTTCTGCATTGAGCAGGGGGTTGGACTGGATGACCTCTCAGGCCGCCCCTTCCAGCTCAGTGATTCTATGACTCTAATGTTGTAAATGAGGTGTTGGCAAGCCTGAGGCGTGACTCGGAGAGCAAAGATTTCCTGCTGCATTTGCAGGAGCGCTAACAGCTTGTCTGCCAGAGAACCGCATCATTTCCTCTCCTCTGGCAAGACTTTTCTGGTCTCTTCTTCCTTCTCACACCACCCTCAGCCAACTTGGCCTTCCCTGTGAGTGGCTGTAGGAGCTCTGGTTGCTGGTGGTGGCTGAGACGAGGGGGCAGCTGGGCAGCAGCAAGAAAGATCCCCCTCCGTTCAGCTCCCCCTCCTGCCAGCTTTACATTCTTGGGTCTATATTTAGGCAGCCTGTATCAGCTCAGCTGTCCCTCTGCCTGCCGTTGCGTAGAGAAGGGACACTTGGTTTTCCGTACCACGTTTTGCTCCCTCGCTCTTTTCCCCAACGGAAGCTGTGCCGGAGCCCGCCGCCTTCAGTTAGGCCACTCTGGCCTCTCCCAACGCTTGGTAAGATTGTCCCCACTCCCACAGGCATTGGTAATGATAGCTTAGCTCATGGCAGTAGTAGGGGTCAAGAGGAATGTGGGTGTGGGGCGGGAGGGTGTGTTGCCACTTTGAAAAACCAGACAAGCTGGCCACTATTGTTACCCCTCCTCTATTTATAGTTCCTTCACTCTGAACAGGGAGTTTGTAAAAGGCTCTGCTGTGGCTGTTTCCCAGCCATTGGTTTTGCTGTGGGAGATGGTTTATCCCTGGTAGGAATGGAATGGGGCAGGTTGGGGGGTGCGTGGGTGTCTTCTTTCTACCCTGGGTGGTTGCTTTGCTCTGAATGATGTACTAGGAGTGTGGTCTGGGGAGTCAGGGTGATGAGGAACTTAACCAGCCAAGAAATTCTAACCTTGACTTGCTTATAACCACTAGAACAGCCTCTAAAAAAACTCATTTGTTTTCTTTTTACTCCCTCTGCTAATCTCTTTCAAAGGCTTGGAGCAATTCCTTGGGTATATACTTCAAGGGTCCGATTGGCACCCAGTGTCAGATTCCTCATGGGGGATGGGGAGAAAGGCAGCATGTGTGTGAGATGGAAGCAGAGGCCATGACAGTGCGTATGTGTGCGCATGCGTGTACTATTTTTTTAGGATTTCCCCTGTTTGGACCAAAAGCAGTGATTAGGGGTGAGGAGAAACTATAATGAAACCAAAGCTTTGGGGTCTTCAGGGTGAGTGGGTGAGAAAGGTATTCTGAAGTTTGAGTTCTCCCTTAGACGACCCCATAACTAGTAGGCTGTGGTGACTCATGTGGTCAGCAGTTTGAGACTGTTTGAGTGCCTGCCTCTGTCCCAGTCCTGCCAACCTAGCAGTTCAAAAGCAAGAAATTGCAAGGAGATCAATAGGGACCACTTGGGTGGGAAAGGTAAACAGCGTCCCATGCACTCCGTTGTCTAGGCATGCCTGCCACATGCTCACGGAAACGTTTGCAAAATGTAGACAGCGCTGGCTCTTCGGTTATAAACAGATGAGCACTGAAATCTAGAGTCGGATACAACTGGCTTTCAAGCAAGGGAGAAGAAAATTAATTTCCAGAAGAAAATTAAACAGAAAGAAAAACAAAAGCTAACTTTGCTAAGCTGTGGGAAAACTGCTCCTTCTTATCACTGAGAGTTTGGACAGTCTCTGTCCCTGGTCAGTTTAAGAACCACAGGCAGGCTTTTGAGAATGAGATAAGCAGTGGCTGAATCAGTGGTAAGGGGCTTCGTTTGTTTCCCCATATAGGCTGCCTAGGCAAGAACGGCAGCGCCTTTCAGCCAGCGATGGGCATTTGAGACGGAATCAGTACCTCAGAATAACTGCTGACTAAAAGATAGCCTGTTTGGCGTGAGGTGTAAAGGAAGGAATGTGCTGTTTCAAAAATAAGCCTCCCCTGGCCTTTAGGATTCGTGGCCTAGGAAGGGTCGAGCATTGAGTCCCATTGTTGCCACAGTTTTCTGACACCATTTCTGTCTTTATTTATTTATAATTCAAACTTGTATAGCCAGCTGCCCCACTTGCCAGAGCAACTCCGGGCAACTCACAAAATTATAAACTCTAAAACTTTAAAAGATACAGAGATTATAAAAGCTTAAAACCATTTAAAACCCATTGCTAAAAATGCCCAATGATTAAAATAAGATAAAATTAAAGCGGCTGTCATTGTATAAGCCAACGAGGGAGGGCTGTTGTGTCATCGGTGCCCCACACCTGCTTCACCAACCGTGTTTTGAGGGCTTTCCTGAAGGGCAGCAGCTCAGTCTGGAGACGTATTTCCATTGGCAAGAGGTTCCATAGGGCCAGAGCAGGTACCGGAAAGGCCCTCCTTCTTGTGCCAGAGAGATGAGCCTCTCTGGCTGATGGTACTTTCAAGGCACCTCTTTGGTCTACTGTAGTGGGCCAAGCAGATGATGGGGTGATGCGTTCTCTTAAGTACTGTGGCCCACTACCATGTAGGGCTTTAAAGGTCAGTCTTGCTCTCTTGAGGAGTAGGAAGGCACCTTTTATATATGCAGAGTTGCCTTGGTCTTTGTACATGACGATCATCGTGGTGTTGGTAGCATATTCTTTTGAACGCCTTTATTGCTAGAGATGTTCATTGTGCCAAAGCCTGTTAGCTTGAGTGGCTTGAGAGATGTAATGAAGGAAATCTGTGAAATGAGCTTTAGCACGGGGATTTGAGCATAGCCTACAGCACCTCAGAGGTGGAAGGGGTCCAAAGGCCCTCCTCTCTCTATGTGGAGCTGAGGAGCAAAATTATTCTTATAAGTACTAGATTGCTTTGTGCAGTGGAGGTCTCAGCTAGACCCGAGCAAGCTGTTGGTCTATTTGCGACAAATCCTTAAGTGTTTCTCCCTGAGCAGACTGTTGGTTTATGGGTAACTTATAGCTCTTCGGCTATAAACAGAGATGAGCACCAAACCCTAGAGTCAGATACGACTGGCTTTCAAGAAAGGTTGACCTATAGATTTAGTCAACGATGACAGTAACTAGAGAGTGAGAAATTGTGCCAGTTTTCCCTTCACCAAATACCACCCCAGATATCCTTGGAGTCTAGTTTTGAATGGGATTTAAGTTTCATTCAAAATTCCTCTCTCTTTCCTTGGAAAAGGTGACTCAGTCCTCAGAGCACTTTTCCAAAATGCACATCTGGTGTGAAGGTGACTGTGGTTGTTTCCTTATGCTCCTCCTGCTGCCAAGTTTGTGTGCTGTAATAAGTTGTAATAACAGGCAGCTCAAGATGTCCCCAAGACATCCTGTGTAGGCACTGCAGGTCTCTTCCCTTGCAGGGCTGGTTTTCACTTCCAAAAAAGGAGGTTAGGATGTTCAGCGGAGAACCCAGTGCTTCATTTGTTTTCTTGCTTACTGTGAGCTTTTTCCTTGCAAGGATGGCCAAGTCTACCTTTGAGGACTCCATTGTTCTCATTCAGATCCTGGAACATCTCCCTGCAAGGTTCAGATTGTTTTTCAATCTTTCTTTAAACAGCGCTGAGCTTCCCTAAAATGACCTCCCTTTAACAACTTCTTCCGTGTCTAGGCCAGATGTGAAACTGTCAAAATGAAGGCACCTTTTGGGTGAGTTCATTCTGCAGTTCCTTTCACAACACAAGGTGGCCATTACCAGGGTTTTATGCCAGATTGTGGTTCAAAAATACCACAATCTTTAACTAAAAGAGGAGAATTAAACAAATGAAAAAGAATAACTTTGCTTCAATGCATTTCAATGCAGTTAAGTGTCATTTGGAGAACTTGCAGTCACTACAGGGGGGAAAAGTGCAGTCTGGCAGAATACTGGGTGACATGTTAATGAGAACTGGCATGAGAGTTTTAATTAAAGACCAAGGCATCTGGAATTACAAAAAGCCAAGTTAATTTTGTCATCAATAGACCAGGTGTCCTTACATCACAAGAAGGTGGGTAGCATGGGCCTCTAAGGAGCTGGTTGAAGTTACTATCCTAAGGCTGAATAGCATCTCAGCTTTAGTATCTTGAGGTTCAGATAATGAAGTCCGTATCCAACTTATGAGTGATTATCTGTGGATTTTTGGTTTCCTTGGGGATTACTGGGTTCGTCTCCCATGAGTCTGTGAATCTGGGACATCGAAACCTATATCTACAGACTCTTTTATTTTATTTTCTCTCTGTCTTCTTTCTGTCCCCCTTTCGCCCTCAGTCAGGGTTTCGGGCTTCCAGTTCAGTTGTACGGTTGCAGCCATGGCGTTTTCATCGCGGTTTGCATTCTGGGAGCAAAAGGGAAGTCTTGCTGCTGTTGTGGTTGAGAGCCATCCCCCCCCCACCCCATAGCTTCTTCTTCTTTTTCTCTTTGCACATAAGACACAAGAGCATGTTAGCAAGGATCAGGACCCTGGGTTTTGCCCAGCCCTGGCCGAGGAGGGAGTTGGCTCCAGAATGTCATATGCCATGCTGGAGACCTGTTACGTTTCTATCCTGGGCCGAAATGCCATTCGTCAGTCTTGGGCATCTCCTGGGTAGACCAAAAAACAGACACGGGTCCTTGGGAGAAAAATATGTCCACTCTGAAATATGTCCACCAACTGGAAGCCACTTCCTCCAAGCCCTTTGCAAAGCCAGAGCTTGGGAAACTTACCTTTATTGGGCGGTGAACACCAGAAAATCCTCAAGCCAGCAAAAATGTAACTTTCCCAAACTCTGTCCTCAGCACTTGTTCAGAATAACTTGCCTGAAAAAAATAACTTGCTTACTAACCTCCCATTCTGGGTGTAGCAGATACTGTAAGCCTGGATTTCACAACATAATGGCCCTTAGTGGCTTTGGGCCATCCCAGGGGTTCCCAACCTTTTCAAGCTGGGGGGGGGGGAGGTCACGCTCTCTCAGTCAGCTTTGAAGGCCAGATGGCCATTTTGCCCTGCCTACACGATGGGGGTGGCCATTTTGTCCCAATAGCTTCAAAGGGGGTGTCCATTTTGTTTCTTGAATGCCCTTGGAAGGGTAGCGGGCCAGGTGAAATGGCGCTGTGGGCCAGATTCGGCCTGTGGGCCTTAGGTTGGGAATCCCTGGTCTCCAGTGTGCCTGGTTTCATGCCTCTTATGTTGCTCCTCTTCCAAGTGTTTCCTGTTGGGGCTCACGGACTTAAGGTTGACTTTTTAAAGGGCATTTTAGAGTTAGAAGGGGTTTTGTTCAAATTCTATGCTGTGGTCTTCCTAGTCTTAAAATATCCCCCTTCAAAGGTAACAAAAAGAAATGCACAACAGAACCAATGACACAGGTTGTTGTTTTTTTCATACTAGCCTAACAAGTAACAATAATGAATTAGTCCTAAAATTTAACCTGTCCAGCAAGCTCTGATTTTAGGGCTCCTTAAGTTCCCTTTCAAGAAGCAGAGGTTGTGTTTTCTGGGGGAAATCTGGCTGCCTCCTTAAGGAATAATAAAGGGCTTGAGTCCCTAGGTAAGCCAAGAGTTTGGAAATCCAGGTTTGCAGTCTCTTTGCATGTGATTTTGGGGACCAGCTCTTTGTTCTATAGTCCTCGCTTCAAACCTTTGTCCCCCTGCATGATCTTGAGTGGCAACAGTTCTTCTGTCCTTTGGAATGACCCATTGCTATGAAGTCTGTGTTGTGTCTGTTCACAGTCCTGGTTTGGTGCATTAGTTTCAGTGCCATAGATCTGCCTTGAAATGTACCTTCCCTTCCTGCCTTGCACCTTAAAAGTTTGCTGATTTAGCCCCATCCCCTTTCATACCTGAGCTTGACAGTCCTTTATGAGAGCCTTGGTACAAAGAAGCAGGCTAAGTAACAAAGTGTCTGATTACTGCAAGTATATCAGAGAATAAACAAAATAAAAAGAAGACAAAAAAACATTGTGGCACGTTAAAGACTAACTTTGCTTTTGTGAATCAAGTCCACTTTGTCAGACATCTGAGTGAGGCTTCATAATTGTTTTGTTTTGTTTACTCTCTGGTATATTTGCACAGACTAACGCAGCTACACCTTCAAAAATGATTACCGCAAATTAGCTTTTGCCTGCCAGCCTTGGACGCTGATTACTGCTCCTTCTCCTGTAATGACAACCTTGAGAAAGTAGCTGAACTTCTGTGGGCACCCATGGAATGACATACCTTCCCTTTTCTTCCCTGTGTGCTTCGCACAGAAGGAACGTATTGTTGCATTTCATCCTCAGGCACTCTGTCCAGGATTTTGTGGGCAGCATCCTCCTAACCCCCTGTCTACAGTGCCTGTGAAAACTCCTGTGGTGTTTAGCCCTGTCTGGCATGCGCGCACTGAAAAAGTGTTTTTGTGTGGTTGTCGGTTCTCCCCTCAACCCCAAACTTCCTGAGAATGAAAGTTTTCTTTTTTTCTATTTGATTTCTTCAGGTTAAGGACGAAGACAAACCTCTGGCGGTGAAAAAGAATGAGGAAGGGGCTGTAAGTGCCTCTTGCTTTTGAGCATGCCTGTTCTGTGCTTGGGCTTAACCAAAAAGCCACGGATGAGTTTTTTTTCTGATTTAGGAGCCCAGGTGGTGTAGGGGTTAAACTGCTTTACAGGCAGCCGAAAGGTTGTGAGTTTGATCCTGATGGGGGTCAAGGTTGACTCAGCCTTCCATCCTTGAGGTTGGTAAAATGAGTAACCTATCATGTTGGGGGCAAAAAATAATAATGTTAATTATCTTTAAACTGCCCAGAGTGTGCGCTAAGCCCTATGGAGTGGTATATACATGTACAGTAATTGCTATTGTTTGTGTGTGAGAGACAGGGAGTGTCCTTCTAACTGTGTGGATTTTGTTAAAGTCAAACCAAGCAGTCCTTTTAAAAAAAAAAAAAATGCAGGGCATCATTTAGGACAGGGGTTTTCAACCTTTTAAAGCCCCAGGCTGGACCAGGCCCCCTCAGACAGTTGAGTGAGCCGGACTGGTGGTTCCCCTCACCATAAATGCTGCCATAAAACATGTCTGCCGTTGTCGCAGGCCCATTTACGGCTGTCATAAATGCTAAGAAGCTCGCCTTGTTAGCTAGAAGGCTAGCAAGTCAGCAGTTTGAGACCCGGGTACTGCATGACGCCTTGAGTGCCTGTCTCTGTCCCAGCTCCTGCCAACCTAGCAGATCGAAAGCAAGGAATTGCAAGTAGATAAATAGGGGCGACTTGGGTGGGAAATGATCTTGGGGACATGAAAGGAGCCTCATTCGGGCATCCCCTGAGCAGAGTTTCTCCAGCAAAAATCACACAAAGAGATACATATGCCTGGGCATGACCTCTGGGGAAAACCTAAGGTTAAGCAATGTCTCTTGCCACAAAATGGTGGGTGTCACAGTAGGCCATGCCAGGTGGAGGTTGAGTGCTGGTCAGGGCTTAATCTGGGTCACTTGGACTTCCTTTTTAGCCAGTGGAGTGTCTTTATCTTTCCTGCTCCACCTTGCGGTCAGGACAGGAACTTGACTGCTAGGAAGCACATGGGATTCCCGCCAGTCTGCTGATGTTGAGGTGTTAGGAACCTCTTGAGGTGGCTGTTGTAAGAGGTCATAGTAGTTGTACAGGACAGGGCTTAGAAAGCAATGGTTTTGGATTACCATTCCCAAGACTCTCCCCAGCTTCCACCTCCACAGTGGTTAAATTGCAACCAAAAGGTAGTGAGTTCGATCCTGACCAGGAGTCAAGGTTGACTCAGCCTTCCATTCTTCCAAGGTCAGTAAAATTAGTCCTCAGTATGTTGGTGGAAAAATGCTCATGGAATTGCTTTGCTTTGCTTTAGACTAGAGCAGTGATGACAAACCTTGGCACTCCAGGGGTTCTTGGACTTCAATTCTCAGAAGCCCTGATCAGCAGGAGGGATGACTTGGGTTTCTGGGAATTGAAGTCCAAGAACACCTGGAGTGTCAAGGTTTGCCATCCCTTGTAATAGACCAACGCAGAGGGATTTGGGCATCTAATTGAAGAGAACACCCTGCTAGGAAAGGGGTAGAGAGGATATTCTGAAAGGACCACAAGTTCAGAAGAAATGAGAACCAGATTCCTTTGTGCCCTCTTTCCTTCAAGTTTCTTTTCTATTGCTCCTGGGGCCATCAGTGTGTCCTGGCCTTTCCACACATCTAGACCCAGAACTAATTCCCTTGAGACAGTGTGAGTCTTCCTGTGGGGACGTCAACCTGGGGCAGATGTCAACTCCCTGGTTGTCTGAAGGCATGTCCCAGACAGGGTGGGGAAGAAAGGGGAAGAATTGATCTGGTGTTTCAAACAACTTGGTGAGTGGCAAAGTCTTAGGTGGCTGACCAAATTTCCATCTTTTTGTTGTTTAGTCACACAGTCGATTCCGACCCTTTAGTTACCTTTTATTTTGGTAGTGAGGACTTGGGGAGGTGGCACTAGGAAATGCTAAAGAATAAGAAAAAACAGACCTGAAATGAAGGAATATTATGCTCTCCCAGGTTTCCTCTTGGAGTAGAAATCCCCATTTTATGGTTTAAAATTATACACAAAATAATTGGGTACTCTTGAGGGCTCAAGGGGCACGTACAACCTTGAGACTGTACATTTCTGACTCCTGCCTTAATTTTGTTTTGAATGGGGAGATGGTGGTTCCTTGCCTTTTTGTAAAACTTGACAGATGCTTGCATACCTATGTCTGTGACTTTAGCCCGAGGGTGTGAGTGGAGGAAAGGAAGAATCCTCCAAACTTCGAAGCCCAGAACCCCCCCAGCGTCCTGGGAAAGTTAAGAGTCCAGAGCCGCTGTTCAATGGGGACGCCATGCATTCTAGCCAAACTATGAACGGCCCGGAGGGAAAATCCCCAGGGGCTCAACCTGTGTCTGCCAGTGACGATGCCCAGGGCCTGTCACGTAAGAAGATGGCACAGGCGGTGAAGAAAGTGGTGCGGAAGGTGCTTCCTGGAGAGGATCCTGTGGGCGCCAAAGAGCCTCCGAGAGACCTCAAGTCCCCTGAGCTGGTCAAGAAGGAGGAGAAGCCCCCTGCCAAGGTGCCCACCCCTCCCGTGAGGATCCTGTCGCCACCCCCTCGGCCACCCCCTTCAATGCCCTCGAAGCCTGAGCCCCCGCAAGCTGCGCTGAAGGATGATCTCTCGGCAGGGCTGAAAAACCTGATGTCCAGAGGAAGAAGCAAGGAGCACCGGCCCCGATCCCGGCTGTCCGAGAGGAAGGAGGAGGTGAAAACATTTGAGAAGACAAAGACCCCTCCGCCTCCCACCAAAGGGGTGGCAGCAAATGCAGAAGCTGATCAGGAGCCAAAGGGGGGACGGGGTGTGGAGACCACCAAGCTGGCAGCCCCCAAAACGAGCGCAGAAGATAAGGTAGCCTTCGTGCCTCTCTGGTGGCGCTTGGGGCTGGCTGCATGTGAAACCTGGCTCCTTGGGTGCACTGTGTGCTGTGTTGTTTCCCTGGGAAAGTATAGATAGCTAGGTCTCGTAACTGGAAGCCTGAAGTTCAGTGCATGGTGTGTGTCTCCCTCCCAAGGTGTGAACGCTGTCCATTTTATTCCCCTATGCAGCTTTCTTTGCTAACAGCAAGGCAATGTTGCCAACCTTGGCAGCTGTGTTGAGCAGGTAGCGGCAGGTGTAATTCCTGTGCAGGTTACTTTGCTCCCTGAGTCAGAAGAAGAAGTGGTGTCCCACAGCCTAGTTCAAGAAGTATCACTATTAATGTTGGCTCAGTTATCTAGGTGCAAGAGATTTTTTTGGGGTGGGTGGGGGTGGGAAAGAGGACTACACAAAGATTTTTCCCTTTTGTTGCAGTAAAAATGCAACTGTAATAAATTTAAATTATTGTTTGCTGCCTGTAATGCTAGCTCAGATCTTCTGCCTAAGGCATGCTGTCTAAGAGTAGACCCTAAGAGTGTCTTAAATGTTATTTTTGCTCATTCCTATGAGGAATCAAACTGGACTGAAAAGCAAAATATATCTTCGGTTCAATTAGGTTGTGTTCAGACTCTGAGGTAGGATGTTTTTGCTTTTCAGGGTTGTAAACCATGAGAGGCGTTCTACTCTTTACACAGCACACCTAAATGAGGCAGGAGCACTTTGTGGTGTGACCACTGATACTAACTTTCTGGTTTGAATGTGGAAGGTGGTGCATAGCCTTCTGTCCTTTCCTACTTTCACGCACCGCAACTCACTCGTTGCGCCTGCCTATTCTAATTTTTCTCCTTTGCCTTGAAACTTACCTCTCGGGCTCATTTTCTTTTTACAGATGTGTTGAGAACTGCTAACATTGTGTGGTGTGAAACACTAGATTAACAAGGTTCAGTGTGCACATAATGTCTTGAGAGACAATCAGACTTCAAAGTAGGGCCTCTGGAAAGTATCTTTCTTAGGCTGTGGCCCAGAGCACTAGCCAGCTTGACTGGTGAAATCAGGAATTCTGGTGTGAAAAAATAACTTCTGACCTCCGCTCCTCACATTGTGGCTGAAATTATGGCTACATGAAGAGGCCAGTTGAAATCTACCTGGGCTGTTTGTCATTCCTTTAAGTCCTTTGGATGGCTTCCCCATCTTTGCTAATTTTTAGAAATGCTATATAGATTGTTATAGATTTCCATCTCAATTAACCGGGAAGGGGCGAGGGGGGCTTCTAACTGACATTGTTTGGAGACCAGCTGGTGTCTGCTTCTGATTTAGCGAATGATTTCTACCCAGAAAAATGATTTCTATTCTCCCTCATCATTGTCATGATTCAAAACATGATATCTTTTCCCCATCCTAACACAATTCCACATGAGGCATGTAAGGTTTGCAGACTGGGGTTTTGCGTGCATGAGGGAAGCAGGACATGCATTATTATTTTCCTGAAACACCACATGACCGTTGCCACTTTGTGCTTCTCTCATCCCTGGCTCCTTTCAAGGAGAAGCAACAGACGGTTAAGGCCCCTGAGAAGTCCCTGCCTTTCTCAACCCCTGGAGAGGGACCCGCCCGCCAGGTGTGTCTTGCGCTTGTGGTGTACAAAAGTCCAGCTTTATGTGCAGAGTGGTGGAGTTGCGGTTAGAGATTGACACCAAAAGCTTTGCAGAAACCTTTAACCTTTTGTATGTATAAGCAAGAGAGATTGAGTGACTGGATGACTAATGCATCGTTGTCTGTGGCTGTGGAGACTTGCAGGTGTCATGTAAGTTGCGTTGGAAGGGCAGCAACGGATTTTCTTCCTTGGTTCACTCACCACAGTAAACTGATCTTTCCTTGATCAAGCTGCGGCATAAGCAGAGATGGAGACATCATTGTTCTTTTGTCTATCCGTGTAGCTGTAAATCAGGGGCCTCTGATCAGGGCTGGGTGGCCATTTTGCCCTGCCTGCACAATGGGGGGGGGTGGCCATTTAGTTTCAATAGCTTCAAAGGGGTGGCCATTTTGTTTCTTGAATGCCCTTAGAGGGGATTGGGGGGGGGGCTCATAAAATGGCGCCATGGGCTGGATCCAGCCCACAGGCCGTAGGTTGGGAAGCCCTACTGTAGAGGGAATCCCTGCACCTCCTTGGAAATACTTGAGCTTTTCTGATTTTGAAAGCTGAATGGGTCATTCTTGGATGGGAGACCACCAAGGAGTTCCACGTAGGACTGGGGTGAAGAACCCTACCTAGAACACTGATGAGCCATTGCTGCCAGTCAGAGCTGGCTGAATTGGGGTGGGTAGACTGACGTTCTGACCCAGTCTTAAAAAGTCTCTCTTGCTTGAAAACTTCTAATTTTTCTAACAGCCTAGGACCATGATGGCCAACTTTGGCACTTCAGCTGTTCTTGGACTTCAATTCCCAGAAGCCCAAGTCTCTGTGAACCCACACAAATGGGTTTACTGCACATATGTGTGGATTGACAGAGACTTGTGCTTCTGGAAATTGAAGTCGAAGAACACCTGGTGTGCCAAGGTTCGCCATCGCTGGCCTTGGACAAAGTAGTCCAGAGGTGCATCTGCTTCTCGCTGCCTTGAGAGAAAAAGTCTTTGCTTAAAATCTTATGCAATGTTTCCGCAGAAAGTGCCTCTCAAGTGCCTTTGGGAATAACTTTCCTTCTGTGTTTTGTGAAATGTAGATTCTGGTAACCTTCATTTGTGCAAAAACAGTAATAAATACTTAGCTTTAGTTTAAGTTCTGGTTTCATGTTCAGGTTTCCAAACATCATGGTTCTGGTACAATAATGGACTTTCAGCTGCAATGACAGGTTACCTGTAACATACAGTTTGGCCTTCAGGGAGTTTAACTCAAGAACGGACATCAGACTGATGCTAAGATGCTTGTCGGACACCCTTTTCTTTTTGCTGCCTGTTCTTCTGGGTCTCTGCTTACTTCTTTCTCTCTTCTCTCCTCTCGCTGCGTTAGCCGGAGCCTGTGACCCCCACGGCCACCCCGAGCCAGGTACTGTACCCCAGCGCGCCAGACCTCCTTCCATCTCCCGTCTGCCTATGGGCTGGTGTTTGTGCTCGCGCCACATGCTGGAGTGTAAGGCTTTTTTCACCTTTGGTGTGCAGTGTCACCTTCCTTTCCCATCATGTTCCATCGTCTGCTGGGGGGGGGGCATAGGAAGAGAATTGGTGTGTGCGTTTTCATGTCATGTTAGATGTCTTCATGTCATGTTCCTAAGTCATTGCTGTCATCACTGAGAATCTGCAGCTTGCTCTGGAAGGGGTGGGGTGGGGTAACTTTTTGTTGTTGCATTTATATCCCGCCCATCTGGGATATTCTCCCACTCTGGGCAGCTAACAACACATTTTAAACATCTATACAATAAGAAATTAAACAACAAACAAACAAACAAACTGAATAACATAACAAAAATAATTCCCCCAATTAAAAATAACTATCATTAAAGAACACAATTTGGTGACAGAAAGAGTTAATCAAACCCTATCAATTCGGCCTTGGGCATTACAGTATATCCATAAAAGCCTCTTTATATCGCAGGAGTTCTTAACCTTTTAAAGCTGGGGACCAGGTCATACTCCCTCAGACAGCTTAAGGTGCCGGATGGCCATTTTGCCCTTCCTACACCACATGACACTTCCTGGTGTGGTGGAGGTGGTGGTGGGCCACATGAAATGGTGCCACGGGCTGCATCCTGCCCACGGGCCACAGGTTGAGAATCCCTGTTATAGAGGAACAAGTGCCTGGTGCAACTCAACTGGAAGGTAATCCCACAAAGTCTGTTTTTCATAATCCAAAATTGATCTATTTATTTAGTATTTCCCTTCAACATATCCATCCAGTGAAATTAGAACACAGGATACCTGTGAAAGCATGTGCAAGGTGAGATCTCTGCTCAAGACAATGAAGAATATTTAGTTTAAAGGCCTAACATCTTCTTGACAGCTTTCTTGTTTTCTGAAGGAAAAGAGGACAGATCATCAGGATCAGTATTTTGTTAGACCACATTGATTTATTCTCAGTTGTTAAATATTCAGCTCCTGAAGGTAGTTCTTCTTCATGGTCCCTGTGAATGCACACCAATGGGGGTTAAATCCTGTGCACGTGCTGACAACTTAGGATGTTCCAGAGCTTTGACGGGGCAAGATTTAACTCCCATTGATGTGAATTCTCAGTTGACCACTTGAAGAACAACAGTTGCAGGTAAGCAACGTGTCATTTAAAAAGAGCCCTTTTGTGCAATTATTTAATTAAGGCAGGTCTGACTCCCAACATAGGCTCCTCTTCCATTCATGGGACTCTTGGCATCGCAATGGTGGGCATGTGCCACACGTGATTTCTGAGCATCTGGCATTCAGAGCTCGTTTCCACTCTTAACAGAGAGGCTCCATCTTGAATATAGTGCCTGATAACTGTGATTGACTTCAATTGAGTCTTGGGACACTCAGAAGGGAAAGAATATCTGCTCACATCCTTGTTCTCGTGGAACTAGGCTATCTCAACACAGCGAGACGCCTCCAGAAGGAATTGTCAAATCAAGGTTCATTGCTTCCAGCTGAAAGATACTTGAGAACATTTTCCCCTCTCAATATTTTGTGTAACTTGTTTAAAATGTCTCTAATGTCCTGTCTGTTTGAAAGGCAAAGTGCATATACAGATAGCAAGCACAGAAGGGCTGGGTAATGGTTGAGAAAGCTGCAAACAACCCATCCAGTGCTTCAGGTTCTTAAATAAAGCAGCACTCATCCAAGTTTTTGCAGAGTTTACGTAATCCGTACAGTTGTCCCTGTTGTGCACAATATACAAATGTACACAGAATGCGAGGCTTTATGCACAAAAGGGCAATTCTGCATAATACTGGGAAAGTGTCCCCCCCCCCCAATTGCTTTCATTTTCTTAGGAATTGAAACAGGTGAGCCAAAATGTCTTGGAGTCATTCTCCTTGTAAGGAATGATGCAAATACTTACCCTTGGATGCAAAGGATGAGACAGGTACAGGCTGATAGCCCTGCAGGTAACCCATTTGGTCTCCTACCTGACACAGCTTCGTTCTCATTGGGATGATATTCTTGCGCATCAGAAGCAGTGCTGTGAGAAGCCCAGAAACAAGCGGCTACCATGCTTGGAAGGATGTTATTTCCCCTTTAATTTTTCCTGAATATATCAGTTCCCCTTCTTTGACAGGCCTTTGATGAGCCTGAAACTTGGATGTTTTTGGTGGGGGCAAAGGTGATGCGTTGTAGTCTTATCTTGACCTGCAGGTGAAAGAGTGTCTTGGCCCATGTTACTTCTATTACCATTACCTCCCACAGGGTCAGGTGGATGAGGCCTCTGACCCATCTGCCTCTTTAGTGTATGCTTTAGCTCAGCTGCAGGTTTGGCTGCTCCATTCAGAACTGACTTGCCGCTGAGTGGTTTGTGGCTTGCAGCTTTGTGGCGGGAGGGCATGGTGCGATAACTCATTTGTGATGTATTGATGTAGTCTGGGTCTGTACATTCTTGCTGTTCCGTAAAGGTGGATTCTTCTGAAATGGGACCCTGAATCAAAGGGAGGGGATGTCTGGGGAAGGATTAGGTACTTTTCTTGCCCTTCCGCCATTCCTAAGTTCATGCAGTCCAACTAGTTGGAAAAAAGAGCTTATATCTAGAGCAGCATTTCCCAAACTTTGGTTCTTGGACTTCAATTCCCAGAAGCCTCAGTCAGTTCCCCAAAGCAGGACATATTTGGGGACTAGGGAACATGGGTTCCCATACTAAGTGGCTCATTTAAGGAGTGCCGCTTTGGAGCTGATCTATGGGAATACTGGCGTGCAGTTTGCACTGTTTTTAGCTCAGATAACTTTTAAATTTTTACGATTTTGTATGTTTTTATCTTTTACTTTTATTTATTATGATGTAAGCCGCCCAGAGTCGGGTTCTCCCGAGTGGGGCGGGGTAATAAATTCAATAAAATAAAATAAATAAATAAATAAAATAAAATAAATAATCAGCCAGTGGATTGAGTGAGGCTTCTGGGAATTGAAGCCCAAGAACCAAAGGTTGGGAAACACTGGTCCAGAAGATGCATCCCCCATCAGAAAGGTGCCACTGGGAAGTTTGCTCAAGGGATCAGCATGCCTGCCATCAGAATTACATCTAGGATGTAAGATGTATTCCTTTGCATGTCTAATTCTGGAGCCGATTGTGTTGCTGGAGATGAAAGTATTTTACAGACGGGAAAGCTGCATTTGTTTGAATCTGTATTGTGGCCTTTAATTATTTCTTCTTCTTCTTTCTCATCACCCTGCAGCTTATGTGAGTTTGAAAGAGTGGCGCTTGTCAAAAACGGCTTATTCAGCTTTGAGCCTGGGTTTCAAATCATCTCCTTATAACAGTGTTTTCCAACCTTTGGTTTTTGGACTTTGTTTCCCGGAAGCCTAAGTCAGTTCCCCAAAGCACTGATCAGCCAGTGGACTGACTGAGGCTTCTGGGAATTGAAGTCCAAGAAGTCTAAGCCAGTTCCCCAAAGCACTGATCAGCCAACGTACTTGTCATGAGAAAAAGCCCATTTCTGAGCTGCCATTTCCATGAAAATTTCCCCACCAAATTACCTTGTGCTACAGCTCATCCAAGATGGGAGATTTCAATGTGTGGGAGATGCATGCCTTGAAGACTTAGGCTTCTGGGACTTGAAGTTCCCCCTGTGGGGAGTGGGTCTCACATTGGGAACCACTGCCTTAGAGGAGCCTTTTTGTGGGGGGAAATTGCTTTCCCAGTTTTTATGCTGTCTGGATGTTTTGGACTGCAGCCTTTATGGATCACTGGCCACACGAGTTGGAGATGGTAGGCTTGAAGTCTGACAGATCGGGGAAGAGAGAGCTCCTGGTGGGAAAGAGAATGTTTAGTCTGACAGTTTTTACACGCCCTCTCTGGTGTTCTCCTTAGCCCTTGCAATGTGCATCACTGGGGGCGAGGGACAGAACGGCACATGGTATGCTCTTCCCTCAATGTGTGCAGTTGCCTCGTTCTGTTTCTGGGAAGGGGACTAAGCAGGGTCAACCCTGACAAAGAAACCCAGCCAACCTGACCCAGACTGAGATGTGGTGGTGGTGTTTGGGGTTATGCTCAGAGGCAGTAGGGTTATGCTCAGACACCGTATTTCAACTGGGAGCGTGTGTCAGTGATTGTGTGAAGAGTACAAAACACGAGGAAGGAACAGTGTGGTGGCTGAGTGGTTAAGAGGTTTGCCTTGTAAGCTGGAAGGCCAGTGAGTCGGCAGTTCGAGTCCCGGGTACTGCATGACAGATTGAGTGCCCGTCGTCTGTCCCAGCTCCTGCCAACCTAGCAGTTTGAAAGCAACAAATTGCAAGTAGATAATTGGGGACCCCTTTGGTGGGGAAAAGATCTTGGGGACATGAAAGGAGCCTCGTTCGGGTGTCCCCTGAGTGGAGTTCCTCCTGCAAAAATCCTTTCAACCCAGAATAATTTCTGACATGAAATTATTATTGTATTATTATTATCAACTCTTCCTGGGCTTTCTCACTGAGATGCATGTGCTCAGCAGAGCTCAAGAAGTTCGCCTTTTCTTTTCTTTTCTTGGAAGTGGTTGGCTGGCATGCACGTGTCTGTCTGTGTAGAGGTAGCTCAAAGAGGAACCATTTCCAAGTTCTGGAGCTAAGCTGTGGTCAGAGCTCTCCTTCACACGAGTGACTGTGGCAGTGATGTGGCTCCTTATTTTCTTCCCTCTCCCGGGTTGTGCATCACAGGCCAAAACGGAGGAACAAATCGCAGTGGAAGAGGCCTGGTACGAGACCGATAAAGTCTGGCTGGTCCACAAGGATGGTTTCTCCTTAGGTAAGTAGCGAGAGCAGGCCTGGCCTGGCGGACGGACACCGGGCTTCCCTTTATTGCTGGAAGAGGCCACATAGCTTTACAGAGTTCTTATCAATTCTGTAAGCCTTATCTATGGCTTCTCTGGGTGTTTTTGGTGGACTCGCCCATGTTGGACTTGGCTGAGCCACAAGGTGGCAGCATTGATCTGGCCAGGGGTGTGTGTGTGTGAGTCTGAACATCTTTTGTCCCTCTTAACGCTTGAGCATCTTACCTGTCCGTCCCTTCTCCACAGCAAGCCAACTGAAGACTGATGACACGACCGGCCTTCTACCCGAGGGAAAGGTCAAGGTGAAACTGGACTATGATGGAGCCTTGCTGGAAGTGGACGAAGATGACGTGGAGAAGGTTAGGAGCCTAGAATGACCCCCGGGCCTCACTCCCAGTTCATTTTGCGTTTTGTATTGCCTCCTGCCGCAGAGCCAAGAGGTTGGGCCCTGTTTCCCAAAATCATTTCCTCTCTCTCTTGCCAGGCCAACCCCCCCTCCTGCGACCGGGTGGAGGACCTGGCCAGCCTTGTCTATCTCAACGAGTCCAGCGCCCTGCACACCTTGCGCCAGCGCTATGGGGGGAACCTCATCCACACCTATGCCGGGCCCAGCATGGTTGTCATCAACCCTCTCAGCTCGCCGTCGATGTACTCAGAGAAGGTGAGTGAAGTGGTCAACGCGTGCGCATGAGTGTGGTGTTCCCATGGGGCTGGGTTCGGAGGAGAGGCCTGCTTACTTGGGAAGACTGCTTTTGGGAATCCTTGTGGCCCGGCTGGCGGAGGGGATCCCATGAATGACACCTTTCCTAAACGCCTCCTGACCCTCTCCCCCTGCTGATGCCGCTGCCCTGTTGCAGGTGATGCACATGTTTAAGGGTTGCCGCAAGGAGGACACCTCCCCCCACATCTATGCCGTGGCTCAGGCTGCCTACCGGAACATGCTCATGAGCCGCCAGGACCAGTCCATCGTCCTGCTGGGCAGCAGCAGCAGCGGCAAGACGACCAACTGCCAGCATCTGGTGCAGTACCTGGCCACGGTGGCTGGCAGCTCCGGGAAGGTCTTCTCAGGTGGGTTTGCACCTGTCTGGCTCCTTGCATGGCAGAATAAAGCAGGGATCGTGAACATTTTAGAGGCCGAGTGCCCAACTCAACAGGCACTGCAGAGGCGTGGGGCAGACTGTTGGAGGAAAGGAGGAAGCGCTCCCATTGGGCTGCTGGGCAGAGAGGTGGGGCAAACTCTGTGCTGGGGGAAAGGAGGAAGCGCTCCCATTGGGCTGCTGGGCAGAGGGGGTAAGGCAAGCTGTGCTGGGGCAACAACATGTGTGCCCACAGAGAGGGCTGTGAATGCCGCCTCTGGCACGCGTGCCATAGCTTCGCCACCACTGGAATAGGATAACAACACAAGGCTGTGAGGACTTCCTTTTGATACAGTGGTGAAAGGTTGGTCCCTAAAGCTCTCAGTTTGCCAAGTTCCGGACATAGTTCTAGCCGTCTTCCTGCTCCCTTCCACAATTACCAGTCGCTGGCCTACTCTTTCCCTTCCTTTGTCTGGATTTTAACCACGTGCCCTTCAAATATTGAGCCTCGTTGGTATCACTGGCACAGTGTTCACAGGATTTGGTGACCCTCTCGCGAGAGGTTGAGAGAAAGAGAGAAGCACACATCCCTGCACCCTCTAAAGCACTGCCTCCCAACCTTTGGGTTTTGGGACTTCAATTCCCAGAAGCCTAAGTCAATTCCCCAAAGCACTGATCAGCCAATGGACTGACTTAGGCTTCTGGGAATTGAAGTCCTCCTGTGGGGCTGAAGTCCTCCTGTTCTAAAGTGGCCACACATGCTCTTTGGCTGATCTCTACATCTCTTTCTGTCTCTGTCTCTGTCTCTCTCTCTCTCTGTGGATGTGGCACACCACCTGTTCTGTCGCTGCATGCTTCCCCTTGCTTATGCCTTGGCAGTGGAGAAGTGGCAGGCACTCTACACCGTCTTGGAAGCCTTTGGCAACAGCGGCACGAGCTTGAACAGCAACGCCACACGCTTCTCGCAGATCGTCTCTCTGGATTTTGACCAGGCTGGACAGGTGGCCTCTGCCTCTGTACAGGTGAGGTCGACAGAAGTAGATGGCCAAGGGGTTCGTGGCTGGACTTCTCTCCCTCGTCTTACCGCATACACTAGAGTATAAGCTGACCTGAATATAAGCCGAGGTACCTAATTTTGCCCGGAAAACCGATGGAAAATAGATTGGCCTGAGTATAAGCTGAGGGTGGGAAATGCAGCAGCTCCTAGTGGGTTTCAATAATCAAAATACATGAAAATAAGGTAAAATTAATTAAATTGTTGCCACAACTCAATCCAGCACAGTCTTGGGACCCTCGTGGTCATTGACCCGAGTATAAGCCGTGTTCCCTTTTGGGGGCTAAATAACTCGGTTTATACTCGAGTATATGCAGTAATTGTTCATCCATCTGTCTTATCTGTTGAGGGTTCTCTCCAGACCTGTGTATAAAAGACCTTTTCCTTCTCTTCTCCTTTATTGTATGATTCCTCAGACAATGCTGCTTGAGAAACTCAGGGTTGCCAAGCGACCTGCAAATGAGGCTACCTTCAACATCTTCTACTACCTACTGGCGTGTCCAGACAGCACCCTCCGGTAAGGATGTGGGGTGCTGTTTCGTGAGCCCCACCGGTAGCCCTATGGTTTGGGTGCTTCCCACTGAACCCTCAGCCCCTTTTCTTCCAGCCAGCAAAGAGAGGAAAGGGGGGGGGGTGTTTGTCCATTAAGACTTGCCAAAGCGAGATGTTGTCAGCGTGGCCTCTGGTGCTCCACACAAGCCTGTGAGTATAGGCCTGCGATGGTGAACTTTGGCACTCCAGGTTTTCTTTAACTTCAATTCCCAGAAGCCCAAGTCTCTGTGAATCCACACAAATGGGTTTACTGCATGTGTTCTTGGACTTCCATTCCCAGAATCCCAAGTCTCTGTGAATTCACATGAAGGGCATTTGCTTCACGTACTTGTGGATTCACAGAGGCTTGGGCTCCTGGGAATTGAAGTCCAAGAACACCTGGAGTGCCAAGGTTCACCAACACTGGTCTAGGCTGAGCCTTCTTGGCTTGCTGTTCTCCCACTGCGGGATTGTGAGGGGCAGTTTAAGAAACTCAGTGGAGCTGGGCTTCTGTACACCAAGACTCAGAACAATTATCATTTTGGGACTGTAGCTTTCAGGATCCCCTAGTTGGAAGCCATAATTATTTTTTAATTAAAAATGCTTTTCCTGGCTTTGAGTTGTGCCAAGACTGCAGGCAACCCTTTTAATGGAGGAGACCAGTGTGGGACTTCCTGTCCTGGCATCCGGTGCCCTCTGACCTCTCCCTCCCTTTCTGCTTTCCAGAACGGAGCTCCATTTCAACCACTTGGCCGAAAACAACGTCTTTGGGATTGTGCCTCTGTCAAAGGTAACCTCACAGCAGTATAGGAATGGGGAGGTTTTATGGTGGTGCTTGGAATCAAGCCCCTCGTAAGATTTGAGGGGAATATGGAAGTCTTGGTCAAAGTCACTTGAATACTGAGTAATGAGGGAGGAAGAGTCTGTTTCTGGCCTGACCTGTCCAGACAAAACATTCGTTATGTCATTGGGTGCAAAACCCCTGAACTTTGTGGAAGTGGAATGGTTCAAAAGAGGAAGTTCTTACATCATGCCTCATGACAGCGATTAGAAAATCTTTCTTTCTTTCTTTCTTTCCTTCCTTCCTTCTCTCCCTTTCATTCATTCATCCTCTCTCTCTCTCTTCCTTTCATTCATTCTCTTCCTTCCTTCCTTCCTTCCATTCATTCTCTTTTTCTTTCTCTCTCTCTCCCTTTCATTCATTCATTCATTCATTCATTCATTCTCTCTCTCCCTTCCTTCAACATCGCACTCGCTCTCGTGGCCAGTAAAGAGGGGTGGAGGAGGGAGGCCTCCGCAGAACATGTTCCTGTGGCTCAGAGCCTTCTTTGCAAACAAGCCAGGAAGGAGAATAACTGCCCCATTCCTCTTGGAGATGGCGTTTATGGCTGGGTGATAAAAGGACGCCCTGTTTATCGAGCCCGGGCCAGTGGGTCACATTCTTTATTTCCTCCCCCTTCAGCCAGAGGAGAAGCAAAAGGCAGCCCAGCAGTTCAGCAAGCTCCAGGCGGCCATGAAAGTGATGGGCATCTCTGGTGATGAGCAGAAGGCCTGCTGGCTCATCCTGGGCGCCATTTATCACTTGGGGGCAGCAGGAGCCACCAAAGGTAATGAGCGGACTTGATTTAGTACCCGGCCGTGGAATCTCTCCCATACAGCTTCCTTCTCTCTTAGTTTTGGTGTGTGTGTGTGTGTGTGTGTGTGTGTGTGTGTGTGTGTGTGTGTGTGTGTGTGTGTGTGTGTGTGTGTGTGTGTGTGTGTGTGTGTGTGTGTGTGTGTGTGTGTGTGTGTGTGTGTGTGTGTGTGTGTGTGTGTGTGTGTGTGTGTGTGTGTGCGCGCCATTTATCACTTGGGGGCAGCAGGAGCCACCAAAGGTAATGAGCGGACTTGATTTAGTACCCGGCCGTGGAATCTCTCCCATACAGCTTCCTTCTCTCTTAGTTTTGGTGTGTGTGTGTGTGTGTGTGTGTGTGTGTGTGTGTGTGTGTGTGTGTGTGTGTGTGTGTGTGTGTGTGTGTGTGTGTGTGTGTGTGTGTGTGTGTGTGTGTGTGTGTGTGTGTGTGTGTGTGTGTGTGTGTGTGTGTGTGTGTGTGTGTGTGTTTTCACCCCACTAATTTGTCCAGAGAGGCTAAGCCACTGCCAGAAGTGGACTGCAGTGGCTCAAGTGGCTAAGACACTGACTGGAAGGTGGGAGGTCAGCAGTTTGATACCCGAATACTGCAGGATGGAATCAGCTCCCGTCTCTGTCCCAGCTCCTGCCAACCTAGAAATTCGAAAGCAAGACATTGCAAGTAGAGAAATAGGGACCACTTCAGTGGGAAGGTAAACTGCATTCCGTGTGCTCCGGTGTCTAGTTATGCCTGCCACATGACTACAGAAACAGCGCTGGCTCTTCGGCTATGAAACAGAGATGAGAACTGAAACCTACGGTCTGATACGACTGGCTTTTGAGACCTTTAAAGTGGCTTTGTGGTCAAGACACTGAACTTGACGACTGGAAGGTTGCCAAGCCAGCCATTCAAGACCCGAGTTCTGCATGACGGAGGGAGCTCCCGTCCTCTGCCCCAGTTGCTGCCAACCTAGCAGTTCGAAAGCCAGAAATTGCAAGTAGATAAATAGGTGCTGCTTTGGCAGAAAAGGTAACTGTGTGCCGTGAATTCCAGCATTTTGTCATACCTGCAACATGTCCATGGAAGCAGATGCCGTCAGCGCTGGCTCTTGGGCTGTAAATGGAGACGAGCACCAACCCCTCGAGTTGAGCACTGAACCCTAGAGTCTGATACGACTACCTTTCGAGCAAGGACGGCCTTTGCCATTAAAGTGCTGAATGTGTGCACTTCCAGAGTGGGTATCCAGGCTGTGACACCCGCAGTCCACAAATTACAGCAAAATACACCCCCCCCCCCACATACTTTTAGGCTGTTCTCTATGCTTTATCTACACAATCTGCCAGGATTTGTTCTCTCAGAATTTGGGCAGCTTGGTGGTATCGCAGCCGTTCAGCTGGTGACGGCGTCGTACCCTCTTGAGTGGGTTCCCACTCCATCTGGGCAGAAATCTCTACTCGCCCCACTGACGCCAGGAGGTTTACTCTGAGGAAGAGGAGAGCGGGTTTCTTTGGACTGACGTGCGCTGCATCTGACCCACTTCTTCTAAACTGAAGGGCGGACTTCCTCTCTCTTCGCCCACAGCCTGCCTCGATACCCAGAAAAGGGGGGGGCAGCCTGGCACATGTACTCCGTTCTCAGCTGTTCCCCGCAGCCTCGAGGCAAACCTTTGTATCTCTTGGGGAACTGGAGTGTGTGCATGAGTTAAATGCTCCGCGTAAGAATACTTGTATATTGAGAGAGAAAGCAGTAGAGAAAAGTGTGCGTTTTGTTCTTGGGGTGGCTGTTTCATCTGGTGGGGATTCGGGAATATGAGACCTTTCTCCATCTAGAGGATTCAAATCTACGGCTTTATAAAGCTTTAGCCCAGGGTGCCCAAACTTTTGGGGCTGCAGGCTGGTAATGTGGTTCAGGGGCCCGGTCATAATGGCCTATGGGCCAGATCTGGCCCCCAACGCCAATTCATCCGGCCCACAAAGCCCTCATTGCTCTCGGAAGCGGAAGTAAAACTCACCCAGACGGGCGTGTTTTACTTCCACTTTTGGGAGCAACGAGGGCTTCGTGGGGCGGATGAATTGGCATCAGGGGCCAGATACGGCCTGCAGCCCGTACTTTGGGCATCCCTGCCTATCACAGAATTCCAGTGTTTAGACCTTTTGCCTCCCTCTGATGTCTGAGAACACCTCCTACCAGTCCTAACAAGCCCGCCCAGATGAACAGAAATCCTGGGAGCTGACATTCAGCATGGATGAAAAGCCACGGGTTCAGAACCTGTTCTGAATCCCTTCCGATTAACCTTGAAAAGCCTCCCGGTCTCAGCTGCTTACTAAAACCTAAGATAAATGCCAGATGTTGCTTGGGGGGGGGGGACAGTATTAAGATTTGATTTAGACCTGTGTGAATCCTCCCTCTTGCCCCACACCTGATGCGGCTGGAGCAGTAACCCCCAAAGCCATTGAGGACTCTTCACTCCTGTCTTGAGGCCGTTGGTGTGGCTGAGTGTAGATGCGTGAGTGTGGCTTAAGTGTGCCTCTCTGCCTCACCCAGAGTCTGTGCAAGATGCTTCCATGTCACAGCTGCTGAATCTAACTCCCTCTTTTTGTGTTTGCATGTTGCATGCCGTTCCCTTTGCAATACAGACAGCGACGAAGGTAAACCTCTCTTTTCTTCCCCTGGTCTGTAAAATGTCCCCTCCCCGTTTCTCTCCTTTCCTCCGGTGGCTGGCCTCCTTCGCTTCTTCACTGTCAGGTTTCTTGCATTTTGGAACGTACCTACAAGTTACTTCATTCTCTCCCCGTTTGTGGTGTCTCTGTTACCTCCCTGAATATGAAAGCAAATTGCAACAGGACCAGGGACTCCGATGGCCTCGTGATCTTGGACTTCTCCCTTTTGCTGAAGGACCTTTGTCTGGAATAGCAATAGCAATTCCACTTCGGTACCCCCTCCCTATAGTGCAGTGATGGCGAACCTTGGCGCTCCAGATGTTCTTGAACTTCAGTTCCCAGAAGCCCTGAACAGCAGGTGTGTTGATTTGGGCTTCTGGGAATTGGCACTCCCAAGAACACTTGGGAGTGCCAAGGTTCACCATCATGTGGTGAACACTTGGGAGTGCCAAGGTTCACCATCATGTGGCTAGAGGAACCAATGGGCTGTCTCAGGATAACTTTGTAGGTGTCTAGGGCAGGGGTCCTCAAACTTGGCTCTCCAGGTGTTCTTGGACTTCAGTTCCCAGAGGCCCAAGTCGCCTCACCTGCTGATCAGGGCTTCTGAGGATTGAAGTCCAAGACCATCTGGAGAGCCAAGTTTGAGGAACCCTGGTCCTAGGGCAGTAGTGGCAAACCTTGGGCCTCCAGCTGTTCTTGGACTTCAATTCCCAGAAGCCCCTGATCCGCAGGAGCGCTGACTTGGGTCTTCTGGGAATTGAAGTCTAAGAACACCTGGAGTGCCAAGGTTTTCCATCACTGCTCTAGAGTCTTCCTCTTCTGTCTCCTCCTCCTCCTCTTGCGTCTTCTCCCTCGACTTCCTCCAGCCTCTTCCTGAAAGCCAGTTGCTTTTCCTTCTCTGCCTCAGAGACCCCCCCTCCCCAAACGTTGGCTGACTGCCATGATTAGCCCGGCAGAGGCGTGAAACTATTGACCTCCAATCTTCCCTTATCAAATTCCTAAATACATTTTCATTATGTCTCTCTTTCTCTGCCACCTCTCGGGCGCTCCCTCCCTCCCTCGCTATTCTTCCTTCTGCCGGTTTAAATTCCATACAGTGTGAAAAAATGATGAGGCTCCATGTCAGGGTCTTGCCACTCGTAGCCCCAAAGAAACGTAGCCCCTCACCCAAAGACACCTTCCTCCCTCTCTTCTCTCTCTCTACTTACACGTGCCAGAGACTGGAAATTGGCTCTCCTCCTTGGGTGATCCTTTTGCCGCGTCTGCGGTTGGAAATGGGTTGGGGAGATTCTTTACTTGTAAGGGAGAAAGGAATATTTTACTTATCTATTGATTTCATTTTTATATGGACTTGCTTCGGATGCTGTGTGCCTCTCCTCTATGTGGGGAGCAACATGGGGGCCCTCTGGAAATTCTGTCCAGTTCTGGGTGTCTAATTCTGGGCACCGCACTTTAAGAAAGATGTAGACAAATTAGAGCAGGTACAGAGAAAGGCAACAAGGATGATCAGAGGACTGGAAACCAAAGCCTAGGAAAGGGGTGCCCAAACTTTTTGGGCTGCAGGCCGGTCATGTGGTTCAGCGGGCCGGTCACATGGTTCAGCGGGCCAGTCATGTGGTTCCTCCCACCAGAAGTGGAGCTAAAACACGCATTGTTTTGCAACAGGATGAGATAGATTACTAAGCTGCCACTTTCTCTGCTTAAACCAGGGGTACCCAAACTATGGCCTATTGGCCAGATCCAGACCCCAGCGCCAATTCATCCGGCCCGCACCTCTCTTGTCGCTCTTGGAAGCGGAAGTAAAATGTGCCCGTACGGGTGCATTTTACTTCCACTTCTGGGGGCAACGTGGGCTGGATGAATTGGTGTCGGGGTCCAGATCTGGCCCATGGGCCATAGTTTGGACACCCCTGCCCTAGGAGGAGAAAAGGGGAGGGACTGGGTAAGTTTAGCCTTGAGAAATGGAGAGGGAATAGGATGATAGCACTCTTCAAAGCTAATCATAAAAAAGAAGGGAAGAATCTGTTCTTTGTCATCCCAGAGTGCAGGACCCGTAATAATGGGCTAATAATTTCATGTCAGAAATTATCCTGGGTTGAAAGGATTTTTGCTGGAGAAACTCCACTCAGGGGACGCCCGAAGGAGGCTCCTTTTATGTCCCCCAAGATCTTTTTCCCACCCAAGTGGTCCCTATTTATCTACTTGGCATTTCTTGCTTTCGAACTGCTACGTTGGCAGGAGCTGGGACAGACGACGGGCGCTCACACCGTCATGCAGTACCCGGGTCTTGAACTGCCGATTTGCCGGCCTTCCAGCTAACAATTATTATTATAGCAATGGGTTGAAACTGCAGGAAGCTCGAGATAGGCTGAATATTAGGAGGAAACTTCTTAACAGTCGGAGCAGTAAGACGGCGGAGCCCACTGCCTTGGGAGGCGGTGAACTCGCTCCAAACGCTGGAAGCATCTGTGAGAGAATTGGACAATTGGATCTGTTAGATCTGTTTTGATTTGGATCCCTGCATTGAGCAGGGAGTTGGACTGGATGGCCTCACAGACCCCATTCCAACTCAGTGATTCTAGGATTTGATGAGATAACTCCCTTCTTCAGGCTAGCGGGGGGGGGGGGGCAGGTAGCAGTGTTAGGAGGAGGGCAGAATCTCTCTCTCCTTTATATCCGGTGTGACTTTCTTAACCTCTCTCTCTCTTTCTCCTCTTTGCAGCTGGGAGGAAGCAATTTGCCCGCCACGAGTGGGCCCAGAAAGCCGCCTACCTGCTGGGCTGCACCCTGGAAGAGCTCTCCTCCTCCATTTTCAAGCATCGGCCGAAAGGCACGCTCCAGAGGTCCACCTCCTTCCGCCAGGGACCGGAGGACGCGGTGCTGGCGGACGGCTCAGGTGCGTTTCCCGCTTGGCCCTTTTTGGTCGTGTGATGGGTCACTTTCTACTCTTCTCTTTCTTGCGACCTCTCTGTTTTCTAAAAACCCACTTTCATTTTCACTCGCACACGACCCTCCAGTGTCTCATGAGAAGCGAAAGTGACATCCTACACCAGGGATGGCGAACCTTGGCACTCCAAGTGTTCTTGGACTTCCGTTCCCAGAAGCCCAAATCTCTGTGAATCAACACAAATGGGTTTACTATGTTCTCGGACTTCAATTCCCAGAAGCCCAAATCCCTGTGAATCCACGCACATGGGTTTACTGTGCAGTAAACCCGTTTGTGTGGATTCACAGGGACTTGGACTTCTGGGAATTGAAGTCCAAGCACAGCTGGAGTGCCAAGGTTTGCCATCCTGGTAGTAGAGCTTTCCTTTCTGTAGATTCAAACGTTCCAGGTCTCTAAAAGGTTTGCCATCACTCTCCTAGATCAATGATGGCCAACATTGGCACTCTAGCTGTTCTCGGACTTCAGTTCCCAGAAGCCCAAGTCAATACACCTGCTGATCAGGGCTTCTGGGAATTGAAGTTCAAGAACATCTGGAGTGCCAAGGTTGGCCATCCCTGTCTTACACCCTTCCAGACCCCATTGAAAATCTAACTAAGTGACCTAAAGCCAATCAGCTTCTTATTTTGTGCCCAGGCCAGGCTTTAAACTGCCCAAAGGGGAGCCACGGCCACCTTGACTTTGTCGTTGAGCCAAGCTTAAGCCCTCATCGGCACACGTTTCTGGTAGTGACCGGCAGATAATCTCGATTCTGGCTATGAATCCAAATCAAATGGGAAACAATGCAGGGAGATTTGAAGCGTCGAAGTCACGGTTTGGCGTGCTTCTCTTAAAAGCGGACCCAGCGTTGACCCGAACAATTTACCACAGCAGAGAATGAATCAAAGGATGTTTGTTTGTTTGGATCTTTTGTATTTCCACTCCACAGACTCTTCTTTAGATTGTTATTATTATTATTTTTTACAAGTGGTTGATATATTCAGAGGGTTCGGCGCTGCTTCTGTTCCAGCCGACAATATCTTTGTCTCCCTGCCTGGCACGTCTCTGGCTTTGCTATGGTAACCCGAAAGGGAAGGCGCACGCTTCCTTTCCCTCTCAACCTGGGCTGTGTGCATAAATGGGAGGCAACAGAAAATGAGTGCGGGGCACCGTTTCCTTTTTACTCTTCTCCGGAAGAAACTACAAGCACACACACACACACGCACACACAAGATCCCCTGCCTCTTCACTGGCTTCTTTCTCTCTTTCTCGCCCCCCCCCCAGGTCCAAAAGTCTCCGCCTTGGAGTGTTTGGAGTCCCTCGCCTCGGGATTGTACTCGGAGCTCTTCACGCTACTCATCTCTCTCCTCAACAGGTACAGGAGAGCCTGCGCATGAATTAGCTCCCCCCCTCTCCCTTTTGTCTTAACATTGATAAGGGACTGCGATGGCTCAAAGTGGCTGAGATACTGGGCTTGGCGACTGGAAGGTCTCCAGGTCAGCAGTGCGAGCGCTGGACGACGGAGTGAGCTCCCGTCGTCTGCCCCTGGCAGCCTAACAGGAGCTCGCTCCGTCATGCAGTACCCGGGAATCGAACTCTTCGCGTCTTAGCCACCAGAGCAAAAATCGGGCCAACCTGATAGCGGCCAACCTGAGTGGCTTTCTGAGCAGGAGGCCAGAGAAGGGTCATCAGGGTCAAGGCTGCTATGGCTGCCGGTGAAAGAGGGTTGTGCTTCGTTCCAGTTGGGTGTTTGTCAGTCAGTCAGTCAGTCAGTCCGTCAATCAATCAATTTATTATGGTCGATGACCAGCACAGTAAATTAAAGGTGATTTTTTTAAATTTAAGTGTGCAAGATGCTGTACAGTTAAAATTTACTACCCACAGACATATCTACTTGTGTTAAAATAAAATTAAATCAAAGTAGATATGTCTGTGGGTAGTAAAATTCATTCCAGCTGGGGTTTGTGTGTCAGTTTTTGGGGAAAGGAGTGGACAACCTTGTAAAGGTCAAGAGCAATGACTTGGTGGAGAAAGAGGCGCTTGACTGGAGAAACCAGCCTTTGACCTGATCATCCTCCTCCTTTCA
The DNA here is from genome assembly GCA_030440675.1 of Furcifer pardalis. Classification (NCBI taxonomy): domain Eukaryota; kingdom Metazoa; phylum Chordata; class Lepidosauria; order Squamata; family Chamaeleonidae; genus Furcifer; species Furcifer pardalis. Next base: position 21,288,230 of record CP126891.1, on the reverse strand, counting down.
TCCTCCTCCCTTCCTCCCCCCTTCTGTGTAGGGCTCTCAAATCCAGCCAGCGCTCCCTGTGCTCCATGATGATCGTGGACACCCCGGGATTCCAGAACCCCGACATGGCCGGCCAGAGCCGGGGGGCCACATTTGAGGAGCTCTGCCACAACTATGCCCAGGAGCGCCTGCAGAGCCTCTTCCATGAGCACACCTTCGTCCAAGAGCTGGAGCGGTACAAAGAGGTAACATCCAGTTTGAGGGCCACCAAGGGGGGGGGGGGACAGGGGGAGTGTTGTGCTGAGGGACTCTTTGACCGGCAAGATGGCAATCCGGCAAACCTTGATCCGTGGTGTGGCCCGTTGCAGCCATCCTCTGGAGAAGGGAAGCAGCCAATTAGTGTGGAAGGGACCCCTTTCTCTCTTCCGACTAATCCCCCCCCCCCCGGCGTTCCCGTTCTAATGGAGACCCTGTAGAATTTTGCTGATTGATACCACTGGAGCTTGTCTTTGGATTCCCTTATTAACCCTAATCAGTCGTTCTCTTCTCTGCCACCTCCCGAGTAAGCGGGGGTGGGCGGGTGGGTCTCAGTAATTTTTTTGACACTGGCAGGAAGGTGGTAGGTCAGCAGTTCAAGACCCGAATACTGCACGACGGAATGAGCTCCCGGCTCTGTCCCAGCTCTTGCTAACCCAGCAGTTCAAAAGCAAGAAATTGCAAGTAGACAAATAGGGCCCACTTCGGTGGGAAGGTAAACAGCATTCCATGTGTCTAGTCATGCCTGCCACATGACTACGGAAACATCTTCAGACGGAGACAGCGCTGGCTCTTTGGCTGTAAATAGAGATGAGCACTCAACCCTAGAGTCAGATACGACTGGCTTTCAAGCAAGGGAAACCTTTCCTTTTACATCTTAACATTAGGTACTAACTCAACAAAGGACTGTGTTGGCTTTAGGGGTTAAGAGGCTGAACCTAATGACCGGAAGGTCGGCAAGTCAGCAGTTCAAGACCCCGAGTGCTGCATGACGGAGGGAGCTCCTGTCCTCTGTCCTAGCTCCCGCCAACATAGCAGCTCGGAAGCAAGAAATTGCAAGTAGATAAATAGGAACCAGTTCAGAAGGAAGGTCAAAAGTGTTCCGTGTCTGGTTATACATGCCACGTGGCCACGAGAACATCTGCAGATGCAGACAGCGCTGGCTCTTTGGCTGTAATTGGAGATGAGCACTGAACCCTAGAGTCAGATATGACTGGTTTTTGAACAAGGGCCGCCTTGACCCATCTCAGCAAAACTCGACTGGCACAGAACTTCAGTTCTTCACAATAGGTTTTTCCCTCTTCTTCAATGAAGTCAGAGCTGAGGAAGTTCGTAGCATCTCTCGTCCGGCCCTCACGGCCACAGCCAGCTTGGACCTTCCAGCCCCACTTATGTCACTTCCCCACACTCTGGGTGGCGCTGACACATTTCACAACCCCTCCGAAGGAGGCACACCTTCCCCCATTGAATTTGGAGGCCACCCTATCTAAATAGATGCCTGGTGGACTGATCTGGCCCATTGGCCACAGGTTGCCAACCCCTGCTTTTAAAGAGACAAAAATGGAATTTTTTTTTGGCAGGCCTTCTGATTCCTGAATCTCCCCTGGCAAAACTTCAGCCTTGCATGGAGTGGGAAGGGGTACATCCTTCTCAAAGCTGGCAAACCCCTCCCCCCCACCCTCCAGTCTGCTGCCCACCCTATTCATGGTGTTCACAGCAAGACCTTCCTTTTCCTCCCGGGAGGTGTGCATTGTAGTTTTCATCCGGACCTGCGGTCACAGTGCGCAGGGGCATTCCTTGCTGCGTGGGCGACCTGGCCCCTTAGATTGTCCTTACCGACTAATGCCACTGACCACGATGTTTCTCGTCTCTTCTCTCCCCTTCTCTGGCTTTCACCAGTGCCTTTAACGGTAATCTGTAGCTGCTGCGCAGACCACTAATCACTTCATCCTCTGTCCGTCCTCTCTAGGAAAACATAGAGCTTTCCTTAGATGCCTTAGAGCCCAATACATCTGGTTCTGTAGCCACAGTAGACCAAACGTCTCACCAGGCACTGGTAAGCTGCATGAAAGGGCTTTTTCAAGGGGGGGAAGAAAGAGTGGCCCTTCTCCGTCCCTTCCCTCCCTCTAGCCTCAAAAATTACGGTGCTGCTTTGCCTTGCGTGGGGGTATGTGCTTTCTGCAGTACTGCTAAGGCCGATGCGTTGGAGAGGAACCGTCCTTTGTCTCTTTACTCTCTGGGAGGGCAGTTGGGTTGCAAGCGTGCCTCTCGGCCCTGGAGGTTCAAAAGGCTTGAGCAATGTGGCGGCCAGTTGCTAGGAAAGCAGAAGCAAAAGCCTGCTAGAAAGCCAGAGGGAAGTTTCAAAGGGAACTCGTTGAGGAGGAGGTGGAAGTCCTAGACCAGTGACAGCCAACCTTGGCACTCCAGTTCCTCTTGGACTTCAACCCCCAGAAGCCCTGATCCGCAGGAGTGCTGACTTGGGCTTCTGGGAATTGGAGTCCAAGGACCCCTGGAGTGCCAAGGTTGGCCAGCACTGACCTAGATTTATTCTTTGGCGTCTGTAGTGGATTGCGGTGGCTTGGTGGTTAAGATGCTGACCTTGGCGGCTGGAAGGTCGGCAGGTCAGCAATTTGAGACCCAAGTGCTGCACGACAGAGTGAGTGCCAGTCTTTCTCCCCTGCTGCCAATCTAGCAGCTCGAAAGCAAAAAAAAAATTGTAAGTTGATAAATAGGTACCACTTGGGTGGGAAAGTCAACAGCGTTCTGTGTCTAGTCATGCCTGCCGCATGGCCACGGAAACATCTGTTAGACACAGACAACCCCCCCCCCCCGTTCCCTCCGGGAAGCCCAGCGCTGTGGCCAAGAATCTCTCTCCTCCTCTGTTAGTTCAAATAGTCCTGCTTGTGTCTCTAGATATATCTATGTATCTTTGTGGCGCCTGAGTTCATGGCGCATTTTATGGTCTGGGGCGCAGGGTTTAATGACGGAGGCAGAGAGGGATAACTCTGGCCCTTTGTTCGATGCTCTCTGCTCCTCTGGGCGACTTGAGAGGCATGCTTGCAAAGGGTACGCCCATCCAGGACAACAGGGCGCTTCTGGGGCGTTCCTCATAGCTCTCCTCGCATGTATCCCCGATCGTGGTGTGTCCCCTGCGCTGAACAATGTGGGTTTGGTGGGAGAAGAAACAGATGATGTTCTGAGTCTGACAGCAGAGAGGAAAGGATGGGTGTCTGTTCTGAGACCCTTTAGCCCAGTGGTGCCCAAATTATGGCCTGGGCCCCGGATCCGGCCTCTGATGCCAATTCATCCGTTCTGTGCCACCCTAGTTGCTTCGTCTGGGTGCAGTGAGGGTATAGCATGGGCCGGATGAATTGCCATCGAGCTGGATCAGGCCCCCGGGCCATAGTTTGGATGGGTGCATTTTGCTTCCACTTCCTGGAGCAACACAGGTGGCGCAGGCTGTATGAATTGGCATCGGGATCCAGATCCGGCCCACAGGGCATAGTTTGGGCACCCCTCCTTTAGACCCTGCAGGCAGAGCATCTCTTCCATGCCGAGGAAGTCGTGCTTTGGGAGAGCGTTTATCCTTCCAATTAGCCGTCTCTAACGAGGAGAGAGCGCCTCGGCCGACTGTCGGGCTGAGTTAGGGCTTCTTTGGTCAGGTTTGGCCAGGGCAGGGGTGGAGTGGAGTGGAGGGGTGCAGGTCTCTCCGTGTGTGTCTGGAGATGGAGGGAAAGCAGGGGCCGCTTCTCTGGATCCACGCCTTGCCATGGAAACCCTGGTTGTGCCAGACCGGAGAGTCCACACGCAGGAGCCACACAACGAGTGTGACAGTGGCTGTGTCGATGCGTGTGATGTTCCCCCATTTGATGCCGTATGTCCAGGGATTTAATCCCCTTGGGGACCCTCACTCTTTCTTCCCTGTGGACTTCACCCACCCAAGGTGTTAGTCCTCAGGGTGGTCAGGTAAGTTCACCTCTGGCAGTAGGGTCTACTCTGTCACCATCCCATCATCACCTGCCCAGAGTAGCTTGGATGGAATTGCCCAGGAAAAAAAGACACGAGGCCTTCGGCTTGTAAGCACCAGAGCTCCGCTATTCAGGTACAGCAAAGTCAGTTGCCGTGTCTCGAACTTGTGACTTTGCAAGCTGACCTATATTCAGGGCAAGTCATGACTCGAGGTTTCCAGGTTAATCTGTGCCATGTTCTATGTCTGCCACAGCCCGATCCTTTCTTAACGGAAGATGGCGAGAATCGAACCTTTAGCTCCCTGTTGGCAAAGCAGAGAGGCCAGCCCTGACAGCAGGTTTATTTGTTTAGGAGACCATCCCTTCTTATCGCTTGCATAGGTCAAGTCCAGGGGTTCTCAACCTTTTGAAGTCAGGAGCCGGGTCATGCTCCCTCAGACAGTTGGTGGGCCGGACTGGTGGTCCAGCCCCCACTGCCGGAATCGGCTGCGGACTCATTTATGGCTGGCGTAGATGTGCTTACAGTAGCCATAAATGAGTCTGTAGCAGATTTCGGCGGCTGGAGTGAGGGCACGGGCCGGTTGATTTGGTGCCATGGGCCAGATCTGGCCCATAGGTTGGGAACCCCTGGGCAAGTCCCTCTCCATCCACGTCAAGGAGAGCCGGTACAGCAACAGGCCACTTTAAAGTTGTGTGTGTGTTATTGTGTGTGTGTGTGTTTCTAGAGCAGCTGCTGCTCCCATTTAGTTCCCTGCTGACTTGCAGAGAGTAATTTGGGCTCTGCTTAAACCTCCAGATTGAATTTCGACTGAGTAAATGTCTCGTGTTGGAACATTTTACTAGACAACGCGTGTTTTTCTCCCTGTTGCTGGTATTAAGTATTGATCCTGCCCCGGGTAGAAGTCTTGTTTCTTGACGCTGGGGAGCGGAGCTGGCTGTGTGTGGCTGCCGGCTTTGGTCCCTTTTGCTGCTCCTGGGGCTGGGCCCTCCGATGCCGGTTTATGTCACATGCATGGATGGAAAGTGAACCATCATCCCACCCCTGGGCATCATCAACCATTCCCCTTTTGCGAGATGCATGCGGCCCCTTTCCTCCATCTTCTTTTCCTCGGGCATCGTGGCTTCTCAAGAGAATGAACAGGTTCCTAATCACACTGTGGCATGGGGGGGGGGGGGCTTCCTTCCTTCCTTCCCTCCTTCCCTCCCTCCCTCCATTCAGGTCCGTTCTCTTGCCCGGACCGATGAGGCACGTGGCCTTCTGTGGCTTTTAGAGGAGGAGTCCCTTCAGCCTGGAGGCAACGAGGAAACCCTGCTGGAAAGACTCTTTACCTACTACGGACCCCAGGATGGAGACAACAAGAGTAAGTCACAGCACAGGACCCCCCCTCTCCCCCCCCCCGACAGTCCAAGCCTCATTCAGCTTAATGCATTTTCCCTTTCTTTTATTCCATGTTTTCTTCCAGTCTGTAGGATTGTTCTGTGTTTTCATTTTAACATTTCATTTCCCAGTCCATTCAGGAAATGACCGTTTGGCCCCTGTGTGTTAGACGCTACACCCCAAATAACACTGTAATCAATTCAATCTGTTTTATCCATTTGCTTGTTGCGTTGCTGTGCCACTGACCGGTGGGTTTTCCTCCCTCGCAGCCCACAGCCCTCTTCTCCGGAGCGGGAAGCCGAAGCACTTCTACCTGGGCCACAGCTATGGTACCAACTGGGTCGAGTACAACACCACCGGCTGGCTCGGCGCCGTGCGCCAGAATCCAGCATCCCAGAATGTCCTGCCTCTCTTGCAAGACTCCCAAAAGTGAGTTAGATAATTGTGTTGGGTGATTTTCCACTCTCTTAGCATTCTTTCATCTGGTTTTATTATCAGTACCCCCAACCTGAAGCCTTTAGGATACAGTTTGGCAAAAGAAAGATGAACGATTATAGTTTCCCAAATTCTGGGTTGGAAGACTCTTTGCAAAAGAGGTGGTGATTAGCAATTAGCAGTTACACTTCCATACCTGCTCCATAGCGCTTAGAGCAGGGGTGACCAAACTTTTCAGGCTGTTGGCCGGTCATGTGGTTCAGGGAGCCAGTCACGCGCCCGTACGGGCGCATTTTACTTCCGCTTCCAGGAGCGACGAGGGCTTTGTGGGCCCGGTGAATTGGTATGGTAGGCCGCATCCGGCCCCCGGGCTTTATTTTGGGCACCCCTGGCTTAGAGCACTCTCTGGGCAGTTTATAAGGTAACTAGCATTCTGCCCCCAACACGCTGGATCCTTAGTGTGACTGAACTCGGAAGGATGGAAAAGTCAGCCTTGAGTCCCTGCCAGGATCGAACTCACAATGTTTTGGTTGCAGTATTGCAATTCAACGACTGTGCCACCATGGCTCTTCCTGAGTCTCTGTCTCTCCATTTTCCCCCCTGGCCTTTTTCAGGAAGAACATCAGCAACCTCTTTGCGGGCCGAGCTGGGACCACCATGGTGTTGTCTGGCTCCGTGGCCGGCCTGGAGGGGGGCTCCCAGCTGGCTTTGCGCAGGGCCACCAGCATGCGCAAGACCTTCACCACAGGGGTGGCGGCGGTGAAGAAGAAGTCGCCGTGCATCCAGATCAAGCTTCAAGTGGTAAGAGTCCTGGCGTCTCTTGTGAGAAGGGGCGCTCTGTACGTGTGCAGAGAAGCTATAGTACCGTCCACAGCTGACCTGACCCTGAAGAGACCTCTTTGCGCGGAGGAAGGGAGGGAACGACGTGTTCTCTGTAGCATGGGCTTTTAAGACCTGATGCTTTATGGCAGGGGTTCCCAACCTAAGGCCCGTGGGCCGGATCTGGCCCATGCTGCCATGTCATTTGGCCCCATATCCCTCCAAGGGAATTTAATAAACAAAATGGCTACCCTTTTGAAGCTGTTGTGATGAAATGGCCACCCCCATCGTGCAAGCAGAGCAAAATGGTTGTCCGGCCTTTTCAAGCCAGGGGCCGGGTCACCCTCTCTCTGTCACCTTCGAGGGCCAGATGGCCATTTTGACCTGCCTGCACAATGGGGGTGGTGGCCATTTTGTCCCAACAGCTTCAAAGGGGCAGCCGTTTTGTTTCTCAAATGCCCTTGGAGGGGCGGGTGGGCCTCACATGAAATGGTGCCATGGGCCAAATCCGGCCCACGGGCCTTAGGTTGGGAACCCCTGAATTAAAACCTGACTGAGCTGTGTCAATGACTGAGTTGCTTGGATGCATGTAGTAACTGTAACTTATTACTTCTTAAAAGCAGGGAATGTTTGACTGAACCCCTCTTTCTCCTTCTCTCTCATTGCTCAGGACGCCCTCATTGACACTCTCAAGAAGTCCAAGCTCCACTTTGTGCATTGCTTCCTGCCGAAAGCGGACGGCTGGAGCGGGGACTTCCGGGGGCCCTGTGCCCGGCGGGTGAGCACCAGCGAGCTGGACCTACACGGGGAGCATTGCGAGTCTGGCCTGATGCAACTGGACGTCCCCCTGCTGAGGGCCCAGATCCGGGGCTCCCGCCTGCTTGATGCTCTTCGGATGTACCGGCAAGGTGGGTGCCGTCACTCTGTCCGTGCTGCCTCTTAGGTTCCCCTAAATCAGGGGGTTCCAAACCTAAGGCCCGTGGGCTGGATCCGGCCAGCAGTGCCATTTCATGTGGCACCCCCACACCTCCAAGGGCATTTGAGAAACAAAATAGACACACACACACCCATCGTCCAGGCAGGGGGAAATGGCCCTCCGGCCCTCGAAGCTGACTGAAAGAGCTTGATTCAGCCCCTGGCTTGAAAAGGTTGGGGACCCCTGCCTTATAGCAATGATGGCTGACCTTGGCACTCCAGGTGTTCTCAGACTTCAATTCCCAGGAGCCCAAGTCTCTGTGAATCCACATGAATGGGTTAACTATGGATTCACAGAGACTTGGGCTTCTGGGAATTAAAGTCCAAGAACAGCTGGAGTGCCAAGGTTTGCCATCACTGCATAGTACTGTAGAGGCTTCCTTTCTGTAGATTCAAAGGTTCCAGGTCTCTCAAAGGTTCTCCATCACTGTCCTAGATCAATGATGGCCAACCTTGGCACTCCAGGTATTCTTGGACATCAGTTCCCAGAACCCCAAGTCTCTGTGAATCCACACGTACACACAATAAACCCATTCATGTGTCCTGTCAAGGACTTGGGCTTCTGGGAATTGAAGTCCAAGAACTCGCGGAGTCTACCCATCCGTATGGATTCACAGAGACTTGGGCTTCTGGGAACTGAAGTGCAGTTTGAGCCTTTAAGGTTTCAACCATATCAGAATAAACAAAATAGATCTAAGGTTTGAATTTTTTAAAAGAATAGTAGCCATATTTGTCTGTGTTTCAAACATATCAGAGAATAAGCAAAACAGAACTAAACCAAAACGCTGTAGCCCTTTTTGTGTTAAGCTGAAAAACCGTCTTCCAAACCAAGGAGAAAAATGTAAGCCTGCTTGCCCCAAAAACGTAGGGTCAGGACCTTTGGGTGACCAGAGGAAGGAAAACCAGTTCTAATACTAATTATCACTGGTGGAGAAAATTAAATGACCAAAGCAGAAGAATTAGGAGTGGGTATAAAGATAAAGATGTTTATTCCGTCAGTTGTGCATCTTAATGAAACAAAAATCTTCCCGCAGTGTTAGTCTCTTCTAAATGCAAAGACTGGTGACGAAGTGGCCCCGAACCCATCTTTGGGGTAGGATTTTCTACCTTTTGACAAAGAGGTAGGTAGGTACGAGATAAGGAGACCACCAAATATCAGCTTACATGAGGACTTACTGTTATGTCTTCATGCGGGTTTCTGTGGATCAAGCCCACTTTGTCAGAAGCCTAAGTCAATTCCCACTGTCTGACGAAGTGGACTTGATCCACCAAAGCTCACATTAAAATATAACAACGTGTTACAGCGTTTTTGTTTTGCTTTGCTTGTTTTCTGATATGCCTGAAACACAAACTGATTTGGCTAATATTAAATATATATATATATATTTTCATCCCTTATGGTTTAGCTCTGCCACCCTTCCTAAACCAGTCCTCCGGGGTCTCCTCCTGTCCACGCTGACAAGAGCTTGACCCAGCCATTCCCCTCTTGCCTTCCCTCCCTCCCTCCGTGCTTCCATCCTTCCGAAAGATGTGCTGGTAGAATTGGGTGTTTATTATTTCAAAACCAGGTTGTTAGTACTCTGAAGTGCGATCAATGCTGCTGCCGGGCGCGCACAACCCAGGATCGATAGCCCAGCAGGGAAGAGGAAAGGGCAGAAAGGAGGGGGGAGAGGGGAATGGAGCCCGGTCGATGGTGCTGATGATTAATTAAGATCTGAAGAATCAACACTGCTATCTTTGCCCATAAATTTAATTGCAATCCTTAGACAGTCAATAGCAGAATACGTGTCTTGTGTCTTCTGCCTGTGGGTTGCGGGAAGGCAGGGCTGCCTCTTCCGAAGGATGCGCTTCCTGGATTTTCTCCACAAGGCCGGCCGGCCGGCCACACTTAAAACAGGGATGCCCAAACGTTTGGGGCCAGGGGCCTGACCACACCCCTGGAACAGCTGAGCGGGCCAGACCGTGCCCTCGGAACAGGGCATGTTTGTGTATTAATGACCATTTTATTTTCTGGTTTGGGGTGGACGCTTCTGCGCATATGTGAAAGCAGCCATTTTACTTTGCAGAAGTGTCCATGCCAAACCAGGAAGTAAAATGTTCATTTTTTGTGCATGTGCAGAAGCGTCTGTATTTACTTCCTGGTTTGGCGAGAGCATCGCGGGCCTGATGGAATGCCTTTGGGGGCCGTGTCTGGCCCACGGGCCGTAGTTTGGCTATGCCTGCCTTAGAGGGATACTGGAGTCCCCCCCCCCCCAGCTTTGCCAGCTGTTCTGTAACACCTCCCAAAAACAGAAGCTGGGACAAAACCCATCAAGAGCCATGTAACAATGCCTGTCTTTCTTCTGAAAGGGGTAATTAAGCTGTGGCCTTTTTCTGTACAAGGATTTAAAGGCTGTTTGGAGAGAGAGAGAGAAAGTGGAGGAAAGGGGAGATATTTGTGGGCTCTTTCATCTCTAGTAAACAAAGACTGCTTCAAAAGCCCAGCAAAAATGTGTCTTTAACTGGCGTGGCAGTGGGGGCGAAAGAGACAAAAACCTCTCCCAAAACCACTTTTTTAGCGATGCTGGAAACGATTGTCTGTGCCCAGCTGTTTCTTCCACTGGCCTTTTGACAAACCCAGGAGGAAAAAGAATGGAAAACTGGCCAGAGGTTTGAGCTGGGATCCGTTCTTCGGTCCCTCTTCTGCCCCAATCTCGACCTAGGCCTTGGAGGTGATGAGGGAGGATGAAGGGTGAATCCTGGAATTTTAATGGGATGACAGGAGGAGAGCTAAGGAAGCCCTGTCCCATAACTAGACCCTCATCAGCTGGAAAGGAAGGAAGCCCTTCTGGTCAGTTGTTCAGCCCTTGTTTGGGGCTCTTCTATATGGCAGTGATGGCCAACCTTGGCACTCCAGGTGTTTCTGAACTTCAGTTCCCAGAAACCCTTATGAGCAGGAGTTGCTGACCTGGGCTTCTGGGAATTGGAGTCAAAGAACACCTGGAGTGCCAAGGTTAGCGTCACTGTTCTAAGACCTGATTTTTAGAATCAAATAATTGCTGAGAGAAGTCCAGGGTGACTGAGTGGTTAAGATGCTGAGTGTGATGACCATAATGTCTGCAGGTCAGCCGTTTTGAGACCCGAGTGCTGTGTGACTGAGCGAGCTCCCGCCCTCTATCCCAGCTCCTGCCAATCTAGCAGTTCAAAAGCATAAAATTGCAAGCAGATAAATAGGTACTACTTTGGCAGGAAAGGTAACAGCGTTCTGTGTCTGTCTAGTCCTGCCTGCCACATGACCATGGAAATTGTCTGCAGAGACAGACAGCACCTGGCTCTTTGGCTTTAAACGATGAGCACCGAACCCTAGAGTCAGACACAACTGCCTTTCGAGCATGGGAGACATCTTGACCTTGTTTGCTGAGAGTACCTAGCAGTTCGAAAGCAAGAAATTGCAAGTAGATAAACAGGGACCACTTAGGTGGGAAGGTCAACAGCCTCCGGTGTCTAGTCGTGCCTGGCACATGACCACGGAAACGTCTGCAGAAGCAGACAGTGCTGGCTCTTCGGCTTTGAAACAGAGATGAGCACTGAACCCTAGAGTCGGATACAACTGGCTTTTGCGGAAGGAAAGCCTTGACCTTGACCTCCTCTTTTCTGAGCAAGCGCTGCTGCCTCCTCCTCCTCCTCTGTGGATGGTTCCCCTCTCTCTGCCTCCTTTGAATGCCCGCCTCAGAGCTGCCTGCTTGAGCCAGGCTTCTTCCCCCTGAGCTCAGAGTAATCCCACTTGAGGCCTCTGTCTTTGCGACCAAAGATGGCATTGGAGGTCTAAACATCCTTGGGGAGTTACCCGTCTGCCGGGGTGGCCTCTTCTATCCTTCCTCTTTGTGGCCATATTTGGAATCCAGACCTCAGCAATCATCCACACGTCTCCCGGAGGCCTCCGCTCTGTATCTCTCCTTGTATCTTAAACGTCGGCATCTCTTGCTGTGGCCGAACATTTCTTTAAATGGACAAGCGTCCCCTTTTTCTGGCTCCAGAAAACTCGTCTCACCAGTGCTCAGGGCTTTGGAAAAACCCTGGATTTTAGCAGAAAGTTCCTCTTCCCCATCAGCTTAACAGATTTCCTCTCCAAAAACCAGTTCCATCCCTCTTCCATCATCTTTCCACTTGGGTTTACTCTCCTCCCAACAGATGAACAGGTCGCCCTTACTCGAAAGCCAGCCGTATCCAACTCTAGGTTTTAGTACTCATCACTGTGTACAGCCAAACAGCCAGGGCTGTCTGCATTTGCAGACATTTCTGTAGTAGGCAGGGCTGGACACCAAAGTGCGTGGAACGCCGTTCACCTTCCCACCGAAGTGGCCCCTACTTGCAATTTCTTGCTTTCGAACTGCTAGGTTGGCAGGAGCTGGGACAGAGACGGGAGCTCATTCCGTCCTGCAGTATTCGGGTATCGAACTGCTGATCTCCCGCCTCTCAGTCAGCTGGCTGCCTCCGTGGTTTAGGTTAATCTCACTGCTGAGTCAGAGACTGGGAGTTTGATTACCAAATTGGGCCTCCCAGGAGAAGGACCAGCCTGGGTTGTCATGGGCAAGACTATTATTATTTATTACATTTGCTACCCCGCCCCAATCGGGTGAACCCGACTCTGAGCGGCTTACATCAAGGTTAAAACATAGGATAATCTATATTAATGCTATTTATAATTAAAACTTAATGTTAACTCTAAAAATCATAAAAAGTTAAAACAGTGTACAAGCTGCACACAAGTTATATAAAATTCAGATCCAAGAGGGTGGCAGTCCATTAAATAAGCCACCTAGCATGAGAGCCCACATTCCTGGGTCCCCATACCTGTCCTGCCAGCCAGGCTTTTAAGCCCCCCGGAAAGGCAGGAGCTCTGTCTGAAGGCGCAGCTCAGTGGGCAGGAGGTTCCAAAGGGTTGGGGCGGACACGGAGAAGGCTCTCCTCCTAGTGCAGGCGAGGTGTGCCTCTCTTGCCGATGGAATAACAAGGGAGCCTCTCCGATCCGCCCTGGTGGGACGGACAGATGTTCTTAGGGTGACGCGGTCTCTTAGGTAACCTGGCCCACTACCATATAGGGCTTTAAAGGTAATAAGCAGCACCTTGAATTGCACCCGGAGACATACTGGTAACCAATGCAGCTCCTGGAGCAGCGGTGAGGCTCGAGCATAACGCCCACACCCCACCACTACCCGGGCCGCCGGATTTTGGACCAGCTGGAGTCTCCGGATGGTCATCAGGGGCAGCCCCATGTAGAGCGCATTACAGTAGTCAAGTCTGGAGGTGACCAACGCATGTGTGACCATAAGCAAGGCGTCCCGGTCTAGGAGTGGGCGTAACTGGTGTATTACACGAAGTTGTGCAAAAGAGGGTCTCCAGACTGGTCCGGAAGGTGCTTTGGATTGTGTGGGCCACAGCTTTTTGCTTTGTCTTCTTTGCCAAGCATTGCACTCAATGTCCTAAAAAGTCCCCTTCCAACTCAGATATCCAGTGATTCCATGCTTCATGTTGAGAACACAGGGCTCTTGTGCTTTGGCTAATTTCCTCTCCCCACCCCTTCTAGTCTGGCTGGGTTATCCCTCTATGGTAATAGAGTAGACCAGTAATGGTGAATCTTGGCACTCCAGGTGTTCTTGAACTTCACTTCCCAGGAGCCCAAGTCTCTGTGAATCCACACGAAGGGGTTTACTGCGCAAGTTAACCCATTCATGTGGTTTCACAGAGACTTGGGCTTCTAGGAATTGAAGTCCCAAGAACACCTGGAGTGTCAAGGTTCGCCATCATGAGAGTAGACCCTACTGCCAGCGACTCAACTCCGAGGGTCATATGTTTCATGTTGAGAACCCAGGACTCTTGTGCTTTGGCCAATTTCCTCTCCCCACCCTTTGCTACTCATTCTTTCCCAGGGAGCTTCACTTCACACACTCACTCTCTCTGTACGATGATGTTCCAGGTTACCCCGACCACATGGTTTTTGCGGAGTTCCGGCGGCGCTTCGATGTCCTGACCCCTCACCTCACCAAGAAGCACGGGCGCAACTACATCGTCATGGATGAGAAGCGGGTGCGTCGCTTGTGTAGCTCTCGAGGAGGGGAAGAGACGGGCACCCCCTATCCCTGCCCACTGCCTACCTGTGTGGTTGTGGCACACAGGAGCGACGAGGGCTTTGTGGGCCGGATGAATTGGCGTCGGTGGGCCGCATCCGTCCCTGGGCCATAGTGTCACTCCCTGAACTAGAGAGACAAATTCAGTGTCCTTGGGATAGGTGAGGGTCACGTCTTTGTCCCAAGGCTTTCCCTGGTAGAGGTTAAGCTTTTGGGGAAAGTGTTTACAAGGAAACCCTCCTCTTTTCCTTTCATTTTCCAGGCGGTGGAAGAACTTCTGGAATCCCTGGAGCTTGAGAAGAGCAGCTACCACATGGGCCTCAGCCGGGTAAGGCCTGCCTCTGTGTGTGTGTGTGTGTGTGTGTGTGTGTGTGTGTGTGTGTGTGTGTGTGTGTGTGTGTGTGTGTGTGTGTGTGTGTGCACTTTTGTGCGTGTGTGTGTGTGTGCGCCTTTGTGTGTGTCTGCCTCACTTTCTGTCTCGCACAACACCAAATGCTTTACTAACTCCTTGCCAAGAAGATTTCCATGGGCCCGTGTCTTTTGGCCTCTCTTCGGGTAGCAGATTTCGGCGGCCTCTCCTGTCATCGACAGTCTGGCCAGGTTCTGCTAGTAGGGCTGTGGTGGCCACCCTTGGCTCTCCATATGCTCTCGAACTTCAATTCCCAGAAGCCCTGACAAGCAGGAGTGCTGTCTTGGGCGTCTGGAATTGAACACCTGGGGTGCCAAGGTTCACCACCATGGTAATAGAGTAGACCCTACTGCCAGTGACTCAACGCTGAGTTTCAGGTGGCGGTTAACCAACCTGACCACCCTGAGGACTAGCGGACTTGGATAGCAAAGTTCACAGGGATAGGGCAGAAGAAGAAGGAGAAGTATCCCTGTAGTTACTCACTCACTCATTCCCCACATCCACCCCGCTGCTTTTCCAGGGCCAGCAGCCCTGCTTTGGGTATAATTCCTGCCTTCCCCTTTTAGGGTTGAGTCTGTGGCACGTGGGGCTGGAAGTCTCCTTGGAGGTGGTGGTGGTGGGTGCCGTCAGCCCCGTCTGCAGCTTCTCTAGACCAAAGGGAGAAATCTTCAGCCTCGCCTCCTCTCGGGGCCGTGTGGCCACCAGCTAATGCGAGGAGACACCTCTTCGCTCCGGGCGGGAGTGGAAGGAGGCAGGGGACGGTTTTGTCACAGCGATTCTGTACGCTCTGGGAGAGCCTGGATTCAAGGTGGACTGGGGGGGGGGGAGGCGACAGGCTCAGCTGAGCTGTGCGCTAAAAACCAGGCCCATGTGCTCGGCTATGCTCCAGTCTGAAAGTGGCACAGGGACGCCACAAAGACCCAGACCTCTCTCCCCCCCCCCAATGCCCCCCGGGGAAGGGTGAGCGTGATCCGTTTGCATCTCTTGTGGGTGGCGTCGTGTCCCGAGAGGCCGCTTGTAGGCTTCCTTTAGTAGAAATTGTCACACCTCACGAGGGGCAGAAGGGATTCCCGGGACCAGAATGGCTCTTCTGGATTCTCAGTGCACGATGCGTCAAGTCTCTCCTCTTCTTTATCTGTTGTGCCACCCTAGGTCCAAGGCATGCGGGGGTGGGGGGAGGCGGGCGATCCGAGGGAACCTCTTTTCTTTCCCTCTCCCTGGAAACTGTGCTTCTTCCTCCCAACAGTCGGTTTGCTGGTGGAAGGTTTTTTCTGGCCCTCTTATGGCTACTTTTGGGCATCCCCACTTTCCTACCACGGAAGTCCTTGGGTTCAGGAAGGAGGGAGGAAGGCAGAATCTCCCCGGGAAGTAGGAGACGGGGCTAGCCTTCAGGCTGGTGATTTGCCCACTCGGTGGTGGATGATGCCCATAATGAATTCCTCTTCCTCCTCCTGCCACAAAAGTTTTCCCTCCGCTTTCTGTCAACGCATGTTGGCTTTTTGACCCTAAACCGTGCGCTCCTGGCGCAAGGGAACTGACCCTTTCCCTTCTGTATCGCCTTCCTTCCTCCTTCTCTCCATCCTGCCCCCCCCCAAAGGTGTTTTTCCGAGCGGGGACCTTGGCCAAGCTGGAGGAGCAGCGGGACAAACAGACGAGCAGGAACATCACCCTCTTCCAAGCCGCCTGCCGGGGATTCCTTGCTCGACAGCAGTTCAAGAAGAGGAAGGTAGGAATTGGGACGGAGGCGGGAAGGAAAGCCGGGCATGAGTCAACCTTCCTTCCAGCTCCCCAGGAGCAAGATTTCTCCCTCCCTCCGTTTACGTCTCTCCCATGACTCGATGCCTTGCACTTAGCCTAAAATGGGCAGCGCTTGCCTCCCCCTGAGAACTGGGCAGAGGCCCAGGATTCCCCCGGGTGTGCAGGGAGAAGGGCAGCCGGGGCTCCCTGGAGCAGAGGACACAAAGCAGCCTCTGAAATCCTCCCTACAGGTAGGGGAGGCTGACGCTTGAGTGTGGGTGTGCATGCGTGAACGCGTGGGCATGCGTTGGGCCAGGAGTCGAAAGGTGTTGCTTTCACACCTGTGGAAGGACAGGATGTTTGAAGTGTGCAGGGCAAGAACTGCCTTGAGAGAGGGGAGAGGCAAAGGACGGGGGGGGGGGTGTCTCGAAGCCACTGGGTGGGTGGTGGGTGGAGCCTGCCTCCTGGGCAACTTGGCAGGGCTGTCGTTCCACCGGGTGGGTGCGAGCCACAGGTTGGGGTGTAACGCAATTGTCTGAAGGGATCTACGTCCCCTACTGGGACTCTAGGTTGCAGAGAGCTTTGGTAGATCCTATTGATCAGGGGTGCCCAAACCACGGCCCGTGGGCCTGATCCAGCCCCAACACCAATTCATCCACCCCATGCCACCCTTGCTGCTTCCAGGAGGGTCAAGGGTGGCCTGGACCAGATGAATTTGTGTCGGGGGCCAGTTCTCATTATGACCTCTCTCTCTCTCTCTCTCTTTCTCGTTGTCTCTTCCTCCCCTGCATCTCTTCTTTCACGCTGCACTGGGGTTTATGGGGTGGGCTGAGCCTGGAGTTAGGACTCCCAATTAAGATTAAAGAGTTGTGTCAGCTACTCTGTGTATTATGGGGAGACAACTGGGGAGGGAAAGGCTCTCTCTCTCTCCCCCTCCCCCGCCCTCCCTGGTTTTGGCAAGATTAGGCTTTTTACAGCTGTCTTTGGGAGGAGGAGGAGGAGGAGGAGCTTTGCAAATGATAATAAATTTTTAAAAACGGGCAGAGCGATCACTGACTTAGCCATCTCTTCCAGGGTATGTTGTTAGCTGCTCTGAGTTGCTTCGGCGAGTAGAGCAGCATATAAATCTAAATAATAATAATAATAATAATAATAATAATAATAATAATAATAATAATAATAATAATAATAATAATAATAATAATAATAATAATAATTTTGGAGCCTCTTCTGAGTCCCACTTCCACTCTCTTGTCCTGTAAGATTTCAGAGAAGATCTCCCCGGGCTGTGCAATGGGGCTTCCAGTTCCTTGCTCGAAAGCCAGTCATATATGATCCTAGGGTTCAGTGCTCATCTCCGTTTACAGCCAAAGATACAGCGCTGTCTGCATCTGCAGACGTTTCCGTGGACATCTGGCAGGCATGCCTAGAATGCACGGAATACTGTTTACCTTCCCACCGAAGTGGTCCCTATTTCTCTCCTTGCAATGTCTTGCTTTCGAACGGCTAGGTTGGGTGGAGCTGGGACAGAGACAGGTGCTCGGCCCGCCGTGCAGTATTCAGGAATCGAACTCTGACCGTCTAGCCATTGGGTTCAGCATCTGAACTGCTTGAGCCGTCGCAGTCCCTTCCGGTTCCTTGGATGGTTTTCTTTCACCTGGTTTTATTTCCTCTCAATCCGCCCCTTTACTATCACACAGATCCAGGACTTGGCCATCCGTTGTGTGCAGAAGAACATCAAGAAGAACAAGGGGGTGAAGGACTGGGTGTGGTGGAAGCTCTTCACCACCGTCCGGCCTCTCATCGAGGTCCAGCTCACAGAAGACCAGATCCGGGGCAAGGATGTACGTACGATGGTCCCTGCACACGAGGGGGAAGATGGGGGGGGGGGGAACACATTGGTGTCCGCCAGAGGTGCCAGAATGGCCAGATCCTTTTGTGTCACTGTTTCATTCCTTTGTTCCCTGAATACTATGGGCCCTCGTTAACGTAATTATTGCATTCTCTGGGATTTTTCTTACAGTGAAAATGACTTTAACTGAATTTCCCATAGGGAATGCACTGAAAACCAAAAACACATTAACCAAAATGCGGTTTCCCATAGGAATGCATTGAAAAACCAATTAATCCGTTCGGGGGGGGGGGGGAATCCGCAAACCGAGCCACTATTTTCTAAGGGTTTCCTTTTGTGATGCGGGTTTTATGTTAACTGAGCCATTTGGCTCTCCAGGTGTTCTTGGACTTCACTTCTCCTGCTCATCGGGGCTTCTGGGAAGTGAAGTTCCAGAACACCTGGAGTGCCATGGTTCGCCATCACTGGCCTGAGCCATAGGCTTCTGTGGTCTTCCATGGCCATTCCATTTCAGGGCAAAAACCCCCTTTCTCTTTAGCTTCCCTTTCGACCTGTCTATACTCCCCCCCCCCCGCCCTTTTTAAGAGAGCGACACAAGCCAGAACGTGGGCCCCATTTTCTCAGGCTTCAGCCCTCAGGTAGAACCTAGGCAGGCCTCCTCCCGGGTGACCTTTGACCTGACCTGTCCTTGCTGTCTTGACAGGAAGAGATCCAGCAGCTGAAAAGCCGGCTTGAGAAGGTGGAGAAAGAGAGGAATGAACTGAGGCTCAACAGCGACCGCTTGGAAAGCAAGGTATGTGGGTGTGGGTGGCTCAGGATCGTGGCTGGAATGTCTTCCATGGGGGGAGGGAGGGAGAGAGGGCCCCCCACTTTTCTTCCGGGGAATGTAACTCGGGAAGAGTGACCTGGAAGACGGAGGTGAGGTAGAGATATCAAGAATGAGTGAAACTTCTTCGTTTGGGATGCCATGGTGGCTGGGGGAATTCTGGCCATCTCGTCCCCAGATAGGAATTTTCCCACCCACTCAATCATTTGCTCCATCCATCCATCCATCCATCCATCCATCCATCCATCCATCCATCCATCCATCCAATCATTAGCTCCATCCATCCATCCATCCAATCAATCATTAGTAATAAATTCAATAAAATAAATAAAAATAAATAAAGCTCCATCCATCCATCCAATCATTAGGCTCCATCCAATCAATTAGCTCCATCCATCCATCCATCTAGCAACATCCATCCATCCATCCAATCATTAGTTCCATCCATCCAATCATTAGCTCCATCCAATCAATTAGCTCCATCCATCCATCCACCCATCCATCCAATTATTAGCTCCATCCATCCATCCATCTTCTTCTGACGACCTCTGCTTATCCCTGGCGCTTCCCTGTCTCCCAGATTACGGAGCTGACCTCGGAGCTAACGGACGAGAGGAACACGGGCGAATCGGCCTCCCAGCTGCTGGACACGGAGACCTCTGAGCGCTTGCGAGCGGAGAAAGAGATGAAGGACCTTCAGGTCAGATGGTTGGGCTGGAAGCGGTGGCGATGCTTGGGGAGAGTGGTGGGTGGGTGGGTGGGGTGGGGGGCTCCCACAGAGAGTTTTGGGGCAAATGCTCTCAGAGCCCCCCCTCCCCCCGGCTCAGGGCCCCATGCAGGGCTTTGGCCGCCCCCAGTTTGCTCCAGGCCATTAATTAAAAAACCCTCCTTTCTTCTGCCAGGCCAAATACGATGCCCTCAAGAAGCAAATGGAATCCATGGAGATGGAGGTGATGGAGGCCCGCCTCATCCGGGCCGCTGAACTCAACGGCGAGATGGATGACGACGACTCAGGTGGGTCCCCTTGACCTTCTCTAGGACACACACACACACACACACAACGGGGGTGCAAGGGTTAAACTGCTGTCCTGAAGTCAAAAGGTGGTGAGTTCGATCCCGACCAGGGCTCAAGGGTGGCTCAATCTCCCCCATCCTTCTGAGGACTTACATCATTATAAGTTCATTTTTCTTTATCATACCCTTTCTTTAGCTTTAGTTCGCACGCCAGTTCATCATTTATAGCTATATTTCACATTTCTATATCTGTAAAGTCCTTTATACATTTCCCAGTTTTTAGCCATTGACAACCTCGTTGCTCCTACCATAATAATCATTCTCTCTCTCTTATTTCTATCTGGTTTTTTATTGCCAAAATCCGTTAGCAATGCTAATCTAGGACACATTTCTAATATTAATGACAATATTTGACGGGAAGCTGAGCATGACGGAGGGCTGCCAGCCTGCCAGGTTGACCACCTCCTAAAGCAGGGCTGCCCAGTCACAATGGTTCAGCGGGTCGGTCACATGGTTCCTCTCACCGGAAGCGGAAGTAAACCGTGCCTTGCTGTCTGTTTTGCAACAGGATGAGATAGATTTTAAGCTGCCATTTTCTCTGCTTTAAACCAGGGGTGCCCAAACTACGGCCTGTAGTTTGGTCACCTCTGTCCTAAAGAGTCATGTTCAAGGGCTGTTCTCTGACCATTCACTTCCCCTCTTTCTCTCTCTTTCTTTCTCCCTCCCTTCCTCCCTTCCTTTTTTCCTTCTGTTTTTCTCCCTTCCTTCCTTTCCTTCTTTCCTTCCTTCCTTTCCTTCCTTCTTTCCTCACCCCCTGCCCTCCATCCATCCCCCAGGAGGCGAGTGGCGGCTCAAATATGAGCGGTCCGTCCGTGAGATAGACTTCACCAAAAAGCGCTTGCAGCAAGAGTTTGAAGACAAGCTGGAGGTGGAGCAGCAGAGCAAAAGGCAGCTGGAGAGGAAGGTAATTGAGGCCTCTCTCTATCTCTGTTTCTCCCTCACACACCTACATCTCAAACACAAACACACCATTCCAGTTCTGAGGTGGTTGAGTGGTTATGACGGTGAGCTTCATGACCGGCAGTTTGAGATGTTTCTGTGGTCATGTGGCAGGCATGACTAGACACCCAGGTTCACAGAACGCTGTTACCTTTTCCACCGAAGTGGTCCCTATTTATCTACTTGCAATGTCTTGCTTTCGAGCTGCTAGGTTGGCAGGAGCTGGGGCAGAGACGGGAGCTCATTCCGTCCTGCAGTACTCAGGAATCGAACTGCTGACCTCCCGCCTTTCAGTCAGCATCTTAGCCACTTGAGCCACTGCACTCTATTAAATTCTTCTTTGGGGTCTCCTATGAACCCACACGAATGGGTTTACTGCGTGTAATGTGTGTGTTGGTTAACAGAGGACCACAAAGAAGAAGAACAGTTGAAGGTAAACAACCTGTCCTAGCTCCTGCCAACCTTGAAATTGCAAGTAGATAAATAGATACCGCTTCGGTGGGAAAGGTAACAGTGTTCTGGCTTCTAGTCCTGCCTGCCACATGACCACAGAAACGCCTACAGATGCAGACAGCGCTGGCTCTTTGGCTGTAAACAGAGATGAGCACCGACCGAAGCCTAGAGTCAGACATGACTGGCTTTCTGAGCAAGGGGGACCTTTGACCTTGACCCCGTTAGGCTGGTCAGACGCTTTGGCCACTCCGGCCACTCCGGCCACTCCTGACGCCCTGCTTCCTCCCGCTTCTCTCCCACAGTTGGCCGACTTGCAGGTCGACAACGAGGAGAACCAGCGTGCCCTGCAGACGTTGAAGAAGAAGTGCCAGCGCCTCACCGCTGAGCTGCAGGACACGAAGCTGCACCTGGAAGGCCAGCAGGGCCGGAGTCACGAGCTGGAGAAGAAACAGCGCCGGTGAGGGCTTGTCTGTGCCTGGGAAGCGGGGCGGGCGTGGGGGGGGGGCACGGCTGGTTCGAAGCTTATCGGGCAGCAGCCCTTGGGCCACGGTGGGTGGAGGGAGCCTGGGAAACGGCAGCTTCTGTGCGGAATCCTTGCTTAAAAGAGCCACTCTGCGCACTGTAGACTCTGGCTTTGCGTTATAATTAGTAAAACGAAACACAGCCCCTTTAACGAATTCGGCTCAAGAGGGACCCCCTAGGAAGTGCCTAGACCTGGAGGGCTTTTCCCGAAGGCTTCTCGGACAGACTTTATTTGGCCAAATCCTGCAAAATGTTCCCAGCTCGTCTTCCCCAAACCGTTTCCCTTCCGGAGCGTCAGGCTTCTGGGTTATTCTGAAACCCTCTCTAAAGTTTCAAACCCCTCCAGTACCAAGGCGGCCCCTGCACAGAACCAAGTTACCTCTAGCCCAGCCTGGAGGTCACAAGGGCAAAAATTGCAAGTACATAAATAGGTACTGCTTTGGCAGGAAAGGTAACAGTGTCCCGACATCTAATCCTGCCTGCCATGTGACCACGGAAACGTCTGCAGACGCAGACAGCACTGGCTTTTTGGTTGTAAATGGAGATGAGCACCAAACCCTAGACTCAGATATGACTAGCTTTCAAGCACGGGAGGTCTTCATCAGACAGCTTTGGGGGCCGGACTGCCATTTTGCCCTTCCCTCCGCATCCGGCCCATGGGCCACAGATTGAGACTCCCTGACGTAGAGGCTGAAGTGAGAAGCAGAGCTTCTGACCCTGTAATGAGTGATCCTGACGGATCCTGCTCTTTGCTTTCTCCAGGAGCCTCAGGCGCCTCCACAGGTGAGGCGGCTCCCCTTCACACGCTCAGCGCAGACCGAGAGCCGGTGTGCGGCGCTCCGGTCCCCGCCTGTAGGCCGGCCGCCGTGTTGTTTGCCCATGGAGTTAGTGACCCGTGTTAAACGTCCAGGTGACTAATCCCTCCGTTCTTCTTTACACTGGGTAATAAATAGCGGCATTAACACGGGCGCTGCTCTTCGGGAAATTGAAATTAATTAGGTTGGTTCTCTGACTCACCGGGTCTCCTTTTCCCATCGTTGTCGCCCCCCCCTTTCCTCTTTCGCCCGTGCGATTATTACCATAATGAGATGAAAAGCGTCTCGGTCGCTTAATGACATTTTTTAAAACGCGAGGAGAGCCTCGTAATCGGGAAAGAGAGGCAGGAGGAGGCGGAGGAACGCAGGGAGGGCACGGCGGGGCCTCAGGCGGGCCAGCGGCTCTCCGGACAACCGTGTCTCCATTCCTTAATTGCTCACCGTTATTAGGTGGAACGGCCCGCCTTCCTGGCACGTGGCGGGGTCGGGGAGGCAGGTTTTAGGTGGCAAAGGGGATAAACTGTTGTGGCACAGCCAAAACGTTGTGAGTTTGATCCTGACCAGGGCTCAAGGTTGACTTCCATCCTTTCCGAGGTCAGTCAATAACAAAAGCTTCAAAATGGTGGCCATTTTGTTCTTGAATGCCCTTGGAGGGGTGGGACCACATGAAATGGTGCAGGGGCCCAGATATGGCCCATAGACCTTAGGTTGGGAACCCCTGCTATAGAACCCTGGTGGTACAAAGGTTAAACTGTTGTACTGCAGCTAAAACATTGTGAGTTCGCTCCTGACCGAGCAGCAAGGTTGATTCAGCCTCTTCCATTCACGAGGACCCGGCACGGTGGGAGTAAAATGCTAATTAATGACCAAGGTTTTCTCCCCGAGCGGCGGCTGCAACTCCAGGGGACGGGGCCTGCCTCATGTTGGCCCCCAGGAAACCCTCCCAGGTGCCAGAATGAGGGCCAGAGGGGACTCCCCCCCCCCACACACACACACGGTGGATGTCGGTCAATCTCCAGGGTTGAGTCGGCGCTGCTTTTCTTTGGTTAACTCACTTGTTTGTTTATCAATTTGATTTTCTTCCCAGGGTGGTGTTTTTTGATTGAGTTTCCAATCTGCTCTGTGGGTGTCCCGCGTGTAATCCAGCAGCAGCCGATAAATATTCATGCTAAATAAAGAGGCGCGCCAGATGGGGTTGAAGTGGGAGCCAAAGGCGCCCATTGTGCTGCTCCTGGCTGCTTCATCGGGGGTGGTGGCGCTCCCGTGTGTAGTCATGCCTGCCACATGACCACGGAAATGTCTGCAGAAGCAGGCAGCGCTGGCTCTTTGGCTTTGAAACTGAGAATGAGCACTAAACCCTAGAGTCGGATACAACCGGCTTTCGAGCAACGGTGATCTTGACCTTCCAACAGGGCAGAACCTAACGCAGAGGGGCCATGGTGGCTGTTAATCTGCTGTCCAGCAACCCAAAGGTTGTGAGTTCAATCCTGACCAGGGTTCAAGGTTTACTCAGCCTATTCCATCCTTCCAAGGCTGGCCCGATGAGTCCCTAGCATGTTGGGGAAGGGGGGACGAAATGCACATTAACTTGTGAACACTACAGGGCGGTATAGAAGTGTAATTGCTATTGTTATATCCTTGTTGAACAGAACAATGTTCTAACGATGGACTATCTACAACAGGGGTGCCCAAACTACAGCCCGTGGGCTGGATCCGGCCCCTGGTGCCAATTCATCCGACCCACAAAGTCCTCGTCACTCCCGGAAGCGGAGGTAAAACGCACCTGTATGGGCACGTTTTACTTCCGCTTCCGGGAGCGATGGGGGCTTCACGGGCCGGATAAATTGGCATAGAGGGCCGGATCCAGCCCCCGGGCCATAGTGACCAGCCGTCTGAACCACGTGACCGGCCCGCAGCCCAAAAAGTGTGGGCGCCCCGATCTACAGCATCCATTTCTGCCCTGGACTCTTATGTCGAGTTCTTCTTTGTGGCCTCTGAACGGCTGTCTTCTTGGGCTTCCAGTGGGGCAGGGGACGGTCGTGGGGCTGCTGCTCCTGCTTTGTGACGGCTTTCTTTGCCCCGCCACAGGTTTGACAGCGAACTCTCGCAGGCCCACGACGAAGCCCAGCGCGAGAAGCTGGCGCGAGAGAAGCTGAGCCGGGAGAAGGACATGCTCATCTCTGAGGTCTTCAGCCTCAAGCAGCAGCTGGAGGTAGGAGGCGGAGTCCGTTTCTCTCCCCGGTCACACAGGTTGTCCTTCCCTCCACCACACCCGGAAGGGCCATGGGGTGGAGGAAGGGCAAAATGGTCGTCCGGCCCCCCAAAGCTGTCTGAGGGAGCGTGACCCAATGGCCCATGGCTTAAACTCCTGGTTTAGGGACTCGGACCCTCGGCCTCTTCAGGGTCCTTAGCTACATTTGCGGTTTTAGTTCAAGACGTGGAGCCGGAAAAAGGAGCGTTTCTCAGCCAGAATCCGGGACATTCCCAGACCTCAAGGGTCCAGACTGGGTAGAAGCAGAAGGCGGCCTGCTTTTCTTTCGTGCATTATAAAACGGCTTCCTCCAAACAGTCGCTTTTTCTCACACTCAGGCTAGAAGGCACTTTCATCTCTCTTTTGGGTAATTTACAGCATCAACAAAGGCCGCATGTTTAATTTAAGGACCGGCAGCTCTACGGGGGCAGCACATGCGGTCTGGTTAAAACATTAGATAGGTTACACTAGAGGAATAGAGCAGGGCTGCCCAAACTATGGCCCGTGGGCCAGATCCGACCCCCAATGCCAATTCATCCTGCCCGCGCTGCTCCTGGAAGCGACGAGGGTGGTGCGGGCAGGATAAATTGGTGTTGGGGCCGGATCTGGCCCACGGGCCATAGTTTAGGGCACTCCTGGTTTGAGCAGAGGAAATGGCAGCCAAAAAAAAAATCTTCTCCTGTTGCAAAACGTATCTGTTGCAAAACAGATTGCATAGCGTGTTTTGCTTTCGGGTGGGAGGGACCGCATGACCGGTCCGCCGAACCACGCGACTGGCCCGCGGCCCAAAAAGTGTGGGCACTCCGGGAAGAGAGAAATGGGAGGAGGTTTCAGGGCTCCTGAGCCTTCGACAGGCGGTTCCTCTTGGTCAGAGGCGATTCCACCCGGTGTGTCCGCCCTGACTAGCTCTACCTGTTGAACTCTCTGTACACGTGTCGAAACACGCGGGACTCTTCCGCATCGCCTTCCCCAGAGACGAGGCCGAGGGATTCCAACCCGTGAAGCAGAATTAAAAACGCCCACTGACTTTGCAGAGGCGTGTCATCGGCCCTTTCCGGCGGATCCCGGCTGGGCATCTTCCCTTCGGCCAACCTCTTCCCCTCCTTCCTCCGGCAGGAGAAAGACTCCAACCTGCTCACCTTGACACAGAAGGTGGAGAGCCTGGAGGCCGAGCTGCAGGACCTCTCCTCCCAGGAGTCCAAGGACGAGGCCTCGCTGGCCAAAGTCCGGAAGCAGCTCCGGGACTTGGAGGCCAAGGCCAAGGACCAGGAGGAGGAGCTGGATGAGCAGGCGGGCACCATCCAGATGTTGGAGCAGGTAAGGGCCGAGGCCGGGGCCCTCCTTCCTTCCTTCCTTCCTTCCTCTCTCTCTCTCTCCTCCTGCCGGTTTTCTGGGCGCGCCAGTTTCACGCGGGGGCGTGCGCCGCCTTGTCTTTGCACACCTGAGTTCTTGTTGTTGTTGTTGCTGCTGCTGCTGTGACTCTTTCCACGGAGGTAGCCGGGAAGCGGCGACTCTTGTTAGGCAGGTTAGAGCCCCGGCCGGCCCTGGGTGTGGGCGAGGCAGGTATCCGTCGTCGTCTCCCTCCAGAGGTGCCGGCTATGAGGAACGCAAACATGCAGGCGGCCGAAGTGGCCGCGGCTAGGCAAGTAAGTAGCTGCATTTCCGGGGCGGGCGGCGGGCGGGGGGGGGGCCTTGATTCAGAGGCCGTGGGGATGTGGCACATTCCCCCCCCCCCCGGGGGCTGGGCCTTGGTTGGCCAGACTCACTGCTGGTGCCTCAGAATATCGTTCAGCCTAGCCCTGGGATGGTGAACCTCGGCACTCCAGGTGTTCTTGGACTACAATTCCCAGAAGCCCAAGTCTCTGTGAATCCACACGAATGGGTTTACTGTGCATGTTTTTGGACTTCAATTCCCAGAAGCCCAAGTTTCTGTGAATACACATCAATGGGTTTACTGGCACTCCTTGTGTTTTTGGACTTCAGTTCCCAGAAGCCATCGATTTGCATTACCTTGGGCTTCTGGGAATTGAAGTCCAAGAACACCTGGAGTGTCGAGGTTCGCCACCACTGGCCCAGCCTGAGCGAGAAAGTTGTCAGCAGGCAGGAAAACAAACTGCTGAGTACGAGGTCGAAAGAAGCCGCCCTGCCTGCCTGCCTGCTTGCTTCAACCTTGGGTGACATGATTTCTTTTTATTACTGCAGTCCCACAATCCCTTTTTTCAGACGATAGTTCCTGGGAGTCGCCACCCCTTAGGCCTGTACTGCCCAGAAGGGTCTTGAAGGCTGTAGTTCGGAAGAGGAACGGTTGCTGTCGTTTCTGGGAACATTATGTTTCAAAGAGCCAAAGTGGGTGGGTGGGTAGGGTGGGGGGGTTTAAGCCTTAAAGCGCGTGGATTGGAAAGAGTCTCACAGGGTCATTACTGTATGTCGTAATATTACCAGTAAGCTCCCGTCTCTGTCCCAGCTCCTGCCAGCCTAGCACTTCGAAAGCAAGAAACTGCAGGTAGATAAATAGGTACCGCTTTGGTGGGAAAGGCAACAGAGTTCCATGCACTTCAGTGTCTAGTCCTGCCTGGAACATGTCCACGGGAACGCCTGCTGATTGCAGACAATGCTGGCTCTTTGGCTAAGGGTCCTTTGGCTAAGCCCCCTCCTCACCTCTTGCAACGGGTGCTGTTTGTTCTTTACCTGCATCTTTGCCTCGGCATTTATTCGTGAAGAAAGGCAGCATATCGATAAAGCAGATTGATTTCATCCCACCCCCCTCTGCCCAGCAGCCCAGTGGGAAGCGCTTCCTCCCTCTCCTGTTGCCACTTTTATGATAAGTGGGTGTTTGGGTTGCAGTTTGGGCACTCGGTCTCTCAAAGGTTCGCCATCACTGGACTGCTGATCATGGGCAGTATTAAAGATTGATTGATTGATTGATTGATTGATTGAAAGAAAAACTAGAGGCACAAATGGAGGGGAGGAAAATTTCAAGGCAGTGGGAATTGTGGTTTGTTAGGAGGCGGCAAAAGTTAGAGTGGAATAACCTCCCACAATGGCACCGACCAAACTTGCCTGGATGGGTCCAGGATCTGACCCAGCGGGAAGTTTTCTGCCTCGTCTCCCAGCCGAAGCCGCCTACCTGGTGGTGTCGTTCTTTGATGCCCTCGTCTTCCCCGTTTTAGGCCAAACTCCGGCTGGAGATGGAGATGGAGCGGCTGCGGCAGACGCACTCCAAAGAGGTGGAGAGCCGGGACGAAGAGGTGGAGGAGATCAGGCAGTCCTGCCAGAAGAAGGTGAGTTGTGGGGGGGGGGGTGCGTGTGTGGAAGATGTGGCCCTTCTGAGCCCACTGGTGCAGGGCTTGGGTTGAGGCCTGGCTTTTGGGGGCCCCTCTGGCTCCTTAGGGGCTGCAGTGGCTCAAGTGGTGAAGACACTGAACTCACTGACCAGAAGGTCGGAGTTTGATTCTCGGGTACTGCAGGACGGAGCGAGCGCCCGTTGTCTGCCCCAGCTCCTGCCAGCCTAGCCGTTCGAAAGCAAGACATCGCAAGTAGATAAATAGGGACCACTTGGGAGGGAAGGTAAACAACGTTCCATGTTTAGTCATGCCTGCCACGTGTCCACGGAAACCTCTGCAGACACAGACAGTGCTGGCTCTTGGCTATAAACAGAGATGAGCACTGAACCCTAGAGTTGCATCGGCTCAAGGACGGCCTTGACTTGGTCTTCTGCTACTCGGTGGGAAGGAAGCCACTCCGACGGCCTTGGTAGATCCCGGAGCAGGGAAAGCAGGTTCAGCTTCTTGGTCCTGCCCTTTAATCCTTGCCCTTCTTCATAGAACAACATGCCAGTCACACTCCGATGGAGAACAATGCGCTGTAGAGTCATAGGCCTTGGCATCCGAGTGATGCGTCGTGTGTATGTAGATTTTACTTGGCAGTCCTTACAGAGGGAGGGAACGGCCTTTGGCTGTTCCGGCCGAAGGACTGGTGCAGGATCCAGGGGTTTCGTGGTGGTGGGCCGTTCAATGCATCTGGAAGGCCATGACGGTGCGCTGGTCCTGGCTTTGAAGTGGCGCTCTTGCAGACGGGAAGGATGGTAGAGAGAGAGAGCGACTGATGTTTTGCGAGCATTCGTCGCCCACAGGACCAATCTTGGCTGGGGAAACTCCCCTGAGGTCGCTTCTTCCTCAAATTAACAAATAATAAATGCGACATTTCACAATCAATTAAGAAATCGATACCGGCTAATGCTCTCCCTCCCGGGCGAGGGGATGGAGCTCTCCTGGAAGAAAAGAGAAGCCAGCCTAGCGGGAAACCGGAAAGGCAGTTGGTTAACACGCCTCGGGCGGATCGGGGCCTTCCCGGTGGCCGTGGAGCAGACGCCTGGAGTGCCCGGACAAGGCTTTCCTAGGCAGAGGAGAGCCATCAGCAAGGGCTGTGGTAGCTCTGGTTAAGAAGCTCACCTTGTTAGCTGGAAGGCCGGCAGTTTGAGACCCGGGTACTGCACAGCTGATTGAGCGCCCGTCTCTGTCCCAGCTCCTGCCAACCTAGCAGTTTGGAAGCAAGAAATGAAAGGACTGTGGTGGGTTAGGGGTTAAGATGCTGAATTTGACAACGGGAAGGTCAGCAGTTCAAGATCTGATCCCATTGTCGGTTCCGTGCACTCCAGCGTCGCGTCATGCCTGCCATGTGACCAGGGAAACGTCTGCAGGCACAGGCGGCGCTGGTTCTTTGGCTGTAAACGGAGATGAGCACCTAGAGTTGGACACGACTAGCTTTTGAACAAGGGCGAACGTTGCCTTTTGCGGCCTAAATAAGAGATGGTTGGAGTCTGGAAGGGAAGCCCCAGGCTTGACTTTTCAGAAGTTGAGCAGGTCCTTTAAGGATGGGACCTTTTGAAGGTCACACATGGATCGGGTCAACTTGAGAGCAGGGAACGGCACAATGTTTTCTGAGCAGCCACCCTTCCTGTCTGTTGAACTGTAAAGAAATCTTCCTTTAGTAACTCTAAAAAGACAAATTTATTTAATTTTAATAGATTAATTAGTTAGCCGAAATGCACGTGATTAACCAGCTAAATAGCTCCCTAATCAGTTGACAGCTGATGGAGTGGCTTTATTATTCATCTGCATCGTTCGTTCAAATTATTTAGAAAAACCAGGCTTTTCGTGTATCAAAATAATTTCTGACATGGAATTATTATTATACCCCCTTATTAAGCATCCTGCACTCTCGGATGATGGAGAACAGATTCTTCCCTTCCTTTTTGTGACCATCTTCCACATACTGGTCACACCTTGGCCCAGTTGGTCTCAAGGGCACGGACGGATTTGGGTAGAGCTGGGGATGGATGCTTTCGTTGGCCACTGAATGTGTTCCAGAATGCGTGGGTGGGGGTTCTCCCATTTCCCCATGGCCGACATCTCTGTGCTTGCTGGTTGTGCCCAACAGTTGAAACAGATGGAGATGCAACTGGAAGAAGAGTACGAGGAGAAGCAGAAGGTGCTGCGGGAGAAAAGGGACCTCGAAGCGAGGCTGTCGGCCGTCAGTGACCAGGTATGGGAGACAAACAGCAGGATCTTCTAAGAGGTGATTGCAAGCTATGGTTCATGCAACACCAGTAGACTTCAATTCCCAGAAGCCTCAGTCGGTCCATTGGCTGATCAGGGCTTTGGGGAATTGACTGAGGCTTCTGGGAATTGAAGTCCAAGAACCTTAAAGTTAGTGTTTCCCAGTCTTTGGTTCTTGGACTTCAGTTCCCAGAAACCTCAGTCAGTCCATTGGCCGATCAGTGCTTTGAGGAATTGACTGAGGCTTCTGGGAATTGAAGTTCCAGAACCAAACATTGGGAAACGCTGGCGCAGAGGGTGGTCTACTCCAGGGGTCTGCAAAGGTGGCTCTCCAGATGTTTTTGGACTGTAATTCCCAGAAGCCCAGATCAGCACGCGTGGGGATTGAAGTCCAAGAACATCTGGAGAGCCAAGCATGCAGACCTCTGGTCTAATCCATAGCCGCTGCCACTCCCAAACTCCGGCCGGAAACCCTCGCCTTGCATTCCTCCCCAGGTCAACCAGCGGGACTTTGAGACAGAGAAGCGGCTGCGGAAGGACCTGAAGCGCACCAAGGCCCTCTTGGCCGATGCCCAGGTCATGCTGGACCACCTGAAGAACAACGCGCCCAGCAAGCGGGAGATCGCTCAGCTCAAGAATCAGGTGCGTTGCCCCCTTGGAGCCCGGAAACGTCCACGTGGCAGGATGGGCAGAGGTGTTGCCAGTCAAACCTCGCAGCCCGAGAGCAAGACATTGCAAGTAGATAAATAGGTGCTGCTTTGGTGTGGAGAGGTAGCAACATTCCGTGCACTCTGGCGTTTAGTCCTGCCTGCCCCATGTCCATGGAACGTGCGATTCCTCCTAACCGTTCCCCCCCCCCCCCCGGTTGGGGCTTGGGCATCTCTTTGCAGCTGGAAGAATCGGAGTTCACCTGCGCAGCCGCCGTCAAAGCTCGGAAGTCCATGGAGGTAGAAATCGAGGACTTGCACCTGCAGATTGACGACATCGCCAAGGCCAAGGCAGCGGTAGGTACTCCACCCCCCACCCCCTGGGGTGAAAGGAGGGTGTGCGGGGGGGGGCGCCCGTGGAAGTGGCTGCCCTCGCAAGACCCCACCTCCTCCATGTTCTCTACCTGTTGCATACCTCCACTTCCATCGCCTCTTCCCCCCAGCGGCAGGGAGGGAAGGACAGTGGCGCTCCCTCAAGCCACAACTCTCCCCTCTGGCCTCTTTTAGAGTTTAAATTTGCCGGAAGGACGATCGTGGTTGGATTGGACGGGGTCTAGAGGCCGGGAGAGCCGTCTTTCAGTTTCAACCCTATCCACAGTGCACA
This sequence comes from Furcifer pardalis, assembly GCA_030440675.1. Lineage (NCBI taxonomy): Eukaryota > Metazoa > Chordata > Lepidosauria > Squamata > Chamaeleonidae > Furcifer > Furcifer pardalis. The sequence goes on along the minus strand of CP126891.1, from coordinate 21,256,786 downwards.
GAGCAGCGTTCCAGGGCTGGGGTACCTCGGGGGTTAAGACGCTCGTCTTGTTAGCTGGAAGGCCAGCAAGTCGACAGTTTAAGACCCGGGTACTGCATGACAGAGTGAGCTCCTGTCTCTGTCCCAGCTCCTGCCAAGCTAGCAGGTCGAAAGCCAGAAATTGCAAGTAGATCAATAGGGACCGCTTGGGTGGGAAAAAAGATCTCGGGGACACGAAAAGGAGCCTCATTCGGGTGTCGTCCCCTGAGTGGAGTCTCTCCAGCAAAAATCCTTTCAACCCAGAATAATTTCTGACACGAAACAACAACAACAACAACCATGTCTTCCTCTTGTTCCTCCGGTGCAGCTGGAAGAGCAGATGAGCCGCTTGCAGCGGGAGAAGAACGAGGTCCAGAGCCGCTTGGAGGAAGACCAGGAGGACATGAACGAACTCATGAAGAAGCACAAGGCAGCCGTGGCTCAGGTCAGCCCCCCCGCTTCCCACATCCTCGGCCCCCGCCACTATAGAGCCCCTTCTTCGCTTGCTCGCTAGCCTCTGGGACAGGGGTGACCAAACTTTTCGGGCCACGGTCCGGTCACGCGGTTCAGCAGGCTGGTCACACGGTTCAACGGGCCAGTCACGATGTTCCTCTCACCAAAAGCGGGAGTAAAACACACCTTGCTATCTGTTTTGCAAGAGGATGAGATAGACTTTTAAACTGCCATTTTCTCTGCTTAAACCAGGGGTGCCCAAACTACGGCCTGTGGGCCAGATCCGGTGCCTAACACCAATTTGGCCCACGGCACCCTCGTCGCTCCTGGAAGTAAAACACACCTGTCTGGGTGCGTTTTACTTCTGCTTCCAGGAGCGACGAGGGCGGTGTGGGCCAGATGAATTGACGTCAGCGTAGGATCCATCCCACAGGCCGTAGTTTGGGCCCACCTGCTCTAAGCCCTCCGGCGATGGGGCCAGGATCTGACCCACACTAGGGGACTCTGGAGGCCGGAATACGGGCCCTCCTCACTCTGTGATGTTGTCTGTCTTCTCCCTCCAAATCCTGGTTTCTCTGCTTCAGGCTTCCCGGGATTTGGCCCAGATCAACGACCTCCAGTCGCAGCTGGAAGAGACCAACAAGGAGAAGCAGGAGCTGCAGGAGAAGGTACCTGTGGGACCTTCAGGGCCGCCCCGGCTGCTCTTCCTCCCCCCCTGGGGGGGTCTCCCTCCCTCTCTCCCTCTGCCATCTGTGACAGCATCCGTGGTGTCTTCCCCTCCCCCCCATCGTCTCCCCAGCTGCAAGGCCTCCAGAGCCAGCTGGAGTTTGTGGAGCAGTCCATGGTGGACAAGTCTGTGGTCAGCCGGCAGGAAGCCAAGATCCGCGAGCTGGAGACGCGGCTGGAGTTTGAAAGGACGCAGGTCAAGCGCCTGGAGGTAGGAGACGGGGAGAGGGCGCCCGGGAACTTGGGGAAATCTTGCCTGGGCTCCCGTTGTCTGTGTAGATGTCGGCTCAACCGTTTAGGGCAGGGAGAGCAGGTCCCTTGCAATCTGTTTTGCAACAGGATGAGAGAGATTTTTAAGTTTCCATTTTCTCTGCTTAACCCAGGGGTGCACAAATTACAGCCTATGGGCCAGATGTGGCCCCCCATCGCCAATTCATACGGCCCAGGCCGCCCTTATCGCTCCCAGAAATGAAAGTAAAAGGCTTACGGGCACATTTTACTTCTGCTTCCTGGAGAGGCAAGGGCGGTGGGGGTCGGATGAATTGGTGTCAGGGGCTGGATCTGGCCCACGGGGCATAGTTTGGGCCCCCCTGATCTAATGGTCTGCATTTTGGAGACTGCAGTGGTTTGGATTCAATGGCCTCTAAATATCCCTTTGCTCTAAGAATCTGCTGCCTTTGAGATCCACCGTTCCCTGGAAGAGTTTTGTGGGCACAAAAATGTGGAGATATGGCTCTACATTGAGATGTGTGTGTGACCTTTGACCCTGCCCCCCCTGCCTTGAACCCGTCTTCGCTCTTCCACTGTTCTGCCTGGCATCAGACAGACCTCCCCCTCCTGTTTGGGGGGCGACCAGGCCCTTCCCCGCCTCCCGCCACTGCACCTGTCAGACGCCCGGCCTGCTTGGTATTCCTCCGCCGCTCCTCTTTCCGCCCCGGGAGCCGAGGCGCTTTTAGCGCTCCCTCTTAATATTTCCGTACCATTATTCGCTTCTCCCCGACCGCCCCCCATAAATATTCAGGGGACGGCACTCAGCTGCCACCGAAGGACGGAATCTATTTTTCTCTCCACATTACATGCTGTAATTACTTCACACAAAGTTAAATCTATTTTTCCAATTCACCAAAGCCCTCCCCCCACCCCAACTCTTGATTATTCTGCCCACACCCGGCGGGCCGGGGAAAGGGGGGAGGTGGGCGAAGGAGAAGAAAAGTTCCTCATCCCCCCCCCCCGGCAAGGCACAACTCTGCCAGCCCTGTGCCTTCCCCTGTGCGCTTCTCTCTCCCTCCTCCCTCCTCCTCCCCGCTCATGTAAATTCATACCGCTAGCTTCGTTTGTTCCATTAGCGCTCGGCAGGGAACAATTGGGCGAGCGCTCATTTCCCAGCTCCGGCCCCAGTAATTGTTGTTTGTCGGCTGCCATTATGCGCAGGAGATGAATATTGATCCGCTGATCCTCGTCCCGCACCCGCCCGTTGCCTCTTCTCCCAGCACCGCTCGGGCCCAGGGAGATGGTGGCCGATGGATCAGGCTGCTCTCGAATGGGTACTGGGACCCGTATAGCCATCGCAATGGTCATCCCACTTAAATTGACCGCCCCATCGGGCTTTCTGGGTGGATCATGCCGTAATTAGCAATTTTGTCCCCATTAACATGATGGGGATTTTTGTCCCCATTGACATGATGGGGATTTTTTTGTTCCCATCTGGTCAGGATAGAACTCACAACGTTCTGGCTGCAATACAGCAGTTTGACCCCCTACACTACCAGGTTGCTTATCTGTAACTGTCCTTCTTCTTTGTGTCCCCTTGTGAAACCACATGAATGAATAGGTTTACTGCGTTTTACACGCAGTAAACCCATTCTTGTGGATTCACAGAAACCATGAAGAAGAAGAACTGGGGCAAAAATAGACATTGCCGATAGCACATAACAGTTAGATCATGGGTTCCCAACCTAAGGCCCACGGGCTGGATCTGGCCCGCTGTGCCATTTCGTGTGGGCCTCCTCCACCCCTCCAAGAGCATTTGAGAAACAAACTGGCCACCCCCTTTGAAACTTTTGGGACAAAACAGCCACACACCCCGTCGTGCAGGCAGGGCAAAAAGGCCGTCCGGCCCTTGGAGCTGACTGAGAGCGCGTGACCCAGTGGCCCCCGGCTTGAAAAGGTTGGGGAACCCCCGAATTAGACCATTGTTCTGTTTACCAAGGCAATACCACTGGCCCTTCCCTGCTGCCTGGAGGGTGGGCTCAGCCTCTCCTTCCTTCCTTCCTCCCTGCCCAGAGCTTGGCCACCCGCTTGAAGGAGAACATGGAGAAGCTGACGGAAGAGCGGGACCAGCGCGCGGCGGCTGAGAACCGGGAGAAAGAGCAGAATAAGCGCCTGCAGCGGCAGCTCCGGGACACCAAGGAGGAGACGGCCGAGCTGGCCAAGAAGGAGGCCGAGGCCAGCCGGAAGAAGCACGAACTGGTGAGCCAGCCCTAGTCGTCCCTTCACCTGCGCATTTCCCCAGGAGTTGGGAACGCCGTAGGGAATTGGCCTGCTTTTAATCACCGTATTTGCCAGCGTATACGATGCGCTCTGTTTTCCCAGTGCATTTTGAGGCAAAGACGGTATTTAGAAAACATGAACTAAGCAAAAATCACATCATATGCAACGTAGCTCAATTCTAATTATACATTGTGTTCTCCAGGACCTTTTGTACTACCAAAAAAAATATATTGTAATGCGGATTTCCCGTAGGATTGCATTGAATGCAGTTTCCCATAGGAATGGATTGAAAACCAAAATTTGTTAACCGAAACACAGTTTCCCATAGGAATGCATTGAAAACCAATTTATCCGTGGGGGGGGGGGAATTGTTAACCGAGCCACTATTTTCTGTGGACTTCCTTTTGTTATGCGCATTTTGTGTTAAGCGTGCCGTTTGTCAAGCGAGGTCCACTGTATTTTAAGGCAAATACAGTATTTAGGAAACATGGTTTATCCAGCAACAAATCCTTTCAACCCAGAATAATTTCTGAAATGACATCATCATCATCGTCATCATTATTATTATTATTGTTCTCTCCTCTCTCAGGAGATGGATCTCGAGAGCCTGGAAGCTGCCAACCAGAGTTTGCAGTCAGACCTGAAGCTGGCCTTTAAGCGGATCGGGGACCTCCAGGCGGCCATCGAGGACGAGATAGAGAGCGACGACAACGAGGACCTCATCAACAGGTGGGCGGCGGGAGAAGGGGTGGGCGTGGAAGCGATGGGCCGGGGCTGTCCTGTCCCCACCCACCCCCCCAAAAAAATTCTGAGGAAGGACCCTGAGCAAAAGTTCCTTGGTTAAGGGTGGAAAGAAAAAGCTATTCTGGGGGCACAGGGGTTAAAGTGCTATCCTGCAGCCAGAAGGTTGTGAGTTCATTCCTGACCGGTACGCAAGGTTGACTCAGCCTCTTTCCTCCTTTCGTGGTGGCTCAAATGAGGACCCAACAAGTTGTGGGGAAAATGCTAACTACCTGTAAAGTACCCAGAGCGGGGGCACTCGGTGCTCTGGGGCAGGGGATCAAAGGGCCATTCCGATATCCTTATTAGAGAACAGGCTTTAAATAGAACAATCCTTGTCAAATTGAACAGATTTTAAATAGAACAATCCTTGTTAAATAGGATATTAGTCTTAATTGTTACGGGCTATCTACAGTGTCTGTTTCTGTCCCTATGCTGCTGTCAAGGTCTTCTTCCTGGTCTCTTGTGAATCCGCACGAATGGGTTTACTGCACATACACACAGTAAACCCATTGGTGTGGATTCACAGGGGACCACGAGGAAGAACCACAGTGGCAGGTAAGCTACCTAGAGCAGGGGACCCCAACCGAGGGCCTGTGGTGCCATTTCATGTGCCCCCCCAAAGGCATTTGAGAAACAAAATGGCTACCCTCCTTTGAAGCTGCTGGGACAAAATGGCCACCACCATCGTGCAGGCAGGGCAAAATGGCTGTCCGGCCCTCGAAGCTGGCTGAGAGAGCGTGACCTGGCCCCCCTGGCTTGAAAAGGTTGGGAAGCCTTGATAAAGAGCCTTACTGGCACTGGGGTTAAAACTGCTCTCCTGCAGCCCAGAAGGCTGTGAGTTCAATCATGTCGGGGCTCCAGGTAGACTCAGCCTCTTCATCTTTCTCAGTCCCTATCATGTTGGGTGCAAAATGTTCATTGCTCTGTGAACCTGCCCAGAGAGTGCACTAAGCGCTTTGGGGCAGGGCATAGAGGCACCCTTGCTATTGCTAAAGAACCCCCCTGATGGATCGGGGCCACAGTCTACCTGGCTGGTGCGTCAAAGGGCTTTTGGACCAGAGCCTGCCCCCCAGCCCCAGAAACTCCTAGGCCGAGCAGGGTAGTGACCGGCACCCTCTCCTTGCCTCTGGACTTCGTCTTTAACCCTCCGGACAGGTCCGGATCTTGACTCCCAAAGCTTTCCCACCCAGGCCAATATTGAGCTTTCTAGGCAAGGGTCCACTGCGCAAATTCCCTCCGTCTTTGAGCCCTTCCTGCCAACCTCTTGGGTCCAGAAATAGCCGCTCTGAATTCCCAATTTCCCTCCTCCTGCCCTGGGGGTTTACATTGGCCCCTTTTCTTTCTTTCTTTCTTTCTTTCTTTCTTTCTTTCTTTCTTTCTTTCTTTCTTTCTTTCTTTCTTTCTTTCCTATCCTTTTTTCGTTTTCTTTCTTATCCTTCTCTCTTCCTTCCTTCTTTCCTCTCTCTCTCTCCTTTCTTTGCTCCTCTTGCATTTGATTCATTTCCCATATATTTTATGTGATTCTCCCTTGGTTTCCCTTCCCTCTGACCCACCCCCACCCCCCACCCCAGTCTGCAGGACATGGTGACCAAGTACCAGAAGCGCAGGAATAAGCTGTGAGGATAAGTTGCTCTCCTTTGGTTTCTAGTAACAGTGCCTTGCTCCTAACCTCAAGCATGGCCTGGAAAAAGGAAAGGGGGGGGGCACGGTGTCCCCCACCTTCCTAGTATTACTTGCATGTCCCTTCCCCATGCATGTCTGTTGACCTTTAACACTCTAACCCAGTCGTGGCGAACCTTGGCACTCCAGGGGCTCTTGGACTTCAATTCCCAGAATCCTAAGTCTCTGTGAATCCACTCAGTAAACCCATTTGTGTGGATTCACAGAAACTTGGGTTTCTGGGAATTGAAGTCTAAGAACACGTGCAGTAAACCCATTCATGTGGATTCACAGAGACTTGGGCTTCTGGGATTTGAAGTCCAAGAACACCCATTCATGTGGATTCACAGAGACTTGGGCTTCCGAGAATTGAAGTCCCAAGAACACCCAGAGTGCCAAGGTTCGCCACCATGGCTCTAACCAGTGACCCTGAGGGTCCTGTTGCACAGCTGGACGGATGTGCAACCAAGCACTGAGGTCTGAGAAGGGACAGAGGTTTGTGTGCCCAGGGACGCTTGGGCTGAGTTGGACGCAGGGGAGGCAGATTGGGGGGCAGGATTTGACCTCGTCTCTGCTTCAACCCCCTTCTTCACAGATCCCAGGGCTCAGCAGGGGTTTGTGCGTGCGCATGGTGTGTGTTTGGTCGCATCTTGCTGAACAAAATTCATTGCTAACTCCAGTGTAGCAAACACCCCAAATTCAGCAATGCAAGGGGGCGGCCAGATATCCGGCTCGATCCCTCTCCAATCCGGAGGTGGGCCTGATTTGGCCCTGGCGAGATCTACAGGGGCTAATGATAAATGTAATTGTGTGCAACAGTGATCAGAGGCCGCAGGAGCCTCGTTGTCAGACACAATTAATGTCCCCCGCAGCTCCGTCAACGTTTGCTCGTCTGTCCCCCTCCCCGCGTGATTTGGATACCCTAATGGCACGCCAGCCAGGACATAAATTGCCTTCGACGGGAGGTTTAATTCCGACCATTTAGACTCTTTTGGCTGCCCCCCCCCCGCGGGTCTTTCCAGGGCGGGCGAGGGGGGGAAATTTTACAAATGGCCTCGTGGCATTTCTCCCCAGGCGGGGAGGCACCGGGGGTTGATCAAGGTGCTTCGTTGTCGCTTTGAATTTAACGAGGCCGATTCGGAGATGGTTTCCCATCTCGCACGCTGAGAGAAGAAGGCCTCCTCCTTCGGAGGTGGAGGGAAAGCGAGTGTTCATTTAGCATCGCATTAAACACATTTGTTATAGGGTTTGTGGCGTAGGAAGGGCTCGGTTTCCCCCTCTCCCCACTTAGCGCCGAAGCAGCGAGCCGAGCGGGGCCGTATTTCGCCTGCCGAGGCCGGGAGTGAAATAACGCCGCGATTTCCTTCGCGATACCGTCCTTCCTGCCATAATCCTAATGAAAGCGGTAAACAGCTTGGCATTAGCGGAGGGGAGATTTATTCCCCGTGGGATCTTAAATGCACAGGGAGAGCCCTTCCGTATTCCCTCTTGCCTCCCGCCCAGCTTCGATCCTTCCTCCGGGCAATCCATACTGTGATGAGCACCGCTTACAAATTTGGAGGTGCTAAGATGGATTGGGGCCGCCTTTCCTCGCGCAGATAAATCAGGCCAGCCACTGTGCAGAGAGGCTAGCTCCCTCCGGGGCTGTAAATCCTGGCGCAGCTGCGGTGCTGCCATGGGACCACGCTAAAACGCCACTTTGCCATGGAACAGAACATCACTCTTGCCACGCTTTAATGGGGCACCCTGTGAAACGAAGCCCCTTTCCCTTTTCCTCTCTTGCTGCCCCCCCGGCTTGGTCATAGTTAAAGGTAAAGGTTTCCCTTGCTTGAAAGCCTGTCGTATCCGACTCTAGGGCTCAGTGCTCATCTCTGCTTATAGCAATATAAATATTGCTTATAGCAATATAAATATGGCAATATAAATCTGAATAAATAAATAAAGAGCCAAAGAGCCAGCGCTGTCTGCATCTGCAGACGTTTCCATGGACATGCGGCAGGCATGACTCGACATGACTAGCTGTTTACCTTCCCACCGAAGTGGTCCCTATTCATCTACTTGCAATTTTTTCTTGCTTTCGAACTGCTAGCTTGGCAGGAGCGGGGGCAGAGACGGGAACTCACTCTGCCATGCAGCACTCAGATCGTGAACTGCTGGCCTTGTAAAGCAGTACCTATTTATCCACTTGCAATTTTCTTGCTTTCAAACTGCTGGCTCGGCAGGAGCAGGGACAGAGACAGGAGCTCACTCCGTTGCACAGCACTCAGGTCTCGAACTGCTGACCTCCGGGTCAGTGTCTTCACCGCTTGAGCCACCGCAGTCTTATCTCGTTCTTAGACACTCTTTCATTCCCCCTTTCCTTTTCTACATTCACTTTGTGTCTCTCCCCCCATTTTTTATTCTCTACTCAGGCCCATAATTCTGTGGAGCAGTTTTAGCTTCTGCTTTAGTGATTGGCTTAGGGAAGAGGGAAGCATTTCTTTTAAACGAGCTGAGCTCATTATACTAGAAGCAGGAAGGAGAGTGTTCAGTTCCAACGAGCATAGCCGATTCCTGGAGGGGTTTGAGCGTTTAACAGGGTTTGATGCCCACTAGTGTGTCTCTTCGTGGCCTCTCATCTTAAGGGATTTCTCCTTCTCTCTCTCTCTCTTACTCACATTATTTTATTTTAAAAAAGGATGTATTTCTCTCTCTTTCTCTTTCACATCCACCATTTGCCCTGTATCTCCCACTCTGCCCCTTCTCGCAAGAGATGCTCGCCTGGCGCTTATTATACCAATTTAATGATTTGACTTGTTCCCCCTCAGAAGGATTGAAAATTTAGTATGGATGTTGGAAATTTTCCGCCACAGAAATCCAGCCCTGCAGAGATCTGAAGATGTGTGTTTTTCAGGATATCAGACAAGAAATCCTCTCCCCCCACCCCTCCGTTGCCAAACGACCCGGAACCTTTCCCTAACGAGGGGCAGGACAGTTAAATTAATGCAAAAATTACATATTTGCTTTAGACTTCGTTGCGGGATGTTTCAGTCCCAATCTGCACCTACAGTTTGGGCGAGGAACGAAGCCCTCGCCTGAAACTTCAGAGAACTGTTAATTTGTGTGTTAAGCTAGATCAGGGATGGCCAACCTTGGCACTCCAGGTGCTCTTGGACTTCAATTCCCGGAAGCCCAAGTCCCTGTGAATCCACATGAAGCGGTAAACCCATCCGTGTGGATTCACAGGGACTTTGGCTTCTGGGAATTGAAGTCCAAGGACACCTGGAGTGCCAAAGGTTAGCCATCGCGGTGCTAGATCATTACAACAGTCTAACTTGGGCTTTTAGACTTCCGCTTCCTTTTAACCTTCACCCTTTTGGCAAAACCCTGTTAAGAGAAGAATAAATGGGCTTCCTAAGGACTTGGGTTTGGAGAAATTAAACAAGGAGCCCTGGTGGCACAGGGGTTAAAAGCTGCCCTCCTGCAACCCAAAGGTGGTGAGTTCAATCCTGGCGCCCGTTTTCCAATCACGCATCAGCCGCCCGCATTGTGGCCTGAAAGGGGGGAGGGGACGGTCTCGCGCCCTCGTGTGCTGCCTAACCCTTGCCCGTCCTTGGACCTTCTAAGCCAGGGGTTCTCAACCTGTGGCGCGTGGGCCAGATGTGGCCTGTGGTGCCATTTCACGTGGCCCAACTCCACCACACCCGGAAGTGCTGTGTGGTGGAGGAAGGGCAAAATGGCCGTCTGAAGGAGCGTGACCTGGCTCCTAGCTTTAAAAAGTTGAAAACTCCAGTTCTATGCCCCGCTGCACGCGAGCGTCCGGCGCCCCTCGGCCCCTTCCTCCTGCCCCCGAGGACGTTTCTAATCCTGCCTTGCTTTCTTTACCCCCCCCCCCCATCCCCTCTTCTGCGTCTTTCAGTGATGGAGACTCGGACGCTGATTCTGAGCTCGAGGACCGGGTGGACGGCGTCAAGTCGTGGCTGTCCAAGAACAAGAACGCGTCCAAGACCGTCTCAGAGGACGGAAGTTTGAAGAGTAGCAGGTCGGCCGGGAGGGCTTGGGCCGCCGGGGGGGGGGGGGACGCGGGCGGGCATTGGTTTTCAACCTTGAAGAGGAAATTTTGGGTGGCCCCCCTGCCCTCCCTCCCCCCCTCCTTCCTCATCGTCTGTCCTCAGACTCCCAGGTCTAGGGAGCATAAAGGCCTGATAAAGTCTTCCTGGCGGCCCTAGGGCCGTGATGGCGGACCTTGGCACTCCAGTTGTTCTTGGACTTCAATTCCCAGAAGCCCAAGTCCCTGTGGATCCTCACCAATGGGTTTACTGAGTGGAGACTTGGGACTCTGGCAACTGAAGTCCCAGAACAGCTGGAATGCCAAGGTTGGCCATGGCAGCCATAGGGTCTCTTTCCTGGCAGTGGGTCGAAAGGGAGGCCAACTGCACTCAAGTGCCAAAGGGGGTGGGGGTGGGTTGGGGCTACAGTCACCCCCCCCCCATGGTTAACCCTTTGATGCCTCCTCCTCCTCCATCATCATCCCCAATGACCAGGAACCCGGCAAGGGTGGTCTATTTATAGGACACCTGTTGCCATGGCAACAAGTGGCACACCGTCTGCACGGTGTGGCAAGAATGATGGTGACGAGCCACCGTGGGAGCCCGCGAGCCGGCCCGGCCACCGGGGCCTCTTCTGCCCGTTCCCGGAGGTGGCCAGAGGCCAAAGGCCTTAAAAGAGAGCTTCAACCCCAGCCTTGGCAGGGCTGGCCCAGAAAGGGAAGCAGCCAAGCCGGGGGGGGGGCTTATTTCCCTCTTATCTACCCACCTTACACACAGACACACACCAGCGCCCTCCGGTGCCCCTCGGCACGCTCGGCAAGGAGAGATTTGGGTCTGTGTCCAAGTCATTTCCCGCTTGAAGGATTTCAGAGCCATCTTCGTCTTTCTCTTTCCTTTCCTTCCTTTCTTTCTCACCTTCCTGCTCCTTCTGCCACTTCTCTGAAGCCACCCCTTGTTCGCGCAAGTGTGTTAAGTGTGTGTGTGTGTGGTAGAGATCTGAGGCTTGCTCTTAATTGGCTTAATTTATTCCTTGGCATGGATGTAAAACATTTTGTTATGACAGATAACACCTCTCTCTCTCTCCCTCTTTCTTTAAAAAAAATATCCCTTTTAACGTGCCAATGCTGGGAGTCAATTGTGTCTTCAGGTAGTTGATAACAAAATTAATTGGAATCAATGGCAAACCCCCCCCCCTTCTGTACTCCCCACGGTGGATCCAGGAGAGAGAAGCAGCGATAGGAAAACGGTCCCTCAAAATGCACAGTGCTTTCTGAGTCGTTCAGTCTCTATGCGCACAGATGCTCACCCTCCATGTTTCTGGTCTTCGTCTCATCCGTTCACATATCCATTCTCTAGAATTTACCTTCTCTCTCCTTCCTTCCTTCCTTTCTCTCCTTTTGCCTCCGCCTGTTTTCTGTCCGGCCCACCTGCCTCTCCCGGCCAGGCCCAAGGAGACCAAAGAGGCGGACGAAAGACCTGCGTCGGTCATGAGTTCTCTGAGCTACAGGAAGCGGGTTAACCTCAAGGACTCCATCGGCGGCACGGGGGACGAGACAACCCTCTTCTCCACCCTGAGCGAGCGCTCGGCCTCCCCTGACCTCTCCTTCCGCAAAGCCAAGCGCGGCTCAGGTGTCCCGGGCAGTTTGGACGGCAGCGGCAGCGGTGGCTCCATGGCCTCGTGGAAGAAGGCCGCAGGAGCCGGCGGGGCAGACGACCTGGACGAGAAGAGCTCGGTCCTCTCCCGCCCGTTCTCCGAGGCCAGCGTCCCCCTCCGGAAGGAGACGGAGAAACGCTGGCCCTCCTCGGTGTCGGAGTTCGACAAGGCCTCTGTCCTTTCCGCCCCGGTCAGCCATGGGGGAGCCTCTTGGTGTGATGGACCGGAGAGCCGGGAAGATGATAGGCGGTCGTCGCTCAGCTTGGCCCTCTCCAGCCCAGGCAGCCTGCGGCGGAGCGTCTCCCGCCTGGACGAGCTCAGCCTGCCTTCCTACGGCCGCCCAGGTTCGCGCCTCTCCTTGGGCCACTCTCAAGGGGACGAGGCGTCCAGCGTGGCCTTCAGCGATGCTCAGTCCCTCTACAGCCATCACTCGCTCTCCCGGAGCCTTTCCGTGCCCCCCAGGCCCCGGACTTCTGCTTCAGACGAGCTGCGGGCGGAAGACCCGGACATCCGGCCCGTCAGCCACCGTAGCTACATCGACCCGGCCCTGGAAGCTGCCATCAATGAAGTGCTCAACTACAAGCCAGTCAAGTTCCGGCGCTCCACCCTGGATCCCGACTCGGACGACGATGATGACCGGAGCAGCGTCCTCAGCTCCAAGAGCCTGGCTTTGCATGACACAGCCGAGCGCCCGGAGGCCGGCAGCCTGCGCCGGTCAGCTTCGGCCTTGGATTTCTCCAGGCCTCACGCCTCCCGGTCCAGGAGCCGGAGGAGGAGCCGCAGTTCGTCCAGTGACTCTTCTTCCTCTTCCTCGTCTCCGGAGCGGAAGAGGAAGAGCAGGAAACGCTCCAAGAAGTCGAAGAAGAAGTCGAAGAAGAAGAAGCAGCACCGCTCGCGCTCCGGGACCTCCTCAGAGTCGTCCTCGTCCTCGTCCGGCTCCACCGTCTCATACCGCAGCAACTCCAGCGTCAAGAAGGGCCCCAAGCGGGATGAGGGGGACTCAGGGACCCCCAAGGAAGGACACGAAGCCAGGAAGTCGCCCAAGCAGCTTAAGAAGGAGGAGAAGCACCACAGGAAGCAGGTTGACAGCCTGATGATGAAGTACCTGTACCGGCCGGAGAGCGACTAAGGCAGGTGGCATGGAGTGTGAGAGCCAAGCGCGGCTAACCTCTAACCAGGGGCAGGGAGGGAGGGACGTTTAGGGTGGACTGACAGCGGCTCAACTAACCAGAACCCCAAGTGTGACTCCCTGGCATGCGGGGAAACAGACCAATGGTGACTCGCGTGGACTGCATGAAAAGAAGCATGGCGTGGCGTGCCTTCTTATTCCTCTTTGTCTTAGACTGGAGTTGCCCAAACTTTTCGGGTGGCAGTCCGGTCACGGGGTTCCTCCCACCGGAAGCGGAAGTAAAATGCGCCTTGCCATCTGCTTTGCAACAGGATGAGATAGATTTTAAGCTGCCATTCTCCCTGCTTAATCCAGGGACGCCCAAACTACTGCCTGTGGGCTGGATCCGCCCCCCCCCCCCCCCGATGCCAATTCATCTGGCCAGCGCCGTCCTTGTCTCTCCCAGAAACGGAAATAAACTGCACCCATACAGGTGTGTTTTACTTCCTCTTTGGGGATCGACGAGGGTGGCATGGGCCGGATGAATTGGCGTCGGGGCCCAGATCCAGTCCACGGGCCGTAGTTTGGGCGGCCCTGGCTTAGACTCTTCCTTGCCTACACGTGGCTCCTCTTTCCGTGCTGGTGGACATTCTTAATGAAGGCAGGGTTTGAACCCAAGACTGTCTTCCTTTTTGGACCAGAGCTGCCCACGCTTAGTGGCCTTTGGACTTCCGTGGCAGGCAAAGTAGAGGAAAGGCACGCAGGATTCGACCTGAGTTGTTCACGGGGGACATTGAAAGCTCATGGTTTTGAACGTCGATGGCTTCCTTTTCTCTTGCCAAGAAGCGCCACTTCAGCTCAGGCCGAAGTCTTACTCTAGCCCCGTCTCGGTTTCCCCATGAGGATTAGACGCAGAAGGAAACGGGATGCCGAGACGCTTTAATCCTCGCGGTGCCCTTTCAGGAATCGGCTGTATTTATTTCTCATGCAATTAACGGGCTTTGGCGTCCTTCTGCCCCCTCCTGCCAGCGGCCGGGCGATGAGTTGCCGTGTTGTAGAGAAATGACTGTTTGCATTATTGAGGGTTTTTCAAAATAATAGTGCCGCTGGCTGGGAGAAGCACAGGTCTCTGTGAATCCACAGAAATGGGTTTACTGAGTGTACGTCCAAGAACATGTGCAGTAAACCCATCCGTGTGGATTCACAGAGACTTGGGCTTCTGGGAATTGAAGTCCAAGAACACGGGCAGGAAACCCATACGTGTGGATTCACAGAGACTTGTGCTTCTGGGAATTGGAAGTCCAAGAACACGTGCAATAAAACCATTGCTGTGGATTCACAGAGACTTGGGCTTCTGGGAATTGAAGATGAAGAACATGTTCAGTAAACCCATCGGTGTGGATTCACAGAGTCTTTCTGGGAACTGAAGTCCAAGAGCAGCTGGAGTGCCAAGGTTGGCCATCACGGTACCTAGGGTTATGGGTCGGCTTGAGCTTGCTTCCGTGCCCGCGTCCTGCAACCCCCGCAAGACCACAAAGTCAGGGCAGAACGTGTCACGGCTGGAGAAACGTTCAACTTGGCCGAACGTCTCCATCTTCTCTCCCGCTCCACCGGTTGTTCGGGGCATGTAGGTTGTGGCGATGGATTGAAAAATGCATTTACCGTGCCTGGGAGGTCTCAGAAGCCTGCAGAGAGCAACGGGCCTGGAATAATGAGAATCTCCAGCAGCCAGAGCGTTGAGCGTCGTCATTCTCTGGGTCTGCCACCCCCTCTTTTCCCCTCCATCAGTCGATCGGTGCTTTCTAATCCAGGCCCACCTTCTCTGAGCCATGGTGTGGTCCGTCAACATGGAACGCAATGCAGTAGCTTTCCAGTTACCAAAACGTCACAGGATTAGGTCCAGACTCCTGAATTTGCCAGAACTTTCCATTGCGCCCAAAGCGGTACAAGACATATCAGATGTTCCAGATGTTCCAGGCCTCTGGCTTGTCATTGTGGGATGTAATTTTGCGTGTGTCTCTCTCTACTGCTGGAAAATCCCTAAAGGTGGACGTCCCACGTATCGGTTCGCCATTTAATGGCCTCTCTCTGAGCACTGCTTAAATCAGGTTCTCAACCTTTTAAAGCCGAATCCAGGTCATGCTCCCTCAGACAGCTTCAGGGGCCGGACGGTCATTTTGCCCTTCCTCCACCACATGGCACTTTCTGGTGTGGTGGAGGCGGTGGGGCCCCCACATGACATGGTGCCGTGGGCCGTATCTGGCTAAAATGCAAGGATAACTGCGACATCTGAATGATGTTTTCCTAAGGGATATTCCAGTAGGCATCTACACTCAAACCTTGAGATAAGAACGGTTCAACTTAAGAGAAGCTTGAGATACATCTGGAAAATCTCAGAAAAGAATCAGATTCGAGATACACATTTTTAACAGGATTTTTTAAAATTATTATTATTATATTTCAATTTCTATACCGCCCTACTCGGTAGGACCGACTCAGGGTGGTTCACAGCATATGTAAAATTACAAGTTCATATCAATAAATCATAAATACATAACATCAAAAAATATCACTACAATAACAAGACATTCAATAAAACATCAATGTCAAATAACAGTCCAAAAGTTTCACATCTCAATCAAATCACTCAAATTATTACACAACAACTAAACAAAAACAAAACAATTACTAAGTCCCACGTCAGGTGAGAAGTTTTCTTGAGATAAAAAATTCAATGCATTCCTATGGGAAATGGCATTCAATGCACTCCTATGGGAAATTCTGGATAATAAATTTTCAAGCTGCAACCCACCTCGAGGAACGCATTAAATTCATATGTAAAGGTTTGACAGTGCCTGGC
This sequence comes from Furcifer pardalis, assembly GCA_030440675.1. Classification (NCBI taxonomy): domain Eukaryota; kingdom Metazoa; phylum Chordata; class Lepidosauria; order Squamata; family Chamaeleonidae; genus Furcifer; species Furcifer pardalis. The sequence goes on along the minus strand of CP126891.1, from coordinate 21,241,007 downwards.
TGAGATTGAGAACTCCAGAAAGTAAAAGCAACCTTCTTGTTGTTGTGTCATATCCAAATCCGAATGTTGTCGATCATCACGGCGATCAGTTATGAAGATTGTCCTGAGACTATAATGCAATAATAGGCTCCCATTTGCCTTCCGCGTCGTTGCGGGACAGAATGCTGTACCCTTCCCTACCCAAGTGATCCCTATTTATCTACTTGCAACGTCTTGCCATTGCGAACTGCTAGGTTGGCAGGACGGACGGCGGGAGTGCACTCTGTTGCCCAGCACTCGGTTCTTTGACCTGCCGATCTTCCGAGATGTCACATCTAGTGTCTTAACCACCAAGCCACCGTAGGGGCAGCTGGCGGCTTCCGTTTGTTTTATTTATGTGCGGTGCAGTGGTGTGGGTGATCTCTTAAAACCGGCCAGACAATCCAGTGGCAGAGGATGGAAGCATCTCGTTTGCATGTGTACCAAGGACTGTACGTGTGTGCCTTTTGCTCACAATTCCAGCCAGGAATTCCCTCCCCTTCTTGCCGGGAGGGAATTTTGCAAATGGCTCCACATACTGTAATAAGCTTGTTTGGGAGGCTATTCCTCCTCCTCCTCCTCTTTTCCCCAGGAGCCTGGCTTGCGACAGACAGGGGTGAAATTGCCAACAAATGCCTGATTTGCCACAGATTATTTGCTTAGCTCTGCTAACTACAGGGGAGAATAAATCTCCGCTGAATACCCTGGAAATGGCTGCAGGAGGGGGTGGAAATCCGAATTAACAAAGATAAAAAGGAAGGGTTTGGAAGCAGAGCGGCTGCCTGGGTGGGACTGCTGAGAGGCTTTTTTTTTTTGAGAGGGGGGACCCTTTGGGGAAAAGGCTCCCCCAAAATTAGTGAAATAAACAAACAGAAAAGGCCTCACAAGGAAGAAGTAAGACTTTAATTCAGGCTGGATTGTTCTTGTGCCAGATGTTGCTTTAGATGCTGCAGCTCCAGATCGTCCAGTTTGTACATCAGCCGAGTTTAGATATTGAGAGTAGGCAGAGAACTTGGGTGCCATAAATTCCTTTCCTTCCTTCCTTCCTCCCTTCCTTCCCTCCCTCCTTCATCTTTTCTTTCTTTTTTCCTCCCTCCCTCCCTCCCTTCTGTGCCCTCATAGCCGATGGTGAAACATCGAGTGAGAGAAGGCCATGGGAAGTCGAGATGCCTATTGGGGCCTTGTTGTTCCACTCCTTTAAATAGCCTCTTGCTGTCAGTCACTGGGAACAGAATAAATTATGTAAAACACGCCGGGGGTTTATCTTCCTCCCTGCCTGGCTGATGCAAATGGCAAATGCTGTGATGTTAAGTTTGCATTGCGGGTTACTCCGACGGAGAACTTTTTCTTTCTCCAAACACATCCTCATCCATTCTCATCCAGAGATATGGCCAACTTAACCCTTCCTTTAGCTCAAGAGTGCCTAAACTTTTTGGGCCGTGGGCCAGTTACATGGTTCAGCGGGCCAGTCACGTGGTTCCTCCCACCGGAAGTGGAAGTAAATCATGCCTTGCAATCTGTTTTGCAACAGGATGAGATAGATTTTAAGCTGTCGTTTCCTCTGCTTCAACCAGGGGCCCCAAACTACGGGCTGGATCTGGCCCCACATCCAGCCCACTCAGCCGTTGTTGCTCCCAGAACTGGGAGTAAAATGCACCCAAATGATGTATTTTACTTCCGCTTCCTGTAGCGACAAGGGCAGTGCAGGCTGGATGAATTGGCATTGGGTGCTGGATCCGGGCTACGGGCTGTAGTTTGGGCACCCTTGGTTTAGCTCATCAGTATTTCAGCTCCAGGGGCTGTTCCAGGGACAGCATTACTGGGCTGATTCAGTGATGGGTCTGACTCAATGTGCCATCCAAATGCCCTCAAGATCCATGGGGTTTATTGCCCCACACATCTCAAAGGGGGCCCACAGATTGCTCTCGGACTTCGAAATTGGGGCTGACCTTGCAAATAGCACAGACAAGCTCATCCGTTTTCTAAGTGAAAGCTCCGTGTCTTTCTTGCTCAAAAGCCAGTCGCGTCCGACTCTAGGGTTCGGTGCTCATCTCCGTTTACAGCCAAAGAGCCAGCGCTGTCTTTGTCTGCAGACGTTTCCATGGTCATGTGGCAGTCATGACTAGATGGAACGCTGTTACCTTCCCCGCTGAAGTGGTCCCTATTTATCTCCTTGCAATTTCTTGCTGTCAATCTGCAAGCTTCGTGTTTCTTTACCCTTTCTCCCCCCCAATTGGGACACGTCCCAGGCCTCTTTGACTCCAGAAGAGGCTGTGGCAGGACTCTTTTTAACATGTGGTGGAAGATTAATGGCTCAACCCCACCTAAAAAAAACCCTATTAAAAGGGGCTTCTCTCCCCCCCCCCCCCCGCATGTGGTTTGTGGTGCTGTAAAGGCAGTAGAAAGACCAGGAACAAAGGCAGGTCTTGAATCGAAGACTCCCTGCCTTTATCTGGTGGACGTTTGATGGGCAGGCTTGGAAACGCGCCCGTCCGCCTCGCTTTGTCGAACGTGGTCCCTGCTGCTGCCCGTGGGTAACATTTCACCTCTTGTCTCCCCCCTGCAGCCCTCCAGGCTATCGGAAATCCTTTACCTATGACCGATCTGACGAGGAGCGAGACATCTTTGAGGGAGGCCCGTCCAGGCCCAAGTTCTCTTCCCGAAGCTACCTGAGCGACAGCGACTCGGAGAGCAAGCCGGCGGAAACCACCGCGTAACCCCCTCCCCCCCCGGACTGGAACTGGCGGGCAGGTGCCGAGCGGTGGGCCACGATCCACTCAAGCCATCTCCTCTCGTGCCCTACAGACAGACACGCCACGGCCTGGTCAAGTGTGTTTCCCTTGAATCCAGCCCTCGTCCGAGGACACTTTGGGGAAGGGGGGGGGTCGTCTCTCTGTCTGTGTCTCTCCCCCGCCCCCCCATCTCTCCCTCTGGATTGGAGTGCCATGTGACTGCCGTCCTTTCCCGAGGAAGATGAAGACACGCCACATGGCTGCTGCTTTTGGCACTCCTGGGGCAGGGGGATGTGGGCGGAGAAAGCCCACCCAACCAGACCCGGGGGGGGGGGGGTTTGGCACCCCCTCCTCAGCCTGCTGCTTCCTGGCTCTCTCTACCCCTGCCTGGCATTGCGGTGGATCGCAAGGGGGAAGCGGGACTCCTCATCGGTCGGTCGGTTGCTTGGTTAGTTTGCACGTGTGTGTGTGTGTGTGTGTGTGTGTGTGTGTGTGTGTGTGTGTGTGTGTGTGTGTGTGTGTGTGTGTGTGTGTGTGTGTGTGTGTGTGTGTGTGTGTGTGTGTGAGCGCACATGTGTTGGTGGGTGTCTTTTCCTTGTGGCCGTGCCTGTCCACCTCCATAGTATAACTTATCTCCACTCAGGCCCTGGCCAGGGAGGGGAAGAGGCTGGGCTTTTTTTAAAAAACCTGCTAAAATTGACCCCCTCACTCACTCTCCCCCTGGCCTGCTTTTCTTTTGCTGTATGGTGGGAGGGAGGAAGGAAAGAGAAGGGAGAATGTGGGGGAACCAGTGGAACCCGCCAAGTCCTTACGTGGCCTGTGCACACTGTTCTTTGGCACACGATGCTCTGTCCCAGTAACGGCCCACCTTGGCAATCCAGGTGTTCTTGGACTTCAGTTGCCAGAAGCTGAAGTCTCTGCAAATCCACACAAGTGTGGCTTCGCAGAGTCTTCAGCTTCTTGGAATTGAAGTCCAAGAAAACGCACAGTTAACCCATCCATGTGGATCCACAGAGACTGGGGCTTCTGGGAATTGAAGTCCAAGAACAGCTGGAGCGCCGAGGTTGGCCATCCCTGCTCTACTCTTTGGCTTTTCTTTCTCACCCTTCCACAGGCGTTTCCCCTTCCCTTCTGCTCTTTTAAAGCTCTGCTTCTTGCCTTTGACCGTAAACCACTCGCAGGCTGGCACTCGCACATAAATTAGGGAAGGGGTTTGGCAGTCCGGAAATGGCCCCAGTTCTCCCCCCCCCTTCCCTTTGCTCCCTTGATTGTCCAGCTGAATAATTTACACCCTCTTTATTTTTATTGTATTTGGTTCATCTGCCAGGGCCACCTTGACCTGCTCGTTTCCCACGTCTTCACTCCTTGGTTGAAATCTTGCCTCCCAACACGACATAACCCCCATTTGGCCCCCACCCTAGAGCCTTTCCACTTCTGACACCCTCACACACTCCCCACCACCACCACCCCCTGCTAAAAAGCTTTTCTAAATTATATGTAGCAACCGGTTGGTTTTATGGAATTCCTCTCCCCACCATGAGAAAATAAATGTCATTTACAGCTCTCCGGTTGTCCTGGTTCTCTTCCCTGGGACCTGGCTTTGCTTCTTTTTAAGGGTCCCTGCACTCGTGAGAACGGAGACGGGCTTCACGGTTTAGGAGCCAAATGGAAAAGTGCCCAAAGTGGTAAGAAAGGCCTGGAAACTTGAGTCTTGTGAACTAAGTGAGTATTGTGTTTTCACTTGGGGGGGGGGAGAAGGTCAAATATGTATCCGACTCTAGGGTTCAGTGCTCATCTCCATTTACAGCCAAAGAGCCAGCGCTGTCTGCATTTACAGACGTTTCCCTGGTCATGTGGCAGGCATGACTAGGCGGAACACTGTTACGGTTGGACGTCCTCGTTTGTTGAGGAGTTTCAGAGAGAGAGGGTTGGGGGCGCCCACCTGTCAGGAGTTTCTTCTGCTGTGGATTTCTTGCCCTGGTATCAGGTTGGACTGTCTCGCTGTTGACGCCTCTGCCCACTTCCTCGTTCTGTGAACCTTTCCCTTGCCCCTCCGTGCCCTCCGCTCAGGCGCTCCAGATGGCGGGTTGTCTAGAGTGCGAAAGTGTGCGGATGGCTTGCGTTCCTAGCAGGTCCCTTGTGCTGGTTCCCGTGTGAGCCAGGATCCTCGGAACTAAGCTCACAGCTGAGTCGTCTGGGCTTGGCTGGACAGGTCCCTTCGTCCCTCCGAAGCCTGGCCGGCCATAACTTTCAGAATCGCCCAGTCACCGGCCAGGGGGGCTATAAGAGGGAGGCAAGGGAAAACCCTGAATTGCCCCAAACTCTGAAGGAGAGAGAATTGTACGTCCTTGTCTGTCTGCAGAGGAGGCTGAGCGATTCCTTTCCCACCCCAGTTTGCAGACTAGTGGACTTTGGTAGCTTTAGTGGTTAAAACGCTGAACTTGACAACCAGAAAGTGGGCAGGTCAGCATTTCGAGATCCGAGTGCTGCACGGCGGAGCGAGCTCCCATCCTCTGTCCCAGCTCCTGCCAGCCTAGCCGTTCGAAAGAAGGAAATTGCAAGTAGATAAATAGATAGGTATCATTTCGGCAGGAAAGGTAACAGCAGTCCATGGGCTCCTTGGTCTGCCTGCCGCGTGACCAGGGAAACTGTCTGCAGACGCAGACAAACACTGGCTGTAAGCGGAGATGAGCACTGAGCCCTAGAGTCGGTTAGGACTGGATTTTGAGCAAGGGAGGCCTTGATCCTGGAGACTCACTTAAGTTTTGCCGTCCGTGGGCAGAGAAGATGCATTGCGGAAAACCTGCCTAGCTGGTCGCATTGCTGAGCGCAAAGCATCTCCCCTGGAAATGGGGGTGGAGGTGTCGTTTTGCAGGCAGGGCGCCAGTCCTTTTCTTCCTGCTCCGCTAGACTCCCGTCTCCAGCTCCCCATTTCTGAGGAATGGGATCAGAAGGGGGGGGGGAGGAAGTGGGTGGCCCTCAAAGAAGTTTCTGCCGTCATATCTCTCCCCCCACCCCCACGTAGACACACACCTGTGCCAAACTGAAGAGATTGCTGCAGTTCCACTTCATCCCTTCTCCCCCCTCCCCCCAATCCTGCGGCACTTTTGAAGAGACGACCCAGCCTGAAGTGGGTACTTGGAGCCCCTAGAAACTGCTAATTGTGGTTAAATGATTTTCTGAAGGCTGCGCTTGGGTCCCAGGAGGCAAACGCAAGGGAGAGGGAGGGAATCGCAGTGGGATTTTCCTGGCTGTGCCTCGTCTCCGGCCCCATCCCAGAGCTTGGAAGCATTCTGGACACCTCCCAGGCGATACATGCCCAAGCTAGGTCAGGTTGAGGGCGGGCAACTGAGCGTGAGTAACTCAGCTACTTGTGGGGAATCAAGAAAACCACCTCTGCAATTCCAGATGTGGAAGAAGGGAAGGCTTGGAATCAGGAATCGTCTCTGCAGTTCCAGATGTTGAAGAGAGGAAGGCTTAGAACCAAGAGACTTCTGTGGTTCCAGATGTTGAAGAAGGGAAGTCCTGGAATCAAGAATCACCTCTGCGGTTCCAGATGATGGCGAGCTATAATTCCCATCGTTTCACGCTAGAGAGCAGACCAGGTCACGTTCTGCTTTCTGTTGCAAAAACCCAACATTCCGGACGCCCGGCGGCTTCTCTGATCTCCTGGGACCAGCAAGCCATGCCTTGCGTTTGCCTTGGTTGACAGCAGCTGGAATGGCGCGCACGGGCAGCCCCCGCATGGCGAGGACATCGCGCTAAGCCAGTGTGGCAGTTCCTCGCCTCCGGCTGCCTTCCGTTCAGAGCATAGACCATTTCGACTCAAGTGACCTCGTTATTTTTCTAATCCAGTTGCTTTGCGAATTAGACCTCTGGACGCTGTCAAGCGGCTGCCCTTTGGGAATCCAACCTCCAGGAACCCCCTGGGCACGACCCACAGGAGCGTAGTAACCCCCACGACGCAATGGAAATGGGGCAAGAGCTACACGGAAGTAGAGCAAGCCTGCTTTGTCAGTGATCTGCCCCATGGATATTCACCATGGAGGCTTTGCATGCGAGCACGAGTTCTCAGCCTTTTTAAGCCGGGAGCTGGGTCACAACTCAGATAGTTTCGGGGGGCTGGACAGCCATTTCCCCCTTCCACATGGCACTTCCTGGTGTGGTGGAGGTGGGAGGGCCATGAAATGCCATACAGACTTAAGGTCCTCTTTGGCCCTTTGGTAGCTGGTGAGCCCCACGACCAGGCGTAGCTGACTCTTGTTGGTATTACGCCTAAGATCAGGGGAGAAGTAGCAGTGGATGCTGAGAGAACTAAGCAAAGAGAAGGACCTTCAACACCCTCTGAACAAAGATGAGCCTCAAGCCTGCCAGCTCTGATCCACGGAGAGCTTTATGGCAAGAACAAACATTCTTGAGGGTACGCAAGAGCAAAACCAATGTAAAAGATGGAGGAGGAAGGAGCTAATTGGATAAGGAATGACGTTGAAGGAAGATATAGTTGAAGAACCCAACCTTTCCTACGTCGCTTGGAGGGCCCTGAATAGGATGAGAGCCGGAGTTCCTCAATGGAAGACCAACAGGCTCAAGTGAGAGCTGATGGTGGGCAACAATATAATGTGCGAATGTAGAGAGATACAGAATCTGGCTCACTGACTGGTTTGCCGATTACTGCCGGAAACATGCACCAATGAGGACGTAGGTTTGGCCAATGATAGGGGACAGGGCAATCCACCGCTCTCCTCAACAAGGGTGAATGCACCACGCACATACCCCAACCCATCCGCATCTTACGGCTTCCCAAGAGGCAGGAAAGATGGGAGCTTGGATCCCTCTGGGAAACCCCAGAGTACTTCTTCAGAAATCTCATTTGGATTCTTCCTCCCCTTCCATGGGTCTGATCTGCAGTTCACTGGCCAGAACAGGCCCTCTCCGTGGGCATCTTTCTCGCTTTTAGCTGTGGGAGGCAACTGGCTCAAATTGAGGAACCGGGAAGAAAGAGAAACGCAGGAGCCAACGTAGGCCACAAATCTCAGCTTGTTTGGAACAGATGGAGCAGGCTGGAGATCTCGGGCGCCCGTGGGCTCCCCCCACCTGTTCTGGCTGCGCCGCGTAATCCTCCCAAGCAAGGGCAAGCCGTAAACAACGTGTTTGCGAGGAGAACGGCCTCCTCCGCCAAGTGACTTCTTGCCGGGGGAGCCTGGAGTGGGAGGCGGAGAGATGAGATTGTACAACATGGAGAACGCTAAGCCGGAGCATCTGGAGGAGAGAGCCCTTTTGGAAGGCCCTAGGAGCAGGGGTGCCCAAACATTTTGGGCCATGGGCCAGTCACGTGGTTCAGCGGGCCGGTCACGTTCCTCCCACCAGAAGCAGAAGTAAAACACACCTTCCAATCTGTTTTGCAACAGGACAAGATAAGATTTTTAAGCTGCCATTTTCTCTGCTTAAACCAGTGGTGCCCAGACTATGACTTGTGGGCCAAATCTGACACCCAATGCAATCCATCCGGCTCACGCTGCCCTCATCACTCCTGGAAGCAAAAGTAAAACATGCCTGTCCAGGTGCATTTTACGTCCACTTCCAGTAGCGACGAGGGTGGTGTGGTCTGGATGGATTGGCATCGAGGGTCAGATCTTTCCCACGGGCCATAGTTTAGGCACCTCTGCCTTAAAGCATCAGTGAAGAACATCATGCCTCCGAACATGTGGAGAGTACCACGTGGTATTCTGGGACTTACTCTTCCAGAACAGGGCCTGCCCTTTCCCTTACCTGAGAAAAGTAACTTTGCGGTGTAGACCTTTTGCACAAGCAGTCTTTATTGATTTCCCCCCAAAAATTACCATATATGCCAGTGTATAAGACGCACTCTGTTTTTCTGGTGTCCTTTAAGAGGGGAAAAGTGCACCTATATGCCGGAAAATACTGTATATATTTTGAGGATGGAAGAATCCGCGTGTCTTTTTTCTGTGCTTTACAAGTCTGAAGTTTCCACTTCTTTCCATGACAAACGTGAGCTTGGGTTAATTCTTCGAAGATGACTGCCACATGAAAATTAAAGCGAAAGATATTTGAGAGGGAAACAGAAGAGACGGCAACTCGAACTGAAGACAGATGTGGTTGTAATAGACAAGAATTCAAATTCGAAGCAGGGCATCAGCCTCGAATGGATGTCTTTAGTCTCTTGGGTCTTCTACCACGTTTTCCGGTTTTTGAAATTTCCTGTCTCGGCACGTAAGAAATGTTCAGGTTTAAGGAAATCCTTTGCAGAAATGAACTCAACAGAGCTGAAATTCTCACCCATCCGTTGTAGATTTAACCAGTTTGGAGCAGATCCAAAGTCCTAGACTTACCCAATGGGCACAGCAAAGCCTCCAGAGGTAGCTCAGTTTCCACCGCCATCATCCTTCCCAGCTGGCTGTGGCCGGCCAAGGAAGCTGATGGCCATAGGCTGCCGACCTCTGTTAAATTATTAAACATCCAGCTAAGTCGGAGTTTGTATGTTGCGCAAAGCTTGCCGTGGAGCCTAGCGGACCCCGGGGGCTTTTCTTAAACTCTTCTTTCTTCCTGGTTATGTTGTCGCTTTTCTCTTGGTACCAAAGTCCATCATTCAGGCCCCTTTGGTGGAGGGGGGGGGAAGTGAACTTTCCATGGTGTAAAAAAGGCCTTGAAACGCTGTAAGACTGGTTGTTTTTTAAAGGAACCCGGTTCTCACTTTGCATTTATAGCATCTCCTGAAATTAACTAATTTATCCCGTCAGCTATGGGCAAATCATAACAGCTGCTGCTGCTTCGGAGACTTTTTGGCACGGTTATTTTGCTAATTGAAAAACTCAGTGTTTTGAGACCAATGTTTGGAGGAAAGAAAGCAAATCTCTTTTGCCGGATTTCAGTTGGCCCAAGACCAGGCTTCTTGTTCATTTTGCCCAAATGGGAGAAAAGTTTCATAACATAAGGGTTGGTCCTTCAAGGCAGGACTTTGAGAGCAGGTGGATGTGTGTAGATGTGGCTGGATTTCAAGTCCCATCGTCCTTAGCACGGCCAGGGGTGATGCACGATGGGAGGTGCGATCCAAACTTGCTTGTAGGGCTTCCTGTACTTGGATGAGTGGAAGTGTCTGGGTTGGTATTGTGGCCAAACAGCGTGGGAGTCTCCTTTGTGGTTAGCCTTGTGGTCCCATCAGCCCCTAGTGATGTCCAACCTTGGCACTCCAGCTGTTCTTGGACTTCAATACCCAGAAGCCCTGATCAGCAGGAGTGCTGACTTGGGCCTTCTGAGAATTGAAGCCCAAGAACACCTGGAGTGTCAAGGTAGTAAACCCGTTCGTGTAGATTCACAGAGAGTTGGGATTCTGGGCAGTGAAGCCCAAGAACACCTGGAATGCCAAGGTAATAAACCCATTCGTCTGGATTCACAGAAACATGGGCTTCTGGGAATTGAAGTCCAAGAACACCTGGAGTGTCAAGGTAGTAAACCCATTCGTGTGGATTCACAGAGACTTGGGCTTCTGGGAATTGAAGTCCAAGAACACCTGGCGTGCCAGTAAACTCATTTATGTGGATTCACAGAGACTTCGTCTTCTGGGAACTGAAGTCCAAAAACATGCTCAGTAAACCCATTCATGTGGATTCACAGAGACTTTGGCTTCTGGGAATTGAAGTCCAAAAACAACTTGGAGTGCCAAGGTTCACCATCATTGCCCAGAAGATCTTAATCTAAAATTGGCAAAAGGTTTAAGCTGTGTGTGTGTGTGTGTGTGTGTGTGTGTGTGTGTGTGTGTGTGTGTGTGTGTGTGTGTGTGTGTGTGTGTGTGTGTGTGTGTGTGTGTGTGTGTGTGTGTGTGTGTGTGTGTGAGAGAGAGAGAGAGAGAGAGAGAGAGAGAGAGAGAGAGAGAGAGAAACTGAGTAACACTAACCCAGGTTGGGCAAAGGGCAGCCTTCTGGATATGGCTGCGGAAGGGTGACAGCGAAGGATGATGGGAGGTGTAGTCCAAGCGCATCAGAAAGATGGTTTGTCTCCCAATAACCACATCCATCTCTCCCAACCCAACTGTGCCCTCTTTGTCGTGGGAGAAGGCGTGTGTCGTGCATGAGATGCCTCTTCACCCACAATGCCTCGGCGCGATAACGAGATGTGGTTTATGCAGACGAACTGCCGCCTTCCCATTACCATAGCCTTCAATAATTAATGAGAACAGCTCCGAGGCTCTAATTCCCGGCTCTTCATCTGCATATTTATTAAGGCCTCTAAATGATTCAGTGCCCCCCCTCCTCCCGAAAGGGGCTCGGACACCTCCGCCGCCTGCCTTAACGTGGCCCCCCACCCCCCTTTTCCCAAACGCCCCACGCCAGCTGGTGTGCGTGGAGGTGCCTGTGATTGTGACCCTGTACTCTTGCACGGTGGAAGCCACAGGGGCAGCGAACCCCCTAGCAAGGACATCGGGGTCTCTTGAGGAGTGGGAGACATTTCTGTGCCTCTCCCACACAATACCCACAAATCCTGCACGTTTAGTGCTCTGCATCTGTATGTTTTTCTTCTTCGCCCACAATTTGCCTCTAATGTCGCTTTAATCGACGTTCAGAGCATTTTTCCCTCCCGCCAGGAAACCGTCTTAGTCTCCCATTAATGGCTTTTTGTCGTTCTCTCCCTCGGAATAAAACAGAAACTTTTTTAAAGGAAAGAGCGTACGGGTGGGCGTGATTTTTGTGTGTGAAAAGAGGGGTGAGCGGTTACGAGTTCCCCATGTGTCGGTGAGACTGGGAGAGGGCGAGTGTGCGTGTAGGCTTGTGTGTGAGATGATTGTGCCACAGAGTACGAGATGGTGTCTGTGTGTGTGTGTTTGCCTGCTGACGTGAGAGACCTTCTCTTCCACCTGGCCTGTGGCCTGCACCACGGCAGGATTGTGACCGCCGACGTGCAAGGCTGCCACTGTTGGTATGGCTGCCACAAATGTGATGCTTTGAAAACATCTCTCCCCCCCCCCATCCACGTCCCTTGGGCAAAAGGGTTTTGGTGTCATCGCTCCATCCCACCCCCTGCTTCGGCCTGGAGCCATAAAGCTGCGTGACGGTAATGCGCCTCTATTAAGCTAAGCTATCTAATGATAATAAAATGGCACATTTAACTTTAAAACATTTCGCTTGACTCTGTGGAGTGTGCATTGGCAGGGTGGGCAGGGGTGGATGTGGGGGGGGGGAGTTCAGCCTCTCCAGCCTCCTCTTTCTCTTTAATGAATCCAAAGGTTTTTGATGACTTTGGGGAGAGTTTATTGTGTGCAAAGGGTGCACATCATGTGCTTTGCCGGAGGAAAGAGGAGGGAAAGATTGCAAAATGGGGTTGGCTATTCCACCCCATTTCCTCCCGATCTTCTGCAAGAAGGTAAAAGACAGGAGAAAAGACGTCGAGCCTTAAGTCTAGGAAAGGGAAGATTCTTCACGGTGACATTTCCATGCGTTCAGGATAATTGCACAATAAATGTCTCATCTGGACACCCTTGTTGTTGGGTCTCTACGAGGACTGGTGACGTTTGCCCCTTCCGGTTCAGCTGGAATGAAAGCCAGTGAAGAGTCTTCAATGCCAGGCTTTACACCAGGGGTTCCCAACCTAAACCCCATGGGCCAGATCTGGCCCACAGTGCCATTTCATGTGGGCCCCACCCCTCCAAGGGCATTGGAGAACCAAAATGGCTGCCCCCTTTGGGACAAAATGGCCACTCCCATCGTGCAGGCAGGGCAAAATGACCGTCCAGCCCTCGAAGCTGACTGAGAGCACGTGACCCGGCCCCCGGCTTGAAAAGGTTGGGAACCCCTGCTTTACGCAAAGCTTGGAAAGTGACTTTATAGGAAAAGAGAGAGTGACAGAGCCAATACAGGATATTGCAAGCCCTTCAGGGGTCTTTGGACTACCGCTTGACATCCTCTTTAACCATTGGGTCTGCTGGCTAAGGGAGAGGCAGAAGGACCTCTATTAGAAGTCCAAACCCCAGGTAATGAGTCACAAACATGACTCTGTCCCTCTTAGTTAGCTTAAAACAACAACTGAAATATGGTTCTTCGTGGTCGCTGTGAATGCATGCATGAAGTCAACCCATTAGTTGCATTCACAGGAGACCACTCAAAGAACTACAATTACCGGTAGGTAACCTGTCCTCCTTCTTCGTGGGCTCCTGTGAATGCACATGTTAGCTTCATGCATTCACAGGAGACCACTCAAAGAACTATAATTACCGGTAGGTAACCTGTCCTTCTTCTTCGTGGGCTCCTGTGAATGCACATGAATGAGTTAACTTCATGCATTCACAGGACACCACTCGAAGAACTATAATTACCGGTAGGTAACATATCCTCCTCCTTTGTGGTCTCCTGTGAATGTACACAAATGAGTTAACTTCATGCATTCACAGGAGACCACTCGAAGAACTACAGTTACCGGTAGGTAACCTATCCTCCTTCTTCGTGGTCTCCTATGAATGCACACGAATGAGTTAACTTCGTGCATTCACAGGAGACCACAAAGAAGAACTACAGTTACAGGTAAGCAACCAGTCCTTATTCCAGTCAGAAATAGCAAATCAGTTGGTAAGTATTTGAAATCAAGCCACTGAGCCGTTGCACAAAGTTGTTGTTTTCTCTTTGTTTTCAAGGAAACGCGAGGCACAAACGCCTCTTTCTCAGCCGTAGTGAGCTTGAGAGAGCATCACAGAGAGGCTTTCGGCAGGCCCGAGAACCGGCTTATCCGAAACGGCGCCAGGTTGTACGAGGGCTCTTCCTCCAGGCAGAGTTGGCAAAGGAGCTTTCCAATGACGGGGGCAAACTTGAACCCGTGACCTGCGGAAGAGACAGAAAGAGCAGCAGACAGACAGAGAGAAGAAGAAGAAGCTTAGCAGACAGAAAGGAGCTTCCGCTTGGTTTCTCTTGCCTCCAGTTGCAAAGGATGAGAGGGAGGTGACAGGACCAGTAAGGTAAGGGTGACTACGGAAACACCTGCAGGGACAGACAGCGCTGGCCCTTTGGCTAGAAATGGAGATGAGCACCGAAGCCTAGAGTCAGGTACGACTGGCTTTCGGGCAAGGGCGACCCTTGACCTTACTCTAGGGAGGAAAGGACTTACTGGTGTTATGGAACGGCTCTGGCGGCTTGCAGAATTGGGCTCTAGGTGGGGAATTGATCTGACGCTGTTGTAGAAGAATGAAACCCCCAAAGGCTGGAAAGAGGTTTCTTCTGAGCTGGACATAAAGTGTACTTGGTCCAAGATCCTGCCTCTCTCGGGAGGCAACCGGGGGGGCCTCCGAGACGCTCCCAGCCCTGGCTCTGAGGGTCATGGCGGCCTTCGAATCCGAGGTGAGTTTCCCCATGAGCCTGGAAATCCTCCCTCTAGAGAATCACGGCTGTTGCTCCTCGGTAGATACCTGGGATTCGTGTCTTACCCCTTTGGCCCAGATCACCCGCCCCATTTGTTGGTAGAAACAGAGTCTAGTCTTAACCCCGCCTGGTGGTCATGCTGGGTGTCCTTCTGACCAAGGGCTGCCCCATAGCGTTGGGGAGAGGAGGAGCTGCTTCCTAACCCAACCCCACTCCTTCCAGATGGGGTCCAGGGTGTGTTGAGGCCACACAGGGGATGACGGGAAGTAGGAAGCAAGACACGGTCTTGTGATCCTTCCATTTGATCAACGCCCTCCTCTCCTCCACCAGTTCTTCTGCAGGTTCCTGTTCTTCTCTGATCTTCACCAACCACCCCCTTCCTCTTCCTCCTCCAACCTGTCTGAGGGGGTGGGGTGGGGTGGGGACTTTTGTTTTCATCACCCCATCGATTTGCAGCCCCCTGGCCAGCTGCCCTTACCTGAAAATCCGGCCGCGATGATGATATTCCTGAAGCGTGGGTGGCGGTCTATCACAAAATCCTGATCCGGGGTGTTCTGAGGAGAAGGGGAAAGAAAGATGGTTTATCATCAAGCCGTCTTAGGGGAACTGCGGTGCTTTATCTGTGAAGATGTTGAACTGGACGACTGGAAGGGTGGAGTTCGGTACCTGAATACTGCACGACGGGAATGAGCTCCCGTCTCTGTCCCAGCTCCTGCCAACCTAGCAGTTCGAAATTGCAAGTAGATAAATAGGGACCACTTCAGTGAGGAAGGTAAACAGTGTTCCGTGCACTTTGGTGTCACATGTCCACAGAAACGTCTTCAGATGCAAACAGCACTGGCTCTTTGGCTGTAAACAGAGATGAGCACTGAACCCTAGAGTTAGATACAGTTGGCTTTCAAGCAAGGGTGACCTTTACTTACCAACACAACAATTTATGTCAGGGGTTCCCAACCTTTTCAAGCCAGGGGCTGGGTCACGTTCTCTGAGTCAGTTTTGCGGGCCGGACGGCCATTATGCCCTGCCTGCACAATGAGGGTGGCCATTTTGTCCCAACAGCTTCAAAGGAGGATGGACATTTTGTTTCTTGAATGTCTTTGTAGGGGCTAGGGTCCACATGAAATGGTGCCATGGGCCAAATCCGGCCCATGGGCCTTAGGTTGGGAACCCCTGATTTGTGTATTGGCAACTTTTTCACACACACCGCAGTGTCTCCTACTCAAAAGTAGACCTTGAATAGAGAGGTGGTGTTTCAACTAGTCGAGGTGGATCATAGGAACAGATTCTCCGTCTCTCCCCCCCCCCCCTTCGCTCCTATCAAAAGAAATTATCCCCCCTTTTCAAAAGCCCTCTCAGCTCATATTCGAAGCCCATAAGCTAATTAGGCAACCGTTGCTCTCGGCAGCTGCGGCTTAACGAAGCCTCTTAATCAGTTTTCATAGGATGATCTGAGTTGGAGGAGGGCAAATCATGAGGGGGGGGGGGAATATTGTTTTTGTGTGGTTGCCTTCAACCAGGTTTTGGTAATGTTTACTTAAAAGTTCCAGAAACTGCCAGACAACTTCTAGGACACGTGATGGTGAACCTGGGCACTCCAGGTGTTCTTGGACTGTAATTCCCAGAAGCCCAAGTTTCTGTGAATCCACATGAATGGGTTTATTGTATGTGTTCTTGGGCTTCACTTCCCAGAAGCCCATGTCTCTGTGAATCCACACGAATGGGTTTACTGTGTTCTTGCATTTCAGTTCCCAGGAGCCCAAGTCTCTGAATCCACATGTAAGTGCAGTCAACCCATTGGTGTGGATTTACAGAGACTTGGGCTTCTGGGAATTGATGTCCGAGGACAGTTGGAGTGCCAAGGTTGGCCGTCACGGTTCTAGGGGAGAAATGGGACTTGTTTGGCGAAGGAGACTAGGAGACACACAAAATGTCGCTCTCGCCCTTTATGTGTTGAATGTCCTGCTTTGACCATCCACAACAGTCCTTGGACGTAGGCCTGGGGGGTGATGGAGCAGAAAGCTGCCTGTTTGAGCAGCCAACATTTCTCCCTTCCACAGCAGCAATGAAATGCCTATTCCTCATGGCTGGCCTGCTTGCTCTTCCCCTGAATCTTACCGTATATAAGCAGCGTTCCTGTACGGCAGGTTCAGGATCGAGCCCCGGCAGGTACTTGCTCACAAAAGCTCGTAGGATCTGAACATCGGGGATGGTGGGTGGAGATGCCGGGCTCACCTGGTCAGGTGCATCTGGGTCCACTGGAGCACCATGGTGATAGCACACCTGGGGACCGGAAGTAAGGTAAACCTCTCCCTGCCAATTCCCAGTATCTGGCGCCTGAGCCTGTCCAGGTAGGGACAGCCCTGCTGTTTCTAGTCCTGAGGCTGCTGCTTAGCCATGGAAGAAAACTGATGGGCCAGTTCTCCCCTCCATCCGGACTCGGACCTCCACCAGGCGCCCTCAGGAGCCACCCCCTCCTGTGTTGGTCCCCGCTGCCCTCTCTCACCTTCACAAGCCCTGGATACTCGCTGGAAGGCAAGCCGTAAATGTGGTGCTGATCCCCACTGAGGCTGACGGCCACGAAAGAAGGGATTTTGTCCAGGGCGCCGCCGGGCTGTTTTCCTCGCCAGTAGCAGACACTGATGCGGAGGGGCTGGTGATAAGGGAGGAAGGGAGAGAGAGAGGAAGGAAAGAGAAATGAAAAGAGAGGAAGGAAGGAGAAACAAAGAGGAAGGGAAGGCAGAAGAGGAAGGATGGAAGAGAGGAAGGAAGGAAAGAGAAATGAAAAGAGGAAGGAAGGAGAAACAAAAAGGGAGGAAGGAGAAACAAAGAGGAAGGAGGGAAAGAAATGAAGAGAGGAAGGAAGGAAAGAAATAAAAAGAGGAAGGAAGGAGAAACAAAGAGGAAGGGAAGATGGAAGAGGAATAAAAAGGAAGGAAAGAAATGAAGATAGGAAGGGAGGAGAAATAAAGAAGGAAGGAAAGACAAATGAGGAAAGGAATAGAAGACAAAAGAGAAGAATAGAAGATAAGAAAGAAAAAGAATAGGATGTCAAGGAAGGAAGGGAATAGAAGACAAGAAAAGGAAGGAAGGAATAGAAGATGAGAAGGCTGGGTGAACTTGGGGGGGGCGGGAGGGGGCCTGTGAGATTTCCATCACCCCCCCCCCCAAAAAAAAAAAATGGTCCAGCCTCCAAGCTTAATCTGAGGTGAGGAGGGTTCCCTTCTTCTCCCACCACAGCTCCCAGGCTGCCCTGTGGCGCTGGCCCTGGGGACGGCCTTGGTGCCAAAGACGTGGGAGAGCCCCATCTCAAGCCACGGGTGAGGTTTAGGTGGGCGGAAGTTTCCGTGGACTCTGGCCCAGTTTTGATGTGCCTGACAAAGCCGAAGGGCGCGAAAACTGGCCCCGAACAAAACGTTGCAGCTGCCGGCTGGCCTACCACAACGGTCCCCATGGGAACTGAACCAAGAGCCTTGCAAATGAGTCAGGTTAAGCATTGCTGTTTGTGAACAACCAAAGGAGTCGCGTCCGACAGCCACTGCCTCTGATTTTGAAATGTCAGCCTGTGCACTGTTGAAGCAAACGCAGCGGAGAGAAGCAAAAGTTGACACAAAATTAGAGATATCCGATGTCTGAGAATCGCTTCTTGATGAAGAAAAGATGAAGCTTTGCTTTAGTTAACCGAAGGGTGCCCAAACTACAGCCTGTGGGCCGGATCTGCCCCCAACACCAATTCATTCAGCCTGCGCCACCCTCGAAGCGGAAGTAAAACACACTCATATGGGCGCATTTTACTTCTGCTTCCAGGAGTGACGAGGGCAGTGTGGGCCAGATGAATTGGTGTTGGGGCCAGATCTGGCCCAAGGGCTGTAGTTTGGACACCCCTGGTTTAAGCAGAGAAAATGGCAGCTTAAAATCTATCTCATCCTGTGGCAAGACAGATTATAAGGCATGTTTTACTTCCGCTTCCAGTGGGAGGAACCACATGACCGGCCCACTGAACCAATGACCGGCCCATGGCCCAAAAAGCTTGGGCACCCTGAGTTAACCTTTGAATCTGGCCTAGCTGTGCCAACCATTCAGCCGCTTTCTGGCCAGCTTATGCACTGGCGTCACCCCTGGGTTGTTAGTGGAAAGCCAAATTAAAAAAGGAGTTTTGGCCACAATTGTTCAGCGCAGTTGCATTTCTGCTTGTTCTTTCCTAGAGGTGTGGAGCATGAAATGGCCGAAGCATGCGCTCTATGTGCCATGCCCAAGGTGGTCCAAAAAGACTGAAGCCAAGGTGGCCATGCTGATAAACATGTGCTAAGAGTCCCTCACTCTTTCAGCAAGCAGGCCTTTTGCAAAGTTAACGGCTCTTGGCTGCTCATTCAAGATCTGAGTTACACAAATTAAAATCCAGCTAAGGGACACAGGGTTGCGCAGCTCAGGAATGCAGTGCAAGTGGCGTTGACAGGTGGCCTCATCGTCTGGGCTCAGAAACACATTCAGGGGCTTCAATCCGTGAGTCCTGGTTCTTCACCCAACCTCCACCTCTGATCTTTCTGTAAGCCAGAAGTTCTCAACCTTTTAAAGCTAGGGGCTGGGTCACGCTCCCTCAGACACTTCCTGGTGTGGAGGCAGTGGGCCCCCACACATGAAATGGTGCTGTGGGCCACAAATGGCCCACAGGTTGCATGTTGAGAGTCCCTGCTTTAAACTTACTCGCTCCTTACCTGGAGAGGCAGTCGTAGCCCTAGTGGAGCCAGAAGTTGATTAACCCATGCGCCTGCCGTCACCACGAGTCTTTTGGCCCGGTGCTCCCCTTGGCTGGTGATTACGGTGGCTACCGACCCTGGGATGATCGAGAGCACTTTCTCCGCATCACGCACAATCCCCCCATGGCGTTGGAATTGTTCCTAAAATCAGGAGAGAGGACGGAAAAGGAAACCCCTTGCAATTCCATCGTAAAGATCATATTCTGTAACCCATACAGAGAAACAATCGCAGGGAGAAGAACACTTTATTGCAGGGCCGTGGGCTGGTCACGTAAAACGTGCCTCCTTGCCATCTGTTTTGCAACAGGATGAGATAGATTTTAGGCTGCATTTTATTATTTATTATTATTTATTGAATTTATTACCCCGCCCCACTCGGGAGAACCCGAATCTGGGCGGCTTACATCATGATAAAATAAAGGTAAAAGATAAAAACATATAAAATCGTAAAAGTTTAAAAGTTATCTAAAGTTAAAAACAGTACAAAACTGCACGCCAGTATTCCCATAGTTCAGACCCAGAATGGCACTCCTTAAATAAGCCACTTAGTATGGGAACCCATGTTCCCTGGTCCCCAAATATGTCCTGCCAGCCAGGTTTTCAAGCCCTTCCGGAAGGCCAAGAGCTCCGTCTGCAGGCGCAGTTCGGTGGGCAGGAGGTTCCAGAGGGTCGGGGCGGACACGGAGAAGGCTCTCCTCCTAGTACAGGCGAGATGCGCCTCTCTCGTTGAAGGAACAACAAGGGAGCCTCTCCGATCCGCCCTGGTGGGCCGGACAGATGTTCTTGGGGTGACGCGGTCTCTTAGGTATCCTGGCCCACTACCATATAGGGCTTTAAAGGTAATAACCAGCACCTTGAATTGCACCCGGAGACATACTGGCAACCAATGCAGTTCCTGGAGTAGCGGCGAAGCACGAGCATAACGCCCACACCCCACCACTACCCGGGCCGCCGCATTTTGTACCAGCTGGAGTCTCCGGATGGTCATCAGGGGCAGCCCCATGTAGAGCGCATTACAGTAATCAAGTCTGGAGGTGACCAAGGCATGTGTGACCATGAGCAAGGAGTCCCGGTCTAGGACTCCTCTGCTCATGGTCACACATTTTCTCTGCTTAAACCAGGGGTGCCCAAACTATGGCCTGTGGGCTGGATACAGACCCCAATTCATCCAGCCCACAGGGACGTTTTACTTCAGCTTCTGGGAACGACGAGGGTGGATTGAGCCAGATGAATTGGCCGGATCCTGCTCACGGGCCGTAGTTTGAGCACCCCTGCTTTATTGGGGAAACTTATGGAAAGGGGGTTAATTTCCCCAAAATGTGGTCGCAGGTGGATACTGTATATGAATTGCCACCGTCAGTGAGCTTTTATTATTATTTTATTATTAACTCACATTTACTACCCCGCCCCAATCGGGCAAACCCGACTCTGGGCGGCCTACAACATGAATTTAAAATCACAAGTAAATCTATATAGTAATAGTATTTAAAATCTCAAAACCTTAAAATTTATAAAAGATTAAAACGGTGCAGCAAATAAAACAAAAGCATGAGGGGTGGCTGTCCCTTAAATAAGCCAACCTATGTGGGATCCCGTGTTACTAGGCTTCCATGGTCAAGCAAGGATTTGAACTCGCGACGCCTGATCTCTCACGCCTCTCGTTCTGTCTGCAACGTGTGCACTGACGCATTGCATGGCCATAAATTCAGAACTTTCCACGGTCCAGTTTTAAAGCTCTTTCCCCAAACTTGGAGCCGTTTACAGGAGTCGGAGAAATTTGGCATTTCCCCCAGCAGTTCCCTTAAAGATCTACCAGTCCTTTTTAAGGGCTTCCCATCAACCTGTGAGTGTGGCTCATTTCGCCCGGGCCCTTTTGCTCAAGGCCAGCCTCCTGCTCTTGGGTTTATATTGTCGTATTTTTCTTGGCGGAAATGTTTTTCCTGCACCGCTTTTCGCCTTTCGAATAACCAACATCAATGTTGTTTTATGGCGCAGTTTTGGAGCGGTCTTGTTTTCCATTCCCTCATCAGTGGCTTTTGATGCCCTTTGAGCAAAAGCTAAGGGGGGGGGGGAACACACCCAAGCATGAAATAGAATAAAACGCTGGGCCATTCTCGGTGGGAAATGGAGCCAGAGTTGTGTAGTTGTGAGTTCTGCAGAGTTCTGCAGAGGCTGAATTGCTATCAACATCTTCGAGTTTTCTTCTCCTTCTTTCTGTTCTCTCTGTCTCTTTTTATTGTAGTATTTTTTTTCCTGAAGCGGTCATTTTATTGTATAGTCTTTTATTGTAGCGTCAGTGAATACGTGGGAGAAGTAGGAAGCCATGTAACCGGATAAAATCCACTTTTCCACTTGCAAATCTTAACTGTTTTCTACTTTTCAAATTAGATGAACAACGTCATTAAAGATAGGTCAAAGTTGCCTTTGCTCGAAAGCCAGTCGTATCCAGCTCTAGGGTTCGGTGCTCATCTCTGTGTCAAAGCCGAAGAGCCAGCGCTGTCTGCTTCTGTAGACGTTTCTGTGGTCATGTGGCAGGCATGACTAGACACCGGAGTGCACGAACGCTGTTTGCTTTCCCACCTAAGTGGTCCTTATTTATCTACTTGCAATTTCCTGCTTTCAAACTGCGAGGTTGGCAGGAGCTGGGACAGAGACAGGGGCTCATTCCATCGTGCAGTACTCGGGTCTTGAACTGCTCACTAGCCGACCTTTCTGTCATCAAGTTCAACATCTTAACCACTTAAGCCACCACAGTCCCTGCATTAAAGTAACCAAAAAGTAATCCGTTGAAGGTTTTGGCTCTTTATCTCAGCTCCTGTTTCCTTCCTTCCTTCTATTGTGCCTCACTTTCTCCCCCATTCGAGGCTATGACCGTGAGAGTCCAAGGCATGGTGGCGAACTGTGGCACTCCGGCTGTTCTTGAACTTAAATTCCCAGAAGCCCTGATCAGCAGGAGTGTTGCTCAGGGCTTCTGGGAATTTAAGTTCAAGAACAGCCAGAGTGGCACAGTTCACCATCCCTGGTCCAAGGGAAGGATCGAGAACCGAAGCAAGACTAACAGAAATGAAGAGTGGGCAAAGCATGATCAAGAACTGAAGCAAGACTAACAGAAATGAAACACAAATGAAGAATGGGCAAAATCTTTTCCACCCCAGGCTCAGGTGGGGGCTGCAGGCAGACAACAACACACTGTGTGAACACGGAAGGATACAGAATCCGTCTCATTTACTGGTCTGTTGGTTCCCCCCAGAAACCTGCACTGCCGCAGATTTTCATTTTGGCCAACGACCAAGCCAAGAAAGTGGCTTCGTTTTGGCAAGTCCAAAGTCTGAATTGGGTGCGGAAGGAGAAGGAAGACTGCCTCCTCACCCTCAGCCCACCCTTCTTACCTGGATAGATTTAAGGGCCTTGTCTGCGTACAAGACCCCCGCGGTCTGGTCGGAAATCGCCATCTCCCCCTCAGACAGCCGGATCCCCGGAAACCTTCCGGCCAAGTCTTTGGGAGTTAAAGCTTCGCTTGGGATGCCGTGATGTTTCATGGTGTGCCAGTAGGACTGGAACTCAGGGTTCTCTCGGGGGCCCATAACCACCATTGGGGTTGGCCTGCAGAAGAAGGCGAGAGTTTGGGGGCACAACCGGGTGCTGGGTGGGCTGCAGGACATTTCTGTGATCATGTGGCAGGCATGACTAGACACTGGAGTGCACAGAACACTGTTTACCTTCCCACCGACGTGGCCCTTATTGATCTACTTGCAATTTCTTACTTTCAGACTACTGGGTTGGTAGGCGGTGGGACAGAGACAGGAGCTTACTCCGTCGTTCAGCTCTCGGGTCTCCCACTGCTGACCTGCCGACCTTCCAGTTGTCGAGTTCAGCATCTTAACCGCTATGCAGGCCAGGGTGGAAAAGAGAGGGGCCAAAGGTTTGATCCTGACCTAAAACGCCCCTCTTCCACCGCCCCCCAATGCTGCCGGTCATCAAGCCCAGGAACGGGTCTGGCACCGCCAGGGATGGAGCAACAGAGGCCTCTCCTCTCCTCTCCGAGCGCCTCGCTAATAAGACGGATGGGTCTATTACATTTGACCCTGGCGAGATGAAAAATCATTTAGATGTGCATTTCCTTAATGGCGCTTCTTTTATAGAGTCACATAAATTACGGGGCGAATCTGTCTCGTCTGGCAGCGGGGTAGGGAGCGTGTCCGTGCGGGTGAGGGGATGGGGTTGGGAAGGGTCTAGGAAGCAGAGCAGGCTCCCTGTAAGGGGGAAAAGGGAGGCCCTATATATAGAGGGGCAGCGGGGTACAGTGGGCGCAGTAGCCGTCCCTGTGATGGCAAAGGACCAGATCAGGCCCACCGTAGCTGGGGATTTTGGGTGCTGTAGTCCAAGACAGTGTGGTGGCTGATGGGTTAAGATGCTGAACTTGACAACGGGAAGCTCGCTGTGTCAGTAGTTCAAGACCGGAGTGCTGCATGATGGAGCGAGCGCCTGTCTTCTGTCCCAGCTCCTGCCAACCTAGGAGTTCGAAAGCAAGAAAAATAGATAAATAGGGACCACTGAGGTGGGGAAGGTAAACAGCGTTCTGTGCACTCCGGTGTCTAGTCGTGCCTCCCATGTGTCCACGGAGACAGCACTGGTTCTTTGGATGTAAACGGAGATGAGCACTGAACCCTAGAGTTGGATACCACTGGCTTTTGAGCAAGGGTGACCTTAACTTTTACTTAGTCCAAAGCAGTCTTTTGGAATCGACTCTCTCTCAACCTGTAGCTCTAAGGTTCTGTACATGATGCTTAAGGTGAAGTTAAGGGTAAAGGTTTCCCTTTCTTGAAAGCCAGTCGTATCCGACTCTAGGGCTCAGTGCTCATCTGTGTTTCAAAGAGCCAGCGCTGTCGGCTTGTGCAGACATTTCCGTGCTTAAAAGGGGGCCTTAAAAGGTCTCTCTCTTTGTGCCAAGGGGGCAACATGATGCTCTGCATCTAAAGAGTAAGAGCATTTTACTGTACCCCCCTCCCTCCCTCCCTCCCCGACTGGGCTTTCTCTCTGCCCTGCCCTTCCCCCCCCGGGGGGGCAGCCTCTCACCTGAACAGGTGGGTGCCCGCTTCGCTCTCCAGCTGTTTCCAGAGGTGGTAGGCCTCCGTCATCATGGTCGTGTAATAGTCCTGCGGGTAGGCGCTGCGGATGATCCGGCTCTGTCCATGGGAGCTGCCTCGGGTGTGGGGCAGAGGGAACTGGGGGGACAGGGGGCAGAAGAAGCAAAGAGTGACCCCTTGCACCCAGCGTCTTAACCACTTAGCCACCACCGTCCCTGTACCGAGTTCATCTAGTCTTTAAAGCAGGGGTGCCCAAAATTTTTGAGTCAGTCATGTGGTTTAGGGAACCGGTCACTATGGCCTGGGGGCCAAATACGGCCCCCATTGCCAGTTTCATCCGGCCCACGAAGCCCTCATCGCTCCTGGAAGTGGAAGTAAAACGCGCCCGTACGGAATGCTGTTACCCCCGGACCATAGTTTGGGCACCCCTGCTTTAAAGGGACAATTTATCGTTTCTTTTGGGGGGGCAGCAGAGAAACCTGGGGGGGGGGCCTTGAAGGGCTTTCCCAGTACCTGCTCCAGTAAGAGCGTCTTCTGCCCCCGCTTGGCCAAGTGGTAAGCGGCACAGGTGCCCTGGATGCCGGCTCCCACCACGATGGCATCGTAGAGTTCCCGGGGGGCTTTTTTCTCTCGGGTAGCCATGAATGCTGGCCCTCTCCCCTTCCCGGCTCCGAGATCTTCCTTCGGAAAGGCTCCCTTAGGCCGGACTTTGGAACTTGGACTTCGTTTCCATTCACGCCCCTCCAGGCGGAGAGGAAGGGCCGGTGCCAGGACCGGCCTTTGCTGACGCCGGGCAGGAACGGCATTGGACTGGCCGCCCCTCGGACTCTTTGCTGGCTCTCCACTGGCCTTCTGCCTTGGCTCCATATTCCCTGAACTCTGGATGGTCCCAAGTCCCCTTCCTTGGATCCAGACCCCCGGTGGTCCGGCCTGAGCCTGGGCAGCAAAACATCTCCAGTGCTGCTGGCAGGAGATACGGCAGCCCTGCCAGAAAGCCAGGGCTAATACCAGGGGACGCCTGTCCAGCCCTGTTGCCTTCACCGCCTCCTTGTCATTCTTAACATGCGCAGAGGCACCGTCCTCACGCTCGTGAACCACACAGCTTTCATTATCCCCAAAATGTCTTTGTTTCCAGAAGCCCTCCTTCCTTCCTTCCTTCCTCTGTGGTTTGTTATTTTGGACCTTTCGCCGCATTTGGGGAAGCTTCGCGGAGTTTGCGTCTTTCTCGTTGAGTTAAGGGTCGCCCCTCTTTCCGTCCTGAGGGTCTTAAAACAGAAAAGAGGGCACAGCATAAAAGGAAGAGGAGGGCAGAGGAAAGCAAATGTCATCCAGGCAACGGGGTCTGAATGGGTCACGGTTCTTGCCTCTTGAGGCTGTTATACTTCCGCTTCCAGGAGTGACAAGGGCAGTGTGGGCCAGAGGGATTGGCATTGGGGGCCGTATCTGGCCCACAGGCCATAGTTTGGGCACCCCTGGTTTAAGCACAGAAAATGGCAGCTTAAAATCTATCTCATCCTGTTGCAAGACAGATTGCAAGGCACGTTTTACTTCTGCTTCCAGTGGGAGGAACCCCGTGACCGGCCCGCTCAACCATGTGACTGGCCCACTGAACCTTGTGACCGGCCCATGGCTCGAAAAGTTTGGGCACCCCTGCTTGAGGGTGTCAGATGGCTTTTCCAGAGGGTCTCCTCCCCCTCCCTTCTCTATCCTGGAATCGAGAATTATCCTGCTGATGTCAGCTGTGTGGGTACCGACGAGGAGATGATGGGAGGAGATGATGGGCCGGGTCAGCCCGTTGCTGTTCCCCCCCTCCCCGCACCCCCTGCCCACCCGGTGCCCTGTCAGTTCCCCTCCTTCCTCCATCTGTTAATACCTCCCGTCCAGCTCCAGGGACTGCATTTTCTTCCCCGGCTCAGCTGTGGAGCCAAGCAAAGGCTGTGCCAAAAACCCGTCGCGGCTTGGGAGAGAAGCCAAGGCAAAGTAGGCTGAGGGGAAGCTGTTTTTAAAAAGCAAGCTTAAATTCGACGGTGGGCATGGAAGAAGAGCGGACCCATGGCAACTGGGTAGAGGGGGGCACCCGGGTTGCCGTCTCTCACCATAACTGGTTCTGATCTTGCGCTGATGATGTACTTGAAACCTTTTCTTTGTTTGCCTTTGAAACATGGAGACCCGAGGGATCCCCATCCTTTTCAAGACATGGGCCGGGTCACACTCAGTCAGCGTCAAGGGCTGGACGGCCATTTTGCCCTGCCTAAACAATGGGGGCGGCCATTTTGTCCCAACAATTTCAAAGGGGCAGCTATTTTGTTTCTTGAATGCCCTGGGTTGGGGCACATGAAATGATGCTATGGGCCTGATCTGGCCCACGGGCCTTAGTTTGGGAACCCCTATTCTAGGAGTACATCCAAACAAATGGATTCAAGTCACAAGAAAACTAACCGAACGTTCTGCTTCATCTGTGGTTTGGATTAAATGACCTTTGAGGCTGCTTCCAACCCTACGTGGCTATGATTTCATCAATATACTCCAGTGATCTGGGACTTCAATGTTCAGCTAGATCGGGGTGCCCAAACTACAGCCTGTGGGCCAGATCCGGCCCCCAATGCCAATTCCTTCAGCCCGTGTCACCTGTGTCACTCCCAGAAGTGGGCAGGCATATTTTACTTCTAAGAGTGACGAGGGTGGCATGGGCCATTGGAATCGGTGCTGGGGGCTGGATCTGGCCTACAGACCATAGTTTGTGCACCCCTGAGCTGGAAAGCGATGGTGTTTTGAATATGAATTGATAAATGTAAGGAAAAACTCACTCTGGGTGGGGATTCAAATTTAAGATCCCCATTTGTTATCTGTGAAAATGGAGAGCAACTGAGCAGTGAATGAGACGCGCGGATTAAAAATATAAAAAATGGATTGACGCCCTGGATGTCGGAGCGGAAGTGTGAGAGGCAGATTTGCATAACGAGAAAAAGTAACACATAACGAAGTGCCAGAGAGGGGGAAATAGAAATGGAAGGGCGTCCGTCTCAATGACATACAGGATTCTTAAATCCGAGAGAAATTGATATAAGACTCCTCAATATGCAAGTTGTTTTGGGCTGCTAAACGTACAAGGTAGGAAAAATGCCCAGTTCTTGAAGGAGAAATGAGAAATCTCTCATCTTATTTTTTCCCCAAACATTGCCTGGGACCTGTATTTATTTATTTATTTATTTCCAAATGTTGCCTGGCACCTGTAATTTCCAGGGCATCCAGTATCATTCCTAAATATTCCCACATCTGGGTACATTTCAATTTAAATGAAATTTTAATTGAAATGAACTAAATTTTCATTTAATGGCTGGTCACCTCTTTGATCAGGGTTTCTCAACCTTTTCAAGCCAGGGGCCGGGCCACGCTCTCTCAGTCAGCTTCGAGGGCCAGACAGCCGCTTGGCCCTGCCTCAATGATGGGGGCGGCCGTTTTGTCCCCACAGTGCCAATGGGATGGCCGTTTTGTTTCTCAAATGCCCTTGGAGGGTTGGGAGTAGCACATGAAACGGCACTGTGGGCCAGATTTGGCCCACAGGCCTTAGGTTGGGAACCCCTGTCTCGGATCATTTCCTGCTTTTTTTGTTCATCCCGTTAGGAAGCTACCATCGCATCAACTCTGCATCATTGCTGCCTAAGCAGTTGTGAATCTGAACAAATAAATAAATATAAACAAATATAAATTTGAACAACTAAATAAATGTGAGCACACAGAAAACCATTCTCGGGGCTCCCGTAAATAAGTTTAGAGATCTCATCTTCCTGCACTATCCATAAACAGATTTCCTAATCTAATCAGGTTGTCAAGTTTCCCTTCTCTCTGCTCTCCAGACTAATTATTCTGCTGCAGAAACGAGAGTCCCTGCGCTCTGCCTGGGAAATTATCTAATTAACTTTGACGGTCTTGTCTTCTCTCTTGGAACAAAGCAGTTCTCGTCTCATCTTCGCTGGAAACATTAATTGTGTGGAAGAAAGAGACCAATATAAATAGGTAAAGGTAAAGGTCACCCTTCTTTGGAAGCCAGTTTTATCCGACTCTAGGGTTCAGTGCTCATCTCTGTTTATAGCCAGTTTATAGCCAAAGATCCAGTGCTCTCTGTGTCTGCAGACATTTCTGTGGACATGTCGCAGGCATGCCAAGACACCTGTTTACCTTCTCACCACAGTAGTACCTACTGTATATACTCGAGTATAAGTCGTCCTGAATATAAGTCGAGGTACCTAATTTGGACCTCTAAAACTAGGGAAATAGATTGAGTCAGGAGTGGAAAATGCAGCAGCTGCTGGCGAGGCTCAATAATTAAAATACTGTACATGAAAATATGGTAAAATTAATTAATTTAGACATGTGTGGGTATGTTTTTGAGTGTTTACGTTGACCTGAGTCTTAAGTCGAGTCCCATTTTGGGACCTCATTGGGGGGGGGGGGGGGCTAAAGAACCCGACTTATACTCGAGTATATACAGTATTTATCTACTTGCAATTTCTTGCCTCTCTCCCTCCACTTTTTGATTAGTAAGATGTAGCATTTGGTGTGCTTTAAATCTTTTTAGATTTAAATTTTAATTTTAACAGTTTTGTATTTGAGGTTTTTAGGTAGTTCTCGTGTTTTAGCGTGATGTTTTCTATTACTTGTAAACCGCCCTGAGTACCATCGGTGAGAAGGGCGGTGGAGAAATATGAACAAACAAACAAATAAATACTTGCAATTTCTTGCTTTCGAACTGCTAGGTTGGCAGGAGCTGGGGCAGACGTCATTGTGCAGTACTCAGGTCTCGAACTGCCGGCCTTCCAGCCGTCAAGACCAGCATCTTAACCACCAAGCCACCGACATACCTACGTTTATGTTTAGAGAAATAAATGGCCTACGGTGATATAAAGAAGGAGGCCAGCCGGGGAATCCCTCCGTGTCCATGACGGATTTCTTTTCCCCTGCGTGGCTCTAATCTCTCCTCTCTGCCTTTACATCCTTTTAGACCCGGATCTAAGTCGGTGCGATAAGAATAATGGCGATCATTAGGACGGGGGAAGAAGCACAGGCAGCTACACCTGCCTGGTGAGCCGTTTGCTTGCCTGTAGCCGGAGGCAGAAAACCAGGAATGGAGGGATGGCAGGGAAACAAATCAGGTGTGTTTTCATGTCAGAGCTTATTCTGAATTGAGAGGATTTTTGCAAGGCGAAACCGAACTCCGTCCTTTAAAGTGTTTTCTGCCGCACACGTCGTGGGATGGAGAGTGGGTTTCCCTGGTCCTTGGGCAGCAATGAAAAGGAAATTGGGAGGAATTTTAATGGAATGTGTCTCACAACGTGAGGTTCTGGTGGTACAGCGGAGGGGGTGTGTGGATCTGGCGTGGAATAAGATGTCCTTGCGGCGTCCAGGATGAGCGTTTTGTTGATTCGTTTTCAAGCAGCGGCAGAAGGACAAGAGGAAGGCAGCTGTCGTGTTTTTTTGCAGCCTTGAGTTACTTCCCAATAATTCCCCCCCGGGGAGAGCGTGGCAAGGTTTGCCGTTTGTGTGTTTGATGACTGCCGGCGGCACAGAAATGTGGAAATCTGTCAGACTCGTCCCTCTTTTCCACCTTCCTTCTCCGTCCCAGATCTGTCTTGGGTTATGGTTTTTCTTCTTCCTTTCCCAGGTGGGAAACTGTGTGCCTTTTGTACAGCACATTTCTTTTAAAAAGAAACATGCACGGGCTTTCTCCGTGGCTCAAATTGTGTGCATGGATTTGTACGGGGGGGGGGGGGAGTTGTGCACTTTTTGCACCCCAGTGTGTGCACGATTCCATCCACTGTAAGGTAAAAGTAAGGTTCGGCCTTGCTCAAAATCCAACCGTATCCGACTAGGGTTCAGTGCTCATCTCTGTTTTACAGCCGAAGAGCCAGCGCTGTCTGCATCTGCAGATGTTTCTGTGGACATGTGGCAGGCATGACTAGACACCAGGGAGCGTGGAACGCCTTCAAAGCTGCTAGGTTGGCAGGAGCTGGGACAGAGACGGGAGCTCACTCAGTCATGCAGTACTCAGGAATCAAACTACGACCTTCTAGTCATTGCGTTCCGCATCTTAGCTACCGAATCTTACTGTACTTGGTTTAATTTCCTCCTTTGCCCAACTGAACTCTTGTTAGGGTCTAAAAATGTCATTCTCGCTGAACTGAGAAATCCGACATGCAAATGAAGCCCGTGTTCGCCTCGAGTTCAGCCAATCAGAAACCAAAGCAAACTACGAGAGGCGTAGAAAGTCCCTCCTCCGAGAATTAGACACCTTTCAAGTCTTAAGAAATCCCCGCTTCTCATTACACGCTCTCTGTAATGTAGCGTTTGCCGCTAATTATTTTTCTTTGTCTCCTAAATTTAGTCACTTGGATCTGAAGCCAGAAAACGAGTAGATAAATATTCTGACTTCTGTGAAAAGAAAAACGCCTAAATTTTCCAGTTTCTGCTGCAGCTGGAATGGACAGGTTAAGGCTTAAACCAGGCATTTCCCAACCTTTTCAAGCTGGGGGCAGGATCACGCCCTCTCAGTCCGCTGCAAGGGCCGGATGGCCATTTTGCCCTGCCTGCATGATAGGGGTGGCGGTTTTGTCCCAACAGCTTCAAAGGGCTGGCCAATTTCTTTCTCGAATGCCCTTGGAGGGTTGGTCCCCCCACATGAAATGGTGCCATGGGCCATATCTGGCCCACTGGCTTTAGGTTGGGAACCCTTGGTTTAAGGCTTAAGCCAAAAGCATTGCCGTGAATAAAGCTTGTTGAAGAAAGATTTGTGGGAGGGAAAGGAAAAAAATTTAAAATCTTTTTGGGATTGAAAAATGTCCCTTGAATGCCAAAGACTTTACCGTATATACTCGACTATAAGTCATCCCGAATATCAGTCGAGCTACCTAATTTGGACCTCTAAAACTAGGGAAATAGATGGACCCGAGTATAAGTCTGGGGGGTGGAAAATGCAGCAGCTGCTGGTGAGTTTCAATAATTAAAATACATGAAAACACAGTGAAATTATTTACTTTAGACATTTGAGTGGTTATGTTTTTGAGTGTTTTCACTGGCCTGAGTATAAGTCTAGTCCCCTTTTTGGACCTCATTTTGGGGACTAAAAAACCCAACTTACACTCGATTATATATGGTATTTACAAATTTGGCTATCTGTTTTCTCCCCTGCCCTCCCCGCCCCCAGAGTCATCTATGATCTGCTTTTGGAGGGGGGGCAGGCAGAAATTCAACAGGAGGAGATCTCACCCTCAATGCTTGGAAGGAAGGGTGTGGTGTGTGGATTGTAAGTAAAAATTTTAAAAGCAACTTTGAATTATTCCCACTTGCACAGCTGTTCAAGGCAAGCCAACATCTGTGGGGAGACGACACAGGCAATGTCGCTAGGCGCCCAATGGAGAAATGTTCCCGCATGATGTTCTCACTATATCTTTATGTATCGCCTGGAGGGCTGACATCTCTCTCTCTCACACAAACACACACACACCTTTGCTCAAAAGCCAGTGTGAGTCTGCAGACGTTTCCCTGGTCATGCGGCAGGCACGGAACCCTGTTTACCTTCTCCACCACAGTGGTCTCTAATTAT
Source organism: Furcifer pardalis (assembly GCA_030440675.1). Classification (NCBI taxonomy): domain Eukaryota; kingdom Metazoa; phylum Chordata; class Lepidosauria; order Squamata; family Chamaeleonidae; genus Furcifer; species Furcifer pardalis. Next base: position 21,209,459 of record CP126891.1, on the reverse strand, counting down.
CTTGCAATTTCTTGCTTGGGGGAAGCCAAAAACTTGTGGATTATAGTCCAAATATATATATATATATATTTGACCACAAATGCATTCTTTGCTTCTCCTTCTTCTGCAGGTTCAAATCCACTTCTCTTTCCTTCTCTCCCCCCCCCAAGACCCCCACTCTTAATTCCAGCCACCCCATGCCAAAAGATCTCTCCCGCCCTTCCCTATCTTTCCCACAGTGGCAGAATCCCATTTGCACCCCCGACGGCGGTCCAATTATTTCCCTGGGCGGATGTCACCGTGCTTGCCGGTCGCTGCCAGGGCTGAGATGAGCTGCACGTTTTCTGGCCCGCTTCTCTCTCTCTCTCTCTCTGTCTCTTTTTCTCCCCTTCCCTTTTTTTATCATTAAGAAACCTACCCGACCGTGTCAGTGAAATAAAAAGTAAAATAAATCCCTGCTCTGTAAGGGATGCCAAGGAAAGGTACGGTACACGCGACGAGCCTCAGGCGTCCCAGTTTCTGCGTGTGATATTAACTGGCTCTTTCCCTTGCCCTGGGGGTGGAGAAAGGAGGAGAGGGGGCCACACCATAAAGTCATTTTTCTGCCTCTGGCCAGGTCTTGGCGCTCCCGATCTCACCTGGGCAGCAGGAACTGGGTTGAATCTCCCCTTGTCCTCAAGATCTCCTTCTTTAAAATTTGATCAAAGTGCCGGGGGGAGGAGGTGCCGGAAAGAAAGGGAATCAAAGCCAAGCCCGGGGGGCGGGGGGAGGCAGAAGAAATAGTGGATCTAAGCCTCTTCTCTTAGGCCAGGGGTGCCCAAACTGTGGTCCAGATCCAGACCCCAATGCCAGTTCGAAAGCACGACATTGCAAGTAGATAAATAGGGACCACTTCGGTGGGAAGGTAAACAGCATCTATGGAAACGTCTGCAGACCCAGACGGTGCTGGCTCTTTGGTCATAAGCAGAGATGAGTACTTGGAGGGCTGGGGGCCACTGCAGGCCAGATCCGGCCCATGGGCCTTCTGTTGGGCGCCCCTGGTCTAGACAGTGAGGGCACTGTTTCATTCCAGTCTTTTCAAAGGAGCTCTCCAAAGTGCTGGATCTATTTGGGCCATTTGGCTGGAGCTGATTTGCCATCTTACTGACCTTGCAAAACACTCGTTCCTGCTGACTACGGGTCATTCGTCAAAGAGGGGGTGTCTTCGCTTCCCCAAGAAGACGGCAGAAGCGCTGTCATTCTTCTGCTGTCAGGTTGTCTCGGACTTCAGGGTGACCAGGAAGGGAAGCTCTCCAAAATGTCCTGCCCTCAATGGCCCTTTCTCAGCTTTGGAAAACTCAAGCTTGTGGCTTCCTTTAAGCAGTCTTTCCATCTCACATTCGGCCTGAAGAAGGAACAACATTAAAGGAGGAGATGGCTGAGGAACTTGACCTCCCCTACGTCACTCGGAGGACCCTGAACAGGCTGAGGGTTGGGCTGCGGTGGCTCAAGTGGTTAAGACACTGAACTCGACGACTGGAAGGTCGGAGTTTGATTCCTGAGTACTGCACGACAGAGTGAGCTCCCGTCTCTGTCCCAGCTCCTGCCAACCTAGCAGTTCGAAAGCAAGAAATGGCAAGGAGATAAACAGGGGCCACTTCATTGGGAAGGAAACAGCATTTACTGACTCCCTCCAAGCAAGAAACTGCAAGGAGATAAATAGGGACCACTTCGGTGGGAAGGTAGACAACGTTCCATGCACTCCGGTGTTTAGGCGTGCCTGCCACGTGTCCATGGAAATGTCTGCTGATGCAGACAGTGCTGGCTCTTTGGCAATAAACAGGGTTCGACTGGGGCACGGAAGAAGATCTCAATCCCATCTAGCTTGGCCCTCTGTATTCAGACCTCAATCTTGTCTCAGGAATGCCTGGAAGTCGCCTGACGAAGGGGATAAATTTGGGCTCTTTTCAACACGCAACTTTGCAGCAAGAAAAGAGGAGAGAGAAACTCGAGAGCCGCCCCGCCAGAGCCCTGCTGTTCGGTATCAAATCTGAGCCGTTTTTAACGCCGCCCGAAGCCTCGATGCTTTCGATTCCTAGCTGTGTTTTTAAATCCTTTTAAAAGTGCCTCTGACGGGATGGCGCGTCTAAACCTCCCCACAAAACCTGTTTTTTTGCTCTGGCTTAGCAGCCTCGCCGGGACGGCTCTCTGGGCCCAGGGGCCGCTTGTGGTTACCAAAGGCACCCACCGGATTAAACGTGTGCTCCGGAATGGCCCGGGCCAACTCTCTCTGCTCACTACGAAGCTGGGGACAGGGGACTCTGCAGAGCTTGGAGGTTTGGGACTACAAATCCCATACTCCCCCACCCAGAAAATACTGGATTTCTTTCAGCCACCATTTTCTCCCATTCATACTTTGTCCCTGTGGTTTGCTTGCATGTTGCCAGGTCCATCAGGCAAGGGATTCCCCAACCTTTTCAAGCCAGGGGCCGAGTCACGCTGTCTCAGTCAGCTTCGAGGGCCGGACTGCAGTTTTGAATTATGGGGGCGGCCATTTTGTCCCAAACTCTTCAAAGGGGTGGCCATTTTGTTCCTCAAATGCCCTTGAAGGCATGGGGGGGGGCAAATGAAATGGTGCTCTGGGCCAGATCCGACCCATGTGTCTTAAGTTGGGAGCCACAGCCATAAGGACTAAAAATTGGGGTGTTCTTAAAATAGAATATGAGGTTCTTTGAAATGGAGCCCTCTTCTACGTTCATGGTTTGTGGGGACTGTAGTGTTGTCATCTAACACACCCAAGAAATAAGGCAGCTCTAAAGGAACAAGCTTGATTTGAAAAATTAAAATTTGATATAAGGATCAGCGGGATACAGTGGATGTCTTCAGATTGCCTCCAGAAGTGCTCTGCATTGCCATTGGGTAGGGTTGATGCCAGCCCATTGGCGAAGCAAAGTTTGGACCAAAACACGGAGTGGTTATCAAGAAACCACCACCATCCCCTCGGTGGCAGCAGGTCTCTTCCGCTTCGGACCTCCCAAACACTGGGGCCCATTTTCCGCCAACGATGTTCAAAGAACCACGTCTGCCTGACGAACCTGAGCAGGCCGCCATTCGGAATGGCGTTTCCAGTTGGACCATTCAACCTGCCCCCTGTATTTTGATGGTTTTCTGATGCTTAGTTTCCTCGTCACAGCTAATTGTTAGGGAGCAGAAAACAAAGCAAACAGATCCGCCCCGGCAGTATTTACACATCGGCTGTCTTAACGGCCCCTGGAATGTTCTCGAAAACTTAATTGAACACCGAAGGGGGTCTTGTTTGTGCGGAAGGCAGCGGAGAGGAAATAAGGGGAAGTTTCTTTATTCCTGTTTCTTCTGCCGCTTTCTTTTTTTGCCAAGCAAGAGAGAAAGGGACGCCTTTCATACCTTCAAATGCCAAGGTGCACGGAGAGAAAGATTCATCTCAGAGCCAGGCGCCGATTCCCTTTGCTCAGCACGTAGGGTTTTCTTTAAAAGCGCCAACGGGGGAGGAAGGAGGCGGAGGAGAGAAGGAAGGAAGGGGATGGATGGAGGAGGAGGAGGAGAAGAAGAAGGATGGCAGAACACCCGAGACCCGCGCAGAATCCTTGATGGGCCGAGACGTCTTTGCTTTGCATCGGGAGGCCTGGATAAAAGAAGGCAACGTGGCAGCGCACCAAACCAGGTGGAGTCGTGGCTCTTGCACTGTGTTGCTTATGTTTGGCGGCATTTAAACCCCCCCCCCCCCATTTCCACATTGGGCCTCCCTCGCTGCTTCATCTTCACGACAGCCCTGTAAGGTAGTGAGATGAGGAAACCTCGGGCACCAAAGCTAGACATTGCCACACCGTGGTTAGTTTAAAGGTCAAGGTCACCCTTGCTCAAAAGCCAGTCGTATCCATCTCTAGACCTCAGTGCTCACCTCTGTTTAGAGCCAAAGAGCCAGTGTTGTCTTTGGACACGTGCCAGACATGCCTAGACACCAGAGTGCACAGAACTCTGTTACCTTTCCAACCAAAGTGGTACCTATTTATCTACTTGCAATTTCTTGCTTTTGAATGGCTAGGTTGGCAGGAGCTGGGACAGAGACAGGAGCACACTCCGTTGTGCAGTACTCAGGTCTCGAACTGCTGACCTGCCACTTTCCAGTCATTCTCTTAACCACTTGAGCCACTGCATCATCACCATCACCATCACCACCACCATCATCACCATCATCATCATCATCATCATCATCATCATCATCATCATCATCATCATCATCATTATTATTATTATTATTATTATTATTATTATTATTATTATTATTATTATTATTATTTCCCCTTCCTTTGGGAGACAATAAGACCGCCTTCCTTTCTTGCGTGTCTTTTCTAGAGCTTTCCCGGTTTCTTCCGGAGCATTTTTGCTTTCTAGAGAAGAACCAGGTGAAATATTAATGGAGAGATTGGCTGCCATTATGGATTCATGTATCCCACGGCTTCTCCCCGCGCCCCTCCCCACAAAAACCTCCCTCCTTCCTTTGCCCCCTCAAGGCCTGGTATCCTAGCAATTTCTATTTGCTCACCCGAGCAGGTACGGAATTGGGCAAACACATTTCTTCTCCAACCGGCATCATGAAAGCACCTCAATAATCCATTGTGTCAGGTTTTTGAGAGATTCAGCGGCTGCTGGGGGTAGGGCATCACTTGGCGCCTGGACCATGCGGCCCTCGACATGTATATCACACAAAGCCACACATGCACATCTGTGTCTGAAAAAAAGCATCCCTCGGTGTGTGAAACCGACACCCGCCCAAGGTACTTCCAAGATTAGAGAAGGAATTGGATCGTGTCTAGCCTGGAGGGAGGAAAATATATATGAGGATGGAGAGCCGTCTTCAGAGAACTGAAGGGCCGTCAGGTGTGAAGACGGAGCGAGAGAGAGCTTGTTTTCTGTGACTCCACGAGGGCAGGACACGAATTAATCGATCAAAACGGCAAGGAAAGAGATTATCTCCATCAACTTCAGGAAGAAATTTCCTCCCAGGGCAGGGAAGAGAGAGCTGTTTGATGGGAATAGATTTCCTTTTGAGACGGCCTCTCTTTTGTGGAAGGTTTTTAACAGAGGTTAGTGGTTAAGACCCAGGGACTGCAGCGGCTCAAGTGGTTAAGACGCTGAGCTCAACTGGAAGGTCAGAGTTCGATTCCCGGGTACTGCATGATGGAGCGAGCACCCGTCCTCTGTCCCACCTCCTGCCAATCTGTCAGCTCGAAAGCAAGAAATTGCAAGTAGATAAATAGGTGCTGCTTCAGCAGGAAAGGTGATAGCATTCTGTGCACTCCCCTAACAGTCTTTTAACCAGGTGCGGTGGCTCAGTGGTTAAGAAGCTCGCCTTGTTAGCTGGAAGGCCATCAAGTTGGCAGTTCGAGACCCGGGTACTGCATGCCGGATTGAGTGCCTGTCTCTGTCCCAGCTCTGGGGGACGTGAAAGGAGCCTTGTTCGGGCCTCCCCTGAGCAGAGTTTCTCCTACAAAAAAAAAAAAATCCCTTTCAACCCGGAATAATTTCTGACACAAAATTATTATTATTACTATTATTATTACCACCAAGTGCCTTCTTAGGGCAAGAGACCACAAGTCCCATTGTGGGAGTTGTTCAATGGGAGTTGTAGTCGCAGCGGGGGAAATTTTAGTTGAGTCGTGAAGTGGGTGGCCAAAATCTAGCCGACAACCGATGCTCATATATTGACTTTTCCTGCCTTGTCTGCCTCCCGTCTGAGCCTTATGACGGGTCATTTGTTACACTCATGATTTTTTTATCTCCCGGAGCACATTTGCCTGGGGTATCTCCGAGAGAGCGCATGCCGTCTGTTTCCAAGGAGGGGAGGCAGGAATCCACCCTCCGTACTCAGACCTTTCTTTCCTTACTCCATCCCAGGGCCTGGATACAAATGCCCCCCCCCAATCCCCTTTCCACCCTTTAATAGCAATTTATTATGTCCACAAAGGATTTTTTCACTCCCAGCCATCTCTCCCCCCCCCCCTTCGTCCCCCATCCCAGGGCTTGAAGATTGGAAAGCTTTCAAGATCTGAAACAAGCTCGTCTCTATGACTTCCAAGCCACCACCCCTTCCCTTGACAACAACTTCCTTTCATCTGTGCCAAAGGGTGTGTGTGTGTGTGTGTGTTAATAAAAAGGGGAAACCAGCTCGATTTAATTTTGTAGACATGCTTAAACCCCCCCCCCCCGGAAATGCTCCTTAAGCTGGTCTTGGTAATGCATTTTTTTTGTTATCTTTTTGTTTTCTTAAAATTATTCTATTTCCACCCCAAAGGAAGATGCTCTCTCTCTCTCTCTCTCTCTCTCTCTCTCTCTCTCTCCTATAGTTGCATCTCATTGATGGAATGAATAATACATTTAAACATTTCACAAACTGTGTTTGATCCCACGAAGGCATCAGCTGCTAGCTAGCAAAAGGGGGCTGCCTCTCCCTTTCTTCCTGCTTTGAGCTGTCAATGGTGTGCTTTTGGAAGGGATTTGATTGATTAGCCTCTCTTTCTTTTCATATACAAATAGGGGTGTTTTATTTATTTATTTATTTATTTATTTCCCCCAGCCAGCAGTGGTGGTGATTCAGGCATCATCACACTGAACCATAAGTCCCCCCCCCTCCTGCTCACAGGTCGGGGACCTGGCGCTATCATGCTCGTCTCCCTCATTCTGTCATGATCCAGTCCTCATCAGACTCTGAGGATGATAAATTTGAACTAATAAATAATAAATAAATAATAAATAAATGATCTGGATCAGGGGGTACTTCCTATGCCAGACCCAGTTCTGCTTGCACCCGAACCTGGGAATGTCCTGAGCCAGGACTCTCAGCCTGCTTCTGGCCCAAGTCTTTTGCCCCCCAGGCAGATGATCTGTCAGATCAGAGGTCTGACTCTGACAGTGATCAGCCCTCAGTCAGGGCAAAGTGCAGAAGGCAGCTACAGCTGAGATGCAGGCAAGCTAGAACTAAGTACCAGAGAAGGCTCCCAGCCAGTGGTGGCATTCAGCCGGAACGCCCCGGTACGCCCGTACTGGTAGTAGAAAATTTGGCTGGCCCCACCCATCCGGTTGCCGGAGCCTTGGGTTGTAGGCCTGAGCCTGCCTCCCGTACTGATGCAGCCTCTGCGGGGTTCCCCCATCCGGTTGCTGGAGCCTACAATTTTAATTTAATTTAATTTTCGCACTTGTATGTCGCCCAATCAGGAAACCCAACTAGGTGCTGTTTTTCATTCCTCCTTTCCCAGTAATTATGACAAAGAAATGATATCGAGTTGGCCACCCCCACCCAGTCACATGGCCAAGCCTACCCAGTCACATGGCCACCTGGCCATGCCCACCATGCCACGCCCACAGAGTAGGTAGTATTTTTTTTAATCCTACCACTGTTCCCAGCTGATAGTGATTAGCTGGGAAGCTTCTAAACAAGCTTGTTGCAGTCTTCCAGCGTCAGTACAATTCTTCAGTGCAAAGACCGACACCCTGCTTGACTTCGGATAACCTGCCTAGACCCTGACCCGCCTGCCTTGACCCTGACTTCTCTGCCAACCCTGACGACACCCCTGGACCATCCTTTGGACTGGACACTTGCCTGAACTACTGGTAACCAGACCTCATCTTGCTCTTTGGATTTTGCTATCTGGACTCTCCTGTGTAGCACCGCTGTGAGTTGACTGTACCCGCTGGAGTGGGTCAGCAGACATTTACGGGCGCATTTTACTTCTGCTTCCAGGATCAACAAGGACTTCGTGGACCGTATGAATTGGTGTCAGGGCCGAATCCGGCCCACAGGCCACAATTTGGGCATCCCTGCCTAAATATATTTTTGAACCAGGAGGGCAACTGCAAGCCACTGGCTCGGCCCCAAGGTGCTGTTTTCCACTCTTCCTTCCCCACAAGTTCATCAAGCACTTTCTTTCTGCACTTCTGCTTTATTTTATTATAACTCCGTGCTGGTGAATCTCTTTCCCCGTCACCAATATTCAATATAAGAAGCACTCAGAAGGTCGGTCGGATGTCTCTTATCTCTCCAAAAGGTCACCCGTGTCAAATAGGTGACTTGTAAGGCGCATGGCGTTGATGGAATTTCTTTATTTCCTTGTAAAGAGTAGCATCGGCTGAGTAATTAAGAAGCTGACCTTGCGAGCTGGAAGGCTGTCAAGTCGGCAGTTCGAGACCCGGGTACTGCATGACCGTATTACCATAGCAGGATAACCTGGCCAGGCACAAGCAATCTAGGGGATAAAATAAAGGGAAAGGGAGACGTTCCCTCCGCTTCCTGCCATTGGCCTGCTCTTCCTGCCGGCAGCGTGTGGGGTAGAAGCTGCCATCATAACTCTTGGCTGACTTAAATGGCGGCTGGATTTAAGGCCTTCCATTACTCACCCAGGATAAGCCCCATCTGAACAGCGGCTCTAGCTCTCGGATATTTATGCCTCTTGCCTGAAATGTTCCGATTAAAACAGCAGAGTTGGGATGGCGGAGGAGAGAGACTGAACGAGCATTGCGGTGTCGCTCACATGCGCTCCATCTTTCCGCTTCCCCTCACTGCTTTGCCGGCTCAATCCGGTCATCGGAGCTGGGTTCAAACACCAACGCCGATCCGTTAAGAAGGATAGCAATGTGGTTGAGATGCTGACTGGGAGGTCGGCAGGTCAGCAGTACGATACCTGAGTACTTCATGACCGAGTGAGTTCCCGTCTCTGTCCCAGCTCCTGCCAACCTCACAGTTCGAAAGCAAGAAATTGCAAGTAAATAAATAAGGACCACTTCAGTGGGAAAGGTAAACAGCATTCCGTGCAATCCGGGGTCTGGTCATGCCTGCCACATGTTCACAGAAACGTCTGCAGACGCAGACAGCGTTGGGTCTTCGGGTATAAACAGATGAGCACTGAACCCTAGAGTCGGATATGACTGGGTTTCGAGAAATTCTTTTGCGCAGCCCTCGGGTCTCGAACTGCCGATTTGCCGACATCTGGTTGTGAAGCTCAAGCGTTTCAACCACTAAAGCCACAGCAGTCCCACGACGGAAGCATAGAAATGGATTAAAATAAATTTCTCTCTCTTTGATTTCTTTTTAAAGTATTTAGCCATCTTCTTATTCTGCACCTCCTGGCCCTGTATGGAAACCTGTCTTACCTTTGGTGATTTCGACCAGCCACAGGCTGTGGGCAATGGCTCCGAGCAGATTGTTCCTCCACTGGCAGGTGATGGAGCATCTCCCAGCCATGCGCTTGTCAGAGAGACCTCTAAAAAGCTAGATTTATGGAAGGGGGGACGCAGGTCTCTCTCTCGCTTCTTGCAGTTTTTCAGCTGAGGGAGAGGAGGCCCCTTGCAAACGATCAGACCTTGGAGCCGAGCTGTAATTAAAAGCATTAGAGGGAAGGCGAAGGAGCGATGGCTTTGGGTTGGCGAGGAGTTAATTTATGGACTGAACCTGGCCTGGGTGACACCAGGGCGTGCCTTTTCTAGTTGATCAGAGGTCCATATATTTCACGGAACTGGAGTCGCCCGGTTTCGCCTCCCTCCCTCCCTCGCTCTCCCCATGTGTCAAAATCCAAGGCTTAGCGTCAACGGAGCCAAGCCATTGAGCAAGGAAGGCCACCAAACCCTAGATCCGAAGGGCCACCAACGCCCATCATCCTGCCATGATGTCCCACTTGCCCAAACCAGTCCAGAACTGGAGGAAGCCGCGCAGGAAAGGGGTCCTGTCCCCTGGCGATCAATGCCAAAGGAGATCCACACTATCGTTTTCTCAACATCGGAACATTCTCCTCTGTTTCCGTATCTCCTTGACTTTTCAAATGTCTGTCTCGTGTAGAGGACATATGACTTCCTACTCGTGAGAAGGAGAAGACCTATGGCTCTTCTTCCTTTGTGTCCTGATCAGACTCTCCCTGAATGGCCAAAATGAAGCCACCTTCTTGCCTTTGGCGTTGTAGTGGAGGCGGTGGTGGTGGGGTACATGAAATGGTGCCATTGTCTGCATCTGGCCCACAAGCTGCAGGTTTAGAATCTCTGCTCAAGAGGGTTTGTTCTTGCCATGAAGCTCTTCCTGGATCTGAACCGGCGGACTTGAAGCTCATATCCATTCGGGTGTATGGTGACGTACAGTCTCCCTTTGGAGACGACAGAACACCCCTCTGGTCTATTGTCACCTTTCATTGATTAATAGTACATTTTTGTCTTATTATTTTCTCTCTCCCATGAGCCTGCACTACTGGCCCTGCCAGCTTACGCCAGACCACGATAGGGTCATATCCCAAAACATCATCCCCTCTGGTGATGGTTGTGCAGGGGTTAAATGGATGTCCTGCAGCCAGAACATTATGAGTTTGATCTTCACCACGGTCAAGGTTGATTCAGCCTCTTCCATCCTTCCAAGGTTGGTAAAACGAGTCCCCAGCATGTTTGGGGGGCAAAATACTAATTACTCTGTCAACCCCCCAGAGAGTGCATTCAGCGGTATAGAAGTGTAATTGTTTTACTTTTCTCTCGTTCTGCAGACAAAAAAACTTTGCTATGAAGTGAAGGATATGGTGGTTTAGATCCTGCGTTCTCGACCTTTTTAAAGCCGGGGAACCATTGGGTCACGCTCCCTCAGACAGTTTCGGGGGCTGGACGGCCATTTTGCCCTTCCTCCACCACGTGGCACTTCCTGGTATGGTGGAGGCAGTGGGGGCCACATAAAATGGTGCTGCGGGCCGCATCCAGCCCACAGGCATCAGGTTGAGAATCCCTGATCTAGATCCCATTCTGCGTCCCCTCCTTCCTTTGAATCAGTAGGATTTCCGTAAGGGTCAACTTCTTGAAAGATCAATCCAGCAGATCGACTCTAAATGGGATTGGATTTAGAAACCGAATGTGTTGCCATGAAGCCAACACTCAAGAGGTGTGAGTTTGAATCCCCGCTCAGCCAGGGACACTCATTCAGGCTGTGGAAGTCCCCTTAAATATCTCATTTCTCTTGAGAGCCTGAGTGTAATTATAATAATAATAATTTCGTGTCAGAAACGATTCTGGCTTGAAATGATTGTTTGCTGGAGGAACTCCAGGGGACGATGCCCGAACGAGGCTCCTTTTGTGTCCCCAAGATCTTTCCTCCACCAAAGCGGTACCTCTTGATCTACTTGCAACCTCTGCCTTTCAAACTGCTGGGATGGAGACGGGCGCTCACTCTGTCGTGCCATACCCGGGTCTCGAACTGCCGATTTGCCGGCCTTCCAGTTAACAAGACGAACTTCTTAAGCACTGCAGCCCCTGATAGCCCTAGCGGGGGTCACTATGTCCCTTTCAAGGTAACCACCACAGCCCTGCCTCACTCGACCTATTGCCACAGCGGTGCAAGTGATTCTCAGAGGGGAGTTTTTTGGGGACACATTGTACATTTCCCCCACGTACGAGCCAACCCGCTCCCTCCAGGCCAAGCAACATATGTGGAAATGTGCACATGGGTTTTATCCCTCCCTCCCATCTCCCCCTCTGCTTTAGAGGCTTGACAGCTAATTAGAAGAACTAATTTACTTTTTGCCTTTTGTGTTATTTTTTAAAAATAATAAAAAAAAACCGGGAGAAGACATTATTTAGCCACTAATTGTTGTTATTACAAAATGTTAAATATCATAATTTATTTTCTCTGCCCCTGAACGGGCTAATCTCTCCCGGTAATTTATTAACTCGTCAAATGAGCCTTAATCACATCTCCTTCTTCTCCCCCACCCCCCAAACTCCCTCCTCTTCTGCCCCCTCCCCCCAAACCAGTGGAAGAGTTTGAGTACCATAAAGAGAGGGGGAAAGTAGCAATGATTAAATGAAGAAGAAGGAAGGCTGGGTGGTTTTCAGGGTAGAGGTTCATTTGCTCAAGACGCTGGAGGGGGAGAGCCTGTGATAGAGAGAAGATGAAATTAAAAGCAAGGGCAAGATTGGGGGGGTGGAAGGAATTTGGGATGTAATTAAGAGGCAAATTCTGGCTCCAGATTTCAACTGGGTGCTCTTTGGAGGCCACCAGATAGTTCATTGTTGACCTGACTTCGTTGGGTAGCAGCTACCCTCTGTATGGTCGAACGGGCTCCCTTGCCCCAAAAGCCAGTCATATCCGACTCTAGGGTGTGGTGCTCATCTCCGTGTGCGGCCAAAGAGCCAGTGCTGTCTGTGTCGGCAGAGGTTTCGTGCGGCAGGCATGGCTAGATGCCCGGAGCGCAGTGCAGAACTGGTACCTGTTTGTCTATTTGTACATGGGTTTATACCTCCCTCCCTCCAATTTTCCCCTTGCTTTTGATGCTTGACAGCTAATTAGAAGAACTAATTTACTTTTGTCGTTGTTTCTGAACTGGGAAAGATGACAGGAGCGCACATTGTCACCCAGCGATCGGGTCTCAAAGACATCTAGCTTCAGAGGCCGAACAAGGTCACGTCTTCTAGGGGAGAGGGGAGACCTCCAGGCTTCTGGTGTGGGGGAACCACATGAAATGGTGCCATCGGCCGGATCCGGTCCACAGACCTCAGGTTGGGAACCCCTGTTATAGTTCATAATTTTCTAGATGGGCCTGAAAAGTCTTCCAAGGCCTTGTGTAAAATGAGTACCCAGCATGTTGGGGGCAAAATGTGAATTAACTTGTGAACTGCCCAGAGGGGGCACTAAGTGCTTATATGGGGCAGGGTATAGAAGTGTGGTCACGTGGCAGGCATGACTATACCTGCAGAACGTCTGCAGAACGAGACAGCGCTGGCTCTGTGGCTTTGAAACAGATGAGCACTGAACCCTAGAGTCGGATACGACTGGCTTTCAAGCAAGGGAAACTTTTACCTATAGAAGTGTGTTTGCTTTTTGCTTTGCTTCTGAAATGCAATGTTTTAATGGCCTTCTCCCCCTCCTTTGCATTCATGCGCCTCTTACTCCGGGGCCCATGTGCCTGTTGAAGCCGTGGGAAGATATGAAATCCATCCACTGCTTAAGTGGCAGTTTAATTAAAGCCGCCGCCGGGGCCATCGCCCTGGGAGCCCGTCGTCACTAACAAAATTAAAGTGGAGAAATTAAATTGCTTCTTGGATGCTACAAGCGCTCCCGTTTTGATGGCGATCGGGAAGAGAACAACGTCCTCGTACAGATGTTGCAAGAAAAACCCGAAAATTGCTGCTGGAATATCTGGGCTTCGCGCAATTCCCAAAAGGATCCCCAAAACCACAGAAGGGCCATTGTTATAGTCCAGGGGTCCCCAACCTTTTCAAGCCAGGGGCCATTGGGTTTGAGGGCAGGACGGCCATTCTTCCCCGCCTGCATGATGGGGGCGGCCATTTTGTCCCAACAGCTTCAAAGGGCAAAAAACCAAAGAAGCCTGCATCTTTAGAAGCAGCTTGAAAACTGGACTACAAGATCGCCATGCAGAAGCTTTTGAGCCGATAAAATCCCTCCGGCCCGCTCCAAAGCTTCAAACTCGGTAAGTCGAGCAAAGACCAAATGTATTTTATCAGCCTGTGTTTTGAAAGGAGGATTTTAATTCTTGATTGGGCAGCATACAAGTATGACAATTAAATTAAACCTTTGCTGTGAGAGACTTGGTCACAAAAAGCGATCAATTGGTAATTTTGTAAAGAGATTTAAGGTCAAGGTCAAGCTTGTCTTTGCTTGGAAGCCAGTCGTATCCGACTCTAAGGTTCAGTGCTCATCTCTGTTGACAGCCAGAGAGCCAGCAGTGTCTGTGTCTGAAGACTTTTCCTTGGTCACGTGGCAGGCATGACTAGACACGAAACGCTGTTTGCCTTCCCACCCAAGTGGTCCCTATGTATCCCCTTGCAATGTCTTGCTTTCGAACGGCTAGGTTGGCAGGAGCTGGGACAGGCGACGGCCATTCACTCCGTTGTGCAGCACTCGGGTCTCGAACCGCTGGCCTGGCATTCTTCCAATCGTCAAGTTCAGCGTCTTAACTACTAGGCCACCACAGTCTCCCCCTGCAGCTGTGGGTAAAATAAGTGGCCATTCCGTGCACCGTTGCACCTAGCAACCAGGGTTTATTCCCCCGCCTTAGTGCGATTGAGATGCCGCTCGGAGGCTTTCCGTTTCGATGGATGCATTTTATTGTTTGGCCGACACAATTTCCTGTCGCCGCTTTTATCAGCCGTGCATCGGCCATCAATCCGGAATGGATCTCTCTTGATCAGAAACTGGGAGGGGGGGAGGCCTGGCTGGCTGGATGGTTGAATTTCCAGTGACCCCCCACCCCACCCCAAAAAACCTTCCAGGCCGACTTCCGCCCATCATTGATTCTCCCTGGGCAGGAAGGAGTAGAAACATACTTTCTGTTCCGGCTGAGCATCATTCAAGCCATGGATAGGATGGGATTTCGGGAGCCTTTTACGTCCCGTATTTCTTCATATTGCCAGACAAATAGCTTGCAGACACCTGACTGTGGCTCGCCTAGACTTGTGACGGTGAACCTTGGCACTCCAGATGTTCTGGGACTTCAATTCCCAGAAGCCCCCGTGAATCCGCACGAATGGGTTTATTGCAATTCATCCGGCCCACGCCGCCCTCGTCGCTCCTGGAAACAGAAGTAATACACGCCCGGACAACATTTAATGGGGGGGGGGGCACCGCCTCCGCCACACCAGGAAGTGCCACGTGGTGGAGGAAGGGCAAAATGGTCATCGGGCCCCCAAAGCTGTCCCTGGCTCTTAGCTTGAAAAGGTTGAGAACCCCTACAGTAGATTTTTTATGCAAAGAGGGATGATTCGAACCCAGATCTTCAAAGGTCATTTTTAGCATGTTGTGGACACACAGACACTCTCCATAGCAGTTTAGAATGGGTGTTGAACCCTCCTACCCACCCTTTGTGGCGTCCTCATTTCAGGGTTACCCAGACAAGCTTTGTGTCCGTTCCGCTGAAGTGGCGAACGCGCCGCATGCTTTTTTCCCCGCATGGCGGAACATCTCTGTCCATCCCCCCTGCGTGTTCTTGATCATGCTTCTCACTCCAGCGGTGGCTCCAAAGAGCCCACACCTGCCCGACAGCCGCTTTTAACTCCGAGTCAGGGAAGAAAGAATTAATTATCCATGAATCTTGAAAGGGCTGAATGAACTCAGCTGCCACTCAGCGGCGCATTCGGAAGAGCCGGCCGGAAAACACCGGAGACAGCGGTCAGGAGAGCGTGAAAAGCCTTTGCCTGGCGGAACGGAACTCTTCACATGCACAGGAGATGTGTTTCCCCACCCACCCACCCACCCAAGAGGCTGGAAGGGATGGAATCTAAGACTTTTCTTTCCTGTTTGGAATAAACTTAAAACTTCCAGGTTGAAAGAGAGAGAGAAGAGAGATGGGAAAAAAGAGAGAGGTTGACAGATGGATGGATAGAAAGAGATGAGCACTGAACCCTAGAGTCAGATACGACTGGCTTTCTGAGCAAAGGAGACCTTGACCTTAAAACAAAAGGCAGATTATTTTGGAAGCCACCCTCTTTCACAGACTGAAACCAGTTGGACGGATGGTCATCTCCTTGATGGGTGGGCCATTAATGGCGAGCTCCTGTCTTCTAGAAACTGGGGCCAGTGGGAATTTACATGTAGAACTGCCTACTTCAATAGCCTTTTGGTTGGTTCCATTAAGGGCCTGGATTTTGGCCTCACTCACGTAGCTTTGATTTGAATGTCAAAATAGGAGTTGTGTATTGGAGCCAGCCTTTGTAGAGGTGACTTGATGGAGAAATGCATTATTCAAGGTCTCCCCATTGTAATGCAAAGGCTTTTGGATGGGAGGGAGCAGTTAAGAGCCATTAGGTTTACAAAAGACCCCCTCCTGAGGAAGGTCAAAAGGGCTCTTGATCCGGGCTTGGATTTTGGGGGGGATGGGGCTCTCTCCATTCATAGATGAATGTGTGAATGCTGAGTTATTAAAAACCTCCACCTTGGCTTAGATCAGGGGTGCCCAAACGTTTCAGGCTATGGGCCAGCCATGTGGTTCAGTGGGCCAGCCACGTGGTTCCTCCCACCGGAAGCGGAAGTAAAACGTGCCTTGCCATCAGTTTTTGCAACCGGTCTGTTTTGCAACAGGGTGAGATAGATTTTTAGGCTGCCATTTCCCCTTCTTAAACCAGAAGTGCCCAGACTATGTCACATGGGCCAGATCCGGCCCATGATGCCAATTCATACGGCCTGAGCCACCCACACCACTCCTGGAAGTGGAAGTAAAACACCCAGGAGCAGCAGGGGCTGGATGAATTGGTGTTGGTGGCCAGATCCGGCCCACAGGCTGTAGTTTGGGCACCCCTGGCTTAGATACTTCTAGTCGTATATGAAGTCAGATCCGTGGGGCTGTTTGGGACTTGGTGAGACTTCTGCTACCGTCTGTTGCCAAACTAATTCCACATTCTCTGGAAGAGCTCCGGGAGAGCCATAAAATGCATTATGCAAAACTCAGTTAAACGTATGCAAACGAGGATAAATTGCTCTCCGTGCCAAGGTTGGCTTTCCTTGGAGCCGGCAAAGCTCTGTTTCGCCTCACATTCCCAGGGAGGGTCCCAAGATCTCCCCTCTGGGTGGGAAATGGATCCGGCTGGGAAGGAAACCAGGCCTTCCCTCTGATTCCTGGGACCAGGGGCAGCACTGGCTGGCTGTGTGACTCAACGGGCCTTTGCCCTGCCATACTGTCGCCATCCCAGGACATTTGCCACCTGAGGCAGGTGCTTCCCTCTGCCCCTGAGGCACAGCCACATTTTGGGGGATGAGCTCTGCCTTACCTGAAAAACGGTTACCTTTTTAATTAATTAATTAGTCACATTTGTATTGCTGCCCGCTCAGCAAGCGACTCTGGGCGGCGTACCAACAATTACATCATGAACTACATAAATCCCACTAGAGAACTATTTAAAAAAAAAAACTTTTAAAAACCAGTAAAAAAAAAAAGCCCAATTAAAAATACAATAAAAATTAGCCTGACAACTAAAATTTGGGGGAATGTCCCACAGGCAGGGTTGAATCAGGGAACCAAAGACCACATTAGCTTGTGGGTTCAAACAGAAAGGACTTTATCGAACTGAAGGTACCATTTCAATTGAACAAAGTCCACCCACAAAATGAGCCCCTAATTAGTTTGATGTAGAGCTAGAGAGAGAGAGAGAGAGATGAAGACCTATTGAATATATTCGAGTATAAGCCTAGTTTTTCAGTCCTAAAAATGAGGTCAAAAAAGTGGACTCGGCTTATACTCAGGTCACTGAGTGCGATGGAAACGGGCGGCGGCAACTAATAATTTTAATTTAATTTAATTTTTGCACTTGTATGCCGCCCACTCAGGAAACCTTCACCACCCACTTCTTCAGTCCTGTTGTAGGTGCATCTCAATCGGCATGGAGAAAACTCCTTTCTTATTTTCATGTACCGTATTTTGATTGTTGAAACTCACTAAGCAGCGGCTGCATTTGCCACCCTCGGCTTATATTCAGGTCAATCTATTTTCCTGCTTTCTCAGGTCAAAATGAGGTACCTCGGCTTACATTCGGGTCGGTGTATATTCGGGTATATACGGATAAGTCACAAAGTCTTTTATATATGTCTTCACATACAGGCTAATCCTAGTGGCTATCTACGTTAACAACAAAGTTTACACCATGAAGCCAAAGAACCCGCAGTGGGTCGTCATTGCATCCATCACAGGTTACAAAAGCAAATATTTGTGTAAATGTGGTCAAATAGTAAAAGATTACAATTTTCAGGAAAGATAGAAAGAAGAGATAATTGGGATTTGGTGAAACAAAGGCTGATACAGGAGCCAATGACTGTGAGGGCTTCAGCATTCAAGCCAGGTTCAAAGAGATGGTCCAATGACAGAAGATACGGTCCAATGTCAGAAGATATGGTCCAATGTCAGAAGATATGGTCCAACGTCAGAAGATATGGTCCAATGTCAGAAGATACGATCCAACGTCAGAAGATATGGTCCAACATCAGAAGATATGGTCCAATAGAAGATATGGTCCAATGTCAGAAAATATGGTCTAACGTTAGAAGATATGGTCCAATAGAAGATATGGTCCTATGTCAGAAGATATGGTCCAATATCAGAAGATATGGTCCAATGTCAGAAGCTATGGTCTAATAGAAGATATGGTCAAATAGAAGATACGGTCCAACGTCAGAAGATATGGTCCAACGTCAGAAGATATGGTCCAATAGAAGATACAGTCCAGTGTCAGAAGATACGGTCCAACGTCAGAAGATATGGTCCAATAGAAGATATGGTCCAATGTCAGAAGATACGGTCCAACGTCAGAAGATATGGTCCAACATCAGAAGATATGGTCCAATAGAAGATATGGTCCAATGTCAGAAGATATGGTCCAACAGAAGATATGGTCCAATAGAAGATACGGTCCAATGTCAGAAGATATGGTCCAATGTCAGAAGATACGGTGCAACGTCAGAAGATATGGTCCAACATCAGAAGATATGGTCCAATAGAAGATACGGTCCAACGTCAGAAGATATGGTCCAACGTCAGAAGATATGGTCCAATAGAAGATACAGTCCAGTGTCAGAAGATATGGTCCAACGTCAGAAGATATGGTCCAACGTCAGAAGATATGGTCCAACAGAAGATGCGGTCCAACATCAGATGATATGGTCCGTCGTCAGAAGATATGGTCTAACAGAAGATACGGTCCAATGTCAGAAAATACGGTCCAATGTAAGAAGATACAGTCTAATGTCAGAAGATACGGTCCAGTGTCAGAAGATATGGTCCAACGGAAGATACGGTCCAACGTCAGATGATATGGTCCGACGTCAGAAGATATGGTCTAACAGAAGATATGGTCCAATAGAAGATACGGTCCAACGTCAGAAGATACGGTCCAACGTCAGAAGATATGGTCCAACAGAAGATACGGTCCAATGTCAGAAGATACGGTCCAATGTCAGAAGATACGGTCCAGCATTAGAAGATATGGTCCAACAGAAGATACAGTCCAACGTCAGATGATATGGTCCGACGTCAGAAGATATGGTCTACCAGAAGATATGGTCCAATAGAAGATACGGTCCAACGTCAGAAGATAAGGTCCAACGTCAGAAGATATGGTCCAACAGAAGATACGGTCCAACATCAGATGATACGGCCCAACGTCAGAAGATACGGTCCAATGTCAGAAGATACGGTTCAGCGTTAGAAGATATGGTCCAACAGAAGATACAGTCCAACGTCAGATGATATGGTCCGACGTCAGAAGATATGGTCTACCAGAAGATATGGTCCAATAGAAGATACGGTCCAACGTCAGAAGATACAGTCCAACATCAGATGATACGGCCCAACGTCAGAAGATACGGTCCAATGTCAGAAGATATGGTCCAACAGAAGATATGGTCCAACGTCAGAAGATATGGTCCAACAGAAGATACGGTTCAACGTCAGAAGATATGGTCCAATAGAAGATACGGTCCAACGTCAGAAGTGGGAGACTTGAACAGCCATTCAGTGATGTGAGATCATCAGGTACATCAATGCGCTCCCCACTCACATAATGCTAATCTGTCCCAAGGTGGAAAAACCCTACCAGCATTATGTACACATGCTAATTTCTAACCTACCACTGACCCCAAAGACAAGAGAGAGAGAGAGAGAGAGACAAGCAAACAGAGAAAAGAATTAATCTTTAAGGCAATCATGGTTTTGGCAGGAGGGAGGCGTTTGGACTTGCCTCGGCATGCCCAGGGCAAAGTGAGAATATCCAGAGACGTCCCTGCTTCAAATAGACAAAGACAGAACAGTTTAAAATGCAAGAAAACATTTTTTATTCATGTTGAGGACATCCTAGGCATAACCGCTAATGAAATAAAATTACTCAGGAGAGAGAGGGTCCGCCCCCCTTCAGTGACGTAGGACTGTTCTTCTGAAGGACCACTGCTTTGGGGGCTGGCTTTCATGAAGGCCCTTTTAAATAGTGGCTTCTTTAAAGATTAATTAAAAAATTAACCCTTGCACTTGCCTACCTGCAAGTGAATCATGGTACAGTGCGGTGCTTGTGGACATGTAAGACTATTGGATATAGGCAGGGGGAGGGTAGTGGTGGAAAAAGTGGATTTTATTGAAAATAAAATATGAATGAAAATAAAGGGGGGGCAGTTTCAAGATTTGGGGTAACATCTGGAAGCTTTCTTT
Source organism: Furcifer pardalis (assembly GCA_030440675.1). NCBI lineage: Eukaryota > Metazoa > Chordata > Lepidosauria > Squamata > Chamaeleonidae > Furcifer > Furcifer pardalis. The sequence goes on along the minus strand of CP126891.1, from coordinate 21,189,309 downwards.
CCTTCCTACTTCCTTCTATTTCTTTCTTTTCTTTTCTTTCTTTCTTATCCTTCCTTCTTTCTCTTTCTTATCCTTCTTTCTTTCCTTCCTTCCTTCCTTCTTCCTTCCTTTGTTTCTTTCTTCCTACTCTTACCTCTCTCCCTCTCTTTCCTTTTTTCCTTTCCTCCCTCCCTCCCTCTCTTCCTTCCTTTCTGTCTGTCTGCCTTTCCACCCTTCCTTCCTTCCTTTCTTTTTGTCCGTCTGTCTGTCTGTCTGTCTTTCCACCCTTCCTTCCTTCCTTCCTTCCTGTCTGTCATTATTTCCACCCTTCCTTCCTTCCTCCCTCCCTCCCTCCCTCTCTTTCCTCCCTCCCTGCCTCCAGCCTCCCTCCCTTCCCTTCTCTCTTTCTTCTGCTTTCTCAGTCTGCCACATATCTAGACCAGACTCCCCAAGTGTTGATGCTGACAGAATCCAGGGCCGATGAGCGAAGGAGGCTGGTGCCGCCACGCTCTCTCTATTGATCCGTCCCCCTGCACAGGCGGGGTTGTGGCAGGTTGTGGCAGGGAGGGGAGCGTCAATGTTGCCAGGCTGTCATAATTGTGTCTCTGTTGGGGAACCAGAAGACAAAGAGAGAGAGAGTAGGAGATGGGTAATTAATCTCCCAGCATCATCATCGTTGGCTGCTTGGGAACGGGGGTGCCAGTTCTAACGGTGGCGTCTGTTTCTCTCTACCTGCTTGTCGCCTCCATCTCTACCCTGTTGGCTGGTTCCTCTTCTTTCTGGTCCCCTAAAGCAGGGATTCTCAACCTGGACCATGGGCCGGATGCAGCCCATGGCACCATTTTATGTGGCCGGCCACTACCTCCACCACACCTGGACATGCCGAGTGGTGGATAAAGGGCAAAATGGCCAGTCCAGGCCCTGAAGCTGTCTGAGGGAGCGTGGCCCAGCCTCCGGCTTAAAAAGGTTGATAACTCTGGCCCTAAAGACTATATCCCAAGAAATTAGCCAAAATGACAACAAGGACGAGTCAGTGTGTCTTCTCAGATCTCACCCACCCACCCCCTGTACCGTACGAACTAAAACGCTTGTCAGTAACATTTCTCTCTAGTGGGTTTTGTGGCCTATCACGAGCAAAAGAGAGAAACCCTTGTTCAACGTTTCAGCAGAAGGGAGGAAAGGGGGAGGGAATGACATTTGGAAGGGGGGAGATCTCTGTGCATGGAGGCAGAAGGAGGGCCGTGATGGCTAACCTTGGCACCCCAGCATTCTTGGACTTCGATTCCCAGAAGCCCAAGTCTCTGTGAATCCACACGTAGGCTTTTGGGAATCGAAGTCCAAGAACACCTGGAGTGCCAAGGTTCTTCCCAACCAACCAACCAAACAATTGCCAATCCTATTCACCCATCCATCCATCCAAACAACCCCAGATCCCCCTTGAGGAAGACACTTGATCCTCAATTCCCAGAAGCCCTGTTCAGCAGGAGTGCTGACTTGGACTTCTGGGAATTGAAGCCCAAGAACACTTGGGAGTGCCAAGGTTGGCCATAATGGCCCTAGGTTGACACGTGGCTCCGTTGGCTCCCTCGTGCCCAGGGAGAGCAGCTACCCATCTTGCCAAGGCTTGTCTTTTGAAATACCGAGTGCAGAGCTGAATCGCTTCTTCTTTCTGCTTTCCCAGACAGAAGAGAAGGAAGAAAAGAAGAAGGAGAAATGTTTCTTCCCCCCCCCCATCCGCCCCTGTGCCAGTTTCCCCTTCCTTTTGAAGATCAAGGGCCTTTCGGAGAGCGCGTTCCCTTGGCAAAGGAGGCGAGGAAATAAACAAACAAGGGAGCCTGACTAAATCCCAGCTCTAGAAGAAGAAGAAGGAAGACTGGCAAGGAAACCGCAGGCTGTCTGTGTTGGTTTTGGAAGGCCTGTGAAGAATCCATGGAAGAGGCAACAGGGAAAAGGCCCCAACCTCCCTTTAACTCTAGTTCCAGGCCGGATTTGGGACACAGGGATAGATGTCCTGGTGCGCCCCAGTGACTGGCCCCCTCCAGTCCGGAGAAAGTAACTTTCTCAAACCCGGCCCCCATTCCTTTCACCTGGAGAAGTCCGCTGGGATGTGCCGAGGGGTCACCTTGTCCCATTTGAGATGCCGCCCGGATGTTCCCAGGAAGCAAGTCGACTTTCCCACTCCTTGCCATTGGATATTGAAAGACCAAGTGCTCTTGGGAAAGTGAGGCTCTTTTAGAGTTTCCACTCCTTGTGGCTCTGTGTAAAGACAGGCAGTGAGTTAATTGCCTATCTGTAAAGTCGGAGGTGGAGAGTTCGAATCCCGGCCTCGGCCTCCCGGCAGAGTAAGCAGCACAGAGCCAAGAGTTCTCCCCAGGAAAAAATGGGAAGGAAAAACCACTTGTGTGAATATTCTCCACCCAGAAAACCCTGGAAAAGGTCGCCCTATGTCAGAACAGATTTGATGATGTGCAATTCTTATTGTTTATATTTAAACCAGCACTTAGAAAGCAGCCCTAGACCAAGTCGGAGCTTTGGGTGTCAGTGTTTAGACAGAACTTGGAATCTGTTTCATTTCTGACTTTCTTTTAATTTCTTCTTCCCTTTTCTCATTCATTCTCTCCCAATATCCTTCCTTACTTCCTTTTCTTCTTCTACCTTTCCTCTTCCTTCTTTCCTTTCCTCCTCCTTCCTTCCATCCTTCCTTTCCTCCTTCCTTCCACCTTTCTTCTTCCTTTTTCCTTCCTTCCCTCTCTTCTATTCTCTCTTTCCTTCCTTTCCTCCTTCCTTCTTCCTTCCATCCTTTTCTTTCTTTCCTTCCCTCCATCCTTCTTTTCTCCTCCTCCCTTCTTTATTTCTTTCCTCTACTTTCCTTCCTTTCCTCCTCCTTCCTTCTTTTCTTTTTTCCTTTCCTCATTTCCCCTATCCTTCTTTCTTTCCTCCTCCCTTCTTTCCTTCCTTCCTTTCCTCCTTCCATCCTTCTTTTCTTTCTTTCCTCCTTCCTTTCCCCTTCCATCCTTTCTTTCTTTCCTCCTCCCTTCCTTCTTTCCTTTCTTTCCTTTCTTTCCTTCCTTTCCTCCTTCCTTCCTTTCCCCTTCCATCCTTTCTTTCTTTCCTCCTCCCTTCCTTCCTTTCTTTCCTCCTTCCGTCCTTTCCTCCTTCCTTCCTTTCCTCCTTTCCCCTTCCATCCTTTCTTTCTTTCCTCCTCCTCCCTTCCTTCTTTCCTTCCTTTTCTCCTTCCATCCTTCTTTTCTTTCTTTCCTCCTTCCTTTCCTCCTTTCCCCTTCCATCTGTTCTTTCTTTCTTTCCTCCTCCTTCCTTTCTTCCTTCCTTCCCCTCCCTCCCTCCACTTCCCAGCCATTCTCCCCCATAAATCCCCTGGAGAGAAAGCGGAAGATGCTCAACAAATCCTTCCACCCTGGCCGCCCCTGCCATGTTATCCCTGACCCAGGTTTAAATTAATGCCAGTAGCTTTTCCTGCCATGGCAGCCAGAAATCAGTTTCGTAAGGCAGCTCGCGAGGGTCAGCGAGGACCCTGCCACGGGCGCTATGGTAAAAATGAAATACAGCTGGTCTCTGCTTCAGCAAGATGGATGGCTTTGCCAATGGCCAAGCCAGGCAGTAGCTGAGAAAGGGGGGGGGGAGTTTGGGTTGGATTATCTTTAAAGCACACCTTTTGAGAGTCAGAAATTGGAATGTGAGATTAGCTCCGCTGCAGGTTGATCGATCGATCGATCCCTCGCGCTGACCGTGATATGGGCAGAATCATCCGTATTCTTTTCTGAACCTGTTTTGTTCTGGCCTCTTTTGTCTTGTGCATGTCTTTCCTTTCAGCAACGCAAGGCTCCGACTTACACAAAAACCTCCCTGACAAGGTAGGCCTAGCACAGTATTTGTGCTTCCCCTTGAGTTTCCTTTCCATTCTCAGTGCCTTTTGTTTTAAATCTGCCAATTCCTCAACAGTTTAACCTTGGACTAAAAATCTCAATTAGGGTCCTTAATGGAAACACAGACGGTGCCTGGGCCTGGGCGAAGGGCATGCAAGGCGGTTGACGGGCATTGTTTCTCTGTCCGGCAGTTGTGGGCTCAGCCGCTTCTCGGCCCTTCCCCGTGGGTGATGGGAGTTGTAGTCTGGCTATAGCTGGAGCAGAGGGGGCTAGAAAGTCAGGCTTCACGGGATTGGTAAACCCTCCCCAGATTATAGTCCTAAATTGAGAATAGCTCTCCAGGGTGCCAGACTGATTGGGGGAATAATTTCCAACCCCTTGATCTAGGGCAAATGGTAGCAAACCTTGGCACTCCAGGTGTTCTTGGGCTTCAATTCCCAGAAGCCCAAGTCTCTGGGAATCCACACGAATGGGTTTTCTGGCACTCCAGGTGTTCTTGGACTTCAATTCCCAGAAGCCCAAGTCTCTGGGAATCCACACGAATGGGTTTGCTGCACATATGAATTGAAGCCCAAGAACATGCGCCATCAACCCCTTCCTGTGGATTCACAGGGACTTCAGCTTCTGGGAATTGATGTCCAAGAACATCTGGAGTGTCAAGGTTGGCCATCATGGATCTAGGAGAATGGATCTACTTCCTTCAACAAGATAACATTCCCTGGACACTCGTAGGATAAGCATTTTTGGGGTGGGGCACCCCCCGCCCCAAGAAAAGCAAGCACAATGGTATTTTTCCCAGTACAGGAGCAAACAATTTCTGTTTTTGCCTATCTATTTTTTAAATGCCTTATAGACCACTTAGTCTTTGGCCCTTCCAAATGCTTTTTGTTTACTGCCACTCCATTTTTATGATGTTGGTTTGGACGTTTATTGTCATGTTCGTCTTGCTATTGATATGTGGGATGGTTGCGCCGCAAAATCCATAACTGGAACAAGGCTTGCCATTTATAAGCCGGGGGGTGGGGTGGGGAAGTCCTGGAGAAAACAAACAAAGAGAAGACGTAACGATTTTGTTGAACGAGTCCACTCGAAGAACTACAGCCCTAGGTAAGCAACCTGTCCTTCTCCTTCGTAGTCTCTGTGGATTCGCACGAAACCCATTAGTTTGAATTCACAGGTGACCGCTCGAAGAACTACAGTGACAGGTATATGCAACACTAGTGATTGGATAGCTCAATGGTTTCCCTGCGGACCCAGATCAGACCCTGGATGGTCAAAATGAAGCTACTTTCTTGCTTTGATCATTGGCCAAACCCAAGTTCTCATTGATGTCTGCTTCTGGCAGTCATTGGCAGACCAATAAATGAGCCGGACTCTGTATCTCTCCACATTCATTCAGCTTGTTGTTGTCCACCATCAGTCCCCACTTGAGCCTGTTGGTCTTGCATTTAGGTATCCCAACCTTCAGCCTATTCAGGGTCCTCCAAGTGACATCGGGGAGGTTGAGTTCCTCAGCCAGATCCTCCTCCTTTAATGTTGTTCCTTGTCCGGTGAGATCCTTCCTCCACCTTCTAATTTGGTTTTACTCTTCTGTACCCTCGAGAATGTTTGTTGTTGACATATATCTCTTCCGGGATCTGAGTTGTTAGACTTGAGGCTCATCTCCATTCAGAAGACGTTGAGGGTCCTTTTCTTTCTTCGTTCTCTCAGCATTCGTTGCTACTTCTCTCCTGATCTTCGGTGGAGCCATTCCAACAAGAGGATTTTGATCCCTGCTGTTCCGATACCTGGGGTTGACTTGGACAGAGTAGTGGGTAGAGGCAGGAATACGTGTTGCAGCCCACAGAATTATGGGAGGCTGCGTCTCCCGCCCAAACCGACACCTCTTTCTAGGAACATTTCATAACTCTGATCCGCACAATGCAGTCGCCGGTCGACGTGGAGGGTTTTTACTGTCTGGAGCAGGAGTTCCCAACCTAAGGCCTGTGAGCCAGATCTGGCCCATGGCACCATTTCATGTGCCCCACTCCATCCTTCCACGGGCATTCAAAAAACAAAAGGGCTGCCCCCTTTGAAGCTGTCTGGGCAAAATGGCTGCCCCCATTGTGCAGGTAGGGCAAAATGGCTGTCCATCCCTTGAAGCTGGCCGAGAGAATGTGACCCGGCCCCTGGCTTGAAAAGATTGGTCTGGAGCCTAAAATGTTTCCAAGCTGTGTTTCCGATCCGGTCTTCCTACAACACCCACCCACTCCGCTCTGTCCTGGAGGCCTGGCGTTTGCAAAGGAATGTCGAAAGGCAACAATAGGCGTTGAAGGCCTGTAAAATTGCGATTATGTGTACAGAGAAAGCATGCGAAAGAGGAGCTCATTTAAGCCTCCCTCCGCTGGGCCCCCAGGGAGCCATTTGGTGTGCGGAGAGTGCCTTGCGCCACTGAGCAGCAGCATTTCCTCACCTGGGCAAAGAACGGGAGTGCAGTTTCAAAGCGGAGAGGCGATCTTTGACAGGGAGCATAATTGCCCACCCGCCTGGAGTCCCCCAAGAGACGGATTCTTTCCATTGCTGGAAATCAAAACCGCCTGTCTAGGGGCGCCGAGCTTCTTGCATGCAGCAGGGCCAAAAATCGGCGCAAGAATGCACAAGATTTGCCTGGGCTCTGTGGACAGATGGTTCTACCTCTCTAGGGCTCATGTCCTGTTCAGAGCTTCAGAGAAACGGATCAGGTTTTCCTCTGCTAAATTGACACATTTGTTGTCTACGATCAGGCCTTGCAACAGGATTGTGGTCTAGATCAGGAGTTCTCAATGTTTTTCAGCCGTGGGCCAGACCATGCCCCCTCAGGTAGCTGAGTAGGCTGGACTGGAGGTTCCCCCGCCATAAACGCTACCATAAAATGCGTTCATGGCTGTCGTAAACACATTTACAATGGCTGTGGACTCATTTACAACTGTCCTAAGTGCTTTTGCAATGGCTGTAAATGAGTCTGCGGCCGATTCTGGCAGCAGCGGCAGGGGTGGCTGGAGTGAGGTTTGGAGCCAATTATTTGACACAATGGGCCAGATTTGGCCCATGGGTCGTAGGTTGTGAACCCCTAGTCTAGATGTTTCTGTCCAGCTGTTTTGAAACTCTGAGATGTTGAGGTCTTTTTGGGTAAAGGAAACATTTCAGGCTCCAGGGCAAACTTCTAGTCCATGAGGAACCCCCCCCCCCCCCCGCGCATTTCCACTCTTATGGAATGGACGTCCTGTCCGGTTCCAGGGGGGACGATGAATCCACTCCAGGTTTTGGATAGAGAGTTCAAGGTTGAAATACTCCCCACAACTACCGTGTCAGAAAGTCCAGTCTTAGAGCGAAAATGTCTCACACGATCCGCCTGGGACGACCCAGGGAGTTCCATGGCTCCGGGTGATCTAGAACCCGGACACCCCAAATCCGGGTCCCAGTTCAACCGCTGCATTTCAAAGCCCAGCTCCTCTCCATCCTTCTTTACACCGGCCCGCTCTGGGCTGAGGATCTGCCCCCCTTTGATTTCTCAACACCAGAATGTTTGTTTACGCCCTGCTGGGCAATTTCCCCCCTTAAGCTGTTTACCAACCTAGCGTAGAGTAAGCCCAGGTTAATCATCCTCCCTTCTCCCCCCCCCCCACCCGACCCACTGCTCCTTTCCAATCAAAGCCAACTCATCGCCTCGTTTCCGAAATTAAAAGCAGATTGCCTGCCCTTTGTGCCGGGATGTCTCTCTAAATAAGATGGATTTCTCCGCCGTGTCAGGCCGACACTGTAGATTTAAATGGATCAGTCTGGATGGCAAATGGCTCTTGTCAATCTCCCGAAACGGCGGCTGGCTTGTCTTTCTCTCTCCTTCTGAGATAGATTTTAATCTGCCATTTTCTCTGCTAAAACCAGGGGTGCCCAAAGTACGGCCCGTGGGCCAGATATGGCCCCTGACACAATTCATCCAGCCCACGCCACCCTCGTCACTCCCGGAAGTAGAAGTAAAACACGTATGGGAGCATTTTACTTCCACGAGCGACGAAGGCAGCGTGGACCGGGTGAATTGGCATCGGGGGCCGGATCTGACTTGCGGGCCATAGTTTGGGCACCCTGCTGTTGAAGATTGTTGGGCACGATGTTAATTACTCTAATGAATCAATGATAAACAAAAGGCACTCGTCTTCCAGCCTGGAGCTGGTTTTGTGCCCAGGGACGGTTGCATGCGAGATGGAAAGGAAACTGGAATTTGGGAACTTGTGAACTTGTGAACAAAGCTGGACTTACATTAGGTCAAGATCAAGGTCACCCTTGCTCAAAAGCCAGTCGTATCCGACTCTAGGGCTCGGTGCTCCATCTCTGTTTATAGCCAAAGAGCCAACGCTGTCTGTGTCTGCAGACGTTTCAGAGGCAGGCATGACTAGACACCGGAACGCTGTGACCTTTCCCACCGAAGTGGTCCCTCTTTATCTCCTTGCAATATGATTACCAGTCAATCTACCATCTGGTTTTTAGATTTTTAAATTTGAGGGGTTTTTTTTAGTTTTCTGATGTTTTATTTACGTGTGTTAGAGTGTTTTTAAGACAGTGTGGTTTCTTACCATGCAAACCGCCCGGAGTCGCCTTGGCGAGGGGGCCGTTAAATAAGTCAAAATAAATAAATAAATTTCTTGCTTTCGAATTGCTAGGCTGGCACAGAGGACGGGAACTCACTCCGTCATGCAGTACTTGGGTCTTGAACTGCTGACTTGCCGACTTGCTCTTCAAGCTTAACCGCTTGAGCCGATGATGCCGCAGTGGCTAACAGCCTAGTTTAGGATCCCATAAAACAGACCGTAAAGGAGTGGATGAATCAATTAGTCCTGGGTCTTCCTCTCTCTCCCCTCCTTCTGCCCTTAATAGTAGGTTTTTCTTCTTGCTGTTTGCGGCTGTTTGGAAAGTCCCTTCTCCTTCTGGTGGATGGGAGAGATGATTGGAGATGACGTGGAGCCTTGCTGGGAGCCAGGCAAGTGGGCCTCGCCAAAATAGAGCTATATCCAGGCACTGCGCCGTAAAGAAGGCGAGGGGGAAAGCGGGCACAAATTAGCAGCTGTGGCGTCAGTGCCCGGCCGGAGACGGCTCTCAATTATCCAGCCGACCAGATCAGAAGGGAAGAGGCACAGCTGGAGGAGAAAGAGCCGGCATTCGCCTTGTTAACGCCACCGGAGCACCATTTCGGAATATGTTGAATCAGGTCAGGAGCCTCTGGCCTCGGGGCTCAATCCGGCTCTCTTGGAATTGCAATTTGGCTCACTGCGGGGGCCCGTTTCCTCTTTGATACCATCCTTTAATAATAGATTTCCTGTGTTGGTATAGTTTCCACATACACACCCTACAAACCGTTCCATCTAAAACAGGGGTGCCCAAGCTGTGGCCCCTGGGCCAGATCTGGCCACTGATGCCAATTCATCTGGCCCATGCTGCCCTCATCACTCCAGAAGTGGAAGTAAAATGCACCCGTATTTCCGCTTCTGGGAGCAATGAGGGTGGCGTGAGCCAGATGAATTGGCATCGTGGGCTGGATCCGGTCTACATGCCATAGTTTGGGCACCCCTGGTTTAAGCAGAGAAAATGGCAGCTTAAAATCTATCCCATCCTGTTGCAAGACAGATTGTAAGGCACATTTTACCTCCAGCCCAGAGATCTGTCCCACAGGTTGTAGTTTGGGCACCCCCTGCTTTAAGTAGAGAAAATGCGACAAAGACGGGAGCTCATTCCATCCTGCAGTACTCGGGAATCGAACTGCTGACCTTCCGCCTCCCAGTCAGCATCTTAGCCACTTGAGCCACTGCAGAGATTATATATACAGTAAAACACCGTTTTATGGGGGAAATCCGTTCCGTAGCGTTTTCCATAATATTTGTTTTCCTGTAAAATGAAGCAATTCCCATAGGAATGCACTAAAAATATACAAAAAATAAATTAAAACACCCCTAAAACACAGTAAAAGATTAAGATTAAGACGAAGATAAGCTTCCTACCTTTTCCACCATTTGAGAAATCTGGGAAACTGCGTTCCGTAAAACAGGGTTTTTCCATAAAATGGGATACAGTTTCAGCAAAATCCCTTTCCGTAAAACGAGTTTTCTGTAAAACGGGCTTTTACTGTATCGACATTTTCTAGATCTATGTGTAAGTTGGTACTCTTAGGCGCCTGTTCCTCCTCCTCCAAAGTTGTTTCCGGGCCAATGAGAATATATTCTAACCCAGGAGTTCTCAACCTTTTCAACCCAGGGGCCGGGTGACGTTCCCTCAGACAGCTTCAGGGGCCAGGGCGACCGTTTTGCCCTTCCTCCATCACACGGCACTTCCGGGTGTGGCGGAGGCCATGGGAGGCCACTTGAAATGGTACCGTGGGCTGGATGCAGGACGCAGGTTGAGAATCCCTGTTCTAAACCAACCGTGAGCTCAAGCTATTTTATTTATTTATTTATTTATTTATTCCAATTTAATATCCCGTCCCAATCAGGTAAACCCAACTCTGAGCGGCTAAGCGTTTCTCACGCCCCGCATCATGGTATCTTACGGAAGCAAACCCCCAAACGCTTTTTCCCCGGGAGACCGGCCTCTGCTGATACTCATCTGCCAAACAAGAAGAGGCATTATGGGCTGTATTCCGAACGGGGAGGCGAATGAGACGCACCTTGACAGGGAGGAGGCATTCTGGAAAACACACAGCCGACGATTCTGACTTGTCATTACCCCAGAGGGGGCCTGGGCTCTGAAAAGCCCGTCAGGAAATCTTTCGGGCAGGGACTGATTATCGCCGCGAGGAATAATGTCATGGCTGTGTTTTCGAGGCCGACGGCAATAAGGCAAGCTCGCGTTCCCCTTCAGAAGTCTCCTGCTGGCTTTAAGAACAGATACACCGATATTTCCAGGGCTGGGGAAATTCTTTCCCATTCACAAACTATCCCACATCAGATTCCTTTTTGCAAAAATGGTGATTTTGTTACCCGACACGCCAAGGAGACCTGCAAAGCGGTGTTCCCCCTGGACTGCGCTTTCCTTGTGGGGCCGTTCCAGCCGATAACAACCATCATCACAACAAGGGTGGGATGGCACAACGCAAGAAGACCGCCTTCTGAGTGAGCGAAGGAAGAATGGTCGGAAGCATTGGCAAGAACAACAGGGATTACTGGGCGAAAACGAATGCTGGATGGTCTTGGCCAGGTTATCCTGCAGTGGCCATAGAGTTGACCAGTAATGGCAAAGCTTGGCACTCCAGGTGTTCTTGAACTTCAGTTCCCAGAAGCCCAAGTCCCTGTGAATCGACACAAATGGGTTTATGGCGCAGTAAACTCATTCGTGTGGATTCACAGGGACTTGGGCTTCTGGGAGTTGCAGTCGAAGAACATGGGCAGTAAACCCATTCATGTGGATTAACAGGGACTTGGGCTTCTGGGAATTGAAGTTAAGAACACACGAAGTCAACCCATTTGTGTGGATTCACAGGGACTTGGGCTTTTTGTAATTAAAGTCCAGGACCACCTGGAGTGCCAAGGTTCACCATCACGGGAGTAGACCCTACTGCCGACAAATTAATGCTGGTTGTTAGGTGTTGGTTAACTCACTTGACCACCCTGAGGACTAGCAGCCTTGGGTGCCGAAGTCCACAGGAAAGGAAGGGTGAGGGTGCCCCAAGTGGATTAAACGGTCCCACTTGAATTCCATCTTGATGGAGGGCAGCAGCTTCATCCATCCTGGCCTGCTGCTGCTGCTGCTGAGGACTTTGCGTGCCAGAAGGACTCGGGGCCAGAAAGGGACTCATGGAACTTGATCCGTGGTACTATGGGGGTCACGCTGTGATGCGCAAGGCCAGTGGAAGACAACTGCATTATATTGCTCCTAGGACAATCTTCATGGCTGATCGCCAATATCCGGAATCAGACACGACTATTTGAAGAAGAAAAAGAAGAACTGAATGTTGGACGAAAGGTAGCTGAGTTATGGAGGGAAATTGTGTCATTCAAAAAAGGAATTCTTTGAAGCTCTGGGCAGACTTGATCGCTTTGCAAAAACGGGGGGGGGGGGGGAATTGGTCATTAGTTTGACCAGAACAATGGCAAAGGCATTGGGGAACGGAAATGCATCGTGCCAGCAACACAGGCCGGCTTCCCAGTTTGCCGCATCATCCTACTACTCATGGCCTGATTTCGTTTGCCGCTGACGTGTGTGCGCGCAGCAGAATTCCTGCCGGGGCTAATTAACGTGCCTCCCCAAACAGGCCTCGATATGCTCCTAACGAGCTTACAGCAAATGCCTCCAGCGGAGGGGGGGCGCCTCCGCGCTCCATGTAAACATGAAATCCCAGAGGCCTCCCTGCCAGGGACTTTGGCTACGCCGTGCCAAGTGACCAAGGGCGGGAAATGTGCCCAAGATCCCCTGGGCCAGAGAGGCAGTCACGGCCGGTTTTGGGGGGCTGGACAGCCGAGTTCTCATTTTGGCAGGAGAGGACGGAAATGGCACAGATGTCAGTCCAGATGTGCATGGAAGGCTGGTAGTGATTCGATAGTCTTGGGCGACCGGCTCTGGAGTTCGAGGTGTAGAAGGGAGCGGATGTCGCCCACACTAAGGCAGAAAGAGTTTTACACTCCAGCCCTATCTCTCAAACGGCCTGATCTGGCCCACAGGCCGTAGTTTGGGCACGCCTGGTTTCAGCTGAGAAAATGGGCACTTAGAATCTATCTCATCCTGTTGCAAAACAGATTGCAAGGTGTGCATTTCATTTCTGCTTCTGGTAGGAAGAACCACACGACCGGCCCACTGAACCGCATGACTGGCCTGGGACCCAAAAAGTTTGGACACCCCTGTTCTAGGGTGAAAAAAAAAGTAATTCCCCAAAGCACAGCAATCCAAGGTTCTGTCTAATAACAAAAAAGCGCCAAGTCTTCAATTTCCTCCTCTGCCCTATAATCTCATTTCCACGCTTTTCTCGCATCCTCCGCGCCGCGAGGTAGAGACGGCGGGGATTACTTTGGGCGAGCTTTTGGGACGAGGGGAGGATTAAATCTCCAGGGTTAACGAGATCTGGGTCTCTTGCCGGGCTGTCAAAGGGGTGGGTTGTTTTTGATAGGGTTGCATTTTTACCCCATTATCTTTGCTGTGGTGTCCGATTGGTCATGGGAATTACTCCTAACTGCTTGGATGATGAGGCTGGGATTTGGGCTGGCAGTCTTAGCGGTCTTCCCAATCTGAACTGGGCAGAATATTCAAGAGTCGGGGAACGAACCAGGTGGGTTGGGAAGAGGGGGTGGCATGTGGGTTTTTCGGAGCATCCGTCGCACATCTTATCTCTAAGGACAGGTCAGGAAGAGGGAGACGCAGAAGAACCTAAAGACATTTTGGATGATCACTTCTCGGCAGGGAAAACGGAAAGATGATCAAATTTAGGAGCCCTGGTGGTGCAGTGGCTAAGCTGCAACCCAAAGGTTGTGAGTTCAATCCTGATCAGGGGTCAAGGTGGACTCAACCTATCTCTTTGACCATAAAGATAATAAGCACCGAACCCTAGAGTCAGATTTGACTAGCTTTTTGAGCAAGAGCGGACTTTACCTTGACCTAATGGTCCTGATTCTTGTAAACTAAAGAGCATAGATATGGCATGCGCAAGCCAAACCTCCTCTGACTCCAAAGAGGACCTGGATCAGGGGGCGCTCCCTATGCCCAGTCTGATTCTGCTTGCACCCAAGGCTGAGGATGCCTGGAGCCAGGGGTCTCGGCCTGCTCCTGGCCCAAGTCTCTTTTCCCCGGCAGCTGACCTGTCAGATCAGGAGTCTGGCTCTGACAGTGATCAGCCCTCCGTCAGGGAGAGGTCCAGGAAGGAGCTACACCTGAGACGCAGGCAGGCTAGAGCAAAGCACCAAAGAAGGCTCCCAGCTGGTATCGATTAGCTGGGAGGCTTATAAGCAAGCTTCTTGCAGCCTGCCGGTGTCGGTACAACTCTTGTGCGAAGACCGACACCCTGCTCGACTCCAGACCGCCTGCCATGACCCTGATTTCTCTGCCACTCTGATGATGCCCCTGGACACCCTTTGGTTTAGACTACTGACACGGACTACCAGTAAACAGACCTCGGCTTGTCTTTTGGACTTTGATATCTGGACTATCTTCAAACAAGACTCTCTGCCTGTCCGGGTGGGTCAGCACACCCTGTGAAGTAGACCAGCCTGATCAATAAACTGACCCATGACCCTTTATGCTCCAAGTGTTTGTGGTTTGACACCCAACAGCTTTAGCCAACCTTTCCGCCCTTCCTCAATGAGAGGAAAGACCGAGGGCTTTCCTTTTCCGTGGCTCTGGCCGCCACCTTGATCTTCTTTGTGTCGGGGAAATTTACCCTGACACGAAATCTATAGCCTCTCCCTTTCATCACGTTCTCCTCCTCCTCCTCCTTCCCAACGCCTAATCCTGCTTCGTTTCTCCAGGGTTGACAGGCGAGCATTGATCTGCATCCCGTTTATCGCACAGTTATCCGGGAGCATTAAGCAGGCCGGATCCCAGCAATGATTTTCCTTGACGGCCGCTTAATGCCAAAATCTTTATCATCGTTAGCTTCTATCCACATGGGGAGGGGGGGTGGATTTGCAGGGTGGGGTTGCTGAGAAGCGTCCGCTTGATGGGTCCGATAATTGTGCTGTTGTTTTTATTAATGTAGCTCTGCCCTCGTTGGTTTACGGCAGGGGTGCCTAAACTTTTCGGGCCAAGGGCCGGTTGTGTGGACCAGTGGGCCGGTCACGTGGTTTCTCCCACCAGAAGTGGAAGCAAAACACACCTTGCCATCTGTTTTGCAACAAGATGAGATAGATTTTAAGCTGCCATTTTCTCTGCTTAAACCGGGGGCGGCGGCAAATTATGGCGTGTGGGCTGGATATGGACCACGATGCCAGTTCATCTGGCCCATGCTGCCCTTGCATCTTCCTTGACACCTGATGGGGTGGTAGAGGAAGCAAAGAAGAATATGATTGATTGATTGATTGATAGCACTTTCCTGCCCTCCATTCTCCCTCTTGGACAAACACCTCTAATTTCTCTTCTCTCCTTCAAAGATGTCACCTTTCCGGTCCCACAGCTGGGTTCAAACCCTTGGCCTGTGTTCCTTGTTTCCATTTCAAATCCTACCTTCCCCTTAGTAAAGGTAAAGGTTCCCCTTTCTCGAAAGCCAGTCATATCCGACTCTAGGGTTCAGTGCTCATCTCTGTTTATAGCCAAAGAGCCAGTGCTGTCTGTGTTTGCAGACATTTCAGTGGACATGTGGCAGGCATGACTAGACAACGGAGTGCACAGAACGCTGTTTCCCTTCCCCACCGAAGTGGTCCCTCTTTATCTACTTGCAATTTCTTGCTTTCGAACTGCTAAGCAAATCCTTTCTGTACCAGTCTTCTATTTTGCTTTATCTTTGTTTTGCAACTCCGGCAGGAACGCGCCACCCCGGCTTGCTTGGCCAAATCTGCCGGGTCGCTTGGCCACCCTTCCTGAGGCTGGTGCCCTGTTGTCTGCCCCTCATCGTGCCCACCCCATTGCTTCCACCACCCCCTAAGCCGACGCGGTTGTTGTGTTGCTATGGAGGGGAGCCTTGAAGGGTAGGTTGCCTAGTGATTTGGCAGCTAGGCCCGCCTCCTCCCCAGCTGGGACTTTTTTTGGGGGGAAACACCCATTAATTAATTCCGGGCATCCTTTGCAACATCGCCACCATGACGACGGAAGACCTTTGTGCAAAGATTTGGACTGGGGACTGGGGGGGGGGGAACCTCCAGGAAACACCCCCCTCCCAACCACCGGCCAGCCAAGCTGATCTGCCAGTTCTTGGTCATGCCATGCTTTGCTTGGGGAGTCTTATTGTATTTCGGACGCCCCCCCAACCCACAAATTGGCCCCCCACCACTCCCTGTCCAGCGTCTTCCCATGGTGCCTTGCACGACCCTGGCTGGATGGGCCAAGAGGATTGTTGTGACGTGGTTCCCAATGAAGTCCTCTTTGTCAGGCAGCTGTGTGCTAAAGTGCTGTAGCGCACACGAAAGAGGAATTTGCACGGTGGCTCACGCGGTTAAGACGCTGGAGTTAAAGCCTGAACGGTCAGAGTTCAATCCCCGAGTGCCGCGTGACAGAGTGGGCTCCCATCCGTCCACCCGTCCGTCCGTTCCAGTTCCTGCCAACCTAGCCGTTCGGAATTGCAAGACATTGCAAATAAATAGGGACCGCTTCAGTGGGGAAGGCAAACAGCATCCCATGTATTCTGGTGTCTACTCCTGCCTGCCATGTGCCTGCAGAAAGCGCTGGTGCGTTGGCTGTAAACCGAGATGAGCACTGAACCGTAGAGTCAGATGCGACTGGCTTTTGAACAAGGCCGACCTTTAACTTTAGCGTTACCTTCTTCTTCCTTTGGATACGTTTGCCCTCTCATGTGCCTGACATTCGTCCCTGCACGACCTTCTCGTTCGCCTCCAGTTTTCCTTTCTCCTTATTTTTGCAAACGCCAATCAGTTCTTGGGTATTTTCTCCCCCTCCTCCTCATCTTGCAAAATAAATCAAATCAAAATCTGTTTGGAGAGGGGGGGTCCCTCCTTCCTTCCCTCCCTCCTTTCTTTTTCTCCTTTTGTCTCGCCCTGTTTCATTAGAAACCTGCCAACGCGCTCCCCAGCGTGCCGGCACGATTAAAGCCCATTTGAATAGCATGATATTAGAAAGTCCAATTTTGCCGACAAAACGCACCGCGTCTCTCCCCCCCACCCCCGGCACGCTCCGTGTCTCTCCCTCCCCCCTCCCTTTATCTCCCCTTTACTCTTTCTTCCCTGCCTGGCTTTATTGCATTAAACATTTATGGAAACGGCGGAGGATGAAAAAGAAGCCAAATCGAGCCAAGGAAAGGCCTTGCGATTCAGTGGCCCACCAGACAAGCCGGGGCCTCCGGGGAAGGAGCCGGAAGGCCAGTGGAAGGCCCTTCGAAGGGGGACAAATAAATAGGAACATTTCGTGTAAACAGCAATACAATATTAACAACAATAAGACTAGTAAAGGTAAAAGTCGCCCTTGCTCGAAAGCCAGTCGTATCCGACTCTAGGGTTCGGTGCTCATCTCTGTTTGTAGCCAAAGAACCAGCACTCTCCATGGACATGTGGCAGACATGACTAGACACTGGAGTGCATGGAACGCTGTTACCATTCCCACCAAAGCGGCACCTATTTATCTGCTTGCAATTTCTTTCTTTCCAACAGCTAGGTTGGCAGGATCTGTGCTTTGGGGGGATTGACTTAGGCTTCTGGGCATTGAAGTCCTCTCTAGGGCTGAACGTAGGCAGGAACAAGCCAGTCCTGGCGCATCGTGGAGATATTTCGCACATGTGTTCTGCCCTCACCAGAGGCGTCGTCTGGTGGGGGCGAGTGACACCTTTTCAAACTCAACATGGTGTCCAGAGATCCAGGAAAACAAATCCCTTGACATTGGCAGGTCTTTGACCCTCCCCCCCCCCAATGAAGGCAGTTCTGGGGTTGAATGATAAAGCAGTGGCTTAGTGGTTAAGATGCCGAACTTGACAACCGGAAGGTCGGCAGCTCAGCTGCACAACCCAGCTCCTGCCAACCTAGGAGTTAGAAAGCAAGAAATTGCAAGTAGATAAATAGGGCTGCTTCAGCAGGAAAGGTAACAGCACCCTGTGTGCTTCTGCATCTAGTCATGCCTACCACATGGCCATGGAAATGAGGCAGAGGGCGCTGGCTCTTTGGCTGTGAATGGAGATGAGCACTGAACCTTACAGTCAGATATGACTATTTTTTGAGTAAAAGTGACCTTTGCCTTCCCCTACATGGGGAGAGACAGGAAGGAAGGAGCGAATAGAAGGGGAAGGAAGGAAGGAAAGAAAGAATAGAAGGAAGGAAAATAGAAGAGAGGGACGGAAGGAAAGAGAATAGAAGGAAGGAAGGAAAGAAAATAGAAGGAAGGAAGGAAGGAAAGAATAGAAGGAAGGACAGAATAGAAGGAAGGAAGGAAGGAAGGAAAGAATAGAAGGAAGGACAGAGAATAGAAGGAAGGAAGGAAAGAAAATAGAAGGAAGGAAGAATAGAAGAGAGGGAACGAAGGAAGTAATGGAGAATGTAGGGAAGGAAGGAGAAAAAGGAGGGAGGGAGGGAGGGAAGGAAGAGCTTGCAGGGAACCACTTTCTACCTTCAACTCACAGCCGTCTTTCACAGCCGAGGAGCGTGGCTGGCGTGGCTGGCGGTGGCATTTCAGGCAGGGCTTTGTAGTGGTGAGAGGCGTGTGATTTTGATTTTCCTCCCTGCCTCTTTTGCCTGCCTGCCTACAACAATCGAGACACAGGACTATCAAAGGCCCAAGCCTTCCCCGCCTCCCCAAACCTGACCCCGGGTGCTTCTGGCACCGCGGCCTAATTGTTTCCGCCTCAGGCCAGCCCTGCGTGGGAGCCATTTGCTGGCGGAAGAGCCACTCCGAACTGTTGACTGCCGTGAACGGATTCCCCCCCTTTCTGCAGTGGCTTAAGTGGCTAAGACGCTGACTGGAAGGCAGGAGGTCAGCAGTTCGATATCTGAGTTCTGCAGGACGGAGTGAGCTCCCGTCTCTGCCCCAGCTCCTACCACCCTAGCACTTTGCCCTTTACCTAGGTAGCATCTATGTTATTTACCGGGACTCATCAGCTCAATGTGTGTTCCCCACACACCTGGAAATCTCACCTGGATTTTTAGGTAAAGGTCGCCCTTGCTCGAAAGCCAGCCGTATCCGATTCTAGGGTTCAGTGCTCATTTCTGTTTATAGCCAAAGAGCCAGCGCTGTCTGCGTCTGCAGAAGTTTCCATGGTCACGTGGCAGGCATACCAGAGTGCACAGAACACTATTTCCCTTCCCGCCGAAGTGGTCCCTAGTTATCTACTTGCAATGCCTTGCTTTCAAACGGCTAGGTTGGCAGGAGCTGGGACAGAGACAGGCACTCGCTCTGTCATGCGGTACCCGGGAGTCGAACTCTGACCTTCCAGTCGTCGAGTTAACTACTATCTTAACTACTGAGCCACCGATTATTAGGAACATCCTATCATTTGAAATAAGCCCCCCGATTTCTCCTAAATTTCCTGCCTGGCCCCCCTCCCCCCCGGGCATCCTAAGAGGTATCCAGAAATGTGCTCCAGAGCCGTGCCACGGCACCATCTTCCCTGATGCCATCTGCTCGCTCGGAGGAGAAGAGATACGGCGTTCCCTCCGTCTCAGTAGGAGGTTAAAATTCAATTTAAAGTAATTTTTGTGGCATGGCATGTTTTCTTTCCCCCTTTGGAAAAAAACAGAAGTTTTTGGGTTTTTTTTTTTTTTAAAATAACAATACAAGCCAGGGCGCATAGGAAGAGACTTCTGGAATCCGCTCCAACCCATTAGCTGTATTAAATAAAAAGGATTGGTACTTAGATTTAATTGTGCGTGATATCCGCCCCAGAAGGGAATGCCAGGGCGAGAAATACGGTGCTGTTTGGAAGAAGAGTCAATAAGATCCTCGCTCACTTTGGAAATAGTCGTAATTCTTGAAACCGCTGGCAAATGTGATGAGCCCTTATTGACGCGGGCCGGACGGTGTCAGCGAAAGCGGGCCAATTCCCAGTTTCAGGGCTGATCAAAGACATTGGAAAAAAACATGATGCAGAAATCATCATTTTCTGGTACACAAAACTGCCCGTCCGGAGCAGCGGCTCCCAAGCCTTGGTCCCCGTTGGACTACAGCCCCCAGAATCCTGGACCGGGATGGCTGTGGCTTCTGGGGGCTGGAGTCCTCCTGCCTCTTCCACCTTTGGTCATCATAACAACGTTCTTCTGTTGAGAGAAAGAAAAGCAAGTGTCCAAACCCACCGATGAAGAGTCCTGTGTAGGTCCCAAGATCGCCCTTGCTTGAAAGGCAGTTGCGTCTGACTCTAGGTTCAGTGCTCATCTCCATTTACAGCCAAAGAGCCAGCACCGTCCGAGTCTGCAGGCATTTCCATTGCAATGTAGCAGGCATGACTAGAAACTGTAGTGCACTGAATGCTGTAACCTTTCCAGCCAAAGCGGTGCCTATTTATCTCCTTGCAATTTTGAACTGCTAGGTTGGCATAGTTAGTAAAGGTAAAGGTCACCCATGGTCGAAAGTCAGTCGTATCCAACTCTAGGGTTCAGTGCTCATCTCTGTTTATAGCCAAAGAGCCAGTGCTGTCTGCATGGACACGTGGCAGGCATGTCTAGACACCGATGTGCATGGAACACTGTTTACCTTCCCACCGAAGTGGTCCCTATTTATTTACTTGCAGTTTCTTGCTTTTGAACTGCTAGGTTGGCAGGAGTTTGGACAGAGACGGGAGCTCACTCCATGACCCAGTACTCAGGTCTCGAACTGCTGGCCTTTTGCCTCCCACTCAGCACCTGAACCACTTGAGTGACTGCAGTTAAGCCTGGCTTGATCCCACCACGTCTCCCATCGTGGGGAGCTCTCCAGGGTGCTGAATGGGACCTGGTCTTTCCTCTTCCCAAACCCAACCCTCTTCTTCCCCAGGACCTTCGCCTCGATGAAGACAGTCTCTTTTCTCTGGATGCAAGAGGGACCCCACGGGCTCTGGGGCTTGAAAGCCACTGGATCCATCCCTCCACCTTCCTCCTCTCCCCCTTGAGCACAGGAAGGAGAGCAAATATATATATATATGGATTTTAATTTTCGCCTAGAGCAGCTGTATCACTTCAGCCGGGAGAGAGACGTCAGGTGTGCGCGTGTGCCTGTGTGCTCCTATGTGTGAAAGAGAGAGGAAGATCATTTCTCATTCCCCTGCCAGGTTCATCAAGTCATTGGAAGCTGAGGGAACGTAAAACCACCCGTCCCGGGGGTCTCATCCTTCGTCTGCGAACCTTCACGGCTGACAGGCTCAGGGGAGGCTGGCTTGTCTAAATTCTAAGACCCATCTTCCCCCTTCCTTGTTTCCCTTCCACCCAGGAAGGCAGGGGTGCCCAAACTACAGCCTGGGGGGCCAGATCCGGTCACCGAAGCCAATTCATCTGCCCCGCACTGTCCTCGTCACTCCCAGAAGCAAAACGCTCCTGTTTGAGCGCTTTTTTACTTCTGCTTCCGAGGGCGGCGTGGGCCGGATGAATTGGCTTCGGTGACCAGATCTAGCCCACAGGCAGTAGTTTGGGCACCCCTGGTTTACGCAGAGAAAATGGCAGCCTAAAAGTCTATCTCGTCCTGTTGCAGAACAGATTGCAAGGCGGGTTTTACTTCCGCTTCCGGTGAGCGGAACACCGTGACCGGCCCACTGGACCACGTGACCAGCCCGTGGCCCTGAAAAGTTTGGGTACCCCAGCGGTAAGGCCTCGAGGCTTTCCGAACACCCCTGGCTCTTTGATAGAATGAGAATGTAAGTTCTTTCTGCCTTCCTCCCTCCGGGGCTTTCCTTCTCCTTCCACGATTCCTCCTCCTCCTCACCCCGGTTCCCCTGCCAAGTGTGGGGTTTTCTTTCCCCTGCTGCTGAGGCAGCTGCCTCGTAGCCTTGGCATTTATTGAGCGCAAAGCAATAATTTATTGTCCTTTGTACGCTCAAAAAGCTGTCTTCATTATCCAGCGAATTTGAAATGCCGAGAGAGACGGGGAGTTGTTAGGTCAGCGCTTTCTTCCCCCCTTTCCGAGGGGGAGTAATGGGAGGTTGGCAGGCAGTGGTGGAACAGGTAAAGTGGAGGGAAGGCCGGATCCTTTATCCGACCTCTAAAAGGGCTTTCCATCCCAATTCAGTCCCAAAGGGACTGTGGTAGTTTAGCTCCCCTGCCAACCTAGCCGTTCAAAAGCTAGAATTTGCAAGTCGATAAATAGGTACCACTTTGGCAGGAAAGGTAACAACGTTCCAAGCAATGCTAGTTGCTTTCTGGGGGCCCTGTATAGCAGGGATTCTCAACCTGAGTCCTGTGGGCCGGATTCGGATTTCACATGCCCCTCCACTGCCTCCATCACACCAGGAAGTGCCATGTAGTGGAGGAAGGGCAAAATGACTGTCTGGCCCCTGAAGCTGTCTGAAGGTGCGTGACCCAACGGCCCCCAGCTTACAAAGGTCTTGAACTGCTCTAGTCAGGAATGCTGACTTGGGCTTCTGGGAATTGAAGTCCAAGCACACCTGGGGGACCAAAGTTTGCTGTCAATGGACTTAAAGGGGGAGGGGGTCTTCCTTCTTGAGAAGTAGTGATGCCGGTTGCCTTCTGGCATCCCTATAGTGAAGAGAAAGGAGAGGGTGAGGAAGGGGGGGGCGTTCCTTCGCTGCCTTACAACCCAGGCTCCGCCTCAGCCCCCCTCCCCAAAAGGGACCTTCCTCCGCTGCCCTGTGGGGAGGCTGGCATGGTCGGGCGGGGAGGGGTCTTGCCTGCCTGCCTGCTTCCCTCCCTCCAGGACCCGCCTCCTTTCCTCCCTTCCCCGGGATTGTGCCGTGCGCCTCTACTCGGAGCTTTACGGCGCCGCTGTCCTTTCAGCACCAGGCGAGAGGCGAGCGCGCTGTCCGCGGTGCTGAAGGCGGCGGAGGCGGGAGGCAGCGGACGGGCAAAGCGCTCCTCCGGGGGAATTGCAGCGGATCGGGGTCCGGATCGGGGCTGGGGGACACCGGCCTGAGATCCCCCTCCTCACCATCCTCCAGCCAGTCTTTTAAGCGGGGGGGGGGGGAAACCGGAGCCTTTTGGGTTTCCAGCCGAGGAAGAAGAAGGAAGACGAGGCTGCGATCCGGTGCTTCCGCTCCATCTCCTCGCGAGTAAAGCTTCAGCGATGAAAGGCTCCCCGGTGGCACTCGCTCTGTGCCTGGCGGCGATCCTGGCCAGGTTCCCGGCAGAAGGTAAGTCCCCAAAAACAGGGGATGTTAGTATCAGCTAAGCCGCCCCCACCCCTCTTTCTTCCTTGGGGGGGGGGGATTCATGGTGATCTGCAGCCTTGGAGACAGAGAGCCCCATTTCCCGGTGGTCCCCCCCAAGTTAAATCCAACATTTCAAAGTCATGGTTTCCGATGCCTAAATCGCCCTTCGGACACACCTTCACCCTCTTGGCTTAGACTTCCCTCGCTTCCCAAACCCCCTTCCCCCCTTTCTGCACAGCTTTGGGGAGGGGGTCCCCTTTACGCCCACCCCCGCCACAGCATGGCCACAATGTTATTTTGCTCCTAATTATTATTATTGTGGTTTTAAAGAAGCACATTTCATTTCTGTCACTTGCACGGGGGGGCGATGGGCAAGCAAAGCATGGATTCTGCTCTCTGTAGCTTTTTTTTTTTTTTTTGGGGGGGGGGGGATCCAAACCGAAAGAATACAAAATGTGCCCCTCCAGGGCTTTGGGGGAGAAAGGAAGGCATTCAGAACAGATGGAGTTTATGGCTTCCAACGTGGGCCTTGGGCATCACTCCCTAGAGACTCCTTCCCTCCTTCCCGGGGGTTTCTGGCACTTCCCTCCCCAAATCTGGACCCTTTTGTCAGTCCCCTGAGCGTTTTAAAATCCGGAGTCACTCCTCTTTGCAGGAAACTTCTCTTTCTCCTTAAGCCTCTTTGAGGGGGATCTGGTTTGGGGTCGAGCAGGAAGGAGACTCCGCTAAAATCCATCCTGGTCCATTTGGCCTTCTTTCGGGCCGGTTCCCCTGGCCCTCCATCCCTTTATCTTTCCAACTTTGAGATCTTGACCTTCTCTGGCCGGATTCTGAACTAGTTTAATCCCAGATTAGCTGATCCGCACAGACGCTGCCGATTCTCCTGGTCTAAGCTGTGGAGCGTGGGTGGGCAGGTTGGGGGCTCTGCCCCAAAGGGTTTTGGCACCGACAGGTGGGTGCATGGATTTTGAAATGCTAACTGATCATACCATGATATTCGCCGTCACATTTCAATGCATCGTCGTTATTGCTGTTATTATTATTGAATTAATCTTGCTTCTTGGCATTGCTAGTGTCCAGGCCAGCAATTATCTGTTGTTGTGATCAACTTCAGTTTTGCAATTGAGGAAAAACACGACGCTCTGTTGTGGTCGACAGCTTGCGTGTTTTAGGGTTCCCCAGGATTTATGCCAGGCGGTTTCTCTGTTTGTTTATTTAATCTCTCTTATTAAGTGGTCATCAAGCTGGTGTGCCGTCAATATGCTCACAATGATGTGTGTGTGTGTGTGCTTGTGTATGTATGTTTTGTGTGTGTCTCCATCTCAACAGCAAAACATGGATATTTCAAAACTTTAACAAACACAGCAGGCAGAATATCTTTCAAAAATGCACGTTTTGTTTCCTTCAGCTTGTGGGTGGATGGTTTTTGGGAAAGCAGGGAGAGGATACCGGCATCGAACCCACTTCCACGCTTCTTTTTCATGGGATCGTGTCCCAGTCTGCCTCCAGCCTGACCCCTTCCCCAAATACTTTGGGGTTAAAGCCCCACCATGCCTGAGCACAGGAGGGGTTGCTTTAGAGCAAGGGTGCCCAAGCTTTGTGGGCAGGCCATGTGATTCAAAGGGTGGTCATTATGTCCCAGGGGCCGGATCCAGCAACAAGGGCTTTGTGGGCCGGATGAATTGGTGTCAGGGGCTGGATCCGGCCCCCAGGCCGTAGTTTGGGCACCCCTGCTTTAGAGTAAAACAGGGCAGGGCAGGTTGAAGCAGGGGGGAAAATCTCCCTGTCCAGATCAAAATGTGTCTCTGTAAATAAATATGAAGATTCTTTCCCCCCCCCCTCAAGGATTTTTATTTTTGATCCCTATAGTAAGACTTCTCTCTTAGTCTCTTTCCCTGTTTCACGCTCCCCCCCCCTTACTCACCTTCTCTCAGCCACCCACCTCCTGTGTGTGACAATTAAAAATAAAGGCATACTACTTTCTATAGTGATCATTCCGACAGATCCCGGGTTTTTTGATTTAGCAGTTCTCGTATCCTAGGAAATGGCATTTTCACAAAGAGTCGGGGGTTGGGGTTGGGTTTGCACATTTTGTTGGGGGGGGGGCTTATGCCACATTCAAAGGCCTGTTGAATAATTACATTTTCTCAGAAGCAAGTTCTTTCCTTCCTTCCTTCCTTTCTTTTCTTTCTGTCTTCCTTTCTTTTTCTCTCTCTTCCTTCCTTCCTTCCTTTCTCTCATTCTCTTCCTTTTTCCTTCCTTCTTTCCTTCTTTTTCTTTCTCTCCCTTCATTCTTTCCTCCCCTCCCTCCTTCCTTCCTTTCTAACTTCCTTCCTCTCTTTCTTTTTCTCTTTCTCTATCCCTTCCTTCTTTCCTTCCTTCCTTCTTTTCCTTTTTCTCTCCCCCTTCCATCCTTCTTCCCTTCCTTCCTTTCCTTTTCGTCTTCCTTCCTTTCCTCCTTCTTTCTTCCTTCCTTCCTTTCCTTCCCTCCCTCCCTCCCCCCTCCTTCCTTTCATCCATCCACCCCTCCTTTCTTCCTTCCTCCCTCCCTCCCTTCCTTCCAGAACTAGCCATCACCAACAGCTCAATTCAATTTTCCGTAAGTGGCTTCCCTTCAGCCACTCAGTTCATGACGCGAATAATATGGGGAGCCAGGAAATTTATTTTGGCACTGGAAGCCTAAAAGCCTCCTTCTCTGTCTCTGGCAGGACAAAGGCCATTACTGGAATTAAATCTTTCGCAGGCGGTTGCCTGGGGCGGCCGGTCCACCCTGCCTTATGGCAGGGCCGGCTCTAGGAACCAGGGCCAGAGCGAGATAAAGACAAAGGAAGGCTTTCAGAGGGAGTCCTGCCTGGCCACCAGCCTCCTACGATGTATGTAGACACCGAATCTGACCTTCCCCAATTTTCCTAAATAGGAAACAACCAATTGTAGAATTTCTTAACAGGTTTTAAAGCTGTGATTTCTTCTTCTTCTCAAAACAGAAATAATGAAATTTGAGCAAATACTTACACGTCTAAAGACATAGTTATTATCATATTCTATAAAATCATGGTATGATATACGCCTTCTCCTAGATTAAGCTAGATAGACTGAATTTGAAACTTTTATAAACCCTACGGCACTATTTGCATACATTGATTAGCTGCTAATTACAATGACAGGCTGTCACCCTCTTAGATGGAGGTTTAGGCCTTATGTTTTATGTAAAGACACGGACGCATATCTAACTTACACTGTACTGGTCTAGGACTGTAATAAAGGTTTGGATTGAAATTTGAGGCTTTTATTTCTTGCTTTGGGCACCTACGCAGCTCCTTAAAAACCCACCTGCCTTGCTCCCTAGTATTAGTTGCTCTGGGAAATAATCTGAGTTTTCTACCTGGTGGTCAGAAAAACTGATTAAAATCCCTCCCGCCCCTTTCCAATCAGCCTGTCCTTGAGGCACCTCAATGTGAGATGATGCACGATCAACGGAGAGCTTTTCTTCCATGAGCATCTGATGTCTGAGAAAGGAGACCCGGTCTAGAGTCATTGCTCACGGCCGTCTCTTCTTTCTCAGATCTGAAGTCGATTCCGTAGTTTAATTATCCGGACTGCTGTTTTGTACGCTTGGCAAATGTTTGTTTCTATGAGGAGGCGTCTGGGGCCGGCCCAGCTATAAGGCAGAGGTGGAAAAAAGAGAGAGAGACCGCAGGACAATTTCCCTCCTACTGCGATTGAGATAACTCAACTGTCTCTCCTCTCCCTCCCAAGATATGCTTTGCCTCAGGCAGCAGAACAACTGGGGTCAGCGTGGATCTCTTTAGCAGAGAGAGAAATCCAAACGCCTTATGTGGAGTATGTTTAATGACCGAAAATCTAGTCCTAGATCCATCATGGCGAACCTTTACACTCCAGGTGTTCTTGGACTTCAATTCCCGGAAGCCCAAGTCTCTGTGAATCCACGCGGATGGGTTTACTGCATGGACGTGTGGAATCCCATTCGTGTGGATTCACAGAGACTTGGGCTTCTGGGAACTGAAGTCCAAAAACACCTGTCCTAGAAGAAGAGGTGGACATCACACATTTGGATAATGTCTTTCTCAATGTTAAAACTGCTTCCAGCAAAGCAGTCACACATCCCTGCCGGTGAATTCTCCAAAGATGGATCACCCCAAGGCGATACACGCTGCCTCTCTCGAACCGGTGGGAGGTTTTCTCTCTGGCTTGGATCCCCAAGGCTCCATGCGGCTTCCTCTCTGTTGCGGTGTGTGCCCGTCCCATCCCGGTCAGCCAGAGGTCTTCCAAGGCACCCTCTCCCACCTCCGGAGAAAAAGACAGCCTCCTCCGAGCTTCAGACTTGCATCAAATTTGGAAATCTTCCTGGATTAACTGGCTTTCTTGTCTTCATGGCGGCTTTGCTTAGGCAATGATCCCTTTCTTGGCCATTAATTGAGGCCGGCTGGATGGGCAGGGCCGAAGCGGCAGAGGAATCGGACTTTTAGATTTGTTACAAATCCGTCACTTGATCCCATGAATCACTCGGATATTAAGCTGCCTTGCCGGGGACAGTCACACCAGATGCCTGATTGACTCGGGAGACGTGGAGAGTTAATCATGTTTGGAGAGAGACAAGGGGACCGCGGAGAAGGCATTAATTCTTCTTGGAGAGGCTGCTTTACATCGGACGCATCTTTCCTTTTCTCTTTCGACATCGTTCAGGAATAAGAAACGAGTTCCCTTTGGTTATAAATGGGAGGAGGCAAGCCCAGGGCATCAAGGATTCACCGTTCGCTCAGAAGGACAAAAATATCTCATCTTTGCTGTAGCGCTAAAGCACTCGTCTTCAAGGTAGTGCTAAAGCATTCCTCTTTGACATAGCACTAAAGCACTCGTCTTCGCTGTAATGCTAAAGCACTCCTCTTCAATGTAGCGCTAATGCACTCCTCTTCGATATAGCGCTAAAGTACTCCTCTTCGCTGTAGCACTAAATCACTCCTCTTCGCCATAGCGCTAAAGCACTTCTCTTCGATATAGTGCTAAAGCACTTCTCTTCGCTGTAGCGCTAAATCAGTCCTCTTTGCTGTAGTACTACATCACTCCTCTTCGCCATAGCACTAAAACACTCCTCTTTGATATAGTGCTAAAGCACTTCTCTTCGATATAGTGCTAAAGCACTTCGCTGTAGCGCTAAATCAGTCCTCTTTGCTGTAGTACTACATCACTCCTCTTCGCCATAGCACTAAAACACTCCTCTTTGATATAGTGCTAAAGCACTCCTCTTCGTTGTAGCACTAAATCACTCCTCTTTGATATAGCGCGAAAGCACTCATCTTTGATATAGCACTAAAGCACTCCTCTTCACTTTAGCGCTAAAGCACTCCTCTTCGCTGTAGCACTAAAGCACTCCTCCTCACCATAGCGCTAAAGCACTCCTCTTCCCCATAGCACTAAAGCACTCCTCTACACCATAGCTTTAAAGTACTCGTCTTTGTCACAGCGCTAAAGCACTCATCTTCGAGGTAGGGCTAAAGCACTCATCTGAGAAGTAGCACCAAAGGCTTATAGAAATCTTCTCGCAATTTCCATGGGAGCAATGTGGGGAGTGAACATGTGCCTGAAAACAGCCACAAAATCCTGGGACCTTCTTTGCTGGATTTATCACCCTAACGGTTCTGAGAGCTATGCTCCTGAGGATAAGAACACCAGACAGGTTCCCAACCCGCGTAATCCCTCTGCAGAATTGCCCTTGGGGCTGGGTTGAAAAAAATATGGTTGGAATTGAGTTGCTGCTGCTGAGGATGGAGTCATCGCTCCTTAGAAACACTGAAACTTGGTCCGAGAGGGTTGAATGGCAAGAAACGGAGAGTTGAGTTATGTAAAATGGGTATCTCCTGCTCTTACAACCTTTTCCCTCCAGGCACGTCATTCCTTTAGATCTCCATGCCAAAGACATGGAAGCTTGCAAATGAAGCTGATGTTTCCAGGCACAAAATGAAAGTACTGTAGTCTGGTTTTCAAGCGTCTAGAGCTTAGGTTCACAACCCTTTCAAGCTGGGGGCCGGGTCACGCTCTCTCAATCAGCTTTGAGGGCCGGATGGCCATTTTGCCCTGACTGCATGATGGGGTAGCCATTTTGTCCGAATAGCTTCAAAGGGGTGGACATTTTTTCTCAAATGCCCTTGGAGGGGTGGGGAGCCACATGAAATGATGCCATGGGCCAGATCCGGCCCATGGGCCTTAGGTTGGGAACCTCTGATGTGGAGAATGAGGAGCTCAGAATAAGTGGCTTTTAGTTCTGGGTGTGGTGGTGGTGGTGGTGGTGGTGGTGGTGGTGGTGGTGGTGGTGATGATGCCTTTCTCTGGTGTGGTTGTTCAGATATTCCTGAACACTGAAGGCCTCGGTCAGGAGTTCTCAACCTTTTAAAGCCACATGGCACTTCCGGGTGTGGTGGAGGCGATGGGAGGGCCACATGAAATGGTGCCATGAGCCACATCCGGCTCACGGACCGCAGGTTGAGAATCCCTGGCCTCGGACACCTCGGTACCTTAAAGTCCAGGGAGGGGGGCGGGTGCTTGTAGGAATTCCCCTGGAGTGATAAGGACCACAATACAATTGTCGCATCACAACAATTAGCCTTGACTCTGTTGAAAATAACAAATGGATCTCGGGAGGCGGGAGTCCGGCTCCAACGTTGTCATGCTAAGGATTTAATTCCTGATTTTTCTGCAACCGAGAAACGGGTTGTGCTTGACATTTTGGAGTGTGCCTCAAAGCACGGCCTCGATCCCCGCAAGAGGCGTTGCGTCCCACGGGGTGTGAGTAACACAATCCGCCTGACTCGCTCCTTCCCCCACACTTGGCTTCCCTGCCAAGTGTCGTCTACCCTTCGGATGTTCTTTCCCCTCCTTGGGGCGGCTTGGCAGCCAGGCCTGATTCGCCCAGGGGTGGCCCATGGGGACGCGAGAGGCATCCGGCATCTCTTGGGGACGCGGGTCAGGAATGAACACGAGCACTTCGGTGTCACTCCCGGTGGCTTCCCCTCTCTTTCTTGGTGTTTAGGTGTTTATCCTCTAACTGGCGCATTGAAGCGTGCTTTGAGCTCCTGAATAAGACATGTTTTGAAATGACGATCCGTTCGTTTTAAAGAGCATCCGTCGGAGCCCTTCGGATCCAGCTTGGCTCATGGATTCTGGGCTGCGTTTTGAGGCGAGGTGTCTCCACCTGTACCCAAAAAACAGCCTCAGCATCCCTGGGCATCTCGGCTGGAGTTCAGAGTCGCTCAAAATCAGACCCACCAGGATCTGGACGGGGTTTCGTTCTTTCGTTTCTCAAGGCAAATAAGCCTTACCTGCTCTTATCCCCAAGTTTTCCCTCCAGGCACTCAAATCCTTCACCGTCTCCACGCTGGAGCTATCAGCCTTGCAAATGAAGCCTGATATTTTAACACAGGGGTTTCCAACCTAAGGCTTGCAGGGTTCGGGTCCCATTTCATGTGCCTCACCCCACTCCTCTAAGAGCATTTGAGAAACAAAATGGCTGCCCCCTTTGAAGCGGTTGGGACAAAATGGCCGCCCCCATTGTGCAGGCAGAGCAAAACGGTTGAAAAGGTTGGGAACCCCTGTTTTAACATCTTGGGGATCAATTGCAAAATATAAATGTGACTAATAGACAGACAGACAGACAGACAGACAGACAGATAGATAGATAGATAGATAGATAGATAGATAGATAGATAGATAGATAGAAATCATGCTAATTTGTAACATGGGGAATCAAGACAGTTTTTTGCTGGGATAGATAAATGTCTTATGTCCCCAAACTCCAGTTTTGATCCACTCCTCATCAGCAAACTGAGTCTAGTTGGCTTCATCTTCCCTTGGGGGCAGGTCTTTTATAGAGCTAATAGCTCTTCATGCTATGTTTCAAATCAAGCCTGTTTCCACTCAAGATTTCACTTTGTTACGGAGATCAATCATTGCCAGGAACATTATTCTAAACATTTTCCCAGACGACTGGGCAGGATGGGAAGGTTCCCTGGTGTTCCTTTAAGGAGCTCCGATGACACTATCACGCCCCAAGTGAACTGGTCAGCCAGTAGAAGGCATTACCTGAGCCACAAGCATTTCAGGCCTGGCTCTCGCGAACCCGAGAGCCAAATCCAGGTGCCGGTGGCGCCGGGGGAAACACACACGGCATCAGCTAAGTTTCTTTTTCTCCCTGAGTGCCTGAAAATTACAGCTTTCCAGAGATATCTGTATTTTTAGCTGGGGCTGTGTGCGTAAGTCGTAATTAAGCTTGCTCAGGGAATCGGGGAGGGCGCGTTTTGCTCTCTCCTTGAGTGCTTTAAAAGTGTTTTTCCACTTTTTTTTGCCAACTCTTTGTGGAGAGGGGGAGAGAGTGATGGGAAGGAAGAAAGGAAGATACAGTAGATAGATAGATAGATAGATAGATAGATAGATAGATAGATAGATAGATAGATAGATAGATATGGATCCCTGCTCCAGGCAATTTGACTCCGTCACAGATTTTGGGTGACTTTGGAAAACAGGAAATTGTTGCTTGCAGATGTTGTTCATGCTCCCCTTTTTCCTGCTGGAGATGTCTTTTTGGGGTTAAACCTCTCTGCCAAGTCCCTTGCGCTTGTGTGGCTCTTCTGGAGTGTGCTGGACACAAACCGTGCAAAGGGCGCCACTCCTTCTTGAGTCCAGGCACAGGGAACCGGTCCTGGGGCTCAAAACCCCTGAGATCCCGTGACTCGCATTCCAGTTCTAAAAAAAAATCTCTCTTTTTGTTGCAAAAGCGTCTTTGCACTCTGCGCTTCCCTAGTGGAAATGTATTAATGTGTCTTGACAGAGATGGGATTGTGCTTTGTAGCGATCAGATAATGGATGGTTAGAGGTGTGCAAATCTGTGCTTTTTGGGCGTCTTGCTGGAATTATTCCAGGGCAAAAGAAGATGAATAATGCAGATGTCGAAGAACTCACTTGAATTTATTCTTCCTTCTCTTCTAATCGAGGGAGAGTCCTGGCATTTGGAAGAGTTTCAGCACAAGGCCCATCTTAGATTATACAAGATTATACGTCCGCTGTTTGCTTTTTGTCCTCGGAGTGGGCCAGATGAATGGGTGTCAGGCGCCAGATCTGGCCACACAGGTCATAGTTTGGGCACCCCTAGTTTAAGCAGAGAAAATGGCAGCCTAAAATCTATCCCATCCTGTTACAAGACAGATTGCAAGGCACATTATTTACTTCCGCTTCTGGTGGGAGGAACCCTGTGGCCGGCCCGCTCAAACACGTGACCGGCCCGTGGCTCAGAATGTTTGGGCACCCCTGGCCTACAGCCAGCCTGACCTGGGAGGTCTTCCGACAGATGCCCACCCAGAGTTTGAAAAAGTTATTTGTTTTGGACTACAAGACCCAGAATCCCCAGAGTCCTGGAGTCCAGAGATTTCCCCTAGCTGGAATCACCTGCTGGAGAGACACTGATTTATCCAGACTTTCTCCATCTGATGAGGAGAGCGATCACTTCGAATGAACAGTGGGATGTTTGGCTGCTCTGAATGTCTCCCAGATGGCTGAAATCTGCTCAGAGTTGCCTGCGGAAATGCCGTCCCGGTTTACAAACTTTTAATGTCTTTTATTTTCCGGTTTACAACAATCAATTCAGGACCTTTTTTAAAATTATTTTTCAATGCATCCCAATGGATGTTTCGGTTTGCAATTTTTTCGGCTTGCAACGGAGGCTGTTGGAACGGACCTCCGTCGTAGCCTGGGGTTTTACTGTATAAGTAATAAACACCGACAGAGTCTGCTACCCAGCAGGGAAACAGCTCCAGGGGGTTAAAAATAACCCTTTTACTGCCGTGCCTTCCACCCATGGGTGCTCCCTTTCGGCCCCGGCGACACTTTGCTTCGAGCGGGGACTCCAACGAAGACTTTTCCGCCTGTGGTTCAGGTCTTTGTTCTTTCCTCCTCGGTGGCATCGGCGTAGTTTCTGGGGAGGGCAACGAAGGACACGCCGCCTCTTTCCTCCCCGGAGTGGCAGGAGATGAAGCAAAGCTGGTTGTGGTTAATAGAGGTCAGGCAACATGAAATCCTAGGCTTGGGCGGGGGGGGGGGGAGAGGCGGGCAGGCGGGTAAACAGCGCTCCGGATTCCTCCCAGTCCGTCCGTGAAGGTGCCTTGAGATTTCCTCCAGGAGCTTAAGAGGCAGCGTCTAGAGCTGTTTGGGATGTATTTTCATCCATCACACCCCCAGAAGGAAGGAAGGAAGGAAGGAAGGAACGAACGAACAAGTCCGTCTACATGGGTTATTTTTTTTGGGGGGAAGGGTCATAATTCTGCCCCGTTTGTTCTTCCTGTGCTGTGTGCCTGTCTATCCAGCCTCCCAAAGCTACTCCGTACTTAAAGGTCAATCGAATGATCCTCCCCCAAAAAGGTCCATTTGGCCTAATAGTTTTGGTCCTGGTTTTGGAAATGTTGGTTTCAAGTTCAGGTCTGGGCAGCGGAAGAGGGGCTCGAATCCGGGTTCGGTGGGGCAGTGAATCCAGTCCGGGTTGGACCTGGAGCCAAGCACTCGCTGCCCTCCACGGTGTAGACTTTCAGCACCTCAGACAGTTCCCTTAAAGTCTGGGCAACCGTTTGGCCGTTGGGGGCCACCGGTTTCTCTGCAGACCCGTCCCTTGCATTTGCACAAGTCCCTGCGTGTGCCACGGGTGTTTGTGCGTGCAAAAAGAAGCCGATAGCAGCGGTTTATTGAGATTTGGTGCAGTAAGTCTTTCTTTGTGAAATGGACTTTTCCTTTTGCTTGGATTCTCCGCGCCAATCCTCCCCTCCCAGCTGGTGGGACTGTGGTGCCTGGGGGTGATGGGCGCTGTTGTTGCTTGGCCGCATCTGGAGGGTGCAGAAGGGTCACTTTGCCACGAGCTTGCTCCAGAAGAGAGCCCCGCTGGAGGTTTGGAAGCAATGGCGCCGAGAGGCTGTTACATAAATCGCCATATGTTGTCGGCGGGGATAATCCGGGCATTGTAAGCGACTTGAAAGACATCAAGGCAGCCGGATTTTTTTGGGGGGGAAGGGGGTCTGGAAGGGGAACAGCACCTGTGCTAGTGTGTTTGTGTGAGTGTGTGTGTGAGAGAGAGAACGGTACAAGAACCAGGGAGACAGACGGAGTAAATCCAATTGAAAGAGGGAAACTTGAGCCCTGCGGGTGATTCCACATCAAGTAGACCCACCGAATACAGGAGACGCCGCTCAGTAGCTGCTTTAATGGGTCTACTCATGTTGGGAAGGAAACAAATTGGGTTTAGGCTTAAGAACCATCAGGAGCAGAGGCCCAGGGGCCTTGAAGTTGTAGAACAGGGGTTCCCAACCTAAGTCCTGTGGGCCAGATCCAACCCACTGTGTAATTTGCCCCCGCCCTTCTAAGGGCATTTGAGAAACAAAATGGCTGCCCCCTTTGAAGCTGTTGGGACAAAATGGCCACACCCATCATGCAAGCAGGAGAAAATAGCCATCTGGCCCTCGAAGCTGACAGAGGGAGTGTGACCCGGGCCCTGGATTGAAAAGATTGTGAACCCCAGTCCTGTATGGGCACGTTTTACTTCGGCGAGCGACGAGGGCAGCGTGGGCCCGATGAATGGGCACCAGGGGCCGGATCCAGCCCACAGGCCATAGTTTGGGCACCCCTGCTTTAAAGCCAAAACCAGACATTATAGATGACTCATCCTTCGCCAAGAGCAAGTCCTTAACTAATTAAAGCATCTAAGCTTCTTAACAAAACCTTATCCCACTTCCAAGAATGTGAAGGGAATATTTTTCATAAAAGTTTGCCTCAGCGTCCAATAATAAAGTCTATATAGAATCATGAAATAACTGAGTTGGGAGGGGGGGGTCTAGTCCCGCCCCCCTCCTCAAGGCAAGAATCCGAATTAAAGCATATCTGAGACTTTATTGCTTTCCAGTTCCCTCTTGAGTACCTCCAGCTCTCAGTTCCACTGCCGGACTGCTCTAACCATTTAGTGAGCCTACCTCACTACATTTTTCCCCCTCTGAAGACCCTGGGTTCGAATCCTAACTCGGTCACGAACCTCGGGCCAGGCTGTTTGAGTCACGTTGTGGGATCCGCGGGGAGCCCTTGGCCTTCCCCAGCTGCTTTAAAAATAATAATAATTTATAATTGGAGAGCGGCCGCAAGGGAAAGAGCCTTCGGCTTAAGCGCATTCCCTTTCCTGGGGGTGGCCAAGACCAGATAAGGCAGAACAACGCACACATGCCACATTAGCTTAATCTGGAGATTAATTTCGGGAACGGTGCAACTGGGAAGAGTCCGTTCCATTTCAATTTGAACCATGTCAGGCACAGCCGGCTGCGAACGACTCCGGCAGCTCCTCAGCCCAGGTTTTTGATCTCTCTGGTGATCTATGACAGGGGTTCGCAAACTAAGGCCTGTGGGCCGGATCCAGCTCATGGCATCATTTTGTGTGGGGCCCCCACCTCCCCAAGGGCATTTGAGAAACAAAATGGCCACCCCTTTGAAGCTGTTGGGACAGAATGGTTGTCCCCATTGTGCAGGCAGGGCAAAATGGCCATCTGGCCCTCGAAGCTGACTGAGAGAGTGTGACTCGGCACCTGGATTGCAAAGATCGGAACGCTGGCTCTAAGAGGCTCCCCCTCCCCAAATAACCCTCCGTCTAAGCCCCTTCTCCCCACCCAATACTTCCTTCTTTCCCCCCAACTTCCTTGATCTTCCTGGGGTTTAATTTGTGGTCTTTTCTAGCCTGTTCTCCCTGCCACTACCCCGCTCAGCTTCCTAGACCTGAGTGAGGTTTCCTCTTTCCACCGCCTCTCTTTCTGCAGTCTGCAATCCATCCTATCCCCTTTCCCATGGACGTTATAGAGAGCACGTCATTAGATTAGATAATTCCTTAAGCGTTGGCAGCATCTGATTCTCATAGGTCAAACTCTGCTTCCACCCCTTAGTTTGCCAGTGAGGTTTTTTGTCGTTTTCTGATCGGTCCTGGGAGGCAAACAGGGGCTTCATTTGCAAATCCAGTGGCTCAGACATGAAGGGCTGCTGGATTGACGTCTCTGAAACACCGGCAGAACTTCAGCCAGAACGGCGTCTACCGTGAGTTGTTCGGCCCCAGAGGCTGACAACGGATTAGCTGGCACGACTGCTGGTAACTAAGGGGGCGGGGAGGTCGCTTTGCACGTGCTCAGAGGCTACAACCTCAGCCCAGGCTTTTAAAAATACACAGCTGAGATCACAGTGGAGCCATGGAGCGGACTTATCCAAATAAAGAGCATTAGAGATCTCCTCGGCATTTGAACATGCAAATGTGCGCATGCAAATGCGGTCTATTTGCATAATTTATGCAGCTTGCGGAATCTGGGGTTTCTGGAGCGGAATTGCATGGAAGATTTCTTTCTTTCTCTTGACTCCTCTTTTGCGTTTCTTCAAAAGGGGGTGGATGGGAAGAATCACCTCCCCTCTCCCCAAAAAGGACACGAAATTGGCTCGCCGGTCTCTGGACAGCGGCCCGCTGTCTCTGTTCCAGATGTCCTGCCAGCCGTGACCGTTTGTTTCATTCCCTCTCCCTGCAGTCGAACGCCTCCTGCTCAACGCATCTCCCCCTCCCTCTGCCAATTGGGGGGGGATGGCCAGCCCCCCCTTTCCTGGCAACCCACTTTAGGTGAGGAAGAACCAGGCCTGGGGAGGGAAAGAGAGGAAGTTTGCATTAATTGGAAAAACAGCAGAGGTAGGCCCGTTTGATGCCTGCTGTGCCAGCTTAATGATTTTTAATGAGCAATTACCTTTAGTCGTTCCCTTAATTTCCGAATATCAATAAAGTTAATTAAACTCAGTGTGCGTCATTCCACAGGTCCAAGTGGTGGGTTAGGATGGGGAGGGGGAGGGGGAGACTCGATGTTGAGAGGTGCCAAGCGGGCACCCAGCGCTGGGGGGGGGGGGGCTTTCTAGAAAAGTCTTTGCTGCACCTCCGGGTGGGCCGGAAGAACTGGAGGGTCTCAACGCTTCCATCTAGGCTGGAGAGGAAGGAGGAAGGCTGCCCTCGTCTCTCCCGGACGTGGAAGTAAAACTCACCCGGGCACATTTTACTTCTGCTTCCGGGAGCGATGAGGGTGGCATGGGCCAGATAAATTAGCGTTGGGGGTCAGATCCAGCCCACGGGCCGTATTTGGAGCACCCTTGGTTTAAGCAGAGAAAATGGCAGCCTAAAATCCATCTCATCCTGTTACAAAACAGATTGCACAGCAGGTTTATACCTCTGGTTCTGGTGGGAGGAACCCCATGACCAGCCCACTGAACCATGTGACCGTCCCGTGGCCTGAAAAGTTTGGGCACCCCTGCCTTAGAGCCAGAATCCTTGGCCTACAGGCCCCAGAATCCCCCGTTTGCACGGTGAAGGATGATGGGAGTTCTCAGAGTGAGCTGGCCAAGCTTTTGAACCAGCGCCAAGTGGACATGGACAAGCCGGGAAGGCGACGCCAGCCGTCGGAAAGGGTTTGGATTCGGACTCCGGTCGCCCGGCCTAGACCCGGAGGGACCGTTGTTGTTTCTGACAGTGCAGGCATCACCAAACACGTCCAAATCCTTCCCTTTTTGTTCTTCTGGCAACCGTCAGCCAAGGACGAAACGCAGTTTTATTTTTAAAGAGCGGGTGTTAAGTGCATTTAATTTCCCCGAAATGAACCGCAGGGAGCGAGAGGGAGATGGAGAAAGAGAGGATGATAAACCCAAGAGGCCGATCTGCTCGTCGGCTGGCAGTAAATCTGTTGATAGACAATGGAGTCTGGAGATGCTTCTGCCGCCCCTTCTCCCACAGGCCTCTTTGTCCACTCTGGATACCTTTCTGCCCGCTTTAAAGCCCGGGTTATCGAGCGCCCAGCAGAAGGGAGAGCTTTACAAACCCAGATCCGTGCATAAAAGAGGGCAGAACAAATGCAACTCAGTGCCAAGGATTATAAACCAGGCCCAGACTGGAGAGAAGAAATATCATCTCAGCCAAGACAGCCGTTGGATAAGTTTCATATTTTTTGGACTACAGTTGGCCAGGATCACGGCTCGCGGCCCTGAGCGGAGAACGGAAATGGTCCAGACCAGGGGTGCCCAAACTTGTTGGGCCGTGGGCTGTCAAGGTGGTTCAGCGGGCTGGTCATGGGGTTCCTCCCACCAGAAGCGGAAGTAAAACGTGCCTTGCAATCTGTTTTGCAACAGGACTGTTAAGCTGCCATTTTCTCTGCCCAAACTATGGCCTGCGGGCTGGATCCAGCCCTTCACACCAATTCATCTGGCCCACGCTGGCCTCGTCACTCCTGGAAGCAGAACGCACCCATTACTTCCGCTTCCGGGAGCGACGAGACCGGCATGGGCCGGATGAATTGGTCTCAGGTGCTGGATCCAGCCCGCAGGCTGTACAGGTGTATTTTTCTTCTGCTTACAGCAGTGACAAGGGCGGTATGGGCTGGAGGAATTGGCGTCGGGGGCCGGATCCAGCCCACAGGCCATAGTTTGGGCACCCCTGGTTCAGACTCTGGGAAATAAACGCCGAAAATCCACGGTAAGCCGGAAGCCTCCAGCACCACGGAAAGCTCCCTGTGGCAGACGGTGCCAGACCAGTCCAGCTGGATGGATGCCAGAGAAGGCTAATGAGAAATCTGGTGTTCCAGCCACAGCCTGGAAGGGACCGGATCCTGCTCACACTGTGTGGCAGGTTTGATGGATGGATGGCAAAGCACCAATGCCTCTGGGGCCACCGGTTTCTGCAGGTAGCATGCTTGCAGCCATGGTGGCTTGGCACCGTTTTGCTGTCTGCGCAACATCTGGTTTTGCAAAGGCCTCCAGAGCTGGAGGGGAAAAGATCTCGCGAACCTTCGGAGGGAGAGAGGAAGGCAAATGGGTCTTGCTTTTCCGCACACCAAGGAGAAGATCTCCCTCCCCAGACCTGCCGGGCGAAAAGAAACATCTGCGTGGGAAGGAACACCAGAAGTCTTGGTCTAGCTCAGTCATGGCCAACCTTGGCACTCTAGCTGTTCTTGAGACTCCAATTCCCAGAAGCCCAAGTCTCTGTGAATCCACACCAATGGGTTGACTGCCCGTCGTGTGGATTCACAGAGACTTGGGCTTCTGGGAATTGGAGTCCCAAGAACAGTTGGAGTGCCAAGGTTGGCCATCAGGGTCTAGACGGTGCCATCTCTGTCAGATGGGCCGGGAGTCCCCCCAGCAGACGTCTAGCCAGCCTCCGGCAGCTGTGAAGGGCCTGTCGGTGCTGGAGGGAAACGTGCCGCTTCTCCCGGCTTAGAGAAAGGGTAATTTGGCTTCCAATCAATTCTTTAAACAGGCCCGATTGAAAGATCGCCGTTTGAAACGCTGCCCGTAAACAGTGCCGTAATGAGTTCAGCTCGGGAAATAAGCCGTCTGGAGGGGAAATCGTCCCCGACATAACAAGGCTCCCTCGCGGCTTCGGTTTGTGGAACAGCTGGAGAAGAAGGGGGTGCCTGGATGGGCTTTGTAGTCCAAGATCATCCGTTCACGGAGCCGAGTCTTTTCAGGGGCTTTATTGGCGTCTAAAGCGACCACTTCTCCTTACTGGTGTAAAAAGGAGGGAATGTTTTCAAAGTGGGGGTATATGGACTGCAGTGGCTTGGTGGTTAAGATGCTGAACTTAACGGCTGGAAGGTTGGCAGTTCAAGACCCGAGAGCGCTGCACGACGGAGTGAGTTCCCGTCTCTGTCCCAACTCCTGCCAACCTAGGAGTTCCAAAGCAAGAAATTGCAAGTAGATAAACAGGGACCACTTTGGTGGGAAGGCAAACAGCATCTCGTGCAGTCTGTTGTCTAGTCATGCCTGCCATATGACCATGGAAACATCAGCAGATGCAGACAGCGCTGGCTCTTTGGATGTAAACAGAGATGAGCACTGACTCCTAGAGTCAGATACAACTGGCTTTCGAGCAAGGGAGACCTTTACCTAAAGCTGTTACTTCTGGATACAGATATAAAAAAGCAGAGAACCTTTTTAAAGTGTACTATAAGTGGATTGAAGATGTTGGTTTATTTTATTTTATTATTTTGCAAACTGACATTTTCTGGCTGTTTTGGGATCTGAACTGAACCTCCAGATTCAGAGGCAGTCTATCCTCGAGCCTTGATTGCTGGGGTTTGAAAAACAGCACAACAGCGATGGGTGTCTTTGTTTGTATTTGACGGTGGGAAATTACATAAGCCTCCAGGATAAACTCTCTTTGAAGGATATTGGATATAAATAAACCGCGCTGCCAGGAACAGAGAGGCGAAACGGCGCAGACGGGCCTTTGATCTGAGCTGATGCGACTTAGATTTGATTTGCATCAGCAAAAAGGATGCTAAAAAATGTGTCTCTGCTGCGGTCACAGCCGCGAACGCCCGGCTGATGGGTGGAGAAAGCAAAAGGGCAGGTGGGTGGGTGGGCCAGAAAAAAATGTACAATGTCAATCATGTTCCACGGCATTGGTCGTTCCGGATTCAAGCTCTCTCCTCCGTACGGCAAAGCGATCCACATCCCGGGCCAAGGGCCTCCTCGTGGCACGCTCTGAATCCACTGCAGAGCCACAAACACAGCACTTTCTATGCTCCGGATCCCGCCGGGCGCCACGGCATGTATAATTCAAATCCGATAACCAGATGTGCCGAGGGGTTAAAATATTAATCAGCTCCGAGAACTTCCAACGTTGACCCAGGGAGATGTTTAATAGATAGAAGAAAGTACTTGAAAAATTCAAGATCGGAGCTCGCGGGGGCGGATGTTTGTGCAGCTGAGCACCTCTCCGCTCCTGGCTGCCTCCCACGTCGCGGCTTTTGATCCTGGCATTGTTGGGCGGGGTGACTTTGGCGCGTTTGGTTTGGCATGTTTGAAGAGATGTCAAGGCCAGTTACCAGTGCCGGAAATAGACAAGCACAACAAGACATAAGCCAAAGTTGGTTCACCAGTGGAAAAGAGATGTCTGAGAAAGGTGGCTGGAGTGACTAGAAGGGACGACATCAGGAATGAGATTAGAAGGGAAAGAATTGGAACGGAGCCCATCTTAAGCTGCATACAGAGGCAACCAATAAAGTGGTTTGCCCGTCTGGAGAGGATGTCTTGGAGGTCCACACCGTACAAGGCTTATGCGGAAAGAGGAGAAGGGCCAAAAACTACGAGGCCGATCCTGCAAAAGAAATATGTCATATGAACTTATGGGTTTTGGTTGGTTTCCTGTTGCTCCCCAACCCAATTCCCAGTTCTGGACTTAGAGCCTTACAAACCAGGAGTAAGCATTGTGGTTTTCGCTGGTGCTGATTCGGAGTAGAGACATTGTACGAGAATTATGTGGTTGGATGACAAAAGATTTCTGCTCTTCTAAGCCACCATTTCAGAAGAGAGAGAGCTGGGCAAAGAGACGGAAAGCAAAATATTGGGTGAGGGACTCAACCTTTACTTCAAAATACGTCGTGTTGTAATCAAGGCTGGGGCTCCAGGAGGGTAAGGAACGAGTTTCTCCAGGCCTTTGCAAAAGCCTTTTAAACTGCACAAGGTTTGCTCTCGGCCAACGTTGCCCGTTGTTCAATATCATTAATGCGCCGTGGGCTTTAGCTGATTAACGCGAGGCACTTTGGATGCAAACGGAATGAAGCAAACATTGATCTTTCGACCAGCGTGCCACGATGAAGTTGTAGCATTTGCGCGAGGCCGTCCGTCGCCGTGTACCGACAGCCAAAGCTAATCGCGGCGACAACACGGTTACAGAAACGGACCAGAACGTGACTTTGTAGGAATCGCTTTTCCCCCCCAGAGAAAAACCCTGGTTTGGGCGACGCAGGTTTCTGTGTAAATAAGCAAGTACTGTAAAGGTTTCCCTTGCTTAAAAGCCAGTCGTATCCGACTCTATGGTTCGGTGCTCATCTCTGTTTATAGCCAAAAGAGCCAGCACTGTCTGCATCTGCAGACATTTCCTGGTCACGTGGCAGGCACAACTAGACACCGGAATGCACTGAACAATATTACGTTTCCAACCAAAGCAGTGCCTATTTATCTACAGTCAAACCTCGAGAGAAAAACGGTTGAACTTAGGAAAAAGTCAAGAGGCATCCAGAAATCTCAGGGGGAAATCAGGTTTAAGATACACATTTTTAATAGGATTTTTTTAAGATACAAAATTCAATGCATTCCTATGGGAAATTGCATTCAATGCATTCCTATGGGAAATTCAAGATAAGAATTTTTCAAGATACAACCAACCTCAAGGAACGAATTAAATTTGTATGTAGAGGTTTGACTCTACTGTCTTGATTTCGAACTGCTAGGTTGGCAGGAGCAGGGACAGACGACGGGCGCTCACTCCGTCACGCAGCACTCGGGTCTCGAACCCCTGATAGATGTCGCTGATTTGTACCTAGTGCACTTTAATCTCGCCTTTTGGGTCAAAATAACGCACCGGACAGCTCTGAACATCAATAAAAACCGTTTGAAACACGTTTCAGATCGTTAAAGCCAATTGCATTTAGCGGGCACAGTTAAAAATCCCAGGTTTCCAGACGATGACAGATAGGAAATGCAAGATGTGAAGGGTCCCGGCAGGACCAGGGAAACCGCTGTGAGCTGGGCGGCCGAATCCTGAGTTCGGGTTGTGCCTTGGGACGCAGGGGATGCCATGAATCGCTTCCTCCTCCTCTACTTCCAATCTGTCACCCTGTGGGGTATGCTTTTATTTTAAAAACATTTTGAACAGTAACACGGATGGAGAGGACATGGCAGAGTTCTGGCAGCTGGCGATGGAGATTTTTTTCCCCCTTCTTGTTTTGCCCGTCTGTGCAACTGACAGACAGACCAGCTGCCGATATGGACGCCAGCCAAGCTGAAGCGCGATGGGAGAGGTGACCGGTTGGGGAAGACGTGACGGTGCCATTTCCATCGTCTTCCCATCCTACTGGGTGGCTGGCATCGGACCGGCTGGCCAGGGAATTGCGGCCCCTGAACGTACAACCGGGCTTGGATCTAGGTGGCAAAAGCAGCTTGCTTGGCAGGAAATACCCCTTTTTAATACCTTAGTGGGCTTTTTTTAATGGTTTGGCAAAGTCAAGCTTTAATGGTTTGGCAAAGTCATGCTTTAATGGTTTGGCAAAGTCATGCTTTATTGGTTTGGCAAAGTCATGTGTTAATGGTTTGGCAAAGTCATGCTTTATTGGTTTGGCAAAGTCATGCTTTAATGGTTTGGTCAAAGTCATGCTTTAATGGTTTGGCAAAGTCATGTGTTAATGGTTTGGCAAAGTCATGCTTTAATGGTTTGGCAAAGTCATGTGTTAATGGTTTGGCAAAGTCATGCTTTATTTGTTTGGCAAAGTCATGCTTTATTTGTTTGGCAAAGTCATGCTTTATTTGTTTGGCAAAGTCATGCTTTATTGGTTTGGTCAAAGTCATGCTTTATTGGTTTGGAAAAGTCATGCTTTAATGATTTGGTAAAGTCAAGCTTTAATGGTTTGGCAAAGTCATGCTTTAATGGTTTGGCAAAGTCATGCTTTATTGGTTTGGCAAAGTCAAACTTGAGCAGTGGCTCAAGTGGTTAAGACGCTGAACTCGCTGACTGGAAGGTTGGAGTTCGATTCCCGGGTACCACATGACAGAGTGAGCCCCCATCTCTGTCCCAGTTCCTGGCAACCTAGCCGTTCGAAAGCAAGACATTGCAAGTAGATAAATAGGAACCACTTTGGTGGGAAAGGTAAACAGAGTTCTGGGCACTTCGGTGTCTACGCATGCCTCCCACATTTCCACGGAACTGCCTGTAGACACAGACAGCGCTGGCTCTTAGGCTTTGAAACAGAGATGAGCACTGAACCCTAGAGTTGGATACAACTGGCTTTTGAGCAAGGGTGACCTTGACCTTTACTAACGGTGATATCATGGGAGGTCGGCTTCCACCTGTCCATCTCCATGTGGGTTACACCCTGAAGGGTTACCAGGGTGAACTGATAATACCACCGTCCTGTCAGTCGTGGGCCGTACATGAGCGCACGGAGAGTCGGGTGTGCAGAATCAGGGTGCAGAATTGGGCGTGCAGAATTTTGATTCCAGGATTCATTTCCCCACCCCCCAAATCTCCGGCATGGATTGTCATTCCGGGCATCTGAGCCCATTCCGTCTCCTTCACGCGTTCTTCCTGGCGTAGCTTACAAGGTCAACCAGCGTTGCTTTCCCATCTCTGAATAGGTCGCTTATCTCCAGCGCACACAAGCGCACAGAGAGCGGCTCTCAGAGGCTGTTGTAAAAGCTCTCTCTCTCTCTCTCTCTCTCTCTCTCACACACACACACACACACACACACACACACACACACACACACACACACACACACACACACACACAAAGTCCTTCGCAGGCGTCAGATCTTCTCACCCAACAGAGGGTAGGAAAGCATTGCTTTCTTGAACC
Source organism: Furcifer pardalis (assembly GCA_030440675.1). Classification (NCBI taxonomy): domain Eukaryota; kingdom Metazoa; phylum Chordata; class Lepidosauria; order Squamata; family Chamaeleonidae; genus Furcifer; species Furcifer pardalis. The sequence continues at coordinate 21,145,138 of CP126891.1, read as the reverse complement.
CCTGAACCCCGCCGTGGAAAGATCGCTCCTCTAAACAGCTCATAATAAGGGCAGGGAAGAAAACGAGGGACCGGAAGGCACCCCGTTTAATTATGGAAAAACGGGGCAATTTTGTTTCTTGTCATTTGAACCCAAGAGAGACTGCAGTGGCTTAGCAGTTGAGACATTGAACTTGATGACTGGAAGGCTCGCAGGTCAGGAGTTCGAGACCTGAGCATTTACACAACAGAGTGAGCTCCCGTCTCTGTCCCAGCCCCTGCCAACCTAGCAGTTTGAAAGCAAGAAATTGCCAGTAGATATATAGGGACCACTGGGGTGGGAAAGGTAACAGCGTTCCGTGTCTAGTCATACCTGCTGCATGACCATGAGAATGTCTGCAGACACAGACAGCACTGGCTCTTTGGCTATAAACAGAGATGAGCACTGAACCCTAGAGTCAGATACAACTGGCTTTTGAGCAAGGGCGACCTTGACCTTACCTTTAACTAATGAGCTCTAATTGCAAGAAAGGAGAAGGTGACTCAACCTCAGGTAGGACTTTTTTGGGTTAAAAGCTGCTCAATAGGGGGTGGCCATTTTGTCCCAACAGCTTCAAAGGGAGTGGCCATTTTGTTTCTTGAATGCCCTTGGAGGGCATTGAATTGCTCCGGGTAACCTAGTCACCTGCCAACCTAGCAGTTTGAAAGCAAGACATTGAAAGTAGATAACTAGGTACTGCTTTGGCGGAGAAGGTAACACCATTCCATGAGCTCCGGCATCTAGTCATGTCTGCCACATGATCATGGAAAGATCTGCAGAGGCACAAACCCATGTGTCAGTGTGACAGCACAAACTGCAGCAGTAATTTGCCACCAATTGACAAGTCACTGGCTCTTTGGCTGTAAACGGAGATGAGCACTGTATCCTAGAATCGGATACGACTGGCTTTCGAGCAAGGAAGTCCTTGACTTTGACCTAATCCGGAGCTGCCGATTATATGCTTCATGTGCGAAGAATTGCAAAGCTGGGCGGAACCTCAAAGGGTCATTTAGTGTGGCCGCAATTGGTGGGTGATGAAGGAATACAAGCAGCGACTTGTTAATTGGCGGCAATTTACTGCTGCAGTTTGTGTTTGTGCTGTCACACTGACACAACTAACCCATGGGTATTCTTCAATCTAATGCGCTTTGGCTCACTGTCTCTGACCACAAGCCAAGCTGCGTTGACTCAAAGGGGGGGGGGGAATTGTGTGTTTTTGAGGGCCCCTATTTGCCTTTTTATCCCTCTGATTGTCTGGCTGGCACGCCGGCTGTGTTTTTATCTCTCTCTCTTGGCTTTTCTTCTGCGGTTTGAAGGCAACCCTTTCAAGCGGGCCAGGCAGTTTAGCCTCCTGAATAATTTTGCTTCAAAAGGACCCCGTCGTCGTCTCAGGAGCAGGATTTAATTATTACTATTTTCTCTCTCTCTCTTTCTCTCTGTTTGCGCCTCCGATTCTTTCTTGCAGACCAAAGGGAGCTGAACAGAGGAAGCTTAATGTGGTTTTCACCTTGTTTGAGGACTGGGGTTGCTTTCAAGGTGGCTTCACCCCTCCAGAAAAGCCCTACGGAAGCGGAAACTGAGATTCAGAGAGAAGAATGGGGTATTGCATTCGATCGTATCGTTTTTCTTTCTCTTCCGTGCTGCCAAACTGATTCCGACTTTTGGCCGTCCGAAATGTTCGAGACCCCGCGAAGTTCCCGTCAATAGCAACCTGGCTCAGATCTTGGCGGCTCAGGGCCATGGCTTCCTTTGTGGAGTCAACCCATCTCACATTCTGTTTTCCTCTTTCCCTGCTGCCTTCGGCTTCTTCCAGACGTAGCATCGTTTTAAAAAGAGTCTTGCTTGTCTCCAAAGGTCTCAGATGAATCATTCGTGCTTCTAAGGGAGAGTTCAGGCTTCATTCGGTCTAGAACTCGTGTACACGGTATGGACAATTTTGGACATAAATCTCCTTTCTGCAAAACTTTCTCTCCACCCTGTTTAGGATCTGACTTGCTTTCTATCTCATTTCTGCTTTCAATGCCAGTATTTTGGCTTCACGTTTCCATTTTTAAATATTTGCATTCTTTATATTTGCAAACGGCTGTTCGTTTCTCCGACCACCTGGAGAAAGTCCTTTTTTTTTTTGCTGCGGCAAGCGGAAAGTTTAGATCTTTGGGAAGGATGAGCGATGGATATTGAGCAACAGAAGGGGGAGAATATTCTGAATATTCTGATTAATATGTGGGCCAGGTCTTGTGCGCCATCTGGGATCTGCTGCTGCTAATAAAGATTTCCATTCAAAGTTTAAAAGGAGTAGGAGACACCAAGGAAGGAATAATAAATAATAAAAAATAATAAAAAAATAACTCATTCTGAGAACAGGATCCATGAACCGGATCGGGCTCAGACTAGGGCGGTTGATGAGGGGGAAATCTGGAATCAACTACAGGAAAAATAGCCACAGCTGTGATCCGAGACTGAGGAAAGTTTCTGCAGCATTTGCGCATCTGGTTCCAACCCTTGTTTTGTGTCGGGTTGTGAGAATTTGGGGTCTGTGTTAAAATTCACACACACACCCCACATTTCCTCTAACAAGTTTCTTTGCTTACATTTTCTTCCCAAGTTACAACTTCGCCAATGTGTTTGAGCCAATCCTATTTGTCCTGCCTGCCATATGTCCACGGAAATGTCTGCAAACACAGAAAGCACTGGCTCTTCAACTATAGAGATGAGTACTGAACCCTAGAGTCAGATATGACTCGCTTTCAAGCAAGGGCGACCTTGGCCTTTATCTACCGTATATACTCGAGTATAAGTCTGGTTTTTTAGCCCCCAAAATGAGGTCCAAAAATGGGACTCGACTTATACTTGGGTCAATGTAAACACCCATAAACATACCCACACAAATTAGTTAGTTAGTTAGTTAGTTAGTTAGTTAGTTAGTTAGTTAGTTAGTTAGTTAGTTAGTTAGATTTATATGGCCGCATCTATTGCCGTAGCAACTCTGGGCGTCTCACAATTCACAACCCACAATCACAATTAAAATGTTTCACTATCGTTAAAAGACATTACACTCAAGAAATAAGGACCCAATTAGTTAGTTAATTAATTTTACCATATTTTCATGGATTTTAATTATTGAAAATCACTCGCAGCTGCTGCATTTCCCACCCACCCCCTGACTCATACCCAAGTCAATTAATCTATTTCCCAAGGTTTAGAGGTCCAAATTAGGCGCCTTGACTTATATTCGGGGTGGCTTATAGTCGAGTCTACACTGGTCGCTTTATATGCCTGCTTTGATTCGGCTTCTTCCGCCAAGACTTTCAAACCCACCAGAATTTCATTTCCACCCTTCATCTGAGATCCAAACGTTTCCTTCCTCCCTCCTCCTCCTCGTTTTCTCCCCTGCCTGCAAACCCCATTTTGTTGACTTGCAACGCGAGCCGGTTCCCTCGGGAGCTTTTAAAGCCCGATCTCTCAAATCCTGGGGAATCAGAAAGGATTGGAAAGCCGCCTTGGTCTTGGCAACGCAGGACAATTAAGGCGCCGTCTCCTCCCGGGGTTTATGGGGGGAATTGTGGAGTAGCTGGCTTTATCCAGACAGAAGATCTTGTTGATATGCTTGCCGTAGGAGAGGAAGATATTAGCTATTTCCCCGGGGGAAGGCAGGATAGGATTCACGACAGCGCCGGAAAGATCTGGAAAGTGCCTGGTTTTGGGCCTCATAAAGAGAGAAAGAGCGATCCATAGGGGCGACCCCATGGAGATTGGTTTGATACCATTTAAGACAGGGATTCTCAACCTTCGGCCTGTGGGCCAGATGCGTCCCCCGGCATAATTTCATGTGGCTCCAAACTGCCTCCACCACACCAGGAAGTGCCATGGGGCGGAGGAAGGGCAAAATGGCCATCTGGCCCCCGAAGCTGTCCAAGGGAGCGTGACCCAATGGCCCCCGGGTTAAAAAGGTTGAGAACTCCTGATTTAAGATTTCATATCTGTCTGATCCTTCGGTCATAGGGATTCCGGCCCGCTGGGACAAAAGGCCATCTTTCTTCCCCATAGCCCTTGAGTCAAGACAGACACCAAATTATGACTCTCTGGTTCTGCACATTGTTGGGGTCGACAGCCAGGGGATTTGGAGGGTCTATCCCGGCCCAAGAAGCCATGGAACCCCTTTGAGGTTGTGTAAGTTGGGTTGACTCTATGGGTCTACTCCCATTGGGAATAAGGTTTGGAATTTGCTCAGGATCCTCAGCTTTGCTTCTCAAGACTTCTGCTTGTGCCATCTCAGGTGTGCCTCAGGTGTTGACAGGTGAGATGAAAAGGTCAAGGTCGCCCTCCTTCGAAAGCCAGTCCGTATCTGACTCTAGGGTTTGGTGCTCATCTCTGTTTATTGCCAAAGAACCAGCGCAATCTGAGTTTGCAGATGTTTTCACAGTCGTGTAGCAGGCATGGCTAGACCCCCACAGCGGACGGGACGCTGTGACCTTTCCCGCCGAAGCGGTACCTATTTATCCACTTGCTTTTGAACTGCTAGGTGGGTGGGAGTTGGGGCAGAGATGACGGGAACACGCTCCAACCGGCCACCTTACCGCTATTTCCGGCAACAGAGCCTTATCTCCATCTTCGCTGCTGTTTAAAACAGAAATGGTGTTGTGTTTTTTAACGCACCGTCCGGCCCCTTCCGACATATGCCAAACATTACAAGCGAAGCGGCCTCCGAAACAGAGAAGGAAGCGCCGGCGGCCTGAGCCGGCACGCACCACATGAAATGGATACGAGCGGGAGGGGAAATCAGACAAGGTGCCACCAAATCGAAACCATCCGTGCCGGCAGGCCGTTTGTGGCCTGTCCCGGGAGGGGAGAGAGCGGAGAGGCTCCCCCAGGGATGGGATCCAGCTCCAATTTGTTGACGAGAGAGGAATCGGAAGCAGACTCAGACACCCGTTACCGCCACTGGCGCCGCTAGCCTGTCATTTCCACTGTTGGTGGAAATTGCTGTACAAATGCATTTGCTCCGTGCTGAATTGAAATGATGCGGGTGGCCGGGGAGTGTGTGTGTGTGTGTGTGTGTGTGGTGCGCGCGCGACGGAGAAGCTGAAACTGCAAATATCTCGGAGCTGTTAAAGCTCCGCTCCTGATGTGTGCTCAGTATCCATGGCGGGGGAGAGCAAGGAAGAGATGGAAGAGGGACCCCTCTTTCCCATAGACAACCATGCTCAACCCAGAGAAATTTGGGTCGCCGGTGGAAGGCCGGGGTGGAAGGTGTTCTTGCAAGCAGTCTTCTTGGGGGCCTTTTCTGGCCTCCCTCGTTAAGGGGAAGCAAGTCAATTAAAGCAAATATGACCCTCTCAATTTGCATGAAAGATGCCGCCCTGGAGACCTTTGCCTTGATTTTGCTTTATGTGCGATACCTGCTAATGATGGCCAAAGGCATCGCCATCAGTTCTGCTGACTGAGAAGCCTTCCTCACTATAAACCATGGATGCCCAAGCTATGGCCTGTGGGCCGGATCCACCCACCCACACCAATTCACCTGGCTCATGTCACCCTCATCGCTCCCGGAAGCGGAAGTAAAATGCGTATGGGCGCATTTTACTTCGGCTTCCTGGAGCAATGAAGGTGGCGTGGGTAAGATGAATTGGTGTTGGGGGTTGGATCCGGCCCACGGGCCATAGTTTGGGTACCCCTGGTTTAACCAGAGGAAGTGGCAGCCTAAAATTGATCGCAAGACGCATTTTACTTCCGCTTCCAGGGGGGAGGGATCATGTGACCAGCACGCTGAACCACGTGACCAGCCCACAGAACCACATGCCTGGCCCGCCGTCCGGAAAGTTTGGGCACCCCTGCTATAAACTGATGGAGTTGGTTGCTCTTGCCAACCTAGCAGTTCGAAAGCAAGACATTGCAAGGAGATAAACAGATACCGCTTTGGAAGGAAAGGCGACCATGTGCCGTGCGCTCCGGTGTCTAGTCCTGCCAGCCACATGGCCACAGAAACATCTGCAGACGCAGACAGCGCTTGCTCTTCGGCTATGAAACAGAGATGAGCACTGAATCCTAGAGTTGGATATGACTGGCTTTTGAGCAAGGGTGACTGTTACCTTTACCTGTTTAGGCCTGGGAAACGCCATCCAGGAAAGGCCAGCGCTCGACCTGTGGATGTTGGGCCAGCCGCATCGCTGCGTTTCAGATCCCCCCAAACGCCCATAAACAAGGTTCAATGGGTCGTAAAGAACAACAGCACCTAATTAATGAGAAAGCGTGGAGATGCCGTGGCCACCTGGCTAAAATTACGGACATCTGGCCGGTGCGAGGAAGTGTGCTGGTACCTTTACGGGAGGTGTGTGAGTGTTGGTGAGCAATGGCTCCCGTGCGTGTGTGTAAGGACCGACCAGACTCCGTCTTATGAGCGTTTGGGGTCCGGCAAAGGGGTACGGATGGAGGAACCCCCAGATTCGGTGCCATTGGGGGGGGACTTGGACTGCCAAGAGAAGCACAAGGACTACTTAGGCCAGGGATCCCCAACCTATGGCCCGTGGGCCAGATCTGGCCTGAAGCACCATTTCATGTGGTCCTCCCACCCTTCCAAGGACATTCTAGAAACAAAATGGCCATCCGTTTGAAGATGTTGGGACAAAATGGCCACCTCACCCCCATCATGGAGGCAGGGCAGGGAGCATGACCCCCCCCCCCCGGCTTGAAAGGTCGGGAACCCCTGGCTTAGACCCACACCAGGCAGGAAGCGGAGAAGGAAAATGGGGCAAGGGGGAGACACCTCTGTAAAGTTCGGAGCAAAAGCCAGAGCAGATAGACTCCTCACCCTGCAAGGTCAATAATAATAATAATAATAATAATAATAATAATAATAATAATAATTCCATTTAAACCCCACCCATCTAGGAGGTTTCCAGCCTTCGAAAGCCACTGGCAAGGGGGGCGGGGAACAGATTTCAACGCTCCCCATTGAACTTTTGCGGGTGGAATTTTCTTTTCCTGCTCAACGGGGAGCCTCAGAATCGGAGGTTGCCCAATTAAAAATGATTGACAGGCCGGCGGTCCTCAGGACAGATGGAAAAGGCCGCTTTTCCAGAAGGAAGAGAAGGAGAGGTTTCACCGGTCCATGAGGAAGAGAAGGTCTAGCAAAAGGAATCTGCCATGCCAGCTCAGGAGAACCTCCACACGCAAGGGGGAGTCTACCTGTAAATTAGAATTACCGTATATACTCGAGTATAAGCTGAATTTTTTAGCCACCAAAATGACCTGGCTTATACTCAAGATCAATGACCCCGAGGGTCCCAAGACTGCACTGGATTGAGACGTGCCAAGAATTTAATTCATTTTGCCATATTTTCATGTATTTTGATTATCAAACGAACTAGGACCCGCTGCATTTTCCCACCCTCGGCTTATACTCGGGTCAATCTATTTTCCTGGGTTTTCAGGTCAAAATTAGGCACCTCAGCTTATATTCGGGTTGGCTTATCCTCGAGTATATACGGTAGCTGGAAATGTGGACCGAATGAGGTATCTCACCTCCTTTCCTGGATTCTTTTTGGGCCACGAAAGGCTAGCCAAGAATCAAGGTCAAGGTCTCCCTGGCTCTAAAGTCAGCCGTATCCGACTCTAGGGTTCGGTGCTCATCTTTGTTTATAGCCAAAGAGAGCTGTCTGTGTCTGCAGACATTTCCTGGCCACGTGGCAGGCATGACTAGACACTAGAGCGCACAGAACTCTGTTACCTTTCCCACTGAAAGAGTAGCTATTCATTTACTTGCAATTTCTTGCCATTTTGGACAGCTAGGTCGGCAGGAGCTGGGAAACAGACGACGGGAGCTCACTCTGTCCCGCAGCACTCAGGTCTTGACCTGCCAACCTGCCGGCCTTCAAGTTCAGCGTCTTAACCACTTGAGCCACTGCAGTCTATCTCTTTAGCCCGGGTCATGCTCCCTTGAACAGCTTGGGGGGCCCCGGACGGCCATTTTGCCCTTCCTCCACCACATGGCACTTCCTGGTGTGGTGGAGACAGTGGCGGGGGGCACATGAAATGGTGCTGTGGGCCACATCTGGCCCACAAGCCACTGGTTGAGCATCCCTGCCCTATAGTATAGGATTGGAGGGGAGTGTCACAGCACTAGATAAATAAGTTTTAAAACGCAATGCATGCAAAATCCTCTTTAGTTTTGAACGTAAAATTAAAGCATTCAAAAGTGTAAATGAAGAACATTTTTATCTCCTTGCTTTGCCAACCTTGGCGCAGCCGGTGCCCCCCTCCCCGAGCCCCCTGCTTGCCAATTCTGGATCCCCCTGGGGGCTGCCCCCCATTACCTCCCTTTGCCTGCAATTTCAAAAACACCAGTGTTTGATCTGTTCCCCCCCTGCTTTCCTGTGTCGTTTCTGACCCCACACCTCATGTTCAATGTACCAGGGGTGTGTGGTGTGTCACCAAAACAATGTTTGACGCATGTCGGCTGGCGAGTGACAGCGCGATTCAAGGAGAAGCCGGGCGGCTGGCAAGGTCAAAACGCTTCCTGGAGCATCACGGCATGAATATTAATCCAGCCTGCATTTCGGGGCTTTTGTTTTGTGGTGGTGGATGTGGGGATTTGGGCGCGTGTGGCAGAGCTGGAAGGGCACGGAGCCTGGCGCCCATGCGCATCCTGCCAGGGCATCGCAGGACCGGCTGCCTTTCCAGCTGGGGTAGGGGCCGGTTTCCCTATATGAGGAGGGGTCCCTCCCCACCCCCATGCTGAGATTTTGCCCCTTTTTTGTGGTGGAGTAACCTGGTTTCTTCTTGTTCATAATAATAACCACACTGTCGGCCCCAGTTGTGGTTTAGGAGTGACGGGCATCTTGGAAACCTCGGAAAGCAGAGCGGCTGCCGGTCAGAGTTGGTTGATACAGGGATGGGTGAGCCCTGATTTCCTCAAATCCCAGCCGTATCCGACTCTTGACAGTCCCTAGCTGGTCTAAGGCAGGGGTAACCAAGCTTTGCAAGCCGGGGGAGCGGGGGCCATTGGGTCACACTCTCTCAGTCAGCTTTGGGGGCCGGACGGCCATTTTGACCTGCCTGCACGATGGGGGTGGCCATTTTGTCCCAACAGCTTCAAAGGGGGTGACCATTTTGTTTCTCAATTGCCCTTAGAGGAGGGGGCACAAAATGGTGCCAAGGGCTGGATCCGGCCCACAGGCCTTAGGTTGGGAAGCCCTTGCCTAAGGCCACTTCTTACATTCCTAATTAAACCAAGTCTTTCTTCGGACCCGTGCGGATGAGAGTCGGTAACAGTTCGGAAGCAGGAGTTCTGTCCTGGGCTCAAATCCCACCGGGTGGGAAGGTCCTTCTTTGCTTCCGACGACAGAGGCCTGATGAAGCCCCAAAGAAAACCGCTCGGTCGGTTCCTCTTAGACTGCCTTTTCCCACCTGCAGATTTAAACCTCCTCCGCCGCTTAGACTGTGCTGGATTCGAGGTAACGGTCCAGTGGCCGGGTTTCAATAGGTGTGCAGGCAGCCGAAACATCTGCTGCGGGTGTTTCTTTCCGAAACCGAGGCCCAGGTGTGGATTTTCTGTCAGGGAGAGGCAAGCCGGTGGCTCCTGAATGGAAAAGGGAGGCGAGGTTTTGAACCAGAACTTGTAGAAAAGGAGATTTCCCCAGCGGGCCGGGCCGGATGGACCCCAAAATGCACCTTCTAAAACAGGGGGTCCCAACCTTTTCAAGCCGGGGGGCGGGTGGCCATTTTGTCCCAACAGCTTCATGGGGGGCATTTTGTTTCTTAAATGCCCTGGGGGGTGGGGGCACATAAAATAGCATGGTGGGCCAGATATGGCCCATGGGCCTTAGGTTGGGAACCCCTGCTTTAGATATAGACTGCTCCTGCATAGGGAGGCTCCATTACAAGTAATCGTAGTCATAAGCGCTAGAGGGACCTTCACCTCCCTGGTATGGCCACGGACCAGTCAGGTGGTTCAGTGGGCCAGCCACATGGTTCAGCGGGCCGGTCATGTGGTTCCTCCCACCAGAAGCGGAAGTAAAATCCACCTTGCAATCTGTTTTGCAACAGGATGAGATAGATTTTAGGGTGCCATTTTCTCTGCTTAAACCAGGGTTGTCCAAACTACGGCCCAGATCTGGCCCCCAACACCAATTTGTCTGGCCCACACCACCCTCGTCGCTCCCAGAAGCAGAAGTAAAACGTGCCTGGATGAATTGGCATTGGGGGGGCTGGATCCGGCCCACGGGCCGCAGTTTGGACACCCCATCCTAAGAAGACAGGGCTCTTTTCGGAAATTCTGGCCAACGCCTCTGCTAACAAGCCAGCTTGTTTAAATTCATGGTCGAAAACCCCCATTTGATTGAGAGAATGGGAACAGGCCAGTGTCTCGGAATCACAGGCTTAACTCGTAAACCCGGCGTGTGACAAGAATGACAATGGGCCGCCGGTTCTGTTCCCCGCATTTTCACAAGCAGGAGCGCCCGAAATTCACTGCTGGAACTCCCCCTTGGACTTGGATTTCCCCAGAGGAAAGATCCCAAAGTGGTCAGTTCCCTGAGAGGCCAGAAATGTCCGCCAAGGAGGACTTCAGTTTGGCCCACGAGAAAGCCAAGAAAGTGGCTGCGTTTTGGACAGTCTGGGGTTGGATCAGGACATGAAAGGAAGGAAGGAAGGGAGGGAGGAAAGGAAGGAAGGAAGAGAGAAAGGAAGGAAAGGAAGGAAGAAGGCAGGAAAGAAGATAAAGGAAGGAAGGTAGATAGGAAGGAAGGAAGGAAGAAATAGAAGACGAGGTGGAATGAAAGACAAGAAGGAAGGAAGAGAGAAAGGAATGAAGAAGGAAGAGAGAAAGGAAAGGAAGGAAGAGAGAAAGGAAGGAAGGAAGGGAAACATCCTTGAGACTGATAAAACAGGACTCTACCAGTTGGGGCCAGAACTGTATAAAGGGGACAGTAAAATTAGCAAATTATATATTTTGCCCTCCAAGAGGGTAAAATGTTACATGGTGCTATCAAGAAGTGAAATCAACGCATGGGAGTGATTCATGTGTGCATCCATGCACACGCATGCATTGTGCAAAACTTCATGTGGTTCCTGCAAAACGGAGACACTGGCGGCTTCGTCGCACGCTCTTCTGCAGTTGAAAAGCACTGGATGGAGTGCTTGTGTCCTTTTAAACAATCTATCTGTGTTTTCTGTCTGTCAGCGACCGGCTTCTTTGGAAGGAACTCTCGCTTTGCAGAGAGATAAATGTGTGCAAATTCCAGAGACCCAGGATATATATATTTTTTTTTTGGGGGGGGGAGAGAAAATAAACGGCGCGTCTTGACTCATTCTTGACAGAAATCAGAAAATTCCTTGGTGAGACATTTCATTAAGTCAGAACATCCTTAATTGCCTGAATCATGAGCAAATATCTTTCACGTTTCCATTTCAGGCAGAGGATTTTTTCCCATTTGAAAAGGGAGCTTATCCATTCTCCCAAGTGCCACCAGCTCCGTCCCCACCCCCCACCCCAAACGCAGCCACTACAAAGCTCATGTGCCTGGGCTTCCATCCCTGCATCTATGCCAGGGAGTAAGGCTTCTGGAAAGGTTACGCAATGATTTTTTAGCTCCTGCCAGCTCTTCCCATCTGCAGCCCGGGTCCCTCTCTCCGGCCCACTGGGCACAGTCACAAAGGGATCATCTGCATAAACGTTAATTAGAGATTAACTGGGGGCCTGTGGGTGGAGGTTTATGCTCTTTTGACGTGTTCGAGGGCGGTAAGCCTGCAGAGAGAAAATGGTGTCTCTGGGTTTTTATTTGGGCCAGGGAAGGGCGAAAGACGGCGTGCTGGGTTTCTGTCCGACCTTTGCCAGGGCTGAGATTCAAGGGAGAGGGGTTCAAAAGTCCTGCAAAGTTTGGACCAAAACCTGGAGCGGATAGGATCGCTGTCCTGTGCTCCGTTTTCACGGAATGGATTAGGTCTCTCAGCTCCAGGTAACCTTTGAGGTGAACCTTTTCAAGGCTGGGTGCCCAAACTGCAACCCCAAACCCAATTATTTATCACAAAGTGCCAACACAGCAACAGGGGAGGAAGGAAACGCTCCCATTGGGCTGCTGGGCAGAGGGGCAGGGTGACTTCTGTGCTGGGGGATGGAGGAAGCACTCCCATTGGATTACTGGGCAGAGGGCCGGGGCGAACTCTGTGCTGGGGGATGGAGGAAGTGCTCCCATTGGGCTGCTGGGCAAAGGGGCGGGTTTAACTCTGTGCTGGGGGAAGGGAAGAAGCGTTCCCATTGGGCTGCTGGGCAATGAGGCGTGTTGAACTCTGCATGGGTGCTCACAGAGAATGTTCCGAGTGCCCCTTCTGGCAGGCGTGCCATAGGTCCACCTTCCTTTCCTTTCTCTCTTCCTTCTTCTTTCCTTTCTCTCTTCCTTCCTTCTTGTCTTTCATTCCTCCTCGTCTTCTTTATACCATCCTCACCTAAACACTGATGGGTAAAAAGACATCGTTTAATCTACACTGAACCCACATCAGCCTCAAAGTTAACCCCCAACCCAAGAGTTGGCATCTAATGAGATGCTACCTATGCCTGCCGGTTCCTCTGTTGTGTTTTTTTCGGTGCGCATCGCGCTATTGATTTTTCTTCTGCATATTTCTTTAATCCGTTCCTTTCTCATCCCTCTGGCCAGGATCGATTTTTGGAGGGGTGATGCCTCCACCCCTTTTACATGCGCGCGCACGCATGCTCCCAGTTCCCCAAGATGTCCCTTTCATCTCACCACCCACAAACAGAGCCCGAAAGTTAGGGCCTGCCAGCCAGAAAACCACATTGGTTTTTCTAATAGGATGTGACCTTTATTCGGGATTTCTTTCTTCCCCGTTAACTGCCCGCGATTTGTTATCCAGCCGCCATTAGCCGCCCACTCGCCTCCCTTGGGGTGTTATGCGGAAACATTTTTTTAAAAAAAGAATATAACAGTCATCATGGACTGTCAAAATCGCCCCCCAGAAGTCTGGATCTTCTTTGAAAACTTTTTTTGGAGTTTGTCTCTGCCGTTGGCGGAGGGATGTTGAATAATTCCTGGATTTTGAGTAACCCACGTTGATGTTTTTTCGCATCCTCCAGACCTTGAATGTCATGAATCTCCAATTCTTTTGCTCAAATGTACAGTTTCAAAAGCTTGTTGTTGAAACGGAGCGCTTGAAACCTTCCGGCCGGCTGGTTTTTTTTTTTTTTTTAAGATTTGTGGTTCAGAAATATATCTATCTATACAATCTCTGGTGCTTTCTGCTTTTTATCACCTTTAAATTTTGCAGCTCTGGAGTTTCTGTCTATTAAGGATACACACGGAGGGGGAAATTCTCAGCTCCGCTGCGGATAAATTCAATATTCTCACCTGGGGAAAGCCAGGCTGTATCTTTCGACCCGTGGATGTCAGAAGAAAAAGGATCCACATGATTTTAGCGTTGGAAGGGATCTCAAAGATCACTAGTGCAGCCTGCTATCGAGGCAGGCTATAGAATCACCCTTGCTAGAAAGCCGGTCGTATCCGACTCTAGGCTTCAGTGCTCATCTCTGTTTATAGCCAAAGAGCCAGCGCTGTCTGGGTCTGCAAACTTTTCCATGGACTTGATACCAGAGTGCACGGAACGTTCTTACCTTCCCCACCGAAGTGGTACCTGTTTATCGGCTTGCAATCTCTTGTTTTCAAACTGCTATCGACTTCTTTGCTTTCAAACATGTGGCAGGCATAGAGACAGAATGGTGTTTGCCTCCCTTCCCCACCCCCAACCAGTACCTGTTTATCTACTTGCAATGTCTTGCTTTCGAGCTGCTAGGCCCCACATCCGGGTTTTTGTCCGATCCACGCGGGCCCATCTTTCCCATCCGCCCAGTTGCAAATCTGGCGTGGCTCATTCCCACTGCGGCCCTCCAAGTTGCCGCACCGGCGGCTGCTTGTTCCACTCTTCCGGGGTCACGGCGCCGCGTCCTCTTGATGGGGTGGTTATTAGTATTTCAATCTATTTACTCGTTTTGCCGGGAGATAAGTGCCCATTCCGCTGCGCCATCTCATTATCGGCATAATCGAGAGAACAGCATGGAAAGAGTTATAGCGGCCGGATACGGCCGGGGAAGAGATGGACCGGAAAAAGGAGGGTTTTTTTGTGGGCTGTGGAAGTGAAACATCAAAGGCTAGACTAATGGAAGCTGGAAAAGTTACTTTTTTGAACTACAAGGGCCAGAATATTTACCCATCAAGGTCTCCGTGACTTAAAGACAACACAAATTTGCTCAAAACTGGCGCCTTTATAAAGCAAAGAGTGTTTGTGCACCTGGAGCATGAACGGAAAGGCCAGGGGCCTGTGGGCCAAATCCAGCCCATGGCACCATTTCATCTGGCTTTTGAACAGCAACCCCTTTGAAGCTGTTGGGACAAAATGGCCACCCCCATCGTTCAGGCAGGGCAAAATGGCCGTCTGGCCCTTGAAGTGGACTGAGAGAGCGTGACCCGGCCCCCTGACTTGAAAAGGGTAGGAACGCCTGATCTAGAAAGATGCAAAGAATTCATTGAGTTGAGATTATTATTTAATATATTTTTTTATTAATTTCCAAAGTAAAATACAAAATAAAATACAAACAAGACATAACAAAAATTTACAAGAAATACATTCAATACAAAACATAATTACACTGCAACACAATAAAAACATTTGATCCTTAATAATCAATACAATAAGTAGTTCTAATTCTATGAATTTGTTATCATTATCTAAATGTTTATCTAAGTCTAAACTCATAACTGATAACTTTTTTAAATGTGTACATATTTTCATTGTTCACTTATTTTTCTATCACAATGCTATAGAACAAAAGAAGAAAGAACAAAATCACAATACACAACCCTGTGATTATAATTTTTTGACAACCCCCCACCACCCAATAGCAGCTGACACAGTTGTGCATGGTTGTGTTAGAGTTTGTGTCAGCGTTGTGCCCTGTTTGTGTTAGAAGTTTGTGTGTCATTTTGGGTATTCTAGGGTGGTTTTTTGGACAAATGCACCACAAATAAACAAAAGTGGGCCACCACGGAAAGGAGACGTCCGAGGAAGGCTGCCGGGGTGACTAGAAGGGATGAAACCAGGAATGAAATTGCTAGGAAAGGATTGGAATAGAAGCGACCTTAAACTACACCGGGAGAGAACAACATCAAGTGGTTTTGCCCATTTGGAGAGAATGTTTATTCCTGGGTAAAGGACGATGGGACTTGTAGCCTTAAACATCTGGAACGCGGAAGGGTTTTCCACTTCGCTGGGGGAAAATTCTTGGAAATAAACGAAGCAAACACACAAAAAGACACACACACACACACACACACACAGAGGCACCATTGAATTGGCACCATTGTCTGGGATGCCGCGCTAATCCCCTATTAAAACCTTAAAAGGAACCCTGGCGCCTTTCCGTATAAACTCATTAACTTTTATGGCGTAATAAATGGATTCTATTAAAACATAATTCCCTCCATGCTGGGGGCAAGTTAACCTCTTTAAGCAGCGGCGGATTCGCTCCTGCCACGCTCCACGTCAACGGAAGGGCAGGCCGAGGAAGACCGGCACACCGCCGGCGTTGGCACCTTCCCCGCCGTGCCAGAAAACCCTCGCGCAGCCTGGCACCCATAATAAGAACCGAGAGCTCCCTTAATTCCCCTTTTCTTTCGCCCTTTCCTCCTTTTCTTGAGCAATTGGGCGCCCTGGAATTTGCGCCCAGGGGGTTGTTCTGGTCTGAGACGTGGAGCCGTCCCAGCATTTTCGGCTGCCTGAGGCCTCGAAAATATGACCATTCTGGGTGCTAAAGTGGGCCAGATCTGGTTTGCGGCACCAATTTCATGTGGCCCCACCCCTCCAAGGGGATCTGAGAAACAAATTGGCCAACCCTTTGAAGATGTCGGGGCAAAATGGCCCGCTGATCCATAACTCTTCCCTCCGTTGGCCAGAATTTCTTCCCCGATTCTGTCTCTTTTTAGAGGCAGACGAATACACACACCTAATACAAGCTCTTCTCTCCTCTCGACAGAACGTGGCCCGCCCTGCAGGGTTGTTGTTTTGTCGTTGATTTTGTGGGCTTCTTTGTTCCCTCCCTTCAATTCCTCCTGTAATCCGACAAGACGCTCGAGGCTGCCGACATGATTCTCCTCCCTGCTTCCTGCCTTATCCCTACAACGGCGCTGCGATAATATCAGTAATTATTTTTCTGGCAATGTTTTGATTTTCCCCGCGTCCTGCCTTAAAACAAAAACAAGGTTTTCCTCTCGGCGACGGTGGTGGCTTCGCTTCCCCCTCCTCAGCTTGGCTTGTTAATTTGGTTTTTACATGGCCACGTTGATTTCTAGGTGTGGTGCGGAATGATGCGCAGATGAGGCATGGCTCCGGGTTTTAGTCCAACCGTCTAGGGCAGGGGTGCCCAAACTGCAGCCCGTGGGCCAGATCTGGGCCCCAACACCAATTCATCGCCACGAGGGCTGCATGGGCCTGATGAATTGGTGTCAGGGCCCAGATCTGGCCCACAGGGTGTTGTTTGGGCACCCCTGGTTGAAGCAGAGAAAATGGCAGCTTAAAATCTATCTCATCCTGTTGCAAAACAGATGGCAAGGTGTGTTTTACTTCTGCTTCCAGTGGGAGGAACCATGCGACCGGCCCGCTGAATCATGTGACCGGCCCGTGGCACAAAAAGTTTGGGCTCCTTGGTCTAGGGCACCTTTGAAGGGGCTGGGCTTGGATTTCAGTACCTTGGAGAGCGCATGCTCGTCTATGTTTACTGTAGGCCATTTCGTGTGGATTCACAGAGACTCGGGCTTCTGGAAGTTGAAGCTCAAGACCCGCTGGAGTGCCGAGGTTTGCCATCACTGCCCTAAAACATCTTAAAATGTGGCCCTTTCCCCCAAATCCCCATCTTGGGCGTCCCAGAGGAGTCTTAGCTGTTCTACCTGATTGTCATTATTGATCAGTGCAAAACAAATCAATCAATCACAGCCTAATTGTTTTACTGACTCTCTGCGCCAGCCGACCCTCTCTTGTGCAAGACCTGGCCTCCTGATATATGCCGTATATACTTGAGTATAAGTCGAGTTTTTTATCCCCAAAAATGAGCCCCCAAAAGGGGAATCGGCTTATACTCAGGTCGATGACCACGAGGATCCCAGAACTGTGCCGGATTGAGACGCGTCAACAATTTTAATTAATTTTACCATATTTTCCTGTATTTTGATTATTGAAACTCACTAGCAGCGGCTTCATTTCCCACCCTTGGCTTATACTCGGGTCAATCTATTTTCCTGGGTTTTCAGGTCAAAATTAGGTACCTCGGCTTATATTCGGGTCAACTTATACTTGAGTATATATGGTATCTCCCCCCCCCCCAGGTCTTTTAAACTGGTTTCCCCACCCTGGGCTGTTTCTTGATTCCTTCTAAGTGGAATAAATAAATACATAAAATAAATTCTTTTTCTTTTCTTCAGCCGTTTCAAGCTTTGGGGGTCGGATGGCCATTTAGCACTTCCGGGTGTGGTGAAGGGCAGTGGGGAGCACATGAAATGGTGTCATGGGCCGCATGTGGCCTCCAGGCCGTAGGTTGAGGACCCCTGTTCTCTACTAACTATTTTCTGTTATTGTCTAAAACCACATGGGATTCCGGGACGTTTTCTCCACCAAAAGGGAATTTTTCCCGTAAATTGTGCTGTAGCGCTAAATTGTTGTGAAACGTTTTTGCTTGCCATACCAACCCTGTTTTCTTTCTCTTTCCTCCTTTTCCCTGCTTCCAGGTCTCCCTTACCGGGATCATAAGAGGAAGGGTGCCTCACAAGGAGTCCCAACGGCGGCCCCCACGCCGGAACAACCGGGCCACGAAGCCCATTTTGTCACCACGGCTCCCACCCTCAAACTCCTCAACCACCACCCTCTTCTGGAAGACTTCCTCCACGAAACGTTGCTGAAGAAAGACTACCTGCGTCAGATCCCCTTGCTGGCCGCCGGTCTGGTCGGCCCAGGCCCCGTCCTGCCGGACATCGGCCTCACCCCGGTCCCTGCTCACCGGCCGGCTGGCCCGGAAAGACATCCAGCCCTCTCTGAAGCCACCACACCGGCCACATCCACCATGGTGGCCCCCACGTTCCCCGGAAATGGCAAACCCGGCGAGGCGGACTCGGACAGGACTCCCGAAATGGCCCAGCCGGCTTTCACCACTGACCGGCTGACCACAGCGATGAGGCATTTGGGAACGTGGTCTGAGCTAGGGCAAGATGCGCCAAAGGTTGGCCCCGTCTCCGGACAGACTCCGGCCACTCCTGGCTTCCCCTTCCAAGGGGGGCTCCCCAAATCGGAGCCAGCGCCCACCGGCATGTTGCCCACAGGAGAGCCAGGCATGGCCACCCGCAGCACCGTAGCCGGTGGGGATGAGGAGACAGCGACCACCACCATCACCACCACCACCACCACCACGGTGGTCACCTCACCACTGACCCCAGGTGCGAAAAATGAACCCAGGGTTGTGGATGTGGGCTTTAAAAATGCTCTGCCTTCATTATACTGACCTCGGAAGGATGGAGGAGGCTGAGTTCAACCTTGAGTCCCGGTCAGGATTGAACTCACCACCTTTTGGTTGCAGTAGAGCAGTTTAAGCCCTGCGCCATCAGAGCATTTAGGCTTGTGGGTCGGTTTGTTAAAGTGCCCAGCAGAGAATTGTGGGATTTGCCAAAAGATGTTTTAAGACAGGGATTCTCAACCTGCAGTCCAGATGCGGCCCACCACTCCATGTCATGTGGCCCCACCACCGCTTCCACCACACTGGGAAGTGCCATGGGGTGGAAGAAGGGCAAAATGGCCGTCCAGCCCCCGAAGCTGCCTGAGGGAGCGTGACCCATTGGCCCCCTGTTTTAGGATGGAAACACCTGACAAATGTCACAGGCCAGGTCTTGAACCTGTGACTTCTGAGCCCTGATGGTTCTTTCTCCACTTTCCCTGTTGGTTTTCGGCCTTAGAGCCCTGCAGCTGGAACCTCACCGGCCCCCACGGCTCCCTGGCCTCCCCGCTGCCCTCCAGCGTCCCGTACGAGGGAGGGGTCCTCGACTGCACCTACACCATCTCTGTCTACCCCGGCTACGGCGTGGAGATCCGGGTGAGTGGCCGGCAGAAACTGGGCCCTGAGGGAGGGGGCCTTTTGGGGAGGGGGCAGCACCTGTATCCCCATCTCTGTTTGGTCGTAGGAAACCACAACACCCAAGCCGTTCTAGCTGGTTTCCTCTTATCAGGAAGCAGGTGTTTTGTAAAGCTAGTGCCTCTTCATGGCCTGCTCCAGTCTGTTCCCCTGGTCATGGGGCAGGCGTGACTTATGACACCAGAGCGCACGGCACGCTGCTGCTTTTCCCGCCAAAGCAGTACCTGTTTATCTCCTTGTAATTTTTTCGCTTTAGAAATCCCTAGGTTAGCAGAAGTGCATGGAATGCTGCTACCTTTCCCACCAAAGCAGTGCCTGTTTATCCACTTGCAATTTCTTGCTTTCAAATTGCTAGGTTGGCAGGAGTGTGTGGAATGCTGCTACCTTTCCCACCAAAACAGTACCTGTTTATCCCCTTGCAATTTCGAACTGCTAGGTTGGCAGGAGCTGGAGCAGACGACGGGAGCTCGCTCCGTCGCTCGGGTCTCGAACAGCTCCCCTGCCGATCTTCTGGTTGTCAAATCCGTCTTTTATTTGGGGAGAAGGGGGGAGAGTTTCCTTCCTCGCCACCCCAAATGCCACCCCCTAATCACCCCCCCCCCTTAATTTCTTCAGTCCTTCCGGAGACCCCGAACGGCATCCTAATGAACAACCTGGAATAGATCTCATTTCGGAGATGCCAATCCAGGGCTCTTGAGTGGCACCGAAGCAAATGTCAAATCAATATCACGTAGCATTTGCCCGACATTTCAACAGTACCTGTTCCCCCCCCCCTCCCCGGCCGCCTTCTCCTCGGCCCACCTGGTTCGCCCCCCGGGACTTCATTAGGAAAGGAAGCCTTTGTCGGAAGGGGAAATTTTGTTCTCTCAAACCAACAGAGGCCGGATGCGGATTATGGCAACCCTGCAAAACGCTTCTGGCCCTGGGGACTGAACGTGGGGGTCTCCCCAGGGGCCATATTAGCAGGAGGCATTTCTAGCAGGTCTCTCCCCCCTCCTCCCAGAGGGGGCGATCCGTAATGTTTAAAAAGGCAACCGTCTTCCTCGAGAGAGAGAGAAAGAGAGAGGCTGAAATTTAGCAGTGGTGGAAGAGAAAAACGAGGTTTGATTTGGTCCCCAGCCAAATGAGCCGCTTTGCTTAGCTCAGGGGTGCCTAAACTTTTCGGGCTGGGGGCCGGTGACGTGGTTCAGTGGGCCGGTCATGTCGTTCAGTGGGCCGTTCGTGCAGAAGCGGAAGAAAAATGCACCTTGCCATCTGTTTTGCAACGGGATGAGATAGATTTTTAAGTGGCCATTTCCTCTGCTTCAACCAGGGGTGCCCGGACTACAGCCTGTGGGCTGGATCTGGCCCCCAATGGCAATTCATCCAGCCCGTCCCACTCAGAAGCAGAAGTAAAGTAAAGATACATACAGTGTGTATCTTCCTTTGCTTAACTGTATTTCTGTGCCTGAGGCAAAAAAAATTCCAAGTCCTTTGGGCTTTTTGAAACTTACTCTGGAGTAACAAATGTGGTTGAAGTCCTGCTGCCTTGCTGGAAGAGTAATGAGTCCAATCTGCAGGGCCTTTGGACTGTAACTGTAACTAATTACTTTCTGGAAGTAACTTTCCAGACGCTGGGAAGGCAAGGGCCTCCTGGTCCCTTTCCTATTTCCCGGCGTAAGCGCCCCAGTGGCTCACAGAAACCAGGCTGCCCCTCCTTCGGTTGGGCTCTGCCATCCCATAATAAATCATGCCACATCCCGACGGGCCACGGAGTGGAGATCCGCTCCCACACACACACACACACACCAAACCCCCCTTTCCACTGATACATCTCTGCCAGCTTTCTCTGTCATTAGCGCCTGCCGGTGGCCGTTTATCACTGAACAGTGCCATTTAATTACCATAATTAATATACAATCACCGCTTTAATGAGAGACAGTGGCAAACGCTCATTTATCACCCTGAGTTATGCCGCCGGTGCCACCGGAGGACGGGGCGGGGTTGCCGGGAGACCCTTTCAGTCCCCAGCTGGTTGTTGGCTTCCCAAGGAGACAGGCCTGAACCCCAGGGCCTCTGAGCATGTGCAGAATGCAAGGGGGAAGGGGGAGACCCTATTGCATGGTTGAGAAGAGGGGGTCTCCCCCTCCCTCGATGTGGCATTTCCAGGCCTTTCGATGCATTCCTCTTTTTTTTACCTCCCAGGTCCAGAACATCAGCCTGGGTGGAGGGGAGACCCTCACAGTGGAGACCCTGGGGGGCGTGGAGCCCGTGGCCCTGGCCAACGAGTCCTTCCTGATGCGGGGCCAGGTGATCCGGGGGCCGACGAACCAGGTGGTGGTCCGTTTCCAGAGCCCCTTCCCTGCCAGACCCGGGAGCTTCCAATTCCGCTTCGAAGGTGAGCATCGCCAGAGCAGGGGGCGTCCTCCCTTGGTCAGCCTCCGGGGGGAGACATTGAGACACTTTGGGCTCATGATGCTTTCCAAAAACCTAAGGAACCCAAATTAGACCAGTGATGGCCAACCTTGGCACTCCAGCTCTTCTTGGACTTCAATTCCCAGAAGCCCGGGTCTCTGTGAATCCACACAAATGGGTTTACTGTGTGTTCCTGGACTTCAGTTTCCAGAAGCTTAAGTCTCTGTGAATCCACTTGAATTGGTTTACTGTGTGTGTTCTTGGACTTCAATTCCAGAAGCCCAGGTCTCTGTGAATCCACACAAATGGGTTTCTTGCGCGTGTTCTTGGACTTCAATTCCCCAGAAGCCCAAGTCTCTGTGAATCCACACGAATGGGTTTACTGTGTGTTCTTGGACATCAGTTCCCAGAAGTCTAAGTCTCTGTGAATCCACATGAATTGGTTGACTGTGTGTGTTCTTGGACTTCAGTTCCCAGAAGCCCAAGTCTTTGTGAATCTACACGAATGGGTTTACTGCGTGTGGATTCACAGAGACTTGGGCTTCTGGGAACTGAAGTCCAAGAACACCTGGGGTGCCAAGGTTCGCCATTATGGCTTTAGATCAAGATATTGTCTGGAAAACCCAGAGGTTCGTCTTCAAGTCCCCGAGAGATCCAGCCGGGAAAGCGGAGACAGGACCAGCGGGCCACGTTGGGTGGCTCTTTCGGCACCCAACCTATTTCACCTTTCGAACTATGCAACCAGCTTAGGCGGCAGACCCCCCCCCCCCCATTGCAGCTGCAGCGCAATTAGCTAATTGGGAGCTCCGCTAATCACTGCCAGAGCTAATCGCCAGGTTCAGGCGGGCACCCACCGAAGAGACGCTTAATGGGGAGATAATTAGTCCCAGCAATTAACGGGATTTGTGCAGAGCACGGGGCCCTACAGTCTTCCCTTTCTCCCTCTTTCTCTACCTGTTTGCCACCCAACCCAGTTAAATAGTCCAAGTTTAGGGGAAGGTTTCTAGCTTAATGGCAAAATGTGTACTTTGGCGCCCCCAAAGGTCCTGGATCTGACCCCCGAAATGTCTAGTTCAGGCTGGGAAAGACAGCCAGGTCTGAGATGCTGCCAGGACAAAACTGGAAAAACATAGGCATTATTATTAATAAACACACCGTGCATTTATTAATAACCATGCATTGCATTTCTACACCAAAAATTAATAGCTGCTGGACTGCCACGATCCCCTCCTTCAGGTTCCCAGTGCTGAAACCTGGCATCTCTGGTTTTCTAAGAATAGGGTGTCCATTCCGGGATTCAGTACGAACTTTAAACAAGCTGTTTTGAGGCCCTCTGTCTGTCTTATGTAAGATCTCCCACTAGGGAGCTCTGAGGTACCCATTTCGTGAACTCTACGGCGTTTTCATTCGTCGTCGAACTACAAAGCCCAGCATTCCTTGACCAGTTAAACCTGCATAGAAATGGCGGTCCCTGGGCGTGGCAAACACTCTCGGCTTCGAAGGCAAAGCCAAACGTTAAAGAGCAAAGAATTCCACTTTCACCACTTGGAAGGGCAGAGTTACAGTGGAAACTCAGTTAACGTAATTCATGCGTTCTCCAGGATGTTTCTTACGGCAATAATTACTTTAACCGCATTTCCCATAGGGATGCATTGAAAACCAAAAATATTTATTTATTTACATATTTAATTTCTAATTTGTATTGCTTTATACTTTAACCGAAGCGCAGTTTCCCATAGGAATGCATTGACAACCAAAATACTTTAACCGAAATGCGGTTAAATGCATTGAAAATCAATGCATTGAAAACCAATTAATCCATTCTGGGGGAGGGGGGATTCTGTAAACCAACTTTTTTGGAAGCTCTCAAGACTTTACAGTTGAATTTAGGGGAGAACCCTGAAAGTTTTCGAAAGTCCTCATTCCCACCCCAAAACCGAACGCCATTGAGTTGAATGCCTTGCAGCTCCCTAGAAAACCTCCTCTCCCCTTTCTCCCCCCCCCCCCAGCCTACCTGCTGAGTTGCATCTTCCCAGTCCAGCCGGCCTACGGAGATGTCTCGGTCAGCAGCCTCCACCCCGGCGGCCATGCGTGCTTCTCCTGCGCCACGGGCTACCAGTTGGTCGGCCAGCCGTGCCTCACCTGTCTCAATGCCACTCACCCCTTCTGGAGCGCCCGGGAAGCCACTTGTGTTGGTGGGTGAAGCTTTAAGGATTTTGTGGGGTGTGTCCCGGGTTTCTCTCTGAACTTTATACGCCCCCCAACGAGGGCTGTTGAGCCGGATCTTGGATCGTTCAGTCCAGATAGGTGTAGGACGTTGGCGGTTTGGGCTCCATTGGGACTGACACCCCACTCTTGATTGTCTTTTCCCCCTCCCAGCGGCCTGCGGGGGTGTGATCCGTAACGCCACCACCGGGCGCATTGTGTCTCCTGGCTTCCCTGCCAACTACAGCAACAACCTCACCTGCCACTGGTTGCTGGAGGCGCCCCCAGGGCAGCGGCTTCATCTCCATTTCGAGAAAGTCGCCTTGGCTGAGGATGATGACAGGTGAGGATGATGGCACGGAGGTGGCCCCAAATCCAGGAGAAAGTGGGCTGAGTGCCCATGGACTCACTTTGGCCACCCCTGCAAGGTTGGCGTGACTTCCAGGCCCAAAACTCAACGTCTGGGTGGTTCTTCCGGACCGCACGACGACCCCCCTCCCGTCTTTCTCCACAGGCTCATCATCCGGAACGGGGACCAGATCGAGGCCCCTCCGGTCTACGACTCCTACGAGGTCGAGTACCTCCCCATTGAGGGGCTGGTCAGCACGGAGCGGGGCTTCTTCGTGGAACTGACCACGGACAGCAGCGGCGTGGCCTCCGGCGTGGCCCTGCGCTATGAGGGTGAGTCGCCTTCCAGCCTGGAAACTCAGGAAAGGAAATTTCCCTCGCTTGAGATCAGACCCTGTGTATACCCTTGGCCGGGACCCTCCAGTGTTTCATAACTCCTGGCTCAGAGTAGTCCCATTGAACCAGTGGGATTTACTCCCCGGTCATTGAGGACCGAACGTGTTTGCAACCTTCCGTAATTTTGATACGTTTCTCCCCGACTTAATGCGTGTGGTGCAGAATGGGCCGCAAAACCAGCATCTGGGAATGCTCCGTCGGGGGACTACATGTTCCAGCATCCCCCTTCCAGCTCTCAAGGCCCATCACAAGTCCCATCATCCCTTTGAAGATGCTTTTTAGATGCCAGTTCTTAAATCTGCTTTTCAGAGGCTACCGCATATACTCAACTATAAGTCGTCCCGAATACGTCGAGGTACCTAATTGGGACCTCCAAAACTAGACTGACCCGAGGATAAGTCGGGGGTGGAAAATGCAGCAGCTGCAAATGAGTTTCAATAATTAAAATAAATGAAAATACGGTTAAAATTAATTAATTTAGACATTTGTGTGGGTATGTTTGTGAGTCTTTACGTATAAGTCGAGTCTCATTTTGGACCTAATTTTGGGGGCTAAAAAGTCCAGCTTATACTCGAGTATATATGGTAACTGTCTCCTAGGTGCAATTTTAACTGTCCACGCAGGGGAGGTGGGGGGGATTCTGGGTTTTGTAGTTAAAAAAAGGAACTTCTCTTAAGACGTGGGTAAAAACAATGAGCCTTTTCCCCGTCCCTGGCAGCCTTCGAACCAGGCCACTGTTACGAGCCCTTCGTCAAGTACGGCAACTTCACCATTAGCGACGCCTCCTACGCGGTCGGCACCACCGTGGAGTTCGCCTGCGAGGCCGGCTACACCCTGGAGCAAGGCTCGGTCATCATCGAGTGCGTGGACCCCGACAACCCCCAGTGGAACGAGACGGAGCCCGCCTGCCGAGGTGAGTGATGGGCTACGTAGTCCCTGGAGCGTGCAGGGTGGGGGACAACGAGAGAGGAACCGGCCGGCCCGGTAAAAAAAAAAGTCGAGGTAATAGGAGCAAAGCGTCAAGCTGTGTGTGTGTGTGGGGACTACGTTTCCCCCAACGTGGCTAGCTGGGGGATTCTGGGACATGTAGTTCATAAATAAAACAACAACAACAAACCAGGAATGAGTCTGAGTCTTCATCGGTTTTGCTTGGAAGGGAAATATGATTAATAAATAATAAACAAACAAACACAAGTTGGAATCCAAGAGCGTTCAGTGACCAAACTGGGGGGAAACAATCTCGGCCTTTTCGGTGTCCCGTGGAACTCCCTGCCACTAGACCATCCCTTTTTTAATCTTCTTTTCCTGGTTGCTCTTCGTATAGTCTTATTTGCTGAGGTTTTCCCCTGCTGTTTGGGACCCCCAAACTTTTACCCCGCCGACTGGATGCACACCGCAAAATCTCTCTCTCTTTCTCTCTCCCTCCTTCGACCCACAGCCGTGTGCAGTGGGGAGATCACCGATTCCGTGGGGGTGGTTTTATCCCCCAACTGGCCGGAGCCCTACGGGAAGGGCCAGGACTGCATCTGGGGTCTCCACGTGGAAGAGGACAAGCGGATCATGCTGGACGTTCAAGTGTGAGCTTTCAAGGGGGGAAAAAAACCCTTTATTTATTTAAAAAATAAATAGACCTTTGTGCTTCACGACGGAGTGCGCTCGCCCACCGTCTGCCAACCGAGCTGCTCGAAAGTGCAAGCGGTTTGCAAGCAGATAAATAGGTACTCGCTTTGGCGGGGGAAGGTAACGCTGTTTCTGTGCACTTCGGTGTCTAGTCCGCCACACAGCCACAGAAATGACCACTGGCTCTCGGGCTGTGAGCGGAGATGAGCACCAAACCCCAGAGTCGGATACGCCTGGTTTTCGTTATCTTTTTATTGTGATTTCCACCCTCTCTAAGCCCTAAAAATAGCCCTGCAAATCTTTCTCCCAGAAAACAGGGCGAGGGAAGGTTGAAACAATCATCGGCCGGACGGCATTAATTAATAAAAGAAGCCCCTAACTCTGTGATTGATTGGGTGGCAATCAATTTGCTGATTGATCTTTCACCTGTTCAAATCCCATTTGGTTTCGTTAATTGGTTGAGTAGGTTTCCTCGTTATTGTTTCAGTATTAAAAACAAAAGTGTGGGGTTTTTTCTCCCCCTCCATCTGAATCAAGAACGATCCCTGGTTCGTTTTTCGGGTTTTGCCTGCCTTGTACGCTAGTGGCACACGTCAGAGGTGCCGGACAACAAAGGCCATCATGCCATGAGGGGCCAGGATGCGTCAAATGGGCCTAGAAGATGTGCATTTCCCCCTGGTCTTGTTTCAGATTACGCCTTGGCAAAGGGGACGTCTTGACTTTCTACGACGGAGACGACCTCACGGCGCGGGTCCTGGGCCAGTATTCCGGCCCGCACCCGCGGTTCAAGCTCTACACCTCCATGGCGGACGTCACCATCCAGTTCCAGTCGGACCCGGGGAGCAGCGCCCTCGGCTACCAGCAGGGCTTTATCATCCACTTTGCCGGTAAAGACTTGCGCCTCCGGCCTTCTTGGCGTTCAGCTATACCAGGGGTTTCCAAACGAAGGCCCGGGGGCCAGGTGCGGCCCCCGACACCAATTCATCTGCCCCGCGGAGCCATCGTCACTCCATACGGGCGCATTTTACTACCGCTTCTAGGAAATGGTGCCACAGGCTGGACCTGGCCCATGGCATTTAGGTTGGGAGCCCCTGAACTAGACTGTACAGTTAACACATCATTAGACATGGGAGTCCCTTAAATGTGAAAGACTTTGTATTGGCACAAAAACGAGATTCCCCCCCCTTCCCCAAACTTCTCGTACCTTGCACATTAGCTTTTTAAAAGATATTGATTTGTCTTCCTTGCCTCCTCAGAGGTGCCCCGGAACGACACCTGCCCGGAGCTGCCTGAAATCCCCAATGGCTGGAGAACCACGTCGCACCCAGAGCTGATCCACGGCACCGTGGTCACCTACCACTGCTACCCGGGCTACGAGCTGCAGGGCACCGAACTGCTGATGTGCCACTGGGACCTGATGTGGAGCGGAGACCTCCCATCCTGCCAAAGAGGTGAGCCAGAGCGTGCCCAGCAGTGGAAGGAATGGGAGAATCTGGAACCATGTAATGGGCCCACTGAACCACATGACCGGCCCACGGCCTGAAAAGTTTGGGCACCCCTGCCCTAGAGAGGCTGTGCCTACTTTTGATTGGGCCAAGGGCTCCCCCTGCCGGCCAACCTCTTGCAAGCCGATTTTGCTCTCTATGGATATAACAGCTGCACGGCATCTTGGTGCCAAAACCACAGGACTTATTCTGGAAATTGGACTGGGCACTTCAAGCCTGGGAATTGGGATTGCATTTGGGGGGGGGGGAGTGGAAAGATACCCCCCCCAAATCCGGGTCCCTTTCCCTGCCCCAAAGGGCGTGCTTTTGTTTTTAAACTTGCAAGCCGAGAAAACTACAAAAAGCCTGAAATATACCTATGGCAGCAATCAGATGCCTCTCATTAGCCGAGGAATCCCCTATTCTAATGACGGGTTATCTATAATTTACAGAGAGTTGAGAAGAGACAACAGCCCAGTGGGCAGCAGAGGCCTCCCTCCCTCCCTCACGGTTCTCTCTTTCTGTCTTTTCTCCCCCCTCCCGTCTGCCCAGTGACCACGTGCCGAGACCCAGGAGATGTGGAGCATGGACGGCGCGTGGTCTCCGCCAGCAATTTCCCCGTGGGCTCCACTGTCCAGTTCATCTGCAACAAAGGATACGCCCTGGCAGGAAGCGCAGAAATCGTCTGCCACGACCGGCAAGCAGGGGGCCCCAAATGGACCGACCGTCTTCCTAAATGCATCCGTAAGCGCCTGAGCGGGGACAGGAGCTTCTTTCTCTCCATCAAAGCCCTCTCTGTGTCCGGGTCACACTCGCCCAGGACCGGACAGCCATTTCACCCTGCCGGCATGGTGGCATGGCCATTTTGTTCCAACAGCTTCAAAGGGGTGGCCATTTTGTTTCTTGAATGCCCTTGAGGGGTAGATGAAATGGTGCCATGGGCCGTATCTGGCCCACTTGCCTTGGGTTAGGAACCCCTGCTGTACACTCTCATTGGGAGTGTAATAAATAAATAGGTCAAATAAACAGGTCACCCTTCCTCCAAAGCCGGTTGTATCTGACTCTAGGGTTCAGTGCTCACCTCCTTTTGAAACCAAAGAGCCAGCGCTATTTGTGTCCGCAGATGTTTCTATGGTCACATGGCAGGCGTGACTAGACACCAAAGTGCACGGAATACTGTTACCTTTCCTGCTGAAGCAGTACCTATTTATCTACTTGCAAATTTTTTGGCTTTGGAACTGCACGTTTGGCAGGATCTGGGACAGAGGATGGGCGCTCACTCCGTCATGCGCCGTAGGAAACCCCCCCTCCCCAAGTTTGGGAAACCCTTTCATCTGGGGAACTAACTGGCATTGCCTCGAGCAGCAGAATCTCTTGGGCTCCTTCTCCATCACTCTGTCAAATGTCTAAGTCCCGCCCCCCCCTTGGGGCTTCTGCTTCCTTCCAGCTGAGGTCTACGAACCCTGCCGTAATCCCGGCCTCCCTGACCACGGGGCCCTGAACCCCGAGAGGCGGGTGTACCAAGCGGGCGCGGCCCTGCGCTTCTCCTGCGCCGCCGGGTACGTCCTGCTGGGTGATGCCACCCTCCACTGCGTGCCAGGGCACCCTTCGCTGTGGAATGGCTCTCCCCCCATCTGCAAGGCTGGTGAGTCCCTTTCCTGGGCGGGTGTTTTGGGGGGCCACTTACGGCCCACCCTTCCTGCTTATCTTTGGGGCGCCATGTCAAGGGACGGGATGTTGCCCCTTCCTGGTATCACCAGACTGTAGTGAGGACAAAGTGTGGAGGGAGAGACGGCCAGCCGTGGGTTCAAGGCCAGGTGGCCGTGATAAGAAATGGGTTGACAGACCAGCCAGGGATCCTTCTGGCCCCCAAAGCTTCGTGGTCCCCCGTGCAGCCCCCCAGATCACAATTTTGCAACCCTGGCCTGTGACACCCCCAACCCCCCCCTGACCCGCCCATGGCTTCTTTTGCAGCTTCCCACGATGAGTTTTACACCAATCGGAACCTGGACGGTACGGCCGGACATCGTGGCCCAGGAGCCTCCCTATAAGCCACCTTTGGGGGGGGGGGGATATTCCCGGGCATCCCCTCTCGCCCCTGCCCCTTTGCTGGGCCCCCTACTCCGTAGCCCATCATCCCCCGAGCCCCATTTTCACAGCCTTCGTCGCCCCGTTTCTCTTTCCCCGAGCAGTGGCCAAAGTGGCGCCGGGGAAAACCCCCCTCCAGGGCACCAACGTGGCCTTTGCTGTCTTCCTGCCGGTGGCTGCCGTGGCACTCCTGTTGGGGCTGGTGTACCTCTACATCTCACGGTGAGACACCCCCCACACACCTCAAATGTGGGCTACCCACGTGAAGTGGCACTGGGGGTGGGGCTTAATGTTATCCTGTCTGCCTGCCTGTCATCTATCTATCTATCTATCTATCTATCTATCTATCTATCTATCTATCCTAATTGCCCGTCTGTCTGTCTGTCCATTCGTCCATCCTGATTGCCAGTCTATCTATCTATCTATCTATCTACACTATCTATCTATACTGATTATCAATCTGTCTGTCTATCTGTCTGTCTGTCTATCTATCTATCCTAATTGTCTATCATTTTATAGTCTTTTCTATCTACCTCTCTCTCTATCTATACTGATTATCAATTTGTCTGTCTGTCTATCTATCCTAATTGTCTGTCTATCATTTTATAGTCTTTCCTGTCTATCTACCTCTCTATCTATACTGATTATACTATCTTATCTGTCTATCTATCTATCATGTTATAGTCTTTTCTATCTATCTCTCTATCTACTTAATGTAATTCGATCTATCAATCTATACTGATTATCAATCTGTCTGTCTGTCTGTCTATCTAGCTATTTATCTATCTATACTGATTATCAATCTGTCTGTCTGTCTGTCTATCTATCTATCCTGTCTATCTGTCTATCATTTTATAGTATTTTCTATCTATCTACCTCTATCTATACTGATTATCTATCTACAGTATCTATCTCTCTATTGCCTGTTTGCCTAGGTGTGCAAATAGATCTGTCTGTCTGTCTGTCACACTTTATACTTCCCATCTGGGATATTTCCTGGCTGGTGTACAAGTTAATGACAGCAACATAATAAAATGTACAACAAAGCAGAGTAAAGAAGAGAACAAAGGCCAAGGGGACCTTTTTTCTGGCCCCTCCATGCCTAAACCCTAGAGGGGAAACCACCTCCATGTTCAGGCGCATGGATCACATGTCTGACCCATGCTTTCGGGTTCCTTGGATGATACACCCCCTCATTCTCTGTTTGAACTGTCAGACTGACAACGGCTCGGAGGCTTAGCTAGGCCTAGCTTGGCCTTAAGGCAGGCATTCTCTACCTGCGGTCCGCAGGCCGGATGTGGCCCACAGCACTATTTCATGCGGTCCCTCCACACCGGGAAGTGTCATGGGGTGGAGGAAGGGCAAAATGGCCGTCCAGCCCCTGAAGCTGTCTGAGGGAGCGTGACTCAGCCCCCGGCCCTCCACAAGGTCCTGGCCGGGGGAGGGGGGCGGCTTTCGTCTGCTCACTTTCTTGGGCTTTTCCTCTTCCCAGGCACCAAGGGAAACCTTCGCTCCAGCTGCCCCTCTCCGGCGCGCCCTCCTACAACCACATCACGGCAGACTCGGCTTTCGACAACCCCACCTACGAAACCGGAGTAAGTCCCAACTCTGTTTCCAGCCCTGCCTGGGGCAGGCAAGGTGGGGAGATGGACCCCAAGCGGGGAGGGGCCGAATAGCCTTTCTGCCACCGGCCCCTCCCTGGATAAGTCTGGCCCGCCATCCTTCAAAAGGTCTGGCCTGCCTTCTTTCAGGCTTGTCCTGCCTGGCGTCTCCCTCCCCCAGGGCTGGTTTTTGTGGGGGGCTGGGGGTCTCAGGAAGGTGTTTGGGGGCCATGATGGTGAACCTTGGCATTCCAGGTGTTCTTGGACTTCAGTTCCCAGAAGCCCAAGTCACTGTGAATCCAAATGGATGGGTTTAAAGCATGTTCTTGGACTTCAATTCCCAGAAGCCCAAGTCTCTGTGAATCCACATGACTGGGTTTACGGCATGTTCTGTGATTTCAGTTCTCCGAAGTCCAAGTCTCTGAATCTACACGAATGGATTTGCTGCCACTCCAGGTCTTCTTGAACTTCAATTCCCAGACACCCTAGTCTCTGTGAATCCACACGAATGGGTTTACTGCGCATACGTCCAATAACACGTGCAGTAAACCCATTCATGTGGATTCACAGGGACTTAGGCTTCTGGGAACTAAAGTCCAAGAACAGCTGGAGTGCCAAGGTTGGCCATCGCAGTGTTAGGGTCAGGACACCCCCTCCCCCTCCTCCAAGCCCCCAACCCTCTGCAGGTATTTTCCTCCCCAGGAGATGCGAGAGTATGAAGTTTCCATCTAGGGCGGGCGCCAGAGCGGAAGGCAACCCACCCACCCACTCCCCGAAGCCGTTCCCGCCACCAGACGGACGATTGACGGATGGATTTTCCTCCCCCTCCGCCCCTTCCATCATCCACCTCCGCAGCAGAGAATGACTTGTAAATATTATTTCTCCTCCTCCTCCAAGATGGACAATTTATTTTTGGAAAGGGGGGGAGGGAATATCAGAACAATTGGGGGGGGGGGTTGCACGCATTTTTCTCTCTCGTCTTCTCCTTTCCTGAAGACTTCCGTACCCTCCGTCTGACCCGCCCCTTGGAAGCTGTGCTCAGCCTGGCCCGGAGTAGCATGCCCTGCCTCTCTTCAAGACCCCTCCCCACCCCGAGCCCCCTTTTTAGAGCAGGGGGTTCCCAACCTTTTCAAGCTGGGGGCCATTGGGTCACGCTCTCACTGTCAGCTTTGTGGGCCGGACAGCCATTTTGCCCTCCCTGCACGATGGGGGGTGGTCATTTTGCCCCAACCGCTTCAAAGGGGCGGCCGTTTTGTTTCTCGGATGCTCTTGGAAGGATGGGGGAAACCACATGGAACGGTGCCATGGGCCGGATTCGGCCTACGGGACTCAGCTTGGGAACCTCTGTTCTAAAGCCATCAAGACCCAACCGACCTCTTGATTCTCAACCACCCCATGTGCAGAAACCAGTTTTCTTTGAGGCCCGAAAATGTCCAAGCCTGGGTTGGGGGGGGGCTTCAGAAGTAGCCCCCCCTGACTTGCTTCCTGCCCCACCGCTGGAGTTTATGTCTCATCCTTGCAACCAATTACCTAATTAATCTCCAGGAGGAGGAAGAGAGGATTCAAATCGGGCGCTGTCCGTCTGGAAGTGCTGAAACCCGAGAGACACGTTGTTCCGACCACGGCGAGGCTCCGGCAGGTCAGCATCATCAGAGGACCTTCTAAACGACCCATCGCTCTGTGTTTCCTTGGTTTTGAGGCCCTGATCTGGAGCATGTTTTCCCCTCCCAAGTAGAACTCCGGGCCTCCCAGTCTCTTGGTCTTTCCCCACGAGTAGGAACTGTCTCTCTGGGTTGGAAACATTGGGTGGATTTTGGCACAGGACGATAATGTCATGCAGGCATTTCAAAGGAGGCTGGTTTGGGGAGGAATTTCGGTGGGCTGGGAATTTTATGTGCCCCCCCCCCAAAAAAAAAACCTTCTGTAACTGGACGGTCCTGTGCCCGTTTCCCTGGAATGGGTGAGTCTTGTACCCCCATCGTTTTGTCCCCTCTGGCGCTCAGATAATTTGCAATCCTTTTTCCCAAAGCAGGCCAGCGGCAAGGACCACGTAGGGAAGAAAGGAGATATACTCTGGACTTGAGCCCCCCCAGTTGCTGACCCTTGACCCCTTTTTCTGCCCCACAAATGGGTCCTCCAAAAACAACCCAAGTCATTTTATAACCACCGGGGAGGGGGGAGCGGCCCCGTGGCCATTTGGGCCGTCTCCTGGGTCTCTGCCATGATTCCCGGGGGGACCCCATAAAACACTTCCTCATTCTGCCAGGGATACTCAAACCTCCAGACAACCCACACTGGTAAGCAGGGGTGAGTCTAGATCAGTGATTGCCAACCTAAGACCCGTGGGCCGAATCCAGCCCACAGCACCATTTCATGTGGGCCCACCCGTACCCCACCAAGGGCACTTAAGAAACAAAATGGCCACCCCCCATCGTCCAAGCAGGGCAAAATGACCATCCAGCCCTCGAAACTGACTGACGGAACATGGCACGGCCCTCAGCTTGAAAAGGTCATGAAGCCTCAGTCTAGATGACCGTGAAGTTTCATCCCACGATTCCAGAGCCCTGGCATTCCTGGAAGGGGATCCCTCGAGACTTCCGGTTTGGATTCCCCACCCCCGTTTTTGGACCCATGTCCTAGCCTGGCCCACCTGTGCTCAGAAGCATGATGGGGGAACGGACAGAGAAACCTCCTCCCAGCTGTAGATTTGGGGGACCCCACCCTGCCAGCTTTTCTTCCTGTTGGGGGGGCCCTCCATGCGGTCCAGCCGGACTCTCTTCTCTGTGAGAAGCTGCGGCCCCAGCTGAGGTTTGGGGGTTGTGGGTGGGGGTCGGAAGCCCACGTCAAATCTGTCGCCATCCCCTTCTCCGGTCAAGAACACACACACACTCCAGACTTCTGAAAAGCCCTTGGACGCCAGGTGTGTACTATCAGGTTTAAAAATAACTTTCAAAGTGATTCTGCCCTCCGGAAGGGGCCAGGGGGGCCGGGCCGGGGAGGGGGGCCAAAGGGGGGGGGGAGGAAATGTGCATTGACCTTTTTGGATTGTTTCATGAATAAACCAGTCTTTTAGAAGAGCCTGATTTCTTTAATTCATTGAAAGGTCGCCTCGGCCTGCCAAAAGCAGCGCGGGCCGGGCTGCCGGAAAGCGGGACGCAAGCAGCCACACAAAATAAGCAGCCTGGGGACTTCAAAGGTTTTTAAAAAGGCCGGCTTTGGTTTTCAGAGGGTCCAGCGCTACCGGCCGCCAGGTGTGCCGGTTGAACAGGTGCCCTCCCTTGATCCCAGACGGACTGCTGCAGAGCGGTAGGCCGGGGGCCGCCCCTGGAGACTCCTATCATCCTTCACTATTGACTCCAATGGGCAGGTGAGGGATGAAAGTACTGTATGCTGTTGTCCATTCGTAATTTAGACCAAGGGTTCCCAACCTAAGGCCCGTGGGCCGGATCCAGCCCATGTACAATAGATAACTCAAGTTATCTATTGCCCATTGCAGGAATTAACTTTTCTCTAACTTGCTGAAACACGGAGATTTCAAATCAGGCTCATTTGAGGAGGTTTCTATCCTGGTTTCTGAGCCACTTGGGAGTCATTTCGGTTTCATCTAGTTGTGGTTATATGGAGGATGATGCCCTTGGTTGCCATCAAGTGCTGTGTAGCCAACTCAGTATAGTGGTTTGGGTTGCAGAGAGGGGAGAAATGAAAGGAAATATCTAGGGCATGAGTTCTCAATCTTTTAAAGCTGGGGGCCAGATCACGCTCCCTTGGACAACTTTGGGGGTCTGACGGCCATTTTGCCCTTCCGCCGCCCCATGGCACTTTCTGGTGTGGTGGAGGTGGTGGTGGGCCATATGAAATGGTGCCGTGGGCTGCACCTGTCTCACAGGCCAAAGGTTGAGAATCCCTGGTCTCGGGCTTGCTTGTGTAACCAGATCAATGCATTTCCTCATTGATTTTCTTCCAAATTGTTCTGTGGAATGAAATTACATAAGCCAGACCTGTGTAAAATACAATATATAAAGTAATTTGAAAACCACCCCTTGTTAATACCAAACTTCTTAATTTGATGAGCGGGGTACACAGAAAGAGCCTCCGTAACGATTGTGGCACTTTTGAACATACCCTTTGGCAGTTTCATGTCTGGACACGTGGCAGGCATGACTAAACACCGGAGTGCACGGAACGCTGTTTCCGTTTCCCACCGAAGTGGTCCCTATTTATCTCCTTGCAATTTCTTGCTTTCGAACTGCTAGGTTGGCAGGAGCTGGGACAGGGACGGGAGCTCACTCCGTCACCCAGTACCCGGGAATCGAACTCCGATTTTCCAGTCAGCGAACTCAGCATCTTAATCACTTGAGCCACTGCAGAAGGTAAAGCTTAAGTGACCCGTAAAACAGCCAGTGTATGTTTTGTGTGTGTGGGGGGGGGGGGAGGGTCAGCCAAGAATCGGGTGCCCTCCGCCGCCTCTGAAAAGTTTGAACCCACTTTGCTTCTTCACTCATCTGGTCTTTTAAAGCCAGCAAATCATGTCATTGTGCAGTTGGGACCAATCAGTCACAGGCTGCTCTAATGAGATGCTAATTAGGTCTGTTGGCAAAGCCTCAGAGAAAGCTCTGTAACTATCATCTTCTAAAACAGGGATTCTCAACCTGCGGCCTGTGGGCCGGATGCGGACAATGGCACCATTTCATGAGGGCTCCCACCGCCTCCACCACTCCAGGAAGTGCCATGTGCTGAAGGAAGGGCAAAATGGCCATCCGGTCCCCAAAGGTGTCTGAGGGAGCGAGACCCAATGGCCCCCGGCTTTGAAAGGTTGAGAACTCCAGGTCTAAAACAATAGAAGCACAAATTACTTTCCCTGTTGCGAATCATCATCGTCATCATGATTATTAATTTCAGAATCATAATTAGCACTTGGCGCTACACAGGCACGTTTTACTTCTACTTCTGGGTGTGACGAAGGTGGCGTGGGCCAGATGAATTGGTGTTGGGGGCCAGATCCGGCCTGCAGGCCGTACTTTGGGCACCGCTGAACCATGACACCGGCTCACATCTCCTGGAAGCGTCGGGCTGGCTGTG
The DNA here is from genome assembly GCA_030440675.1 of Furcifer pardalis. Lineage (NCBI taxonomy): Eukaryota > Metazoa > Chordata > Lepidosauria > Squamata > Chamaeleonidae > Furcifer > Furcifer pardalis. Next base: position 21,108,734 of record CP126891.1, on the reverse strand, counting down.
GATTCTGGGAGTTATAATCCAAATTGAAGGAACACTTTCCCGCATGTAGCCGCTGATAATGTATTGCATGAAAGAAATACAGGGGTCAGTCTTACAAGCGACTGATCCCCGGCGAACAGGATGGAATTTTTAAAAAAGCATTAATAACGAATTCCTCCCACGTTCCGTTACCGAAATCCGACACCGTTATTGTTCTCAAGAATTAGCAGCGCCTTCGAACGAGAGCCGGAAATGCAGGCACGCGAACAAAAGAACTGCTCCTCTTTGCTCTCCAAGGGTCTTTTTTCCCTCTCTGCTTTAGTACGCATGCGCGAGGAGTCCCCGCCTGCTCGAGGACCTGGTGCGCACGCGCAAAGGCGCTTGGCGCTCAGCTCCGAGGGAAAGCGCCCGACGTTCTCCGTCCAGTCCGGTAGCGTCTCAGACAATGCGCCGCGCGTGCGCACTAGGGCCGAGCCAGGATTGAACACGCGCCTGCGCAGAAGCGCCGTTTCCATTGGAGGGAAGAAAAACAGAAGAGAGCGTTTCTAAGCGGAACAGAGAGCGGAAAAATATCTGATACGGATGTTAATAATAAATAATATGCACTATATTTTTATTATTAAACTGTTATTCTTAATCCTGGAACAAGATGATCAATGGAATGGGGGGAAGAGAATGGAGCGGGCGTTGCGCCTGCGCAGAAAAAGGAGCCAGCCTCTAAAAAAGCTGAATTGCGCATGTGTAAACAAGAGAAATAAGGAATGAGCATGCGCAGAAATGGTTCCTCCGAGGAGTGTACGCATGCGCAGCGAATAGAGAAGGGGGAAAGGGGGTGTGAGGGAATGCGCGTGCGCAAAATCGTGCGCATGCGCATGGGAAAGCTATTGAAATTCTAAGTGGCACAGAAAAGCCCCCCCAGCCACAGACGCCGCCGTCGCGCCTGCGCGCCAGCCCCCAAGCCCCGAGTGCGCATGCTCCCGGGGCGGCGGGGAGGGCGCCGTGTGCGCCTGCGCGGTGAGCGGCGTCTGTGGCGGGGCCTTTTCTGTGCGTCTCTCTCGGTGAGGCGGCGGCGGCCGTTTTTCCCCTCAGGAAGGACGCCGGGAGGAGGAGGAAGAGGAGGAGGAAGAAGAGGAAGGGCGCCCCCCCTCAGCGCCCCCTCCCTCCCCCGGGCCCCGCCCCCTGTCATGGCAGCCGCCCCCTCCGGTTCCCCAAGGCCGCCGCCGCCTCAACGGAGCCCCCGGCCGAGGAGTCGGAGGAGGCCCTGCTAGGCCTGAAGAGGAGGAGGAGGAGGAGGAGGAAGGCCGCCCTGTCAACGGCTCCCCGCCGGGCCCGGAGCGATAACGGCGGCGCCTCCGCCTCGCCTCCGCCCGCGTCGCCCCCGGGGCGCCTCCGCCCTGTGGATGTGGGAGAGGATGGAGGCCAAGACGGTGGTCTACGACCTCGACACCTCGGGGGGCCTCATGGAGGTGAGTGAGAGAGAGGGAGGGAGGAGGGTGCGTGTGTGTGTGTGGAGGATACATGGAAGGAAGGCAGGAAAGACAGCACTCGATGTGTCCCATGTGGAGGGAAAGAGGGAGGCGGAACAACCCAGGGGGGTCAATTGGCTGGTCTGCCGCCAACGGGCACCAACGACAAAGCCCAGAGTGTGGCTTCCTTTGGGCAGCCCAGGGTTGGATCAGGACACAGAGGAGAAGAAGGACAACAACAACTCCCATCTCTCTACAACCTCTCCCATGGCGCACAAGACTTGGGGACTCACCTCTCTGTCTCTTTCTCTCTTTCAGCAAATCCAGGCCCTCCTGGCGCCCCCCCGCAGCGACGACGGAGGAGGAGGGACGGCCACGGAGAAGCGGAGCCGCCGGACGGACCGGGGCGGAGGGGGAGACCCCCACCACCCCCACCAGCATCACCACCACCACCATCATCCCCAGCACCACCAGCACCCCCATCACCCACAGCACCACCCCTCAGCCGGGGGCCACCCCCACTCGGGAGGGGCCGCGGCCGGGGCGGCCCACCGGCGGAGTGGCCGGGCCACCAACCACGACAGCTGCGACAGCTGCAAGGAAGGCGGGGACCTGCTCTGCTGTGACCACTGCCCGGCCGCCTTCCACCTCCAGTGCTGGTGAGTCCCTCTGGACCGGGTGCCCGGATGGGCTCCTTCCCCCACTTCCCCTTGGGAAACCTTGGGGCCCATCCAGAGTCACTCCCGATTTGTCCTGAACCCTCTTCCTTACCAGGGCGAAGCCTTGCTTTCTCCCCAGCCACTTTCCCCCCTCTGTGTAGCTTTCTCCCCTTAATCCAGAGTTACTCCGGTTCAGTCCCTTGACCACCCACCCGCCCGCCTTCCTTTCCTCTTTCCCTTGTAGCTAAGGGTCATTGTTATTCTTTGCCCTCCCCTTTCCCTCCATTTCCTTTTACTTCTGTGCATCTGAGTGAATTCAGATTCAGTCCCTTTCCCCACCAGCCCACCTCTGTCTTGAATCGCCCCCACCCCCACTCTTCAGGTTTTGAGGAGGGAGGGAGGGGGCACTCTCCCTTCTTCTCCTTCCTTGCCTCCTTCTCTCCCTCTCACCTCAGTGGGGGCCTCCCTCCATCCCCTTCTTCAGTCTCCTCTCTTCCCCCTCCCCCAATTAGGAGCTGCTCTGGTTACAATCCTTCCTGCCAGGCCAGAGCCTCCCCCCTCCCTCTCTCATTCTATCCAGGGGGGATGAGAGGGCACCACTGGCAGTCATGCTCCTGCCTCGCCTGCAGGCCTGCTCCATCTTTGAGCTCTGCCCAGTCAGCGCCATTTTGCTCCCAGGGTGGGCTTTGGTGGCGCCCTCCGGCCAGGAAGCTCCAGGCCAGGCCGGGACTCAGAGACCGGCAGCAAAGAGAGAGGGGGCGTCCTCTGGACATCCCATCCCCAGAAGGAGGAGGAGCAGCGTTTGTTCTTCCCCCTCCGGGGCTTCCCCTTGGCGGTGTTTCTGGACGCCCATTGTTCCAAAAGGAAGGGGGCCTTCGTGCTGGCCTGCCTGACGGCCTTCCTTCTCTCTCTCCCTTTCTTCTTCCTTTCCTTCCCGCCCTCTCTATCCCACTGGCTTCTCTTTGCCAGGACAACCTCATGATCCCTCTGGCTCCGAGGAAGAGGAAGGTGGCCCCGGTGGTCTCTCTTCCTCTCTCCCTCAGTGGCCTTCTTCCCACAGGGAGCTCATCTCCCCTCTCTGCGCCTGCCTCTGTGTGTGTGTGTGTGTGTTTCTAAAGGGAAGTGGGCGGCCATAAAAGGAAGCCGTCCGGATTGGCCGGGGGCCTCTTGTCTTAGGGCTGTGTCAGAAACCCAAGCCCTGAGAAAATGGGGGGAGGCCAGAAAAAGCCCTCATCTTCTGGTGGATATTCCGGGGGGGGGGGATGTTATTTTGCATCAGTGGCTGGTCCAGAGGTTATTGGATGAGTCTGTGACGTTGGAGGGACGTGACTCGTAGTCGTAAAAATGTCCACTTTGGTCACAGAGGAATGCCTGAGCTTCATGCATGAATGTGCCAGAGAGGGAACCTTATGACCTTGCCCAGGAGAGAGATTTCTGGAAACTGCATGCAGTTGGGCCTCCGTTTGTTTTCAGTGCTCGGGGGAATAATAAACACGCACCCTGCCCTATAATTGGGGCTAGGTGAGGAGAGGAGATGATGATGATGATGACGACGTAAGGGGAGGGGAGAAAGAGGCTGTCTTTGTAGCCTGGAGCCACCTGTGCGGCTGATGAGATAATCTGCATCAAAGGTCTCCAGGTGTTGATAGACAACAACTCCCATCTTCCTTTGCCACGTGACTGGGGCAGAGCTTTGGTAGCTGCAGCAGGAGAACATCTGGAGGGCTCTGCTGCAGTTTACACTTGAGCCACCCTTTCTGTGGCTTCTTTTCTGTCCCGTTTAAATGGGTGCATAGTCTGGCTTAAGTGGTAACTTTATGCACATGTTTATGCACATGGATTTGTCTGTTGAATGCAAGGATGCATTGCTGTTGGTAGAACTGGAAGGCATCATGCGCCCAGTTTTTTGTAGATGTCTGAAATTAACCTCTCTCTTTTTTGGCCTCCTTTGGGAATTTGTGTCTGTGTCTCTTCGCATCACGGACACCTCCCGGGATGCGCCGGTGTCAAAAGACAGCTTGCGAGCGTTCATTACTGTTCTCCCCTCTGAGGTGGCTTGTGATCTATGCCTCTGGGTATCCTGGTTTTCAACAGCAGTGACTCCTGTTTGAAAGTTTGGGAGGATTATACATACCCTCGCACTGTAGAGAGGAATCCGGGATTTGTCTAACTCCAATCCATCCTCTAGCACTGGGGTGTCTAAACGTTTTAGGCCGTGGGCCGTTCACGTAGTTCCTCTCACCAGAAGCAGAAGCAAAACGCGCCTTGCAATCTGTTTTGCAACAGGACAAGATAGATTTTAGGCTGCTTAAAATTGGGTACCCAAACTACTGCCTGTGGGCTGGATCCCGTCCCTGATGCCAATTCGTCCGGCCTGTGCCGCCCTCGTCGCTCCCAGAAGTAAAACATGTTTTACTTCCAGGAGTGATGAGGACGGCATGGGCCAAACGAATTGGCGTCGGGGCTGGATCCGGCCCGCAGGCCTTAGTTTGAGCACCCCTGCTCTAGCATTTAGTTTCCTGTTCTGGGATGTCCCTCTTATGCCTAGGCCTGCCTTGCCAAAGAAAAAGAGTCTCCCCTACTTCCTTGCAGTGTTCTCATCTCAAGTTCAAGCAACAGCTTGGCATTGAAAGCCCCTCCCTATAACAACAACAACAACAACAACAAACTCATCGCAGTTAAAGCGATGTGTTTCCTTTTGGCGTTCTCTCGCCAAAGCCCAAAGAGGAACAGAGATCTCTGTTTTGTGTTTGTTTTCCTTTGTTGGTGCGCTTGAGACGGGAGGGAGGACCCCCCCCCCCCCGGAGTGTGGTGCAAGCAGCACATCCCTGAGTTTCGAGGCCCACAGATTTGTTTTTGGAGATGAAAACTGGACCCAAGATCCGTCGTCCTTCATCTGAAAAATCTGCCGCTTATTGACCAAAGTTGAGAATTGTAAAGGTCTCGCTTGCTTGAAAGCCAGTCGTATCCGACTCTAGGCTTCAGTGCTCATCCTTGTTTACAGCCTGAGTGTAGACGTTCCTGTGGACATGTAGAAGGCATGACTAAACACCGGAACGCATGGAATGCTGCTACCTTTCCCACCGAAGCGGTCCCTATTTATCTACTTGCCATTTCTTGTTTTCAAACGGCTAGGATTGGCAGGCGCTGGGGCAGACAGCGGGAGCTCTCTCCGTCTTGCAGTACTCGGGAACTGAACTCCAACCTTCCAATCACAGATGAGCACAGAACCCTAGAGTCGGATACGACTGGTTTTCGAGGGAGGGCGACCATCCCAGAGGAAAATTGGGCCTTTCATGACACTTCCCAGGAAGAGGAGGCATGCCCAGTAAGGTGTCCAGGCTTGGAGAAGGTTTCGCTGGGCGCAATTCCCAAGAGCTGGATTTGAAACTCTGCGTATGTGTTTTTCCATTTGGGCTGACACTATCTATCTATCTATCTATCTATCTATCTATCTATCTATCTATCTATCTATCTATCTATCTATCTATCTATATATATATATATATATATATATATATATATATATATATATATGTATGTATGTATATATATGTATGTATATATATGTATGTATATATATGTATGTATATATATATGTGTATGTGTATGTGTATATGTATATGTATATGTATATGTATGTCTGCGCCACGGCAGCTGTTCTAGAGTCTGCTTTTTGTGAGACTCGCCAGCCAGGCAGAGGAAGGGCTTTTTCCAGAATTTGCTTTTTTTTTTCTGGCCATGAACGGTCAGCCCCGTCCTCTCTCTCCCCTTGTGACTTTGTGGGGCTGCCCGGTTTCCTTTGCTGCAGTGGCTCAGTGGTTAAGAAGCTCGCCTTGTTAGCTAGAAGGCCGGCATTCGAGACCCGAGTGCGGCATGACGGAATGAGCGCCCGTCATCTGTCCCGGCTCCTGCCAACTAGGCAGTTCGAAAGCAAGACATTGCAAGTAGATAAACAGGGACCACTTTGGTGGTGGTGGTGGTGGTGGGAGATCTTGGAGACATGAAAGGAGCCTCATTCGGGCATCGTCCTTGAGCGGAGTTCCTCCAGCAAAAACCCTTTCAACCTTTGTGTGCTTCTGACACAATTAAATATATATATATCTAGAGAGAGTGGCAGTTTATCTTTGCGACAATCTTGTGAACCACCTTCCTCCTCACCTTCCTCTCTCTCTCTCTCTATGGGTGCATTTCACCCTCAGCAGGGCCCAGCAGGGTTACTTTATGTGCTCTGAATAGCTTGAGTGATTGACATTTAATAAGCTTGCGGTGTGTGAATTGAGCCCCCAGGCTTTCCATAGCGGAATAGTTTCATAAGCCTTCCTTTGCCCTGCCTGCTGGGTAAGGCTGGGAAGAAAGTTCCAGTCCTTTAAAATAACATCTAGATCCGTGATCTCGGCACTCCAGGTGTTCTTCGACTTCAGTTCTTAGAAGTCCAAGACTCTGTGAATCCACACGAATGGGTTTACTGCGTGGATGTGGAGTAAACCCATTTGTGTGGATTCACAGAGACTTGGGCTTCTGGGAAGTGAAGTCCAAGAACACCTCGAGTGCCATGATTCACCATCACTGCTCTACTCTCTTACCATAGCAGAATAACCTGGCTAGACTAGCAGGGGTGGGGAGAGGAAATTAGCCAAAGCACAAGAGTCCTGTGTTCTCAACCTGAAGCACAGAATCATTGGAAGGGGGCTTTTTAGGCCATTGAATTGGAGTCCAAGAACAGTTGGAGTGCCAAGGTTCGCCATCACAGATCTAGAAGTTCCCAGCTTTACTTCCCCCAGCCTGGAAGGCTTGTCCTTTTGTCTTTCCATGTAACACATGCTGCTTCCGCCTCTAGCTGTAACCGTCTCCTTTTCCTTCCATACTTTTGCTGCCTCTCCCCTTCTAGGTTTGCAAGGTGAACTTAAGAGTCTCACCAGGTGAGATCAGCCTCCCCCGGGGCCTTCCCGAGGGCCGCTTCACTGAGGAATTGGGGAAATGTCGCAAGGTGGGGGGGGGGAGGAAGGTGTGTAATCAGTCTGAAGCAGGTAATTTGCCGGGAGAAAGGACTCGGCTGCCAGGGCAGAGAGCAGGTGAGCTGGCTTCCCTCCCGGCTGTAAAAGTCAACTTAGCAACTCACCCTTCCATCCGTCTAGGTCAAATCCCATTTATAGCTTCCTGTTTGGCTATCGGGTTTGGGTCGCTACAGCAACCCGGAGGCTTACAGGGGAGGGACCAGATAATGTTTGGTGTGGGTGGGTGGGTGGGTCTAGTGCAACATAGACATCTTTCACTTAGTGTCTGGAGTTTTCCCGGGTGATTTTTGTCCCCCCCCCCCCAACTCATTAGCTAACGCCTGGTTTATAATGAGTAGCAGGCAGATCCTCGGAGGGGGAGATATTTTCTTTGCACCCGCTTTGTTAGAGTGGATTTTAAGGGTGGGGGGGTGTTAGAGGGGTTCTCTGCACACGGCCTGGAGCTCTCCTGCCAGCCAGAGTCCTCGACATAAAGCTTGCTGGGCCGAGTTGGTCAAAGGCAGCCGACGTTTGGGTTTATATGGCCGAAGGCTAGCCGTTCTTGCGTTGTCCTTTGGGAGTGACTGGCAGGGCAGCTTCAGGTTCCCGGCCGGCACACCTCTGGTGATCCCTTCGCGAGCTCCAGAGACACGCCTGCCATCTGCATACGGTAGAGAGTTCGCCGGGTTGGGAGAAGGCGGGCCAGAATGCGTTGAAACCACCTTGCCCGCCCCAGGGGCCAAATGCTCTTGTGCTCCGACCTGGTTCCCGCCTGGGCTGCTTCGTCTGCGGGAATGTTTCTGCGGGAACATCAACAAGGCATGTGTGAATGCGGCCTTTATACATTTTTGCATGTTCAAAGGCGGTTTCCCGTCTTTTTGCCCCTGGGGTTACAGCAGGTCGTGTGCTATTTTTAAGTGTTTTTCCGAAGTTCTGGCTGATTGGACGGGCCCAAGGCAGGTAAAATACCAACAGCTCTGGAGCTCCCTTAAAAAAAATTTTTTTATCCCCTTTTGCTTTTGGATGATGGAAGAGAGAGGATTTGAGCTGCCCTTAGAGAGCTGTGTCGGTCGCTTCAGAAACCCCTTCGTGGGGCTTTTCCAGCCGCCAAACTCGCGGCACAAGAAATCCGGCCGTTTGTTTAAGAAAGACAAGAAACCGTGCCAGAAATCCGCCTGGGCTGTTCTCCTGGTGCCGAGGGACACCTTTGGGCCTCTGGAAACCGAGTGGTTGCAATTAAAACACATCCAGGCTTAGTGGTGTAACTTGAGCTCAGCTTTCTCTGCAGCCGGCCGGCCGCCTTTGTCGGTGGCGGCGCAGGCCGGATTCCAATGTCCCTGGTATGTGGCCCCCATTGTGCCGGGGGAGGGGGGCTCTCTGGGGAGTCGGGGGGTGGCTCTTGGTCCAGGCGGGGATGTGGGCGAAGGCTTGATGTGGCACAAGAAACTGGTGCCGTGAGCTTTGCAGTCGGAAGGTATCCAGAGGTCAGGATCTGGGCTTGAACCCGTAGCCAGGGTTGCTTATACGGTTTCTGTGTCTCCAGAGGTCAGAGTGCGGCCCTGCTTCCCCGGAGGGTCATGCCTTTGATGTCAACCATCACAGTTGGCCACAGCTGTCCAGTATGGCTGGGGAGGTCACGCTCTATGGTTCAGGGTTGGGGATAGAGAGTCTCCCGGCACCATAGAGTCATGAGCAGGGCATCTCCAGAAAGGAACAAATGCCGGTTTGGGGGCCGTTTCTCTGCCTCCCGGAGACGACGTTTGGTCCGTGGGACAATTTAGTTAAAGGTCAAGGTCGCCTTTGCTCGGAAAGCCTGTCGTATCCGACTCTAGGGTTCAGTGCGCATCCCTGTTAATAGCCAAAGAGCCCGCACTGTCTGTGTCTGCAGACGTTTCCGTGGACATGTGGCAGGCATGCCTCCGCACCGGAGTGCATGGAGCGCTGTTTACCTTCCCACTGATGTGGTCCCTATTTATCTCCTTGCAATGTCTTGCTTTCGAGCGGCTAGGTTGGCAGGAGCTGTGACAGAGACAGCAGCTCGCTCTATCACGCAGCACTTGGGAATCAAACAATTTACCACCACGGGGGAGGGGGGAGATCTGGGATTCCTTCGTCTTTCCTCCTGCTGAAAAGAGAAAAGGGGCAGGACAGCTTAAAATCAGGGGTGCCCAAACATTTTGGGCCACAGGCCAGTCACGTGGCTCAGGGGGCCAGTCACTATGGCCCGTGGTCCGGATCTGGCCTGAGGGTCATAGTTTGGGCACCCCTGGCTTAAATCCTGCATGGGAGAAACCAGCCGGGACTTCCCTGATGTGTCTCTGGCAGAAAATAAGGACGGAAGCAGCTCTGAAAGGCTGGGTTTGGCCTTCTCCCTCTCTCGGGAATTGCATTTGGCACATCACCAAGCCAGAATCAGGCCCGGCCCAGCGGAGCTTGAGACACGCACGCACACACACACACTCCCCTTTTTAATCCCGTTGATACTGAGTCTGGAGTGGAAACTTCTTGGGTTAGAAAAGCCTTGCCACGTCAAGTTCTGGGCTCCGCTGCCTGAGCCTGCTCCAGAAACGGCGCTCTGACTCGGTGATTTGGAAGAGCCTTGATTTTGGTTTTCCTGCCCCCAGTTTATGCTGCTGGGGCTGTTTGGCATCTCTGTTATTCTGCCCCCCCCCCCCAAAAAAAAAAATCTAGCAAGAAGAGCATACTCAGATTGTAAAGCAGCAGAAGCAGGAAAAGTCTGTTTAGAAAGGGAGGCCTTGATCCCTTTTTTTAATTTGGAGCAGGTGAGTGTGTAATGTGTGTGCAATGTGTGTGTGTGTGTGTTTCTTCGCTGTGCAAACAACTCTGTTTGCAAAGAGTTTGCCAAAGGCGGAGGGGGAGAAAATAGAGGGAAGTGTTTGGTGTGCCGGAGCCTTAAGCAGGCCATAAAAAAATTACCCAGAGATAGAAAGAGGCCGGACATTCAGCAATAAGGCTCGGAAGGAAGTCTCAAGCAACCCTGCCTTTCTCAGGCCGGCTTCCCCTCCTTGGGGAGATTTCTCTGTATTGGGGGGGGGGGGAGAGTGTGTCGGATTCGGCTATAGCCGGAGGTGCACTCTTGCCGGGCTCTGCCAACACCTTCTTGGATTTCTCCTTCGGCAAGTCGCATCCTGCCGGGCAGGGAAGTTGCAAAATAGGTGTTTTGATCTGTGTGTGTTGTGTGCGTGTTGTGTGTGTGTGTCGAGCAGAGGGGCTCTCATCCAACACACGAGAATCAGGTGGAGCCCCTACGCTCTATTAGGGCCTTCTTCCTGGCCTCTGTGGATCCACACGTACATGCAGGAAACCCATTTGTGTGGATTCACAGGGGACCATGGAGAAGAAGAAGAAGAAGAAGAAGAACAGTTACAGGGAAACCGCCTGGTCTTATAGGGCCTTGGTAGCACAGGGGTTAAGAAGCTCGCCTTGTTAGCTGGAAGGCTGGCAAGTCAGCAGTTCAAGACCCGGGGACTGCATGACGGATTGAGGGCCCGTCTCTGTCCCAGCTCCTGCCAACCTTGCGAGACATTGCAAGTACCTGTATATACTCGAGGATAAGCCGACCCAAATATAAGCTGAGGCACTGGACCTAATTTTGACCTGAAAATCCAGAAAAATAGATTGACCCGAGGATAAGCTGAGGGTGGCAAGTGCAGCAGGTCCGAGTGAGTTTCAGTCATCAAAATACACGAAAATAAGGTTAAAATTAATTAAATTGCCGGTACATCTCAATCCGGCATGGTCTTGGGACTCTCGTGGTCGTTGACTTATACAGTACTTGAGTATATACGGTAGATCAATAGGGACCACTCTGGTGGGGGAAATATCTTGGGGGCACGAAAGGAGACTCATTCGGGCATTGTCCACTGAGCAGAGTTCCTCCCGCAAAAATCCTTGCAATCCAGAATAATTTCTGCCACGAAATAATTATTATAACTGCTGTCCTGCAGCTGGAATATTTTGAGTTTGATCCTGTCAGGGATCAAGGTTAATTCAGCCTCTTCCATTCTCCCAAGGTTGGCCAATTGAATCCCCTGCGTGTTGAGGGGGGCGAAATGCTAATGAACTTGCCAACCACCCCAATAGGGCACTAATTGCCATGGGGCGGCCCATGTAAGTGGAATGGCCATGACTGTAGCGAGGTCTTCCAAACGCTTCTAACATCTGGACTTTCTGCCCATCTGTGTGGCAGGCCTCTCTCTCTCTCTCTCTCTCTCTCTCTCTCTCTGCTGGGCCCTGACAGTCGGCATCCCTGGGACGCTGCTATTATGTCCGTGCCACATCCTCTTGCCGTCGGGCGCGAGTTCCCCTGACGAAGTTCCCCTGACGAAGACGGCCTCCGGGTTTCCCGTGGGTGCTTTTGGGAGGTTTTTTGTCCGTTTCGATCTCCCCTTTCGTCCTGGCAGGGCTGGGAGATCGGCTTGCCGGCTATATATAACCTTTGGAGCGTGGCCACCTCGAGGGAATGTGTTCAGCCACATCTTGAGCCAAACAGGTGCCAGGAAGAAGCACGGAGGTTCCCCCGACCAAGGCTGGGTTTGGGCTGCTGAATTCTCTGCCTCTGCTGACGTCTCCTCCCGCCTGCCTCCTCTTTCCTCGCTTGCTCTGCCTTCCAGGGAAAGGCCCGTCTCCGAAATCTTGCCTCTCCCGGCTAAAATCCCTGGTCTCCCTGCTGAAGGGGGGAGGGGGAGACACATTCAGAGGGCTGGCAGAGCCCTGACAAAGGCCCCCACTGTGCCCGAAGGAAGTGAACCGTTTCCTGGCCATTAATCTGTGTCTTGGGGGGGGGGGGAGGTAGCGCAGTCCTTGCCAGCAACAGGAGGGAGATGCCAAGAAGATGTGTGTGTGTGGGGGGGAATGTCGGGTAGTGAAGCAGTCGGCAGATGGGCTTCTTCCTGGCCCCCACAGCAGCCTCAGAAGCTGCCTGGCTCTCGTTATGAAGCAGGGGATGAGGTGGACCCCGGAGGGGTGGGGGTGGGGGGTCTTCCCGTTTTTCTGTGGGTCTCAGTGGCATGAAATGCCAGGGCCAGCATCCCCCCCCGGGCCATGATGGCAAACCTTGGCACTCCAAGGCTGTGATAGCGAACCATGGCACTCTAGCTGTTCTTGAGCTCAGAAGTCCAAGTCTCTGTGAATCCACACAAATGGGTTTACTGCGCATGTTTTTGGACTTCAATTCCCAGAAGCCCATGTCTCTGTGAATCCACACGCATGGGTTTACTGTGCGTACAGTAAATCCATTTGTGTGGATTCACAGAGAATTGGGTTTCTGAGAATTAAAGTCCAAAAACATGCGCAGTAAACCCATTTGTGTGGATTCACAGAGACTTGGACTTCTGAGCCCAAGAACAGCTAGAGTGCCATGGTTCGCTATCACAGCCTTGGAGTCTTCTTCTTCTGCCATATCTGATTCTGAATATCGGCTCTCCTCATGGCGCTCGGCCACAAAGACAGTCCTGAGAATATAATGCCGTGGGGTCTTCCATCTGCCTTCCGCATCGCAGCCTGAACCCCCCCCCCCCCCCGAGTACCATGGATCCAGTTCCTTTGAGTTCCTTTCTGGTCCTGAGCCATTTTGGCACTCAAAGTCCTCCTCCTCAGCCCCAGGCCAGGATGGATGAAGCTGCTGCCCTCCATCAAGAGGGATTCCAGTGAGATTTAATCCTTTTGGGGACCATCACCCTTCTCTGTGGACTTTGGCACGTAAGCCCTCTAGTCCTCAGGGTGGTCAGGTGAGTTATTCTGACACTCGGTGTTGATGCTGGCAGTAGGGTCTATTCTATGACCAGAGCAGGATCACCTGGCCGGCCTGATCCTCTTGCGGTATAGAGGGTTTGGAAGGGGTCCAGTGAGGTCATCCAGTCCGGCCCATTCCTGCTCAAGGCAAGGATCCGGTTCAGAGCAGATCTTTCCGACGGTGGCTTTCCAATTCTCTCTCTCTCTCGAAGCCAGGTGTTCCCGACCTTTTCAAACCAAGGGCCATTGGGTCACGTTCTCTCAGTCAACTTCGAGGGCCAGACAGCCATTTTGCCCTGCCTGCACGATGGGAGGTGGCCATTTTGTCCCAACAGCTTCAAAGGGGGAGTCATTTTGTTTCCGGGTCAGGGGCCACATGAAATGGTGCTGCAGGGCTCAATCCCCCTCTTCTAAGGCTTCCAGTCCTGGAACCGTGTGGAAAAGACCCTCCTCCAAGTCTCTTGTGTTCTTGTGTGTTCTTGTGTGTTCTTGTGTGTTCGTGTGTGTGTGTGTGTGTGTGTGTGTGTGTGTGTGTGTGTGTGTGTGTGTGTGTGTGTGTGTGTGTGTGTGTGTGTGTGTGTGTTCCCAGTCCTGCAGGCCCTGCCCTCCGCTCTGCCCTCTTCTCTTTCCCCCCGAGCTCTGGAATGCCACAGCCGTTCCCTGCCAGGCGAGGCCCTCCCTTCCGGAGCGTGGGCCGGTGCCATCCTGCCCTGTATCTGCCTCAGCATCTCCGATCCCCTGGCAAACTGTGCAGAAGGGAGCTGTTAAAGTCGGGGGAGGGGGGCTGTCTTGTAGCCTCCCCCTCCTCTTAAAAACAGAAGGGGTCTCAGTTTCATCACCTTCGTCCCCTGCAGAAGTTAATTTCTCCCTTTTCTCTCCCCACAGTAACCCTCCGTTGAGTGAGGAAATGCTGCCGCCCGGGGAGTGGATGTGTCACCGATGCACCGTTCGCCGAAAGGTAATAATGCAAAGGGGCCTTGGCTGGAGAGTTAAAAATGGATCCTGTTCGTTCACTTTCCTCCCTCGGAGGGGCTTAATTTGAGCTCTTGCACCGGGGGTGGTGGTTCTCAACCTTTTTAAGCCGTGGGCCAGACCACGCCCCCTCAGACAACTGAGCGGCCGGACGGGTGGTTCCCTCCCCTCCCCCTGCTGTAAACGCTGCCGTAAAATCCATCTGCGGCTGTTGCAAACGCATTTATGACAGCCACAGGTGCTGTCAAAAAAGCATCTGCTTCTGGTGGCTGCGGCAATGTGGGCCACATGAAATGATGCTGCAGGCCAGGTCTGGCCCGCGGTTGAGAACCCCTGTCTTAGACGTTTCATTCTGAATGCCCTACCTGGTCTGGTTGGTTTTTTTTTTTTTTTAGCAGAGAGCAAAACCATTTCAACCCAGAGACATGAAAACACACCCCAATGGATTGAAACCTGCCCTAGATTTCCCCTCGCCCTGGAGCAGAGGCATAGGCGGCAAAGTTCGTCCCCTGGCTGGCTTCCTAAATGAGAGGAAGCCTCTCCCAGGGTGGGAAAAGAGCCCTGTGCTAGGAGGAGGGGGACTCAGTGGTTAAATTGCTGTACTGCAGCCAAAGCATTGTGAGTTTGATCCTGATCCTGACTGCGACACAAGGTTGATTCATCAGGTATAAAAGTGTGGCTGCATTACGGTAAAACCCCTACTTACGTTAAAAGTCTGTTCCGTAGGCTTTGACGTAAATCGGCTTTTTACTTACCTCAAAGCAAACCTGTAAGAAAAATGAATTTTTACGTAACTTGAAGCAAACCCATAAGAAAAATGATTTTTTAAAAAAAAATTAACTCAAAGGAAACCCATAGGAAATTGTCTTACGTAAATGAGCAACCCCCCACCCACCCACCCACCCCACCGGCTCATTTCAGGGAGGACCACTCATGCTTTAACACATTTTTAAGGAGATTTTTAATTGATGTGGGAGGTGGTCTTTCCGTGCTTTAGGAATCTTAAGGGTTTTTACTGATTAGCGTTGGGGGATTTTATGTGCCTGAGTCAAAATGCTCGACGCCGCCCAGAGTCGCTCGTCGATGGGGCGGCTGTACAAACCGCACTAGTTAAATAAATGAAATTGTGGTTTTAACACAAGAATCATTACCTAAGTCGGGTTTTGTGTAACCCGAGGCCCACGTCGGGTTTTACTGTCCCCTCTACCCCACTGGCGCTCCCCTGCTGCCTCTTTACAAACAAGAGCCCAACAGCCGTGGGTCAAAAATTACAGGAGGAAGGAGGAGAAACCCAGCTGGTTTTATTCCCTCCGGCCCGCTGAGGAGGCCGCCCTTCTTCAAGGGCAAGAGGAAAACCACGCCACAATTTGAAGGGAAAGCAGGAGGACATTAATTTCCCAGGGAAAGGGCCGCCAGCCTGGCCAGCCCCACGTGACGACAGACGAGGGTCGTGGCTCGAATCCACCACCCGACGGCCTGGCCTGGCTTCTGGGGGGAGGCTGAGGCCTGCCAACCCCCCCCCTTCCCCAGTTCCTTCCAGCTGGCTCCGCACAAAGGACTCAATGACCTCCTCCTCCTCCTCCTCCCTGTCGTAGGCGTTGTCATAGCAGCCGCAGCAGGGGCAGAGGATGATGATGATGAGGCTCCTTGCCTGTTGATGCCTCTTCCTTGGGTTAATGGGAAGTGGGGTGGAGGGAGGTGATTGGGTCGGGCTCCGATCCGTCACTGGAGAGGCCTGGCTTTTCCGGCTGGCGGAAGGGAAAGAAATCCGACTGGGGGGCGGCTTTTAGGGTCTCCCGATCACTTCAGAAGAAGGAACTTCCCATGGACAGACGTGCTCCTTCCCTGCCTCTCTTTGAGAAAGAATTCAGGGAGGCACCACCACTAGCAATCGTCACGTAGTGTCAGAAATTATTCCCGCTTGGAAGGATGTTGGCCGGAGGAACTCGCTCGGGGGGACGATGCCCGAATGAGGAGGCTCCTCATGTGTCCCCCCCCCCCCGAGATCTTTTCCCCACCCAAGGGGTCCCTGTCGTTCCACTTGCAATTTCTGGCTTTCGATCTGCTAGCTTGGCAGGAGCTGGGACAGAGACGGGGACTCACTCCGTCGTGCAGTACCCGGGTCTAGGAAGTGCCGACTTGCCGGCCTTCCTGCCAGCAAGTTGAGCTTCTTAACCACTGACCCACCGCAGCCCGATTCCTCCCAGAAAGAAGGCCGGGTTGCAGAATAGCAGCGGCCCTTTCCTGTCCCTGCCGCCGCCGGCGGCCCCCCCCACCACCACCAAATAGCGCTTCCTGCCCTCTCTGGGAGGTTCAGGAGGCAATGAGCATTTTTAGGGGTGGGGGGGGCTCCACATGCAGGAGCCTTGAAAGGCCCAACCCCTCCCCAGTCTGCACCATAACCACCACCAAAGCCAGAAGGGACTGAATGCAGGGCGTTGAGCTCAAGGGGCCCTTCCGGTTCCGTTCTTCTGTGATGTTATGATATTTCCGGCCTCCTGCTGGGGGGATCGAGAGGTTTCTCTTTCCGCTGGGGGGGGGGAGAGAGGAATTGAGGGGAGGCACAAAGGCAGGATTCCCCAAACTTTGATATCTTTTGGACTTCAATTCCCAGAAGCTTCGGTCATTTCCCCCAAGCACTGATTGCCCAATGGGCTGACTGAGGCTTCTGGGAAATGTAGTCCACCCTTGTTTGGAAGACGTGGCCTTCCGTGACCAGCTGCCGTGGCCTCTGTGGGCAGCCAAAACACAGTGGTGTTCGCTGAGCTAATGCACGCCCCCGCTTCTCCTTCGCAGAAACGGGAGCAGAAGAAAGAACTGGGCCACGTGAACGGCTTGGTGGACAAATCCGGCAAGCGGGCCACGTCCCCCACCGGCGATGCTGACTACCTGGACCGGTCGAGCGCCGGTGGGAGCCTCCGGGCCCTCTCCCACGCCCGGCTCCTGGAGCGGAGGGCCAGCCGGCCGGGCACCCCCACCTCCAACGCCAGCACCGAGACCCCCAACTCGGAGCAGAACGAGGCCGACGAGGACATCATCGACGTGGAGGAGGACCCGGCCCTGGGCCCGGGGGAGGCGGACAACGGGGGCCAGACCCACCTCAAGCGGCCCTTCGAGCTGCTGATCGCGGCCGCCATGGAGCGGAACCCCACCCAGTTCCAGCTGCCCAACGAACTCACCTGCACCACCGCACTTCCAGGTAGGACGCCGGGGGAGGGGGAGGGGGCGCTCGTCTCTCAGCTGGCCGTTTGCCGACCGCGGCCCCCACCCCACCCACGCCAGACCTGCCCTTCGGACGGTGGATTGGTGGAAATGGAGATGGAAAGTCTAGGACTCTGGTGATGGCGAACCTTGGCACCCCAGGCGTCCTGGAACGTCCATCCCCAGAAGCCCTGAGCAGCAGCAGGAGGGTTGGCTTGGCCTCCTGGGAACCGAAGGCGAAGGACGTCTGGAGTGCCAAGGTTCCCCGTCACTGGCACAGGCCAAAGTCACCCCTTGCTCGAAAGCCAGCCGCGTCCAACTCTAGGGTTTGGTGCTCATCTCCGATTCTAGCCAAAGAGCCAGCGCTCTCTGCGCCTGCAGACGTCCCCGTGGACCTGCAGCAGGCATGACTAGACCCTGGAGTGCAGGGGACGCTGCATACCTTCCCACCGAAGCGGTACTATTTATCTACTCGCAATGTCTTGCTTTCGCAGTGTGTGTGTTTGTTGGGGGGGGGGGGTTTGGCCCTTCTTAAGAGAGGCTGCCACCACAAGAGGCTCCCTTAAGGAGGAAATGCCAGGGGGCCCCACTGCTTTCTCTGCCCAACCAGGTACCAGCAAGCGGAGGCGGAAGGAAGAATCGACAGGGAAGAACGTCAAGAAGGCACAACACGAACTGGACCATAACGGCCTGGTCCCTTTGCCCGTCAAGGTCTGCTTCACCTGCAGCAGGTATTCACGGCACACCTGGGGAGGGGGGTGGGGTGGGGGGCTGGCGTTACTCTGGTCCTGCATCTCACCCTCTGCCCCCCTCCATGTCAAACTATGGGGGCTAAGAGGGAGACCAGCCCCCCCTTCCTGTCAATGCAGGGGTTCCCAACCTAAGGCCTGTGAGCCGGATCTGGCTCTCGGCGCCATTTCATGTGGCACCCCCCCAACCCCTCCAAGGGCGTTTGAGAAACAGAATGGCCATCCCCTTTGAAGCTGTTGGGACAGAAGGCCCGCCCCCATCATGCAGGCAGGGCAAAAGGGGCGTCCGGCCCTCGAAGCTGACTGAGGGAGCATGACCCAATGGCCCGCCCGGCTTGAAAAGGGTTGGTAACCCCTGTGTTAATGAACTGCCAATTAAGGCAGGCAGCGAAAATGAGGGCTTCGTCTGTGCGGTCCTGATGGGCGATGTTTCTTCCTCTCCCCCCCCCCCCAGGAGTTGCCGCCTGGCCCCCCTCATCCAGTGCGATTACTGCCCCCTCCTCTTCCACATGGACTGCCTGGACCCCCCTCTGACGGCCATGCCACTGGGCCGGTGGATGTGCCCGAACCACATCGAGCACGTGGTGGTAAGTCGGGGGGGCGCCCCCGGAAAGCCGCCTGCTCCCGCCCTTTCAGGGCTCTCTCTGGGGGCCGCCTGGCGATAGTGAGCCCCAAGCGCTTCTCCTGTTCTCTCTCAGCTGAACCAGAAGAACATGACCCTCAGCAACCGGTGCCGGGTCTTCGACCGCTTCCAGGACACCATTTCGCAGCATGTGGTCAAGGTGGATTTCCTCAACCGGATCCATAAGAAGCACCCGCCCAACCGGCGCACGGTCCAGTCGACAAAGAGGAAGGGGTTGAAGGTGGGCTGGGGGGGCAAAAGCCGGCCGTTGCGGGTTTCCCTGGCCCGGCCCGTGACAGAGAAATAATCCCGCATGATTTTGTTGACCAGTGAGGGAGGGGAGGTCAGCTGGCGAAAGGCTTGGCCAGGAGGGGTCAGCCAGCGTCCAGGGCACAGAGACCTTGTGTCTTAGGAATGCTATCCTAAGCCACCTTACCATTTATTATATTTAGACCCCACCCATCTAGTAGGTTTCACTACTCTGGGCGGCTGACAGCACACGCTCACACATTAAAAACAGTCACATGTTTAAAAAAAACACCAGAAAACAAAAGCAAAAATAAAACAAAAACACTGCAGCGCTTTAAAGACTAACTGCTCTGTTTTTAGTGTGAGCTTTCGTGGATCAAATCCACTTCAGACAAAGGAGTAAAAATTCCAGGTACGGTTTATGTACCAGATACGGAGGTAAAGAGGTTACTCTTGCTTTCGAACTGCTAGGCTGGCAGGATCTGGGACAGAGACGGGAGCTCATTCCGGCCTGCAGTCCTCTGGAATTGAACTGCTGACCTTCCGCCTCCCAGTCAGGGTCTTCGTAGCCACATAGGTATAAATACCAGAGTAAAATAAAAGAGCTGGTACCCTAAGCTGCCTTAAGCCGTTTGGACTACCGTGTCCTGCCTGATCTGGCTGGTTTACAAGTTCAAATAGTCAGTGGGTAAAACCTACCAGCTTCTCCTACCCTGAAGCAAGTCCACAGGTACCCAGGAGGAGCCACACCCGGGGGGGCTGGGGGGGGGGGCCTGTGTGATTTGGGTTTCTGGGAAGTGAAGTCCAAGAACACCTGGAGCGCTGAGGTTCGCCATCACGGTGGTCGGGGGTCGAAGAAACCCAAAGGGGTTGAATTGAGCTCTTTTCCTCCTCCTCCTCCTCCTCCCCCTCCCTTGTAGGTTCCGGATGCCATCAAGTCCCAGTACCGGGTCCCGCCCCCACTGCTGCCCCCCGCGGCCATCCGAGACGGGCAGCTGATTTGCAATGGGTTTTCAGAAGACCCCTTGCTGGGCAGCCCGGAGCACTTGACCCCCCAGTCGGACCAGCACGAGGTAAGGCGGCCGAAGCGTGGCGGTCCTTTGCCCGTCTCCGGGGTTGGGTCGGGGCGGAAGGATATCTCCGCGGTTGGCAGAGCGGGTGCCTCTTGCCGCGGTAAAATTCCATCCCTTGAGCTCCTTTTGGTGAGGAGAGCGGTTGAGGTTGGATTGGGGGAGGACAATGGAAGCCAGGTGGCTTCTGGACTGAGCCGTCCCCTCTTGCGGTAGGCCGGCTGTCCTTGGAAAGGAGGGACGAGCCAAAGGCCTCACAGAGTCCAGGAGGAGAATCAGGGTCTTGTGGGGGACGGTTTTGGCTCCCAGCGCATGACAGATGGCCCTGGCACCGACCGGTGGGTGGGAAGATTCAGTGCCCGGGCACCACCTCCTCTCCTCTTTCTTCTTCCTCCTCCTCCGTGTTTTGCTGGTCCAGAACCGCCACCATTTCCTCCGTGAGACAATTTCCCCCTAGACCTGCAGGGTCTGACCTTCTTTCTCTCCCACCCCCAGTGGCTCCGCAGTGTCGTGGCGCTCCAGTGCAGCATCTTGAGACACTTGTCTGCCAAGCAGATGCCTTCCCTGTGGGACGCCGAGCCGCCGGAGAAGGCCGATGTCAAGCCGGTGGTGGCGGGAGCGGCGGACGGGGTCCTGGCCAGCCCTTTCCCGGCCCCTGACAAGACCGGCGTTCCCTCCCTCTATACCCCGGGCCCCCACAATTCCTTGCCGGAGGACGCCCGCTACCCTTCGTGCCCGGAGAGGCCCAGAAAAGCCTGCCCTTCCAACGGCCCCAGCTCCGCTGCGGAGGTGAAAATCAACGGCCCCCATTTCTACGGTGACGTCTCTGGGCACTTGACAGACTCAGACAGGCTGGTGGGGCACGGAGGGGCTTTCCCGGCGGCGGCGCTTCGGCAGCCTCCCTGGCCACGAACCGCCACGCCGACCGTGGTGTGCGGGCTCCTCAACCACACGGCCGGGATTAAGACTGAAAACGCCACGGGTCCCGTTCCCTGTACCCACCGGGGCTCTGTGCCCGTCCCGGCCCCCGGCTCCTCTTGCGCCACCCTGGAAGTGGCCGGCCTTTTGCAGAGGACGCACGCACCTCCGACAGGGCCCGGGACGGTGGAGTCTCCACTTACCGCAACCCAAGCCCTCACCCCACCCCAGGCGGCGGCAGTAGCAGCAGCGGGCGAGAGCGTCTCGGCTATTGGGGCGGCTCATGGCTTCGGCTCACCGGCACCTCCTCCAGGTAAGTGCCGAGGGTGGGTGCAGAAAGACCCGGGGGGGGGGGCCCTGGGGGGGTTGGCAGCTGAGTAGAGTCAGGCCTTAGTGGTAAAATAAATAAAGAAATTTTGTGTCAGAAATTACTCCGGGTTGAGGCCTTCGTGGTTAAGACACTGAACTTGACAACTGGATTGTCGGCAGGTCAGCAGTTCAAGACCTGAGTGCTGAGTGAGCTCCCGCCTCTGTCCCAGCTCCTGCCAACCTAGCTGTTCGAAAGCAAAAAAATTTCAAGTAGATGAATAGGTGCCATTTTTGACGGGAAGGTAACAGCATTCTAGTCGTGCCTACCGAGTGGCCCCGGAAACATCTGCAGACTCAGACGGCACTGGCTCTTTGGCTATAAACAAAGATGAGCACCGAACCCTATAGTCGGATACAACTGGCTTCCGAGCAAAGGCGACTTTTGACTTGTCTCCGGAGTCAGAAAAGGCAGGGAACGGGAAGCCAGTGGGTTCGTTCTGGCAATTCTGGGGCCTCCCTAGAGATTAGAGGCCACGTGAGGGTGGTAGGAATGCTTGGCATTTCTGGCACGATGCCGGCCCATGAGTCACGCCGTGGTCGTTGGCTTTCTCTTCTGGAAGGATGGCGTTCTTTATCGTCAAAGCCTTCCTTCCTTCCGTTGCCGGAAGTTGTGTTAGAACGAAGAACGGAGCGGGTGAAATGGGGCTGCAGCCGCCTGGACTTCCGTTCCCAGAAGCCTCCGCCAGCCCGTTGGCCGATGGGTGCTTTGGGGAATTGACTAGGGCTTCTGGGAATTGAAGTCCAAAAGCCCAGAGGTTGGGGAAACACTGGGCAGCAGGATCGGGGCCCTGCATGCTGGCCCTGCCATGCTCTTCCCTCCTTCCTCCTCTTCCTCCTCCAGATGGGAAGGTCAGTCCTCCAGGCGCCTTGGCTTCTCTGCTCTCTTCCAACTCTCCTGCGGCCCTCGACCTTTCCGGCTCCTTGAAAGCATTAACAGAAGGCAGTGGCGGTGAGTCCCACCTTCCGGTGCGGTGTTCTCTTTCCGGAAGCTTGGAAAGCACCCCCCTCCCCCAGTGGGGGGGATTCTTGGGGGGGGGGGGCTTGGCTTGACTTTGGCGTCTCTTTCCCCGTAGAGATCGAGATCAACTTGCTGGATGAGAAGCTGATCAAGTTCCTAGCCTTGCAGAGGGTCCACCAGCTCTTCACTTCGTCCAAAGCCCAGCCCTTGCCTGGCACCCCTGGGGCCCAACAGCCCAGCCCTGTGGGCCACGCGCCGGAAGGTGGGTCCGGGGCACACGTCTGGCCGTCCCTCCCCTCTTTATGGGGATAAACTGGGATGCGTAAGCCCCAGGATGGTGAACCTCGGCTGTTCGTGGACTTCAGTTCCCAGAAGCCCAAGTCCCTGTGGATCCACACGAATGGGTCGACTGCACGTCTGTCGTACTGCGTCCGCACAGTCAACCCATTCGTGTGGATCCACAGGGACTTGGGCTTCTGGGAATTGAAGTCCAAGAACGGCCAGAGTGCCGAGGCTCTTCCTGAAGTGGCTGGTGCAGAAGGGAAGGCACTGTATTTCTCTGGGTAAAACGCAGGCCAGTGGCTCCTCATGGCCTCTCCTTCGTTCTTCTTGTGCTGTATCTGATTCCGAATATTGGCGATCCTCGGGGCGATCAGCCATGAAGATTGTCCTTGGAACCTTGGCCTTTCATCTGCCTTCCGCATCGCAGCGTGACCTCTATAGTACCCACTGACCCAGTTCCTTGAGGCACTTTCTGATCCTGAGCCCTTTTGGCACGCAAAATCATCATCATCATCATCATCCCCAGGCCAGGATGGATGAAGTTGCTGCCCTCCATCAAGATGGGTTTCAAGTAGGACCATTTAATCCAGAGGAGGAACAAAGTGTCCTAGTAAGGCAATGACGGTGAACCTTGGCACTCCAGGTCTTCTTGGGCTTCAGTTCCCAGAAGCCCAAGCCTCTGTGAATCCACACAAATGGGTTGACTGTGTGTCGCTCCTGAAGCCGTTCATTCTCTCTCTCTTGCAGGGCAAGGGAAGGCGGTTCAAGCCCGGGCCGTCCTCTGCCCACTCCTGGGCATGGGCAGCGCGGTCAACATGTGCTACCGGACACTCTACATCGGGACAGGCAAGGCCCGGCCTACGGGGAGGGTGGGTGGGGTGGGGGCCCCTGGAGCTTCCCTCTCTCTCTCTCTCTCTCGCCCCCCCCCCCGGGATGTGGGGGTCTTAAGGGTGCTCCCCTGGGCAAAGGAAAAAGCCCTCTTCCTCCCCTTTCTGTGCCCGAGTACCGGCGGAGTAGTGACGGCCTCCCCTTTCTCCCCTCCTGGCAGGAGCCGACATGGACGTCTGCCTCACCAGCTACGGCCACTGCAACTACGTGTCGGGAAAGCACGCCTGCATCTTCTTTGATGAGGTGAGTCCCTAGAATCGCAGAGTTGGAAGGGGGGGGGAGACACCCACCCATGAGGCCATTT
This sequence comes from Furcifer pardalis, assembly GCA_030440675.1. Taxonomy (NCBI): domain Eukaryota; kingdom Metazoa; phylum Chordata; class Lepidosauria; order Squamata; family Chamaeleonidae; genus Furcifer; species Furcifer pardalis. Next base: position 21,085,297 of record CP126891.1, on the reverse strand, counting down.
AGCCCAAGCCCCCTGCTTGAGGTATGAATCCGAATCAAAGTGGGCTACGGGGAGAATTTTCACTCCCCTGTCAGAGGGGCTTCATGGGTTGTCAAGCCTGTTGCCAGGCTTAATTCAACCTGCTGGTTTTGACTTATAACGTACCAGATCGAATCAAAGAATCACTGAGTTGGAAGGGGGTCTGTGAGGCCATCTAGTCCCAACCCTCTGCTCAATGCAAAGATCCCAATCAAAGCAGATCTGACAGAGGAGAGCTTTCCAGTTCTCTCTTGAATGCCTCTAGCATTGGAGCGTTCAATATTTATTGTTTATTTAGATTTATATCTAAATATTTATTTGGATTTATACCTCGAGTCAGTGGGTCCCACTGTCATACTGCTCTAAGAGTTAAGGAGTTTTCCACCGTCGTACTGCTCTAACAGTTAAGGAGTTTTCCACCAGCATACTGCTCTAACAGTTAAGGAGTTTTCCACCGCCATACTGCTCTAACAGTTAAGGAGTTTTTCACCAGCATACTGCTCTAACAGTTAAGGAGTTTTCCACCGCCGTACTGCTCTAACAGTTAAGGAGTTTTCCACCATTGTACTGCTCTAACAGTTAAGGAGTTTTCCACCATTGTACTGCTCTAACAGTTAAGGAGTTTCCCCTCATATTCAGCCTTCCTCTGTAGTTTCAGCCCCTTATCCCTGTGCTCTCAGGAACAGATCCTGCCCCTTCTCCTCTTCTTGACCATCCTTCAAGTAGTCCTATGGGGTTTCTTTCTCCTCCTCCTCCCCAGAACACCAAGCATTATGAATTGCTCAACTACAGCGAGCATGGGACAACGGTGGACAACGTCCTGTATTCGTGCGACTTCTCTGAGAAGACGGCCCTCGTCCCTCCCAGCAGCCTGGTGGCCAAAGTCCAGAGCGTGATCAGTAAGTTCCCTTTTCTGGGGGGTGGGGAGCAGTTAAAGGACTGCTTATGGGGTTGTAGATTAGACTTACAGCAAAATTAATTTATTCCTTGAGGTTTTTTGTATCTTGAAAAATTCATATCTCGAAACGTGGTCTCCCACAGGAATAAAAGCCAAAATAAAACCCTTTTTTTCCTATTCAAAGCTCTTCATTAAGTGCACTTCGGAAATTTTTGCTGCGTTTTGCCCACTTTATAGAGATCTGAACGGACAAAAGACGTTTATTTGGCTTTTTTCTGAGCTCCGGAAGTGTATTTTGGTTTTCAGCACATATTCGGGACATTTCAGAGCTCTGACAATTGCTGGCTCACTACCCGACTATCAGCTGTTTCAGAGAGGGGGGAATTTTCAGCCCTTCCTGATTGTAGGGCTTCACCTCTGCAAAAAAAATTTCCCGAGACCTCCTTTTGTATTGCGAGTTTTTCGTAATCAGCCTTTATTCCCTGTCAGGATCGAACACACAGCCTTCTGGCTGCCGTCCAGGACTTTAACCACTGGACCACCAAGGGCTCTTAGAACGGCTTTGGGACCGTGAATCATGAACTTTGAGAATCCCCATAGGAAATTTAAATTCAAGTCCCATTGATGCCCACCAGGGCTACGGTGGGCCAGTGGTTAAGGAGCTGGCTTGTTAGCTGGAAGGCCGGCATGTCGGCAATTCAAGACCTGGGTACCGCATGATGGATTGAGCGCCTGTCTCTGTCCCAGCTCTTGGGGACAGGAAAGAAGCCTCATTTGGGCGTCCCCTGAGGGGAGTTTCTCCTGCAAAAATCCTTTCAACCCAGAATAATTTCTGACACAAAATTATTATTATTGAGACTGTGAATCATGAACGCCGAGAATTTCCGTAGGAAATCTAAACTCGAGTGCCATTCAAGCCCTGAGAGGGCGAGGGCCGCGTTTCCTGTTCAACTGGGGAACTCACTGCTACTAGAGAATCTTGTTTTTCCCGCTGCCTAGTTAACCCACCCTTGCTCTTTTGTGCCCTCCAGAGCGGCACAAGACCCGGAAGCAGCCGCCGGAGGAAGAACCGCCCAGCGAAGAAGCCGCGGCCGCCGCCGCCGCCGCCACCGCGGAGGTGATGCGCTCCCAGGCACAGGGCCAGTCCCCAAAGCCTTGCAACTGCCGCGCCAGCAGCTCCAGCCTGATCGGGGGCAGCGGGGCCGGCTGGGAAGGGACGGCCTTGCTCCACCACGGCAGCTACATCAAACTGGGCTGCCTGCAGTTCGTCTTCAGCATCACGGAGTTTGCCACCAAACCGCCCAAGGGGGAAGCCGCGGCCTTCGCCCACGAGGGGGAGGTGGAAGGGAAGGCCTCTCCCCTCAAGGCCCACCAGGTGCCCGTGCTCCGCTCCAACTCCGTGCCCTAGGACAAGCCGGCCCCAGAGCGGCCGACCTCCGACGGACAACACAAACCACGCGTCTGGGTTCTCCACCCACGACAGACTGTCCGGTGCCCTTTGCATGAAAATGAAGAACTTTTAATTTCTTCTTTCTCTCTCTCTCTCTCTCTCTTTCTTTTTTTAAACAATGTTTGCTCGAGTTTTAGGAGCATTTTGCACATATATTTGTACTATACATTTCATTTAAGAGGAAACTGCAGCGTGGGGGTTGGGGGGGCTGGCCGTTGCGGGGGGGGGGGTGGCCGCCCCGAAAGAGGGGCCGCCCAAGCCCGTCGGCGCCCCTCCCTGTGCAGTTGTAAAAATAACCAGAAACGTGTTCTATTTTGTGCCAGTGACGATAGTTTTTTATATTAAAGAAGAAAGGAAAAAAAAGAGAAAATACAGTTTTCATACCGCGAAAAATCTATACAATGATCATTGTTTTATTTAATGTAAAGAAAAAATGCGCTAGTACCTTCACGCCAGTTTTTATTTCTTATTTTATTCTCCACCTTCCTCTTTTTTCCTCTTCCTGCTGCTTCTCCCTTTCTGCATATGAGCAGCAGAGAGAAAGGATATCCTGGCCTCCATCCTGTTTTAATTTTAATTTTTTTTTGGATAACGAGACGTATTTTGGGGGTTCTGTGTAAATACACCGACCGGCGGCATTTCTCCCCCCCACCTCCCTCCGTGTTTTTTAAACTTGTGTACAGTACTCTCCTCTCCCCCCCCCCCCCCGTGGTATGACGTGGCCTCCGATTTTTGTCTATTGTTAGCAGAGCGTTTCTTTGTCGTAATTCCCCGTTTTTCCGTCCTCCCTGTTCCAATGCCTTTTCCTTCCCTCCGGGTCCTCCTCTCTGCGGCTAAAGTTTCCGATGTACAGAAGTATTGACAAATGTTTTAGCCTTTGCGGAAAATCCTCCTTTTTTATTATTTTTCCTTCCTCTTCCTTCCTCTCCTGTATTCTGTATATAAAAAAAACAAATTATGGCACTTGGCTGGTGGTGTCTGACTGTCTTGTCGAGACTCCAGGCGTTCTCCCCCGGCTTCTCCGGAGGCACATCGTCCTAGGCTTTTTTGGGGGGGGGGCATACGGGATGTCTTACCACTTCCAGGTTCCGGATCCTCCCCCCCCCCTTCTGCACCAACCTTCGGGACAGGAAATCACTGCCTTTTCCTTCACCGTGTGAAGATTCGGTACCCCCCCCCCCACTCAGTCTCTAAGGGAGGTTTTCTGCCTTCTTTGCCTCTCTCTCTCTCTGCCCCACATGACAGGGTATGCGCATCAGGCACTGTGGATAAGGCGCCGCCAGCGATGGTTGGGTTGGGTTGGGTCAAACCCTCCTGCTTTCTCTCTCCTTTAGCCCCAGTTCCCTCCATGCTGGAAGCGAGATATAATTTTGCTGCTGCTGTGTCGTCCGTAATATTTTTAATGCTCCCGTTTGGATTAGGCGATTCCTACCCTTTTGTATCAACAGCTGGAAGTTTTCATGACTGTTTCCAATGGCATTAAGTCTGTATTAATAAAGTCGCATATTAAAATAAGAGAGACGTCACCGGGCCCAGTGGGGCCTGCACCCTCCTCCTTATTTCACTTTCTGTGCCTCTTTCCGGGAACTTCCACGTGCCCCAGGTTGTCTCCTGCGCAGGGGTGGCGCTGGGCAGGTGAGAAGAGTCCACCACTTTTGGACGCTGAACTGGGAGATTCCTCGGACCCCTTCTTTGACATTCCCTCTGTCGATTTGCTCCAACTACACCGGTGTGTCCCGTATGAAAGGGACTGCCGTGGCTTGACTGGTTAAGGCGCTGGACTTGACGACTGGAAGGTCGGCAGGTCAGCAGTTCGAGTGCTGTGTGACGGAATGAGCGCCCGTCACTAGCAGTTCGAAAGCCAGAATTTGCAAGTAGATAAATAGGTATCGCTTTGGCAGGAAAGGTAAGGTGACGGACTCCCCTTCATGAAAGGTCTGTGTTTTTGGATTACAACAGGGACTCGGGCTTCTGGGAATTGAAGTCCCAAGAACAGCTGGAGGGCCAAGGTTCGCCATCATGGTCTTGGGGTCAAGGAGACGGGTGAAACGTTTGATTCCCTCTTATTGTCCCCACGCTGCGTTTCCTGCTATGGTCGTAGAGTAGACCCTACTGCCAGCGACTGAATGCCGAGTGTCAGGCGGCGGTCAACTCACCTGACCACCCTGAGGACTAGCAGCCTTGGGTGGCAAAGTCCACAGGGAAGGGTGAGGATGGTCCCCAAGTGGATTAAATGATCCCACTTCCCTCCCTCTTGATGGAGGGCAGCAGCTTCATCCATCCTGGCCTGGAGAGGAGGAGGAGGACTTTGTGTGCCCAAAGGGCTCAGGACCAGAAAGGGACTCGCAGAACTGGATCCGTGGTACTGTGGGGGTCACGCTACGATGCGGAAGGCAGATGGAAGACCCCACGGCATGACAGTATATCGTTCGTGGGACAATCATGACTGATTGCCATCAGGATAGCCGGTATTTGGAATCAGATATGGCAGAAGAAGAGAGGTTTGTGCAAACTCCTCTCCTGACTTTCTAGGACGAGTTCTCAACCTTTCCGAGCCGTGGGCCGGGTTACACTCCCTCAGGCAGCTTTAGGGGCCGGGGTGACCATTTTGCCCTTCCTATACCACAGTGGTGCCCAAACTAAGGCCCGGGGGCCAGATGCGGCCCCCGATGCCAATTCATCCGGCCCGCGAAGCCCTCGTCGCTCCTGGAAGCAGAAGTTCTGCTTCCAGGAGTGACGAGGGCTTCGTGGGCCGGATGAATTGGCATCGGGGCCTGCATCTGGCCCCCGGGCCTTAGTGACCGGCTCCCTGAACCACAGCCCAAAAGGTTTGGGCACCCATGCTATACCACAAGGCACTTCCTGGTGTGGTGGAGGGGGCACATGAAAGAGCGCAGCGTATGTGTGTGTGTGTATAGGGGGTGTCGCTGCTGTGTCCCATTCCACAAAGGGGGAGGGGGGAAGGCCAGGTCGAAGGCCAAAGCGGCTGCCCAGGTCGACCTTCCTCACGTGGCTCCCAGGGCTGGCAGGATCCAACCTGCTTCGTTCTGCCCCCGCAGGGCTTCCAGGCAGCTCTGCCCGCTTCTCCCGCCTCCTCCTCCTCCGCCGCCGCCGTCGCCGGGGCCAAGAGCGCTTCCGCCCCACCGGGACAAGGAGGGGAAGAAGGAGCCGCGATGGCTTCCGCGGAGGCGCTGCTGGCAGCGGGCCTGGCGGGGCTGCTCTTGGGCCTCTACGCCCTGCTCTACCACAACTTCCTGCGGGGCGCCCGGTGCACCAACCGCGCCAGCCTCAGGGGCAAGAAGACAGCGATCATCACAGGTAAGGAGGAGGAAGGAAGGAGCAGCACCTGGGAAAGGTGGAGGGCGGGGCGGGGGGGGCAGGAGGAGCCTCAGCAGGAGGAGCCTGACCTCTCCATCCCCCCCCCCCCGCAAGGAGACTCAGTCCTCCCTCCCACCCAGGGGGTGGGTTAACCATTAAGCAAAACAAGGGGGAGGAGGGGGGGCACCAAAGAAATTGTTCAGCTGAGCGCTCGTTTCCTCAGTTGTAAAAGTTAAGGTCGCCCTTACTCGAAAGCCAGTCGTATGCGACTCTAGGGCTCAGTGCTCATCTGTTAAATAGCCAAAGAGCCAGCGCTGTCTGTGTCTGCAGACGTTGACGTGGACACGTGGCAGGCAGTAGGACTAGACACTCGAGTATACGGAACGCTGTTTACCTTCCCACCAAAGTGGTCCCTATTTATCTCCTTGCAACGTCTTGCTTTCGAACTGCTCGGTTGGCAGGAGCTGGGACAGGGACGGGAGCTCACTTCCGTTGTGCAGTATCGGGTCTCGAACTGCTGACCTGCCGCCTTCCAGTCAGCGTCTTAACCACTTGAGCCACTCAGTTGAATGATATCTGAAAACCCAATACGTAATTTTGTGTCAGAAATTTTTCTGGGTTGAAAGGTTTTTTGCTGGAGAAATTCCACTCAGGGGACGCCCGAATGAGGCTCCTTTCAGGTCCCCAAGAGCTGGGACAGAGATGGGTGCTCAATCCATCATGCAATACCCTGGTCTCGAACTGTCGACTTGCCAGCCTTCCAGTAAACAAGGCGAGCTTCTTAACCACTGAGCCACTGCAGCCCCTTCTGTTAAGTATAGAAGCAGATGCATTACATAAGCTTAGTTTTCAGGAGTGGATCCAAGACTTTGCAATTAAAATAATTAAGTCGGAGGAAACTTTTCCAAATATAAATACAGTCAAACCTCGCATAAAGAGCGCCTCCTCGCTTAAAGAGTAACTTGCTTAAAGAGCAGCATTTTTTCTGAATGTTCGCTTCGCTTAACAAATAAAACCATCCAAAAACTCGCTTAACAAATAAATCGGGGTTCACAAACCCCCCACAATTGGTCACTTACAATGGTGTTTCGCTTAAAGAACAAACTCACTTAAAGAGCAATCCTGTGGAATGCATTATGCTCTTTAAGCGAGGCACCACTGTACTGTAATGTGGAAGAATACAAAAATAAGCATTGCTTTCTATCTTAGTGCAAGTTGTGTTTAATTCCAAGAAATAAAATTTTATTTTATTGTTTACTATTTTGAATTGCATATAGATGGGGGCACTAAAATCTTTTAAGCAGCCCCGGGGAGGTTTCCGGCGGGCCCTGAGAGGGAGACATGGATGGATTGCACAAGGGGTTGCCTTCTCTCTCTCTCTCTCTCTTTCTCTCTCTCTCTCTCCCGGGACTCTTCCAGGGGCAAATGTCGGGATCGGAAAGGAAACCGCCCTGGATCTGGCCCGGCGAGGGGCACGTGTCATTCTGGCTTGTCGGGACAAAGTGCGAGGCGAGGCAGCCGCCTACGACATCAGGAGGGTGAGATCAGATGCATGCCCAAAGCCCTTCCCGGATGTGCCATCTGCCTGTGGACTACATGTCCCATGGGGCTGCACCCCAACTCTAGAGAACTGGTCTACTCATCCTTGGTGGGTGGGAAGGCTGAGCCTAACTGGCCTGTGAGATTCGGAGGCTGGAAGCCATCTTTCGGCTTTGCCAAAGGAATCTCCAGTAGCCACTCCCTAGATGGGCAATTTGCCCACTTCTCCCTTCTGCCCTAGATTCCTCCTGGAGCCCTGCCTGGGCCCAGTTGGGAAACCTCCTGCCCCCTTACAGTACTGAGCCCTTTTCCCTCCTCCCACAGGAAAGTGGGAACAATGAGGTCCTCTTCATGCGCTTGGATTTGGCCAGCCTGAAATCGGTGCGCGCTTTTGCCGAGACCTTCTTGCAGTCGGAGCCTCGCCTTGACCTCCTCATCAACAACGCAGGTGAGATCCCCGGCCTGGGATCTGCGGTTCAAACACTGAGTCCTCTTCACATCTTGATCCGCTGTGCTTCCTTCAGGGCAGTTCTTTCGTGTCCCGATCAAACCCTGGACTGCCCAAATGAAGCCACTTTCTTGGCTTTAGTGTTGGCCAAACTCAAACCGTCCATTGGTGCACGTTTCTGACAGTCTTCGGCAGACTAGTCAATGCAATGGATTCTGCCTCTTGTTGTCCGCCAGCAGCCCCCACTTGAGCCTGTTGGTCTTGCATTTTAGGTCCATGATGGCAGACCTTGGCACTGCAGCTGTTCATGAACTTCAATTCCCAGAAGCTCAAGTCTCTGTGAATCCACATAAACACATGCATGTGGATTCACAGAGACTTGGGCTTCTGGGAATTGAAGTCAAGAACAGCCGGAGTGCCAAGGTTCGCAATCACTGATTTAGGTACTCCAACCCTCAGCCTGTTCAGGGTCCTCCAAGTGACATCGGGGAGGTTGAGTTCCTCAGCTATATCCTCCTCCTTCAATGTCTGTTCCTTGTCCAGGGAGCTCCTTTCTCTACCTTTTAATTGGGTTTTGCTCTTGCATACCCTCTGCCATAAAGCTCTTCCAGGATCGGAGCCGGCAGATTTGAGACTCATTTTCATTCAGAGGTTGTCGCGGGTCCTTCTCTTGTTTAGTTCAAGGCAATCCAGAGGCAGGAAACATCTGGCTGTAAAGGGTTAATGGGTTTTTCCTGCTCCTTTCCCCCCACAGGCATTGAGACCGATGGGACCAGCGAGGACGGCTTCAACGTGACTTTCCAGGTGAACCACTTGGGCCACTTTCTCCTGGCCCACCTCCTTCTGGACCGGCTGAAACGTTGTGCCCCGAGCCGGGTGGTGCTGGTGGCTTCCAACGCGCACCGGTTAGGGAAAATCGACAGCGAGACCATCCACAAGCCGGTGGCAGGAGCCCTACCTGCGTACCTATCTTACTGCAACAGCAAACTGGCCAATATTCTCCATGCCCGAGAGCTGGCCCACAGGCTGGACGGGACCAACGTGACCTGTTACTCCCTCCACCCAGGTATGTATGGGTCGTCTTTTACCCCTTCGGGTGTTGAGGAAGATGGAAGGTTCTTGTTCTAACACTTCTAGTGGCCTCCACCACTAAAATTTGATGTTCTTGTAATATTTCCTTGATATTTCTCCACCTTCTTCTGGGTCTGTTTTGTGTTTTTTTTTTTTTGTCTTTCTATTTATTTATTTGATTTTATTTATATAAGCACCCTTTTCGCCTAAGCGACCCAAGCCCCCTCACAATGTCAGTTAAAACCTATACCCAATGCTAATTAAAGCTGAATAATACAAAACTATCTAAAAGCATTTATAGAAACCTCCCCAATCCACGTTTTTAAGGCCTTCCTGAAGAGGAGCAACTGCCTGGAGGCGCAGTGGCAGGAGGTTCCATAGGGCCAGAGCAGATACCGAGAAGGCTCTCCTCCTGGTCCCAGGGAGATGTGTCTCCCTGATTAATGGGGCCACTAGGGAGCCAATACGGTCTGCTCTCATAGGACAGGTCGAAAACCTTGGGGCGATACTGTCTCTCAAATATCCTGGCCCACTCCCATGAAGGGCTTTAAAGGTCAAAACCAGCACCCTGAATTCCCCCTGGAGGCATACTGGCAACCAATGCAGCTCCCGTAGCAGCGGCAAGGCACGGGCATAATGCCCACACCCCGTCACCACCCGGGCAGCCGCATTCTGAACCAGCTGTAGCCTCCGGATGGTCATCAAGGGCAGCCCCATGTAGAGCGCATTACAATAATCCAGTCTGGAGGAGACCAGTGCGTGGGTGACCGAAAGTAAGGAGTCCTGGTCCAGGAGCAGGTGTGATTGGCGGATGGCACGAAGTTGTGCAAAAGTCCTCCTAGCCATGACTGCCACCTGCTCTTTGAGCAGGAGTCATGAGTCCAGGAGGACACCCAAATTACGCACCAGGTCTGTCTGCGGCAAAGGAGCCCCATCCAGCACCAAAGACGGTAGCTCCTGGGATAACGCGGAGGCCCAGGCCCAGGGCCACTCAATTTTGCCAGGATTCAGCTGAAGCCCATTGTCCCCTATCCAGACCATCACAGCCTCCAGGCACCTGGATAGGACATCAGCTGCATAAGACTTGCATAATGAGGAATCGTACCACTTTATTGGTTTATTGTCTCTGGATGCAATTTTTGATTGGTTCTATTCCAATTCTTTCCCTTCCAACCTCATTCCTGATTGTATCCTTTCCAGTCAATCCAGCAGACTTCCTTAGACATCTCATTTCCATGGTGACCAATTTGTTTTTAAAGGCGTAATATTAATTATCTTCTGCTTTTTTTCTTGGGGGCCTTTGTGATTCGCACCTGGGAAACATTCTGGAACTAAACGGTCCAGTAGATCGGAGCTGTTAAGTACGTAGGGCTGCAGACCTTTCCCACATGTAAACATGTGCCTTCTAACAATGGATGTTGCTTCATTTGGCTTTCAGGAGTCGTGAACACCGAGATTTATCGCCACATACCCATCTGGATGAAGCTGTTCTTCTTCCCTATCAAGTGGCTTTTCCTCAAAGATCCCACCGCTGGGGCTCAGACGTCGATCTACTGTGCCACCCAGGAAGGCATCGAGCGGTTCAGCGGGCGCTATTTTGCCGACTGCAGGGTGCAAGAACCCCGACCTCATGCCCGTGATGATGCCGCAGCCAAGAAGCTTTGGGAACTCAGTGAGAGATTATTAGGACTGGCCTCATAGTTTGATTTCACATTAAGATGGAAATGCTTCTGCTTCGACTGACCCAGGGACGAGAGCTTTGGCCGCCCTGGGTCACTTGTGAGGAGGGCGGCGTATAAATATGAATAAATAAATAAATAAACAAGTGTTCTCAACCTTTTAATGCCTGGGGCCTGGTCAACTCCCTCACACTTCAGGTGCCGGATGGCCATTTTGCCCATCCTCCACCACATGGCACTTCCTGGTGTGGTGGAGATGTTGGGGGGACTGGGGGAGGCCCGCATTAAATGGTGCCATGGGCCGCATTCAGCCCTCCGGCCACAGGTTGAGAATTGCTGGTTTACAGCTACGCAAAAGGAAGAACGTTTTAGGCCAAAAATGAGCACCAAATGCCAACACCACATTTAGGGCCATCAAATGCTAACTGAGAAACCTGCAGGGTACGTTATTCTGCGTTTCCGCTCAATGTTAAGAATGCTTTCCCAAAATAATGCATCTTGAAATTGAAAAGCTATTGGAGTCTGGTGGGTTTAGCAGATTTTTTGCTTGCTTGGTTTTTATCCACTACAGGGCACAAAGTTTCTTGTGGTGTTTGGAACCGGGAATACTGGCCAGTGTTTGGTAATAAAGCATATGGGGCCCTCAATCTGTTTCATTCATGTCTGTTGTATTGGGGGGAGACTTTGAATTTTTTCCAGAAGAAGTTCCCTTTCCAGCTATTCTACTTTTGGATCTGGAGATCATAGGCAGAAGTCCCAGAACAAGCTCAGTAAACCCATTTGTGTGGATTCAGAGACTTGGGCTTCTGGGAACTGAAGTCCAACAACATGCACAGTAAACCCATTCATGTGGGTTCACAAAGACATGGGCTTTTGGGAACTGAAGTCCCAAGAATACGCACAGTAAACCCATTTGTGTGGATTCACAGAAACCATGAAGAAGACCTTGACAGAGCACAGTAGGGACAGAAATAGACATTGTAAATAGCCCATAACAATTGAACAAGGATTGTTATATTTAGAAATTGTTCTGTTTAACAAGGATATAGCAATTACACTTGTATATACTGCCCCATGGGAATGCAGTGGCTCAAGTGGCTAAGACACTGGAAAGTCCGCAGGTCAGCAGTTCGATTCCCAAGTATTGCAGGATGGAATGAGCTCCGGTCACTGTCTGAGGTCCTGCCAATCTAGCAGTTCAACAGCAAGAAATTACAAGTAGATAAATAGGGACCACTTTGGCAGGTAAGGTAAATAGCATTCCATGCAGGCATGTTTAGTCATGCCTGCCACATGACCACGGAAACATCTGCAGAATCAGGCAGCGCTGGCTCTATGGCCAGAAACAGAGCTGAGCATTGAACTCTAGAGTTGGATACGACTGGCTTTTGAGCAAGGGTGACTTTAACCTTTAAACTGAAGTCATCAGGCTTTCCAGACAGTCCAGCAAAATGAGTCAATGGATTCTGTATCTGCATTCACACATGTGGGTCAGTCAAGAGCCCAGCACGTGTGGGTGTAGGGGGTCTTGGGTCCCATTCAACAAGGGCGGCCAGGTCAAAGCTGCTGCCCAGTTGACCTTCATCAGCCGACCTACATAGCTATCAAGGGTCATGGCAGGATCCAACCTGCTTCTATTCTATGGTCGATTTATATCCCACCCCAATTGTGAAGTGCGACTCTGGGCGGCTTACAAACATATCAATACAATATAAAAGCATATCAGTATCATATAAAAGCTGCTGCCCCCAGGACTTCCCAGCAGCTCTGCCCGCCTCCTCCGCCTCCACTGGGGCACACTATAGAAAAGGCTGGGCCAGAGTCAAGATTGCCTCCATCCTACCGGGAGAAGAAGAGGAAGAAGAAGGAGCGATGGCTTCCATGGAGGTGCTGTTGGCGGCGGGCCTGGGGCTGCTCATGGCCCTCTTCACCCTGCTCTATCATAACTACCAGCGGGGCACCCGATGCACCAACCATGTCAGCCTAAGGGGCAAGACAGCAATCATCACAGGTGAGGAGGAAGCACCTGGGACAGGTAAGGGGGGGGGGAGATCCAAGGCTGGGGGGGCAGGAGGAGGAACCTTCCTGCTAAGAGACCCCTTCCTCCCCACCCCGGGGTGGATTAACCATTAAGGAAAAGAAGGAGGTATTTAGGGCATCCAAAACTAGGGAGTTCAGTGGCTTCTGTGGCTAAGGCGCCAACTGGAAGGTCGGCAGGTCAGCAGTTCGAGACCCGATATACTGCAGGACGGCATGAGCTCCCGTCGTCTGTCCCAGCTCCTGCCAACCTAGCAGTTTGAAATTGCAAGACATTGCAAGAAGATCAATAGGAGCCACTTCAGTGGGAATGGAAAGAGCATTCCATGCACTCTGGTGTCTAATCATGCCTGCCACATGACCACGGAAATGTCTACAGACAGTGCTGGTTCTTTGGCCATAGACAGAGATGACAGTCAGACTGTGAAATTTTTGCAAAGGCAGGTCAAGGCTCAGACAGAGAACCTGCGCCTGGCGTCATCCATCCACACACCTTCTCTCTATGTCATGGGATGCTTTCAGGGGCAAACGTCGGGATCGGAAAAGAAACCGCCCTGGATCTGGCCCGGCGAGGGGCACGTATCGTTCTGGCTTGTCGGGACAAAGCGCGAGGCGAGGCGGCCGCCCACGACATCAGGAGGGTGAGATTGGACGCCTGTCCATTTTACCTCCCCAAAAGCCCTTCCTGGCTGTGCCATCTCCCTATGGACTACATGTCCCATGGCACTGCCCCCCAACTCTAGAGAGCTGGTCTACTCATCGTTGGTGGGTGGGAAGGATGAGCCTAGCTGGTCTGTGAGATTCAGAGGTTGGAAGCCATCTTTCGGCTTTGCCAAAGGAATCTCCAGTAGCCACTCCCTAGATGGGCAATTTGCCTGCTTCTCCCTTCTGCCCTAGATTCCTCCTGGAGCCCCGCCTGGGCCCAGTTGGGAAACCTCCTGCCTCCTACAGGACTGAGCCCTTTTCCCTCCACCCCCAGGAAAGTGGGAACAATGAGGTCCTCTTCATGTGCTTGGATTTGGCCAGCCTGAAATCGGTGCGCGCTTTTGCCGAGACCTTCTTGCAGTCGGAGCCTCGCCTTGACCTCCTCATCAACAACGCAGGTGAGATCCCGGGCCTGGGATCCGTGGTTCAAACAATGAGTCCTCTTCACATCGTGATCTGCTGTGCTTCGTTCAGGGAAGTTCTTTCGTGTCCCGATCAAACCCTGGACTGCCCAAATGAAGCCACTTGCTTGGCTTTGGCGTTGGCCAAACTCAAACCGTCAACTGGTGCATGTTTCTGACAGCCATCGGCAGACCAGTCAATGCACTGGATTCTGCATCTTGTTGTCCGCCAGCAGCCCCCACTTGGTCCTGTTGGTTTTGCATTTAGGTACTCCAACCCTCAGCCTATTCAGGGTCCTCCAAGTGATGTCGGGGAGGTTGAGTTCCTCAGCCATATCCTCCTCTTTCAATGTCTGTTCCTTGTCCAGAGATCTCCTTCCTCCACCTTCTAATTTGGTTTTGCTCTTGCATACCCTCAAGAACATTTGTTCCTGCCATAAAGCTCTTCCAGGATCGGAGCCAGCAGACTTGAGGTTCATCTCCATTCAGAAGATGTCAAGCGTCTTTCTCTGGCTTAGTTCTCTCGGTGTCCACTTGTTTCTTCTCTCCTTATTTGAGGAGGAACAATATTGAGATATTTCCTCAACTGATGTCAGTCACTTGCCCAAAGAGAATAGAAAGAATATAAAGTGGAATCTTGGTTAACGTAATTAATATGTTCTCCAAGACATTTCTTACAGCGAAAATTACTTTAACTGAATTTCCCATAGGAATGCGTTGAATGCATTTTCCCTTTCAGTATCTCTCCACATTCACATAGTGTGTTGTTGTCTTCCATCAGACCACACTTGAGCCTTGTGATCTTGCATTTAGGGCAGGGATTCCCAACCTTTTCAAGCCAGGGGCCGGGTCACATTCTCTCAATCAGCTTCTGAGGGCCGGAAGGCCATTTTGCCCTGCTTGCTCGATGGAGGTGGCCATTTTGTTTCTCAAATGCCCTTGGAGGGGGTAGAGGCCACATGAAATGGCACCGTGGGCTGGGTCTGGCCCAGAGGTCTTAGGTTGGGAAACCTTGGTTTAAGGGATCCAACCTTTAGTCTATTCAGGGTCCTCCAAGTGACTTAGGAGAGACTGAGTCCCTCAGCTGAATCCTCCTTTAATGTTATTCCTCTTCTAATTTGGTTTTGCTCACATGTACCCTCAAGAAGGTTTGTTCTTGCCATAAAGCTCTTCCTGGCTGGTGGACTCGAGGCTCATTTTCATTCAGAGGATGTTGAGGGCCCTTCTCTTGCTTGGTTCAGCACAATCCAGAGGCAAGAAACATCTGGCTATTCAGGTTTAATGGGTTTTCCCTCTCCTCCTTTCCCCCCACAGGTATTGGGACCGATGGCGCCAGTGAGGACGGTTTCAACATGACTTTCCAGGTGAACCACTTGGGCCACTTTCTCCTGACCCACCTCCTTCTGGACCGGCTGAAAAGTTGTGCCCCAAGCCGGGTGGTGCTGGTGGCTTCCAACCTGTACCTGTTAGGGACAATCAACTGCGACACCACCCACAAGCCAGTGGCAGGAGCTATACGTGGATACCTGTCATACGGCAACAGCAAGTTGGCCAACATTCTCCATGCCCGAGAGCTGGCCCACAGGCTGGATGGCACCAACGTGACCTGTTACTCCCTTCACCCAGGTCTGTATGGGTCAGGTTGTCTTTTGTTGTTGTCGTCGTCATCGTTATACTGCTTCCATTTATATCTCGCCCATCTGGGATTATTCCCACTCTGGGCGGCTAAGAACAACGCATTAAACTGCGGCGGCGGCCCACGAGATCTCCAACCATTTCCCACCTGGCCAGAGGTTAAAAAGGCAGCAGCCATGGAGGAACAACGGCGAGGAAGAACTGTGCCTTCCCCACTGCAAGACCTCCAGTGGCAGTGGCGGCCGCAGCTTTCCACTTCCAACTATGGCTGGGTCGGCGTCAGGTGTGGCAGGGCCAGCATCTGTTTGAGTCACGGTGGAGAGGCAGCTGTGGAATGGGTGGCTTGGCCACACAGGGGCCAGTGGCAGGGGCCCTGGTGTGGTGGAGATCCTTGTCCCTTATGCTGGTTGGTGCTGTGGACTTGGCCATTGGGGCGGGCGGACATCGCCCCCTGCCCAACCTAGGCCTTGGACTTTTAGGCCTTGGACTCTTTTGCTATTGACTGGTTGAAATTTTGAGATGAATGACTTTTTAATGTTTTATGATAGTAGTTGATTTATGAAGTTTTTACTTATGTGATGTTTTTGAGTCTGTGGTTTATTTCTGTTATTGTATGCTAATTGTATCTTATTTTATTATATTGCAATATATGTATAATGCATTGGATGTGATATTGTTGTGAGCTGCCCTGAGTCGCATAATGATGATGATGATGATGATGATGATGATGATGATGATGATCTTGTAATATTTCTTCGATATTTCTCCACCTTCTTCTGGCTCTGCTTCGTGGTTTTTGTCTTTCTCTTTCCAAATAAGCCTTGTATGGTATAAAATCATTCCAAGGAATTCTCTCTAGGTGGGCAAACCACTGTATTGGCTGTCTCTGGATGTAATTTTTGATCGGTTCTATTCCAATTTTCCCTTCTAACGTCATTCCTGATTTTATTCCTTCCAGTCACTCCAGCAGCCTTCCTTAGACATCTCATTTCTATGGGGAACAATTTGTTTTCAAAGGTGTCATAGTCATAGTTCTGTGTTTTTTTTCTTCGGGGTCTTTGTGATTCGCACATGGGAAACATTCTGGAAGTTAACAGTTCAATAGATCAGAGCTGCCCCACACGTGCCTTGCCTTCTAACAATGGATGTCACTTCGTGCTACATGCCCATCTGGATGAAGCCGTTCTTCTTCCCTATCAAGTGGCTCTTCTACAAAGATCCCACCACCGGGGCCCAGACATCGATCTACTGTGCCACGCAGGAAGGCATTGAGCGGTTCAGCAGGTGCTATTTTGCCGACTGCAAGGTGCAGGAACCCCTACCTCGTGCCCGTGATGATGCCACGGCCAAGAAGCTTTGGGATCTCAGTGAGAGATTATTAGGACTGGCCTCATAGTTTTCATTCACATTTAGATGGAAATGCTTCCGCTTCAACCGGTCCAGAGACAAGAGTTTTGGTTTACATCAACCGTTCTCAACCTTTCAAAGCCAGGGGCTGGGTCATGCTCCCTCAGCTTCGGGCCGGATGACCATTTTGCCTTTCCTCCACATGGCACTTCCTGGTGTGGGAGGCAGTGGGGGGTCACATTAAATGGTGCCATGGGCCGCATTCAGCCCTCCGGCCACAGGTTGAGAATCGCTGGTTTACAGCTACGCAAAAGGAAGAACGTTTTAGGCCAAAAATGGGCACCAATCGCCAACACCACATTTAGGGCCCCATCAAATGCTAACTGAGAAACCTGCAGGGTACGTTATTCTGCGCTTCCGCTCAATGTTAAGAATGCTTTCCCAAAATAATGCATCTTGAAATTGAAAAGCTATTGGAGTCTGGTGGGTTTAGCAGATTCTTTGCTTGCTTGGTTTTTATCCACTACAGGGCACAAAGTTTCTTGTGGTGTTTGGAACCGGGAATACTGGCCAGGGTTTGGTAATAAAGCATATGGGGCCCTCAATCTGTTTCATTCGTGTCTGTTGTATTGGGGGGAGACTTTGAATTTTTTCCAGAAGAAATTCCCTTTCCAGCTATTCTACTTTTGGATCTGGAGATCACAGAGACTTGGCCTTCTGGGAATTTATGTCCAAGAACAAGAGCAGTAAACTCATTTGTGTGGATTCACAGAAACCATGAAGAGGACCTTGATAGAGCACAGTAGAGACAGACATAGACATTGTAAATAGCCCACAACAATTAAGAACCTTGTTCTTTCGAACAAGGATTGTTATACAGCCATACCTCGCATAAAGATCGCCTTGCTTAGAGACTCACTTCCTTAAAGAGCAGAATTTTCTCTGAATGGTCGCCTCGCTTAACAACTAAAACCAACCAAAAACTCACTTAACAACTATATCAGGGATCGCAATCTCCCCCACCCACCCACCCCCGCCAGAAGTCACAATTGGTCACTTACTATGGTGTTCATTTTATTTATTTATTTATTTAGATTTATTTATTTATTTATTCACTTAAAGAGCAAACTCACTTAAAGAGCAATCTTGTGGAACACATTATGTTCTTTAAGCGAGGTACCACTGTATTTAAAAACTGTTGTTTCACAAGGATATAGCAATCACACTTATACTGTACAGCGAGGTACAACTGTATGTACTGCCCCATAGCGCTTAGTGTCCTCACAAGATAATTAGCATTTTTGCTCCCAACATGCTGGGGGACCCATTTTACCCACCTGAGAAAGAGGGGAAAGGCTTTGAGTCAACCTTGATCGTCGTCTGGATCGAACTCACAAACCTTCTGGCTGCAGTCCAGCAGCTTAACCCCTGCACTCTTAGAACAGCATTGGAGTGGTTAAGAAACTTGCTCCCCATGTTAGCTGGAAGGGCCAGCAAGTCAGCAGTTCAAGACCTAGGTCCTGTGTGATGGATTGAGTGCCCATCTCTGTCCCGGCCCTTGGGGGACGTGATCCAACCCTGGACGGCCCAAACTGAAGCCACTTTCTTGGCTTTTGTGGTCGGCCAGACTTAAGTCCTCATCGGTGCAGGCTTTCCGGGCAGTCCACAAAATGAGCTAATGGATTCTGTATCTGCATTCACACATGTGGGTCAGTCAAGAGCATATGGGGATGGTGTCACTGTGTCCCAGTCCACAAAGGGGTGGGGAGGCCAGGGCAAAGTTGCTGCCCAGGTGATGCTCATCAGCTGACCCACATGGCTCCCAGAGGTGGCAAGATCCAACCTCCTCCTCTCCTCAGGGCTTCCAAGCAGCTCAGCCAGCCTCCGCCGCCTCCGCCCGGGCATGTTTTACAAAAGGCCGGGGCCGAAGCCAAGATCGCCTACACTCCACTGCGAAAAGGAGAAGGAGCAGCGATGGCTTCCGCAGAGGTGCTGCTGGCAGCGGGGCTGGGGCTGCTCTTGGGCCTCTACGCCCTGATCTACCACAACTACCTGCGGGGCGTGCGGTGCACCAACCGCGTCAACCTAAGGGGCAAGACAGCGATCATCACAGGTAAGGAGGAGGAAGTAGCAGCACCTGGGAAAGGGGGGGGCAGATTCTAGGATGTCTATTTAATTTGTATTTTATGTGTACTTATTTTTATGGGTCTTTTTTACTTTGGCTCTACCCAAAATGCGGGCTCCGCCGATGACATCATGACGATGGCTCCACCCATGATGTTGGCTCCGCCCACAGTGTGGTAGTAAAAATGCTGGCTGCCCATCACTAGTTCAAGGTCTCCCTTGCTCAAAAAGCCACATATCCGACTCTAGGGTGCATTGCTCATCTCCATTTACAGCCAAAGAGCCAGTGCTGCCTGTGTTTGCAGGTGTATACATGGCCATATGGCAGGCATGACTAGATTACCCACGACACAGGCTCCGCCCATGACACAGGCTCTGCCCACGACATAGGCTCCGCCTATGGTGTGGTAGCAAAAACATTTCCAGCCCACCACTGCACTACATATATACGGAGACACCAAAATCTTTTAACTGTTTAGAGCCTCTAAGAGGCTTAATCTGGTCCTACTCTCACCCCCCCCACACACACACACTTTGAGAAAGCAGCCCCCAGGAAGTTCCACACCAGTCCTGTGAGAGAGGCACGGATGGGTTCTGCAAGAGGACGTGGGCCCGAGGACAGGAAGTGAGGCAGGGAAGGCTCCGGTTTCGGTCCCTCCTTGGTGAGCACTAATTGCGAAAGTAGCCCTTTGGCAAACTGGGGGTTGGGGTGGGGCATAGTGGTGAAGACGTTGAACATGACGACGAGAAGATCAGCAGTTTGACACCTGAGTGCTGCGCGACAGAGTGAGCTCCTGTTGTCTCCCCTAGCTCCTGCCAACCTAACAGTTTGAAATGGCAAGAAATTGCAAGTAGATAAATAGGTATCACTTCAGCTGGAATGGTTACAGCATTATGTACTCTAGTGTCTAGTTCTGTCTGCCACATGACCACTGAAAAACCTGCAGACGCAGACAGCGTTAGTTCTTTGGCTATAGGCAGAGACGAGCACTGACCCCCTAGAGTGGGATACGACTGGCTTTTGAGCAAGGGCGACCTTTACCTTGACCTAAATCGGTACCACTTTGGTGGGAAAGGTAACAATGATCTGTGCGCTCTGGCATCACACATCCACACATCTTCTATGTCATGGGACACTTCCAGGGGCAAATGTTGGGATCGGAAAGGAAACCGCCCTGGATCTGGCCCGGCGAGGGGCACGTGTCGTTCTGGCTTGTCGGAACAAAGCGCGAGGCGAGGCGGCTGCCCACGACATCAGGAGGGTGAGATCAGATGCATGCCCATTTTACTTCCCCAAAAGCCCTTCCTGGATGTGCCATCTCCCTATGGACTACATGTCCCATTGCACTGTGCCCCAACTCTAGAGAGCTGCTCATCCTTGGTGGGTGGGAAGGATGAGCCTAGCTGGTCTGTGAGATTCAGAGGTTGGAAGCCATCTTTCGGCTTTGCCAAAGGAATCTCCAGTAGCCACTCCCTAGATGGGCAATTTGCCTGCTTCTCCCTTCTGCCCTAGATTCCTCCTGGAGCCCCGCCTGGGCCCAGTTGGGAAACCTCCTGCCTCCTACAGGACTGAGCCCTTTTCCCTCCACCCCCAGGAAAGTGGGAACAATGAGGTCCTCTTCATGTGCTTGGATTTGGCCAGCCTGAAATCGGTGCGCGCTTTTGCCGAGACCTTCTTGCAGTCGGAGCCTCGCCTTGACCTCCTCATCAACAACGCAGGTGAGATCCCGGGCCTGGGATCCGTGGTTCAAACAATGAGTCCTCTTCACATCGTGATCTGCTGTGCTTCGTTCAGGGAAGTTCTTTCGTGTCCCGATCAAACCCTGGACTGCCCAAGTGAAGCCACTTTCTTGGATTTGGCGTTGGCCAAACTCAAACCATTGGTGCATGTTTCTGACAGTCATCGGCAGACCAGTCAATGCAATGGATTCTGCATCTTGTTGTCCGCCAGCAGCCCCCACTTGATCCTCTTGCATTTAGGTCCGTGATGGCACACCTTGACACTCCGGCTGTTCATGAACTTTAATTTCCAGAAGCCCAAGTCTCTGTGAATCCACATAAACACATCCATGTGGATTCACAGACACTTCGGCTTCTGGGAATTGAAGTTCAAGAACAGCCGGAGTGCCAAGGTTCGCAATCACTGATTTAGGTACTCCAACCCTCAGCCCGTTCAAGATCCTCCAAATGACATTGGGGAGGTTGAGTTCCTCAGCTATATCCTCCTCCTTCAATGTCTGTTCGCCGTCCAGTGAGCTCCTTCCTCCACCTTCTAATTTGGTTTGGCCCTCAAGAACGCTTGTTCTTGCCATAAAGCTCTTCCTGGCTGGCAGACTTGAGGCTCATTTTCATTCAGAGGATGTCGAAGGTCCTTCTCTTGCTTAGTTCAGGGCAATCCAGAGGCAGGAAACATATGGCTGTTGAGGTTTAATGGGTTTTTTTCTGCTCCCCCCCCCCCCCAGGAATTAATACCGATGGCACCAGCGAGGACGGCTTCAACATGACTTTCCAGGTGAACCACTTGGGCCACTTCCTCCTGACCCACCTCCTTCTGGACCGGCTGAAACATTGTGCCCCAAGCCGGGTGGTGCTGGTGTCTTCCATCTTGTACGGGTTAGGGAAAATCGACAGCGACACCATCTACAAGCCGGTGGCAGGAGTCCTACCTGGGTACCTGTCTTACTGCAACAGCAAACTGGCCAATATTCTCCATGCCCGAGAGCTGGCCCACAGGCTGGACGGCACCAATGTGACCTGTTACTCCCTTCACCCAGGTCTGTATGGGTCAGGTTGTCTTTTATTATTATCATTATTATAATTATAATTATTATTATCATTATCGTTATTATTATACTTCCATTTAAATCCTCCCAAACGGGATTACCCTCACTCTGGGCGGCTAATAACAACAGATTAAAAACACATAATAAAATCATTATCCATTAAAATGGTGAAATCATTTTACCCCTTTGGATGTCAAGGGAGATGCAAGGCTCTTGTTCTGGCACTTCCAGCGGTCTCCACCAGTATTATTTGGTGTCCTTGTAATATTTCTTCGATATTTCTCCACCTTCTCCTGGCTCTGCTTCATGGTTTTTGTCCTTCTCTTTCCAAATAAGCCTTGTATGGTATGGTGTCATTCCAAGACATTCTCTCCAGGTGGGCAAACTACTGTATTGGCTGTCTCTGGATGTAATTTTTGATCGGTTCTATTCCAATTTTTCCCTTCTAACCTCATTCTTCATTTTATCCCTTCCAGTCACTCCAGCAGCCTTCCTTAGACATCTCATTTCTATGGGGAACAATTTGTTTTCAAAGGTGTCATAGTCATAGTTCTGTGTTTTTTTTCTTCGGGGTCTGTGTGATTCACACCTGGGAAACATTCTGGAAGTTAACAGTTCAATAGATCAGAGCTGTTCAGGGCTGCCCCATGTGTAAACATGTGCCTTCTAACAATGGATGCCAATTCGTTTGGCTTTCAGGAGCAGTGAACACCGAGATTTATCGTGACATGTCCATCTGGATGAAGCCGTTCTTCTTTCCTATCAGGTTGCTTTTCCTCAAAGATCCCACCACTGGCGCTCAGACGTCAATCTACTGTGCCACCCAGGAAGGCATCGAGAAGTTCAGTGGGCGCTATTTTGACGACTGCAGGGTGCAGGAACCCCTACCTTGTGCCCGTGACGATGCCGCAGCCAAGAAGCTTTGGGATCTCAGTGAGAGATTATTAGGACTGGCCTCATAGTTTTCTTTCACATTTAGATGGAAATGCTTCCGCTTCGACTGGTCCACAGACGAGAGCATTGGTTTACATCAACCATTCTCAACCTTTCGTCAGACAGCTTTGGGCCGGATGACCTACCTTTTTGCTTTTCCTCCACATGGCACTTCCTAGTGTGGTGGAAGCGTTGGGGGGGTGACATTAAATGGTGCCATGGGCCTCTTATGCCCTATCGGCTTCAGGTTGAGAATCACTGGTTCACATCTATGCAAAAGGAAGAACGTTTTAGGCCAAAATTGGGCACCAATCGCCAACACCACATTTAGGGCCCCATCAAATGCTATCTGAGAAACCTGCAGGGTACTTTATTCTGCGCTTCCGCTCAATGTTAAGAATGCTTTCCCAAAATAATGCATCTTGTAATTGAAAAGATACTGGGGTCTTATGGGTTTTGCAGATTCTTTGATTGCTGGGTTTTTATCCACTACAAGGCACAAAGTTTCTTGCGGCACTTGGAACAGGGAACACTGGCCAGGGTTTGGTAATAAAGCATATGGTGCCCTCAATCTGTTTCGTTCGTGTCTGTTGTATTGAGGGGGGACTTTGAATTTTCTCCAGAAGAAATTCCCTTTCCAGCTATTCTACTCTTGGATCTGGAGATCAGAGGCAGAAGTCCCAGAACAAGCTCAGGAAACCCATTTGTGTGGATTCACAGAGACTTGGGCTTCTGGGATTTAAAGTCTGAGAACAAACACAGCGAACCCATTCGTAAGGATTCTCAAACTTGGGCTTCTGGGAACTGAAGTCCAAGAACAAGCTCAGTAAACCCTTTTGTGTGGATTCACAGAAACCATGAAGAAGACCTTGATAGAGCACAGTAGGGACAGAAATAGACATTGTAAATACCCCCTAACAATTAAGAACCTTGATCTATCAAATAAGGATTGTTATATTTAAAAAATGTTCTGTATAACAAGGATATAGCAATTATATTTATATATTATTGCCCCATAGCGCTTAGTACCCTCTCTGGGGTGGTTCAACATGCTGGGGGACCTCTTTTACCCACCTGAGAAAGAGGGGAAAGGCTTTGAATCAACCTTGATCCTCGTCTGGATCGAACTCACAAACCTTCTGCCTGCAGTCCAACAGCTTAACCCCTGCGCGCCAGGACTCTTAGAACAGGATTGGAGTGGGTAATTGTGACGAGCCCCTTGAACCACATGACTGGCCCACAGCCTGAAAAGTTTGGGTTCCCCATTCCTAGGAGTGGTTAAGAAACTTACTCCCCATCTCTGTCCCGGCTCTTGGGGGACGTGATCCAACCCTGGACGGCCCAAACTGAAGCCACTTTCTCAGCTTTTGTGGTCAGCCAAAATTAAGTCCTCATCGGTGCAGGCTTTCTGGGCAGTCCTCAAAATGAGCCAATGGATTCTGTATCTGCATTCACACCTATGGGTCAGTCAAGAGCATATGGGGATGGTGTCACTGTGTCCCAGTCCACAAAGGGGTGGGGAGGCCAGGGCAAAGTTGCTGCCCAGGTGATGCTCATCAGCTGACCCACATGGCTCCCAGAGGTGGCAAGATCCAACCTCCTCCTCTCCTCAGGGCTTCCAAGCAGCTCAGCCAGCCAGGTCGAAGGTCAAAGTTGCTGCCCAGCTGGTGCCCATCAACTGACCCACATGGCTCCCAGGGGTGGCAGGATCCAACCTCCTTATTTATTTATTTATTTTTATTTATTATCCCGCCCCAATCAGGTGAACCTGACTAGGCGGCTTACAGAAAATTCATAAATTAAAACCTTGAGGTTCAAAATTACTTAAAAATCAATTAAAAAATAATTAAACCATGAATTTAAACCTCCTTCTCTTCCCACGGCTTCCAAGCACCTCAGCCAGCCTCCTCCGCCTCCGCCCGGAAACACTTTAGAAAAGGCCGGGGCCGGAGCCAAGATCACCTCCACTCCACTGGGAAAAGGAGAAAGGAAAAAAGGAGGAATGACTTCCACGGAGGTGCTGTTGGCGGCGGGGCTGGGACTGCTCTTGGGCCTCTACGCCCTGCTCTACCACAACTACCTGTGGGGCGCACGGTGCACCAACCACGTCAGCCTAAGGGGCAAGACAGCAATCATCACAGGTAAGGAGGAAGCAGCACCTAGGAAAAGTGAGGGGGGGGGGCTGGCAGATTCTAGGAAGGGAGACAGGAGGCTGAGGAGCCTGATCTCCCCCACCCCCACAAAGCCTGATCTCCCCCACCCCTTCCTCCCACCCAGGGGGTGGATTAACCATTAAGCAAAATAGCACTTTGAAAGCAAGAGAAATTGCAAATAGATAAATAAGTACCACTTCAGTGGAAAAGGTAAACAGCATCCTGTGAGCATCAGGGTTGCAGCTCCAGCCCCCCGGGCCATTGTGACGAGTCCCCTGAACCACATGACTGGCCCACACCCTGAAAAATTTGGGTTCCCCATCCCTAGGGCATCCGGGAACCACAGGGATAGTTTAGCTGAGCGTTCCGTTTTCTCAATTCAAGGATAGTTTTAAAATCCCATCCGAACAACTAGGTGACAAGAGAGGCTGAATGGATGCCTTATTACCTCTATTAAGTACTGATCAGAGGCAGATGTGTTACGTAAAATTAGTGTTGACGAGCTGATCCAAGACTTTGCAATTAGAAAAAGTAGAACACTTTTCAAATATAAATAATGTGGAAGTATACTAATTCCATCTTACTGTAAGTTTTGTTTAATTTCAAAAAATAAAATTTTATTTTATGGTTTATTATTGTTTAATATTTTTAATTACAGTAGAGTACATATATATGGGGGGACCAAAATCTTTTCACTGCTTAGGGCATCTAAGGGGCTTATAATCTGGTCCTACTCTCAAACCCAACCCCCACCTTAAGAAAGCAGTCCCCAGGAAGTTCCACACCAGTCCTGTGAGGGAGGCACGGATGGGTTCTGCAAGAGGACGTGTTCCCGGGGACAGGAAGTGAGGCAGGGAAGGCTCAGGTTTCGGTTCCTCCTTGGTGAGCACTAATTGGGAAAGTGGACCTTTGGCAAACTGGGGCTTGAGCTCCTGTTGTCTCCCCCAGCTCCTGCCAACCTAACAGTTTGAAATAGCAAGAAATAGCAAGTAGATAAATAGGTACCGCTTCTGCTGGAAAGGTACCATTACATGCACTCTAGTGTCTAGTTCTGCCTGCCACATGACCACCAAAACATATGCAGACCTAGACACTCCTGGTTCTTTGGCTATAGACAGAGCACTGCCCCGCCCCCCCGCCCCCCCCGCCCCCCCGCCCCCCCGAGTAGGATACGACTGGCTTTCAAGCAAGGGTGAACTTTACCTTGACCTAAATAGGTACTAATTTGGTGGGAAAGGGAATAATGTTCTGGGCACTCTGGCACCTAATCATGCCTGCCACATGACCACAGAAGTGTCTGCAGACTCAGACAGTACTGGCTCTTTGGCTGTAGACAGAAATTAGCACCGGACCCTAAAATCAAACTGTGACCTTTTTGCAAAGGCAGGTCAAGGCTCAGAGAGAGAACCTGCACTTGGCGTCACCCATCCACACACTTTCCCTCTATGTCATGGGACTCTTCCAGGGGCAAATGTGGGGATCGGAAAGGAAACCGCCCTGGATCTGGCCCGGCGAGGGGCACGCGTTGTTCTGGCTTGTCGGGACAAAGTGCGAGGCGAGGCGGCTGCCCACGACATCAGGAGGGTGAGATTGGACGCCTGTCCATTTTACCTCCCCAAAAGCCCTTCCCGGCTGTGCCATCTCCCTGTGGACTACATGTCCCATGGCACTGCCCCCCAACTCTAGAGAGCTGGTCTACTCATCGTTGGTGGGTGGGAAGGATGAGCCTAGCTGGTCTGTGAGATTCAGAGGTTGGAAGCCATCTTTCGGCTTTGCCAAAGGAATCTCCAGTAGCCACTCCCTAGGTAGGCAATTTGCCCACTTCTCCCTTCTGCCCTAGATTCCTCCTGGAGCCCCGCCTGGGCCCAGTTGGGAAACCTCCTGCCTCCTACAGGACTGAACCCTTTTCCCTCCACCCCCAGGAAAGTGGGAACAATGAGGTCCTCTTCATGCGCTTGGATTTGGCCAGCCTGAAATCGGTGCGCGCTTTTGCCGAGACCTTCTTGCAGTCAGAGCCTCGCCTTGACCTCCTCATCAACAATGCAGGTGAGATCCCTGGCCTGGGATCCGCGGTTCAAACAATGAGTCCTCTTCACATCCTGATCTGCTGTGCTTCGTTCAGGGAAGTTCTTTCGTGTCCCGATCAAACCCTGGACTGCCCAAATGAAGCCACTCATTGGTGCATGTTTCTGACAGTCTTTGGCAGCCCAGTCAATGAACTGAATTCTGCATGTTGTTGCCCGCCAGCAGCCCCCACTTGAGCCTGTTGGTCTTGCATTTAGGTCCGTGATGGCGAACCTTGGAACTCCAGCTGTTCATGAACTTCAATACCCAGAAGCCCAAGTCTCTGTGAATCCACACAAATGGGATTACATAAACACATTAATGTGGATTCACAGAGACTTGTGCTTCTGGAAACTGAAGTTCAAGAACAGCCGGAGTGCCAAGGTTCGCCGTCACTGGTTTAGGTACTCCAACCCTCAGCCCATTCATGGTCCTCCAAGTGACATCGGGGAGGTTGAGTTCCTCAGCTATATCCTCCTCCTTCAATGTCTGTTCGCCGTCCAGTGAGCTCCTTCCTCCACCTTCTAATTTTGTTTTGCCCTCAAGAACGTTTGTTCTTGCCATAAAGCTCTTCCTGGCTGGCGGACTTGAGGCTCATTTTCGTTCAGAGGATGTCGAGGGTCCTTCTCTTGCTTAGTTCAGGGCAATCCAGAGGCAGGAAACATCTGGATGTTCAGGTTTAATGGGTTTTTTCCTGCTCCTTTCCACGCCACAGGAACTGTTACCGATGGCACCAGTGAGGATGGTTTCAACATGACTTTCCAGGTGAACCACTTGGGCCACTTCCTCCTGACCCACCTCCTTCTGGACCGGCTGAAACGTTGTGCCCCAAGCCGGGTGGTGCTGGTGGCTTCCATCTTGTACGGGTTAGGGAAAATCGACAGCGACACCATCTACAAGCCGGTGGCAGGAGTCCTACCTGGGTACCTGTCTTACTGCAACAGCAAACTGGCCAATATTCTCCATGCCCGAGAGCTGGCCCACAGGCTGGACGGCACCAACGTGACCTGTTACTCCCTCCACCCAGGTATGTATGAGTCAGGTTGTCTTTTATTATTATCATTGTTATTGTTGTCGTTATTATTATTATTATACTTCCATATATAGTCTGCCCCTCCGGGATTACTCCCACTCTGGCCAGCTAATAACAACAGATTAAAAACAGATTATTATTGTTGTTGTTGTACTTCCATTTATATTCCCCCCCATCACTCTGGGCGGCTAATAACAACAGATTAAAAACACAAAATAAAATTATCATCCATTAAAATGGTAAAATCATTTTACCCCTTTGGATGTCGAGGGAGATGCAAGGCTCTTGTTCTGACATTTCCAGCAGTCTCCACCAGTATTATTTGGTGTTCTTGTAATATTTCTTCAATATTTCTCCACCTTCTTCTGGCTTTGCTTCATGGTTTTTGTCCTTCTCTTTCCAAATAAGCCTAGTATGGTATGGTGTCATTCCAAGACATTCTCTCCAGGTGGGCAAACCACTGTATTGGCTGTCTCTGGGCGTAATTTTTGATCGGTTCTATTCCAATTTTTCCCCTTCTAACCTCATTCCTCATTTTATCCCTTCCAGTCACTCCAGCAGCCTTCCTTAGACATCTCATTTCTATGGGGAACAATTTGTTTTCAAAGGCGTCATATTCATTGTCTTGTGTTTTTTTCTTCGGGGTCTGTGAGATTTGCACCCGGGAAACATTCTTGAAGTTAACAGTTCAATAGATCAGAGCTGTTCAGGGCTGACCCGCGTGTAAACATGTGCCTTCTAACAATGGATGTCACTTCGTTTGCCTGTCAGGATTTGTGAACTCCGAGATTCTTCGCTACATGCCCATCTGGATGAAGTTGTTCTTCTTCCCTATCAAGTGGCTTTTCTTCCAAGACTCCACCGCCGGGGCTCAGACGTCGCTCTACTGTGCCACCCAGGAAGGCATCGAGCAGTTCAGCGGGCATTATTTTGCCAACTGCAGGGTGCAAGAACCCCTACCTTGTGCCCGTGATGATGCCACGGCCAAGAAGCTGTGGGAACTCAGTGAGAGATTATTAGGACTGGCCTCATAGTTTTCTTTCACATTGAGATGGAAATGCTTCTGCTTCGACCGGTCCACAGACGAGAGCTTTGGTTTACAGATCTATGCAAAAAGGAAGAAAGTTTTAGGTCGAATATGGGAAACAAATACCAATACAACATTAAAGGCTCAAAAGAATACTTTCTGAGATTCCCAAAATAATGTATCTTTAAATTGAAAGTTATTGGGGTTTTGTGGGTTTAGCAGATTCTTTGCTTGCTGGGTTTCTGTCCGCTATGATCCACAAACTGAGCGAGGTTTCTTGCAGCCTTTGCAATCGTGAACAATGGCCAGGGTTTGGTAATAAAGCATATGGTGTCCTCTATCTGTTTCGTTTGCGTACGTTGTATTTTGGGGGGTGGGGGGCTTTGAATTTTTTCCAGAAGAAATTCCCTTTCCGTCTACAGTGAAACCCCTACTTACATAGAAAGTTGGTTCCATAGGCTTTTATGTAAATCATTTTTTTGTAACTCGAAGCAAACCCATAGTAAAAATGAATGTTTTACATAACTTGAAACAAACCCATAGGAAAAATGAAAATTTTAATGTAAATCAAAGCAAACCCATAGGAAAATGGATTTTACATAACTTGAAGAAAACCCAAAGGAAAAATGATTTTTTTACATAACTCGAAGCAAACCCATAGGAAATTTTGTTACATAAATCGGGACATTTACGTAAATCGGGACGTGGTTTTAGTGCAAAATCATTAAGTAAGCCTAATTTTACATAATTCGAGACGTATATAAGGTTTTTTTTTTTACTGTACTCTACTTTTGGATCTGGAAATCACAGGCAGAAATATGCACCGAAGGCGGTGCTGCTTTTTTGACAATGTGTAAAAATTTTTTGAGGGGCTGTGGTGGCTTAGTGGTTAAAATGCTGCTCTTGACGACTTGAAGGTCAGCAGGACCACAGTTCGAGACCCAAGTGCAGTCCCCATCGTCCGTCCCACCTCCTGCCAACCAAGCCGTTTGAAAACAAGATATTGCAAGCACATAAATAAGTACCGCTTTGGCAGGAAAGGTTACAGCGCTCCGAGGTTACAGCGTTCCGTGTGTGTTGGTGTCTAGTCACGCCTGCCACATATTATTATACTAATAACAGCAACGCAGCCTGGGTGACAGAAAGCTTTCATGGGCTGTTCCATCTTTTTTAAATTATTAAATACTATTTCCTTTTTGTCTCCCCTCAGGTCTCTGCAGCCTGAGAGAAACTGGATACAGCCACTTTGTAGACTTACTTATATCTTAATCAAAAATAGCAGTTATAGCAATAATAATAAAACCGTTGCCAACCGATAGAAACTGTTGCCAATGTATTATGCAACTTTACACTGGCAACAAATCAATGTGTATGGGTGTGATATTTTTATTTTTTATTTGGCAGCCTTTGTGAGGAAATAAAAATCTCCCCCCCCCCTCACATTCGACAGTAGCCGTTTGATGTTTGCGGGTTTATTTATATTTTGATCATAATCAGTAGTTGTTTCTCAGAACTATAATCATAAAAACATAGCTGTGGGGTGTTTTATTCTATATATAGGTAAAGGTTTCCCTTGCTCGAAAGCCAGTCGTATCCGACTCTAGGGTTCAGTGCTCATCTCTGTTTCAAAGCCGAAGAGCCAGCACTGTCTGCTTCTGCAGACGTTTCCATGGTCATGTAGCAGGCATGACTAGACACCGGAGTGCATGGAACGCTGTTACCTTCCCACTGAAGCGGTCTCTACTTATCTACTTGCAATTTCTTGCTTTCAAACTGCTAGGTTGCCAGACACATTAAATATCTATATATATACTGTATATAGATAGATGTGTATGTATATATATACATACAGCACATATATATACTGTGATGGAAAATAGAGAAATATAAAACCAAAGAGACTCCATCTTTGCCCTCCCAGTAACCTACAAAGTGGCGTGACATGATTCAGTTAAAACTTGCCTGCCTGTTGTTCAGGCAGAGGCAATAAACCCTTTCCTCATTAGAATAGAGGGCTTATAAGTGTACCCAATGGTAGAGGATAGATAAGTGTGAAGTTTTGGCCACTAGCCAATGTTAGTGTGTAGTTTGAATTCCTTTGTCCCTGGGACCAATACTAAGGTGTTAAGATTGTAAAACCACCACATGGTCGAGGTGCCATGCATTTCCTGTTTACTACTGGGTATATAAACCTTTGTCTTTGAATCCTCGTGGTTCTCAGATTCTGAGTAGCTATACTATCTGTGAACCATTGCGCAATAAAAGACCTTTGAATCTGTATGATCTGGAATTGCTGTCCTGTCTCATCTCTGATACGACAATTCTACAACAATACTGTGTGTGTGTGTGTGTATAGATAGATATACAGTAGATAGATATAGATAGATAGATAGATAGATTTTATTTTTTTGCAGGTTTTGAGGGGGAGAAATCCAAAATTTCTTACCCTCAGGAGTCCAGCCTGAGGCTCCTGGCTCTGCCTTTTCCACCTTGGATTTACGTCAATCACCATTTTCTATTTTAAATTATTATTATTATTATTATTATTATTATTATTATTATTATTATTATTATTATTATTATTATTATTATTATTATTATTATTATTATTATTATTATTTAAAAATTACCCCCTCTGTCTAGAGCAGACCAACCTGGCTTTCTCAATAGTATATGGACTATTTATTCTATTTCCCTGTGTTTTTGCGATGAGTCTAATGTTGTCTCTGAGTCAGCGCCTCCTTTTCGACTTTTCCCCACCCCCGCACCCTTGAGGCCTCGCGCCTTCGCCTCCCCAAAATGGCGGCCTGAGGGTGCTCTGAGGGGAAGGAAAGGCCTCGCCTTTTTCGCGCCTTTTTTCCTCCTCCGCCGCCTCTGACGCGCTTCCCGTGGGCGAGGCCGGCGAGGGGAGGATCCGGATCCCGTTAATCCGGAGCGGGGGTGGGGAAACGAAGTGAAAGGAGAGCCAGAAAGAGCAGGGAAACGGAGCGGGGCTGGAGGGAGAAGAAGAAGCCGCCGCCATGGGCAACTGCCACACGGTGGGGCCCAACGAGGCGCTCGTCGTCTCAGGTAAAAAGAATGCGGGAGGGAGGAGGGGCGAGGATTGGAATTAATTATTAATCAAGACTAATTAAAAGCAAAATGAATCTGTGGAGATTACTCTGTGGGGAAAAAAGGCGTCTTCCTTTCGCTTCCCCCGCCCCGCTTTCGCCTTCGGAGGAAGGAGAGGGGGACCCAAAATTGAGGGGGAAAGAATGCTATTATTAGTATTAGTATTATTATACCAGAGAATAAACAAAGCAAAAACGCTGTAGCACGTTGAAGACTCACTGTTATATCTCAATGTGAGCTGTCGTGGATCACGGACTAACATGGCTATTCATTCCAAAACAATTCAGCTATGAAGGGCACTAGATTTATTAATTAATTATGCTATTAGTTAATTAACTAATCTGTCCGTCTCCTTTCCCATTCATCGTAAGGCACGTAGCTTCTGGCATGTATCTTTTGGGGGATGGGATGTGTGTAGGGGAAAAACTTTATAAATAAACATCTATCTATATTATGTGTTTCGTTTCCCCCCCTCCCTATTTATTTATTTAATCATATTTATATGCTGCCTTTCACCTTTCCGTGTTTTCCACAAAACTGTGTGTGTGTGTGTGAGAGAGAGAGATCCATAGATAACAAGTACAGTACTGTATATTGTATTTATGTCTAACTAGGTACTGATGTCATAATATACAGATATAAATATACACTGTGTGGCAACAAGTCCAAAGATACGCATACCCCACCCCACCATATCTGTGTGTGTGTGTGATGCACCAACAGCTCCTGCCAACCTAGCAGTTCGAAAGCAAGAAATTGCAAGTAGATAAATAGGGACCACTTCAGTGGGAAGGTAAACAGAGTTCCATGTGCTCCAGTGTCTAGTCATGCCTGCCACATGACCACAGAAACATCTGCAGAAGCAGACAGCGCTGGCTCTTTGGCTTTGAAACAGAGATGAGCACTGAACCCGAAAGTTGGATACGACTGGCTTTAGAGCAAGGGAAACCTTGATCTTCACCTTACAATAAAATACACAGTTACACACATCTGTGTTGTGAAGACACTGGTGTGATGTTGCATTGTTTTGATATACGGTATGATCTCAATAGATAAACACAGAGGTAGGAAAATCTTCTGAATCCCATATAAAGCAAAGCGGGGGGAGAGTTGGTCTTGTAAGATCCGTTTGTTTGTTTGTTTATGCATACATTTGGATTCAGAGGCACAGAGAAGTGTTTAGAAGGGAATTGGGTCACTAAATCAGATGTACTCAATCAAATGCATGAGTTGAAAGGTGTGGATCTCTAACACAAACCCACAGACAATATTTATTTATGTTATTTATCTGCCCCAGGCAATAGCAGTTACGCTTCTATCCCATCCCATAGCTTAGTGCAGGATTTCTTAACCTTTTAAAGCATAGGGCCGGGTCATGCTCCCTTAGACAGCTTTGGAAGCTGGACGGCCATTTTACCCTTCCTCTACCAGATGGCACTTCCTGGTGTGGTGGTGGTGGGGCCACATAAAATGGTGCCATGGGCCACATCTGGCCTATAAGCCGCAGGTTGAGAATCTCTGGCACAGTTTTTTTTTAATTATTATTAGATTAGATTTCTATGCCGCCCTACTTGGTGAAAACCAGCGCTTCTTGAGCTCTCTGGGTGGTTCCCAAGATAATTCACATTTTTGCTCACAACACAGCTTGGAAATATCCACCAAGAAGCAAAGGCCGTGTGCGTGCACGTGCTCTTAGGTATGTGTGCCTATGTAGCATACACATATACATGTACTCAAGTAGATAAAGCACGCACATGTATATTACCCACATTTGGGGTGTGTATGATGGGAATCATAATTCAGCACTTTGAAGCTGGGCGTCTCCTCCATCTTTTATTTAAATCACCCATGCTTACTTTGTTATTCCGTATTTTTCCTCACAATTTTTTTCCCCTTCAAGAAAGGCAGATGCCCAGGCAAGGAAATACCAGGCTGGTACGCCATTTGTATGTCATGAAGAGCCATGTACCTTGGAAACCTTTTGTGTTCAAATGCCCATCTCATCCAGCCAACTGTTCCTGTTGTTTGTTATGACAATCTCATAGCTTTGTGGTCCTGGTGGCCGTCTGTTTGCACAACAGTCAGCACAGTGCACTTCCCATTGTAAAGCATTAGAAAGATATTAGCACTAAAAAGTCACGTGAGTTTGTCTCTGGTTAGGTTTGTTGACATTTAAAAAAAAAACATCTTTAACTCCATGGACAAGGTGACAGGTAGGACTAAATAGTAGGAAACCACTTCTATGTATTCTCTACCTAGAAAGGGTCACCATAAATCACAACTGATTTGACAGCATGCAATTATTGTTAGCATTATTAACTTGACTGGCTTTCTCCTCCAAATGAACTCTTATTTGCTTTACACACAAGCAGGACGGCATACCATTGTATTTATCCTCCTGGGGTACACAGAAAGAGCCTCCTCGAAGATTGTAGTGTTCTTGAACCACTGTCAGGCTGGTAACGGTTGCCGTCTAATCTCTCTCACCCTAGGTCAGGCGAAAGGAACTGGAGAATGAACTCACCAAAGGGTGCCTTCATTTTGACAGTTCCAACACGGAAGATTTATCCTCCAACCACAAACTGGAAACCTGTTTTAAACTAGTTTAAGTAACTGACTTGTGACTTCTCATCAGACCTAATGTTCCCCAGTAAAAAGTGTGAATGCTTAGCAGCTCCCCCACAATCAGGTCCCCTCCAGATGCGTTCTGCTATAGCTCCCTCAGTCCATGTGGACTGTATCTCCCAACTGTTTACAAATCACCAGGCTGGAGGAAACCATAGATAATGAGCTTAGAACATTTGCTCTGTGTCTGGGGAACGTGACAGCCTGTTGCAAAAGTTCCCATGAGCCGACAACATAACCAGGACGTGTTGTGTTGTTTAACAACCACCTTTTTTGGGAGTCAAATGTTCTTCTTCAGACAGTTGCTATCATTTCTGGAAACTGGGATTTCTTTTGCCAAGGTTAAGCAGGCAGGTAGCTGCAGAGTTTCCTCTGTCCTTACTACTACTGGTCATGCCCCTGTAAATTTTCGCAGGCATGCTAGAGAGTTCTCTGGGCGGGCGTTGTTGGCTGCGGTGTCCTTTTGAACCTTGCTGTGTCCCCTCAAAAGTTTGGTTGTTAGGCTTGCTGTGGATTTGAAGCCTGACCATGTCGCTGAAGGAGGTGGGGAGATAAGAATGTGAATTGCTTGCTTGCTGGACCAGTCCCTAGTACTCGCTTTCTGGTGTCAGATGGCTGTCTGTCTTCGGAGATCTAGGGCCGGCCCTGCTGTTAGGCAGATGGAGAGATCTGCTTCAGCTAGCATATTTAGGGTGTCACGAAATGGCAACAGCTTGGCATTTGTAATTATTTAATGTACTGGATCAAATTCAGTTTACTGTACTTAATCACATTCAGTTTATTATTACTGCCAAGGAGTAGTTGTGAGGAGCAGATGAAATGTCATGCCTAATGCTGTACATTGTGTTCCCTGATTTGGGTGGGGCATCTTAATGTATGGCCGTACAGGCTGCGGCGAGGGCAGTTGTTGATTACTGCAGAGGGAAATTCACGGAGGGCGATGTATGAAATTCCTGGATAGAACAGAAAACTTGGGATTGTGGGAGGAAAAGGTTCTTAGCCATACTAGAGAATCTCACCATTCAGAACAGTTTACCACTTGTCTTCATAGTGCAAATTAAGTGTGAAATGGAGATAGTGAAGGAGGAGCGAGAAGGAGTAAGAAGTAGTGTTGCTTTAGTACAGCAGTTCTCAACCTATGGCCTGCGGGCCGGATCTGGCCCAAGCACCATTTCAAGTGGCTCGTGTCCGGAAGTGGAGACATTTACAACAGCTGTAAATGCACCCATGGCTGACATAAATGCATTTACAACAGCCATGGATGCGTTTTGTGGCAGCGTTTATGGCAAGGCAACCACCAGTCTGGTCCGTTCAGCTGTCTGAGAGGG
The DNA here is from genome assembly GCA_030440675.1 of Furcifer pardalis. Classification (NCBI taxonomy): domain Eukaryota; kingdom Metazoa; phylum Chordata; class Lepidosauria; order Squamata; family Chamaeleonidae; genus Furcifer; species Furcifer pardalis. The sequence goes on along the minus strand of CP126891.1, from coordinate 21,049,570 downwards.
TGTGGTCCAGCCTGTGGCTTAAAAAGGTTGAGAACCCCTGCTTTAGTGAACCACATGGACACTCTGAGGGTGTTGCGGGAAATTCAGTCCCCACTTTGCTGGCAGTTCAGAAGTGGGCCAAACGTCCCCACCCCAAATTCATGTAGCTGGGAATTCCCTTGATGGAATGGGACGGGCCTGGTTTACACAGAAGAGACAATGAAGAGGAGGAATGCCAAACTTATTCTGACACCTGAACATCTTCCCACCGAGATTACAAGAGAGCCCCTGCAAGCAGAAAGCTAGCAGCTCAGTTTGAACATCTTCTCCCTGACATCTCCCATTCCATGTGCAAGCAGGCATATGCTCTTTCTCTCACACCCATATCAACATGCAAGGGGGGGGGGGTCCACCAAGTGCCTTCCATGCCCCCTCCAGAGCTCTGTAGCTCCTCTCCTGGCTTGCTTTGCCGTGCGCATTAACAATGTCGCAGGCTGCGCTGTCCTGCTTGATAGCAACCCTTTCTCTCCATCTGAGCAAATCTGATTAGCCAGCAGGGACCTCCCTGAGGCGGCAGGCAGGAAAACAGAGCCAGGGTGGAGCATTACCTCATGTGCTTCCATGCGCCTCCTTCCCCTCGTCTGGAAATGTACCACTGTCTTTGCCAAGCCTGCCTCAGAGAAGGATCTGCCCTACATCATATCCATCAGTCGAAAAGACCCTGTTTTTGCCACCCAACACCCTTCTGTGAATACATTGATCTACAAGTACATCTGGCCACTTCAAAGTCTTGTAAATCAAATGCCTGTTTGTGTCCCTTCCATCTGTAGATCTGCATTTTGATGGGCAGTGATGCTTAGCCTTACAGGGCAGGTAAACGGGGGCTACACCTTTTCCTTAGTGTCCAAGAGTGGTCCTTGAGTGTTGAAATAACAGTGTGGCAGATCTTGGGAGTTTCTGAGCTCCTTTAATCAGAGTTAAAATGAAGAAGTGGCTTCTTTCAAACTCGTGTTCTTACAATAGGATTTTCTGTAGTGGTTTTGGAAGGGTGTGGTGTTATCTGACTAGCTGGCTTTAGTTGCTTATGAGGGCAGTGCTACAGGATGTGCGTGTGTGCGTTTCATATTTATGACATTGCCTGCAGTAATTAGGACACAACAAAAGTCTCGATGGAAAAGCAGAATTGGAAACAAATACCGGTATATGTGTTTGGGATGTTGTTGTTTTTCAGGCTAAGGTTCTAATAATTTTCAGAGAAGGTAGCTCTACGTCAGTCTGTTCCAACATACATAACAAAAAGGAAACTTTCTTGTGGCCCCTTAAAGATTAACAGCTTCATTTCAGCAGGATTTCCCATATATTGAAGGTAAAGGTTTCCCTTGCTCGAAAGCCAGTCGTAACTGACTCGGGTTCAGTGCTCATCTCTGTTTCAAAGCCGAAGCGCCAGCACTGCCTGCTTCTGCAGACGTTTCCGTGGTCATGTGGCAGGCCTAGACACTGGAGCGCATGGAACGCTGTTACCTTCCTACCGAAGTGGTCCCTACTTATCTACTTGCAATTTCTTGGTTTCGAACTGCTAGGGGGAAACCCAGGCCAAGCAGCTCTTTGACATTTCCGATCCATAAAAGGAAGAGAAGGTCAAACGGAGTTCAACAGCTTTTGTGTATGAGCAAACCTGTGATTTCCCCCAGGCTGGCTACCTTAAGACTCCTTTGTGTGGTTTTGTTAGATGCCTTTGTGTGGTTTTGTGGCTCAGGTCTTTGGGATGCTGCAGCCATGGCGTAGCTGCATAGATTTCTTTCCAGCAGGCATTGGGTGGCCCCACTGGTAGTATCACTAGAGACTGCGTGTGGGGGCGGGCGTGTCGTTTTTCTCCACTTGTGAATCTGTTTCTGGGCAGAACTTAAGTGTCTGGTATAGAACTCTGCGTCCAGGTAACATCTGTGCCCTCTTTTACAAAAACACCCACTCAGCTAGCAGTCTAGTTGTTAGAATAAAATAGATAAATGTGTATGACAGAAATATTCCCCATCCCTTTCTTCAAGACAGCTCTGTGAGATGGACTGTATCGGTCATGGCAAACCTTGGCACTCCAGCTGTTCTTGGACTTAATTCCCACAAGCCCAAGTCTGTGAATCTACACTGGTGGGTTTACTGCAACTAAGACTTCAGTTCCCAGAAGCCCAAGTCTTTGTGAATCCACCCATTCTTGTGGATTTATAGAGACTTGGGCATCTGGGAATTGAAGTCCATGAATACCTAGAGTGCCAAGGTTTGCCATCATGGGGCTATATGAAGGCAGAAGCTAGCTCATAACTTTGGTGGCCCCAGAATTTGATTCATCTTTCTTTGATTCTTTCGGTGTTGTGCAAAGGTCTTTACATTCGCTGGAGATTTTTAAACTTTTGCTGGTGTTTTGTTTTGGTTCCTTTTGTTTTCTATTGCTTCTGTTAGGGTACATTTGTATATTTGGGAAGTTTGCCTTTATGTTTACTCATTGAAGTGATAGTCATCACGGAAGCAATAGCAGATGGAGGCGGGGAGGAAGTCTGCGTGATGATCGTGTTTGCGTGTACTGTATTTTGGCTCACCGTTTTGCATTGTAGCGATTGAAGTGTTGGACTGAGATTTTGGAAATTGAGATTTTTGGTTGCCCTGGGAACTGTGGAGCTGACTGGCTAGCTTTGAACCAGTCATTCTCTTTCTTAGCCTTGTGTTTCTTATCTTTGTGAGGTAGAGAAGGTTATGTCTCCCAGGCTTATTGTGAGGTTCAGCAGAGGAAAGCAGGGATATTATTTAGTATAGGTTGCCCTTGCTCGAAAGCCAGTCATATCTGACTCTAGGGTTCGGTGCTCATCTCTGTTTGTAGCCAAAGAGCCACTGTCTTAAGTGGTACCTGTTTATCAACTTGCAATTTCTTGTTTCTGAACTGCTAGGTTGGCAGGGACAGACGACAGACACTCATTCCATCATGCAGCACTCGGGTCTTGAACTGCTGACCTGCCAACCTTCTAGTCATCAAGCTCCGCGTCTTAACCACTAAGCCACCACAGTATTATTTAACAATACAGTACAGTGGTACCTCATATAACCAAAATAATTCGTTCTGCAAGTCTTTTTGCTATGTGGTTTTTTGCATTATACAAAGCATTCTTCATATAACGAAATTTCCTATGGGATGCTTCGTATAACAAAAATCTCCATAGGGATGCATTCAAAACCACTCTGGGGGCTATGTTGCTTCACGTAACAAAATTTTTGCTATACGAGGCAACATTTTCCTTCAGATTCCTTTCGTTATGCAAGGTTTTTGTTATAAGAGCCATTTTATACTGGGTTTTACTGTGCATCAATACAGATGCGGTGATTATTCAGTTTCTGTGTTTTTAAGCCCCTTCTGGAAGCCATTTACATCTTCTGTCTCTCTCTTGCAGGCGGCTGCTGTGGCTCAGATTCCAAGCAGTACATCTATGGAGGCTGGGGCTGGGCTTGGTGGTGTATTTCTGACACACAGAGGTAAGGAGCGGGAGGAGGGTGGCTTTTGGAACCGTTGAGGGTGTCAGGGGAGCTCAGTGTGACTGTGGCGAGCACGCAGGTTTCTTTGCACACGTTGGCTCTTTGCAATCCCAACTGGGCTGGATTTGAGGAGGGGCCTCCCTTCACAGTCAAAGGAGCACCGAGGAGAGAGTAGGGGCTGGCATGCATCCACACATCTTCCCTGCCTCAGAGCTGGAGCTGAGGCAGAGCAGCTGGAGTAGGCCTACTGCAAGGAAGGGACCGTCTAGGGTAGTAGTGATGGCCAAGCTTGGCACTCCAGCTGTTCCTGGACTTCGATTCCCAGAAGCCCAAGTCTCTGTGAATCCACACAGATGGGTTGACTGCACGTGTTCCTGGACTTCAATTCCCAGAAGCCCAAGTCTCTGTGATGCACGGTAAACCCATCCATGTTGATTCATAGAGACTTGGGCTTCTGGGAATTGAAGAACACCTTGGAGTGCCAAGCTTCGCCATCACGGGCCATAGAACAACACACCCTCCAAGATGCTTCTCCTTGCAGTCTTGTGGCTTACGTTGCGGCTGGGGACGGCAACACAAGCAGAAACCCAGCAGAGCTTAATGGCGTACTCTCCTGCACTTTGTAAACACTTTGGGGTGGCCTCTACTCAATGCCCAGACATCAGCTTGCTTTAGCTGTCAGGGCTGGGGGAGATGCTGGTTTGGAGAGCGGGCTACCGGCTTATTTGCGTTTGCATCACCCCCCTCCCACAATGCAGTAGAAAGCGGGTGGCTTAGGGTGGTCAATTGGCCAGTGTAGAAGCCACGTGCTCTGTAAGGGCCGGTAGATTGGTGACCAGGGCATCTTTGCCAAGACCACTGGCTCAGATTCCAAGAGGTTTCCTGGCAACTGTCCGGTTAGCTTCTGACAGCCCTTTTCTCAGAGTGGAGTGAGGGGGGCTCCTCTCCCTCCAGACCCTCTCTCTCTCTCTCTTTGTTTGCTTTCTCTCGTAGCTGCTAGTTGTGTCTTTCTCTCTCTCTTGGTAGTCTCTATAGAACAGTTTTTTGTGATGGTGCTGCTTTGGCTTTGCTTCTTTCCCTGAATCGTCCGTTGTGTCCTCCGCAAGGGTCCCCCACCTGGGCAAAAGAGTTGGGGAGGGGAGGGATTCTAACTTCATTTTCTAAACACCACCCCTAACATCATTGTGAGAAGTTCCTTCCTCTTATAAATCACTAACAAGGAAAGGAGAAAGACAGGACTCTTTGGGTTTGCAGTAAAGAGACAGCAGAGAACAGGGAGCAATAAATGGGTAATTAGGTGTAATAACCACATTGCAGCGTGGCTCTTTTGGGGCCGTGGACATTGTTTGTGGAGGAAAGAGCAGGGTTGAGAGAACATCTGGACGGAAAAAGATCACTTGCCTTACAAAATGGTCAAAAGATATTTTTGCAGTCCTTGGCTTAAAAAGTAAATTGGGGTGGGCAGAATCCTCAGGGCCAGTTTTAAAAGACAGGGATTTCTTCCTGTCTTCTGAAGGGCAGGGTGGACTTTTCACAGATATGCACATTTCATAGCGTACTAGAGTTGGAAAAGGTCTTTCAGGAAATCCACAGCTATTCCTTGATCGCCTTCACCTGCACGTCTCCAATGCAAGAGAGCTCACTGACGTCCGAGGCCATCAGCCGCTCCACTCTGGAACACGTCTTACCTTCCCGGATGGTCATTCGGACAGGTTCTACCTTTTTGTAGTGGCAGGAAGCCAATTTCTTCCATTTTCCTGGTGCCAGGTATCTGAAGGTGGCCATGATATTGGATATCAGCACTTCTCTAGGTTAGACGTACCCATCTCCCAAACAGCTTGTTGCCCAGGCTTTTAACTACTTGGTCAGAATGCCAGCAGTTGCATCTCATATCCTTCTGCGTCACCTGATCTTCTTCAACATCTTAAGACCAGAATTGGGGACTGCTGGAAGACAACAACACACTGTGTAAATTGTGGAGAGATACAGAATCCAGCCCATTTACTTGCCTGCTGATGACTACCAGAAACATGTACGGATGAAGATTTAATTTTGGCCAACGACAAAGGCAAGAAGGAAGCTTCGTTTTGGCAGCTCAAAATTTGATCCGGAAATGAAAGAAAAAGAAGATGGCCGGAATGTAAGCTGGACAATTCTTAAATCTGACAGGCATTTTTGATCTGCCCAGAGCAGGAGTGCCCAAACTACAGCTCACAGGCTGGATCTGGCCCCCGACACCCAATTCATCCAGCCCACGCTGCCCTCATCACTCCCGGAAGTGGAAGTAAAACGTATGGGCGCATTCCACTTCCAGGAGCGATGAGGGCGGCGCGGGCTGGATGAATTTGCGTCAGGGGCCGTATCCAGCCCGTGGGCCGTAGTTTGGGTATCTCTGGTTTAAGCAGAGAAAATGGCAGCCTGAAATCTATCTCATCCTGTTGTAAAGGATATCTGTTGCAAAAGAGATTGCAAGGTGCGTTTTGCTTTCGCTTCCAGTGGGAGGAATCATGTGACCGGCCTGCTGAACCACGTGACAGGCCTGTGGCCCAAAAAGGGTGGTTTTGGTAGAGAGGAACCCAAGCGGATGTGTCTTGATGTCATGCTTAGGAAACAAGCACAGGATTGCTCTGTCGATTCTGCCGAAAGATTCTCCAGTATTCTTGAATGCATCACTAATACAGAAATAATATTTTTAAAAGAGAGAATTAACGTCGGCTTGTGATCCAAAGCAAGCTATCCATAGCGAAACACAATGGATAAATTTTTCCCATTCCATCAAGAGCTTGAGAAATCTTTGTAACTTGCAGGCAAGGACATATCGGAGAAGATCTTCCTTTACAGGAGTGCTCTGAATCGGGTGGCCAAACCTTTCAGCCCACAGGCTGGTCATGTAACTAAGCAGGCCGGTTACGTGGCTCCTCCCGCTGGAAGTGGAAATAAAACGCGCCTTGCAAGATAGATGAGATAGATTTTAGGCTGCCATTTTCTCTGTTTAAACCAGGAGGGGCGTGTCTTGCTTCTAGGAGCGACGGTGTCATGGGCCAGATGAATTGCCGTTAGGGACCAGATCCGGCCCACAGGCTGTAGTTTGAGCACCCCTGCTCTAAATAAAAAAGCAAATTCCTGCCTTTCAGGTGCCTTGGGCTGTCGTTACCTTCGTCCTTAGCCACCATCCCACAGTGATGCTTGACAGTGACTTGAGTGGCTGAAGATGATGCGGGCTTGTAGCCCAGGGCCGCCGCCGCCCCCCGGCAGGCGATTGGTCATAGACTGGTGGCCTTTCTCTGAAAACCCACAGGGTCTCACATTCTTGTTCCGAGAAGCGGCCCCGTTAAACCCAAAGAGTCCCGTCTTTCCTCCGGGGTGAGGGAGCCGGATCCTGTCGCTCTCTGGTAACCGCCTTGTGTGTTTGCTGTCCTTACCCTTATTTATTGCTGCTCAGACTGTCTTTGGAGGTTATGACCATCCTCTGTCGCTGTGAGAATATTGAGACGTCGGAGGGGGTCCCACTGTACGTAACGGGGGTCGCACAGGTAATAACCCAGCCACTTCTAACCTGTTTTGTCTCTAACCCTTTCTTCCGTCTCTCTCCTTCTGTCCTAGCAACCACAGCAAGAGGACTTTAACTGCTTGCTATTCCCTCTAGCGGCCCAGGCTCTCTGCATCAACACTATTTCTCTCCCACCTTTGCCCACTCCTCTCTGGGTCTGGCTACCTGCTATCGCACACTCCGGGGTAATGTTGAAAGACGCATGCAGAGCTCCGGGGATCGGGACCTTAAATGGCACCTGCTCCCCTCCCCAACCACCAAACATGCCTGCTTCACTAGGATGGCTCAAAAGGAACAGAATTTGGGGGAGAGAAAGGGCAGGGAGCTCCGCAGGACTCTCTGAATGTGCCACCCAGGAACAGCTGCCGACGGCTTTTTGAAGGTAGCAACAGAGTTTGTATTGCGCTGATTTAGACACTGTTCTAAACCAGGAAACAGGGACGGAGTCATTGTCTGTCTAGCCCAGTATTGCTCTTTTTGGTCGGTAGAGAACATCCTAGAGCCATGACGGCGAACCTTGGCACTCCAGGTGTTCTTGGACTTCAATTCCCAGAAACCCAAGTCTCTGTGAATCCAAACGAATGGGTTTACTGAAGCCCAAGAACACGCAGAGTAAACCCATTTGTGTGGATTCACAGAGACTTGGGCTTCTGGGAATTGAAGTCCAAGAACAGCTGGAATGCTAAGGTTTGCCATCACTGCCTTAGATCTAGACTAGCAGTGATGGTGAACTTTGGCACTCCAGGTGCTCTTGAACTTCAGTTCCCAGAAGCCCAAGTCTGTGAATCCACATGAATGAGTTTGCTGAAGTCCAAGAACATGCATAGTAAACCCCTTCGTGTGGATTCAGGGGGACTTGGGCTTCTGGGAATTGAAGTCCAAGAACAACTGGGGTGCCAAGGTTTGCCATCACGGTATCTAGAATCTAGTGCCAACCTTGGCACTTCAGCTGTTCTTCAACTTCAATTCCCTGAAGCCCTGATCAGCAAGTGCGTTGACGCAGGGCTTATGGAGTGCCAAGGTTGGCCCTCCCTGTCCTAGAGTCTAGGCTGAAACAAATGTTTTCTGTCCTCATCTACTATCCATCTGGTTTTTAGTAATAAGAGAAGATGCGGGGAAAGTGCTTGAGTGCTGTGGTTCTTACGTCTCTCTTGGTTTGCGGCTGAAGTCTGTCTGTGTGGAAATTCAGGCCACAGGCTTTGGAATTTTGTTCCTTCACATTTGTCTCCGTTCCCCCGAGTTTCTGCCGGTTAAAACGGTGGGATTCGTTTAGACAGGTATGGTCTACACGTCTGTCGCGCTTGTCTGCACTTGTTGGAACTCTTGAGGTCCTTTCAGATTGTGGGAGCGAACCTAGACAATAGAGGCTTCTTCTCGGCATTCTGCATTGAGGCATAGTTGCAAGGCTGCTCTCCGTGCTTTGCTTCTCTTGGACTGTGTTGGAGACGAAATGTTCTCTTGCTGTCGGCTATTGGGAAGGCAAACATTGATAAAGTTGATGGTGCAATGGTTTGGTGAATGGGTGAAGCCTAAGACTGGGCGCATGGAGCTGAATTGAGCACAGTGCGCAGCGCACTGTGGCTGGAAGGGGGCCTGAGTGGGTCTCTAGACACACACAGGGGGCACGTTAGAAATTGTCACTCACTGGCCGTAGGTTCAGATGAAGTGCCCCTCTGGGCTATACCTGAGGCAGCCTTTTAAAACAGTCTTGTGTGAAGAGTCTTATGATGGCAAACTTGGCACTCCATCTGTCTTGGACTTCAATTTCCAGGAGCCCAAGTCTCTGCGAATCCAGACGAATGGGTTTACTGTGCACGTGTGGATTGGCAGAGACCTGGGCTCCTGGAAATTGAAGTCCAAGAACAGATGGAGTGCCAAGGTTCGCCATCACAGGTCTTTCAAGCTGGACTAAGCCTGGTAGCGTCTGTACGGCCGGAGAGAGAAAGAAGGTTTGGGGGTCTGAGATTACAAGAGCCTGAATCCACTCTTAGCCTTGATCTGTTGTGGCTTCAAAGCTTTACTCTCAAAGCAGCATCCCTCCTTTTTAGGGGAAATTTCATTGATTGATTACAACTAGAATACCACACATCTGGGTAACTACATAATTTTTTAAAAATACCACCAGAAAGAAGAAGTAGGTGGGGGGCAGCCCCCTTTGCTCGTCACCAGGTGAGCGTTTTGCGTCTGCATTACCTGAGAACCGAGGCGGCAGGTAGACCCAAGCCAGGAGTGTGTGTGTGTGGGGGTGAGGATTGAGGTGAGCTGCTTACTGGAAACGTGCCAATGTTTTACGTTTTTTGGCAGGATTTCCCTAGAGATAATGACGTTACAGCCCAGGTGCGAGGACGTAGAGACGGCGGAGGGGGTAGCTTTAACTGTCACAGGTGTGGCCCAGGTACAGTAAACTCGAAATGCCTCCTTTGAGGAATGCATGACTCCTAACCCTTCTTTCTGGTCTCTCCTCACCCCACCTGCGAGGCTGCTTTCACCTGGGGAGACAGATACACATACACCTCCTGGCTCTGGACATGGCTGCTTGAACCCCTCTTGGTCCGCGCACGGCCCAGCGTCACGATCCAGGTGGACTTGGGGCTGTCTCTCCATTGCTTCTCCCTCACCTGTACAGCAGAGTCCACCACAGCTAAGAGATGCGCTCCGTGCCAGTCCCTTGCCCCAACCTTTACCTCCACTTCCTGAACCTTTTAATAGCTGGAATTTTCTTTGATCATGACTCATTAAACTTTCCCTTGTGTTTTCAAATCAGCAACTTGGGTGCCCTTAAGCCATATGTGGGGGACCAATTTTCCTCCACTTTGAACAGGAGTTTTTCCATCTGCCCTTTCGGTCTGTTCCCCAATGCTTCTCGATCAGTGACGGGCGAACCTTGGCACTCCAGGTGTTCTTGGACTTCAATTCCCAGAAGCCCAAGTCAGCACTCCTGCGGATCAGGGCTTCTGGGAATTGAAGTCCAAGAACAACTAGAGTGCCAAGGTTCGCCATCACTGTCCTAAATCATTCTCCCTATGCCAACCTCGAATGAGTCACCCCAGTATCGTTAATTTCCTCCATCAGCTCCTCCCCAATGGATTTTCAAGCATGTGAAGTGCCACCTAACAGAAATATCTTCTTTGTTTGGGTTTTCCCAAGGTGTTAATGAGGCTTTTGTTTAATAATTTTAAAAGGGTGAGTCACAGTGAAGAGGGAGCGAGAGATGCAGTTCTAACATAGCTCATGAATTGGTCCTGAGATTTATACAGGAGTCATTGTCATAGGACAGTAATGGCGAACCTTGGCACCCCAGGTGTTCTTGAACTTCAATTCCCAGAAGGCCAAGTCTCTGTGAATCCACACAAATGGGTTTAACCGTGCAATAAACCCATTCGCATGGATTCACAGAGACTTGGGCTTCTGGGAATTGGGAGTCCAAGGACATTTGGACTGCCAAGAATTGCCGTCATGGTCATAGAAGGACAGGAGAAAAAAGCTACATCCCAGTCATTTACGGTTTGGTGGGGGTGGGGGTCATTCTGGCACATGGGTTTGTCCTAGACCCGTGATGGGGAACTTTGGCACTCACGCAGAGGAACCCCAAGCTCGATTACATCCCAGGCATTTCGCCAACTCTTGAGGTTCCCCTTTCCCTCTTTTCACAACTGTCCTAAATACTTTAATTAGAGCTGCATTTTCCAAACAATTGGTTATGTAGCCGTTGCTTCAACGTTGCTTTCCTCAAAACCCAGGGTTTACGCACCCCAGCTCCCAGTCAGCACCCAGTCCTTCCCAGTGACCTCCCAAGAGCCTGTTTCTGTGAACACTGTTTACCTTCCCGCCGAAGCAGTATCTATTGATCTACTTGCAGTTTTCTCGCTTTTGAACTGCTAGGTTAGCAGGAGCTGGGACAGATGACAGGAGCTCGCTCTGTTGTGCATCACTTGGGTCTCAAAATGCTGACCTGCCCACCAATACGAACGCTGCTTACCTAGCTTTTTATCTAGCGAGTCCTCAGGATTATTTAGAAACCTCGACGGTTTTCTCTGGGACGTCTTCAAAGAAAGAACCGGGTGGCTTCTGGCAGCATCTTTCAAAAACACACTCCTGTGGAAATGTTTTTAAATGGGGTGTGAATTCCAGAAGAGCAAATGGAGTGGGTGAATCTCTCCTATTTTCTAAGTGGTTTCTGGAGTTGTATCATCTTAACTGTTTGGTGACCCAGCTGCTTAGATGCGACTCTTTTGTCTAGTTCACAATTTTTATTTTGCCTTATTATTATTATTATTATTATTATTATTATTATTATTATTATTATTATTATTATTATTATTATTATTATTATTATTATTATTATTATTATTATTATTATTATTATTATTATTATTATTATTATTAAGGCTTTTCCTGGGCTTGGAACAAACAAACAAAAACTGCTAAGGTGCCCTTTGATTGTCAGTTTTGGGTCCTGACCCAGGTTATAAACGACATTATGGGGGGGAAACACAAAAGAAATCCTAAGGATGAAAGGGGCATACATAGAGAAAGGGGAATTTGAGTGGGCTGTGGGGGGGGGGGGTTCAAGGCTGTTTATTAACCATTACATTGCTAGCCTCTTTCGTGGCCAGCCCCAGCCCCGGTATCTATTGGTAGCAGTACATTGCTTTCTCCAGAAGGTGCCACTGCTGCAGTAAACAGTCTGAAAGGAGGCTACAGAAACCAGCCTACACACCCAAAACCTGGCTGGTTTCTCATTAGCTGCTGCTCTCTCCACTCACTCTCTGCAGAGTTGGGGGTGGTGGCGGCTGATGTGTGGTTTTTGAGGAGAGTTTTGAGATTCCCCAGGACAGTGAGGAGAACAAATAAGTCGATCTTAGAAGAAATCAACCCTGGCTGCTCCTTAGAAGGTCAAATTGTAAAGATGAAGCTAAAGTACTTTGGACATCAAATGAGAAGAGAAGACTCACTTGAGAAAGCCTTGATGCTGGGAAAGGTGGAGGGCCAAAGATGAGATGGCTAGATGGTATTGTAGACACAATTGGCCCAGAGCTGGGCAGGTTGAGGAGGAGGGTGGAGGACAGAAGTGCCTGGAGGGCAATGGTCCATAGGGTCGCAAAGGGTCAGAATCAACTGCGCGACTGAACAACAAGAAAAGCTGTTAGAAAGAGCTGTGAGAGGAGACTCATGATTTGCACGTTCCTTCTCTCGGTGATTTTGAAGTGAGATCTGGCCAATGATGCTCACAAGCCCTGGGTTATATCCAAAAAACACGGCATCCATGAATTAACAATCCCTTCTTCTGCCTTGCCCAGGCTTAGAAACAACCGCCCAGCAGAAGGGAGATATTCTCATTTCATTTTCTTCCTAGATCAGGGGTGTCCAACTTTTCCAAGCTGAGGGCCGGGTCATGCACTCTCAGTTAGCTACCAGGGCCGGACGGCCATTTTGCCCTGCCTGCATGATGGGAGTGGCTATTTTGTTTCTCAAATGCCCTTGGAGGGGTAGGAGGCCACATGAAATGGCGCTGGGGGCCAGATCCAGCCCACGGGCCTTAGGTTGGGCACACCTGCCTTAGATGGTGTGCTAGACTTTCCTCCTTTCATGTCTCCTTCTATATACTGCCCCATATAAATGCTTTGTGCCCTCTCTGGGTGGTTCACAAGTTAATGAGAATTTTGCCCCCGACAACGTGCCGGGGACTCAATTTGGCCGACCTCAGAAGGATGGAAGAGGCTGAGTCAACCTTGATCCCTGTCCAGGATCGAACTCACAACCTTTTGGTTGCAGTATGGCCGTTTAACCCCTCCGCCACCAGGGCTCCTAAGGTAACTTCCCCTGGGACTGTTTTCAGATGTGGTCAAAAGAGGAGGGGGAGGGGGACTTGTGCAAACCTTGCCTTTGGCAAATACCAGAAATCGTGGATCTATCCGTAACGGGTTGGGGTGGTGGGCCAGGCTGCTATGGAGTTTGGCCCCCTCCCCTAAGTCCAGGGGGGCTTTGAACCCCAGAAGACCCACAAGGTGCTGACATAAATGGTGACCCTCCCCACTGGCCTTTCGGAGTCTCACTGGAAATGTCTTTTCCGTCTCTTTCTACCTACAGGTGAAAATCATGACGGAGAAAGAGCTCCTGGCTGTGGCCTGCGAACAGTTTCTAGGGAAGCAAGTCCAAGACATTAAGAACGTGGTCCTTCAGACGCTGGAGGGGCACCTCCGCTCCATCTTAGGTGGGGCACCGGGGGGACGGCAGGCAGGCAGGCAGAGGGGACGGGAGGACCTGGGACCATCTCCCCTTAAAGCCAATACATAATACTGCTCTCTGGTTCAGCATCTTGTCTAGTCCAATTCCTTTTCTTTACTCGCCCTTTGTGAAAGAGCGCCAAGCAACGGGATCATTTTATTTCCAAGCCTTCTTTTCATCAGGTTTTGTTTTTGAGAAACAACTTTTAGAAAGCTGCGACAACTTTTTGAAGACGTTCAGGGCAATGTTTTAGATTCGCCTGCCCTTAGTCCCAGTGGTGGCAAACCTATGACGTGTGGGCCAGAAGGGCACTCGGAGCTCGCTCTGGGCATGTGCACTGTTGCCCCAGCACAGAGTTTGCCCCACCCCTCTGCCCAGCAGCCAATGGGAAGGCTTCCTCCCCCCCCAGCACAGAGTTCACCCCGCCCCTTTGCTGCGTGGACAGCGGCCTGTTGAGTTTGGGCACCCGGTCTGTAAAAGGTGCGCCTCGCGGGGCTCCTTCCAACACGGTGATCCTGTGGTTCTGTAACCTTTTGGAGATAGCAAACAAGGGGAGTCTTTGCCCCCTTCTTACGACCTCTTGAATGCTATTAAGGGTTCTTTCTGTCAGGGTATGGTTCTAGTTGAAACCACAGTATACAAAAAAGCTCAAACCCTTTATCCCAGGGGTGCCCAAACTGTGGGCCAGATCCAGCCCCAACGCTGATTCATCTGGCCCACGCTGCCCTCGTCACTCCCAGAAGCTGAACTAAAACGTGCCTATATAGGAGTGTGCCTTCCAGGAGCGACGAGGGCAGCACAGGCCGGATGAATCAGTGTTGGGGGCCGGATCCAGCCCACTGGCCGTAGTTTGGGGACCCCTGGTTTAAGCAGAGAAAATGGCAGCTTAAAATCTATCTCATCCTGTTGTAAAACATTGCAAGGTGCGCTTTACTTCCATTTTTGGTGGGAGGAACCATGTGACTGGCCCGCTGAACCACATGACCGGCCTACAGCCTGAAAAGTTGGGGAACCCCCTGGCTTATCCATTCCTCGCTTGAAACCTGGGCGTACCAGTCCATCCTTCTGCGACCATCCCTGGACTTACGGTCTTCTACCTGGTCCACCGCAGTTGCCTTGGACTCAGTCCCCCCCCCCCCCCGGTTTTGTTTTCATGACAGGCACCTTAACTGTGGAGCAGATCTACCAGGATAGGGACCAGTTTGCCAAGCTGGTGCGTGAGGTGGCCGCCCCGGACGTTGGCCGGATGGGCATTGAAATTCTGAGCTTCACCATCAAGGTACGAACGAAACTGAGGAGAGTGTAGACCACCGGGGGTATTTAGTGGCTGCTCTTGCCTTTACAAGAGGCTTAGTGGTTAAGACGCTGAACTTGAAATGATGGTGTGGGCCAGATTCGGCCCACAGGCCTTAGGTTGGGAACCCCTGCTGTAGCCCATTCAAAATTTGGGATAGAGAAAGGAGGCAGTTGGGGAAGGGGACGCGGGCAAACTACTGGTACCACAAACAGCATGAGTTCACTGCCTCCGCTTCCTTCCCAGGACGTCTACGACAAAGTCAGTTACCTGAGCTCGCTGGGGAAGACCCAGACGGCCGTGGTCCAACGGGATGCCGATATTGGCGTGGCCGAGGCAGAGAGGGACGCCGGCATCCGGGTATGTTGAGGCCTCCATCGTGGGAGAGGCCTGGCTCTGTCCTGTGGCCTGGGCCGGTTTTGAGAGTTCTCGGCTGAGCCGGGGTTTATTTTATTTCTCCTCCTGCTGCAGGAAGCCGAATGCAAGAGGGAGATGCTCGACGTGAAGTTCATGGCAGACACCAAGGTGGCCGACTCAAAGCGTGCCTTCGAAATGCAGAAAGCCGCCTTCAGCCAAGAGATCAACGTGAAGGTGCGTCCTGGTGGTTCTGATTCTTTTCAGGGGAGAGACGCTGGAGGCTTCCCACCCCAGAGGAATCCTGGGTATATTTGGTAATGCAAACACACACAATCTGTCCTGTGAGTTGTAAAGGTTAACTCCGGGATTCTCAATCTGCGGCCCACGGCACCATTTAATGTGGCCCGCCTCCACCACACCTGGAAGTGCCGTGTGGTGGAGGAAGGGCAAAATGGCCGCCCAGCCCCCGAAGCTGTCTGAGGGCGCGTGACCCAATGGCCCCCCAGCTTAAAAAGGTTGAGAACTCCTGGGTTAACTCTTCACTGCCTGGAAGGGTTAACTCCTCTTTGCCCTGCATCCACATCATCTTCCCCAGCCAGCAGTGTGTCCCCTCACTGTGGTTCCATTGCCCCTTTGCACGGCCCTGGTACTCGCTGCCTGACTTACGGACTAGCGTGAATGTGAAGGGTTATTGTCTGGTAAAGGGACCAGTTGGAACAGATTTAAAAATGCATCAGTGGTCGCTTTCGTCAAGGCACCAGACTATGCTCAGCTCTGCTCTCTAATCAAGGGTTCTGCGTTCCAAACATGCTTTATTAAAGGTACAGTTCGTAAGTGTCAAGGATCCTAGCAAAGGAAACATGTTTTGCAATCTAGCCATTTCACACAATGAAAATAAAAACCAGTTCTAGCTTCAGGCTGTGGCCTGATTAGATCAAATTAGTGAACTACATTTTGACTTTATTGGATTCACAGTTTCTTCAGGTGTAAAGAATTCCAAAGCGTGGGGGGAGGGGAGCCTCCTTTCTCACTTCCCTCCCTTTTATCTCTTCAGACAATTTTCCACCTTTGGCCCTTCCCCTGAAAAACTCCACCCATCATTACACAGTATTAAATGTCCATAAAAACTTAAATTTCATTTTCCCCAGAACGCAAGATTATTATGTCTACCACACAATCCTTCCCCAGCAACAACTTTGAAGGCCACATTCCTAGCCTCTGCAGGAGATGACGTTCAGAAATCTATGTTACTGTTGTTGGTTTTTAAAATGCGAGCCCCCAATTTCTGTTCCTTAACAAGAGCCTCATCTTGCTCTCTGGACTATTCTAAATGCCTGGTGAGCAAAGCAACTCCAACGGCCTCTTTCCTTTCTGCCCAGACGGCCGAGGCTCAGCTGGCTTACGAACTGCAAGGGGCGAAAGAGCAGCAGAAGATCCGCCAGGAGGAGATTGAGATTGAAGTGGTCCAGCGCCGGAGGCAAATTGACGTGGAGGAGAAGGAGATCGTCCGCATGGACAAGGAGCTGACCGCCACCGTCAAGTTGCCAGCAGAGGCGGAGGCTCACCGGCTGCAGCAAATTGCGGAAGGAGAGAAGTGAGTGTATGCATGTGTGCATGGGGGCAGAAATTATTTTGCCTTGGGACTTGCTGCAACACATTTTCAGTAAGCTATACTCGCCCTCCTGTCCGGTGTGAGGCCCCTTTGCAACATGGCCACAAGAGAGCGCATCTCCTCCTTCCTCCCCCTTTTATTTCTCCGTCCATCTCCCATCTCTGACCTTTCACGGTGCAGGGCTCTAGCCAATCATAGCCCGGCAATTTTAAGTTTCATTTCCCCCCCCCCCCAAGCACAAGGATTTTTGTTTAGTCTAGCAAGCAACTTCTGCCTAGCGACAGACCCATAATGCATCACTGCCAGCCCCCTGTTCCGCAGACAGCACCCAAAATCTTTTTCGCTATGATAGCTCTTTGTTATGCGGGCTTCCACTGTACTTGTGCGACCAATCTTGGAAGGATGGAAGTCTGAGTCAACCTTGAGCCCCGGTCAGGCTCGAACCCACAGCCTCCTGGCTGCAGTCCAGCAGTTTAACCCCTGCGCCACCAGCCTTCTGCCTTCATCCTGGGCTTTGCTCAAGCCCGTCTTCCTCTTCGCCTCTTCCAGGGTGAAGCAGGTGCTGATTGCCCAGGCGGAAGGGGAGAAAATCCGCCGGATCGGAGAGGCCGAGGCGTTGGTCATCGAGGCCATCGGCAAAGCGGAGGCCGAGAAGATGAGGCTGAAGGCCGAGGCCTACCAGGAGTACGGGGAGGCTGCCAAGATGGCCCTGGTGCTGGACGCGCTGCCTCAGGTGAGTCCTCGATGGGAGCCCAGGGTGGCCCTTATCTGCCTGCGGCGGACCGATCCCTCACGGCTGCTTTCTCTCCCCGCAGATTGCGGCCAAGGTCTCGGCCCCTCTGGCCAAAGTGGACGAGATCGTCATCCTCAGCAACGGCGGCGACAACAAAATAACCTCGGAGGTCAACCGGCTGCTGGCCGAAATCCCCGTCTCCGTCCACGCGCTCACCGGGGTCGATCTCTCCAAGGTATGACGGCGGGTGGAAGGGAAGGATGCCGGCCCAGGAATGCTTTTCCCTTTGGTTGGCCAGGAGTGTTTCCATCTGGCCAACGGTAACACGGAAAGACCCTCCTTGAAGATTGGGGTGGTTTTTGAACAACTGTCAAGGCGTACCTTGGCCTACAGCAGACTTCTTGGGCCGACTACCAAGCCATCTTTATTACAGTCCAAGGAATTCAGCTCCCGTTGGTTCCCCCCCCCCCTTTGCTCGGCCCTTTTGCGTGAGAACATCTCCTGACTTGCGCTCTGCCTTCCTCCCTCCCAGATCCCCCTCATCCAGAAAGCGACCGGAGCCCAGGCATGAGAGGACCAGACTGGCTGACGGAGAGCAAATACCAACCCTCCCTTCCCCCTCCCAACCCCTCTGACCCCCCACCGACTGCCTTCAACACGAGGGGAAACTCATCTTTTCGTCCGCCGAGACGGTGGGGGCTGCGCTCGGGTGCCTTATATCTTCCAAGGACCGGCCACGTGCCGCCGGCCCGTTCATTCCCACGAGAGGCTGTGTCCCTTTTTTTGCAAACGCCTCTGCGTCGTCACCACAGACCCTTCCGTCTTGCGTGTCCCCCCCGCCCCCTGCAAAGCCCGTGCCTTGAATGACCACTGCGCAAACGCCATCCACACTTCGCCCCCCTTCAGAAGGAGGGGCATCTACAGCCCCAAAACAGGCAGGTGGGTGGGGGGTCTATTGCTGTCCTTAGCCACGGCTTCTCTTCCGACCCCGACGGGGTTGTGTTTGAGCCATATCACTCGCCGGTGTCCTGTGCCGTTCGGGGCATCGGCGCTACGAAGGGGAGGTGGGTGGGTGGGTGAGGGATAGACCACGAAAGCCACCGCCCTCTTCGGCTTCAGTAGCGTCGTCCAGTGGGCCGCCTTGGGGCTGTGGTCCTGTCCGTGCCATGTATTTCTCCAGAACCCTGCTTGGTTTTGCATGTACAGAACTTGTGCCTCCTTTCCGACACCCTCGGCCGCTTGGCGCCCCCAGCGGCGCAGGAGGGAAGCCCTGAAGCCTGGCGGCCCTCCTGCCTTTGACTTCCCATGCCAAGTTTCGGTCAGAGGCGTCCGCCCACACGGCCACGTCGCTTCTTCATACCACCACGACCGCCCTGATGCAGACGGCCGCATGCTCCAGGCATCTCCCTCCATTTCTCAGCATGCAAACGGCCGAGGAAAGGGGCCCTTCTGCCCTGGCTGCAGGATCCAGAGATTGGGAGTTTGATTCCCTCGTCCGGCCTTCCGGGAAAATTGCCAGGATTCCCCAAGCATCCCCTGCTTGGCACACCCGCCGCTGGTTGTCTGAGTGGGGGTGGGCTGGTAAAGCTGCGCCCCTTGCTGAGGGGTCGGTTTGGGGGTCCCGGCAAGCTTTGCCCCCCTAACAGAGTTTTGGGTTGGCCTTGAGCCGACGGAGTTAGGGTTTGTGCCAGAATCTGTTTTCCAGCCTTCCTCCTCTGTGCCAAAAGGCTAAAGGGGGGGGGGGGAGACCATCCCCTCCCCCTTTAATCTTTTTTTAAAATTACACTAACGATTCTCTTCTCTGCTTTGCTGAGATCCAGACATTTAACACTGTAGCATTTGCATGTGGGAAAGCGATGGGGCCACTGAGGTTTCTCCTCACTCACGTGTGGCCACCCATTCTCAATGCATGACCAGAAAGGGGGGCCTCGAACCCCCCCTTCCCTGCCTTTGCCTTCCTTGTGCCCACCGCCCTCTCTTTCTGCTCCCTATATCATCTACGGCGAACCTTGGCACTCCAGGTCTTCTTGGACTTCAGTTCCCAGAACCCCAAGTCCCTGTGAATCCACACGAATGGGTTGCCTGCCCATGTTCTTGGACTTCAGTTCCCAGAAGCCCAAGTCCCCTGCAGTAAACCCATCCGTGTGGATTCACAGAGACTTGGGCTTCTGGGAAGTGAAGTCCAAGAACACCTAGAGTGCCAAGGTTTGCCATCACTGCCCTGTGCCACATACTGTGAAAGGAAAAGAATTGGGGGCGAGGGTTATGGTAGTCTCGTTTTAAGCAGCATCTCTCACGATGGTATGTTGGTTCCTCTGTGGGCTTCTTGTGGACAAGAGCCAGTGGGCAGGGGGCATGATTTGGGCCTTGTGGGGTGGGTATAGAGCACCCCAACGGGTACACCCCCCCCCCAGGGAAGGGGGAGTTTGAGGAGGTTTGAGGGAGGCATGACAGGTGACGAATACGGATTTCCCAAGGAGGGCATCATCAGAAGAGGAGAAGGTACCGAAAGTCTCCTTCCCTCCTCGCCCTTGGGCAACATCTGTTGCCCCCTTCCAGCCGTCCTGCCCCTTCCCGCCACGTCTGCATGGATGGGGTGCGCATGACCCCCTCCCTTTGCGCCAGGTGCCCTTTGTGTCGATCTGAGTGTGAAATAATGTCCAAATAAACTCAATGTGATCTTGCCAAGCGGGGCCTCCTTCGTCTTTGCAGTGGCAATGCGCACGAAAAGATCAGAAGCGTGTGTGTTTTGGCTTCTTAAAAGGAGAGGGTTTAAAAAGATGACACTCGGAAAGATGCTCTAGTTCTCTTTGGCTCCTGCTACTTACCTTTTACAGATCCAGATGTGTGGGGCAAAGAGAGCTGTTGGATCACGGGGGATTCTCAACTTCCCCAAGCCGAGGGCCGGGTCAGGCTCCCTCGGATAGCTTCGGGGGTCGGACGGCCATTTTGCCTTGCCTGCCACACAAGGCACTTCCAGGTGTGGTGGAGGCAGGGGGGACATGAAATGGTGCTGTGGTCTGCTTCCGGGCCGTAGGTTGAGCGCCCCTGGCGTTAAGCATCTGTTCAGCACCCTGTCTTGCTTTGCCAGGTTGGCAGCCCTGATCCAGGCGCATGAAGGGCAAAAAGAGGGTGGTGGGAAAGGCCATGAAATGGAAGAGGTGGAGAGAGAAAGGCTTGGAGCAGGACCAGTTAACCAGGCAAGGCCGGAGTGAGCATCCGCTCTACTGCAGCGTTTCCCAACCTTGGGTTCTTGGACTCCCAATTCCCAGAAGCTCCAGTCAGTTCCCCAAAGCGCTGGTTGGCCACTGGACTGACTTAAGGGTCTGCCCCCCCCCCCCGTGTTCAGAACCCCTGCTCTGTAGCATGTCCTACTCTGCAAAGAGTTGGGGGGGGGGTTTCCACCCGGCTGGGCTTTCATCAGGAGCCACAGGACTCCATCCAGACCCCTTGGCCTCCCGTGTGCCGTGACTGAGAAGGGGCTGGGTCTCCCAGATGCACCCCAAGCGCTCCAGATAGGCCGGGGTGGGGCCCCCGGGGGTGTTCCCCAGAGAGCAAGCTGGACTCAGAAGGCAGCTTATCTCCGGAGCACCAGCTGTGCCCGGCCCGGCTCGCATCTGAAGGGCACCTCGATGGAGTAACAGACCCGTTGGTAGGAATTCCAGCTTTCCAAGTAGGCCTTGGACTGCCCTTCCCATCATCCACACCCAGGGGCTCATGGACACTGTAGTCCCCTAAAAGAACCTCTGGAAGCTCCAAGGCAACCAGCCACGTTTTGTTTTCCTACATCAGGACAGTGGGGTCTCCCCTTAAAGCAGCAATGTTTATATTTTGGATAGTAAATAAGGTTTCATAAAAAGGCTTTTCTATACCCAAGGTACAGTATTTGTAAGAGTTCTCCCTGCTTTGTCCAACAACCCTATAAGGCAGACCGCAGCTCACAATCAGTCGGTGCTCGGACCTCTCGACTCCGGATTGAACCATTAGGGGAAGAATAGGAAGACTTATTTTAAAAGGTATTGCCTAAAACGTACAGCAAAACAGATTAATTCGATTAGACATTTGAGGCGAAGAGGAATCTAGTCGGAAAGGCTTTGAAGTCGAAGAACTGAATTGAAGGCAGAAAGGAAAAAGTGAACCACCAAAAATAATAGTAATTATAATTTTGTGTCAAATTATTCTGGGTTGAAAGGATTTGTGCTGGAGAAACTCCGCTTCAAGGGACGCCCGAATGAGGCTCCTTTCATGTCCCCAAGATCTTTTCCCCACTGAAGGAGTCCCTATTGATCTACTTGCAATGTCTTGCTTTCGATCTGCTCGGCAGGCAGGAGCCTGGGACAGAGACAGGAGCTCACTCCATCATGCAGTACCCAGGTCTCAAAACTGCCGACCTTCCAGCTAACAAGGTGAGCTTCTTAACTACTGAGCCGCTGCAGCCCCTCTTTTGGATCAATTAGATGGAATAACAAATTGCTGCAGCTTCGTAAACCGGGATGATGATTGCTTTTAATGTTTCTCTTGCCTGACCTTCCCGTCTATACTGGAGCTTCCCAAACTTTGGTTCTTGGACTTCGATTTCCAGAAGCCTCAGGGCTTTGGGGAACTGACGGAGGCTTCTGGGAATTGAAGTCCAACAAAATCCAACGGTTGGGGACCCCCGTTCTATACTTTGCAATTCCTAGAGCGATGAAGAATTCTGTGCGATGTGGAAGCTACTTTTTTAAAAAAAATAAATAATAAAACTGGGCCATGAAAGCCGCTGCCTGCTTGTTCTTTGAAGAAAACAAGGTATTTTTCTGCCCCGGCTGCCTTCAGGCCCAGATGTTGCCTTGGGTGGGGGGGGGGCACTTTGCCTGGCTGGGTTGGGGCGCTGATAAGGGAGCCAGGCCCCCGTGTATCTCTCTGGGGCAGGCTTTTATCAGCGCCAAGCCAGGCAGGCGGTTCGAGACACGCGGCCTCCTCTAAACAAAGCACATTTTGTGGCATGGTAGGAAAACCAAGCCCAACATGAAAAGAGACAAAAACGCTGAACTCGATGACTGGAAGGTTGGGGTTCGATTCCCGAGGACTACACACCGGAGTGAGCTCCTGTCTCTGTCCCAGCTCCTGCCAAGCTAGCAGTTCGAAATTGCAAGTAGATAAACAGGTAGCACTCCAGTGGGAAGGTCAACACCATTCCGTGCTCTCCGGTGTCTAGACATGCCTGCCACATGTCCGTGGAAACGTCTGCAGACGCAGACAGCACTGGTTCTTTGGCTATGAACGGAGATGAGCATTATGCGACAAGAATAAAAACATTAAACAATGCGCAGAACTGAAACACAACCACTTTCTTCTGACTACAAAGGACTTCGGCTTCTTGTGGATTTTGGGAGTTGTAGTTCTGGTTTGGCAAAGTTTCCAGCCAGGCCCAGATGTGAAAGCTCAGGGTCTCTCCCTTGACCTCGGGACTTTCTGGGTACCTTATTTTAGGCAGAGGCTGCGGTAGCTTAGTGGTTAAGAAGCTAAGCTTGGCAACTGGAAGGTTGGCGGGTCAGTTCGAGACCCGAGTACTCCATGACAGAGTGAGCTCCCAGAGATTCAATCCACTTGGGGACCGTCACCCATCCTTCCCTGTGGACTTTGCTGCTATCCAAGGCCACTAGTCCTCAGGACAGTCAGGTGAGTTACCCCCCCCCTCCGCCTGACACCCGACGTTGAGCCACTGGCAGGAGGGTCTACTCTATGACCAGAGCAGGATAATAATAATAATAATTTCATGTCAGAAATTATTCTGGATTGAAAGGATTTTTTGTGGAAGAAACTTCACTCAGGGGACACTCAAACGAGGCTCCTTTCACATCCCCAAGAGCTGGGACAGAGATGGGCGCTCAATCCATCATGCGGTACCCGTGTCTCGAACGGCCGACTTGCCAGCCTTCCAGCTAACAAGGCGAGCTTCTTGGCCACTGAGTTACTGCAGCAGGCCCTATAGCAAGATAACCTGGCCAGACTTCAAAGGACCAGACATCGGGGGGGGGGGGGTGTTAGCATCTCTGTCCCATTTTGATTCCTGCCCAGATGGCTTCAGTCTGCCTTCTGGGAGGTTCCCTCAAGGGTAGAAGGCAATGGGGCAGAGGGGGTGGGGTGGGGTTTTGGAGTGGGGCCAAAGCTAGGGCTGGGAGGGGTCAAGAGGGAGGTGGAGGCGAGGGAGATAAGGATGGCAATGAAGTGAAGGATGTATATAAGGGCCTCCTTCCAGACCCGTTTGCCGAGGCATCACCGGTTGAAGGTCAGGAAGGTAAGCATTTGGGACTGGGGTGGGACACGCTCCGGAAGGGCCCCCCCTTGCAATGGGACCCTAATTACTCTGTAACAGGTAACGCGAGCGCCAGCTAAAAGCTCGTCCATTTTGCAAAGCCCTTAAGGTGATGGCTGAGCATTTGGTTTCTTGGTAATTTTCTGGGAAACCAAAGATTTCTCTACGCAAAGGAACTGTGAAACTATATATATCAAAAGCTTAACGATATTTCTACAGAGCAATTTCTATGCCTTTTTAAAATAAGTATTTATTCTATTGGAGACACGTCTGGTATCTTCATATAAACCCGGGATGGCTAACCTTGGCACCCCAGCTGTTCTTGGACTCCAATTCCCAGAAGTCCAAGTCAGCACTCCCGCTGAATCAGGGCTTCTGGGAACTGAAGTCCAAGAACACCTGGAGGGCCAAGGTTCGCCATCACTGATCTAAACCAAGCCCGTTAAGGTCATTATTCCAAGCTCAGTATTGTTAAGGTAAAGGTCTATCTTGCTCAAAAGCCAGCCGTATCTGACTCTAGGGTTCAGTGCTCATCTGTTTCATAGCTGAAGAACCAACACTGTCTGCTTCCACAGACATTTCTGTGGTCATGTGGCAGGCATGACTAGAGTGCACGGAACGCTGTTTACCTTCCCACTGAAGTGGTCCCTATTTATCTACTTGCAATTTCTCACTTTCGAACGGCTAGGTTGAAATCCAGATTGTCTGCTTCCCCTGGAAGGGGAAAAATAAAGCTTAAAATGCAACAGGAACTTTATTTTATTTCATATCATCATTATAAGTTTATACTTAGATTCTTCCATGCTATGTAGCATTCTGGACAGCAAGGGACCGGATTATAAGCGGTATTTAAAATGTATATGAGTTGCCCTTATGTTTCCACCCTGCCTTTCCTTCAAGGAAACCCCACGCAGCAGCCCTGCGAGGTAGATGAGGCAAAGAAAGGGAGAAAGTGGTTCATTCAGTTTGAGCGGATGTAGTGACCTTCATGGCTTGAGCAGGGATTTGAACCTGGGTCTCTGTGGTAGTAGGCCAGTGGTCTAACCCAGTGACAGTGAACCTTGGCATGCCAGCTGTTCTTGGACTTCAATTCCCAGAAGCCCAAGTCTGCACTCCTGCTGATCAGGGCTCCTGGCAATTGAAGTTCCAGAACACCTGGAGTGCCAAGGTTCGCCATCACTGCCCTAACCACTACAGAGACCATATTCTTGTGTATTATTTCCTTCTGCAGCTTGAATTTTTCCCCTACTGTGCTAAGAAATCAGCAACAGGAAAAGAGGAAGACCTAACACGAGGGATAAACTCTATAAAGGAAGCCACAGGCTTTATTTGCAAGGGCTTTTTAGGAGAGGACTTTTTGAAGGTCACTCATTTATAAGGCAGGAGCTGCTATTAGATCATAAACCAGATTGCTCTTGGTAGGCATTAAAGGACAGAATCCAGACGTGGACCTAAAAGTCTATTTCCTTCAATTTTCCAGCTCTTTCTTCCCAGGAAACTCTGCAGGAACCGGTGAGCGGCTTCAGGCGGGATATCATCATATACTGTAAGTTGGAATGAGACACTACAGTATAGATGATGTACTACCTTGAGCTCTGTGCTTCGTCTGAACGCCATGGATCTCCGAGGCCTCCATTTCTGACGGTGCTCTCTCTGAAGAAGGCCAGGACTGAAAGCTGAGAAGAGATCTGAGCGGAGCATCACCGGTTTAGCAGCCCAGGGAGAAACGGAAGACACAGGATTCTGCAACCCAGCCTGGAAACGAAACCCACACGGTGTGTCGGGTAAACCGTTACCATTACTGAGTTTAGTAATGGTAATGGTTCTTCCGCCGCGCTGAGTAGCATCGGACTGCGCCAAAGCAAGAGAGAAAAGTGACAATATCCTCCGGCAAACCTCAAGACAGGAGGGGGAGCCTTCCTGTGTGAAATAAACACGGCTGCCCAGATATTTATTCCTCCCTCTCTGTTTGTAGTTCCCTTTTTTTCAGTTTTGTAAAAACCTACAGGGATGGGGAGAAAACACAGCATGTTCGGTTAGCAGCCGGTGGGACAGGAAAGGAAGTAGCCAGAGGAAATAATTGGGAATCTAAAAATTAATTTCAAAACTAAGATTACAGTCAAAGGGAACATCAGATCAGAAAGCACGTTACCAAAATCAATGAAGTCTATCCTAAGTTTGGGAGCCATAAAGGTGTATCCATGGCTAACCCTGGCACTCCACCTGTTCTTGACCTTCAATTTCCAGAAGCCCAAGTCTCTGTGAATTCACACGAACAGGTTTACGTAAACCCATTCCTGTAGATTCATGGAGACTTGGGCTTCTGGGATTTGAAGTTCAAGAACAGCTAGAGTGCCAAGGTTCATAAACCCATTCACTGTCCTACAGGAACTCCAGAACGGAGCTAACTACAAAGCATGCTTTAATATATATCCTTGCCCTTCACCTCATATCCCATGATGCTGCAACATCCATCCATCACGAGCTGAAACCAATCAGGTGCGCAGTATGGGAATTAAGGGACCACCCTCGCAGATGTTGCACCAGCCCCTTATTTATTTATTTATTTATTTATTTATTTACTTTACAATACTTCTATGCCGCCCTCCTCACAAATGACTCAGGGCGGCTGACAACAAATAAAACATGATCAATAATACAACCCCACAATAACAAACCCACCCATCACAAAAATAGTAAAATTTTAAAAATTAAAAAGAAAGTTAAAAAAAAAAGAGGCAAAGATTAAAAGATACAACTAAAAACACAGCTAAAAGCATGGGGGGGGGGAGATGGGGGAGTCATACCCCAGCAATGCACAGGCCTCTTCCCAGGGGAATATGATGCCCCCCCCCCTTTCCCAAGCCTGGGTGAAAAACCCAGGTTGTTATGGTGAAAGACTCTTGCCTGGCCTTGTTATAAGGAACTAGCTCAGAAGTTGATAAGGCCACTCCATGCTTGGCAAGGTCTCTCCATTTTTGAACTCACAACTTGATGACTGGAAGGCCGGAGTTCGATTCCCGAGTCCGACACAACGGAGTGAGCTCCCGTCTCTGTCCCAGCTCCTGCCAACCTAGCAGTTTGGAAGCAAGACATTTCAAGTAGATAAATAGGGACCACTTCGGTGGGAAGGTCAACAGCATTCTGTGCACTTCAGTGTCTAGGAATGCCTGCCACGTGTCCACAGAAACGTCTGCACATGCAGACAGCACTGAACCCTAGAATCGGATACAAATGGCTTTCAAGCAAGGGCGACTTTGACCTTGACCCTGCACCTTTACAACCCCCCAATTCATTCTCCCTGCCAGTTATGCTTTTGTGGTGTTTCTCACCTTCTTAGGCGTTAAGGTCTGGCTCTGGAAGTCTTAAAAAATCAAGGCCGAGACTTTGAGAAACCAGATTTTCGTTCCCTCAGGAAGTGCACTTTGCATATGCTCAGAGGCACTTCTTCCTAGCCCCAAACAAGAGTTAGGTGCACTCAATCCGCTGTCTGAGGAGAGAGTCGACAGGCATGGGCCTATCGTGGTTGTGGTTTGGAGTGTGTCAAAACTAAATAAAGTCGACCCTGACTGAGGAGGGAAAACACTCTGCACATGCGCAGAGGCACTGCAACTTCAGCTCCCTTCGCCAAAAAACTCTCAAAGGCATTGCTTTGCACTGTGACTAGCTTTTAGGAAAGCTGTTTCGTTTCACCAGGGAAAGGCACTCTGCATATGCTCAGGAACCCAACCCGTCTTTTCCCTCTAAAGTCTTCTAGACTCTAAACATCTTCCTCGAGCAACTTGGCCCCTCCCTCCTGCATCTCCCGCGGCCCACAATGCACTGCGCGGCCCTGCGCCGTCTGGAGCCGCTCTACGTTCTCTCCTCTCTATGCTTCCTCGCCTCCAGCCAATCAGAAGCGGCGCTTCCCGCTTTGCTCCTGTCCCACCATGCTTTGCGCGGAGGCACAAAATGGCGGCGCCCGGGACTCGAGGCGTGCAGTGAGGTTCGGCAGCGGTTGTCATGGCAGCGGCGACGGCGTTGGGCCTAGTAGTCCGTCAGGGCTCCAAGGCTTCGGGCCTGGCCGGGCTTCGGGCCTGGCGAACCAGGGCGGCGGCGGCGACCTCCGTCCGCTCAGGTTGTGGCTTCGGGGAAGGAAGGCGGAGCTTCCTCCTGGGGTGGAGCGGGGGTGTACGGTGGAAGAGTGGTTAATTATCACTAATTATCATTAGTAAAGGTCAAGTCCGATTCTAGGGTTCAGTGCTCATCTCTGTTCATAACCAGCGCTGTCTGAATCTGCAGACATTTCCGTGGTCACGTGGCAGGTATGACTAGGCACACCAGAGTGCACGGAACGCTCTTACCTTTCCCACCAAAGTGGTACCTATTTTCTACTTGCACTTTTTTGCTTTCAAACTGCTAGGTTGGCAGGAGCTGGGATAGCAACGGGCGCTCATTCCGTCCTGCAGTACCCGGGTCTCGAACTGCTGACCTGCCATCTTCCAGTCAGCGTCTTAACCACTTGAGCCACTGCAGCGCCCTAATTATAATTACCAGGTTTTTATTAATTATAATTCTGGTCAGGCGTTCCTTCCGTGAGGTTAAGGCAGCATGCGGGACTTTTCTTTTGTCCTGACAACAACCCTTTGAGGTAGGATGGGGAAGGAAAGAGGGAGAGAAAAACCAGCTCAGAAGTGTCCCAGTGAGTTTCATGGCTCAACCATGTCTGAGAGTAAACAGAACAGGGGGAGGAAAAGACAAAAATGTTGTGGCACCTTTAAGACTAACTCCTGTATTTAAATGTGAGCTTTTGTGGACCAAGTCCACTTCATCATGGCTCAACCAGAACTAGAACCCTGGAGTCCCCAGTATAGGTCTTTCCAGCCACATCACTCTTACTTAAGATCCATCAAGCCTCCTCACAGCTTTCCAGGAAGTCATTAATGTAATTTTTATTTAGAGAGGCCTTTTTAAGATATTCTTCCCCAGTAAAGTACTTTATTATTATTTATCTGGCATTATTGTTTCAATTGTATCCTCTGTGCCAGCATTTGGGTTTCAGATTTTGTGGGTAGGACTGAGGTCAGATTTGGTTTTTATTTGGCATTTGTGTGCTGCAAAAATGGCCAAAATAGTGCTTGCACTAAGTCAAGGGGATTATGCAAATGTTGATAATAAATAAGTTATTTTAATTGTGGAAGTTGTCATAATAATACATCATTAGCGGAGCAATAACGGGAGGGTAGGTGAATAATAACCCTGAGCCTTTGTAGTTTAGAGTTTTAACCTGTATGAAATGCTGCTATTAATCATTCTAATGCATTGCTTGATTTTCCTTTGTATCCCTCTCTGATTTAGGTGTCGGCACCTATTTCCTGAACAATCCACCCAATTTTCTCCCCATCCGCTTGCACCAAAGTGACTCTGGCCTGACTCGCATCCTTAGGATTTCTAAAGAGGAAGATAACTATTTGGTGGGTCAGCATCCTCCACCTGCCAGTGCTTTTCAAGGTGGGTCATTTTCCAAATGCTAGCAGGAAGTTTGTGGGTTGTTGTTTTTTAAGTTTATGTTACAAACCTTTTTTTTTCAAAAGGGAATGAAGTATATCAGGAGTCCTCTGTTACTCTTTCCTAGGGGAACAGATAGTCATATTGAATGTGTAAGGGGCCACGGTGGCTCATTGGTTAAGAAGCTTGCCTTGTTAGCTGGAAGGCCGGCAAGTCAGCAGTTCGGGATTCAGGGACTGCATGACGGTTTGAGCGCCCGTCATCTGTCCCAGCTCCTGCCAATGTAGCAGTTCGAAAGCAAGAAATTGAAAGTAGATAAATAGGGACCACTTCGGTGGGAAAAATATCTAGCACCAAGGTAGAGCATCGCAGGTCTCTTAGTCACGGTTTTGCCCACGAGCCCACTCTGAGGTAAATGTGACAATTTTGAGCCTTTTTATCTGGCAGACGACCACAAGGACTCGCTGAAGAAGCTCCCGGATCAGCCCGCCAATCCCAAGGTCTTGAAGATTGCCATTATCGGTGCTCCAAATGCTGGAAAATCAACGCTGTCCAATCAGCTCTTGGGACGGAAGGTGAGTGAGTTGAAAATGTTTGTGAGTAGACCTGGGGGGCAGCACAAGGCAGGCATTTTAGTGCCGAATTGTGTTGTGAAAGCTCTGGCTCATTTCCTTGTCAGGTTTTGCCCGTCTCCCAGAAGGTACACACAACCAGACGGAACGCCTTGGGCATCATTACAAAGGATGACACTCAGCTGGTGAGTCTTCAGAAGCGCTTCTCGTAGAATTGTCGGTTGGGAAACTTGCAAACAGCATTCCGGAGAAGAGAGACAGCAGTTTGGATGTTTGCCGCCTACTATTTCAGCTGGACTTAAATACCATATTTGCTGATATACAAGATGCATCGGAGTATAAGACACACCATGTTATTACCAAAATAGGCCACTATATACAGTGTACAAGATACGCTCCATTTTCCCATTGTATTTTAAAGGGGGGGGGAGTGGGTCTTATATACCAGCAAATACAGTATTTTGTCTCACAGCCTTTCGTCGGGGTAGGAAGATCAAGGGCTAATCTGAGAAAGCCTCCTTTCCCTCTAGATGACAGCCTGTGTGAATGCGGAGAAGAACAAACGATGTCTCTTGATTCAATGCACACGATGCCCCTCAACGTGCACTGCGGAGCACCTTATGTCGGGCATATGTCATCTAGCCCTTTAAATTCTTTTTTGGTTTAGATATGTTAATTTTAGCTTTGTGTGTTGTTATATGCTCTGACACGAATAAAGAAAAGCAACCTTTCCTGTTCATTTCCTTAAATCTTCTATTCTCCCCTTCTAAATCAGCTTTTTCACAATTTATCTTTTTTCGCGAACAATCCTTGGGGAAAAAGAATTTTAAAACATCTGAATTTCTCTCTCTCTCTCCCACTAGATTATCTTGGACACCCCCGGTCTCACAACCTCACACAAAAGCAAAAGGTATGGAAAGCACTTGGTGATTGGGAAATGAAGCTTTGCTAAGGAGACTTTGGAGAAATGCTAGCAGCTAGACCAATGACGGCGAACCATGCCACTCCAGCTGTTCTTGAGCTTCAATTCCCAGAAGCCCAAGTCTTTGTGAATCCACACAAATGGGTTTATTGACACTCTATCTGTTCTTGGACTTCAGTTCCCAGAAGCCCAAGTCTCTGTGAATCCACACGGATGCGTTTACTGCATGGATGCGCAGTAAACGCATTCGTGTGGCGTCACAGAGACTTGGGCTTTTGGGAATTGAAGTCCAAGAACAGCTGGAGTGCCAAGGTTCGCCGTCATGGTGCTAGACTCATTTTGGATCCTTTGGTTTTTTTCTTTCAGGCACAACCTGGAAGAATCTCTCCTCAAGGACCCCTTCAGGAGCTTGAAGAAGGCGGATTTAGGTTGGAAGGAATTTTCTGTAAAGCTGCCATTTTAATCTGAATCTCCCCTTCCTGACCGAACTATTTCTTCTCATCCTGAGGTTTTATGCATTTCTTTGTTTGTTTCTTGAAGTGGTGGTCCTGGTGGACGTGTCTGAACATCACACCCGGGAACACCTCCATCCTCAGGTGCTCCGGGCTCTCTCTTCTGTTCCAGAGGTCCCTAGTGTACTGGTTTTGAACAAGGTAGATTTCCTTCATTCTTCAACCCAGATGGTTGGATGGGGGAAGCGCAGCAACTGGGGCTATGAATGTGCTCACTACTAACATGGGGTAGCTTTTCTCACAAGGAGTGCAGGGTGTAGCAAGGAAGAAACTGCCATTTGCAACTAGAGAGTAAACACACTTTCCAGCTCATTTGCTTCTTTCGTTTGGCAGTAAACCCGGAAGGAGCAGGTATTAGATTTGCATGGAGGGTTTCCATGCCTTGAAATTGTTACAAAATCGGGAGGGCGCACGTTGGCCTGGAAAAGCTCACTGTGGGACTAGAAAATTGAGACAGCCTCTAATCTGGGCTAGGGATTACCATATATACTCATATATATGTCGACCTGAATATAAACTGAGGTTCCTAATTTTGACCTGAGAAACCAGGAAAATAGATTGACCTGAGTACAAGCTGAAGGTGGAAAATGCAGCAGCTGCGAGTGAGTTTCATTAATCACTTCTACATGAAAACCTGTCACTGGCAGAGAGGGGAAAAAAACATAAGATCATGCCTGTGGCCATGATTCAGATCTAACCACTTCCTGACCAGGACAGGAAGTGGTTCCTGACCCAGACAGGAAGTGCAGATCTCCCATGCAGTCGGGTAAATAGAGCAGACGAGTATAAGCCGAGTCTGCTCCCCCCCCCCCAGCACATTTTTGGTGCTGAAAAATGGGCTTATACTCGAGTATCTACGGTAAGTAGAATCAGTATTTTGTTGTGATGCTTTGTCTTTGTAACAGCACCAAGCTTGAGTCTCTGTGGCTTTTCTCTCCTCTTGGCCAAACTTTCTCAATCTTTTGCGTCGTAGGTTGATTTGCTGAAAGAAAAGGGTCTGCTTTTGCAGTTGGTAACCCAGCTCACCGAAGGCATCGTCCATGGCAAGACACTGAAAGTCAAGTCGTTGCTGAAGGTCAGGTCCCGGGTGGATTCCCAGGAGCCCGGAACCTCTCGGAATGGGGCCGGAAAGGCCGGAGATGTCGAGGCAGACCCTGTTTCGGACACGGACGCTGGCCGTGATGTAGAAGGCGTGGAGGCGGCCAGACCTGGACTGCGGAAGAGGGCAAGGAAAGGCTGGCCCCAGTTCAGAGAGGTCTTCATGCTGGCCGCCGTCCACGGGGAGGAGGTGGAGACGCTGAAGGTGAATCAACTGTGGCCTCAACAGTTGTGGCTTGTGGGTAGGGGTGATGGTGGAAGTTTGACACCAGTCTCTCTATGGAAGCAGGGCTGAAATCGCCCAGAAATCACCCAAGAGCATCTCAAAGAAGGGGCAAGTAGATAAATAGGTACCCCTTTGGTGGGAAGGCAGACAGCATCCTGTACGCCCCAGTGTCTAATCAGGCCTGCCATGTGTCCACAGAAACACCTGCAAACGCAGACAAGTGCTTTCTCTTTGGCTGTAAACAGAGATGAGCGCTCTGGCTTTTCAGCAAGGACAGCCCAAAGGGAGAAAGGTTCTAAATATTTTATATATATAATCCGTTTGATTCAGGGCAATCCGGAGATACTTCGTCCAAACTCATCACACGTTTGTGGTTGAAAAGGCTACAGAGCAGAAGGAAAAACCAGTTTCTGAAAACCCATTGGGGAAAAAACATAGTTTGTTAAACTATGAATATTTCAAAATATTTGGCTGCATTTTGTCTTGTCAAAGGAGTAAAGGTAAGGTCGAGGTCGCCCTTGCTTGAAAGCCAGGCGTATCTGACTAGGGTTCAGTGCTCATCACTGTTTGTAGCCGAAGAGCACCATCCCCCTACAGTTGGACATGACTGGCTTTTGAGCAAGGGAGGTCTTGACCTGACCTGATTTCTCCCAGACTTTGAAGCCACTGGCGGCACATGAGTGTGACCCCCTTCTGAGAGTTTGGAGTCCAAGACAGGAGCCCGAGTTTGCCCTCTTTGCTCCGGAGTCGCTCCGGCCCTGATGTAACCCTCACTCTGCCCCACAGAGGTACCTGCTGCAGCAAGCGAAGCCCGGGCCTTGGCACTTTCACAGCGAGGTGTTGACCAGCCAGTCTCCACAGGAGATCTGTGAGAACAGCATCCGGGAGAAGCTGCTCGAGTACCTGCCCCAGGAGGTGCCCTACAATGTGGTCCAGGTGAGGCCTTGGGGCGGGGGTGGGCGGCTTCTCTTCCTTCCAGTCTCCCTGCTGTCGTCCCTCATGGCCGATGGAGCAAGTCCTCTGTCTTTCTTGCAGGAGACGGAGCTGTGGAAGGAGGGGCCCAGTGGGGAACTGGTCATCGTGCAGAATTTGCTGGTCCAGAAGAAAACCCACGTGGTATGTCGGGGGGGGGGAGGGGCGTGTGTGTGTAAAGGTCTACCTGACTTAAAGGTTGTGGTGACTTAGTGGTTAAGATGCAGAACTTGATGACTATAAGGTCAGCAGTTCGAGACCCGAGGCTTCATGACAGGGCGAGCTCCAGTCGTCTGCCCCAGCTCCTGCCAACCTAGCCTGCCAACCTAGCCATTTGAAAGCAAGAAATTGCAAGTAGACAAATGAGTACCACTTTGGTGGGAAAGGTAGGCAGCATTCTGTGCACTACGGTGTCTAGTCATGCCTGTCAGATGTCCATGGAAATGTCGGCAGACGCAGAGAGCGCTGGCTCTTTGGCTGTAAACAGAGATGAGCACTGAACCCTAGAGGCAGATATGGGTCCAGGTCTTGAACTACCACCTTGCCGGCCTTCCAGCTAACAAGACGAGCTTCTTAACCGCTGAGTCACCACAGCTCCTTGATTTTGTATAACTGAAGTGGAAAGGCAATTCTCGGAAAGAGGGGCAGACATCTGTACCCCACCAGCTCCCCTGAAATCACATTTTCCCCCTTTAAATACTGCAGAAGATGCTGATTGGCCACAAGGGCGAGATGATCACCAAGATCACCCAGGAGGCCGGATCCACCTTGATGAACGCCTTCCTGTGTGACGTGCACCTGAAACTGTGCGTGAAGCTCAAGGAGTGAAACGGGAGTTCCTCCTGGACGTCCACGGACAGGTCTCTGGCCATGCTCAGTCACGCACACCCCAGAACTGTTTCCACCAAGTCTTAGGCAAAAGGGGTTCTTGTCGTTGCCTCTTTCACGCCCCAAAGAGAGTGGCAGAAGTTTTGCTTCTGTGCGCGCGTGCGCTCTGTCTCATGGGCAACCGCCGGAAGACGTTTTGGTACCCTTGAACTGATGGGAGAGGAGGCAAAAAAGATTTCAGAAGGGAAGGGTGGAAATTGCGATGGAGGTGCCAGATCAGCTCGGCTGGGAAAAATCAGGACTTGCTGTGACTCAAACCTGGGAAATGATTCCTGTCCTGGGAAGAGAATGTGATTAAGCCTTCTAATGTGGCTGTCAAGCAGGGGTGCCCAAACTACAGGCCGGATCTGGCTCCTGAGGCTAATTCATCCGGCCCATGACACTCTTGTCGCTCCCGGAAGTGGAAGTAAAATGCTTCTGGGAGTGACGAGGGTGGTATGGGCTGGATGAATCAGTGTCAGGGCTGGATCTGGCCCACGGGCCATAATTTAAGCACCTCTGGTTTAAGCAGAGAAAATGGCAGCTTGAAATCTATCTCATCATGTTGCAAAAACAGATTGGAAGGTGCGTTTTACTTCTGCTTCCGGTGGAAGGAACCACGTGACCGGCCCACTGAACCGCATGACTAGCCCACAGCCTGAAGTTTGGGCAACCCTGCTTCAAAGTTTTGACGGGGTGCAATAAAAACAAGCCTGCTTATTAGAGTTGTCTCCAGTGGTGGGATGTCAAAAATTTTACTACCCCACTGTGACATCATCACAGTGTGGGCAGAGCTAACGTCATGTCATGGGCAGGGCCAAATAATAAAATAAAAATAAGCACACACACACACCTCTACTTTGCTGTCTTCTGATCTGACTGGCCTCTTCAAGGCAGTGTTAAAGATTTAATGAGATGTTGCTTTCTTGAGTGATTTCAGTTCTATAGCTTAAGAGGTTTCAGCTCTAGATTAGAGCGAGCTCAGCTCCCCGTTACACACTTCTATGGCCTTCGCTCTTTTTCTCACCAATCCCAGAGTGGCTTGACAAGTTCAGGTAAGTTTTGTCTTACTGGCTTATGGACTTCATCAGTCTTCCCTTTGGTCCGCGTCTAATTTGCTGTCTTCTGTCCTTAGCCCTGGCCTTTTCAAGGCAGTGCTAAGGACTTGATCAGATGTTGCTTTCTTCAGTGATTTCAGCTTTTTATTATAGTGATTTCTGCTCTACCTTCGCTATCTCAGCTCCCTACTACACTCTTCTTCCATGGCCTCCATTTCCCCCCCTTCCTTTACCCTGCTTAGGTGTTAAGAGAGATCTACTGTAACTGATTCCCACACACACCAATCCCACAAACTGGCAGTGGCTTGGCAAATTCAGGTAAATATTTCTGTCTTGCTGGCTTCCTACCTAGATAGGGATGACCTAATTCTGGACTTCATCAGTCTTCCCTTTGGTCTGCGTCTAATTTGCCGTCTTCCGTCCTTAGCTCTGGCCTCATCAAGGCAGTGCTAAGGACTTGATCCGATGTTGCTTTCTTCAGTGATTTCAGCTCTTTATTATAGTGATTTCAGCTCTATGTTGCCACTCTGAGGTGAATGAATGCACTCTATGGGAATTATACCCCCCCCCCCAGCCATAAACTCTGACTGTGGCAACACCCTAAATGGGTGAATTGCAGGCCAAGATTCAATTTTCCAGGCTTGACCTTGGGATAGTCAATTACTGAGACCCCAAGACTTGGAAATACTAAAAATCAAGTCAGTATTTTATAAAATGACCTCCTGGAAAGCTGTATTAATTCAGGCAATGATTAAGCTCTGGCCACTGGCACAATTAAACATCCATTCCTTGTTTTTAATCACAATTCCTTGAAAAGGTGCTCTTATTAATTAGCCTTAAGATTGATCTCCACATAAGACACACTCAGACCTTATAGGGCCTTGTCAGTCAACCTTTATTTTCCTTATCTTTTAACATGAATGGTTTTAAATTTGGTTGGCCTGTGCGGAGTTTGGTCTTATAGAGGGCCTTGCCTGTGAAATCAGTATACAGGTTTTTTTGTTGTTCAGTCGCACAGTCGATTCCGACCCTCTGCGACCCCATGGACCACTGTCCTCCAGGCACTCCTGTCCTCCACCATCCCCCTCAACTCGCTCAGCTCTGTGCCCATTATCTCCACAATACCATCCAGTCATCTCATCTTGGGCCGTCCCCTTCTTCTTTTGCCCTCCACCCTTCCCAGCATCAAGGCTTTCTCAAGTGAGTCCTCTCTTCTCAAATCTGATTTCCCAACATTCAGATCAGTTTTACTTGAATATACAGTGGCCATGAAAACTTACATTATAGCAACTTTTACTTAAATACTGCCTCAGCAGATTCAGCAGTTTAAAAGCTAACTTAATGTTTCAGAATATGCTGGAGACTCATTTCACCAACCTGATGGATGAATCAACCTTGAGCCTTGTCAGGTTCAAACTCACATCAGCACTTTTTGACTTATGGTTTAACTAGCGGTATCATTTATTTTGCAATTTATACCTTCCAGCATTTTAAATAGGGTTAGCCTGTGGGGAGGAGTTCCTTAGGCCACCGGGAATGTAGTCCCATTATGCTAAAATGATGTGTGGGGAAAATGGGAATCCAACAGCTAGGCTTTGGTTTCACTTTAAAGCGCCTCCCTTGGAAGAGCTCCAAGCGCCAGAAACCAACCCTTGAGGCCACTCTCCTCACATCATTTACTGGCCTTGCCATGAGTCAGGTTAAACAAGGGTTAAACTAGTCAAAGCCACTCAATGTATAGGTGGCTTGAGGTACTTCACTGAGAAACTTGTTTTCCTCACAAACCCAGAGTGGCTTGGAGAGTTCAAATGAGCTTTTCTGCCTTGTTAGCTTTTCCCGCCTTTTTCTAGGGTTCCTCAATCTTCCCTTTGGTCCACCTCAGGTTCCCTGCCACTGACTTGTTCCAATGGCTGGCTTCTCCTTGGCTGCTTCTCCAGCTTCCTCACAGGAATCTTCCTGCTCTTCTCTTCAGTGATTCTCAGCTCCTCTCCTCAGTTCTCTTCCACAGCCTTCCTCTCTTCTCACTCCTCTCTCTTCCTCAGCTCTTTCAAAATGGCCCAGGAGGAACAGGCTGCCCTCCTTAAATAGTCTCCAGCCAAGGACACACCAGCCAACCAGATGCAGCCAGCAAAGTTCAAAGGGACCAATGGATGTTGATGGAATGTTCACACCACAGCCAATCAGATCCTACCAATTTTGATCCCTAGGTTTAGTCCCTGAGGGAAGGGGATGCAGTGGCCCAGGAGTGAAGAAGCTCGCCTTCTTAGCTGGAAGGCTAGTGCGGTTGTTATGTCGCTAAGTATCAGACTGTAAAGAGTAAAGGTCTCCCTTGCTCAAAAGCTAGTCGTGTCTGACTCTAGGGTTCGGTGTTCATCTCCATGTCCACTGCACAATGGTGGGATGTCAAAAATTTTACTACCCCAACGTGATGTCATCACAGTGTGGGCGGAGCTAACATGACATTGTGGGTGGAGCCAATGTAATTACATCATGATGTGGGCGGGGACAAAAAAATAATAAAATAAGCGCACACACACACCCCTCAATCCACCCACCCACCCACAACACAAACCCGTAAATTAAATAAATAAGTAAATAAAATAAAAATACATTAAAATACGTACACCCAAACACCCACCCACCCCACATACAAATCAACCAGAGCTTTTAAACCAGAGCTTAAAGCTTATTCTGGCTAATCTTTCTCACACTAGGTCAGATGGAAGGAACTACAGAATGAACTCACCACAAGATGGCTTCATTTTGGCACTTTTCAACTTTTCAACAGTTAAAGAAGTTAGGTACTAAGTCTTTGCCAAACCAGTTCTCTAGGATAGTATGCCTTAATGTAAATGTAAAACAGCTGTACCTCCTTAAGGGTTCAGCAATTGGAACAGCACAGGTGTAGCTTATTGATGAGGTAACTCCAAGACTTTGCTTAAAAACCCCAAGACAGGCCGCCAGGCCTTTTTTGGAACTGTGGTAGTACGTCAATATAGGTCAAGGTATTAAATACACATTAAAATACACACAGACACACCACATCCAAAGGTGAGTCACTTACCCTGGGGAGAAGGCAATAGTGAGCTTCAGGCTAGCAGCTTCTCTTCCTCCCCCCGCTTGTGAGGTCAGCAAGGAGGCCGTGCATACGCACCAAGCACTGTAGGCATGCATGCACACCAAGTGCTTGGCACACATGCCGCAGTGGGGGAACCAGTGAATAGGTAAGCCCTGAAGGTGGTTCCCCCCAAAAGCTGCAACCGGTTCTCTGGGACACTGGGGAAAGTTACTGCCGGTTCTGGCGAACTGGTGAGAACCTGTTACATCCCATCACTGGTTGTCTCTGTGGTTTTTTGGGGGGCTGGTTGGTTAGATCTTTTTGCAAAGATGCTTGCTATTTATTTATTTATATTTATTTATTACATTTTATGCCGCCCATTTGAGAGGAAAGAGTGCCTTTCTTGAGTTGTAAATTCCACCATCCTTTCTGCCCATGTTGCGTTTATTTAGTGTGGGCAGCAGAGAAGCCAAATACACGTCCACCACCCCGTTTCTGCACCCCAGATTAAAGTCCAAGCTGTGAAGGAGAACACGGAAATGTGGCAAGCACTCAAAAGATGGTTACCTCTTGATACCTGGGGGGGGGGGATGTTGCACGTTCTGCGCTTGCGCAAGAGTCCTTGTCGCGGCCGACCTTTCCTCCCTGAATGCTCAGTCAAGCCTCCAAAGGGCTAAGAGGGGAAATAAATCAATATCAAGCACGAGGTTCCCGGTTCCCATTGGGTACCTTTTATTCATTGAGGGGTGAAAATATCCCCGCCCGGCTCTGTGCAACAAATTTCCTCCGTGGGGCTTTTCAAAAAATTACTGCGACCCCCTTTTCTTTCCCCTCTAAGTTTCTATATTGTTATTATTTTAAGCGTGTTCGGTACCGAATGAGAACCCGAAGTGTTGAGGCCGCGCCGCCACTTCTGCCTTTTCTCTTTAGTCTCTTGGAACGGGGGCGGGGCTAGGGGGCGGGGCCATAGTTGGCGTCGCGGCGCCTGCGCAGAAGGGGGGAGCGGCCGAGCCGGCTCGGAAGGGGGGGGAAGGAGGCGGCGGCGCCATGAGGGCCGGGCGGGGGCTCCCTCGGTGAGTGAGTTTGGGGAATGGGGGGGGGGATTATTGGGGGGAGGAACAGATAATACCCCCCTTCAGACGAGGCCCCTCTCCCTGGCCTGGTTTTATGTGGGGGGGGGGGGCACCACAGGCCTACTTGGCAGGTAGGAAGGGGGACCCAAGACCCCCCCCGATTCCCTCCCCTCTTTCAGAAAGGGGGGTGTTAAAAATTAGGAGGACCCCCCCTCCCCCAATGTCTTTGGTCAAGGGGGTTCAGGATTGGGTTTATTTTAAAGGAAGACTTTAATGACCCCCCCCATCCCACCTATCATTTGACCTTCTTTGGTACCTCTTCGGTGGGGGAGGGGCTTGGGGTTCTTCTCTCCCCCTCCCAAATGTCCCCCCTTTGGGGAAAAGGGGCTCCTCTTTCCTTGAAACCCCCCCTTTCATCCCCCCTTGTCCCACGGTCTTAATCTGGGACACCCCCCAAAGAAAACCCACTTCCAAACTAGGCAGGTGTGTGATTCCTCCCCCCCCCCCCAATTTCCGACCTCCCTTCTTCACACCCCTCTCCCCCACTTTCTGGCCAGTTTCTCTCGCCCCCCCTCCCCCCAAAAAACTACAGGACTCTATTTATCTATTTTGTATCCTGTTCTCCCCCTTCCCTTTGCCCCCCCCCCCTTTCACCTGGTTCCTCTCTTTCCATTTCCTGTGAATCCAGCCTCTGGTTTGCAAAATAAAACCAACCCCCCATCCCCCTTCCCTGACCCTAAATTGTTTCTCCTCCTTTTCAAATGCGAGGGTGGGGTCTCTCCCACTCCCCTCCCCCAACTTAGACTCCATCAGTTGTAGCTTTGCTTTGGCTAAATTCCTTCCCCCACCCCTTCCATTTCCAACTTTTCCCTGGCTTCCTTTCTAAATTTCCACCCCCTCCCCTTAATCAACCCCCCCCCCCAAAATCAATCTGGGTTTCTCTACAACGACATTGACCCCCCTTTTTTAAAATGTTTGCAGCCCCCACCCCCAAAACTTTGCACCCATCCTAATCTGTCCTCCCTAAGCTAAATTGTATGTCCTTCCAAGACAGGTACATTGGAGATACTGTACTGTACATTGGGGTGTACAGTATCTGCATCTGGCCCACTGTCCGCAGGTTGAGAATCCCGGCCTTAATCCCTCCAGGCCTTGATTGTAAAGGTCATTGCCTCCTTGCCCCCCCCCCTTTTAAAAAAAAACCTCAAAATTGCTGGTGTTAACTCGAATTGAATCTAAAAGAATTTAGAATAAATGTTGTTTTGTCTTGATATTTGTAGGGGTTTTAGGGTCTTGTCTGTGAGACTTGCTCTCTCCATAGATTTGGGGCTTGGGGGGGGATCAGTCATTTAAACCAAGGGCCTCCCCCCCCAACCAACCAATTAAGACACAGGAAGGAAAAGTCATTGAGGATTGCCTTGTCATTTCCAACCACGTCTTTCCTCTTCCGGGATCCGGGATTTTACAAACGCTGCCTGGCATAGAGGAAAATCCACATGTTTTCATTCCCAGCAAAGGGGCCTTGGGGGGGGGGGGGCGTGTAAAATTGCATGTAAGGAAAGACCTACAGCAGACTGTGTCTCTCCTCTAGCCAGATTCTCACCCCATGGATTTGGGGACCGGAAAGGGAGGAAGGGTTAAAAGTTATGACGGATGGGAAGGGGGGGGGCAGAATAAGCAATTGTTGGTTGACTGATATTTGAGAGAAAGAGAGGACACCTTTTATTGTGACACGAAGAGAAGGGCAAGCCAAACGGATGAGGGTCTTCCCAGGGTCCGGAGCGTAGCAAACTTTGGTTCCTAACTTTGGTCTCCCAACGCCCTCCATTTCTGCCCTATTTCTTCCTCACTGAACAGTGACGTTTGGGGGGGGGGATCTTAAAGGGTGGGAGAGGATTTTGCCTGCCGAGGACGGTGGGTGGGTGGAAAAAAATCTATTTTATACGCCTTGCCTTCTTCAACATCTCTGTCTCATTCCGTCCCATCCCGGCCATTCCCTAAAAAAAGCAACCTTCGGTACAGGATTTGTGCCCACCCGTCTCTGCAAACATGTCAAATCCCTCCTGTTTGTCTGCCTGGGGGTCTAATCCCGTCACGGAGAGCTGAGGTAGCTGTTTTATCAGGTTGTGCTTCCATTCTTGGCCTGGCTCCGGGGGCCTTTTTCCATATCGGGCTTGAAAAGCCAGTTTCGGATTATTATTTCTTTTCTCCATCATCGTAGGCTGAATCTCCCCCTTCCTCCAGCTACAGATAATCCTAAAGATCACTGCTCTATACTCGCCTCCTTCACAAACCCCAAATCGGCAGCTGTGTCTACCCCCCACACACACTTTTGAGAATTATTTTGCTGGATTTTCCTCCATCTCTTTGCTTATTTGAAAGTTTATTAATTAAAAACAATATTTCTTCTTTGCTGGGGTGGGATTTTAAGACCCAAATCTTGCTCAGAAAATGACTTGGCAGTAAGGAAAAGGATTTCACCATTTGGACGTGTTGTTCCGACTGATTATATTCCCTGCGCTTTGCCCGCGAGGGTTGTTCAGTCTCCCTTGAGCTGTTGTGTTTCTATTCACAGGGAATCCATGAACTTTAAGACGCAGGCTGTGGGTTTTTAGAGGAAACCGCCTTACATCTCCCTAATGGCGAACCTTGGCACTCCAGCTGTTCTTGGACTTCAATTCCCAGGAGCCCAAGTCCCTGTGAACCCATTCGTCTGGATTCACAGGGACTTGGGCACCTGGGAATTGCAGTCCAAGAACAGCTGGAGTGCCAAGGTTCGCCATCATGGTAAACTGGGTTTGTTTAGCCTGCTGACAAAGAGAATTTAACTTTCCTAAAGTTGTATGCATGCATTTATCCATCAAATGCAATAAATGAGTACAGGCTGGGGGGGGGGGGTTTCACCATGCCTAGCTAATATTTCAGGGAGTATCTCCAGGCAACCATTCATCTAGATTTCCTTCAGAAAACTACCGTGAATATTTTTGTGACGACCTTTGATTTTTGAGCCGGTAACGAAGGCACAAATGACTTTGATAGAATGTCACCTTTAGAAACGCGGGATATAGTGAAATGACCTCCCATTTTCTAACTTCCTCCTTGAATCCTTTTTTCCTGCTCTTTTCCGTCGTGGAGAAAATGGAATCGACTCAAATCACAGTTAAGATTTTGACGCAGTTTTTTATTTCAACACGCATGAACATGTAACTTCTTGGAATGAGATCACTTACGTATATTCCTCTCCTGACGGCCACATTAGAGAAAGGTTTTTCTCATAAGTACCGTATATACTCGAGTATAAGCTGAGTTTTTTAGCCCCAGAAATGAGCCCAAAAATTGAGACTCGGCTTATACTCGGGTCAATGACCACGAGGGTGCCAAAAAATTAATTTTACCATAATTTCATGTCTTTTGATTATTGAAACTAACTAGCAGCTCCATTTGCCACCCTCGGCTTATTCTTCTTCTTCTTATTATTATTATTTAGACTTGTATGCCGCTCTACTCAGTAAAAACTGACTTGGGTCATTCTGTTTTCCTGGGTTTTCAGGTAAAAATTAGGTACCTCGGCTTATATTCGGTTCGGCGTATACTCGCGTATATACGGTGATCACTGTTTTATTGGATGAGACTTTATTCCCAGTGACATGCATGATGTTAAAACCAGCACTGACCGCGGCTAATGAAGAACATGTTTATTAAAGTATAATTAGGTCTTCCATTTTTCAGAACGTCCTCCAGATTCTAACGCAGGAAGAAGAAAGTTTCCCATTAAGTATGAAACGAGATGGACGATATTTTCTCTCTCTCTCCTTAACCCTGAAGTTGGACAAGTGCAGCTAGACTACAACTCCCATCACCGCTCACTTTTGCCTGTGGCTGATAGGCACTGGAGTCTTTAGCAACATGTTGCTTTCGTAAACCAAACTCCTTTCTCTAATTGTCGCGGGCTCGTCTGCTCATTGGGGAAAGGACGGACCAGGTGCATCACAGCCGAGAGCTCCTATTGACTTGGCCTGATAATTAACTTAATTACAGCTTGCTATTAAAAATACATATATATACATTTAAATTTTGTTAGGAACGAGGGCACTTGCTCCATAGGGACTGGGAGCTTAGCTTGGCTTTCTTTCACGGGACGTGGTGCTTAGGATGGGAGCCTGAAAGCGTAAACCCGTTTCACCTCTAAGGTGAGGTTTACCTCTGAGTAAACATGATAAAGATCAGGTTATAAAAAGAGGCTTTGATTGATTAAAGAAGTCTGAAGTCTTGAGAGATCTTGTGAAATCCACAGCTGTGAAGTCAGGCTTGGGTCGTTCCGGATGGATTAATTGGAGACAATGGAGTTACGGAAAACCCCCGAGTGCATTAGATTTGGATTTTATACCTTTCTACCCAGAATAATTTCAGACACAAAATTATTATTAATGCGGAGCGAAAGGGCTTTATTCTACTGTGCCAGCAGGCCAGCGGGCTTCCTTCCCCCTCTTAAACTTTATAGTCCCTCTTCTCAGGTGCCCTTGAAGCCTTGACCGGGCAGGTCTGTCACGAAAACCGAGCAGAGGAATTGTTAATTTTTAATTTAAAAAGTCCAGTTGTTGCTCTGGGTGAGGCGGAGGGAACCAGATGCTATCTGGTCTTTCAGCATGGAAAAACACAGGAGGCC
Source organism: Furcifer pardalis (assembly GCA_030440675.1). Taxonomy (NCBI): domain Eukaryota; kingdom Metazoa; phylum Chordata; class Lepidosauria; order Squamata; family Chamaeleonidae; genus Furcifer; species Furcifer pardalis. The sequence goes on along the minus strand of CP126891.1, from coordinate 21,005,492 downwards.
GGAATAATTCCCACTGCCAGCCGTCCAGGCCACCTGCGCAGATTTGCCAGGGAGAAGCCGACAAGGCAATGAGAGAAATGCAGGCTGAATTAACCTTGAATCCCGGTCAGGATTGAACTCACAACCTTTGGGGCTGCAGTACATCAGTTTAACCCCTGCACCGCCGTCCCCCCCCCCCCATGGCTCTGAGCTTTATTATCCTTCAAAAAAAGTCTTTCCTAAGCTATTCATGTCGTTTTATGACACTGCAAGAGCCCTGTAAATTTTGCATTAACTTACAAGCAAATACCGTATGTACTCAAATATAAGTCGAGTCCCCTTTTTGGGGCTCATTTTTTGGGGCTAAAAAGCTCGGCTTATACTCGAGTATATACGGTACATTGTGGACTTAAGGCGATGATAAAGTTCTGAAAGGTACAATTTTAGTTATTTTGCATAAACTTTCATCCTGGAAAAGAGGCGCGTTGGCTGAGCAGGTGAACCTGTTGGCAGGACTGACGGAATCTGTCAGAACAGGGGTGCCCAAACTATGGCCTGTGGGACGGATCCGGCCCCAACCAATTCATCCAGCCCATGCCACCCGCGTCGCTCCCAGAAGCAGAAGTAAAACACAGCCTGTAGGGTGGTGTGGGCTGGATGAATTGGTGTCAGTAACCGGATCCGGCCCATGGGCCGTAGTTCGGGCATCCCGAGAAGAAAATGTGTGTTTTACGGGTGCATTTTACTTCCACTTCCAGGAGCAACGAGGGTGGCATGGGCTGGATGAATTGGAGTTGGGGGCCGGATCCGGCCCATGGGCCATTGTTTGAGCACCCATGGGAAGATGAGTGTTTTATGGGCATGGTTTACTTCCGCTTCCAGGAGCAATGAGGGTGGCATGAGCTGGATGAATTGGTGTCAAGGGCCGGGGCCAGCCCACAGACTGTAGTTTGGGCACCCCAAAGATGAAGATGGTGCTTTCTCACTTGTGGATTCATAATGACAACCTGGGCTGCAGGGGGACCCTCTGGATGATCTTGGGAGAATCTAACCGGGGTGTTGTGCGTGTGTGTGTGTGTCTCTCTCTCTTTGCAGTGCGCAGCGGACGGAGGGCTCCACCGCCTGTTAGCGCCGGCCTGCCATGCTGACCTGCCTGCCAGGACCTGGTGGACTCTGCTTCCCGCGGCATTCTCACCCGCAGATGAACACTGGACTTCAGAAATGTAAGTGGCCGCGGAGGTTTCTTGCTTTGTGCTGGGAGAATTGTGGGTCGGGGGGGGTGTTGATTCACGTCTCGACAGGACTGGGGGGAGAGGCAAACTGGGCCCCCAGCGGCCCCTAATGCAACCCCCTCCTTTGTGCATGGGAGGCTTAGATCAGTGATGGCCAACCTTGGCACTCCGGCTGCCCTTGGAACTTCAATTCCCAGAAGCCCCGATCAGAGCCAGGCCTTCTGGGAATTGAAATCCAAGAACTCTTGGAGTGCCAAAGTTTCGCCACCACTGGCTCAGCTGGTGCTTGTGGACCAACAGGGCAGCTTCCGAACTGGGGGTGGGTGGGTGGGTGATGGCATCCATTTGGGCCGCTGAGAGAAGTCTGTGGACGAAGGGATCAGGGGTGGGGTGGTGTCCCGTGCTTTCAGCCCCAGCCTTCTGTGCTGGTGGACGATGGTTTCTTTGGCAACGAAGACTGACAGTCCCTTCACCACGTCCTTTGAACAGGGGTTCCCAACCTAAGGTCTGTGGGCCGGATCCAGCCCCTGGCGCCATTTCATGTGTCCCCACCCCACCTCTTCAAGGGCATTCGAGAAACAAAGTGGCCACCCTCTTTGAAGTTGTTGGGGCAGAATGGCCGTCTCCCATCGTGCAGGCGGGGCAAAATGGCCGTCCGGCCCTCAAAGCTGACTGAGAGCGCGTGACCCGGCCCTCCCGTCTTTGCCAGCATAAATCAACCCCGGCATGGAGGAGAGGAAGGTCCGCTCTGTGGGTCTGTGGGCCGGATCTGGGCCCCAACCTTCCCTCCCCCTGCCCAGATGTGTCGGGGTTAGGGTGGTGATTTCAGGACAGGATCAAGCAGCGGGAGAGGGTCAGCCGAGCAGAAGCCCTGTGCTAACGGTGCAGCTGTGGGGCCACTTGTGGCCCGCTCACAAACTCTGACCCCCCTTACGCTGCTTCCAGGCCCCACCCAATTCGGGGGGGGGTCCTCCGGTTCTTGCAAGACGGCACTGGCTGCTGTTTGGGGTCAGTGTTGATCGCCTCTCTTTCTTTCTCGCTTCCTCGCTCTCTCTTCCTGTCTTCCTGACTCTTCTTCTTCCTCCCTCTCTTCCTCTTCCTCTTCCTCCCTCTCTTCCTCCCCCCAAATAAACCAGGGGAGACTCCACAGAAAATGAGAACCGCACAGCACCCGACTGCCGCGGAGTTGGACGCGTATGCTAAGAAGGTGGCCAGCCAACCTCTGACTATCAAAATTTTCCCCAACAGCGTCAAGGTCCCCCAGCGGAAACACGTCCGCCGCACCGTCAACGGGCTAGACACCTCCGGGCAGCGCTACGCCCCTTACCCACCATCCCCGGCCACTCTCAAGGCCGGACTCTTGGCCATAGTCCGGGCCCCGGCAGCGGCGAAAGGGGTCACCAAGGACTTTGACCGCGGCAGCCGGACTCGCCTCCCACCGCCGGACGCCATGATGAATCCCCCCTCCGCCCCATACCCGGCGGCACCCAGCACTTTAAACCACCCGCAGGCGTTGGCGCGCCAACAGCAGGCCCTGCAGCACGTGCCTCCGGGGGGCCTGGCGCCGCACCCGGCCCTCCACCCCGGCGGGCACCTGCTGCAACAACCGCCGCCACCGCCAGGCATGCACGGGGGCCGCAAGATGGCGGAGGCCGACGCCCCGCCCAACGTGACTGTCTCTACCTCAACCATCCCGCTCTCCATGGCCGCCACGCTCCACGCCCACCCGCCCCCGGACCTGAGCACCATTGTCCACCAGATCAATCAGTTCTGCCAAGCCCGGGCGGGCATCGGCACTACCTCAGTGTGCGAGGGACAGATCGCCAACCCCAGCCCCATCAGCCGCAACCTCCTGATAAGCGCCAGCAGCCGAGTCTCGGGCCACCGTGGTGCCCTGCCCGCCTGCGCCGTCAACCCCGGCGATCATGCCGCCGCTTTGGGCCTCCCACTGGGGGGCAACGCAGGCAGGGGTCCGCCCGGCTACCAAAGTGAAATGAAGCAGGCCGCCGCAGCAGCCGCCGCCTGGAACCAACAACAGCTGGTTCATCTGCAGCAGATGTGCGGCGAGGGGGTGGGACCTGCCGGGATGATGGGGAAGCCCGCCGGCAGCGCCGGGCAGCCGTTTGCTGGGGGGAAACCCTCTGGCTACGGCCTCGAACTGTGCCCAGGCCAGGCGTCCTTCAACGTCAAGCCGCTGCTGGAGAAAGCCACCCCGTCGCCCCCCGTCAACGGCCTGCCAGGGGCCCTGCCCTACACCAACGGGCAATACTTCCAGCCCCTGTGGAATAACCTCCTGCCCACCCCTAACAGCGACAGTTCTGGCTCCCAGGACATGGCCCTGCCGTTCCACGCCGCCGCTGCTGGGGGGCAGCAGCCGTCTCTAGAGTGTGCCAGCGGTCCTCACTACAGGGGTGGCCCAGGCAACGCCCTTCCCGGCCAGGTCGGCATGATGCCTGCCATGGAATACCTTGGCGGGGGGGACCTCCAGAGCGCCTGCCTCCGCGAGCACGGGGGCGGAGGGGGCCCCCTGTGCAAAGTCCCCCGACCCTCTATGAACCGAGGGCCCGAGCCGGCCGTAGATAGTCGAAACCTTCATATTCAGCACCCAGGGTATAGATGAGGAGGAGGCAGCAAAGGCGGTCATTTTCACGGGTCGGGAACGGACGAAGGAGGTGAAGTGATCTTAGGGTTAGTCTTAATTTTGAATTAATAAGCAAGGTAGGCAAACTGGGGCACTTTTTTTGTTTTAATTTAAACTTTTTCTTTTATTAACTCGCAAACGTTGGTGATTGTTATCGTTGAACGGCTGTAAAAAATCAACAGCGGCAGGGGACGAATACCTATATCTCTATATAATACACTTATTAGAGGAAATTTGCAAATAGAAATATTTAAATTGCTCATATATATATATATATATATATATATATATATATATATATATATATATATATATATATATATATATATATATATATATATATATATAATAAATTGCGAGTAGATAAACTGGTACCACTTTGGCAGGAAAGGTAACACGCATTCCGCACACTCATGCCTGCCATATAACCATGTAAACCGCAAATCGGGCAGGTACAGGAACCCTTTGGCTCCCCAGCGGTTGTAGAAAACACTCAAAGTCAGCTCAGCTCTGACAGGGTCCCTAAGGTTTTTCCGCCCGCACGGTCTTGCCGCCTGAGGCCAACTTTCGGAGTCTAACACACACACACACACACCTTGCAGGGATTCAGAACTGGGACAGGGCAAGAATCTCCGGTCCTCTGGGTGTTTGCACCGGTGGGGGCCCATCACGCCGGCTGGGCCTGATGGGAATTGTAGTCCAAAACGTCCCCCTGTCCACTGGGGCCGGAAAAATGTCTTCCTCCCCTTCATTAACGGGAACTTTTGGGGAGCAGATTTCGGAGCTTAAGATGGGCAGGTTATGAATGGAATAAGTACATGAATAAAATTTCAAAACTCCTTAATTAAATAAATCCGCTCCTTAATTCTTCTGAACGGTTCTTACCCGGCATCCCGGTCAAGCCTGGCTTAGACCAGGCACGGATCGATGCCCGTCTCCTGTTCGTTTTAAGCTCGGCCTACCCCTTCTTTGTCTCCACAGCGTGTTTCTCCCCCCAATTTTAACACCGAACCGTACGATGATCCCTGTTTGCGAGTTTAAAAAGAAAATTAAAAGAAAAAAAAAAAGACTGCTGCCTTTATTAAAAAAAAAGAAACAATTTCTTTTAAACACTGGCTAAAGCGATTTGCTCTTACACTGTAAACTCGGGACATGTTTCTCTTTCGTGTGCGAATGTGAACCTGATAGCATTGGGTCCGAGTAGCACTGTTTCGAAGGGGAAGAAGGGGATCGAATCCCCCCCCCCTTTGTATGCCTCCGATTCTCCCCTACAAACTTTTATTTTGGAGGGGGGAGAACAACAACTAATAAAGCCTTAATACGTCGCCCTCCCCTCCGTCCTCTTGAGCGAGCGTGGGTTGTAACGTTGCAAAGGTTTCGCCGTCACGGCATTATACAATGAAGAAACCGTACAACTAATGGAATGGGGGGGGGGGACTACGTTGCATCGTGCAATGGTTTTTGTCGCCGTGTAACGCAGTGCGTCCCTGTGAGATGCATCGTACAACGCATTTCTTGATGGGGAACCGAACAGCGAATATTTTTCGTGGTACTTTTTTCCCCGTCAAGAAATGCGTCACCCGATGCCTCCCATCGAGAAATTCGTTTTACGGTGCACGCGAACGATAAAATCGTACGCCGGCAGCAAGCCCCGCGGGACGGATCAGATTCGTAATACGGGGTTTTACTTGCAGATGAAACCACACAAGGTCAGGAACGCGTTAAACTAATAGAAAAAATGGGATTTTAAATAAAGGAGGGAACAACTTTGCAAACATTAAAGGAGACGCTGTAGGGGTTTTTTTGTTTCATAAGCTGAGGAATTTAGGAAAAACACTTATCTTTCGACTTGCGCATGTAGGTTTTCAGAGGGGTGTGTGGCTGTAGCAATCCTAATTAATCTCTTAGGTTTTTTTTAATCCTAACCCCCCCCTCCAAACTACACCCCCCCTCCCCAAACAGGGTCACTTAGCGCCGTCCTAGTTAGTTGTAAAGCCCTTGAACTATTGGCAGATGCACCATTTATTTTCTTTCTTTTTTAAAGCACCATAAAATAATTTTATGGTGTTTTTAACTAATTGCAATGCAAAAATAATAATTGATAATTGGCTTTTGTGGCATTGAAAGCAGGGATTCCTTTTACGGTTCCACCCCACGTCTTAGCAGCACACCCGACCTAATTTATTGATTTTAGACTTAATTTCCCGGCGGCCTTTTCCACGACTTTTATTTCTTGGGTGAGGTTGATGAGGGACATCTGGGGAAAGGGGGGTCAGATGGGATTTTATCCTCCCCCCCCCCCAGGATCCCTGCCCCCCTCAAGTCGGGGTCTTTTTCTTTTTTTTTAATGCAAACACCCCCAGAAATGTGCTCACACTTTTCTTCTTAAGATTTCCTGTTTAAAAAAAAAAAGAATATTTTGGTACCTGGACGCGTCGACTCAATAAAAACTTTACTGTCCTGTCTGGCGCTATTCACTGCCGCCTTCGATATTCGCCGCCACCTTCGTACCTTTCCCAGGAGCTTGGGGACAGCTTAAAATGGGGATTCTCAACCTTGCGGGCCGGGTATGGCCTGCGGCACCATTTCATGCCCACTGCTTATTGAAGTCGACCCAAATGTCTCCCAAATAAAACACAGCGGTCTTCGGGGATTGTGGTGGCCGAGTGGTTAAGGCGCTGAACTTGACTGGAAGGTCGGCAGTTCAAGACCCGAGTTATGCACGACGGAGTGTGCTCCTGTCTCCGTCCCAGCTCCTGCCAACCCAGCAGTTCAAAAGCAAGACATTGCAAGTAGATCGATAGGGGCCACTTGGGTGGGAAAGGTAACGGCATTCTGTGCACTCCGGTGCCTCATCCACGGAAACGCCTGCAGACGCAGCGCTGGCTTTTTGGCTATACAGATGAGCACTGAACCCTAGAGTCGGATACGACCGGCTTTCGAGCCAGGGCGACCTTGACCTTCAGGGTGACACAGGACGCTTTGCCTTCCTCTCTGGAGAATTGGAGAAAGATGATGCCCCCCTCAACGATAGGAAGCCAAAATGGGCACAGAAAAGCCCTGGTTTTGGTGACCTGGCTCTGCTGTTCCAAGCCTCGCTCACTGGGGGGCAGCCCAGACACAGTTTGGGGAGAGGGGGCACCTGGGCATGTGCAGAGAAATCCCCCCCCTTCCCCACTCTTTTCCTGAGCGCTTAATGTGCCGTTTCAATGGCACAGAATCCAGTGGCTGTTAATAGGATTTCAGGGCCAGGATTAGCCTCTCCGGCAAAGTTGCCTTTTTGCCGTGTGGACAGGCACCGCCAGGATTGGCCCTTCGGCGAGGAGGCCTGGGAACTGTTGGACTGTTCTTCTGCCCCCCCCCCCAAACAAAAAAACAATTTCACTGCCCGTGAAATGTTAAAGCTGGGATGCTCAAGGCGGCAGCAAAGATCATTTCAGGTCTTTCCTCTTCGTCGTGCGACTCCAGAGCGGAGGAATTCCCTCCGGCCACTGACTTTTAGTTAAAACGCACCAGCTTCTGTGCTACACAGAACGCTTCTTCGGGGACAGATTTATTTATTTTTTGAGGGAAGTTTGGGGGGGGACCTGGGAAAGCCTGCAGGGTTAGAGTAAGAAGTCAAATCGACCCCTAAGAAGAAAAAAACCCGCCTTCCTCCCCGTTTGTCCTCTCCTAGAGAAGAGTGTGGTGCGACTCTAAAGCTTCCACATCGTGCCTTAAATCGGTGCCCAAACTTTTTGGGCCGTGGGCCGCTCACGTGGCTCCTAAGAAAATGTGCCTTGCAATCTGTTTTGCAACAGGATGAGATAGGGTTTTTCAGGCTGCTGTTTTCTCTGCTTCAACTGGGGGTGCCCAAACTACGGCCCTTGGGCTGTATCCGGCCCTCGACACCATCTGGCCCACGCCGCTCCTGGAAGCGTTTTACGGGCGCCTATTCCGCTTCCAAGAGCAGTGGGCCGGATGAATTGCAGCCGGGGGGGGGGCGATTGGTTTGCTATGAAAACCCACTCCCCCCCCCTTCTGTCCGTGATTTCATCCGAACATTAATTAAAAGCAATGGGGTTTCTTTAGCACCTGGGCTTAGAAGAACCTCAGGCTACGGGAAATGATTGCTCATTTACGCATGCTTTGGCCATGCGCCTACCCTGTGGCTTCCCGTTTTCTCTCTTCCTCAATGAGGACTAAAAACTTGGCATGGGAAACAAACCCACCTTAACGGAGGACCCCCCTCCCCTTTGTGAGCCCTCCTTTTCGTCCGTGGCCGTTTGGGGCGCAGGAGTGTCATTCGAGGTCTCTGCCAGCTCTAGTGAGCCTGAGATGGATATATATTTTGGGGATAACTTTCCGGCCTGCCAAGTGGAATTACGGCACAGGCAGAACCGGGCGCTGATCGAGGGTGGCAGACTGCCAGCTGGGGTAGAAGTCAAACCCGCCGCCCAGGCGAAGGGCAGCTGCAGGCGGGGGGGGGGGGCGATAGATGTTCAGAGTAGAAATGTTCTCCCTGGCCCCCTAAGCACACAAGGACAGTGCAAAAAATGTACATCTAAAGCAAGGGTGGTACTTCCGAGTGTGGCAGTGGAGGCAATGGGCCCCCCCCCACGTGAAATGGTGTTGTGGGCCGCAGGTTGAGAATCCCTTTTTTAAAAACAGAGGCTACGATCCAGATGGGAGTGATAATGGGGTAATTGGTTTGAGCCGGGACAGCTGGAAGGCAATGGGGGGGGGAGCGATTAGCCCCGGAAGGGGGGGAAAAGCCGAGGTGCTTAGACAGATTTTGGGAGGTGGAAGCAGGTGTCGCCTCTAATGCAGGGAGAAGTTCAGACTCAAAGCCGGGGAGGACGACTCCCAGACGGTCGCTTCATCTCTACACCACGGCCGGGGTGGAATTCCCAACCTTTTACAGGGAACCCAAGGATCTCTGCCGTTTCCTTTCAACAACCCGGTGGGTGGGTGGGTGGGATGATGCCATGGGTAGAAGGCCAGCATCTTCTGGTCCTGGAAGGGTGATGGAAAGGAAACAGGCTACAATGACAATTTCCTCCGCTCTCTTTCTCACCCCCAAATCGTTTCCTCCCTTCTGGTTTTCCGTCTCTCCATCTGCTGTCAATTAGCACCCTAATTATTAATTGCACCGTAATTATTAAGTGCCAGGGCTTCTCATCGGCAGCTGCTTGGCTGGGCACAGAGAAAGAATCTGAGGCTATTTGGAGGGGACACAAAATAGCGTGCGGGACGCTTGGGAAAACGACCGAGAGACCTGTGGCGCTCAGAGGACGGCTGCGCTGGTCGGTGCAACGAGGCTCTCCGTCTTCAGAGCGACGGACTTAGCAAGACTCCACCAAGCCGACTTTGTGGCCCAGCCAGAAATAGGCCTGCACACGGGAGGTATCCGCAATCCAGGGGATTAGAACCAGCCACAGGAGACGCATCGCCTGCGTCCAGGGCGGGTCTCGGCCTGCAAGGGAGGGAAGCCGCAGCCACAGAACGCTTTGGCGTTTCCAGGCCAGCCGAGATGGCAAACCCTGTCTTGTTCTGTTCACGGTCTGCTTAAAACATAGGTGCCCAGGCTACGGCCTGTAAGCCGGATCCAGCCCCCGGTGTCAGTTCATCCGGCCTGGGCCGCCTTCGTCGCTCCCGGAAGTGCGTGCGTTTTACTTCCATTTCCGGGAGTGACGAGGGGAGTGCAGGCCAGATGAATTGACACTGGGGGCTGGATCTGGCCCGTGGGCCGTAGCCTGGGCACCCATGATCTATAGAGCCACCGGGCAGTCTAGGTTTCCTCTGTCAATGGCTGGACTTGCTTTCTCTGCTCTTACGGACCCACATTTGGACGCTTGCCACAAAACACTTGCCCCCCCACCCGGTCCTTCGACCCCATGCAGGGAAAGGAGGGTGAAGAAAAAGCCCCGAATATCCCACCCCACCCACCCCCACTGATTGACTTAGCAACCTCCTCTAAGCCTCTGTCTGGGTCCATATGTGGGTCACCCATTCAACCAACGCCTCGCGCCCCACTTCGCACCCAGGGAGGCCAGAAGGAAATCGGAAAGGTGGGAGGGCAGAGGGCGAAGCGTGAAGTGCAGTCAACCCATTTGTGTGGATCCACAGGGACTTGGGCTTCTGGGTTTTGAGTCCCAAGGTTCGCCGTCACCGATTTGGAGCAAAGGATGCATAAAACCTCTACGTGTGGCTGGACCACAGAACCCATCAGCCTCAGGTGAAAGAGCATAGCTTGAGGGATGATGGGGTTTCCAGTCCGGCGACGCCAGGAGGGCAAACAAACTTACAAGATCCGGATCGCCCGTCCGTACCGACATTTCCCTACCTAACCGGAACAGAGAGCAGGGTTTTCTTAAACCGCAAACATAAGCCTAGAAACGTCACCATTCTTTGAACCACAAATATTGATCATCTGGGTTTTCTGTGCCAGCAACGCCGTAACCCACAAGGAACCCGGCGTGCGCCCAACGGGGGCCCAACCCTTGCCCAATGACGCACCAGCACCACACTTAAAAGAACAGACCTCGGACCTCCCAGGGCAACTTTTCTGAGTCACAACTTAAGCATCTCCAACCTTTGCCAATGCCGGAGCGATAGGCATGCACCACACATGGTCCAGAGATCAGCCATAAAGCTTTGCTAGCCCAATAAAAGGGAGATTACGGCACAAACAAGCCCCGAAACTGCTCAGGGGCCGACTTGGAAGGGAGGGCCGAGATTAGCTTCCAGCACAGTCTTATCGATGGACTTGGAGAACAAACTCAGATAAGCCACAAGCTTTTCCCGAAGCGAAAACCCAGCCTACAGTTCAGAGCTACCGGGCTCAGGCTGGCAGCCGCTGCTCAACCACATACGGCTTTCTCTTAAGCTGTGTTTAAAGAGGCAAACAGAAGAACAGAAGATCTAGGGCAGGGGTGGCGAACCTTCACACTCCCAAGAACACAGGCAGCAAACCCATTCATGTGGATTCACAGAGATGGGCTTCTGGAAATTGAAGTCCAAGGACGCGCACAGCAAACCCAATCGTGTAGATTCATAGACTTGGGCTTCTGGGACTTGAAGTCCAAAGACACATGCAGCAAACCCATTCGTCTGGATTCACAGAGATGGGCTTCTGTGAATTGAAGTCCAAGGACACACAGCAAACCCATTCATGTGGATTCACAGAGATGGGCTTCTGGGAATTGAAGTCCAAGGACACACAGCAAACCCATTCATGTGGATTCACAGAGATGGGCTTCTGGGAATTGAAGTCCAAGAACACGCACAGTTAACCCACACGTTTTACTTCCGCTTCTGGGAGCAACAAGGGTGGTGTGGGCCGGACGAATTGGTGTCAGGGGCTAGATCTGGCCCACGGGCCATAGTTTGGGCACCCCTGGTTTAAGCAGAGAAAGTGGCAGTTTAAAATCTATCTTGTCCTGTTGCAAAACAGGCTGCAAGGTGCATTTTGCTTCCGGTGGGAGGAACCACGTGACTGGCCCTTCATTATAATCTTGAAAAGGGGGGGGGGGCCTTTGTTTTTCCAGAGAAAGTTCTGAGCCATTGTTCCTATGCAAAACTAAAGCTATTCTGTGCTGCAAATTCTATATCCCACGACCACCCTGCGAGGTAGCGCAGCGCCGTCCGTTCTCCACATTATCATCGGCACCCAGGAAGTCGGCAGCTCTCAAACATTCCTGGAAACGGGTGGAAAGCGCAAACCGAGCTGCTAAAACTTCCTGCCTAGAAATACTCCCGAGAGAAGCAAAAGAGATAATTAGGACTTTAAAAATAGATACATATATTGTCGAAAGACAGCCGAGCAGCTAAAGTTGTCCCATATCCTGCCACAGGAATCGGCCTGCCAACTATGCAGATTCGTGTCACACAAAACCGGCACACCACGGTTGCTGGTATAATATAGGTGGGACGGGGGGGGGGGGGGACACAGCGTTTCCAGAATTAGCCATGAAAAATCAAAGCCACTGTCAGTCACTCCCCCAAACCTTCACGCTGCCGGAACGATGCCAAGGCTGCAAATTATACGTCTTCCGTGGTTTCACTTGAGCTATTTTAAATGAACCGAATGCCAAACGGCCAAACGCGGCCCTGCCCGGCCGGCGAAGCAGCAAAACTCGAGCGGCCGTTGAGGCCAAGAAGGTCTTCCGACTTTCGAAGGTCCTGCCACGTTAGTGAAACGCCTGCAAACGAACCAAGACCTCTGTGAAACTGGGACGATGGCCAGATTTAATTGGCTCAGAGATTAAATGTTTACCTGAGTGGGCCGGATCACGCTCCTTATGACAGCTTCGGAGGCCGGACAGCCATTTTGCTCTTCCTCCACCACATGGCACTTCCTGGTGTGGTGGAGGTGGTGGGAGGGGGCTACATGAAATGGTGCCGGGCTGCATCCGGCCCACGGGCCACAGGTTGAGAATCACTTTGAGACGTCGTTTCCCCTCCAGGCAAACCGAAACCTGCCAGTCACGTTCCTTTTTGCACAGAATCGGAGCTGCGCCGAACCAGTCGGTTCCCCCAGGAATCAATCCCGGTTAATAAATACAGGAAATCATTTATTTAATTAAAAAATATTAATAACAGGAACAACAATGAAGATGGGGAGGTGGGGGAAGCGATCACGGCTTCTCCCGAACCCCTCGTGAACAGAAGAGGGGGGAAATCAACGGAAAAGCGAGAGAGGATTTTTCTCAAGAGGAAAAGCAAACGGAAGGCTAATCTGTCCGGCCCACCATCAATGTTTTTGAGAGGATTCCCGTACAAAATATGGCTCTTTGGGAAAATGGATAAACTGGGTCCCCTCATCATCCTCTTCGCTCAAAACAGGAAAAGTCAAAGGTGGGCGAAAAACGGTTGAAATATTTCAGAGGGGAAAATTATCCCAGGCACCAAGGAAGGTTTTTTTCAGAGCGGGCATCAAAAGGTGACACCTGGATGCAGGTGGTTCAAGGCGGGGCTGGGGACTAAGAAGGCAATGGGGGGGGTGTCCCTGTTTGACTCATCCAGAAATCGCAAGGGGGGGTCCAGTCCAGTCCAAACCCCCAGAACCCCAAATCTCAGCCCAAATTCCACCCACCTCCTCTGAAGAATTGAGGACAGGAGGAATCAAATCTGGGGTGCCCCCCCCCCACGTTCGGATAGCACCAGAGGCCCAGGACCCCACCCCACCCATCCCGTGCAACCAGAGAGCCAACCATGGCAACAACTACCTCCTCCGTTCCCCCGGTGGGCTTGTTCCGGGGACTTGTCTGGGATAATCGAGGTGGGTAAAGAAATGTGGGGGTGGGAGGGCTAAAGAAGCAGCCCAGCTGCTTCAGGGAAGATAAAAGTGGCCCTGATCCAGGCTGGGCTTTGCCCTGACCCGTAGCACTTAGCACCATGAGGGGAGAGGTGGGGGCAGGATCCGGCCCAGCGCAGCAGAAAAGGAGGCGGAAATCGTTCCGGAAGAGAATCTCAAACCTCCCAAGCCAAAAACCCAATGATTCGTTATCCGGATGGCTGATTCAAAGAAGAAAACGACAGAGGCCCTCCCCACTGGGTGCCCAAACCTTTTGGGCCATGGATCGGTCATGTGGTTCAGGGGGCTGGTCACTATGGCCCATGGGCCAGATCCAGCCCGTGACGCCCTCGTCGCTCCTGTACGGGTACATTTTACTTCCACTTCCGGGAGCGACAAGGGCTTCATGGGCCGGATGAATTTGTATCGGGGGCCAGATCCAGCCCCTGGACCATATTTCGGGCACCCCTGCTTTAGGGGATTTCGTACCCCTTCCGAAAAGGGAACCAGTTCAGGCCAGGATCTTCTGCGGGATCTCCACGGAGGCCTTGAGGAAGACAGCGTTGTCCCGCACGTAGTTGCGCTTCTGGATGTCCTCGTGGGAGATGAACTTGGGGTACCCGAACCCCAGCAAGCTCTCGTCCAGGGAGGCGCGGCCCGAGCCGGGCTTCTGGAAGTTCTTCCAGTTGGGGTCCGGCAGGAAGGTCTCCGTGATGTGCTGGGGCTTGGAGAGGGACGGGTCGCTCTGGTCCAGGAGGGAGAAAGTCACCCGAGAAGTGAAGGGCCACTCTAGGAGGTTATCGTAAGGGCCCGGCAGGACCCGGATGTAGACTGACAAGTGGCTTCCTTCGCCGCTCCCATTGCCGTTTAGGAAGGCCGAGACCTGGAGCTTGTAGCCATACCGGTGGGTGTAGAACGGCGGGCTGAAGGATTCGTAGTTGCTCCGGGATTTCGCCTCCTGCAGCTTGCGGGCGTAGTCGGGGATCTTCCAGATCAGGACGCCGTCGTTGCCCAGGGCCAGTTCTTCTACCTCTCGGCGCAGCTCCGCCATCTCCTGGCGCTGGCGGGCCACCATGGTGCACATCAGGCCCAGGTGAAGTTTGGTGCTTTCGTCCAGGTGGCGAGCCATCGAGAGCTTAGGGCACTGGCAGGGGAAAGAGGGGAGGGGGAGATCACAACCTTAGAATGGGTCGGACCAGGTGGCCAAAATGACAAATACAGACAACTTATTCCGGTCCAGGCCGGACCTGGGGATGTCCTCTGACAGATCGCTCAGACCTTTCCAAACACTGTGTTCCCAATGGAGCAGGAGACACCATTATTGTGGCCAAAAGAACAGAAGGAACGGCGTCCCACCCTGCTCCCTTCTGCGGTGAAACAGCTAGAATAGCACAAGGTACTAAGGACCCCCCTGCCAGCCCCTTACCCGGTGTTTGCAGCTGGCGGCTAGAATAGCACAAGGTACTAAGGACCCCCCTGCCACCACCTTACCCGGTGTTTGCAGCCGGCCTCCTTGAAGGGGCAAAGCGCCAAAGCAGTGGTGCAGTTTTCCTTCAAATGCCCGCTCAGATCCTCCCGGGCAATGCTGGGCACCCCGCACTGGTTGGGGCAGGGCAGTGGGTATCGAGGGCACTGGTACTCGTGGTTCTAAGGAGGACGGGAAGAGGAGTTGAACTTTGGAAAGGCAGCACCAGTAATGCAAAAGACCACACACACCTCGTGCTTGGATCGGCACAGAAGACGACCAAGGGCCCTGTCAGTGGAGTCCGAATCCCAGAATCCCCCAACCCTGTGACTTCCAGGTCTTGTCATTCTATCCCTAACTGCGCAAAGAGTCTTGTGAAGATTTAAAGGTAAAACGCAGTGGTCCTTAGAGTAACACAAGACTCTTAAGTAACTTTGGATGGTCCGAGCGCTGCCACCCTCCGTGGGCGCCTCACCTGAATGGTGTCGTAGAGGAACTCCTTGGCGCAGTAGGGGCAGGGCTGGGTGCGCTTGGGGCACTCGCTGAGCATATGCGGGGACAGCAGCCGCCGCATCATGCGCGCCCCGCACTTGTTCTCGCAGTAGACGCTCTCCTGAGGGCAAAGGCCTTCGTGGTTCTGCAAAGGAACGAGAGAAAAGGAGGGAGTCCCACATGGCCAAGACCACGCACACACACACACACCAGAGATGTTCAGTCTTAGGGGGGCCCACCCATCAACCTTTGGTTTGGGAGGTCCCGCACGTTATCGGGGTCCCCGCCGAGCCAGAATTTTTCCCCAAATCCTGTTATCTCCGTGGCGCCTTGGCCAGGCACCTCGTTCACCACTCACCTCATAAGCTTCGCCCGTGAAGTCAGCCCCGCAAAACTCGCACTTGAGGTGCCGCTGTGGGCAGTCGTGCTGGAGGTGGGAGGGCAAGTCCCGGCGGCTGAGTTTCGCCCCGCAACGGTTCGGGCACGGGATGACGTTGAAGCTACAGGTGCCCAGATGGCCCTGGGAGTGGGGGGAGAAGCCAGGTTGGGGGAGGGGAGATCGGGGCGGTGAATCAGCAGGAAGGTACAAGCCACCCCACCAGGGGTGGGGAACTTCTTGGAGGTGGTGGACGATGGGATTTGTCGCCTCACCTGCAAATGCCGGACCGTCCCGCTCCAACGGCACCCTTCCTCGCTGTGGATGCAGCGGATGGTCAAGCTCAGGACCTGGGCTTCGACTTCGGGGTCCGGATAGATCTGGGGAGGGTCAGAGAAACCTGTTGAGGGGTTGCGTCGGCAGAGACACAGACCATCGGGCCAGATCCAGAATCGGTTTTCTTCTGATATGACGGCTGCGTGTTTTAACCCCAAACCCCCTTCTACGCCTCGATGATTCCTCTGTGCAAAAATCCTGCTTATATTTATTTCCACGCAACGCCGCTCAAAGCTGAATTTTAGTCCAGGCGCTCTTGGCCTTTTTAAGCCGTGGGCCATTGGGTCACGCTCCCTCAGACAGCTTTGGGGGCCGGATGGCCATTTTGCCCTTCGTCCATCACATGGCACTTCCGTGTGTGATGGAAGGCCAGATGAAATGGCACCACGGGCTGAATCTAGCCCACAGGCCGTAGTTTGAGAATCCCTGCCTTGTGGATCTGTGACGCACAAGCCATCATAGGACACTTGAACTGGTTCTGAGTTGGATTCGTCCGATTTTCCCGCAGGACATTTCCCCCCCAATTTTAGGGAAATGCTATTTTTAAAGCGACCCACAAATCAACACCGCCAGGCTCATTAGACGCTGCAAGAATCCCGGCCTGACAGCTCCTGATTTATTTATTTTTAAGCGGCCCGAAGAATGCAAAATCCTTGTGCTGGGGGGGGGGGGTATTTTCTTTTAACAAAAAAAGATGACAGATTTCTGACTCACTCGAAATGTCAGCGGCAGCCGACTGAGGCAAAGAAGAAAGGTCACTGTGTGGCTAGAACGGCACAGGCCTCGCTCTCTCCGTTCATGGGATTAACAGAGCCTAGCTCTGAAATGGTGCCATGGGCCACATCCGGCCTATGGGCCACAGGTTGAGAATCCCTGATGTAGTCCACCACATCGGCAGCCCATTGAACACAATGGTTTCCAAATCACGCCTTCTCTAGAATAAGCAGCCCTGACTTTTAGAATCGTTCCTCTGGTTGGCAGCCAGAAGGCCAAGTCACTTACAGGTGAGTTTTGTCCCGAATGAGCAATTAAGAGCCATTAGCTTTGCAAAACACCCGCTCCTGGTGGAGAAAATGAGTTACTCATATGGATCGGGAATTTTTCTGGGAAGGGGGCACCTGGAAACTATTTCCCCCAGGAGCACTATTTCAGGCAGGGGTGGAGAGGCTCACCTTGGCATAGTCAAGGGGAAGCTGGTCTTCCGGACACTTAAAGACTCCTTCACTAAAAGAGGAAAAGACAGATATTTATTTATTTTATTGTTCTTACTTATATGCCGCCCTCCTCGCAGCATCATAAAAACATCCCAAATATCAAATTCCCAATGACTGAATACAGACGGTTAAAACAACGAACCATCAGATAAAACATTTAAATTTAAAAGATTAAATGGTTTTTAAAAAATTAAAAGTGTGGGCCAGAGAGAAGATATCTTTATTCAAATCAACCAAACTTTAACAAGTGCCCATCGTTCTTCAGTGAAGTCCAAGGTAGACAGTTAGACATTCCCTAAAAAAAGCAAAATAAATCACCCGGAAAGGAATTACAGGAGCCCACCCCCACCCCCCACCCCGAGGGTAGTCAAGACTGCAACAGAGGACAACTTTTGCAAAGTCCCCCCCCCTTTGCCCCCTCACTAGCTTTAAGCAATGAGGTCTAGGAGCTTAGCTTTTCTCTTCAACCTGGGATGGGTTTGGTAGCTGCCCTCTCCTGAAATCTCCCACCCTGACGAGGCTTTAAACCAGGGGTTGTTCCCAACCTTTTCAAGCCGGGGGGGGCATTGGGTCACATTCTCTCGGTCAGCTTCGCGGGCCGGAGGGCCATTTTGCCCTTCCTGCACGATTGGAGGTGGCCATTCTGCCCCAACAGCTTCAAAGGGTGCGGCCATTTTGTTTCTCCAATGCCCTTGGGGGGCACATGAAATGGCATCGTGGGCCGGATCTGACCTGTGGGCCTAAGGTTGGGGATGCCTGCTTTGAACTTCTTCCTCTGACAGTTCCACCCTCTTTAGCATCTTCCAGAAAGAGGGAATCAGGGAAACACGCACACACACACCAGTCTAATCCCCTCCATCTGTCTCAAACCCCAAACCGGGGGTGGAGGGTGGGTGGGCCGCAGCTGGCCCCACAACCACCTGCTCTGCCCCTGGTGCCAAGCCCAGCGGGCCAAGAACTGACAGTTTGTGGTTGGGAAAGGGGCCGATTCCTTCTAATCCCAATGCTGCGCCCGCCTGGCAGGCCACTTCCTGTCCTGTTGGCGCCCCCATTCCATGCTCCGGTTCCTTCCCTGGGGGGCCCTAAAAGCAAAGTAGACCCGGGGGGGGGGCAGATAGTTAGGCCACCATGTGAAGTGGAACAACATACGCCTCTCTAGATCAGGAATTCTCAACCTGCAGCCTGTGGGCCAAATGTGGCCCACAGCACCATCTCATGTGGAGGGGCCCACTGCCCATCCACAGCAGGAAGAGCCATGTGGTGGAGGAAGGGCAAAATGTCCCCCCCAGCCCCCAAAACTGAGGGAGCGTGACCCAATTCCTCCCCCCCCCCCGGGCTTTAAAAGGTTAAGAAATCCTGCTCTAGGTCAAGGTAAAGGTCTCCCTTGCTCAAAAGCCAGTCATATCTGACTCTAGAGTTCGGTGCTCATCTCCATTCATAGCCAAAGAACCAACACTGTCTGCATCTGCAGATGTTTCTGTGGCCACATGGCAGGCATGACTAAAACACCAGAAAGCATGGGACGCTGTTACCTTTCCCACCAAAGTGGTCCCTATTTATCTACTTGCAAATTTCTTGCTTTCGAACTGCAAGGCTGGCAGGGGCAGTAAACCCATTTGTGTGGATTCACAGGGGACTTGGGATTCTGGGAACTGAAGTCCAAAAACATGGGCAGTAAACCCATTCATGTGGATTCACAAGGAGTTGGGCTTCTGGGAACTGAAGTCTAAGGACACCTGGAGTGCCAAGGTTGGCCATCCCTGACTTAGAGGCTCTCTTATGCCATGCCTGGCCACGAATCAAGCCCAGGGCCACGAATCCCTGCCCGGCCTACCTCGGAGGGTTGTTGTGATGTGAATGTAGGGAATTCCACCCCACCTGTTTCCGACCACGATTCAAAACACCGCTCAGTATTTCATAAATCCTAAAGTGGAAAACCGCCTCTCCCCACTCCTGGGTTTCAAGATGATGATTGGGGGCGGCGGCGGCGGTGGCGGCACTTCTTTCTGGCCTCATCATCCTCACCGCATCCCCCAAATCAGAAGACAAGAGAAGGCCTTTCTGGACGGCGGAACTCCTGGCCACATGAAACTAACTTGGCTGGCGGCCTCCCTGCAGGCAAGCGGAGGTGTTCTGGACACTGACCAGCCGTTGTGACTGGCCGGCGTTTCTTTGCCATACTGGTTCATACTGGTTTCCTCCACTGTACCCCCTGCTGCGCGTTTCCTTTCGCCCGATGACCCGTTGAAACCAAACCGAGTTTCTCTTTGTTCTTTGGCAAACACAAACAGACCTATTGATTCGCCCCCACCAAAACCAGCTGGCATAAACGGAGCAACCGGCTGGCCGGCCAAAGGTCACTCTCTGTCCTCTGCCCCATGGCTGACATGCGTTCGAGCCGTGACTCAGCTGCCCACACAGCCCGCAGTGCCAGCGACGCTGGCTTCGGCCAGCCTGGATCCCCGTCGGTTGAGCTTTCGTTTCTGCTCGGAAAGATGCCACGTGTGGCATTTGTCTTCGCAAAGGCCAGGAGGTCAGTCTTGAGCCGAGAGAGAAAGAAATTGCCCTGGACCCTGCACGCTCCTGGCAAGGAAAAGTTCCCGGCACCCGAGCGGAAATCAGTGCATTGACCAGCTGCCCTTCTGCCCATTGGCCGGCCTTCCTGGTGGCACCTTTTGCCCCCAAAGTCCAGGGCCAGCCGGGGCTACGATCCGTGCCATCGGAATGCTCTGGGAGGGCCCACTCTGTGTGTGAGCATGCAGCATGACACACAAAGACACACAAAGGCAGGCAGGCACACAACTGGCCTTGGCCCGGAAAGACCTGCAGATCGATCGATAGATCAATAGATAGATAGATAGATAGAAAAGACTATAAATAAATAAATATGTGTCAATATTCTGGGTTGAAAGGGTTTTTGCAGAAGAAACTCCACTCAGGGAAGGGCCAAATGAGGCTCCTTTCACGTCCCCAAGAGCCGGGACAGAGACGGGCACTCACTCCATCATGCAGTACCCGGGTCTCAAACCGCCGACTTGTCAGCCTTGCAGCTAACAAGGCGAGCTTCTTAACCACTAAGCCACGTGTATGAAGTTGGTCATTGGGGTGGCAGATCCTAGAAAGCGAGGGGGGAGAGTGAATCCCCCCCCCAAAAAAAAAAACTGACCCGTAATTAACGTCCGTTTGGGCAATTAACACCCAAGCCCCAAAGCTACTTCCTCCAGCCGTGATCCAAGGCCCTGTTTAGGAATCTGACCAAACCAGGATCAGCCGTTTGGTCTTCCTTAAACTTTTTGGGATGCCGTGGGGAAATTCCTAAAGGGATTTTCGAGATGGGTATGTGTGGGGGGAGGGAGGCGGAAGCCAGAACCTCCCCCTTTTTCAAAACAGGGTTGGGAGGGGGGTCAAGTTTTGGCTAAGCTCAAAGCTACACCCAACGGGTTAAAACAGAGGAAGGGGTTGTGAATTCCCAAGGGAGGTGGGGTGGAAATGCACACACATTAATCCCCCCCCATTCGTCTCATGCTCGGCTGGGCCAGGAATGTGCTGGACGGGGGTCTCGCCTCTAACCTTCAGGCCTTACAGCCACAAGGTCAGGCTGTCCTAGATTGGGGGGGGGGGGGCAGACGGGACGCTTGCAGCAATGGAGGGGGAAGCCGTCCATCCCATAATACACAAGACCCAGACCCCCGGGCGGGCGTCGGGAGGGCTTTTGTGGGAAAGCAAAACAAAAGCAAAACAAGGCCGGCACTCTGTCCATGCCCAGAGGCGCTGCTGCAGCGGATTCTACAGCCTCCCGAGGGTAGTCAGAAACAAGACGTTTGGGGAAATTCAGCTTTCCTCACAGAATGCACAAAAAAATCCAGGCCAAGCTTGTGAAAACTAAGAGAAAAGGGCACTTTTTTGGTGTGCAATTGCTTGGGGGCGGCTGAAAAGGGTCCCAATCCTTTTGCATTCCTTTCATTTTCATTTCCTCCTTCCTCCCCTTCCACCCCACTGACTGCCCCCCTTCCTGTGGGCCATGGGGGGGAGGCCGGAAGTGGCCTACCCCAAAGGGTGGGGTTTAAGGTTGGGGTAGCTTCTGCATTCCTGGAAGCACAAAAGCCCTTTCATGCATGCTTGTAACCCCACCAAAGGGGGGGAAGCCCCTTCCATGCGCACCCCAAAAGGAAGTGGAAACCACCAAACCACAGGGTGATGGGGGCTGGGGGGGGGAAATTAGCTTCCAATTAAATTAAAGATGTAATCAAGAGACTCTTTATCAACTTGGCTTTCGGGTTCTACTTTCCCTTCTACCTGGTTTGGCAAAGTATGGAATCTTTTTTCCAATGTTTATAATAGAAAGGGAAAGGTTTATCTTGCTCGAAAACCAGCCGTAGCCGACTCTAGGGTTCAGTGCTCAGCCCAAGAGCCAAAGCGCTGTCTGCCTCTGCAGATGTTTCCCTGGACCTACGGCAGGCATGACGAGACACCCGGCAAGCACACAAAGCTGTTTAACTTCCCACCGAAGTGGTCCCTATTTTATCTACTTGCAACGTCTTGCTTTCAAACTGCCAGGTTGACAGAGCAGAGACAGAGGCAGGAGCTCACTCTGTTGTGCAGCGCTCAGGTCCCTGAACTGCTGACCTGCCAGCCTTAATTTAATGTAATAGATTTATATACCGCCCTAGCCAAAGGACTCGGTTAAAACCAATATAAAACAATTTAAAAACACCGCCTTCCACTCAGTGCCTTGAGCCACCGTAGTGCCAGGGACGGGTAAACGTAACCAGAGGGTTTCCCCAAGACCCGGGTTCAAATCCCGCCCATCCCTTGGACACGGGACTCCTTGGGCAACGCAAGTGAATTTCCAAGATCCGTTTCCACCTCTCTCTGCTTCAAAAACACCAATCTTTTCACCCACCTGTCAGCAGGCAGCTGGTTGGGGGGGGGGGGTCACCCACCCCCTCCCCTTTCCTGCCGCCTGCCCCAAATCCTTTCGTAATGCCAGATGTCCCCCCCAGACTATTAATGCATTAAAGCATTAGGAGAATGCGGAAATTTGTCCTCCGAGTCCCCCAATTCCAGGGCTAATCCACGCAGAGCATTAATTCATGGCTGGGGCTTCCTCACCATTAGCAGGAAGCAAACAGGACTACCTCAAAGGGCTGTAGAGAAGCTTGTGGGGACAACGGAGCCGTCCGGAAGCGGGAAAGGTGGAAGGTTATGGTCTAAAAAAGGGAACTCCGTGCCGGTCAGCCTCGCCCTCCTCTCAAAATAACACAGTGGAGAAAAGGAGGGGTCACTCCTAAATCAGGGATTCTCAACCTGCGACCTGCGGGCCGAATATGGCCCCATGGCACCGTTTCGAATATGGTCCATTGCCTCCATCACACCCGTATATATCCCAATGCCTCTACCACACCTGGAAGTGCCAAGTAGCGGAGGAAGGGCAAAATGGCCATCTGGCCCGCCGAAGCTGTCTGAGGGAGCGTGACCTGGCCCCCTGGCTTGCAAAAACCACAGGCAGGCTGTGGTTTTTAAAATGTTTCACTGGCTCAACAGATATAATTTCAGGATTGGGGGGGAGGGGGAGAAGGCCCTGCTTGATATTTGGGGGGACCCTGAAATGTAAAGGCACCTTATTATTTGAGAGCCAATTATGCCACCCGCCCCCCGCCCCCCCACGACCCAAAGGGCCTTTTGCTTCTAATCTTCAAAACATTTCAGATTCTAGGGTGAAATTCTGATTTAAGCCCCAAATGAATGGGTCCCCCCCCCAAAAGAGGTTCCTTCCGTCCCAAATGAATGGGTCTCCCCCACAAATGCAACGCAAAACCAAGCCGACGGTTAAAAGCAAAGCTTGGGAAAACATTTGGGTGAAGGGCTAAAAAATCCTGTCCTTGCCTAAAAGTTTTGAAAAGTGAAATGGCCTGGACCCCTCAACAGAGCGACCTTTAAGGGGGACTTTATGTCCTCCTCCACTGACCAAGCTGCCCACTGAGCTGAATATTGCCTGCACTGGCTGGCAGCCGCTCCCTTGGGTTTCTTCCTTGTCCCTCCCTGGCCTTCCACCTGTCATTCACCAACCTGGGGTGGGCGAGAAGCTCTCTGGTCCTCATGTTTTGGTATAAAAGTTTGGTTTAGGGGGGTCTGCCCTGCATGTATGTGCCAGACTCATGGCCCACCTAGGCTCCTTGACCCTGGCCGGCAGTCGCTCTCTCCAGGGTTGCAGAGCAAGCCATGGAGAAGAGGCCCTGGGGGTTCAAACCTGGGACTCGCTCCCTGCAAGAAGGTGTCCAAACAGTCGCAGCCTTTGGGAACAACTTTCGACTCCCGGCCTCTGCTAAGGAGGGGAGCTGCTTTGGTGCGGGGGATGCTGGGCTCTGGAGTTCCATGCCTGGGGATGCTGGGTTCTGGAGTCCCGGGACAGGGGACTTTCCCCACCTCCCAACGAAGATGTGCAACCCTGACGGATACCAAGAAAAGATCGCGCCGCTCCCTGATTCCAAACAACAGTTGCCCAGAGCGCCATAAAGAAGGTAGACTTCACCTGCACAAGGAACCTCTACGGCCCGCTCCGGAGGTGATAAGAGGGGCGGCGGAGGAGACCCGGTCGGATGCCCCCAAGCCCTCCCCGGCGTAAGTCTCTCCCCCCTCCCCGCCCATCCAAAGGGCAGCTGGGCGTGGAGACCTGTCCTCCTGCCCGTCTCCGCTCGGAAGGCTTTGCGCACCGAGCCGGGACGGGGCTGGTTGTCTGGGTCTAGTTTGGGGATGGGGCGGTCTAGCCAAGGTGTGCGCTCTGTGCATGGGCCGAGGCCTCCTCTCCATCGAGCCGCCTTTGGTCAAGAAGAGGAGACCCCGGGAAAGGACCCCCAGCCCCCAGGAGTCCCTGCCTGGGAAGGAAGGTGGGAAAGAAGTAAGAAGAGATTGAGGGAGGGAAAAGAAAGAGAGAAGGAAGGAAAAACAAGGAAGGAGGGAGGAAGGGGAGGAAAAGAGGGAAGAAGAGATTGAAAGAGGAAGGAAAGAGGGAAGGAAAAAAGAAGGAAGAGAAAGCAAAGGAAGGAAGGTAAAGAAAGGCAAGGCAAGAGCCGCGGATGCGCCGCGCGCCCTGGGCGCACCAGGGGCCTCAGTCTCCAAGCGCTCCGGGGGCGCCCGGGCGAAGGAGGGGAGCCCCGCCCGCCCGCCCGCCTGGGGGCCGGATCGGGCCCTCGCTCGCTCCCCGGCCCTCACCTGAGGAACTCCTGGAGGCAGGTGTCGCAGAAGCGGTGCCCGCAGGTGGAGACGCGCACGGGCTCCCGCATGGCCTTCGCGCACAGCGGGCACAAGAGGCGCCGCTTGGGCTTCTCCAGGAACTTGTAGTCGAAGCCCGGCATGGCGAGAGCGCAGCAGCAGCAGGATCGGGCCCGGCCTTCCGCCTCCTTCTGGGCCGGAGAGGGGGCTCGATCCCGCCGCCCAGGCCCGCCGGCCCCGCTGGCTGCTCCCGGGCGGCCCCCGCGCCTATTGTCTGCGCCTCGGACGGCGGGGAGGGTTGGAGGGAGGACGCCACGCCTTCTTCGCCTTCCTCCTCCTCCTCCCGGGGAAGGTGGCCAACGTCGCTCCCCCGCCCGGCGCCTCTGCTCCTCCCTTAACAACAACCTCCCCCCGCCCATTTTCCAGACCCTTTAATCTTCTCATTCCGCATTAGGAGAACGAAATTCAATTAAGGAGGCTTTTAAATTAAAGGCACGAGAGACCCTTTTGGAAGCAATTCCCCAAAGAGATGCTCTTTTCTCGTGACACGGAGGAGCCCCCACAGCCAGGAGCTGCCTACCTGTGTGTGTGTATGGGGGGCGTCCCGGTCGGGGTGGGGGCCGCTCACCTGGTGAGCCCATTTCCTAAGGAAAGGGGAGCTCTTGGAGCACAAAATAGGGTCCCTTTGGAGGTTTAGCTCAGCAGGGCTTTGTGGCAAACGAATCGGATTGGGGTTTCTTTAGGGGTCACCCTAACTTGCCCCCAGACCCACCACCTGTTCAAGCAAACCAAAACAGGCAGGGAAAGCTGGCCGGATTTCAGGACGCCCAGAAATCTGAGCTCACGCAAGCATCTTGGAATTTTCTATTATTCATTGCTGATCGGGGTGTTGAAGTTTGGATATTTTGGAGATCACGTATTCGTTGGGTTGCAATTAATTCGGGGATGGCGTAACAATATTAATCAGGATGGATTGGGGAGTGATAGTAAATTTATATTTAAAGGTAAAGGCCTCCCTTGGTTGAAATCCAGTCGTATCCGACTCTAGGGTTCAGTGCTCGTTTCTGTTTATAGCCAAAGAGCCAGCACTGTCTGCGTCTGCAGACGTTTCCGTGGCCATGTGGCAGGCATGACTAGACACCGGTGCACGCAGTACCTATTTATCTACTTGCTTTCGAACTGCAAGGTTAGCAAGTTACTAGGTTTCCGGGAAATTCACTGCTGTGATTCACGCCATTGCCTTTACGGCAGCGTAACTCGCCAACAGGATTCCAGATGTCAAATCAAATGGAAACTTCCAAGGATCATCTAGTCCAGTGACGGCGAAGCTTTTAGAGACCGAGTGCCCAAATTGGAACCCAAAACTCACTCATTTATTGCAAAGTGCCGACTCAGAAACAAGAGGGGAAGGAAGCACTCCCATTGGGCTGCTGGGCAGAGGGGCGGGGTAAACTTTGTGCTGGGGGAAGGAAATGCTCCTATTGGGCAGAGGGGCGGGGCTAACTGTGCTGCGGCGACTGCATGGGTGCCCGCAGGGAGGGCTTTGAGTGCCACCTCTGGCACGCGTGCCATAGGTTCGCCATCTGACCCCCAACCGTCGGAGTGCATGCGCAGTCCAGCTTCCTTGAGAGGCAGCCATTGAAAGGTCTGCCTGAAAAGCTTTAACAAGCAAGTTCTTGCTTTCGAAATTGCTAGGCTGGCTGGAGCTGGGACAGAGGATGGGCTCTCACTCTGTCGTGCAGCACTCGGGTCTTGAACTGCTGACTGGCCGGCTTTCGTAAAACCACTAAGCCTCCACAGTGCCTTAGTAAATTTACAGTGAATGATAAACCTGGGAAGGTGGAGGGGAAGAAGATGTGGCCAAGTGGCAGAAGGAGTCTGAAGCGTGGAGATGCCTCTCTGTGGGGTTTCTTCAGAGGGCAAGGGATATTCCAGGCCTGGGGAAGGATTTCTCCCTGGTTTCCCTGGCAGCAGAGACAAAGCAAGTGAGACATCTCAAGCCTTTATAGAGCTGGAGGAGGGGGAAGGATAGTTCCTGCCCCAGGCGGCATCATCATCAGGGGATCTGCCTGGGCTTGCACATCAAACATTCCTCCTCCCTCAGAGGTCTTTGTGCGCCTGTGGATTCCTTCTGCAGAACTGCAGGGTTTGGCTCTTCCTGGCTAAGAAATGGCCAGGTCAAAGGTCGGTCTGCTGACCGCAGGATCTCAGGAGGTGGGGGCCAGATGGGGAAAGATGGTCCCCAAATTTCAGGTTCTTGTTCGTGCAACGCAAACCAGGTCTAGAAGGGACGGCCTGTTTTTTGAGCAACCAGGGCTCCGTGTTTGTTGCGGTCCGATTTGACCCATTTTTTTGGACCAGAAGGACCTAAACGGCATGGGGAGACAGAAGCTGAAATTCCCCATGTTTGTGGAGCAATTCGAGAGGGAGGCGGAAAAGACGAGAGGAAAAATTGCAACCTAGAACAGGGATTCTCAACCTTCAGCCAGCAGGCCAGATGCATGGCACTATTTCATGTAGGCCCTCCACCACACCAGGAAGTGCCATGTGGTGGAGGAAAGGCAAAATGGCTGTCCGGCCCACAAAGCTGTCTGAGGGA
Source organism: Furcifer pardalis (assembly GCA_030440675.1). Lineage (NCBI taxonomy): Eukaryota > Metazoa > Chordata > Lepidosauria > Squamata > Chamaeleonidae > Furcifer > Furcifer pardalis. The sequence goes on along the minus strand of CP126891.1, from coordinate 20,978,669 downwards.
GCGTGACCAGTGGTGGGATGTCAAAAATTCTACTATCCCACCATGATGTCATCACAGTGTGGGTGGAGCTAACATCATGATGTCATAACATCATGGGTGGAGCCAAAGAAAAAAAAAACATAAATAAATAAAAAATAAAATTAAAATAAGCACACACACACCCCTCAACCCACCCACAACACAAGAACAGCAAGGAGGACAACAAGGAGGCCGTGCATACGCGCCAAGCACTGTAGGTATACATGCACACCAAGTGCTTGGCACACATGTGCAGTGGGAGAACCAGTGAAAAGGTAAGCCCCGAAGGTGGTTCCTCCCAAAAGCTGCAACCGGTTCTCCGGGACACTGGGAAAAGTTACTACCGGTTCTGGAGAACTGGTGAGAACCTGTTACATCCCATCACTGATAATGGCCCCCCGGCTTAAAAAGTTTGAGAACTCCTGGCCTAGAGAAGGATTCAAGAGGAAGGAGAGAACGGATCCTTCAATTCCCCAAAAAATGGAATTCAAACCCCATCTGAAAATGTGAATGCAAGGACCCAAAGGGGCAGAGGCGTAGCTACCGCCGTATCTGCCGTATCAATTATACGGGGCCCCAGGTCACGGGGGCCCCCAACGTGCGTAAACAAAACAAATCTTTACCCTTCCTAAGGGCCCCCAAAAGATTTTTATACGGGGCCCCGCCAAGGCACGCTACTCTTCTGCAAAGGGGGGAACATGTATGGCAAGGGAGGCAGCTAACAGATGATGGGATTTGTAGTACCAGCCAGAAAAAGGGCAGTCCCTTGGCCTAAACTTAGTAGCATCCACCATATGTACAATTCTCATCCATTCGACGGTGAGAATGGTACAGTTCGTTTGTTTTATGTGTCGGAGATGACTCTGGGTTGAAGGGATTTCTGCAGAGGGGACGATGCCCGCACGGGGCTCCTTCCATGTCCCCCATCATGCCGCTCTCGGGAATCAAACCCATCTTTCCAGTCTTCAAGTCTAGTCTCTTAACCACTAAGCTGCAGAATTGACTGGTCAAGGCTTGGGAAACTTGACTCCCAAGTTAACACTTCAAGAGGGAAAGCCTGGGACGGCGTCCCGGATTATTTCAAAAGGCAAGCAAAGCTGAACCTGGCCACACAGTTCAACTCCAGATTAGGCAGGTCGGATATCTCCATCTGTTTACAAACTCCAGCCTAGCCGTTAAGGACTGATCCACTCAAAACTCATTGTGAAACTAGACATCAAATATTTGCTCGGCCGTTGGTCACGTCGTACCGTTCGGAGATGGCGTTTCGAGACCAGGTTTCCCCACCCACCCACCTACCACGGTCCAAATTTCCTCGATGCCTCGGAAACGGGTCTTTGTGAACAGAAGGGGGACGTCATCGTGGTAGGCTTTCTGAGCAGTCGGCCTGGGAAATGACCGGTCGATACTCGGCAGAGGCGGAAGCATGTGAAGACACGTCTCCCCAGCCCAAGAAACATGCAAGGGGACCGAGAGAGACTGGCCCTCTATCGTGACTCTTGTGGCATCTCCAAGAAGGGTCATTTCCATCCAGTTGAGCTTCCGACGTTTCTGGAGATGTTTAGTCCAGTCATCACGCGAAACCGAGAGCTGGTTATTCAGCCGCAGGCTTTCCCACGCCTTTGTTCAAACATGGAAGGGGCTTCGGGCATTTTCTGTGTGTCTCCTAGCCAGAAGGGTCATCATAATTTGGTTTATTACATTTTGAAGAATGTCCTGGCGTGCTTTCTGGACCCAAATGTCTTTCACCATCGTCAAGAATAGAGGTGCCCAAACTTTTCAGGCCGTGGGCCGGTCATATGGCTCACTATGTCCTGTGGGCCAAACCCGGCCCCCGAGGCCAATTCATCCGGCCCACGATGCCCTCATCGCTCCCGGAAGTGGAAGTAAAACGCGCTCGTACCCACACGTTTTACTTCCGCTTCCGGGAGGGTGTCGTGGGTTGGATGAATTGGCATCAGGGGCCGGATTTGGCCCACAGGACATAGTTTGGGCACCCCTGATCAAGAATAGAGACAGCTGCATTTTGGAAGCATCTCCGCCTGTGGATTCATGACAGCAAAAATGAAGTTTACGCTCTTGCTGGCAGGGAAAAAACTCCTTCTTCTCAAACTCGGAGCACAGAAAGATGTTCGCATCAAGCAGGCCTTCGCTCACAACCCCCTTGGGGAGCTGCATTTCCTGAGCAAGACAGCTGGAAACATTATGCGCTGGCTGTGGGTTTAAAGCTTTGCAATGTGGGCAGAAACGCTGAGATGGAGGGTCAGATTTCAAGCTTGTGCAGAAGGGAAAAGCCATTGTGTCTTGAAAGGGCCAGATTCACTTTTAACCCTTACTCCACTTCCCTACACCGATTCCCCTCTTGTAAAGTGCCATCAGCCCCCCCCCCCTCAATGTCTTGGATGTGACACTCCAGGTCCCATCATCCTTTACCATTGTCTGGGCCTGATGGGATCTGCAGTCCAGGCACTTGCGAAGGCCCCCGAGCCACAGGCCAACATCTGGCTAACAGGTCTAGAAACTGGCAACCGGCCGAGACTGAACACGGCTTTTGGTCTTTCCGTCTCTTCTTCAACAATGCGACCATTGGTTGGAAAAAGGAGAGCTTTTAAAAATAGTTTTTTGAGCTGCTGCCTTTGAAGAAAGTTTTAGCCTTTGTTCCGTTGGGATTCTTAGCCAGCAGAAAATCAACACGGATGAATAAACGGCTCTTCCTTTCCTCTCCGTCATCCGTCCCATTCTGGGTGGCAACCGATTCCCCGAATCGTTCCAGGCTTGCCTGGGGTTGGTGCCAGGATACCAACCGGCCCCTTTCTGTGCCGAAAGCCGGTGACCATTTTTCCCTTCCTCCTCCACATGGCACTCCAGGGTGTGGTGGTGGTGGGCCACGTGAAATGGTGCAATGGGCCACATCTGGCCCACAGGCTGAGAATCCCTGTTCTAGTGTAGTTTTCCCTTTCGTCTTTTTCCCACCTCCCTCTTGAATTGTTTAGTCATAAAGAGGAAGGGAAGGGTCTTTTCTCTGCCATCCCTGAGTAAGAGGTTGAAATGAAAGGAAGCCAGATCTAGGCTGAATATTAGGGACAACTCCTTAACTGTTAGAGTGGTATGACAACGGAGCCCCCCTTCCATCTCAGCAACTCTAGGGACTCTGTCCTTTCCATGCTTGTGACAGCAAATCAAGCAGAAGCGGATGTGTTTACGACAGCCATAATTGCGTCCACGCCTGCGTAAATGCACCCATCACGACTTACGGCAGGAGGGGAACCACGTGTCTGGGCCACTCAGCTGCCTGAGGGGGTGTGGTCTGGCCCATGGCGCGAAAAGGTTGAGAACCCATCAAAGTGTCTCGAAAACCCGTCTCCTCCCTTGCAAACAGGTTCCATGCTTGGGGTGCCCAGATTGTTTATTGGACTACGCCTCCCATCAGTCTCTGATTTGGGGGACAAGGGTAATTCCTGTAATATTTTTAATTGGATTTTTTAAATGGGTTTTATGTTTTAGACTGTGATGGTGATTTTAATGTCGTGAGCCTCCCAGAGGTGTTGCGAGTTGGGCGGCGATATTAAATTGGACGCATAAATTAATAATAAAATAAATGTCCTTGAGCTCTTTTGCCGTGCCGGTCCAACCTCTCGCGGGCGAGGGGAATTCTGGACGAGGGCGGGGACTGGCTGGCTGCCTGGCAGCACTTTTACTCAGAGCCTGAAATGTTTGCTCAACGGAGGAGTGGGTAGGAGGAACGGAGGGAAATTCTGGGTCAAAGCTACCGTACCGGATGTTTAATAATAGCGAAACAAATGGGCAGAAATTGCACAGAAAGAGCCAGAAGTTTGTGAGTTCGATCCTGACCAGGGCCCAAGGTTGACTCGGCCCTTCCCTCCTCGCGAACAAGGACCCAGTATGTTGGGGGCAAAATGCTCATTCACTCGTGAACCGCCCTGGGGCAGGTCACGGTCAGCCTTGCTCGAAAGCCAGTCGTATACAACTCTAGGGCTTGGTGCTCATCTCTCTTTATAGCCCAAGAGCCAGGCGTTTCCGTGGACATGTGGCAGGCGTAGAAGTCTAACTGCTGTTGCTTTGGTTGGGGGGCAGATTGCCACGGGCCGCAAAAGGACTTCAACACCCTGAATTTAAAAATCCACAGCCAGGGGCCGGCGGGCATGGGGTGCAATTTCAGAGATGGGCAAAGCTCCCCCCCCCCCCGGGCATCTGGCGGGAGAGGAGGACTGCGGAAATAGAGTTTTTATCCTTCACGGTGAATCAGGAACAGATCATGGAAGGAAAGGAGGGAGGGAGGAAGGAGGGTGGGCAATAAAAAGAGACAGTCAGGCACTGATTCACCCGCCTTGCCCAGCAGTGCCTGAGGCTGGAAGAGGCGGCCTTTGCCTCTCTCTTCAGCGCCCACGGGGGCAGCGACAGCAGCAGCAGCGCCATCTCTGAATCAGAATACACTAGAATGAATCCAGGGAAGGCCATGGCGTTTCCCTCTTTTGCTGCACAGAGAGGGTGGAGGAAACCCTTTCTCTGCCGGTTTTCCTCACTCCAAAGTAGAGGTGCTCAAACTTTTTGGGCCACGGGTGGGCCATGTGGCTCAGCAGGCCAGTCACATGGTTCCTCCCACCGGAAGCGGAAGTAAAAGGCACCTTGCAATCTGTTTTGCAACAGGGTGAGATAGGTTTTAAGCTGCCATTTTCTCTGCTTAAACCAGGGGTGCCCAAACTATGGCCCGTGGGCCAGATCTGGCCCAACACCAAAGCTGGTGCCGACCTCGTCGCTCCCCGAAGTGGAAGTAAAATACGCCTGTATGGGCATGTTTTACTTCTATTTTCAGGAGTGACATGGTCGGCACGGGCCGGATGAACTGGCATTGGAGGCCGGATCTGGCCCACAGGCCATACTTTGGGCATCCCTGCTCCAAAGGAACGCCGATTTGGCAGGCTGTGGAAAGATGCCCCTTGGCTTCTCAAATGCCACCCAGAGCAAAGACTGCCAGTGAGAGAAGAAGGACGGTTGAGATCAGAGAATGATTTTTCTCTGATGCAGCTCCTCCGTTATGCAACGAATGATCCATGGAAATCAGATCTGCTTCCACTTTAATGGCTCGGTGGTTAAGAAGCTCACCTTGTTAGCTAATAGGCCGGCAAGTTGGCAGTTTGAGACCCGAGTACTGCATGACGGAGTGAGTGCCTGTCATCTGGTCCAGCTCCTGCCAAACTAGCTGTTCAAAATTGCAGGAAATTGCAATTAGATCAATAGGGACCACTTCGGTGGGAAAAAAGGTCTTGGGGACATGAAAGGAGCCTCATTCGGGCATTCCCTGAGCAGAGCTTCTCCAGCAAAAATCCTTTCAACCCAGAGTAATTTCTGACACAAAATTATTATTAACAACTTAAAAAGTTCCTGTTTCGGCAAGCTTTGCCCTTGTTAGTAAATTAATGTACATCTGCAGTGTTCTTTCCCTTTATCTAGTTTTTGTTTAACCAATTTTGTGATCTGTGAACAAGGGAATAGAAATTATATATAAGATAGTTTTTTGATTTATTGGGATGCCATCTTTATCACATTTCAATTGCATGATTTTATTCATGTAAGGTTGTCTTGCGATGGTCATAGAGTTGACCAGTGATGGGGAACCTTGGCACTCCAGGTGTCCTTGAACTTCAATTCCCAGAAGCCCTGATCAGCGGGAGTGTTGATTTTGGGCTACTGGGAATTGAAGTCCACGAACACATGGAGTGCCAAGGTTCGCTGTCACTGGAGTAGACCCTACCGCCAGCAAATCAACGCCGGGTGTTAGGCAGTGGTTAACAAACCTGACCACCTTGAGGACTAATTGTGGCAAAGTCCACAGGAAGGAAAGGTGAGGGTCCCCCATTTAAATCCCTCTTGATGGACGGAACCAGCTTCATCTATCCTGGCCTGGGGGTGATGATGAGGAGGAGGAGGGTTTTGTGTGCCAAAAGGGCTTGGGACCAGAAAGTCACTCAAAGGAACTGGATCCGTGGTACTATGAGTGTCATGCTGTGATGTGTATGGCAGGTGGAAAGCCACTGCATTATATTATTCCCATGACAATCTTCACAGCTGATCGCCATGAGGATCGCCAATATTCAGAATCAGATACGACACTTAAAGAAGGTTGTTCTGATGTTACGTGGGTATTTTTAGTAAATTAATGCAATATCTGTGACCTGCCAGAAGGGAGCTTGGACCTATTGGATGGGATGAAAGTCCAACCAACCAACCAACCCACCCATCTATCCATCCATCCATCCATCCATCTATCTATCTATCTATCTATCTATCTATCTATCTATCTATCTATCTATCTATCTATCCATTCATCTATCTATCCATCCATCCATCCATCTATCTTATTCATCCATCTATCTATCCATCCCATCCATCTATGTATCTATCTTATCCATCCATCCATCTATCTATCCATCCATCCATCTATCCCATCCATCCATCCATCCATCTGTCTATCTTATCCATCCATCCATCTATCTATCTATCTATCTATCTATCTATCTATCTATCTATCTATCTATCCAATCCATCTATCTATCTATCCATCCATCCATCCATTTTATCCATCCATCCATCTATCTATCTATCCCATCCATCTATCTATCTTATCCATCCATCTTATCCATCCATCCATCTATCTTATCCATCCATCTATCTATCCATCCCATCCATCTATGTATCTATCTTATCCATCCAGCCATCCCATCCATCCATCCATCTATCCCATCCATCTATCTATCTATCTATCTATCTTATCCATCCATCTAGCTATCCATCCATCTTATCCATCCATCCATCTATCTATCTATCCCATCCATCCATCTATCTATCTTATCCATCCATCCATCCATCTATCCATCCATCGAACCCATCCATCCATCCATCCCATCCATCCATCCATCTATCCATCCATCCATCCATCCATCCATCTTATCCATCCATCTATCTATCCCATCCATCTATCTATCTAATCCATCCATCCATCCATCTTATCCATCCATCTATCTATCTATCTCTTATTCATCTATCTATCCCATCCATCTAGCTATCTTATCCATCCATCTATCTATCTATCCATCGATCTATCTATCCATCCATCTATCTATCTATCTATCTGCTGTATCTATCCATCTATCCATCCTTCTTTGCTGGGAAAAACCTCATGATTTTTTTTTTTTTTGGGGGGGGCAGTGTTCCCCCCCAGTAAAACCAGGCACTTCTTGTGGCTGGAATGACTTTGGTGTGAGGCCGGCCAGAGAAAGAAAGGCTGTGGGGATCCTTTTGCCACCTGGGCTTCCTGCCCCTCCCTGCCCGGGGCGGGTGTGTGTGTGTGCCCCTCCCTCACTGGGGGCTGCTGCTGCTGCTGGGGTCTTCCGCTGTGGCAGCTGAAACACACAAAGCACACAGGCCAGGAGTCACAGGGGGAGGGAGACGGCCTTCAGCTGCCAGGTTCCGTTCCCCCCCCTTTTAATGAGCTATTTCCTCCCACCCCGCCAACATCTGGGGGTATCCGAAAGGGAGGACTGGCACACGAACAGTGGTTGGCACGAGCCGCGGAGGGGATCGGCCACAGAGGGGGTTTTGTGCCCAGGTTAGAAGCTCAATGGTTGCTTGGCAGCGTTTGCCCCCTTCCTGGCTTCTTTTACTTCTCTTCCCCGCCCCCCGCCCCCATGTCCAATTCAGGGGGCCCACCCCACCCCACAAACGACCCTATTCACATCCTGCTAAATAAGCTGTCTTTGGCAGGAGGGGTGGATGGAAAGGCACTTGGCAGCCCATTCGGTTGAGAGAGAGGATTTATAGGGGACGGGAAGGAAGTAGAGAAGGCGAAAGAAGCGGCAGAATCCCAATGCAAGAGAGGAGGACGGAGGGAGGGGAAATCTGTTTCATTTTGGGACCAAGCCCCCCCCCCCTTCAAGAGCCTCTGGAACGGCAGGGCAAAAGGAGGAGATTTTTAAGAACGACGGTTGGTAAAAGTTAATTTCTTCACACTCCAATCCCACAGAACGACTTGCAATAAGCAAAAATCCAGGATAATATCTGAATAATAATAATAATAATGATAATAATAATAATAAGAAGAAGAAGAAGCAGCAGCAGCAGGAGGAGGTATGCCGGCTCCTGCCTCCGGAGCCCATCGTCCACCTGAAACGGTCCCTGCATCTACACTGAAGCCCAATAAAAGGCAAAGAACCAAGCACTGTCTGCATCTGCAGATGTTTCCATGGTCATGCGGCAGGCATGACTAGGTGCCAGAGCAGACGGAATGCTCTCAGCTTCCCCGCCAAAGCGGGTACCTCTTTATCGACTTGCAACTTCTTGCAATTTTTGTGCTGCTCGGTTGGCAGGCGCCGGGACCAGAGGGCAGAGAAGCGCACTGTGCCTTGCGGCGCACGGGTCATGCACGGCTGGCCAAAGTGCACCAAGTGCTATGGGTGGGGGGCAGTACAGAAGCGCCATTGCTCTTCCGACTCCACCTGGCAACGAGGAGATGGGACTCCACCACGCCCCAACGCGCCCCTCACAATTGGCACACTTACGTTTCACGGCCAGCAAGGTGCTTCCGTGGCAGCAGGAGACGGAGGCCACCAGGATGGGGTGGGTCTCTCCCAGGTGCAGGGGCTGTGGGCTCCGGGCCTCTTCGTCCTTCCTCCCCAGGCGCCCCCGGGCACTTTTCCCCCAGGTGTAGACCTCGCCTTCTGCAAAGAGGTCGGAGGTCCAAAGGGGGGGGGGGTAAGCAATGGCCACAGCGCCCAGGACAACTCAACCTCACCTGCCCCCCCCCACGCCCCACCAGCTCACCTGTGCCCACCACGACGGTGAAGGCATCTCCGCAGCCCACCCTGGCGGCTCGGATAGCCTGGAGCCCCTCGACCAGGTAGGGCGTCCGGCTGGCCCGGCAAGGGAGGGGCCCTAGCTGGCCATGCTGGTTGCTCCCGATGGTGTAACACTGCCCTGAGGCTGGCAGAGGAGAAGGCAGAAGAACGACTGTAACAGGACTAAAAAGGGGAGGGGGGACTCTGAAAAGTCTCTGCCCCCCATTGAAAATACACCCTTGCCTATCCCTGTCAGCTAGAGAGCTGGTCCATCTCTCGGCCCCCCGGGAGGTCCCTAAACCCAGACCCCCAAGGAGATTTGAGGAGCAGCACAAGGAAGCCTGCCATCGCTAAATGACAAACTGGGGCAGCTTACTGGTTAAGTCGCTGAGTTTGGCAACCGGAAGGTTGGCAGGTCAGCGGTTTGAGTCCTGGGTGCTGCACGACGGAGTGAGTTCCCGCCATGTCCTGCCCCCTCCGGTTCAAAATTGCAAGAAATTTGCAAGTAGATAAAGAGGTGCCACTTCGGCACGAAAGGTAACAGTGTTCCACGCGCCTAGTTACGCCTGCCGTGCCAGGCCAGGTGAAAGGAATAAATGAATGAATATTTATTAATTGATTAGTCTTTTGACCTTATCAATAATATAAGAGTTTAAAATCTGTACAATGCAATAAAATACGATAAAAATACAATAAAAATACAATATATACATACCTGAACTACTTTTAAAGAATGTAAACTGGAGAAGGTCCCTAAATACAATTAATTCATGCATATCGATAGTCAGACAAGTGAATCTCCCGTGCAGGATACCCCAATTTGATTGACATATTCGATTCTTTTAGCTGATGCCTTAATTATAAACTTGGCAGTTCTACACACAACGTGGCTATTAGAGCCCAGAAGGAGATAAGACAGTTTGTTTTTTGAGTCCCAAAAAGTTGTTTTTTCCAATAGGGATGCAAGGTATTTAGATCTAATATCAGTGTACAACTGGCAATCTAATATAATATGAGAGCTGTTTTCAACATTTGGAGACCCACAGATGCACGTTCTTTCGTGATATGGTAAGTGGTGAAAACGCCCATATCTATTCATGGAGTCTAATAGCTCGAATCTGGCTCTACAATATGCCCTTCTTAAAGGATAAGTGAGGCTCATCAAAACATATTTTTCAGTTTGAAATGTAATTTTGTTAGCTGCCAGCCACCTTAACGAACCATTTTTGGTCAGTAGTTCCAAGTCAGATTGTGCACTGATATCTAAGACTCTCTGTTTAAAAATTTCCTTGGCCTGAGTGGCCACTGAGAGCAAATACTGAACTGAGAACCCATGGTGAGAAATTACATCGCAAAGTTCATTAACCCAGGACTTGGGATGATCTCACTTTATCTGTTCGGTTAAGCATAATTTGGGCAGCCTATTTGAGTCCATTGATTGGATCTTCAACCAATATGAGAATGTTTTAAATACTAAATGGCTATGCAAGGAGTGGAAGTCCAATTCTTCTCTGACTGCAGGAGCAGACGTGTTGCTATCAGTTCCTAAAATACTTCTTAGGAACCGGGACTGTATTTGTTCCAGAAGTGGGGCTCTATTTAGACCCCACAATTCTGCCCCGTATGACAGCATTGGGACAATTTTTGCCCTGAACACTTTTAAAATTGGGGACAGGGTGCCAGGATGATTATAATTAAATAGTTTATACAGTTTCTTTGAACTTATGGCAGCCCTTGATGAAATTCTTTTAAAATTATTTAGCCACGCCCCTGTATTGGTGAAAACCACTCCAAGATAGTTAAAAGAGTTAACTTGTTCAATAGGTTCCCCATTTATCTGCCAATTATACATTTTGCTTCTCCTACTAAAAACCAACACTTTGGATTTGCTTTTGCTGATATTTAAAATATTTTGAGCACAATATGCATTTAGTTTTTGAAGCAATCTCCTCAGACCTATTTGTGAATGAGCCATTAAAATCATGTCATCAGCATATAAAAGAGTATTAATGTGCTTATCAAGAATCTTTAACATATGGGTCTGTGTATCAAACAGGAATCCTGGTAAGTCATTAATATAAAGATTAAAAAGCATTGGAGCTAAAATGCAACCTTGTCTGACGCCTTTAAAAGTAGGTATGCTCTTTGTTAAGGAACCATTTACACCAGTCCGCATTTTCAGGTATGTATTTGAATATAGAGCTCTAACTAAGAATAAAAGTCTAGGTTCCATTTTTAGGGTAACCAATTTCTCTCTCTAAGATCTATAAATGCAGCAAATAATTTCTTTCTATTTCTTAATTGCTTTGTGAGAATATGATATAAAATAAAACAATTGTCTATTGTAGATCTTTCTTATCTAAAACCAGCTTGCTCCTCCCGTAAAATATTATTTTCCATAACCCAGTCTACTATTTTACTCAGCAAATGCTTGGCATACATTTCAGCCACTATTCCAATAAGGCTTATCGGTCTATAGTTTTTAGGGTCACCTTTGTCTCCTTTTTTGTAAACTGGCACTATAATGGCAACCTCCCATCCAACTGGAATGAAACCTGTATTATTTATAAACGTAAAAAGTCCAGCTAGCAGAGGGGCCCACCAGTCACAGTGAGTCTTAAAAAGCTCTGAACGGCAAGATGAACTCGCTGGAAGGCGCCTTCATTTTGGTAGCTTCACATCTGGCCTCAACACGGAAAAAGACACAGTCGTGCCTGCCACGTGATCACACAAACGGCAGCTCTGGCTCTAAACGAAGACGAGCGGCGAACCCTACAGTCGGATACGACTGGCTTTTTTTTCCGAGCAAGGGAGAACTTGGTCTAATTAAGGAAAGTGCAATTTTGGATCCAGAAACGAGTTCATAGCTGCCGAGTTGCTGCCCCAGAGATGAAAAAGAAGGGAATGTAAAGATAATTTTTCTCTCCGGTAACGAGGGGTCACTTTGATTACCCTGGAATTTCCCCCCAAAAAATTCCTGTCAATATTTGAGAGGGGCAACTTGTGGCAAGAGCATTGATTCACTCTCACCGGAATGTTGTGGAGCTATTTTAAATGCTGACGCACAATCACTAAGTTCAGGTAACTGATTAATCAGAAGGCAAGCAGGTTAATTAACTACAGAAGAAATTAAAAACACCCAGGTAAGGCTAGAGGCAGGACCTTTTCATGTGCCACCACCACCACACCCGGAAGGGTCATGGGATGGAGGAAGGACAAAATGGCTGTCCGGCCCCCGAAGCTGTCAGAGGGAGCGTGACCCAATGGCCCCTGACTTTAAAAAGGTTCCAGTTCCCTTTCCGCCTGCCTCCCTGATCGCTGCTCACCTGTGATGACCGCCGAGTGGGCAGTACCGATGTCAGCCCATCGGACGTCCTCCTCGTTCAGGGGGGCCGAGAGGGCTGGGCTGAAGAGAAGAGCTTCCTCCACCTGGTGGGTGGCGAGGGCCTCCCCTTGGGACAGAAGACTGTCCAGGCCTAGCTTGTTATATCTGGAGGAGGAGAGAAAGCAGAGAAGGACCAGGTGGAGGACTGCCTTGAAGCTGCAGGACAGCCTCCCCCCCCATACAAAGTTCAGGGGGATGAGCCCACACTCACTAGAGCTGTGAGACTGGGAAATTTTGGCCCAGGTGAGAAGGGTCAAGTCCCCCACTGTCAAGCGCATCCCAACGTCCAAGACAGTCCCAAGCTTTGTTTCCTCGTTTCCTCCCATCCCTCGATCCCGAGCTTCATTTTCTCGTTTCCTCCCATCCCTCAATCCCGAGCTTTGTTTTCTCGTTTCCTCCCATCCCTCAATCCCGAGCTTTGTTTCCTCGTTTCCTCCCATCCCTCAATCCCGAGCTTTGTTTTCTCGTTTCCTCCCATCCCTCGGTCCCGAGCTTTGTTTTCTCATTTCCTCTCATCCCTCAATCCCGAGCTTTGTTTCCTCGTTTCCTCCCATCCCTCAATCCCGAGCTTTGTTTCCTCATTTCCTCCCATCCCTCAATCCCGAGCTTTGTTTTCTCGTTTCCTCCCATCCCTCGGTCCCAAACTTTGTTTTCTCGTTTCCTCCCATCCCTCAATCCCGAGCTTTGTTTCCTCATTTCCTCCCATCCCTCAATCCCGAGCTTTGTTTTCTCGTTTCCTCCCATCCCTCAGTCCCAAACTTTGTTTTCTCGTTTCCTCCCATCCCTCAATCCCGAGCTTTGTTTCCTCGTTTCCTCCCATCCCTCAATCCCGAGCTTTGTTTTCTCGTTTTCTCCCATCCCTCGGTCCCGAGCTTTGTTTTCTCGTTTCCTCCCATCCCTGTTGTTGCAATCAACTCCCACCCCATAGCCTGGCCCAACAAGGCAGCTGCCCCACGGTGCTCCTGACCAGCCACCACAAGGAGAAAATGGCCCTCTGGCTGGAGCCGATCAGACTTGGCTCCTACTAGGAAACAGGTCTCCTCTCAAAGAGAAAGGAGGAAACAAGTGAGGAGGATACCAAAGCAAGCCAGGCCTGTGATGTGAGGAACCCTACCGGTTGCTGCCACAGGCAAGGATCCGGTTCTTGGCAGTCAGGATCATGGAGGCGTCGATACCACAGAGGATCCTTTGGGCCTCGTGGTCGGGCGGGATGGGCACTGACTGTGGAGAGCTGTGAGACTCCTGCGTCCCCAGCCCCAGGCGCCCTGAGAGGGAGAAAGAAAGCGGGCGTGCCAGTGAGGCACAGAACACTGTTACCTTCCCCGCCAAAGTGGTACCTGTTAATCTAGATGCAAATTTCTTGCAATTTCAAACTGCTAAGTTGGCAGGAGCTGAGAGAGGCGACCTTCCAGTCGTCAAGGTCAGCATCTTAGGGGAGAGTTATTCTGTCTCGTCCACCACCAACGATGCCCCCAAAACACTCACCATTGTCCCCCCTGCCCCAGGCAAAGACCTCCCCTTCATTGGAAACGGCCAGGACGTGTGAAGCTCCACAACCCAACTCCGTGATTTCGTAGCCCAGCAGTGCCTCCACGATTTTGGGCTGTGGAAGGAAGCGGCTTTCTCAGCGGAGCCCGACGGAGGCTGAAGCCAGGAAGGCCACCCAACATGTAAGGAAAATGGGGAGCCATCTGAGGGGTGGGGGCGGGGAGAGACCGAAACCCAGGGGTCACCAACCTAAGGCCCGTGGGCCTCGTCAGGCCCATGGCACCATTTCATGTGGTTCTCCATCCCCCGCTCCAAGGGCATTTGAAAAAACAAAATAGCCGCCCCTCTGAAGCTGTTGGGGCAAAATGGCTGCCCTCATCGTGCAGGCAGGGCAAAATGGTCCAGACGTGGTGTAAAGTCACAGCCTCCAAATCAACGAGGGGCGCCCCGAGGAAGGGCCCACAGAGCCCAAGACAAACCTGGGCCACGTCCACCAGCGTCTCGTGTCCCAAGCAGCCGCTGCTGCCACTGCCAAAAGTCAAGATGATTCCTCTGTCTAAAAGAGATAGGAAGGTGGAAAACTTAAGTCTTTGTTCGGTCTGACCCAGACGCATTCAGACGTTTCTGGAGTTTCCCCTGCCAGAATTAGGGGTGGATTGTCAAAGGAGGGGCGGATGAACAGGGAGTGGAGGGGGGCCCCTAACGAAGGACACAGACACCATTCCAGCCCGGGTCTCCGCTCCATCTTTGCCCTACCTGTCAAGCAAGTGGTGAAAAGGTCCCCACAAGCCACGTGCTTGATGGTCACCCCAGACTGGCCCTCCAGGAAACGGCAGACAAACTGGGGCTGAAGTTGCTCAGTAGCTCCCGGGAGGGCGAGACCCCCAGACATGCCCATGGGGGGAGGCTGGGAGGGGCAGAAAAGCACCACAAAGGTCAGTCGTGAAATCCCTGAATACATATGCATATCTCTGGTGCACTACCAGATGTGGCCACGAGGGGCCGCTGTAATGTTTGCAAGGAAAAGAGGCAGACATTTTGGCAGCTCTCCTGTAGAACGATGGAGGCATTTGAAACCCCTCCCCCGCCTTTGTGTGTTAAATATAAGGTTTGCTGCCATTTCCACGGAAGGTACTGAAATGTGTCCCCTGCAGTTACTGGTGGCAACCTGCATTTGACGGCTTCTGAGCTTGGTGAGTCTTAATCAGATAAATTACTTTTCGGGTGGAGCAGGAAGTGTTACACACACACCCCGGGATCCCCTTCTTGACTTACTTCCCAAATGATCAGCCGCCCGGATTTGGTCACCCCTGCCTTCTGGGTCCGGCCGGTGGACACCTGCACCACCTCTGTGCTGAGCATGGGCAGACGGAGGGGGACGGTGATTCCACCGCCCCAGGTGTAGACAGAAGACGGGGCCGGTGGGAGGCCGGGCCTGGCTGAGCCGGCACGGGAGCCTAAGTTGGAGAGGAAGCCTGGTGAGAAAGGCACCAGCGATGCCAAAGCAAGTGAAAGACGGGGAAAAGTAACACCAGGACACCTCTGTCCTTACCTCTGGCTCTTGAACCCCCCGCGGGGGGCCCGCCCCGCCCGTGAGTCACGGGCGGCACGGTGGCTAACGGCTTCTCAGGCCTGCAAAACAAACAAAAAAATGCACCCATATAACATCTCGGATGAGTCCAGGGGGAGAAAGCAGGAGCTACGGCTGGACCGACGTTCCGAGACTTGCCTTCTCATCTTGACGCTTCCGACGTCGGTGTAGAGGTTCAACAAAGGCCGGACGCAGATGGCCTCGGCCATGATCTCGTTCAGCTGAGGCCGCTTGGAGGGGTCCAGGTTGAGCAGGCTGAGGATCAACTGGCGCAGCTCCGGGCTGTAGCGGTCCGAGATGGGGGCAAAGGTGCCGCTCATGATCTTCAGCACCAGGGCTGGCAGGTTCTGCGCGGGGGTGAAAGGAAGGAGGATGCAGAGAATCCGTCCACAGCAGGATGCGAGCTGAACTGGGCGGCGGTCCAGTTCTTTCTCAGCTTAGAGCAGTGGTGGCGAATCTATGGTACGCGGGCCAGAGGAGGCACGTGGAGCCCTCTACGTGGTTATGTGCACTGTCCCCCCAGCACAGAGTTCGCCTCGTCCCTCTGCCCAGCAGTCCAATGGGAGTACTCCCTCCCTCCCCAGCACAGAGTTCATCCCGCCCCTCTGCCCAGCAGTCCAATGGGAACACTTCCTCTTCCCCCCAGCACAGAGTTTGCCCCTCCCCTCTGCCCAGCAGTCCAATGGAAGCGCTTTCTCTCTCCCCTGTCTGGGTAAGGCAGGCAGCTCACTTGCACAGATGGCGGTTTGGGCACTTGGTTTCTAAAAGGTTCGCCATCACTGGCTTAGAATGAGGGTGGGGGAAGAAACCCCGCCCTCTCTCGGTCCTTCCTTCTTTCCTTCCTCAATCTGCCCCCTTCCTTCCCTGCCCCCCCCCCAAGTTCCTTACCGCAGCTTCAAAAGCCCTCTTGAGACTGGCGAGTTCATACAAGACGCAGCCCAGGGCCCAGATATCGCTCTTCTGGTTATAGGGCTTCCCTTCGCAGAGTTCTGGGGAGATGTAACACGGGGTGCCCACCACCTGGGGGAGGAAAGGAGGCATTTGGATAACCAAGGGGGCAATCGGGAGGTGGGGATTTTATAAGTGGAGGGGGGGGGGCCTGTATTGATAACTGGAATGATATGTCATCATTCCCCTAGAAAAGGAGGTTTGCAAACAGCTTCCTAGGTGGGGTAAAGACGTCGGTATAATGCAGGAACTCTCAACCTTTTTAAGGCGGGGGCCACTGGGTCATGCTCTCTCAGACAGCTTTGGGGGCTGGACGGCCATTTTGCCCTTCCTCCACCACGTGGCACTTCCGGGTGCAGTGGAGGCAGTTGGGGAGGGGCACATGAAATGGTGCTGTGGGCAGTGTCTGGGCCGCAGGTTAAGAATCCTTGGTATAATGGGTAGCATGCAGAGATGAGAAACAGGCATCTCAAGGCTAAAAGGGAACACTGTACACCAGTATTTCCCAATGTAAGCCCCAGGCCCCCCCCCCCCCCGGGAGACTTCAATTCCCAGAAGCCTAAGTCAGCACATTGGCAGATCAATGCTTAGGCTCCTGGGAACTGAAGTCCAGAACCCAAAGGTTGAGAAACCAAAGCAAGGCAGGAGGATCCCGCCCTGTGGACAAAGCACTGCTCAGTTCTACACAGGCACGATTAATGGCGATAGTTTTTCTCGCCTGCAAAGCACGGCTCAGCTCTGAGCAATGGTTTCCCCCGCAGGCAAAGCACGACTCAGCCCTAAGGCTGCAATGTTTCTGTTTGCAAGGCGGCTCCTTGTCCCCCTGGTTCCGCTCTGTGGCAAAGGCCCCGAACCCTACCGTGTAGGCTTTGCTTTTGCTGCTGAGGATCTTGGAGATGCCGAAGTCGCCGATCTTTACGATCATGTGGTGCTTGTCCAAGAGGATGTTCTGGGTCTTGAGGTCGCGGTGGAGGATCTGCTTGGTGTGGACGTGGTGGAGCGCCAACAGGATCTGGACAAAGAAGTGCAAAATGGTCTCCTCGTCCAGGAGGGAGTTGCCACGCTTGTGGATAAACTCTGCCAAGGTCCCGCCTGCCGAGGAGACCAAGGATATAAATTAAATTAAATTAAATTAAAGGTAAAGTACTGTAAAGGTAAAGTAAAAGTAAAGCTCAGCTTTGTTCAAAAGCCAGTCGGGTTCGGGGCTCATTTCTGTTTGTAACCAAACAGCCAGCGCTGTCTGTGTCTGCAGATGTTTCCATGGACATATGGCAGGCAAGACTAGACACCGAAGTGCATGGTACACTGTTACCTTTCCCACAGAAGTGGTACCTAATGATCTATTTGCAACATCTTGGTTTCGAGCAGCTATGATGGCAGGAGCTGGGACAGGCGATGGGCACTCACTCCGTCATACAACACTCAGCTCTCGAACTGCTGGCCTGCCACCCTTCCAGTCGTCATGTCCAGCATCTTAACCACTCAGCCACCACAGTATCTCAAAGGCCCTTAGCTTCTCTTAAACGAGGTGGCAACGAGGGACAGCGTGAGAAATATGCTCACAGGCATGTGTGTGTGTCCATACGTAATAGCTAGTTGCACTAATTTCCACAGAAGTGTGAACCGTGGGCTGGCGGGGAAGCAAAGCCGCATCTATTTCTAACATAGCCACCTTTCTATGACCTGGAACATGCATCTGTTCCATGCATAATTTCCCTCTGCTGAAAAGATTTTTTTAAAATGACTCGGAGGCTAGAAGACATTTTCCAAAATAGACAAGGCAGATTTTCCTTTCCTCAGGGGCAACGAATCCAGTGGGGCCTGAATCTAAGAAACGGTTGCTCTTTGGCAACAGACAAATCCGACTGAATCTTAAAATAAATGCAGGAGGATGGCGATCCCTTCCTCCTGCATTTGTTTTATTTTATGTACGGATCACACGTCTTATCTTCACTTAACGAACTATTGAGACTGAATCTTGTGTACACACATGCACACAGGACTAATGCTGGTTTTAAAAATCTATATACCCAGCTCTGTTCTATCCACAAAGGCAGGCGGAATGTGTCACATGCTGTAGAACAGGGGTGCGCAAATTACGGCCCAGGGGCTAGATCCGGCCCCCAACGCCAATTCATCTGGCCCGCGAAGCCCTCATCGCTCCTGGAAGCAGAAGTAAAACGCGCCCATATGGACATGTTTTACTTCCGCTTCCGGGAGCGAACAGGGTTTCACGGGCCGAATGAATTGGCGTCAAGGGCCAGATCTGGCCCTCAGGTTATACTGACTGGCTCCCTGAGCCACGTGACAGGCCCGTGGCCTGAAAGGTTTGGGCAGCCTTGTTGTAGAGAAATGCTACGTGGGCAAAGAAGTGTGAGTCTCAAGTTGACAGCTGAAACACAAGACAAACCACCAAAAACAAAAGAGGAAGGAGGTATTAAGTGGAGCAGGCAGCCGAAAAGCTCCTTCCACCCCACCCCACCCCATCAACTGGGTTTCAAAGAAAGGTGACTCCAAAGGTATTCAGTGCTGAAAGAGAAGGACAGGTCTGTCCATAGAGGGGTTAACCTTCCACTCTAGGGGTAGAGAGAAAGTCCTCTTTGAAGAGCAGAACCAGCGGAACCTGTTCTTCTGTGGAGGGGGGGGCAAGTGGGGCTTGGAAACTCCAGCAACTGGTGGCATAAACTCCTTGGAGACACAAACATCTACTCAGTTGGGTGAGGGGGGGAGGGAATAGAGTCCCACTAATCCTTTGTTCTGTTTCCAAAGCAAACCAGAGGTTCTTAAACTGAGCTTGGCTGCCTTTTCTTCCTCACCCTGGGGCTAAATCCAGCACCCGCTTAGGGCTCCCCAAATCGCCCTGGCTCCCCCTTTGCTATGGGATCTTAACTAGGAAATACAGGGCCTGCTGCGGTGGCTCGCCTTGTTAGCTGGAAGGCTGGCAAGTCAGGAGTTCGAGACCCGGGTACTGCAGGACGGACTGAGCACCTGTCTCTGTCCCAGCTCTTGGAAAGGAGCCTCATTTGGGCGTCCGCTAAGCAGAGTTTCTTCCGCAAAAAATCTTTCAGCCCAGAATAATTTCTGACATGAAATAATAATTACAACTACAACAAAATATGCTGCTTTGACTATTATGGATCCTAAAACACAGCAAGTTTCTCGTTCTTGTGAAAATGGGTTGAAGAGATTTTTTGGAACTGGGGTATAAGGTCACCCTTGCTCAAAAGCTGGTTGTATCTGACTCTAAGGAACTAGTGCTCATCTCCATTTATAGCCTGTCTGCGTCTGCAGACATTTCTGTGGTCATGTGGCAGGCAGAACTAAACGCGGAACACTGTTACCTTTCCTGCCCAAGTGGTAGCTATTATTCTACTTGCAACTGCTTGCTTTTGAACTGCGAGGATGGCAGGAGCTGGGACGTACGACGGGCACTCACTCCGTCGTGCAACACTCAGGTCTTGTTTTCCTACCTAACTACCTTCCAGAAATCCGTGGGGACCTTGATGGGGCCACGCTTTGCCCACTCATGGTAAAAATGGAAAGAATGAAATAAAAGATCACTATTTCATTGATCCCCGGGAGGGTCGCTGGCCCACATCTGGCTGCCTGGACACCTTACCTGGCGCATACTCCATGGCGATCATCAGGGCTTTGTCCTCCAGGAAGTTCTCGTAGTATTCGATGACGTGGGGGTGGTGAAGCAGTTTGAGGACCTGGCATTCGTTCTGGGCTGCCAGCCGCTCGTCCTTGGTCATTTGGTCCACCGGGATCTGCTTCAGAATGACCAGTTTCTGGTCCATTTTGCGCAGGCAGAGGTGGACAATCCTATAGGGACAAGAAACACAAATATTGTGTTGGGAAGCAAAAAAAATTCAGGCCATGCATTTTCCCCCACTACTCTCCCAGCCCATAAGCTACTTACTGTGACCTTCAAAATGGAATTATTATTTTTCCTGAGGTCTGCGTGGGTCTCAGACCTCGAAGGATCTTGGCCAAAGGTCTTCAGGAGAGTAACTGAATTTTTGCCCTGTAATAAGTACTCAGCGCAATCCTACTCTTCTCTGCGTTGGTTTTATTAGATTTATACTCCGCTTTTTCCCTTAAAGAGCAAACGTACAAGGTGTCCATGCAGCCATTTTATACCCATAACACTCTAGGCTGGGAACAGCCAGGTTCAGGCATGAAGATCTGAATATGGTGGGAAGAGGGCTTCCTGGCTGATTGATATGAACAGTATTTGCATAATATTAACAATCAGGGATGTTTTGATCATCCTTAATATTTCCACCCTGTTTTTCTTCACCAAAATGCAGTTTCTCCTTTCTGCGCACGCTGACAACACCCCTGCAAGGTAGGCTCAGCAGCAAAGGCAACAATCATCTTAACCCCCACACTGCCACAATTTGTAGCACCCTGGACTACAACACCCATTCTCCTCTGCTATGTCAGTCATGCCAAGCCCCCTCCCCCCCAGCCTTCAAAAAGTAACTTTTGGGAAACTAGTTTTCCCATAGTTGCCCCAAAGTAACTTTTCTAGGATATTCAGACAGGATTTATTTCCTAGGTTAGATCTGAAAACCAAAGAAGTCCAAAGATAGTTGTTATGAGTTTCTGTCTTAACCTAATGTTAATATATGCTAATTTATTCACATGCTAATTTGCTTTTGAGCTGTTTCGCCAGGGGCCCTCCCTCAGCATAGGGGGAAAAGAGCATGAAAAATTGAGGGATGCTCAAAATTGGTGCACAAAACCACCTTCTCCTAATATAGGGGCCGCAGATGAGCGCCCATGATTCTGATTGGCTGGGGCAGAGGGCACGCCCCCTATCACCATGGCAACCAGGTAAGTAACAACAGGCAGGTGTGAAAGGGAGAAGCCACGGCCTTCTCCTCCCCTCCGCCTCGCCCACGGGGTCTTTCCCCGGGTCTCACCCGAAGGCCCCTCGCCCGACTACCCGGATCCGCTCGTATTTCTCCATCAGGCTTCTCTCGGCTCGACTAGGCCGCAGCCATAGGCACCCGAGTCGCTATGGGAACGCATCCGTGCGGAGCTACGGCGGCCGACGAGGGCCAAGACTGGCAGCGATGCCTAACGCGCTCTTCATTCCAATGCCTGAACGGCTCCGCTCGCCTGCCGGCAGGGAAAAAGTTAAAGAAGGGCCGACGTGGCTCTTAAAGGGAAAGTCGCCTTTTCCGCTGAAATGGAGAGGGGAAAACCAAACAATTAAGAATATTGTACAATGAAAGCAAATAAAAACGAGGGGGTGGAAAAGGGAGAAAAACTATTTTTTTCCTGCTTCTTCCCTTCAAAATAACTCTTGAAAAATCCCAAATAAAAATAGCAGTGCATGGAATAAAGCAGTCACAATGCAAACCCCAGCAAAAGATAAACAAGGCAATTACTTACCTGATTCAAGGAATAGATATGTACATAATAGCAGCAGAACCAGATAAGCAACACCAACAATAAAATAATAAAAGCAAACATTAAAAAAGAGAGAAAATGCTTTATTTCTTCACCCCTTGAGAGTCCAGTAAGCTCTTGAGTTTAATAGTTATAATTATAGTCATTATAACTACGTAATCTATATCAGAAAACAAAAGCAAAACAACAACACTACACTTTAAAGACTGCTATATTTTTACTTGATTTTTTTGGAATAGTAGCCATGTTAGTCTGTGGTTGAGACATATCAGAAAACAAAATAAAAAACACTAGCACTTTAAAGACTAACTGCTATATTTTTATTGTTAACTATCGTGGATCAAGTCCACTTCTTCAGACAAAGAGTGAAACTTACAGGCATGGTTTTTATTTTATTTTATTTGGTGTATAAAAACCACGTCTGTAAGTTTCACTCTTTGTCTGAAGAAGTGGACTTGATCCACAAAAGCTAACTGCCTGCCGGATCATGGGAAAGTTTGGCTTTGCTTTCCCATCACAGATGACAGGCCAGAATCCTATTGTTCCCCACTGGTACTTAACCCATTCATATGTAAACAGGGAATGATGCCCCTAGTTAAGGTGTGCCAAAGGAGCTAATTGCGAATTTCAATGCAAATACAGTATTCTACACTGTAGGCCAGATTGGGATGTAGATTATCCCTGGGCCTTTCTTAGGATGTGTATTTCTGCCTCAGAGGAGGGGGCCTGTGAAGAACTCCAGGTTGAAGGTTTTAGCGATAGATTTATGGCCTATGCAATTGCGTTTTCTCTATTGTGTATGTGCTGTTTCGGGCATCTTACTCCTCATGGGAGGAGGGGGCATGTCCACCAATAATGGGGGTAAAGGCCACTAGTCTTCAAAACAGGATCGGAGGGTGATTTAGTTATTTTTTGTTTATTTTGCGCACCATCTTTTGCAGAGAATGAAAGGCAGAGACCTCTGCCCCAAGGGACTTACAATCAATAAACATTGCATAGGAGAACAGTGACAGCAGAGAAGGAAAACAGAAGGGAGGAGGAGGAAAGATATATGTCTACTTTTAAGTAATATGTACTACATTTACTCAAGGGGAGTAGTTCGTTGGGCAATTATTTTGCACACACAAAAATGCATTCTATACATAATGTGATATTTATGTAAGTCAAGCGGAGAGTAAGATTCTTCACTTTTCCGTTTTGGTCTGGCGGCTGTCTCTTATTTCTGCAAACAATGAACCAGTTCCCAGGCGACCAAAACACACACACACACACACACACACACACACACACACACACACACACACACACACACACACACACACAGATGAATTGGCGTCAGGGGCCACACCTGGCCCCCAGGCCTTAGTTACCGGTTCCCTGAACCGCATGATCGGACCACGGCCCAAAAAGTTTGGGCACCCCTGGTGTAGTTACTGTGTATATTGTCTAATTATTTGTAACCCGCCCTGAGTCGGGTTCCCTGATTGGGCGGCACATAAGTATGAAAATTAAATTAAAATAAAATGACCTGGAAGTGGCCAGAAGTTCCACTCCCAGTTTTGGGAGGTTATTTTAGGATTAAACGATGCAGGAAAAAGGGTCTGTAAACAACTCTACAATTTTTCAAAGGAAGGAAGGCCTGGTTTAGCAGGTAAAACACAAAGCAAAACACAAAGCAGAAGTCATTGTGTGCCTTAACATATGACAATAATGGTATTTTCCCTCAAAGTTGGACAACCTGTCTTTGGGCCACGTAGAAAATGAAAGGGGGTGGCAGAAAAATAATCTATAGAAAGAAAACGGGCTCTTTAAAGGGAACCCCCTGGAGAACGCAGTGGCCTGAACAGATGGTAGTCATTTACATAACTTATTTATGTCTGATGAAATTGATCTTATTTTCCATCCGGGGCTTTTGAACGCTCACCTCCAGCCACCCTGAAAAAGATGCAAGAGAATTTAAATGCACATTTTGTCCTACAATGATCAATTCAATTCATAATTCTTCTCCTGCCTCCTCTTCCCTCTTTCCAATGTAAACTCAGTTTGGGAAGAGATCTGTGCTTCTGTACCCGGCACGTCTCAAGTGCCTCGGTCGAAAACGGGCCTTCACTTTGCATCGAGAGAGGGCCCGAAATTTGGACGCAGTCGCTCCCCACCCCTACCGAGTTTGGATCCCACCCCTCTCCTTCCACCCCTCACTCTTTAGTAGAACTACAAAGCCCAGAGGTCCTTAGTTAGACTGCAAAATGTTTACTAGTCCAAAGAGGCTGTCTGGTTAGAACAGGGGTTCGCAACCTGTGGGCCGAACCCGGCCTGTGGCACCATGTCATGTGGCCCGCTGCCCTTGCTCCCGCGACTGCCCAATGTGTTTATGACAGTCGCCGATGCGTTTTACAGCAGTGTTTATGGCAGGGAGAACCACATGTCTGGCCCGCTCAGCTGTCTGAGGGGGCGTGTTCTGGCCCACGCCTTCAAAATATCAAGAACCCCTGGCTTAGAATTTGGATTAGTTATTGGATGTCAAAGCTTTGGATGGTCCCATTCCTTCCTTTCTCTCTCGGACTACAAAACACAGAAGCCACCAGTGAGAATACAGAAAGTTCAGTAGTCCAAAGAGACTGTCCAATTAGGACTTGGGCAAAGTATTAAATGGCAAAGCTTGGATGGCCCAATTCTTCTATCCCCCCCTCTCTCAATTCTGGACTACAAAGCCCAGAAGCCACCAATAAGAATACAGAAAGTTTAGCAGTCCAAAGAGGCCATCCGATTAGAACTTGGGCAAATTATAATGGCAAAACTTGGATAGCCCAATTCTTCTATCCCCCCCTCTCTCAATTCTGGACTACAAAGCCCAGAAGCCACCAATAAGAATACAGAAAGTTTAGCAGTCCAAAGAGGCCATCCGATTAGAACTTGGGCAAATTATAATGGCAAAACTTGGATAGCCCAATTCTTCTATCCCTCCCGTCTCTCAATTCTGGACTACAAAGCCCATAAGCCAACAGGGATACTGCAAAAAAACAACAACAGAAAGGCTGATGGTCTTAAGAGTTGAATCTAGGAGAGGGAGGTGGGAGCAAAAGCCCCCTGGCCTAGACCGGTTGGATTCCTTGCCCTCCCCCCTTTTATTTTGCTGCTGTGGACTACAAAGCCCGGCATCCCCCCCCTCCCTTGCCAGCTGAAGATCAGAGAGAGGGAGGTTTCCCCAAAGGGAGTGAGGCGAGCCTGGCCCCGCCCCCTGGGTGACGTGCCTGGCCCTCGAGGGGGCGTGGTTTGTGCCTGAGGCCCCGCCCCCTCCGCCCCCTCGCCCGCGGGGGCGCACGTGGCTGCGGCTCCTCTGGGCGGCCGAGCCGGGCGGCCAAGGCGGGCGGGCGGCCAAGGCGGGCGGGCGGGCGGCGATGGCCCCGTGGCTGCGCTCGGCGGGGCTGGTGGGCGGCGCGGTGGCGGCCTTCGCCGGGCTGCGCTGGGCGCTGCGGGGGCTGCCGTTGCCGGCCCACGTCCGCCGCGACCCCGTCCGCACCTGGCGCTGGCGGAACCTGCTGGTCTCCTTCGTCCACTCGGTGGTGGCCGGGCTCTGGTCCGTGGTGGGGTGAGTGGACGGCGGAGGGCCCCGGGGCATCCAAGGGCAGCCGGGGCGGGGGAATCTCCCCCTAGCATCTGTAAGTAAGGGGGTCCCCTGAGCATGGGCAGAGGGCCAGCAGCCCCACTCAAATAATATCTGTAAGGGGGTCCTCCGAGGACAACCAGGGTGGGATCTGAGGCAAGGAAGATCCTCTCCTAGCCCCCACCCCACCGTAACATCTGTAAGGGGCTCCTCTGAGCATGGACAGAGGGCCCCTGGGCATATGCAGAAGGCACCCCAATCCAAGGATGACGGGGGTGGGTGGGTGGGATCTGGGGTAAGAAGGATCCTCTCTTAGTCACCCCCAAAAAATACAGGCAAGGGGGACCCCCTTGAGCATGAGCAGAGCATCTGGCCGGAGAGAGAGGGCCCCCTGAGCATACACAGAGGGCAACCCATCCAAGGACAAGCCAGATTGGATTTGGCGCAGGGAGGATCTCTCCCAGTTCCCCCCCCCCAAAAAAAAAAAACAGCTGCAAGGGCAGTGGTCCCCTGAGCATAGGCAGAGGGCGCCCCTTCAAGGCCAACCAGATTTGGGGCAAGGGAGATCTCTCCTAGGCTGCCCCAAAATCATCTGCAAAAGGGGAGGGGGCGTTTGAAAGGGTGCAAGAGACTCCCCCCCCCCAAAAAAAAATGCCTTTCTGGGAAGCTCCACTCACCTGTCTCTACCACCCCCCAACACCCTCACCTGAGGCTCCGTCAAACCGGTTTGGCTCCTCGCAGGATGGCATCATCATCATCCTCTTCGCCAGGTTCCTGCCACCCTCCCACCTGGGGGGGGGCCCTGCCCTGTCCAGCAGGTTTTGCAAAAAAAAAAAAAACAGGTAGATTTATTTTGGGGGAGGGGGTTGTTATATATATATAACAACCAAAAGATGCTGCCTAGCTTCTTGTCTGCCTTTAGCCGAAAAGATATCTTGTACGAAAAGGATGCTTTGTTTACATCAAGGGTTCTCAACCTGCGGGACAAATGCGGCCCACAGTGCTATTTCACGTGCCCCCACCACTGTCTCCACCACACCCGGAAGTGCCATGGGGTGGAGGAAGGGCAAAATGGCGGTCCGGCCCCTGAAGCTGTCTGAGGGAGCGCGACCCAATTCGGCCCCCCCGGCCTAAAAGGGTTGAGAACGCCTGGTTTACATGTGGCTGGGTGGTTAAGACGCTGAGCTCGGGAGACCGGAAGGTCGGGTTTCGATACCCAAGGGCTGCACTTGGGGATGTGAAAGGAGCCTTGTTTCGGGTGCCCCCCCCCCGAGTGGAGCTTTTCCAGCAAAACCCCTTCCGACCCAGAGTAATCCCTGACACAAAATTATTATTATCAGACCCACCAAAAAAAATTGGAAATGGATCCCCAGCGTTTCTTTCACATCCAACTTGGCTCACTTATACGAGCCGCCTGGTTGCTCGGAAACAGCTTCGTTTGGAAATGTGGCCCGCTTTCTGCTTACCTAAATGAGACATTGAGGGTTGATCAGGAAACGGGCTGGAACGAAAGAAGGGATGCGTAGTCACCTAAAAACGATGCCTCACTCCGACTCCCATCAGCCTGTAGGCAAGGATGGTGGGAACTGCGACTCAGCAACATTCAGGTGGAAAATTGCAGCCTAGCAAAATGTGCTCTTTTTTTTGTGCGCGTGTGTGTGACTTGCAAATTGCATTATTAAAATGTGTTTCTCTTTGCATCTTTAATGCGCTTTTGCTCTTTCGCGAACCAGGGTGGCCCGCATCCCCGGCGCCTTCACGGATCTGGTCCACACCCCCTCTCCTTCGGGGCACTTGCTCCTGTGCCTCTCCGCAGGTAAAAAGAGCCCCGCCGGGGACGTCCTGGGCCGGGCCAGCCTCCCCCAAACGTCGCGCTCGGCATGTTCCAGGGACGATGGGACATGTAGTCCTGCCCCTCAACGCGGGGTGGGAGTTCGTTTTGCCCACGGGTTCGAAGGGCAGGAATGGGTTTGTTAGCAGTTAAAAGCGCAGGACGTCTCGTGAGCTGGGGTGGAAATATTTTTTTTAAAAAAATGGGGTTTTTTTCCGCCCCGTTAAATGCCTGTTGCTATTTTAGAAAAGAGCCTTGCGGAGAACAAATAAAGGGGGCAGAGGAGAAGATTAAAAGCCCTCCGCCTTGCTTAATGAAGAGGCCTAATTAAAGAAAGCCCAAATAGGGAACACAGAGAGCGAAAGGCGCCGGGGGGGGGGGGTTTGAAACCCAAATCCGCCGGAGAGAAAAATTGGGTTTCTCTCGGCCACCCCGAAACTTGGTTGGGGAAGGAACTTTGGGGTCACGATTTGGGGGGTCACCAAAAGGGGTAAAGTCCCATCCAGATTTGCGCCCCGAATCCGTTTCAGGGTTTTGTGTGATTGCACCGGGAAAGTTAGAAATCCGGATTCTGGATGCCTTCAAAGACAGACCATTGTCCCGTCCCTCGTTCCAGGTTATTTCATCCACGACTCGCTGGACATCATCCTCTGCCGCCAGGCCTCCGCGTCCTGGGAATACTTGGTCCATCATGCCATGGTAAGCTGCCCCAGGGACGATGGGGTTGGTAGTCTTTTAAGACCGCGACGGCAAAAGTGTGGCACCCCCGTTCTTGGACTTCAGCTCCCAGAAGCCCAAAGTTACGTTGAATCTGGTTCCTTGAGGAAAAATTCTCGTCTGGAAAATTCCCATGGGAATGCATCGAATGCAATTTCCCATGGGAATTCATTGAATGCATTTCCCCATAGGAATGCATTGAGTTTCTTATCTTGGAAAAAAATCCTATTAAAAATTCTTATCTCAAAACTTACCCACCCACCCACCCCCTGAAATTTCCGGACGTTATCTCGAGTTTCAAGCTGTTCTTATCTCGCGGCCCAAGTGTACCTCTCGTTTCGGTTTAAAATTTGGTACTTGAATTAGAAAAGGCAGCTGAGGCCACATGACAGAATTATGCAAGATGCGAACACCGTCCAAATGGTTTTTCTCTGTGAACGATCCGGACACTTGAAGAGGTTTTTCGGGGTGGGCCAATTCCAGTCTCGTCTTTTGAGGGTGTTTTTTTTTTAAATTTAAAAGTAGTCTTTATACCTTGTTTTGTTTTTAACGCTTCCCCCGCTCCAAATTTTGAATCGTTTTGACTTAATATTAGGATGTTTCTAAAGCACTCGTTTGCATAATATGACCGCAAGCGCTCCGGACACTGGGATTTTTTTACGCACGTCGGCACACGCTGTCTTCCGTGTCGTTGGATTATAATTTTATTATTATTTATTCCTCTTCCGTGGCAACCTAGCAAAGGCGCCTCTGCAGAAGCCGAAGTGGCCAAGATTTCGTCTGCATCCCAAAGCGCCACATCAGAATAAGGAGAAGAAAGATCCGTCTCTCTATGTTCTGCCATCACGACCTTTTTGAAAAGCCTCCTTTGTCAAAGCAGATTAGAATCAGCGGTCGCGGGAAGGTCACCTCCCCAGCCCGAACAATTAAACCTTTAAAATTGCGTTTCGGCTTCGTTGCCAGGCACTCGACGTTACGCAGATGAGAAGAAGCGAGCGGGGCAGGCGCTACGTATTAATTCATTTCATGGGTATTCTGCCCTCGGCCCGCGGTGTTCTTGAGGCAGCTTAGACGCAGGGATGCTCAAGACTACGGCCTGTGGGCCGGATCTGGGCCCTGATGCCATTTCATCCAGCCCTTGTCGCTCCCTGAAGCGGAATTAAAACGCGCATTTTCCTTCCGCTTCCGAGGGTGGCGCGGGCCGACAATATAAATTTGATCTAATAATAATTGGGCTGGATCCATAGCTTGAGCATCCCTGGTTTAAGCAGAGAAAATGGCAGCCTGCCAGCGGAAGGAATCACATGACCGTCCCGCTGAACCACATGGCTGGCCCACGGCACCCCTGGCTCAGAGGGCCTGTCTTATGCTCCATGACCGCCTTTTCAGGTAGGCCAGCCCGGCCTGAAGAAACATTGTGGGAGGTTTCAACGGTTGCACAGTTGACAGAGGCTGAGTTTAGCGTCCTGGCTTTTGATTCCTGCCTGGAGCCTTCTGGACGGGTTTATTTTTAAGGCAGAAACTCAACTGATATAGCTCCCCCCCAAAATATATATAATTTTTTTTTCTCTCAGTTTCAGGCATCTTAATTTCCGTTTTTGCCTTCCGTTCTAGAGAACAAGCAGGCCGCCCACGAGAACCGCAAGCGGCACCTGGAAGACTTCTTTGGCCGTTCCTCTTGCAAGCGGGGTTGTTATCTGTTCTGCCGTCTGCCTCCATGGTAGTTCAGGAGGGGATGGATAAGGCAGCTCTCTGGGGTGCTGGTCTCTTTGTAAAGGGACCCCCCCCCCCAGCAAATGGGGACCCAGAATTGAGCATTATTGCATTGCAAAGAACATCAAGAGGTTTCACGCCCGGGCGCTATAATTGTGTTATAATAGCAATAATGTGAAGTGGAAGGCAGCCAGAAGAAGTGAACGTGAGAGAGAACGATCCAGTTAAAGAAGCCACTTGAGTTTGCATTGGGTGTTGAGAACAGGGACATGGCTGGGTTTCGGTCAAGGGAGACCTCGACATGCGTATACATAGTAAAACCTCAGAAGATACGCATTTAATTCGTTCCTCGAGGCCGATTCGATTGTACCTGGAAAAATGCATATCTTGAATTTCCCATAGGAACGCATTGAATGCAATTTCCCATAAAGGTGAAAGCCACCCTTGCTCAAAAGCCAGCCGTATCTGACTCTAGGGTTCAGTGCTCATCTGTTTCATAGTCGAAGAGCCAGCGCTGTCTAAAGTTGCAGACGTTTCCATTGTCATGTGGCAGACACAGGACTAGACACCGGAGCGCACAGAACGTTGTTACCTTTCCCACCAAAGGGGTCCCTATTTATCTACTTGCAATTTCTTATTTCAAAAATAATAATCGGTATATCGATTTTTTTCTCCAAGATTTCCGTTCGTAGCGCGAGTTTTTCCGTAAGCCGAACAGTGCCGTCTGTCGAGGTTCCCCTGTACTTTCCTTTTCTTTCCCTGCAGGCCGTTTCCGGCGTGTGGTCTGGGATCTACTTCAACCGCTTCATCGTGGCCGGCATGGTCAACCTCTTTGTGGAGGTCAGCAACATCTTCCTGACCATGCGCATGATGATGCGCCTGGGCAAGCTGCCCTACCCTGTCTTCTACACGGTCAACAAGTATGTCAACCTGGTGGCCTACTTCATCTTCCGCCTCTTCCCGCAAGCCTACCTGACGTGGTACTTTGTCCGCTTCGTGGAGATGCGTGGCCAGGGGGCTTTCCTCATGGTCAACCTGGTACTCTTAGACGGCATGATTCTCATCTACTTCTCGCGGCTACTCCGGAGCGACTTCTGCCCGGCCTCCCGTGGGCCGGAGGACGAGAAGAAATTCCTCAATGACTAAAGTGCCTTTGGGGAGGTGGAAAAAACACCCCATGAAAACGGAGGGGTGATCCCGTCTCCGAGGACAGTTCCTTCGACGTGTGCCTTAACTCTGTCACGCCGTGCGGTTCCTTCACGCCGTTCCCTTTCCTCACTCCGGATCGCCCGGTGCCACGCCTTGGCTCCGTCCCGGCAGAAGGAGGTCCCGTGGCCGGTTGTGGGTTAAACCCTGGCAGGAAGTGAGAAACGAAGTTCCGGCCACCGGGAAGGTTTCGCGTCGGGTTTGAGTGGGCCGCCCCATATTTTGTGCGCTTGGGGAAAGGGAGGCAGGGTTGTTTCTGTGCATTAAAATCTGTTGGCAATCCAAAACTCCGCGGCCACGGTGTGGTTTTTCTAGGATGGTGATTCATGCGCATGGGCTTGGAAAAGGGGCTCAACGAGGGGAGGAAAGACCCAAAGAGTGAGCTCCTGTCTCCGTCCCAGCTTCTGCCAACCTAGCAGTTCGAAAGAAATTGCAAGTAGATTAACAGGTACCCACTTTGGTGGGAAAGGTAACAGTGTTCCAACCCCCAATATATTACAAGAACTGCTCCTGTCACCTAGGAGGAACGCAAAAGGGTTATGGACCAGTTTGGCAAGGGACACAGCAGCCTTGTCGCTGCCAAGGGGAAAGCGGCACGTGGCCAAATCGCAAGTCCCATCGGCTCTTGGCCGGGGCCACAGGATGATGGTGAATGTAGTCCTGCTAGTGTTGCAAAGGGACACCGCTCTCGTACGCCCACCACCCAGCTGACCCCTACTGGCGCGTTTTACTTCCGCTTCCAGGAGCGACCAGGGCTTCGCGGGCCGGATAAATTGGCGTCATGGGCCGCATCCGTCCCCCAGGCCGTAATTTGGGTATCCCTGCTCAGGGCGCCAGGTAGACGGACTCTCACGTTCCGGGCTCCGAGAAGGGCTGGGCGGTTTTCCCTCCCCAGCCAAAAGTCATGTGAAGCCATCCAAGTCCCAGCACGAAGCTCAAGATGCAATCCTAAATTGCCGACGATTCCTCTCTAATTAGCAAAGCGCCTCCCTCTCCCCCCCAGATAAAGGCAGCCTCATTTATTCTAGCAAAAATTACTTCCACTTGCAAATATTACTTCGGCTCCTTTCATGTCCCCACCCACCCAAGTTCTCCCTATTTATCAACTTGCAACTTCTTGCTTTCAAGTTGCTCGGTTGGCAGGAGCTGGGACTGAGACAGAAGCGCACTCTGTCGTGCAGTACCCGGGTCTCAAACTGCCCGACTTGCCGGCCTTCCAGCTAACAAGGTGAGCTTCTTAACCTGAGTCACCGTAGCCCATGCCCAGTTAACTGAAAGGGCAAAGGCGACGCTCCCCTTAAGCCCATTGATAACAGACATTCTACGTTGTTTGGAATTACTGCATAAATTAAGACCAAATAATCTGTTTCCTGCGTTGCTAAACCGGAAGGCCAAAGGGTTAGCAGTTTGAGACCTGAGTACTGCACGACGGAGCGAGCGCCCGTCTCTGTCCCAGCTCCTGCCAACCTAGCCGTTTGGAAGTGAGACATTGCAAGGAGATGAAACGGAACCACTTTGGTGGGGAAGGTGAACAGCGTTCTGTGCATATCTAGTCACACCTGCCGCATGGCCATGGAATTGTCTGTGGACGCAGACAGCGCTGACTCTCTGGCTGTAAGCGGTGATGAGCACCGCACCCTACAGTTGGATACGACTGGCTTTTGAGCTTTGCCCTTCCTAAACACACCTGGTGCAGTCCAAAATCATGTAAGGAAACACACAGCGGTCAATTCTGGCTTTCTTGGGGTTTGAAACAAACTCCAAACTCCTCTCGAGAAAACCAATTTAAAAGCTCTTTCCCTGCCTAGGAGCAAACCGGACCCCCCATAATATGATTATTAAAAGCATTCTGGGATGCCGGCCGTGCCTCCAGCATCCCTTCTGCTGAAGGAGCGAGACAATTTCACCACAAACTCCAGCTGACAACTGACTTTCCGGCTGCCCCCCCCCCCTGCTACTCGAGAGGAAAGCCCTTAAAAAGAAGCAGCATCTCAGGCATTTTGAGTGGCTGGGGGGGGGGGGGGACGACCAGGTGTGGGAAAGTACAAAGGAGTCCCTTTAGTAGAGGAGGCGCCTGAAAGTGGTTTCACAAACAGGCACTTAATTTAAGGCAAAGTGGAAACCGCACCATTTCACACGCGGCACAAAGGAGGCTGGGAATCCATCGAGAGCAGGGATCCTCAGCCTGAATGCGGACCGCGGTGCCGTTTCATGCGGGGGACGAACTGCTTCCGCCACACCAGGAAGTGCCACGTAGTGGAGGAAGGGTAAAATGGCCGTCCAACCCCGAAGCCGCCTGAGGGAGCGTGACCCAATGGCCCCTGGCTTTGAAAAGTTGAGAATCTTGATCGTCGAGAGCTGGGGTGGTGAACCTTGGCACTCCAGATGTCCTTGGACTTCAATTCCCAGAAGCCCCCGTGAATCTACAGGAATGGGTTTACTGCGATCCATCCGGCCTGCATGGGCACGTTTTACTTCCGCTTCCAGGAGCGGCGAGGACAGCACAGCCCAGATGAATTGCAGCAAACCCATTCATGCAGATTCACAGGGGCTTGATTCGCCATCACGAACAGAGATGAGCACTGAACCCTAGAGTCGCATACGTCTGGCCTTTCCCTTACTTTCAATCTTACTCTTTAATGGGTCGGTGTGGCCTTAATTAGGATTATTCCACTAGTAATAGATATATACTGTATATTCTTTTAAAAACCCTTCTGCAATGCACCCATTTGCCCGCCAGGGAGCAGCAGTTGGGGGGGAAAGGGATCACACAAATAGGGATCCTGGCTGGCGGATTTGCTGCTTCACCCCCAGAATCCACCCGATCCGGATTCACAAGCGGAGTGCAGCAGAAGGCGGCCAACTGACATTTCTCATGCAGCCAGAGCACCCCAGGCGAAGCCGAATCAGCCCACCAGACCGTGAAGGGAACATCGACTTCGGAAATGAGGAGCGGTGCTAATTCTTGGCCTGTTCCTTCCCGCAAGGCTAAACAAACCACAGAAGCCCCCCCTCCCCCCCCCCCCGGTGACAAATCTGTACGAAAGCAAGAAATTGCAAGTAGAGAAATAGGGACCACTTCAGCAGGAAAGGGGAACAGCGTTCCGTACTCTCCGGCATCTAGTCCTACCTGCCCGCACACCCAGGGGGATGTCTGCTGACACAGACAGCGCTGGCTCTCTGGCAACAGCAGAGATGAGCACCGAACTCGAGTCGGATACGAGTAGCCTTCGAGCAAGGGCGACCCTTTTACCTACGCTCAGTTGAACGCTACGCCCCACCAACCCTTGAGAGGGAGCCAAATTCTCTCCCAATGACGTCACGCACACACACAAGCACCTGGTTGTCAACCACCCCCAGGTGTGGCTTTAAAACACACCCACAATCACTGCAATGTCAAAATAAAAAGGATTATTATCACTTTTAATCAGAAAGATCTTGCTCAAACATGTTTGTACAAGTCTGCAGGTCCATTTTGTGGAGGTGATTCCGGGAGCTCTGTACCTTTCCAGGCGACGCGGGCCGTTTAGATGATTCCAATCTGGAAAAGAAATCAAAGGAAGTGGGATTGGAGGGGGGGGGGAAGGTCAGACTTCTCACCTGCCAGCTCTGGATACCTCCCTAGATCCCCTCCAGCGTCCTCAAACTTGGCTCTCCAGGAGTGTTCTTGGACATCAATTCCCAGAAGCCCCGATCAGCAGGTGTGCTCGCTCGAGACTTCTGGGAATTGAAGTCTAAGAACACACCTGGAGAGCCAAGTTTGAGGACCCGAGAGAGAGGCCCAAACCAACTGACGAACCCCACAGCGGTCAAGCCAAAGAAATGTCAAAGTTCTCTTTTCCACTCCTGCTGCCACAGGAAGAAGAAAAGGCACATTTGGGGATGTTCTTAGTGCTGTCACCTCGCAATGGTGATCCCCACCTGCATCCATGCTCATTCTATATTTTGGATTTGATGGTGCGGAACAGCCTTTAGAAATTCTAGTTTACAACTTTTCTTGAAGAGCAAAATAAGTCCACGCTTTAACTGGTCGTGCCAGAACAGGCAGGTCGTGCTCCTCTAGGTCAGGGGATTCTCAACCTGTGGGCCAGATGCGGCCCACAGCCACCGTTTCGTGTGGATCCCCACTGCCTCCACACACACCCCCGGAAGTGCCAATGTGGTGGCAGAAGGGGGAAATGGCCATCCGCCCCCTCCCCTTGAAGCTGTCTGAGGACGTGTGACCCAATGGCCCTTGGCTTTAAAAGGTTGATGTGCCTGCTTTAAACCAGTGATTCCGAACCTTTGGTTTTTGAACTTCAATTCCCAGAAGCCTTAAGTCAATTCTCCCAAATCACTGATCAGCCAAAGGACTGACTTCGGCTTCTGGGAATGGAAGTCCCCCTGTGGGGTGTGGTCCCCACGGCTGGGAACCAGGGCCCTACATCCAGACAAGGTAGAAGCCAAAAAACATTTTTAATTGTTTTAAACTTTTGTCAGTAGTTTTTAAATGGGGTTTTTAAAAATTGCTTTTAAACCGCGATTGGTTTTATTTTCTGTGAGCCACCCAGAGTCTTCGGAGTTGGGCAGCCATACAAATTAGAAAATAAATGAAACAGGGCAGGCATTAAAATCCCTGAAGCCCTGGCCTGTAAACACATCTGGAAGGGTGAAATCGTCAACTTCTGTGATAAGAACAGCCTATGTACAGGCCAGAACAAGAGTGGGAAACCTTTGGCCGTCCCGATGTTTCGGCTTGCAAGTCCCAAGGCCCTTCCCCCCCCCAAGCACCTGGCAGGGACTATTATGGGGCTACAGTCAGCCAGAAACATCTGGAGGGAGAAAAGCTTCAACTCCCGGCTGGAGGGCATCCTTCAGGTTGAGCGGCACTAATCCCCACACCAATTTCAAGTAGCTACCGACCCCAGCACCACAGCTCTTACAAGCGAACGAGAGCGCTCAGAACCATTCCTCACCTTGTTGGCGACATCTAGTGCGTCGTAATCCGGAGCCAGGCGGACATAGGCCTTCTTCTCACCGTCAGGCCTGGAATGAGACAAAGAGGCTTTTAAAACCACATCAGAACATCTCCTCTTTCTAGAGCCAGAGATGTCTCAAAATCTCCCACTGTGAGGGGAGAAGATCCTGCCTTTCATATCCAGTCCCTCCAGGTACAAAGACAGACCCAGGTAAGCAGGTGTGGAGAGGAAAAACAGGCTTCTTTGCTTCAGACTCTACAAGAAGCTGGAGGGATGTTGTTTGTTTACCCTCTTCTGGTGTAAACAAACAGCATAACTACCTGTTTTTCCTTAGTTCTGCTTTGATGGGGTTTATTCTCCCAGACTTTCCATTTCTGATTCTTTATTTCTTAAGAGGCAATGATACATACACTCAACATGGAACTATTTCTAGCACCGGGGGGGGGGGGGATGTGACGATTTATGCTTTTGATAAAAACTCAAGCAAATACTCTATATATTTATCAAGCAAACTGCATCCCATCTGCTGATAGATAAAATTCAGAGTCAGTTAAATTTAGAATGGGGACGATGGTTGGTTAGTGGTTAAGATGCTGAACGTGACATTGGAAGGTGGGCAGTTCAGCAGTTCCAAGACCCAAGTCCTGCATGACGGAACAAGCCTCCGTCACTGTCCCAGCTCCCGCCAACCTAGCAGTTCAAAATTGCAAGTAGATAAAAAGGTGCTACTTCGGTGGGAAGGTAAACAGCGCTCCTTTAAAGAGTATATCAACTTTAGAGTCAGTTAAAATTTAGTATGGGGACGGCAGTTGGTTACTGGTTAAAATGTTGAACTTAACAAGAGGAAGGTTGGCAGGTCAGCAGTTCGAGACCCGAGCGCTGCATGACGGAGTGAGCTACTGTCTCTGTCCCAGGTCCTGCCAACCTAGCAGGCTGAAAGCAAGAAATTGCAAGTTGATAAATAGGGACCGCTTTGATGGGAAGGTAAAGTGTTCCATGCACTCCAGTGTCTAGTCATGCCTGCCACATGTCCACGGAAACATCTGCAGGTACAGACAGCCCTGGCACTTTGGCTATAAATGGAGATCAGCACCGAACCCTAGAGTCAGATACGACTGGCTTTTGGGCAAGGGTAACCTTTACCTTTACTATATGGTCAAACCTAGAGATACAATTGGCTCAACTTTACAAAAAACTCACAATATGTCTGGAAATCTCAGGGCAAAAATCAGGTTTAAGAATTTTTAATAGGATTTTTTTCTCCCAAGATACAAATTTCAATGCATTCCTATGGGAAATTGCATTCCATGCATTCCTATGGGAAAGTCAAGATACAATTTTTTTCAAATACAACTAATCACAAGGAACAAATTAAATTTATACGGGTTGCTTTCATGAAACAGTAGATCAACTTTAGAGTTAAATTTAGTATTACAGGTTCCAAATCCATTTCCACTCCCACCGCTGGAGAATCACTACCCTCTTTCTTTTCTCTCACTCCGGAGGAAGCTTTTTGTGCATCAGTGGTTCCTTTGAAAAACATCACTCTGATCAGGTGAAACATGTTTCCATCATCTGCACCAAGAAGCCTTCCTTCCACTGCACCTGCGGGAAGCCCCCCCGCCCCAAGCAGCCGGCCGCTCACCTGATCAGCGTGTTCACTTTTGCCACGTCGATGTCATACAGCTTTTTCACCGCCTGTTTGATCTGGTGTTTATTGGCTTTGACGTCCACGATGAAGACCAGGGTGTTGTTGTCCTCGATCTTCTTCATGGCAGATTCAGTGGTCAGGGGGAATTTGATGATCGCATAATGGTCCAGCCTGGAAAGCACAACAGACAGAGGGGAGATGCGCACAATGACTCACGAAAGCATCTACCAAGTGACTTGCAAAGTTGTTGTAAAGACTATTACTATTAAGTTGTACGCCGCCCAGAGTTGAAAAATATCCCAGAGGAGCGGGATATAAATATAATAAATAAATTAAATAAACTGGTAGTAATAATAATAATTTCGTGTCAGAAATTATTCTGAATTGAAAGGATTTTTACTGGAGAAACTCATCTCTGGGGACACCCAAATGAGGCTCCTTTCATGTCCCCAAGATCTTTTCCCCCCACCAAAGTAGTATCTATTTATCTACTTGCAATGTCTTGCTTTCGATCGATTAGGTTGGGAGGAGCTGGGACAGAGACAGGCACTCAATCCGTCATGCAGGACCCAGGTTTTAAAATGCTGACTTGCCAGCCTTCCAGCTAACAAGGTGAGCTTCTTAACCACTGAGCGATACAGGGCGCTGAGCTTGGAAACTGGAAGAACCGGGTTCAATACCCGAGAGCCACACAAGATGAGGGACATGAAAGGAGGCTCATTTGGGTGTCTGCTGCAAAAATCCTTTCAACCCAGAGAAATCTCTGACATGCAAACACACAAAGGAAGAAAGCTTTGGCAAGAGGAGATATCAAGAGGGAGACAGAGGGTAGCCTTCATCACTTGGGGATCGTGGCGCATCAGTCGTTCGGAGTTTCATCACAGCCCGCCTGGGCTCAGATAACCCTATTTTTCTTCATCATCTGCACCACGGAAATCTCCCGGTCGGTCTCTCCAAACAACTGGAGCCACCGTCCAGGTGTCGAGAGAGAAACGAGCAGATAGAAGACTGTGTGTTTTAAGGGACGGAATCAAGGAAAGCAACTTTGTCATTACAAATGGCAAGAGATACACCCGGCTGCAGTAAACTGAGGGCAACTACGCCTCACACAGCACATAATTAAGTTAAAAACATTTATGGTGAATGAACATGGTGATCTCTGCCACTTTGAAGTGACTTAGGTGCAATCAAAGAGGGGGGGGGGAATCATGGTGCATCAGACATTGCTAGTTTTATCACAGCCCATCTGGGCTAAATACTGCCAACCTAGTTGTCATCATTTGCACCACAGAAAACTTCTCTACTCTTGACCTTTCTTACAAGGAGGCCAAGACCATCTGAACAGCAGTTTTGTGAGGCCGGTCGGTCTGGATGCAGCTGACTGGACCCGTCACTCATTCATTCATTGCAACCCTGCCTATCGTCCGTTTTCTGTCTGCCACCATTAATTCCTCAGCCACCCCAGAGGTAGAGGGATGTTCTGCTAGGCAGAGCGGGACTAACACGGTAACGCATGGCAATGTTTAAGCGGACATACTTATTCCTCCGTGGTGCACTCTTCCGAGGATATTTAGGCTGCCTCCGTAGCCGCAGGGTTTTGGGCCTTCGGAAGGTGGGCGAGGTCCGGATTTTCTTTTTTTTGTGACTGTGGACGCCTTTCAGGACTGCCTTTTTGGCTTTAAGCGCTTTGGATTTTGCTTCAGTTTTAGCTGGGACAGCTGAAAAAGAAGAGGCGTAAATGGGAAGGAGAAAAATGAGATCAGGGAGGTCTCTCTATAGCACATGCTGACCAAAAAGCAGCTACTTTAAATCTGCACCCAAATTGTACAGTGGTACCTCGCTTAAACAGCATAATGCATTCCATGGGACTGCTCTTTAAGCGAAACACCATTGTAAGCGAACAATTGTGACTTCTGGTGGGGGGGGGGGGAGACTGCGAACCCTGATGTATTTGTTAAGTGAGTTTTTGGTTGGTTTTATTTGTTAAGCAAGTTACTCTTTAAGCGAGGCGTTCTTTATGCAAGGTTTGACTATAGCCATGCCATTGCCTACAATTTAAAGTAAACAAAACAGAAATAAAGAGTCAGAATGTTGTGGCACCTTAAAGACGAACTCCTATATTGAAATACAGTAGAACCTTGTATAATGAAAATAACTGGTTCCACAGGGCACTTCGTTATACGATTTTTTTCACTGTACGATGCATCGCACAATGAAAATCTCTATGGGGAAAATTCTACAATGAAAATTCCTCTTACACAATTTTCCCCAGAGATTTTTTTTGCACAATGCACCCATTTGTTCCAAAATTCTCTTTGTTGTACGGTTTTTTTCATTGTATGATGCATTCATTATGAGGTTCCACTGTATGAGCTTTCATGGACCAAATCCACTTCATCAGGCAGAATTGCCCAACCAGTGATGGTGAACCTCGGCATTCCAGCTGTTCCAGGACTACAATTCCCAGAAGCCCAAGTCCCTCTGAATCCCTGTAAACCCATTTATGTGGATTCACAGGAGCTTGGGCTTCTGGGAATTGAAGTCCAAGAACAGCTGGAGTGCTGAGGTTCACCATCATGAGGCTAGCCTAACAGAAAAGTAGCTTTTGACAGCTGACAATAAGGGAAAATTTGTGTTTATTATTCAAACCCGCTGCAGCACCTGCAAATAATTGCAAATCAAACTTTTCATGCAAGCTGTCAATTCAATTCAAACTCTATTACATCAATGACCAATAATAATAATAATAATAATAATAATAATAATAATAATAATAATAATAATAATAATAATAATAATAATAATAATAATAATAATAATAATAATAATAAACAAGTGCTCTCAACACCAATCTAGGGGACTGCTATTTAGAATTGTCAAAAATAGTAACTTCCATTTCTAAACCTTTCCCCACTGCTAAAACTTGTAAGGGGGCACTCAGCCCCCTTTCTAGGTGGGGTGGGGGAAATAAGGGAGGGGGGCAAACTAGGGCCTCCCCAAACCCCGAAATAAGGCAAAGATCGCCCAAGGGGAGAAAACCGGAGGGGGGGAACCCACCCCAAATTATAAGTAAAGGTAAAAGTTTCCTTCGCTCGAAACGCTGTTACCTTCCCACCAAAGTCGTCCCTATTTATCTACTTGCAATTTCTTGCTTTCGAGATTATAAAGGTGACCATTATCAGCTCTACTTGTGGGGAGGGGGTCGCCCCATATCAGCCAAGGCCTCCCCCCTTCCCAATATCGTGGCTGGACGGGGAAATTCTCCCCCCTTTCCCTGAGTGGGGGTCCCTTTATGGTGGCTCCAAATGGCGTCCTCCCCCCCCCCTCTTTCCGAGAGAGCCTCTCACCCTCCTTCTTAACTTTCGGCGCCATCTTGGAAGCGAGGAAGAGGCGGCCACGTGAGCCTCGCCCGGTCTTATAACGCCAGGCCTCGCGAGATTACGTGGCTCCAGACTCGCGAGAGGGTGGCTTTGCGAAAAGCATGCCGGGAGGCGTGAGTGGCACGGCTCCCTCCGGCCAGCCTCACGGGAAACGAGCATGCGCGTAAAAAAAGGCGACCTGGCTGGCGAAGAATTATAAAAAAGTTCGCTATGCATCATGGGAATAGTAGTTCCCGCCACTCTTTCCACTAGGCCTCAACAATTTCTTAATATAAGGAAACAATGTTTTTTAATTTATAAAAATTATAAACAAATGGGAAAAGAAATTAACAACACAACAGCTTTCTCTTTTGGCTGGTGCAATAAGATATATAAATAAATATAAAT
Organism: Furcifer pardalis; assembly: GCA_030440675.1. Taxonomy (NCBI): domain Eukaryota; kingdom Metazoa; phylum Chordata; class Lepidosauria; order Squamata; family Chamaeleonidae; genus Furcifer; species Furcifer pardalis. The sequence continues at coordinate 20,937,516 of CP126891.1, read as the reverse complement.
AAATAAATATATACATTGTTTAGATGTTTGTCCATAAATTAATTTTTAGTTTTTATACAGCTTATATATTTTTTTTCTTTTTATTATATGTTGACTCAATGTGTACACGTGCCATACACTAATTAAATAAATATCACCAGTTATGGACCAAGCAAACTTTTAAATTTATTGATTGATTGATTTGATTTATTATATCCCTCCCATCTGGAATATGTTCCCAGTCTGAGTGGCTTACAACAATTAATTTTTTATTTTTTGGAGTAGTAGCTGTGTTAGTCTGTGGGGGACCCTAAATAAATAAATAAAAATAAATAAATAAATAAAGAAAGAAAGAATAAAAGCACTGCAGCACTTTAAAGCGGAGTGCCCAAACTTTTTGGGCTATGAGACGGTCACCTGGTTCAGGGGGCTGGTCACTATGGCCTGGGGGCCTGGGCTGGCCCGACACCAAATCATCTGGCCCGCAAAGCCCTCATTGCTCCCGCAAGGCTCCTCGTTGCATTTAACTTCCGCATCGGGGAGCAACTAGGGCTGGATGAATTGGCGTTGGGGGGGGCGAATCTGTGCCCCAGGCCGTAGTTTGGGCACCCCTGCTTTAAAGATTAATGCTGTATTTTTACTGCAAGCTTTCATGGATCAAATCCAGTTCTTCAGACATAGGAGTGAATTTTCCAGGCATGGTTTATATACACCAGATATGGAGGTAAAGAGATAAAGGTAACGAGGTAAAGAGGTTATGAGGTAAAGAGTAATCAAGCAGAATGACAAAGAAGTTTGCATATCAATATAGCTGTCTAGAAAGTACAGTAACTGACTTTTATGGCTATGCCCATATTTTTCTTACATTCAGTCTACTTTACATAAAAGCACCTGCCAAATCAAATTACTGTATCAGTCTTCAAGGTCACACAGACCTCTTTCTCTTTGTTTTGCTGCAAGAGGTCGAGAAGGCCAATTACTGTAATTACGAATAAATGAGAGGTTAGGTCTCTGCCCGCAAGGGGCTTCCAGGGTGAGCTCCCACTTAGCAGAAATGCAAGACAGGAACCACTTTCTGCCAGCAGAATCGGATCTCACTTTGTTCACGCCATCTCCCAGCTAATTGACATACAAACATAACATGATTAAAACCCCTTAGTTCTGATTTGAGCTCCAAAGAAGAGAACTGAACATTCTTGGGTAATCCAGTGGTTCCTTCTTAGGAGAGTTATTCTGCCTTCTGCAAATTAAGGGAAGGGAACCCATTAGGCGCCTGCAGTCCTTATTGAACAAGGGATTACCCCCGCCTAGCAGATTTCGGGAATCCTAGACGGAGGATGGGTGGAGAGGGGGATATTTCCCTACCACCTGCTCAGAGTTGATCCTGTTTAGACTGGGGGTTGAAACAGGAACGTTTGAGAGCGGCCGGATATCCGAAGAAGAAGCCCAGAGGGATAAGGTTTGGGGCGCCCAGTAGGACGGAGATTCTCAACCTGTGGCCCGTGGGCCAGGTGCGGCCCATGGCACCATTTCATGTGGCCGGCCCACCAACACCTCCACCACACCAGGAAGTGCCATGTGGTGGAGGAAGGGCAAAATGGCCATCTGACCCCTGAAGCTGTCTGGGGGACCATGACCCGGCCCCCAAGCCAATGCTTTCTGCATCTGCAGACATTTCCATGGCCGCGTGGCAGGCATGACTAGATGCCTGAGTGCATGGAATGCTGTTATCTTTTCTGCTGAGGCAGTATCTATTTATCTACCTGCAATTTCTTGCTTTATAACTGTTAGGTTGGCAGGAGCTGGGACAGAGACAGGAGCTCATTCTGTTGCACAGCACTCGGGTCTTGAACTGCTGACCTGCCAAACTTCCTGTCATCAAGTTCAGCATCTTGACCACTAAGCCACTGCAGTCCCTTCCCAAGGTAGGAAAACCACTCCTTAAATAGTTCCTATATTGGCCTTTTTCCTTTTATCCTCCTACTGACAGGGATATGTACTTTTAACCATTATAACTGAGTCCTTAGTTACTGGTTTTTAGCTAAGTTATTGTCTGCTTTTAAAGCATTTAATGTTTTTAATTGTTTAATGTATTTTAATTATTATTGTAGCTGCTTACTATTAAATAGTTAGTTATTATTTGTAGTTATATTGTATTTATTATTTAATCTGTACTTTAAAAAAATCAGTAATATGTTTTCATTTGATATTTTTTAAATATTGGGAGCGACCCTATTGGGAGGGAGGTGGCCTAATAAATACAGGAAATAAAATAGAATAGCTGGAAAACCACTATTAGCTTTGTCCTCAGGTGGTGGTGGGCCACATGAAATCTGGCCCACTGTCCCCAGGTTGAGAATCCCTGTTGTAGATTCATAAAGAGAGGAGACTAGGTGGAAATGTAAGCAGCAAAAATAACGGGACCGAGAAACAGAGGAAAGGAAGAGAGGAAAAGGGATTCTGCCCCGAGGGGCTTCCAAGTTTCTGACCGTGCCAGGGGCACCTGGAAGGAACAGCTGAGCGTGTGCAGAGTGCCAGCCTCGGCTGCGGCCTAAGGCGTCCAGGTGTTCCTCCTTTCAGGGCTCCCTCCCTCCCTCGCCCACCCACCCATCTTTGGGTCTCGACCTGCCCTGGAGCTTCTGAGTCTCTTAATCCGGAGCAGATGCCACGCCGGCTGGAAAGCGCCTCGCCCTCTTCCGCGTCTGGAGAGGAGGACCAGGTACCCGGGAAGAAAGTGGACGCTCCTAGACGGAATGCTGCCCCGTTTCCATGAGGTAAAGGTCGCCCTTGCTCGAAAGCCAGTCGTATCCGACTCTAGGGTTCAGTGCTCATCTCTGGTTCAAAGCCGAACAGTCAGCGCTGTCCGCTTCTGCAGACGTTTCCGTGGTCATGTGGCAGGCATGCCTAGACACCGGAGCGCACGGAATTCTGTTTACCTTTCCCACCGAAGTGGTCACTGTTTATCTCCTTGCAATTTCTTGCTTTCGAACTGCTAGGTTGGCAGGAGCTGGGACAAAGACGGGAGCTCATGCCGTCCTGCAGTATTCGGGTCTCGAACTGCTGACCTGCCGCCTTCGAGTCAGCGTCTTAGCCACTTAAGCCACTGCGTTAGCCTAGGGCTAAAGTCTGATTCTCTTTCCTCCACATTTCCAGACTCCCTGCCTAAGCCTTCCTTCTTTCCTCGACGTGTCCTGGTTCGAGTCGGCCTCGGGAGGACGAGGGTGCCTCTGAGGCCGTGCAGAGCGCCTTCCCCTCCTTAAACCGGCCCGGGAGGGAGCCTCCTCCGCTTTCTTTCCAGCGCATCCCTGGAGGACCAGCCGTGCGCCCTGCGCACAAAGCGCAAAAGCCCCGGGTCCACGCGCGCGCCACCCTCCTCCCCCTCCTCCTCCCCGGGCTTTCTCCGGCTCCTGCCCTGGAATTTCCGGGGATCGGGTTACAGAGCCGCCTTCCTCCTCCTCCTCCTCCGCCCCCAAACTTCCAGCTAGCGGGACCCGAGGAGACCCAACGCCCCGGGCTCTGGACTGCAGGAGCGCACCGTCCATCTCTCCAAGCGCAGCCCCGGGTGGTGCCAAGGCTGGGGGATCGCCGGACAGACGGTGGGTGCCAAACTCTGCCCCCTTTCCTGGATTAAAGAGACACCCCCCTTCCCGATCCTCTGCTTGGGGAAGGGTCGCCCCCAAACTGGAGCGCCCTCCCTTCTGTAGAATTTGGAAAACAGGGAAACCTCCCCCCCACTGGAACTTTTGCAAAACTCGGGCCAGGCTTCCCCTTTCCCTGAGGTCTCCAGGGAGGCAGAGGGTCCCCCTCTCTCCCCCCCATTTCCAATCCCCCCCCCCTTTTAAAAAAGTTCCAAAAGTTTGTCTTCGACTCAAAGCCACGTTTGAAATTTGTGAGCATCTTCCGTCCCAGCTAGACAAGAGAGAGGTTTGGCAGAAGATGTTGAGGGATGGCCGGACAGGTCCATGCAGACGTTACGGAGAAGCAGACCTGGGTTTGTTGCTGACGATGGGCGGTGGAGGTTCCTTTGGGTTTTCCATCGGATCCACAGACCCAGGGAGTGGCTATGGTGGTCTTTGGGGAGCCAAGGCCATATTTAGGGGCACCTCTGACCCCTGGCCTGGAACCTGGGTTGGAAAAGAATACAGACGTGGCTCAAGGGGGCTCTTCGGAGCCGTAGCCCTCTCTGTCTCGGAGGAAATGCCAAATTAGTAACAGATTGGTAGCCTTTACAATGTGTGGTTTGTTTGAAGGCTGAGACTGGAGGGAAGGAAACGAAGAAGACACGAAAGAAAACAGCCCTGGGCCCACAGAAATAGGCAAGCCTTAGAGTCCCACCAGGCTCCTCATTAGGCCCGGAACCAGGAGGGGAAGAGACAGGAAAAATCCCCAAAATTGCACTAGTTAGTTATGGTTTGAGTTCAAATTAAATTTAATTTACCTTAGCTTGGGTCTCCTGCCAGCTTATTTTAAGCATAATTAAGCAGGGAGAGGCTTTGCTTTGCTAGGTTTGGAGACTGGAAAGAGGGGTTCGATTCCCGAGAGCTACACGATGGGGGACGTGAAAGGAGCCTCATTTGGACGTCCCCTGCAAAAATCCTTTCCACCCTGAGTAATCTCTGACACGAATGAACCAGTGGAGGAACTTGAAGTAAGATGTTTTGCTTGATGGGTCTCCCAATGGCTCCTAGGAAGTCCGTTTCTCCTTGTCGATCACAGACCGGTAACTTTTGCTGCTGGGAGAAAAGTTTCCAGGTTGATGGCAAGGAAACTGCGGTCTTTGAACCTCCCTGGAAGGAACCTGTGAGAAAACCTGATTCCAGGAAAACAGGTAATAATAGCATCAGTTAAGAGATCTGTTTTGTTTTACTTTCAGGTGCGAATGCTTGAGAGTTACATCCTTGCTTCTCTCGAGTAGGAACGATGAACGTGTTGGCCCCAGTGAGGAAGGACCGGATCATTGCCCAGCTGCCACCAGTAAGGTTTGGGGGGGGGGGCAGAAAGAGGAATTGGGGGTTGGGGGCTGGGGGAGAAACAGGGATGGTTTGTAGCATGGAGGGTTTGCTCAGCTTGTGAATCTTGTTTTAGTTCCGTCGTCTGCCCCCGTCCGCCCCAGAGCTCAGAAAGATACTTTTAAAAAGGAATTCCTTACAGCGTGCCTTACAAAAAACCTTCCAAAACACAAGAGGGGAGTTTCTGGAAAGGAATTTCAAGATTAACTTTCTGTTACTTGATCCGTTACTTTTGTCACAATGGTGACAAAAATGATGTCATTGTTGTATGCCGCCCAGAGTCGCTTGCCGAGTGGGCGGCAATACAAATGTGACCAATAAATAAATAAATAAATAGCCCCACTTTAGAGGGAAGCTAAACAACGTTCTGTCTTTAGTCATACCTGCCACGTGTCCACGGAAACGTACGTCTGCAAGCGCTCTCGCTGTAAGTGGAGGTGAGCACTGAACCCTAGAGTCGGATATGACTGGATTTTCAGCAAGGGTGACCTTGACCTTTATTTTGGGACATTTTACAGTCTCTTCCACCTCCCCAAAAGAAATCTTCAGAGCAAATATATTTCGGGGTGGGATTTTTTTTTTTTTTTTTTGGGGGGGGGGGCTGGTTTGGATGGCAAAATCCTGGGATTCTCCTCCTCCAGTGCCAGAAAGTGATCGGTGTGGTCCCCCCCTTTCCTCCCCCCTTGTAGTGCTTTACCAAAGAGGCCGCCTTGCACACCCGAACGGCCTTCCACTCCAAAGTGGTCGACACGTGTCAAGCCCAGCGCACCGGGATCGTCGGGTGAGTCAAAAAAGAGACCGAACTAACTTTGGGAAAGCCAGGGTCACGGGGGGGGAATTTAGGCTATCGGCACACTGAGTTAACCAACAAAATTCTGGGAGGGATAACTTTTTGAAAAGTCACTTTTCTGCCCCAAATGCAACGAAACAAGGGGAGGATTTTTAACAGTCAACATGCAATCTGTAAACTTGCTAGAAATCTTGGAGGGGAGGAAATACTGTACTTCTAAAAATGTAAGTTCCCAAACTTTCAAAACTTCTGGACCAGAAGTTCTCAACCTTTTTAAGCCAGGAGGCCATTGGGTCACGCTCCGTCAGACAGCTTCGGGGGCTGGACGGCCATTTTGCCCTTCCTCCACCCTGTGGCACTTCCGAGTGTGTTGGAGGCAGTGTGGGGTAATGTCGCTGTGGGCCGCCTCTGGCTGCAGGTGGAGACTCCCCGATCTAGAAATTGGGTTGTCCAAAATTGTTTCTCCACCGGTGTAAGCAAAGCGGAGCTATTGATGGGAGAAGACGAGCTGTATCTGTGGTTCAAAAAAAGTAACTTCCCCAATGAGATGGATTTCCAGCCTCAATTCTGGCCTGCTTTGGGGTCTTTTCTGCTGCTTATAAAGCAGTTTGGCTTCTGTCTTCTCTGGCTCCAATGGAGCCTGGAGTGAGATTTGGGTCCTGCCAAAACCGGGGGCGCGTGGATGTTCGAGCGTGCCTGGAAAGGTTTGTCACGGCACAGGAATGCGGCTGGAAGGAAACGCAGCCACCTTCTCCGCCTTTCTCAGGCTGTTTGTTGTTTCCAGGGTTCTGTTCTCCTCCCAGGACTTGGGCCCAAAGGAAGCCGTTAAGTGTCTACTTTCCCCGCCTTCTTGGTTTCAGAAGTTCAGTCTTTAGGGACAGCCTGCGCCTGGGCAGGGAGACGGCAGTGGCTTAGCGGTTAAGAGGCTGAGCGTGACGACTGGAAGGTCGGCAGCTCAGCAGTTTGAGACCCAAGTGCTTCACGACAGAGCAAGACCCGTCTCCTGTCCCAGCTCCTGCCAACCTAGCAGTTTGGCATTTCAAGTAGATAAATAGGGACCACTTTGGTGGGAAAGGTAACAGCATTCTGTGTCTAGTCCTGCCTGCCGTATGTCCACGGGAATGTCTGCAGACACAGACAGCTGTAAACAGAGATGAGCACTGAACCCTAGAGTCGGATATGACTCGCTTTTGAGCAAGGGCGACCTTGACCTTGACCTTGACCTGACTTCTGAGTATAGAGGGTCTACATCAGGGGTGCCCAAACTTTTCAGGCCACAGGCTGGTCACATGGTTTAGGGGTACCCAAACTACGGCCTGGGGGGCCGGAACCAGCCCCTGACACCAATTCATCCGACCTGCACCAACCTCATTGCTCCCAGAAGCGGAAGTAAAACATGCCCATATGCGCCCTCCCCCAGCACAGGGTTCACCCCGCCCCTCTGCTGAGCAGCTCAATGGGAGCGCTTCCTCCCTCCCCCAGCACAGAGTTTGCCCCGCCCTCTGCCCAGCAGCCCAATGGGAGCACTTCCTCCCTCTCCCAGCACAGAGTTTGCCCCGCCCCTCTGCCCAGCAGCCCAATGGGATCATTTCCTTCCTCCCCTGTTGCTTTGTTGGCACTTTTCGATAAAAACTGAGAAAGACATAATGGCATCAGAGGAGAAAGGGAAGTGGAGGGGAGAGGAAAATTCATGCACATGTTCTTAATATTTCGAGAATCCAACGCATGGGTGGAACAGCTGTGGGAGAGACGAAACCAGGAGGAACTGAGGGTCAATACTGTTGGTTTGGTTTTCAAACGCTTATTCTGGATGCACCTAATTCAGCCCGTTTCTCTACACCCACAGGTTTAAAATCTCAAAGATCATTGTGGTTGGCGACTTGTCAGTGGGGAAGACTTGCTTAATTAACCGGTAATTATTTGGCGATGAACACTGTGTTGGATATATGCCAGACACTCGTTCTGTTTTCCTCCCGCACAACGTTTAAAGCAGGGGGTTCCCAACCTATGGCTTGTGGGCCAGATCTGGCCTGCAGCACCATTTCATGTGGCCCAGCACCCCTTCAAGGGCATTTGCGAAACAAAATGGCCATCCCCTTTGATGATGTCAGGGCAAAATGGCCACCCCCCATCGTGCAGGCAGGGCAAAATGGCCGTCCGGTCCTTGAAGCTGACTGAGCGAGCGTGATCCGGCCCCTGGCTTTGAAAGGCTGGGAACCCCCGATTTAAAGGGTCATTTGTGTGGGGGACGCCTGAACCTGCTAAGTTGTTGGCATGCAGATAAGGGACTACAACTCCCAGAATCCACTACTTCACATTGGGGATACTGGACAATGTGGTTCTCCGCTTTATTTATTTTTTCGGCCCCGCAAGTGTCTGAAAACCAATAGAGGAAAACCCTAATCTAGGGGTGCCCAAACTTTTCGGTCATGTGGTTCAGTGGGGCGGGCGGTATGACCCGTAATGCTGGATGTGGCCTCAGATGCCAACTCATCTGGCCCACGAAGCCCTCGTCGCTCCTGGAAGTGGAAGTAAAAACGCGGCTGAACGGGTGCATTTTATTTCCGCTTCCGGGAGCGATGAGGGCTTCGTGGGCCAGATGAATTGAAGTCAGGGGCCGCATCCGGTCCCTGGGCCATAGTTTGGGCACCTCTGCTGTAATAAATTTTTAAAAAGCGGATTTTGAGAGGGAAACGGCAGAAATAAAGTCCTTCGTTATGACTTCTCTCTCTCAGGCGGTTAACCTTTTGCTGCTAATTAAATAACCAGAGTGAGTTGGTTTATTTTTTTGAGGAGGGGTTATTTTAAACCCAGACCATGTGAGCCGTAGCAGAACCAAATGTTTTCATGCGCAAAACCCCAACGATTATTGCGTTACCCCCCCTTCTCCGCAACAATGCATATTTTTCAGCGATTTAATTGAATTTCGGGTCAAGGATCTTATTTGTTATGGTTGTCATTAGGCAGACGGAGAACTGGGGGTCGTTTCAAGATTTACCGCCAATCCAACAAGCAAGCCATAATCTGTCTTTTTTTTTTCCCCTCAAGCTTGGAAAAGTTACTTTTTAGGGGCCCAGTTCCCAGGCCATAAAAAGGGGATGGGAGTAACTTTTCCAAGTCCTATTTTTCCCCTATTGCTTTCTTAGCCCGACGCAATCCTGACTTTAGGATTGTGCTCCAAAATGCAAGTTAATTAGTGAGATCAAAACCTCAACATGTCCTTATTAAGTTAATTAATGATATCAAAACCTCACTGGTCGAAATTCGATGGGTCCTAATTTTGCAGGCTTAAGAGGCAGTGACTTTAAAACCCGGCACCATATAAAATCTATTTAATTGGGATATAAATGACTAGAAAATTGACTGTTGGAGGCTTTTCTTTAAATTGAGATTTTAAAGAATTATAAGATAACAAAATACCAACAATAACAAAGAAAATAAGCAAACTACATACAAAAGACATACTAAAAGGAAACAACAACCAAAGAACAACAACATAAGCGACACCTAATACCAGGCGCATCTTTTCATTTTTCCATCTTCCTCATACATTTCAATGCTCCCTTTTATACACTTATGTCGTCCTTCATATAATTTCATTTATCCTCCAATTTTTAACCTTAAACACAATTATCTTATGTACTAACTTATTTAACTCACTTTGCAAGGGCAGGACTAAAGATTTTGGGACTGCCGGGGCTTTATTGGCAAAGACGCTGGGCTCGACGACTGGAAGGTCGGCAGGTCAGCAGTCTGAGACCCGAGTGCTCCATGGCGGAGCGAGTGCCCGTCCTCTTCCCCAGCTCCTGCCAACCTCGCCGCTCGAAATGGCAAGGCATTGCAAGTAGAGAAACAGGTGGGAAATTTAACAGCATTCCGTGTCCAGTCCTGCCTGCCGTGTGTCCACGGAAGCGCCTGCAGGCTGTGATCGGAGATGAGCACCGTAGACGGGATACGACTGGCTTTCGAACCGTAGACGGGATACGACCGGCTTTCAAACCGTAGACAGGATACGACCGGCTTTCGAACCGTGGACAGGATACGACCAGCTTTCGCGCAAGGGCAGCTTTTACCTTGGACCAAACATTTCGGGTTTTGAAGCCATCTCCTGTTTTCTGTCCTTCCCTGCCAGGTTTTGCAAAGACACCTTCGACAAGAACTACAAGGCCACCATCGGGGTGGATTTTGAGATGGAGCGTTTCGAAGTCCTGGGGGTCCCGTTCAGTTTGCAGCTGTAAGTGCCCTGGGCCCCGATCTGCGGAGCAGACCGCCCCCTCCCTTCTCCTGGTTATGGGTCTCTTCCCGACCTTTTTTTGGGGGGGGGAGAAGATACCCCCTTCCATCTAACCTCCCGTCCCGTCCCCCCTTAGCTGGGATACGGCTGGCCAGGAGCGCTTCAAGTGCATTGCGTCCACCTACTACCGAGGAGCCCAGGGTGAGACCATAGGAATGCCAGGATGTTGGTGGGGACCCTATCGGGTAACTGTGCAGTTACAGTGGTCAAACTGGGGGGTAATCGCTGGACTGCCGCCTTATTGACTAGCAGCTTAAGACGGCTTCTTGTCCAAACTTATTTGCATTGCATGGAAACAACTCATTGTACAGCGGGGGGAGGAATGGAGGGAATGCGTGAAGGGAAAGTGTTCAGAAACACTTTCCCCGTCGTGTTCTGGTAAAGTTTCCCACAGGACGGGGGAGGGGGGGGACTTTCTAGCAATAAGAGGCAATGAGTTCTGGTCTCCAGAATTGGGGGAGGGATAAGAAGGGTCCCGATCCCTGGTTCGACTCCCTGGCCTTCCTTCTGTCTCCGCAGCCATCATCATCGTCTTCGACGTGAATGACGTGGCCTCACTCGACCATACGAGGCAAGTGGCTCCCAGGCAACCTTTTTAAGCCGGAGGGGCCATTGGGTCACGCTCTGTCGGTCAGCTTTGAGGGCCGGACGGCCATTTTGCCCCTGCCTGCACGACGGGGGGGTGGCCGTTTTGTCCCGACAGCTTAAAAGGGGGTGGCTGTTTTGTTTCTCGAATGTCCTTGGAGACTGGGGTCCATATAAAGTGGCACTGTGAGCCAAATCTGGCCCACAGGCTTTAGATTGGGAACCCTTGCTCTGTGGTGCTGTAAACTCGGCGTGCGTCTCTGCATGCTTTGAGAGCGGGGAGGCCTGCACATTTTGGAGAGGCCCGTTGGTGGGAGCTTTCAAGACCACCCCATTTCTCTGCTTCCCCCCCCCCCCAGGCAGTGGCTAATGGATGCCTTGAAGGAGAACGATCCGTCCAGTATCATCCTCTTCCTCGTCGGGACGAAGAAGGATCTCTGTGTGAGTTGAAAGGCGTTCGCTTGGACCCCGGCGTCAAAGCCGGCTTTCATGGTGCCTCCATCTTCTGGGGAACTTATTCTCCTCTTTTCTACCCCCCCCCCTTTGAAACTTTCCTCGTTCCTCCCCCCCTCAGGCCCCCGCACAATACAGCCTAGCAGAGAAAGACGCTTTGAAGGTGGCCAAAGAAATGGACGCCGAGTTCTGGGCGGTTTCGTCGCTCACAGGTAAACCTGTGAAACCCAGAAATGGAAGTAAAATATGTGCCACACATGCGCAGGACACATTTAGAAGCATTCAATGCATGCACGGCATTTTACTTCTGCTTCCGGGAATGGCAAGGGCTTCAGGGGGCGGATGAATTGGGTTTGGGGGCCAGATCTGGTCCACGGACCGTAAGGTTGCGAATCTCTGATCTAGACAGACAGACTGATTGATTTGTAATCTGGATGGATGGATGGATGGATGGATGGATGGATGGATGGATGGATGGATGGATGGTTGAATGGATAGATAGATAGGAAGGAAGGAAGGAAATTAGATCTATCGATCGATCAATCATTAGATAGATAGATAGATAGAATTACATTAAGTAGATAGATAGAAAGATAGATGGATGGATAGATGGATAGATAGGAAGGAAGGAAGGAAATTAGATTGATCGATTGATCGATTGATCAAATGATAGATAGATTGATAGCAATAGGAAAGGTCCTTCCCTCTGCTGGGGGCCTGATCCGATCCACAGGTAAAACAGCTTTCTGTGTTGCTGCTTGGAGGAACCTTCTCTCCAGAAACCTTGAGGTCTAGCAACTGAACTTTGCCGCCGCTCAGCGGGAGAAACCGTTTTCCCTTTTCCAGGTGAAAACGTCCGGGAGTTCTTCTTCCGCGTGGCAGCCTTGACCTTTGAGTGCAGTGTGATGGCGGAGCTGGAGAAGAGCAACGCTCGCAGGATCGGGGATATCGTGCGTAAGTCCCCGGGCCGGCCTAGAACAGACGGCCCCTCGGCAGTCTTTAGACAAGCTCCCTTTGGCCTCAATGCGGAGCTTGCCAAGGGTGGGCTTTAAAAACTGAGATTCTAAAAGCCAAAAACATAAATTATCCAAGATATGCCTTTATGAGGACTAGAAACTGCTTTGCTTTGTTTTGTTATTTAAACCATTCAAAGCAAGTTTTTTCCCCCCATCATCACGTACGCTTCTGTGGCGGTTTTGCACCCTGTAGCCTCTGCGGGTAGCTTCTTTTAAAGCGGGGGTTCCCAACCTGAGGCCCATGGGCCGGATCCGGCCTGTGGCACCATTTCTTGTGTGTGTGTCCCCAGCCCTGCAAGGGCATTCGAGAAACAAAACGGCCACCCCCCTTTAAAGCTGTGGGGACAAAATGGCCGCCCTCATTGTGCAGGCAGGGCGAAATGGTCATCTGGCCCTCAAAGCTGCCTGTTTCAAGGGATTTAGCTGGGAAGATCCAGTCATGAGGCTTCGTCTCGGGGTGGCTAATGGGTTGTGTGGTTGTTTCTCCTCGCAGGGATCCACAGCAATGAGCGGGATTTGTACCTGACGGAGAAGCGGCAGAGGGCGAAATGCTGCCCGTAACGGCTTCCACATTCACGCCCCCTTGTTTGCATCCCAAAGAACGCCTCCCTTTCCGCCCCGATCCGAAGGCTGGAGAACCCCCGAACCTCCGGTGGATGGGGACCCCCATCCCAGCACTCAAGGGGACGATGGGCCCTGGTCCCGTCCTCAGGCGCTGCCAATGGGTTAAGTCTTCCTTCCTAGGTGGGCCGGCTGAAAGACTTCACCCAAATGACTCTTAAGCTCCGGTTTCTGAGTTCCAGTACAGTTTTCCACGCACACCATGTGCACGCACGCCCCGTGCCGAATCCTTCTTCTGGATCATGGGGTTTGGCACACGCACATTCCTTGGTACGGAGCCAGCCGGGCTGCAGCGTTCCCAGCGGGCCGCTTCTGACCCTAAAGCGGTACGAGCAAAAACGACACCCGTGACTTTCCCCAGGCCTTCCTCCCGCCAGTTCCCAAGACTGGCTCTTTTATAATAAAGTCCGTCTCTTTGCTTTCCTCCCCTTGTCACTTGTGCATCAGACTGAGGGGAGCAACATATCCCATCATCCGCTCACCCTGAGCATGGTTGCACATGGAGGGACATTTTAAAACACAACCCTTCTGTTTTTTCCGTTGCCACTCCCCTCTCCGTTCTGGGCTCCATCCGGCTGAGTCAGACCCCGTAGCCCATCTCCCCTGTTTCAGCCACACAGGTGGGGGATCATGGGAACTGTTGTCCCTTACCACCTTTGCCAAGAAAAGGGCTTGATGCTGCAAAAGCTTTTGCTATGATAAATTTGGGTATTTTTCTAAGGGCTATTTTTTAGGATAGGCCTGCCCAAACTTTTAGGGCCATGGGCCAGTCACGTGGTTTAGTGGGCCGGCCACGTGGATCCTCCCACCGGAAGCGAACGTAAAACACCCCTTGCAATCTATTTCGCAAAAGATATGTTTTGCAACAGGATGAGATATATATTTTTATGCTGCCATTTTCTCTGCGTAAACCAGGAGTGCCCAAACTACAGCTGGTGGGCCGGATCTGGTCCCCGATGCCAATTCACCTGGCCCACGATCCCCTTGTCGCTCCCGGAAGTAAAACGTGCCGTACTGGTGTGTGTTTTACTTCCACTTCTGGGAGTGACGAGGGTGCCATGGGCCGGATGAATTGGCATCAGGGGCCAGATCCGGCCCACAGGGTGTAGTTTGGGCACCTCTGTTTTAGGGCAACGCTGGGAGCAAAAACAAGGACCAGGCTGGGAAAAGATGTCCCCAAAGGGTTGATAAGATTTATTAACTTCCTGTCGGGACAGCTCCAAAGGCAGGTTGATATCCAACAGGTCAAGACGCTGAAACGTTCGGCCATGCTGCCGTGGCCAGAGGGAGGGCAGGGGCGTCCGAGTTGGCCACAGCGTGATGTGAGAGCCGAGCTACTGCGAGCCACGTTTGGACCCAAAGGCCTTGAAGGTCTCCAGGTCGTGCACATTGAACTGGCCCATCAGGTGAGGCGGGACGCAGTGGCTCCATTTGTAGCGGCCTTTGAGCCTCCGGCCCCCTTCGGTGTCTTCGATGCAGACGGCAGCGATGCCTAGGGGTGAGAGGAACGCACAGCGGGTCCTAATGGCCACAGGCACTTCTGTGGTTATTATTCTGCGGTAGACTGTGGCGGAAGGTGCATGTTCTATTCCTCACCTCCGTGGCTCATTGGACCATCAAGAACCAGCTGGGTTGGATCCAGAGACTGGAAAAATTAATATTCGCCCTCCACAAAAGTAACTTCTCTAAGTTTTAGCAGGTCCAGTGAAAAATATGTTCTTGTTTTGACCACCCAAGGAAACCTACCGGCAAGTTACGAAGGGGAGACCCAGATCCCCTGCTTGTGTGAAACTGCCTCCTCTTAAGGAAGTGGGGGGTGGAAAGGTAGACTGCTCCTGAGCTGGGAGGCTCCATTTAGACCAGGGAATCTCAACTCGCAGCCCACAGGCTGAACGTGTCCCGTGGCACCATTTCATGTGCCCCCCTCCCACTGCCTCCACCACACCCGGAAGTGCCGTGGGGTGGAGGAAGGGCAAAATGGCCATCCGGCCCCCAAAGCTGTCTGAGGGAGCGTAAGTGATCCAATGACCCCCAGCTTAAAAAAGGTCGAGAATCCCTGACTTAGACCTTCAGGGACAAGCAAGGGGGGGACGCCTTCCAAAACTGGGGCTCCCCTCAACTTACCTGCCACCACCCCGCCTTGCTGCTCGATCAGCCGGACGGCGGCTTGCATGGTCCCCCCAGTCTCGACCCACTGGTCAACCACCAAGACTCGGAGGCCTGGGAAAGGCAGGGGCAGATTATTATTATTATTATTATTATTATTATTATTATTATTATTATTATTATTATTATTATTATTATTATTATTATTATTATTATTATTATTATTATTATTATTATTATTATTTCATGTCAGAAGTTATTCTGGGTTGAAAGGATTTTTGCTGGAGAAATTCCATTCTGGGGACGCCCAAATTAGGCTCCTTTCACGTCCACCAGACAAATGGTCCCTTATTGACCTACTTGCAATGTCTTGCTTTCGAACTGCTAGGTTGGCAGGAGCTGGGACAGAGACAGGCACTCAGTCCGTCATGCCGTTCCCAGGTCTTGAACTGCTGACTTGCCGGCCTTCCAGCTAACAAGGCGAGATCCTTAACCACAGAGCCACTGCATCCCCTGGGCGGAAGGTAAGGAGCCTCAAACGGGTTTCTGTATCCCCGTCTCCACCCATGATGAGCAGTGGGAGTGGGTAGCATTGTTTCTGGACTACAAGCCCCATCATCCCTCCCCGGAGGAGCAGCTGAAGGTGGGGGCAGGCTGACCTGGGGTGATGGCGTCCGTCCGCATCTCCAACGCTTTCTCCCGTCCCGAGTAGTCACGGTAGGGTTGGGTGAGGGTCTCGACACAAAGATGTCCTGCCTTTCGGAGGGCCACGAAACCCTTCCGGAGGGTGTTGGCGATGGCCGAACCTGGGGGTAAGAGGACGATGGGATCATCATCCTTTTACCCGGCCAGCCCCAGCCCAAGCGTGGCAAACAGCGGGTCCGTGGATCAACTCCTGCCTTTCCAGCTTCAGTGTCACAACGACCCTATAAGGTAGGCTTGTTGGAAGGAAAGCAACTGGCATGAGTTGCAATTGCGCGCGGGCACACACACAGAGAACGCACTCTGTGTATGCTCAGAGGCTGGTTCTTGCTACTCTTTGCAAATCTTGTCTCTAAGCTTGGGACGGGACCCTGAAATCCAGCTAAGAGACCTGGGGTGGAGCCACGCAGAGGGTAACACCACCCGCAGACAACTGACCGAGAATGAAGCCCGTGGCGTCGATTCCGGCCACCTGGTCAATGGGGTCGCCTCGGAAGGGTTGGATCAAATCTTGGACACAATCCTGGAAAGCCTGGAGAGATCAGGAAGGGAAAAGGGGGAAGGAGAAGGAAATCAAATGAGTCTCCTGGCCCAAACTGAAAAGGCTTACTGGTAGGCTACAAGGCATTTACTAATAGGTTCACTGATTGACTAAGACATTCACTAATAGGTCGGCTAATATATTCACCAATAGGTTTACTGATAGGTTAAGACATTTACCAATAGTTTCACTGATAGGCTAAGTCATTTACCAATTTGTTGTTGTTCAGTCGCACAGTCGATTCTGACCCTTTGCGATGACCCCATGGACCCCACTGTCCGCCAGGCACCTCTGATGTCCTCCACCCTCCCAGTTCTGTGCCCATTGTCTCTACAAAACCATCTAGCCATCTCATCTTGGGCCAGCCCTTTCCTCTTTTGCCCTCAACCCTTCCCAGCATCAAGGCCTTCTCAAGTGAATCCTCTCCTCATTTGATGTCCAAAGTACTTTAGCTTCATCTTTATTATTCAACCTTCTAAGGAGCATTCAGGGTTGATTTCTTCTAAGATTGACCTATTTGTTCTCCTCGCTGTCCAGGGGACTCTCAAAACTCTCCTCCAACACCACATCTCAAAGGTGTCTCTTCTTCTGCGCTCAGCTTTCCTAATGGCCCAGCTCTCACAACCCTACATTGCCACCGGGAATACCATTGCTTTGACTATGCGAATCTTTGTTTGCAATGTGATCTCTCTACTTTTCACTATGTTCCCCAGGTTTCTCATCACTTCCCTCCCAATAATCAGTCGCCTTTTTATTTCATGGCTGCAATCTCCATCTGCAGTGAGCTTTGATTCCAAGAAAGTAAAATCTGCCACTGCTTCTACTTCTTCCCCATCTATTCTCCAGAGACTGAAAGGGGCCTCTTGCCATGATCTTGGTTTTCTTGATATTGAGTCTCCAGCCAGCTTTTTCACTCTCTTCTTTCAACCTAATCAGGAGCTTCTTTAGGTCCTCCTCCTACTTTCTGCCATTAGGGTGGTATCATCTGCATATCTCAAATTGTTGATGTTTCTCCCAGCAATTTTGATCCCAAACTGTGATTCCTCCATCCCTGCATTGTGCATTATGTGTTCTGTGTATAAGTTGAATAAGCAGGGTGACAAAATGCAGCCTTGTCTTACTCCTTTTCCTATTCCAAACCACTCCGTCATTCCATTTTCTGTCCTAACTGTTGCTTCTTGATTCATGTACAGGTTTCTCATCAGGCCTATAAGGTGCTCCGGAATTCCCATCTCTTTAATTATTTGCCACATTTTGTTGTGGTCGACACAGTCAAAGGCCTTAGTTTAATCAATGGAACAGAAGTATACTTGTTTCTGATATTCCTTTGTTTTTTCCATGATCCATCTTATGTTGGTGATGTGGTCTCTGGTCCCACTGCCTCTTCTGAACCCCGCCTGCACTTCTGGTAGTTCTCTCTCCACATGCTGCTGCAGTCTATCCTGTATTATCTTGAGCATCACCTTGCTAGGGTGTGGGATGAGCGCAATTGTTTGATAGTTCAAACATTCTTTGGCATTACCCTTTTTGGGGAGTGGAACATATACAGATCTTTTCCAATCCTGTGGCCATTGTTGTGTTTTCCAAATCTGCTGGCATATAGAATGCAGTAATTTGATTCCATCATCTTGCAGGGCTTTGAAAAGTTCAACCTGGATACCATCATCTCTAATGGCTTTGTTGTTTGCAGTGTTTTTTAGGGCCTTTCTGACTTCACTCTCTAGGATGTCTGGCTCATGTTCAATGTTCTCATCATTGTGATTATCAGGGGTGTTGAGGTCCTTTTTGTAGAGTTCCTCTGTGTACTCTTTCCATCTTTTCTAAATCTCTTCTGCATCTGCTAACTCCTTGCCATCTTTGTCTTTTAACATGGTCATTTTTGCTTTAAATGTTCCCTTGAGTTCCCCAATTTTTTTGAAAAGCTCTCTAGTCCTACCCCTGATGTCATGAAACCAGCCGGCCCCCTATGCTCTGGCCCTCCTAACCAAAGCTCCCAGAGGGTGAGCTGGCCGGCAATGCAGCTATCCAGCCCTTAGCTGCTTTTCTTCTGTCAGGAGGTTTAATAGGTAGCGTATTCAGAGGCATGTATGAACTTTAACTCTTACCCAAAAAGAGACTTTTTAAAAAAACAACGTTGATTTATTGTTTCATAACATAGTAAAAAAATGTAGAGTAATTCCAACAGAGAAAACATATTTAAGTAGTCCTTTAGTTCTGTCAAGATCCCCTTCTTCTTCTTAAAGATTCTGTAATCTTTTACCTCAGAACTGTTCCCTCAAAACTATATTTTCCTCAGAGCTCTCTTCACCTCAGAACCCTCAGAACTTTTTTTTTCTCAGAAAAACTCTGAACTCTCTTAGACTTCTCTTTTTATCACAGAACTCTCTCAGACCTCTTTTCCTCAGTCCTCCTTTTACCACAGAACCATCACTGAACTGTGTTCCCTCATTCTTCCCACAGAACTGCTAAAACCCTCCAGCGATGTTCCTTTTTATACCAAGAGAGGGGGGTCTCTCCTCACTAGTCAATTTGCATACAACCAATCAGACACCCTCACTGTTCTCCTCACAACCAACATCCCTTAGAGTTGCAACATACCAGGCCTACTTCATCTTGCACACATTAGTGAAAGGGATCTTCCCATCACACGCTCCCCTTATAAAAGTCTGTAACACATGACTTTACCCGAAGACACTTTGAACTAATGTGAAAAAGATGTTAATCATACCATTGGTATAAGTTGGTTAATAACAATAAACTCTTCCAAATTAATGGAGGTACACTTAAGTTATACATTGCATAGCTAACTGAGGTGTGGAACCACACCCTTAGACTCTAACTGAAAACAATTCAGATAGCAGGTTTTTCATTTTCTTCAGGACACATCCTACTTAAAGAATCTGCAAATACATCAGTAGGTATAAAACCTAGCTGGAACAAAAGACTTGGGCATTTTCTGCTTCCAAGGGATCCCCCTCCCTTCCAGAATACATTACAGTAAAACCTCATATAACACTAAAACCTGGTTCCACAAGTCTTGATGTTATATGATTTTTAGTGTTATCTGATCCTCTATGGGATCCATAGAGATACATTGTAACCACACAGGCTTTAGCGGTTGTTATCTGAAGCATCCCATAGGATCTTAATGTTATCTGATGCAATTCTTCCCCCCAGATTCCTTAATGTTATGCGATTTTCGTGTTATTCGATACTAATGTTATATGAGGTATTACTGTATACCCAAACAAAACACCTTTCAATTCAGAAAACAGATCAGTAAAACCCACATGGCCCAGAAGATTCTTTTATGAGCCTCTGCACAGTAAATAGATGGTACTTAACAAGAAACAAATAAAGTTTTCTTTCCCCCCTCCTTCTTTCTTCTTGCATCTGAAAATAGCCAGCCGAACGAAATTTCACACTGAGTCCCGTTCCCAACTCTTCTTGTTGTAGAGGTGAATAAGCACATTCTCCCTCCTCCAGCAAAGAGGAACCAGACACGCCAAAACCAACCACCCCCTCTCAAGTGATGTTAAGGGATGCCTAAGAGGACCAGATCAGGCAGTTGGCTTCCGATAGCTCTCACCCAGCTCCAGAACACACAGCTTCTTCCTGCTGACTTCCCCGACCCTGGGGACAGTATGAAGACCTCGCTGCTTCTCCTCCTTCAGTGAAGAGGATTCACGCAAAACTCAAGGAATTAATCAACCAGACCACCCTTTCTCCCATGCACTTTCAAACAAACAGGTTTCCTAATAGCTTTCCCCCCAGTAGCTTCCTTCAGCTCAAGAAAGCACAGCTTCTTCTCTGGCTTCTCCTTCGCACTTCCCCCTCCAAGGGATAGTACAGGACCCTGACCGGCTGAACTGTCTTCTGTCTTGCTGACCACTGGTTGGCAACTTTCCGTAGAACAGCTTGCCACAGCTATCGCCTCCTTCTGCATTACTCCCGACGACCCAGCATGGCACTCCCGCCTTCTGGCCTACCGAAGGCCAGCAATTTTCCGGAGCACTGCATCTGGAATGCAGCTTACTTTTCACACCAGCTGGCGAAACAACTTCAATGTAAAAAGCCTGTTGATGAACCTTGTTTCAGTGTGGCATACTTTGGTTGATGGTTTTACGTTCCTTCTCTACCTTCTGGCCTTGAAGAAAAAAAAATGCTTCATAGCATTGCTTCTGAGTGAAAACAAACCACTCTGCTTAGGATTTGATTTCAAGTCAGCACAAGAAAGTCTACTTTGGGTTTGGGCTTGCTGGATCTGCTCCTGCCATCTGCTCCAGGTCTTCCTCTTTTCAGCTTCTCCCGGCTGAATCAGCTCCCTTTCCTTCTCACAGAGAGGCAAGGGGGGGGGGGGAA
This sequence comes from Furcifer pardalis, assembly GCA_030440675.1. NCBI lineage: Eukaryota > Metazoa > Chordata > Lepidosauria > Squamata > Chamaeleonidae > Furcifer > Furcifer pardalis. Next base: position 20,917,058 of record CP126891.1, on the reverse strand, counting down.
CCTTTCTCTGCTAGCACCGCTCAGAAATGGCAACAGGAAAACTCCTTGTTTCTTCAGGTAGAGTATGTGCATACACTCACAAAAGCTGCGTCTGGGATCTTTTTTAAACATCCCACAGCCTCATGCCATCCATGTCAGCCTGGCACACTAAAAAAACAGCTTCAGGGATCGAATATCCCACATAAGCGGCCACCATGTCACGAAACCAGCCGGCCCCCTATGCTCTGGCCCTCCTAACCAAAGCTCCCAGAGGGCGAGCTGGCCAGCAATGCAGCTATCCAGTCCTTAGCTGCTTTTCTTCTGTCAGGAGGTTTAATAGGTAGCGTATTCAGAGGCATGTATGCACTTTAACTCTTACCCAAAAAAGAGACTTAAAAAACAACAACATTGATTTATTGTTTCATAACATAGTAAAAAAATGTAGAGTAATTCCAACAGAGAAAACATATTTAAGTAGTCCTTTAGTTCTGTCAAGATCCCCTTCTTCTTCTTAAAGATTCTGTAATCTTTTACCTCAGAACTGTTCCCTCAAAACTATATTTTCCTCAGAGCTCTCTTTACCTCAGAACCCTCAGAACTTTTTTTCTCAGAAAAACTCTGAACTCTCTTAGACTTCTCTTTTTATCACAGAACTCTCTCAGACCTCTTTTCCTCAGTCCTCCTTTTACCACAGAACCATCTCTGAACTGTGTTCCCTCATTCTTCCCATAGAACTGCTAAAACCCTCCAGCGATGTTCCTTTTTATACCAAGAGGGGGGGGGTCTCTCCTCACTAGCCAATTTGCATACAACCAATCAGACACCCTCACTGTTCTCCTCACAACCAACATCCCTTAGAGTTGCAACATACCAGGCCTACTTCATCTTGCACACATTAGTGAAAGGGGTCTTCCCATGACACCTGATATTGTTTTCCTCTATTTCTTTGCACTGTTCTTTCAGGTAGGTTTCCTTATCTCTCCTTGCTTTTATTTGAAATTCTGTATTCAAGTGACTGTATTTTTTCCTTTCTCCTTGGCATTTTGCATTCCTCCTGTCCTCTGCTATTTTATGAGCCTCATCGGACAACCACTTTGCTTTCTTACGCTTCTTTTCTTTTGGTATGGTTTTCCTTGCTGCCTCCTGCATGATGTCCCTCATCTCTGTCCATAATTCTTCCGGCAGTCTGTCTATCTGGTCCAAGCCATTAAATCTGTTCCACACCTCCACTGTGTATTCCCAAGGAATGTTGTCTAGGTCATATCTGTCTGGCCTAATTGGTTTTTCCTATTTTCTTTAGTCTAAGCCTGAATTTTGCGATTAATAGTTGTGATCTGAGCCACAATGTGCCCCTGGTCTTGTTTTTGCTGACTGTCCGGAGGTTCTCCATCTTTGGCTGCAGAATATGTAATCAATCTGGTTTCGATGTTGGCCACCTGGTGATGTCCATGTGTAAAGTCTCCTTTACCAATAGGATCACCAATACTGTACATTCATGACTAGGCTCACTGATTGACTAAGACATTTACTACTAGGTTTGCTGATAGGCTAAGATGTTTTACAATACGGTCACCAATACATTCATTAATAGGTTCACTGATAGGTTAAGACATTTACTAATAGGTTCTCTGGTAGGTTAAGACATTCACTAATAGGTTCTCTGGTCAGCTAAGACATTTATTAATAGGGTTGCTGATAGGTTAAGACATTTATTTTAGGTTTGCTGATAGGCTAAGATGCGTGCTAACGTCCAGATACGTGGTGGGAAGTTGTCTCCTGGTTTTTTACATACCAGCATCATTTTGATTTTATATATTAAATTTCCTGATCTCACGCCACAGTATGGACATTAAGGCAACTCGAGAGCTAAGAAATAAAACAATAAAGCATTCAAGTAAAATGTTAACAACAATCCCGAATAAATGTCACTGTAAGTAGCAACAATGAAAAAGCCAACTTTCTGGGCTTTTAACGGTTGAATATTTTTAATGACATGTGGCCTATGGTTCTAGGCATGTCTACTCAGGAGTAAACCAGAATGCAAAGCACGGCCCTGTTCCGTGGAACTCCTCTTTGGTCCCATGGTTGGCAAATGATGTGGAATAACCCCGCCAGGGCCCCCATAGCATCGGGGCAGGATCTCCTTACCTGCGCATGACAGTAGAGACGGGAGGGATCCAGCCAGGCATAATCTGGACCCTTGACGTTGGGGGCCATCAGCGCCAAGTACCAGCCCTGCCCCCGTGAGCTGGGAACGTGTTTGAAGTCCATAGAAATCTAGGAGGCTTTGGCCACGGGATGAGAAAAGTAAAGATTGTCACAGCTGATCATTCTTACTAGCAGAGCTATTACACGCCATGGGGTTAGCCTCTGACTAAAGAGGGACTCTACTAATCCATCACACACACCCCGAAACATCCTGTCATTAGAGGTCTTTGGGTCTTGTGAGCTTAAGACCGGGGCTTCCGTTATGAGTAAATCCATGAAATAGTGCCAGGGGCCGCATCCGGCCCACAGGCCGCAGACTGAGAACCCTGTCTTAAAGGGAACTCTCCTTAGTATCCAGGAAAGTGGTTTCCACGCCTGTCTCGTGTGACGGCCCTTGTGCAAAACGGCACATGGTGCGCACCGCTGGCCAGAAAAGTCTAAAACAGGAATTCTCAAGCTCTTAAAGCTGCGGGCCATTGGGTCACGCTGCCTCAGACAGCTTCGGGGGCTGGACGGCCATTTTGCCCTTCCTCCACCCCATGGCACTTCTGAGTGTGGTGGAGGTGGTGGAGGAGCCACATAAAATGGTGTTGTGGGCCATATCCGGCCCATAGACCACAGGTTGAGAATCCCTGGTCTATAAGAACCCAGTTATGGCTATTTCGACAATGATTTGGTTGTCGAAATAAAAGCCAGAAGAGATTCTGGGTCGTAATAAGCCGCCTTCGGAGCTGCTGAAGAGGCAACCCCAGATATGGGCCAGAAGTTCCCCACACCCTTAGAAAACAAACTCCGCCCCACTTTCCAGAAAGGGGGAAAAGCCTTCGCCAGAACCTGATCTCCAGGAAGCAGGCCAGTACCTGGGAAGGGAAAGAGTTGCACGTCCGAACCGGGCCGGAAAGGGGGACCGGGTGTCCTTTTGCAGGCGCCTGGCAATCTTGCAAGCCGGTGGACTTTGGAAGGGTCTAACGTTGTGCAAGCGGGTCCAGCCCTGAGGAGGGGTGGGGAGACGTCTGGTGGGCCAGAGACGGGAACAGCTGGGGTGGCCGACGGCTGGGGAGGAAAGACTCTCCTTTGATTCTTCGTCTTTCCATTCTGGAGCATGTCCAAGGAACGGCTGCCAGTTGAAGCCGAGCGATTCAGCCTTCACTCCCCACTGGCAGAGGCCAGAGACGGGGAGAAAATAGCCACATATCTGGCCCGAGGAGAGTTGGCATTTCAAAACATAGCAGATCCACAAAGTATCTGCATGAGTTCCCCTAAGGTGCTAGTCCTCATGGGAGAAATCAGAGTCTGAAGCCCAAGGAAGTTTCTCGGGTGTTGCTACCGATGTGTGACCATTTCCACATCACACAAGCTTCATGGTTTGTGTAGTCCAGAAGTTCTCAACCTTTGTAAACCAGGGAACATTGGGTCACGGCTCCCTCCGACAGCTATGGGGGCCGGACGGCCGTTTTGCCCTTCCTCCACCCCACGGCACTTCCTGGTGTGCTGGAAGCGGCAGGTAGGGCCGCATGAAATGGTGCCATGGGCTGCCTCCGGCCCACAGGATGAGAATCCCTGCTCTAGTAACTGTGCAGGCATGCTTCATTGTCCACGCAGAACACGCCGGCCTCCTCTGTGGCTCAGGTGGGCCGGGGAGGTTTGTCCGGCCACTGTGCAAGAGTCCCTCTGCCCTGGCATATTGACTGCAAATATGCTGTGAATTTGCGGCAGAGACTTTGGATCGGAGCTCAAGGTCCAGTTCCGGAGCACCTCTAAAATCACAGAAGCCACGACGGGAGGAGACGGGCGTGGGAGGCAAACGACGGACACCGGCTTCCACCTCCCAGGGTCAGTCTGTTTCCCTAGTTTTAGAGGTCCAAATTAGGTACCTCGACTCATAATGGACGACTTATACGACTTATATGGTATTCCTAGTGGAAGAGGAGGAACGGATGTGATATGGCCACTCGGAGGTGCTGTTGGGCTGATTTTCTCAATCTTTTCCCTAGAAAGGATGAGACGGGAAAGAGGAGGCCGAACTCACGGCCAGTTCCTTCCCGGGCTCTGCATCTCCGGACGTTTCCGTGGCTACGCGGCAGGCAGGACTAAGAGGCACAGAAAGAGGCACGGAATGCCGTTACCATCCCCGTTGAAGAATCGTCGACTTGCAAATTTCTTGCCATTTCGAACCACTGGCACTCGGGTCTCGAACTCTTGACCTGGTCGTGAAGCTTAGCGCCTTGACCACTCTACCTTGGCTCTCTCTTTAGGGGTACTACAAATCCCATCCTCTTCTGGCCCGCATGGATGGGTGCCAAACTCTACACAAGACCCAAAAAAAGGATTGTTGATTGTTCTCACCGCGGATGTTTTGTTTTATTTTCAATTTATTCCCCCTCTTTTCTGCTCTCTCCTCCCAACCTGACTTGTCCTTTCGCTGGGCCAAATCAGGCCACCAGCTCCCCCCCTATCCCCCCTCCCCCCAAGGAGACACAAAGGCCAGATAAGAAGTCCTTGGGCTGGAGCACAACATTTTCTCCCTCCCTCCTCCATCGTCTTCCACAATGAAAACTTTTGTTCTTGCATCAGTTCAGAAACAAACGTCTGCATGGATAACAATCCCAGCTTTTCTGCCAAAACCTTGGGATTCCCCCCCCCCCAGTTTTAAAGCAAGAATCTTTAGACTAAGACAGGGGTGCCCAAACTACGGCCAATGGGCCAGATTCGGCCCCCAATGCCAATTCATCCAGCCTGTGACACCCTCGTCGCTCCCAGAAGCGGAAGTAAAACGTGACCATATAGATGCATTTTACTCCCGCTTCTGGGAGCGACAAGGGTGATGTGGGCTGGATGGATTGGCGTTGGGGGCCGAATCTGGCCCACAGGTCGTAGTTTGGGCACCCCTGTTTTCAGCAGAGAAAATGGCAGCCTAAAATCTATCTCATCCTGTTGCAAAAAAAGATTGCAAGGCGTGTTTTACTTCCACTTTCGGTGGAAGGAACCACCTGTCTGGCGCACTGAACCATGTGACCGGCCCACAGCCCGAAAAGTTTGGGTACCCCTGGACTAGGATGTGTCCACAGATCGGGAACCTTCGTCAGATTTTAAAAGGGAAGGAAAGCAAAGTTTGAAAAAGTTCCATGGGGGGGGGGGACTCCTATAGGGCAGGGGTGCCCATGGGCAGGATCCGGCCCCTGACACCCATTCATCCGGCCCACAAAGCTCTCGTTGCTCCCGGAAGCGGAAGTAAAACGCGCCCGTACAGTCGTAAACTGGGTCACGATTTCCCATAGGAATGCATTGGAAATTTGAAAGGTGTTCTCTATTTTCCCCACCATCCAAATTTGCATCCCTGTTTCGGGGAGCCCCCCCACACACACCCATTCTACAACTCGGCGAAGGAGGGCTTCCTTCAGCCCCACGGCCCAGGAAGGGGTGGCCGTGCTGTCCCTGGAGGTGGTGGTGGTGGTGGTGGGCCGCGCGGTGCAACCCAGGAGGGAACAGAAAGCCACAAAAGATATTTTCTTCTGGGGCATGAAAGGGCGATGCTCAGCCCCCCCCCCCCGTTGGCCCTCCCCTGCCATGGGTCCAGCCACATCACCCCACCGGGGGTTGCCCGGGCGACCGGCGTCAGCCCACCCCTCTTAGAGACCGGGCATGGATTCAGGGGGAAGGGAGGGAAGGGGGGGTCCCGAGGTAACTTTGGGTCAAACCAGGGAAGAAAGAAGGAAATTGAAAGGCGCTTATATGGGGCAAAACCTTATTTTCTCAGACTCTTTGTAGCCTGGGGAAATAGTTGGTTTTTTTGGGGGGGGGGACCTGGGGGGTGTAGAAAAGTTACTATTTTGGCCAAGAAATAGTAACTTTTCCAGGTTTCATAGCCACAGTTCTGTTCCTGGGAGAGGGTTCTGAGACCACCACCACCCCTCCAGACCCCAAAACTTTTTAATTTTGAATCCTAGGATTTTTCTGTGGATCCATCAGGGTTTATTCTGGCCACTTGGATTTCTGGCCACTGGTAGCCAAGAGGCTCCGGCCGCTGGCCTGTAAAGGGACTGAGCATGGGGGTCCGGCAATGCAATGGAGGATTTGGGGGGCCTCCGTTTGGAGGTTATGGGGTTCAAAACATGTCAGAATAGGGGTCAATACCTAACCTGTTGAGAAGGAAAATAGATCAACATGTGGAATTGTGCTATGGTCCATTGTCTAGTCGTGCCTGCCACATGACCACAGAACTGACTGCAGAAGCAGGCTGGCAAGGTGGCAGTTCGAGACCCGGGTACTGGATGATGGACTGAGCCCCCGTCTCTGCTCCAGCTCCTCCCGACGGAGCAGTTTGAAAGCAAGTAGATCAATAGGGTGGGGCAAAGATCTTGGGGGGGGGGGTCATGAAAGGAACCTCATTCGGGCGTCCTTTCGAGCTGCTAGGTTGGCAGCTGGGGCAGGCGACAGGTGCTCACTCCACCACGCAGCCCTCGGGTCTCGATCTTCCCGCCTTCCGGCCAGTGTCTTAACCGCCCAATCCACCGCAGCCCCAAGCCAAGGGATAGTCGGAGCCGCGTTGGGAGCACCGTCGGATCCTGAAGCCCGGGGATACTCTACAGCCCCCATTCCCCCCTTGTTTGGACTCCCATTCCCATCATCCCCAGCAGGCTCTCAGAAGCCTTCTTTTCCAAGATCTCCTCCTTTTGGGTCCAGCCCCCAAAGATGCCCGAGGGCGCCTGCCTTGCAAATGAGGAAGCGGGGAAGAAGAAGAAGAGGAGGAGGAGGAGGCCAGAAGCAGCCCGAGGGAGGAAGGCCAGGAGTCCCTCCTCCTCCTCCTCCCCCCCCCCCCACGGCTGGGCTTAAAAGGCTTCCCAGACGCTGTCTGGGTGCTGAAAGGATGGGCTCTGCCGTCCTCCTCCTCCTGGTCTGGGCGCTCCTGCTGGGGTCCCTCGTCTGCCCCTTGGGCCCTCCTGCTCCGGTGGGGGCTTCTGGGGGGTCTCCGGCCTGCCAGGACCCCCGACGACCCCTTGGCCCCCCTGACGCCCCCCGGCCCTTCTGTCCCGGCCGGGAGGAAGGCGGCGGTGGAGGAGCCCCGGGGGCGCCTCTTCCTCCTCCTGCTGGTGGGCGGCGGGTCAAGCGGGGCTTCACCTACCCGGGGACCCTCTGGTGCGGAGCGGGGGACATCGCGGGCCACTACGAGGATTTGGGTGAGTAGGGCGGCCTCGGGCGGCATGGGTCGGGGGGTGGGCGGGCAGAGCTGGGATGGGATCGACCCCCCTCTTCCTTTATCCCAAGCCACTGCACGACACGTTTGCAAGGTAGGACAGGCTACCGAGGGGACGAGAGGGCGCTTCAGACTCCTCAGTGATCCCCACTGGAGGCCAGATCTGGCCCCGTTCGGGTCCAACCAGCCCCCCCTCCACCCCAACCTCTCTCTCTCTCTCTCTCCCCCCCCCCCCCGTTTTACAGGTGAGCACAGGGAGACGGACCGCTGTTGCCGGGATCATGACCACTGCCAGCATGTCATCTACCCCTTCACCTCCAAGTACGGCTACCGCAACTACCGCCTCCACACCATCAGCCACTGCGACTGCGACCTCCGGTGAGACCCCGACCCCCGACCCCCCTCCCCAAAAAAAAGCCCCCTTACCTCCCATCACTTTGGCAGGACTGGCCCGCCACTGGGGGAAAGGCCACTGGGGATATTTCTCTACTGGGGAAAAATCCCTGTGGAAGGGTACTTTATAAGTCAGAATTGAGTTGATAAGGGTCCCCAAACTACGGCCCGGGGGCCGGATCAGTCCCCAAAAACCCTATTCATTCGGCCTGCAAAGCTCTTGTCGCTCCCAGAAACGGAAGTATAACATGCCCATCCAGAACCGAGACAGGCCTAAAAAGGCTAGTTTTCCCTATTCCTGCTGTGGCCCATTAGATGCTTTTTCTCCAGGAAGGAGCACCCCCTCTGTACGCGGAATGGGTGCTGTGCCTCAGGCCACAAAATGCGTTGGGACGCCCCCCCGCAAGGAGCCCTGCTCTCTAACCAGGGAGGTCCGTTTTTAAATTCGGTACTGCTCAGAACATAACGTTGAATGTCTGAACCAGGGGTTCTCAACCGATGGTCCAGGGGCCAGATGCGGCCCACACCATTTCGGGGGGGGGGCCCTCACTGCCTCTGCCACATCTGAAGCTGTCTGAGGGAGCGTGACCCAACGGCTCCCCCGGCTTAAAAAGGATGGGAACTCCAGGTCTGAATCCCCTCGTTTTCCCCAGGTTGAAGGCGTGCCTGAGAGCGGTGAACGACACGGCCTCCCGGGTGGTGGGCCAGGCTTTCTTCAACGTCATCCAGGTGCCCTGCTTCACCTTTGTCTACAAAGAGCAGTGCGTGGAGCCTTACCTTTACGTCTGGTAAGGCATTCGCCCCGCTTTCCTGGACGATGTAGGCAGAATAATGGAGGGAAATAACTTCCAAAGTTTAGGTTTCTGGGGTAGGCTGCTTTTGGGACGAAGGGAATTCATTGGAGCAGCAGCTGACAACGCCCAAAGTCACGAAGGTCTAACCTTTGGCACCCAGGCTGGCTTTGACCTTAAAAGCCCTGCGACCGTATAGGGTTTCCGGCCCGCGAGGTCCTTGCTCCGCTATCGGCTTACCCACACTCCCAAGGCCACGAGCCAACGAATTCCCTCTACACGGCAACCAGTCAGCCAACCTTTCTCCCGCTTAGTGGCCGCCGTTTGGGTGCCTGCCCTCCACCCTGGAGATTCCTCCCTCCCAGCAAATTTTTCTAGGACTGCAAATGCTATGAAAATAATAATAATAATAATAATAATAATAATAATAATAATAATAATAATACAAATTAACGCTGGAGAATACTTTGGATTGTGTTGCATTGTGCAAATTAGTTTGAGGAAGACCCGTTTTCTTAATATTAAAGCCTTTATGTCATTGGTGATTATGAGCCTCTATCCACACTGTAGCATCCCCCCCCCCAAGTCCTGTGGGCCAGATCTGGCCCCCATCACCATTTCATTTGATAAACAAAATGGCTACCCATCCTTACAAATCATGCTAGGGCTTATTTTCGGGGGAATAAGATAGTTTTGCTCTCTGGGCATCCACACCATGGCCTAAATTATTTGTTCCTTTCGCCTCCCCAGGTGCAAAAATTACAGTACTGTGGCTGTCGCCGTGACTCAGGATCCCGTGTTGTACGATTACGGTGGGGAAGTTATAGATGGCCCGCTCATGCGCCAGACCACAGCAGCCCCACTTTCCACCACTACGCCACGGGGTACCCGCTTCCACCCGCTGGTAACCTCTGGGCCACCTCGAAGGAAGCCAAGCCGGCCCGCCGTGGAGGGAGGCAAGGCGCCCGGCACCAAGAAAAAGCCGGACCACTTGCCAAAGAAACCTTGGAAAGGCAGAGGCCGGAAAGGGAAGAGGCCGAAGGGAAGGAAGGGACTGAAGAAAACCGGCGTGAAGACCACTGGCCCGCCCAAAAAACTGGCCAGCCACGAATTGGGCAAATCGGATTTGGAGACGCGGGCCGGGTTCCCACATTTAGGAGAGGAGGACTCTTTCAACTCCATCCTCGGAGACGACCCACGAGGAGAATCCGGCCCACGGGTGGTGGAAGATGGAGCCGAGACGGGAAGCAAAACCGAAGGCCCAAGGAAAGGCGTTCCGGGTCCTTCCTCTGCGGGCCAGCCCTCCTCGCTCAAGAGGAAACGCAGAAGGCGCCCCCCAAAAGGGGGCAGCATGTGGGGCACACTGAACCCAAAGGCGGCCCTCCGGAAGATCTCCCGGTCCCAAGCCCCGACCGACCCGCTGTTCCGGCCTAAGGATGGGACGGAGGGTGGGTAGGTCTTGGTGGATGGTTCAGCACAGATTCCACTCGGAGGACAGTCTGGCGGCTCAAAGGAGCCAAACCAACTGGCATTAAAGTATCCCATCACCCCCCCCCGCAAGTTCTGCTCAGGTAGGCCACGCGTGCGTCCGTGTTTTAATGAAAATTAAACAGCCAATCAGATTCTGCTAAAGTGGCACAACTGGACGCCTTGTTTTCCCTGATCTTGGATAATTTAATCCAGGCGTTCTCAAGCTTTTAAAGCCGGGGGGGGGGGGGGACGCTCCCTCAAGACAGCTTCGGGGGCCAGACGGCCATTTTACCCTCCTCCACCCTATGGCACTTCCTGGTGTGGTAGAGGAGGCGGGGGCCCCACATGACATGGTGCTGTGGGCCACATCCGGCCCACAGGTTGAGAATCCCTGATTTAATCTCCTTTGGGTAGACCCACAGCTCACCAGTTCGCAGCTAACGAAGCCCTGCTCTCTCTTTACAACCCTGAATGGTCCCTAGAGAACCCAGGCAGGACTAAATGATGTAACGCTGTTACCCTTCCCACCGAAGAGGTACCTATTCGTCTGCTTGCAAATTTGTTGGCATTTTGAGCTGCTAGGTTGGCAGGAGCTGGGACGGACGACGGGGGTCTCGAACAGCTGGCCTTCCAGTCGTCAAGTCCAGCGTCTCACCCACGAATCCAACTCTCCCCTAGATTTGCAAATCAAGAGCCCTGACCGCCGGCCTCCTTCGCTCTTTCTCTGCAGCTTTGCTTATCTCTGGCCTCGGTCTTCATCGTTTGTGGCCTTCTGGCTGTACCCAAATCTTCGTTACATCCTGACCTCCCTCCCTTCTCTTCCTATCCCAGAGAAAATATAAATAAAAAGCCCACGAGCCACAGACAAAGTCCAAACCGAGTCCCCCCCCCCCCCACGAATCCCTAGAATGGCACCTTCACTGGACATCCTCTCACCGCCGCGGTATCAAACGTGAAGCATCCGCTCCGCCAACTTTGGGGTCCCTTCTCTGCCCCACAAAGGAAAGGCCGGCTTGGCAACCTCTCCAAAATCTTACATGGAAAAGCCCACAGGCAGGGAGGTCTAATCCACCCGGCGCTTGGATTACAGGTCCCATCATCCCCTGATTTGCATTTCCAAAGCTCCTTTTGTCCCTCCCGTTTTTGACCGTTCAGGACCGTGGGCTGGAGATGGAAGAGGCCGAGTCAACCTTGAGACAAGGTCTGGACTGAACTCACAATGTTTTGGTTGCAGGACAGGAGTTTAACCCAAGAGTTCTCAACCTTTTTTAACCCGGGGGGGGGGCATTGGGCCAGGCTCCCTCAGACAGCTTCGGGGGCCGGATGGCCGTTTTGCCCTTCCTCCACCCCATGGCACTTCCTGGTGTGGTAGAGCCACATAAAATGGTGCCGCGGGCCGCATCCAGCCCACAGGTTGAGAACCCGTTTTAACCCCTTGCGCCATCAGGCCCCCACCCCCGTCTCTGACCCACTGACCACCGTCTGACCCCCCCCCAAAGACAAAATGTGCCGCCTGAGCCGTGGACTCTGGCCAGCCTCTCCATGGGGAAATCTTTCCCTCCCGGCTTGGCAGAGAAAACGTCGACCAAGACTCAGTAGAAAGACTCTTTTTATTGATTCCCTCTTGGCTGTTCTAAGCGGGAACCGAAGTGGGGCCTGGCGGTTTTCTTGGCAGGGGGAAAGAGGCCAAAACGATGGGAGAAGAAAGGAGATCCCGGCCTACTTGGCATTCCGGCCACCCCCTCTGCGGGGGCCGCTGAAAAGCCTTCCACCGTTCTTGGCGGCTTGGCCCACCCAAATCCCCCCTTCCTCGGCCCGGCCTTGTGTTCTTTTTAAGAAACACCACTGAATAAATATTGTTCTGGGAGAAATGGAGCTTATGGCAAGCCGCAGCTGAAGACAGGTCCAGCCGTGGGCTGAAACGCACGCGGCCCACCCCCCGGATCCTCCCCACTTCCCGGGGAGATGCCAGAGGGGCTCAACAAAGCAGAAAACAGCCCTTTGTACAGACAACGCCGTGGTGGGGGCGAAAGGAGGAGCAGAACTCGAGAACCGGGGGTGGGTGGGGGGCGTGGCGTGGGAGGCCGCTCCGGGGGGGGGGGGAGGTCTGGCAGCGAAAGTCCTGGATTTGGACCCCCCCCCCAACCCTTGCTCTGGATTTCTGTACAGTTAGGAGGCCGGGGATTGTGGGGAGGGGAATAAAGAAAAGAGTAACGGGCTCCCTCCTCTCTTCCATTCTTCCATCCATCCATCCATCCATCTGTGCACAAAAGGCATCTCCCTCTCTCACGCCCGCAGGTAGGTCCAAGTAGAGGCAGGGGTGGGTGGGTTCGAGTCTCCGCAACGCACAGAAAGTCCTGCCCAGCGTCGCCTTTCTGGTCCCTGTAAAAGGGGGTGGGGAGAAAACCACAAAGCGGTGGGACAGACGTGGCTTGGTGAAAGGAGCGTGGCCAGGCGGGGCGCTCTCTCTCTCGGGGGGGCACACATCCGGCGGGGGGGGGGGAACGCCGACTACCGGTCCATCTCATCCAGCAGCGGCGTGGCATCTCCGGCCACCGACATGGGCGTGCTCTCGATCATGGGGCTGGGCGAAGGGCGGGGGGTCAGGCGCTGCTGCTTCTTCCGGCGCTCAGCCTCCTTCTCCTGGAGCCACTGTTCGGCCATCTTGCCCCAGTCGATACCAGTATGGGAGCTGGGCCTGTGGGGAAAAACAAGGGAGGGGACACGTGTGGGGTATTCCAGCGCAAGCTCAGCATGGAGTGACCGGAGGCAGGAAAGACTAGCCTGACCGAAAGGACGATGTTTTGGTATTGTTTGCCTCTAATTCCAAAGAGGAAAGGTTCTTATCTGCCCCAACCTGACCCTATTTGCATGTATTAAGGCTTTTGTTTCCAATGGCCAATTCTCTCTCTCTTGCTTTCTGCCTTGGAAGAGGAAAGGTGTCATTTTGAGCTCTTCCATCTTCCAGGCCACATGGAACGACAGCGGGTTTTCGTCCACTGAAGGCCCCCGACCCTTCACTCCCCCCCCCCCCAAACCAACCCCAGCACGGGGAACATGGGACTTACTTTGGCTGTGGTTGTGGCTGTCTCTGCCCGGAACTGGAGGAAGCCTGCGATGGAGGCTGGGACTGGGTGGACTGGGGGGTGCTGCTGGCCTGGAGCTGGTGGTACTGGGGGGTCGTGATGGGCTGGCTGGGGGTGGCGTAGGAGTAGCTGGGGGTCAGCAGAGGGGTGGCCACTGGTTGCTGGGCAGGCGTGGCAAAGACCTGTTGGGTTCAAAGGGAGACACGTGTCAGAGGTCAGAAACATCCCCACCCCATCTCATGATGGGAGTGGGGATTCTCAGCCCCCCTCCCAGGAAGCAGGAAGAGGTTAGCTTCTGTGACCCCCACCCCCAAACACTCCCCCCCACCCAGTTCACCTACGTGATAAGCACTGCTCCCGCCTCCGCTGCCCCCATAGCCGTACTGGCTGGAGGCCCACTGGGCAGGGGTGGCGTTGGGGTTCTGCCCCTGGCCGGTCACTGCTGCGATGGCGCTGAACATCTGCGAGGTCATGGTCTGTGGGAGGGCGTTGACCGCCCGAGTCAAGTCTGCCAGGTTGATGTTTGCAGGGGTGGCATTGATGGACGCCGGGGTCCTGGTTCGGCTGCTGCTGCTGGGGGTGACCCCTGGGAGAAAGAGAGAGGAAAAGGTCGCATGACGGCCCCTGGGCCGGATTTGGTCCCAGACTCCAATTCAGATCAAATCAATTTATTACGGTCCTTGACCAGCACAGTAAAAGGGGTTGAAGTACACGAGATACAATCAACCTGTACCACCGCAAACGTATCTACTTGAGTTGAAATAAAACAGAATAAAATCAGTTCTGCTACATTTGGGCCAGGGAATGGGGGACGGCACCTCTTTGAATCTGAATTAAAAAGAATAAAACAACACAGATTTAGACAGATAGCTAAAGGGTGGCGTGGGCCGGATGAATTGATGCCAGAGAAGGGGGGGAGATATATATATATATATAGATGCCAGAGAAGGGGGGGATTTTTATATATATATCCTTTGGGAGATTTTACCTGGCACAGGGTCCTGGTAGTGGTCCTTGAACCACCGGAAGAGCCCGTTGACGGTGGGGAAAATGTGGTTCCGGTAGCGGAAGCCTTCGGGCGTCACCGTCACGTACTCGATCCTGCCAGGGGGAGAAGAATACGGCTTATCTATGGGACTCCTGCTTTCAACCTTCCTTCTGGGAAGACGGGCGGGAAAAAGGGGAGAAATTATTCTGCGTTGAGAATCTCCGCTTCAGGGGACGCCCAAATGAGGCTCCTTTCATGTCCCCCCCACTCCCGATTTTATTTTAGAAAATAATTAATTAGAAAATAGAAAATAAATAAATAAAGATCTCCCCACCACCACAGTGGTATCTATTTATCTATTTGCAATGCCTTGCTTTCGATTTACGACAGGCGTCCCACCCTTTTCAAGCCAGGGGGTCCCCGGCAGCACATTCTCTCGGTCAGCTTTGAGGCCTGAGCAGCCATTTTGCCCCGCCTGCATGATGGGGGCAAGCCATTTTGCCCCAACAGCTTCAAATAGGTGGCCATTTTGTTTCTTGAATGCCCTTGGTGGGGGGGGGGCACATGAAATGGCGCCGGGGCCCAGATTCAGCCTGCAGATCCCTGAACTACTAGGCTGGCAGGAGCCGGGAGAGTGACGGGAGCTCAAACCGGTCATGCAGTACCCGGGTCTCGAACTTGCTGACTTGCAGGCCTTCCAGCTACCAAGGGGAGCTTCTTCAACACTGAACCCCTGGCCCCAGGGGAAACTAACAGCTGAGGAAAGAGGCAGGAGACGGAGCCAAAGGAGAAGGGAACGGGTGTGTGTGTGTGTTTGTGAAGCTGGCAGACCCCCAGGGGGCCATCCGTCCACCCACCCACCCCGTCATCGCCTGCATCCCGCTACGTACCTGGGCTTGGCTCGGGGCTGGTACCCCAGGAGAAATTTCCCGGGAAGTTCTTTGCAGGCGCAGACGAAGTAGGGGATGAAAGTCGGCTTCTCCTTCTTGGTCTTGGTCAGGAGCTCCTCCAGTTTCTGAAAGGGACCAGGTTGGGGACGTGAGAGGCACCGATGGGAAGGACGGACGGAAGGCAGGCTGCTCTGTTTCACTTCAGGCCCTGGTAACCCACCCCAGGCCCCCCGATGGCCAGTCTTGGCCCTTCAGGTGTTCCTGGACTTCAATTCCCAGAAGCCCAAGCCACCACTTCCTGCTGACCGGGGCTTCTGGGGATCGAAGTCCAAGAACCCCTCCGTCGCTGCTGAGACCTCCCCACCAGGGTGGGTTTCGTCTCCACCCAGCCTGGCTGGGCCCGGGGACTCCCCCTCCCCTCGGGGGCTCACCTTCCGGTCTCCTCCGTTGCAATCCTGGTAGTACTTGTGGCTGAGGAGGTCCCGGGCGAAGGAGGCCATCGGCTGGACGTAGCGGGCGACGATTTCGTCCAAGTCTTCAAATTCCTTTGGAGGAGAAACACAAGGGGGTGTTGGGGTGCCCAAACTACAACCCGTGGGCCGGATCCGGGCCCCAATGCAAAATCATCCGGCCGCATCACCCCCGGTGAAAGGAACGTGATCAGCCCGCAGCCCAAACAGTTTGGGGACCCTGGGTGAGGTGGGGGGGGGATAAAATAGGCTCCCCACTTTTCTCTACCCTCATCCCTGGCCTTATTTCCGGCCCCCTTACTTCCGAGTTGATCCATAGGGTGGAGCCCAGGCTGAAGGCATTCTCCTTGCCTTCTTCCCGCACGTCCACATGTTGGTAGATGTGGTCGCAGACCTTCCAGGTGACCGTCAGGTGGTTCTCGCCTTTGCTGCTGGGCCGGATGATGACGTCGCCCTGGTCCATGGTCTCCATCATCTTCTCGGCCTGCTTGAAGTTGATGTTGTGGAAGGACGGGTGGGCAATGACGCGCTTGATGTAGGCTGCGGGGGGGGGGAGGAGAGAGGCAGGTGGGGTCAGGCACGGGGCGACCCCCACCCCACCCCGTGTCCCGAGGGGGGGGATGACACACGTGTCCGTGGGCCCAGATCCGCCAGGAGCCGCGATCCGACTCACTGGTGCGCTGCTGCTTCCTCTTCAGCTCCTCCTCCTGCTTCTGGTCGGAAGCCTCGGCCTCGAAATCGTAGTAGGTGTCCTTGGGCAGCTTCCACTCATTGTTCTTGTCCATCAGGTCGGAGGTCCGGCAGGTCAGGTCGGCACTGAACTTCTCAATGTCAATCTTCATGATGCGGCAGTGGACGGTCATCCCCACCTGGGCAGTCGGGCCGGGAGGGGAGGGGGAGAGGCAGGTGAGGCTTCCGGCCAGCGGTCCGTCCCCCAACCCTTTCCAAGCCAGAGGGGCCATTGCATCACGCGCTCTCAGTCAGCGCCGAGGGCCGGATGGCCATTCCGCCCTGCCTGCACGATGGGGGCGGCCAATTTATTCTAACAGCTTCAAAGGGATGGCCATTTTGTTTCTCAAGTGCCTTTGAAGGGGTGGGGGTGGGGGGACATGAAATGGCACTGCATGCTGGATCTGGCCCACTGGCCTTAGGCTGGGAATCCATGATTTAGGCAAACGGCCTCAAGAGAACAGTTCAATGTGCATTTACTTACTGAGACGAGCACAGACAAGACAGCATTTCGTGTCCCTTTTAGAAGCTTCTATAGCCGGGCGATTTTCTCCATTTAAAGAAAATTCTCATTGACTAGAACGATGTTCTAATTATTACGAGCAATTTACAGTCTCTATTTCAGCCCCTAAACTCTATGAAGTTCTTCTTCGTGGTTTCTGCGCATCAACAGCACACGCGCAGTAAACCCATTTGTATGAATTCACAGCGGGCCACAAAGTAGAAGAATTCTTACAGGTAACCTTATAGGGCAAGGACAGCCCACCAGCTGTCCTTGGACTACATTTCCCAGAAACCCTGACCAGCCGGAGTACTTGACTTGGGACTTCTGGGAATTGAAGTCCAAGAGCACCTTGTCGGCCACATCTGCGATAGGGGCCATACCTTGACCCTCTCCTCCGGCCGCTTGACCACTTTGTCGCTGAGGAATTTGGTGGGGATGAAGCCCGTCACCCCGTTGTCCAGTCGGGTCTTGACCCCGATGGCCTGGCCGGGGCAGGAGCCGCTGTCGAAGTGGTTCCAGACCTGGAAGGAAGGAAGATGTGAACGGAGGACCCCGGAGGACGGGACAGGGTTCGGGATACGCAAAGGGGGGGAGCCAGAGGGGAAGCCACCAGCACCCCAAAAGAGCCACCCGGGAGGTAAGAATCTTCGGGGGGCAGAAGCACCCCAACCTCAAGCGCCCTGTTGCTGTGGACGGACCGAGACCTCTTACCTCGCTCAGCTCGGGAAAGTTGTCCTGTTGGCAGAATGGGCACTGCCAGAGGCCGGTCTCGTCGTTCCGGATGGCCTGGTCGTAGCTCTCCCCTTGGGGGCGCCTGTGGGCAATGCCCGTCACGCTGCAGATGATGAGCTTACCTGGGGAGGAGGGGGATGGAAAGGAAAGAGGAGCCGTTTGGAGGGGGTGGGAGGAAGAGAGACACCCCCCCTCCCAGCCTGACTCAGATTTACATGGCATCTATTCTGCCTGATGTAGACAGTGGAGTGGGAGTCCTTTAGCCCTGCAGATTTTCCTGGCGTGGTTAAGAAGCTCACCTTGTTAGCTGGAAGGCCGGCAATTCGGCCGTTCCAAGACCCAAGTGCTGGACGACAGAGTGAGCGCCCACCTCTGTCCCAGCTCCTGCCAACCTAGCAGTTCAAAATGGCAAGACATTGTAAGCTGTTTCCCCCAATGGCTTCCTTTAGTTTGAGTCCATTATTACACGTCCTGCTTTGATAGAGAACAGATCCTTCCCTTCCTCTTTAGGATTAACTTTCATTGCCTACACTCAGGATCAAAGAACCACTGAGTTGGAAGAGGGGCATCCAGTATAACCCCCTGCTCAAAGCCAGGATCTAAATCAAATTCTATTGGTAGTCCGTGAATTTATTCCTTCCTATTACTTTCAGAGCAGCTTTCACTTCACTTTCTAGAATGGTGTGTTCACAGATCTTGCGCGTCCTCTACTCCAGGAGGATAGAGAAAAGTCTTTGCCAGAAAGAAGGCGGTGGCATCTCACCGATGTAGAAGGTCTCGGGCGTCTCTTTGGTCAACATGTTGAAGACCTCTTCCGAGTTGGGGGAGCGGTATGGCGTCCTCAGGTCCTTGTAGCGGCAGCTCAGTTCCGCCCGGATGTCGTAGAGGGTGATGTGTTTGTCGCCATAACCCTGGGAGGAAGAAGCGATGTGAGGCAGGGAACGTCCCTGGATCCTCGCGATGGCCAACCTTGGCACCCCGGGTCTTCTTGGACTTCAATTCCCAGAAGCCCAAGTCTCTGTGGATCCACACGGATGGGTTTACACCACCTGCTGCCTTAGGGGCTCCTCGTGGGCTCGGAGGTGACTCTCTCGACTCACCTGCCTTTCCAACTCTTCGGCAAAGGCGTCCAGATCCAGGTCCTTCAGCCGCTCCGGATTCTCCAGGATCTCCTCCAGGGCACCGGCAGGGTTGGCGTCTTCGGCCGACTCGTCGTACTCCAGGGCGTCGACGGCCATCTTCCTGGCCCACTCGTAGGTCTCCGGGTGGACCCGGGAGCCGTCCAGCACTTCGATGTAGGAATCCGTGCTGCAAAGATGCGCCGGAGATGGAAGGAATTGGGAGAGAAAGAGAGACACACATCTTCGTTAAGGGTGGGAACGTCAGCAATAGCAATTAGGCTTCTATTATCTGCCCCCTATAAGCACTTAGAGCCCTTTTGGGTGGTTCACAGATTACCATAATTGCTGGAGTATAAGACGCACCCCATTATGACCACAATAGCCCACTTCGTTTTCTAGTGTATAGTAAAACCCCAGGTTACAACTGCCTCGGTTTCAATTTGCCGTGGTTTACAACGGCAAATCCTATCGAAATGTTTACAAATTTTTAATGTAATTTTTTTGGGACTACAACGATCAATTCAGAACCATTTTTTCAATTTTTTCAATGCATTCCCATGGATGTTTCGGTTTAGTTTTTTTGGGTTACGACGGAGGATGTTGGGACGGACATTACTGTATTTTAAGAGGGAAAAAAATGGGTCTTATACGCCAGGAAATACAGTAATTAGCATTTTGCCACCAAGCGTCGACAGACCTTGGAAGGAAGTGTTGGAGTCAACCTTGAGCCCTGGTCAGCATCAAACTCACAATGTTTTGGGTGTAGTGCAGGAGTTTTAACCCCTGTGCATTCTCTAGGAGGGTTTTGCAGTGTAATCAGCATCCCCACCCCCCAGCATGCTAGGGCAGGGGTTATCAACCTACAGCCCGGGGGCCGGATGCGGCCTGCAACACCATTTCATGTGCCCCCCCGCCACACCTGGAAGTGGCATGTGTGGCAGGAAGGGCAAAATGGCTGTCCGGCCCCCGAAGCTGCCTGAGGGAGCGTGACCCAATGGCCCTCAGCTTGAGAACCGTGTGTGAGGGACTCCTCTGGCCAACCTCGGAAGGATGTCAGAAGCTGAGTCAACCTTAATCCTTTCCCAGTTAGGATCAAACTTACAATTTTTTGACTACAGTGCAACAGTTTAACCCCCTGCGCCACCTGCCGGACCCTCCCTTGACCGGAGCCTGCCGCGTGACCGACCTGTCTCCCAGGGACGCGGTGTCGATCTTGATGAACCCGGCACAGTTGATGAAGACCTTTGGGCCCATGTGGCACATGGTCACCAGCTGGGTCCGGTTCTCCAGGCGTGTGTTGTTCTGCTTCAGGATCTGGGAAAGGAGAGAGAGAGATATTGTGGAATGAGGAGGAGAAGCAACAGCCAGGAGACCATCCCTGGGACTCAGAAAGGAGAGGCACCGAATCCACCCAACACCCACCACAGAGGAGGCTCAGCCTGACCTAAGGCAGGGAAGGCGAACCTCGGCACGGCCAGCTGTTCTCAACGTCCAGTTCCCAGAAGCCCCAGTCCCTGTGGATCCGCACCAATGGGTTTACCTGCATGGACACGCAGTCAACCCATCCATGTGGATTCACAGGCATTTGGGCTTCTGGGAATTGAAGCCTGAGAACAGCAGGAGTTTGGCCAAGGTTCGCCAACATGGACATAAGGTCAAGGCTGCCTTTGTTCAAACACCGGTCGTACCCAACTCTAGGGTTCAGTGCTCATCTGTTTATAGCCAAAGTGCTAGCGCTGTCTGCAGGTGTTTCCATGGATATGTGGCAGGCATGACTAGACATCGGAGGGCATGGGACGCCGTTACCTTTCCCACTGAAGCAGCAACTATTTATCGTGTGGGCCCCCCCATCCCTCCAAGGGGATTCAATGAACAAAATGGCCACCCCCTTTAAAGCTGGTGGGACAAAATGGCCACCCCCATTGTGCAGGCAAGGCAAAATGGCTGTCCAGCCCACGAAGCTGACTGAGAGAGCGTGACCCGGGCCTTGGCTTGAAAAGGTGGGGAACTCTGCCCTAAAGTCTTACATTAGGAGCCCTCAATGAAGCCACCAGTAGCCTTGGCAGCAGGGCCCAATCCAGCTGGCGCAGGGCTGGCTGGTGGGCCAGAAAGGGCCTTACCTTGAGCAGGTGGGTGCCTTTGCGGGGCCCGAGGCCGCAGACGTACTGCAGGAGAGCTTGGCTGTGCGGGTGGGCGATGGCCCGGTTGACGTCCACTCCGACCTCGTTGACGCGGTTGATGAACTCGCAGTACATGGCGTTCAAGAGCTCCTCTTTCACCACGTGCTCCTGGTCACGTTCGGAAAAGGGAAAGGAAGGAAACCACCTGGTGATAGGAGTCGGCAGAGGTGGGAAGAGAAGCCACGGGCGTGGCCCGTCCAGGGGACGGAAGGTCCGTTCGTCCGTCAGTCCCCAGGAACATAAATTCCACTATCAACAGCTGCTTAATCTATTTGGGGGAAGAAAGGCCAAGTCCGACAAAGGTCAGAACCAGAAGGTAAGGTGAGGAAACCTTACATGGCTCTCCGGAGGCTCTTGGGACTCCAAGTCCCATAAACCCCCAACTGGGAGAATATTTTATTAATTAATTAAACTTATATCCCGCCTTTCCAACTCAGGGCGGCTTACAGCATAAAATTAAAACATACAAACTGATGCAAATATTAAAATGTTCATACAAACCCCCTCAAAACTCAAACATCCTAATAAGAAAGCCAAGGTTGGAAGCAGTGGGGTCAGAACCGATGACCAAGGATGATGGGAGCTGAAATCCTGCAAATCCCCCCCCCCCCACCTGCTAGGCTAAAAATGCCCTTCCCCTGCTGATCAGGGATTCTGGGATCTGAAGTCCAAGAACATCTGGAGAGCCACGTTTTGCACAGACCCCCCCGGAGTATCCAGACCACGGAATGACCGGCGTAACTTTGTCCTAAGCAAAAGGGAAGGCTGAACGGGTCCGTTTGCTGTCTGGCCCACCTCTGCGGTTACCTGCAAGGGGTGGAGCTTGAGGCACAGGATGTCCTCGTCGGAGCTGCAGACCTGGGCAAATTCAATCAGCGGGTCCTGGATGCGGCGGGCCAGGGAGACGGCCTGGCGCAGCACCGGGGGGTAGTCCCTGAATTCGGTCTGCAAGAGGAGGGAGAAGAACCGGAGGGGTCAGAGCAGGGGGGGGAACCCACTCCCCACAGGACGGCTTTGGGGAAGGAGTGGCCGGAGTGTGTCCAGAACACCCAGGAGTGGCCAGCGGAGTCCCTTATTGTTTCCCTGATCCTCTTACACAGTAGAGGAGACCTGGTGTGGTTAAGCTGCTGAAGTGCAACCAAAAAGGTTGTGCGTTCGATCCTCACCAGGTGGACGAAGTCAATTCCCCAAAGCACTGACCAGCCAATGACTGAGGCTTCTGGGAGTTGAAGTCCAAGAACCCCAGGCTGGGAGACCCCTGCTCAGGAGGGAAAGACCCCAATTCAGCCCCCAAAGGGAGGGGAGATGGGGCGGAGGGAGGCCGGCAGGTAACCGACCCCCCCGGGGGGGGGCCCTGAGGCTCACCTCGGACTTCTTGCTGTTCATGTAGAGCGTGGCCAATTCGTTGTCCACCAACTCCACCCCGATGGACGAGAGCTGGTGGCCTTGTTCCAACTCGTGGACGATGCGCTTGACGTCCTCCATCAGCATCTGGGCGTCCCTGGGAGAGAGGAGGGGGCACTCAGTGGGAAAGACAGACCACGCAGAAGCCCCGGAGCACTCTGTGGGGCCTCGTGGCGCGGGGCCTCTTCTGAGACACAAAGGCATGTACCCAGCATGTACAACCGGGGGGGGGGGGAGAGAGATGCTAATTACCGTATATACTTGAGTATAAGCCGATTTTTCCCCCCACCACCATGCAGAACTGACGATTGAAACTCACTCGCAGCTCCTGCATTTCCCTCCCTCAGCTTCTACTCGGTTCAATCGACCTTCCTGGCTTCTCAGGTCAAAATTAGGCGCCTCGGCTTATATTCGGGTTGGCTTCTACTCGAGTGTATACGGTAACGTGAACCGCCCCAAGCCAGGGATGTTCAACCTGCAGCCGACGGCGCCATTTCACGTGGCCACCCTACCGCCTCCACCAGACCAGGAAGTGCCATGTGGTGTAGGAGGGGCAACATGGCCGCCCGGCCGCCCGAAGCTGTCCGAGGGAGCGTGACCCAATGGTCCCTTGGCTTTAAAAGGTTGAGAACTGCTGTACTCAGTGCTTCTATTTGGGGCAGGGGATAGACCTTTGAGCCGAGATGGGGAGTTGAGAGCCGGCCAGCTGGCCGAGGAGGGTCTCGGGCAGGTAAGGCCTCTTTCCCCGGCTCACCTGTTCTCCCCGCCGATGGTGACCACGTGGGGCTTCTTGCTCAGCAGGAACTTCTTCAGTGTCTCGATGTCGTGAGCCTGCCGGCAGAGAAAGGGCAGTTTTGAGAGAGAGAGAGAGAGAGAGAGGAGGAAGCAAGCGTGAACCAGGAACTCTGTGCATCGCCGCGGCTGACCAGACACCACGCTGGCCAAGGCGCCCTCCCCCCTGTAAGGTGACATTCGGGGGACCCCCCCCACCCCCAAATTGGGAACTGGCGCTCTTTGGCTCGCCTTCTTCTCTCTCTCCTCCTCCCGCCAGGCGTTCCTCCGCTTGGTGAAATGCGGCAGGCGCAGGAAATCAGTCACCTCGCCCTCCCCGTTCACCAGGGCGCAAAAGGCAGGCTGGTCCCTGCCAAGTAAAAAAGACACGAATGCTATTCATTTTTACTTATCCATTCCACCCGTCGGTGCCGTTTTCCCTTCCTTGGGCGGCCTTAGGACACAATAATTAGAGTAAAAATATTTAGGTAAAGATAAAGGCCGCCCTTGCTCAAAAGCCAGCCGTATCCGACTCTAGGGTTCAGTGCTCATCTGTGTTAATTTAATTCTTGTACTCCTATGCCGCCCAATCAGGAAACCCGAGTCAGGGCAGCTCAAACAATATTATGCAATAAACACAATACAGTAATACCCCGTATAACGCGAGTACCGTATATCGTTAAATCCGCATAACGTTACAAGATTTTCGGAAACATCTTGTATCGAGTAACGCGATTTTAACGTTACACGAAACAGTCGTTCTTAGCAGCAGGGTGGGTGGAAAGCTGAACGGGGTTCTCCGTTCAGCTTCCCAGCCACCCTGCAGCTACGGAGGCAGGGGTGGGGAGGCTGGAAAGCTGACGGGGGGCTCCCCCATCGGCTTACCCAGCCACCCCACAGCTGCGGAGGCATGGGCGGGTGGCTAGGGAAGCCGACAGGGAGTCCCCGTCAGCTTCCCCAGCCACCCTGCCGCTGTAGATCGGATCCTCTGATCTCTCTGGAGGTGTTTGTGGGCTTCCCCGACGTCCTGAGCCAGTGCAGGAAGCCAGAATGTCAGATTTCGAATCCCGATGTTCTGGCTTCCTGCACCGGCTCAGGACGTCGGGGAAGCCCAGAAACACCTTGGATCGGGTCCCCACACCTCCCTGGACCCGGCGGGGGGGTCAGAGCCCCCAAAATTGGTAAAAAAAACGTCCGTTTTTTTTACCAATTTTGGGGTTTCTGACCCCCCCGCCGGGTCCAGGGAGGTGTGGGGACCCGATCCAAGGTGTTTCTGGGCTTCCCCGACGTCCTGAGCCAGTGCAGGAAGCCAGAATGTCAGGATTCGAATCCCGACGTTCTCGCTTCCTGCAGCATAAAAGAGGGTGGGGGAAGTTCAAAATTAGCGCACATCAGCTCTAGGGAGGTCGGGAGACCCGATGCGCGCTAATTTTGAACTTCCCCCACCCTCTTTTATGCTGCAGGAAGCCAGAATGTCGGGATTCGAATCCTGACATTCTGGGTCGCTGCACTGGCTCAGGACATCGGGGAAGCCCAGAAAAAGCTTGGATCGTGTCTGCCCACCTCCCTGGACCCGGCGGGGGGGGGGGGTCAGAGACCCCAAAATTGGTAAAAAAAACGGACGTTTTTTTTACCAATTTTGGGGGCTCTGACCCCCCCGCCGGGTCCAGGGAGGTGTGGGGACCCGATCCAAGGTGTTTCTGGGCTTCCCCGACGTCCTGAGCCGGTGCAGGAAGCCAGAACATCGGGATTCGAAATCTGACATTCTGGCTTCCTGCACTGGCTCAGGACGTCGGGGAAGCGCAGAAACACCTTGGATCGGGTCCCCACACCTCCCTGGACCCAGCGGGGGGGTCAGAAACCCCAAAATTGGTAAAAAAAACGGACGTTTTTTTTTACCAATTTTGGGGGCTCTGACCCCCCCGCCGGGTCCAGGGAGGTGGGGAAACCCGCTCCAAGCTGTTTCCAAAGTTCTCCCACCTCCCTGGAGGCAGCAGCAAGCCAAAATGTCAGGATTCAAATCCCGATGTTCTCGCTTCCTGCAGCCTCCAGGGAAACAGGGCTTTTTTTAACATTGTGTGTTCAATGTATCGCCCAACGTTAAAACCCGAATAACGACGGGACTTGTGGAACCAAGTCATAACGTTATTCGGGGTACTAGTGTAATACAATATACAACAATTATACCATATTCATCTTACAAAAGCACGTCATAATACAAAACAATAGAGCCAAAGCGCCAGCGCTGACCGCGGACACGTGGCAGGCAGGACTAGACACCAGAGTGCACGGAATGCTGTTTCCCTTCCCACCAAAGTTGCACCTATTTATTTACTTGCAATTTTTTTTTGCTTTCAAACGGCTAGGCCGGCAGATGGGACAGACTAGCATGGGACGCGGTTACCTTTCCCACCGAAGCGGTACCAATTTATCTACTTTCAGTGTCTTGCTTTCAAACTGCTAGGTTTGGCAGGAGCTGGGACAGTGGCGGGAGCTACCTCCGTCGCGTAGTGCTCAGGTCTCGGACTGCTGACCTGCCAACCTTCCAGTCGTCAAGTTCAGCGTCTTAACCACTAAACTACCGCAGTCCCTTAAAAATCTTTACAACAACAACAACAATAATAATAAAGGTGTAGATCAATTGAATAAAATAAAAATGTTAAGGGAAATAAAACCCACACATTACAAAATGCCAGAAAAAATCCTATTGGTAAAAAAACATTAAAATAAAATATCTAACGCCTGGCAGTTGGCAATACAATGGAACCTCAGTTAATGTAATTAATGTGTTCTCTGAGACGCTTCTTACAGAGAAAATTACTTTAACTGAATTTCCCATAGGAATGCACTGAATGCAATTTCCCACAGGAATGCATTGAAAACCAAAATACACCAGTACCCCGGATAACATTGAGACTTGGTTCCACAAGTCTTGTCGTTATCCGGTTTTTAACGTTGTGCGATACATTGATCACACAATGTTTAAAAAAGCCCCGTTTCCCTGAAGGCTGCAGCAAGCCAGAACGTCGGGATTTGAATCCTGACATTTTGGCTTGCTGCAGCCTCCAAGGGGGGGGGGGACTTTGGAATCAGTTTTTTTTACCAATTTTGGGGTCTCTGACCCCCCCACCGCGTCCAGGGAGGTGGGGAGACCCGATCCA
The DNA here is from genome assembly GCA_030440675.1 of Furcifer pardalis. Taxonomy (NCBI): domain Eukaryota; kingdom Metazoa; phylum Chordata; class Lepidosauria; order Squamata; family Chamaeleonidae; genus Furcifer; species Furcifer pardalis. The sequence goes on along the minus strand of CP126891.1, from coordinate 20,890,986 downwards.
AGCTGTTTCTGGGCTTCCCCAACGTCCTCAGCCAGTGCAGCAAGCCAGAATGTCGGGATTCGAACCCTGACATTCTGGCTTGCTGCACTGGCTGAGGACGTCGGAGAAGCCCAGAAACAGCTTGGATCGTGTCCCCTGCCTGCTCCAGAGAGATCAGAGGACCCAATCTACAGCTGCAGGGTGGCTGGGGAAGCTGACGGAGACTCCCTGTCGGCTTCCCTAGCCACCCGCCCTTGCCCCCTTCAGCTTTCCAGCCTCCCCACCCCTGCCTCCATAGCTGCAGGGTGGCTGGGAAGCTGAATGTTCAACTTTCCAGCCACCCTGCTGCTAAGAACGACTGTATCGGATAATCACGTTATTCGATACAAGATTTTTCCGAAAATCTTGTAACGTTATGCGGTTTTCACGCTATACGGTATTCACGTTATCCGGGCTATTACTGTACTTTTAACAGAAACTTGGTTTCCCATAGGAATGCATTGAAAACCAATCTAATCCGTTCTGGGTGGGGGGGAAATTCCGTAAACCGAGCCACTATTTTCAATGGATTTCCTTTCGTTAATGCGATTTTTATGCTGATTGCTCCACAGTATAGTCTTAAAAGCCTCTTTAAGAAGGAAGCTGTTCTTGGCTCGGTAGGGGACTCCGGGGAGGGGGACACACACACACAGAGGAAGCTTCTCCTGTCCCCCCAAAATACCTGGCCGAGGAGAAGGCGATGCCCAGTACCCGGATTCCCTTCCCCTGGTTCTCGTCCATGAAGTCATCGTCCTCCTCCACTTGCTGGTCTGGACGGTAAGCGGCCACCTTGAGCCAGCTATAGAGTTTCCGGCTACAAGCCTGGGTGGGGGGAGAAGTGGGGAGAGGTTGAGACCTTCCAGCCCAAAGCAAGGTCTCCGTCTTGCTTTGGAGAAAGAGAATAATAATTCCGTGTCAGAAAAGGTGGCCCGCAGGCCTGAGGCTGGGAACCCCCCGGCCTAAAGGAACGCAGCCGTCCGCAAGGAATTGTGGGCTTTGTAGTCCTCTCCATCGTTCCCTTACTGAGATTTCACTCTCGCAGGGAAGGGAGATAATCCTCCGATCAGGGCTGTGGGAATTTTGACCCCCACGGGAATCTGGACACGGCTCTGAAAAAGTCCCTGGGTTTTGCCCCCCCCCCGCCCCACCCCCACCTTGATGACAAACTCCTTGGCTTCCAGGAGCAGCTTGTTCTTCAGCTCCTTGGCCATCTGGGGATAGAGGAACTGGTTGAGGGCCCGCTCGATGGCCAGCGTGCGCTGCCGGTTCCACTCCTGCACCTGGTGACTGAACTCGTCTCGGTAGTAGAACTGCTTGATCTCTTCGAAGTAGGTCTGGTCGCTCCCATAGCTGGAAAGAGAGAGAAGAGAGAGGGGGGTCAAGAAGGCGGAAGACTAGATGCAGGGCGCCGTTACCTTTCCTGCCAGAGTTGTACCTCTTTATCTACTTGCAACTTCTTGGCTTTTAGAACTGCTCGGCTGGCGGGAGCTGGGACAGGCCTCGAACTGCTGACCAGCTGACCTTCCCGTGGTCAAGGTCAGCCGTCTTAACCTCTAAGCCACCGTAGTCCCTTAGAACAGCGTTTCTTTGGCGTTTTGGAACTTCAATTCCCAGAAACCTTTGCCAATTTCCAACAGACTGTTTTGAGGCTTCTGGGAATTGAAGTCCGTAAGCCAACGGTTGGGGGACACGGCCTGAGAGGAACAAAGCCGTTTTATTTCAGCTTCCAGGAGTAACGAGGGTGGCGTGGGCCAGATGAATTGACATCGGCAGCCGGATCCGGCCCAAACGTCGTAGTTTGGGCACCCCTGGGCTAGAGGGCCTGTCGTAAAAGTGGGGTTTGGGGCTGGGCCTCCTCTAGGGAAGGGGCTCACCCTTCCACCCCCTTCATGTCGATGCAGATGTCGATGGCGAGGAGGCCCTCATCCTGGGCCTGGCACATCTTCAGGAACTGGTCGTCCCGCAGCTCTTTGACCGGCTTGTTCTTCAGGTACTTGAAGGAGTAGGCGTAATGGGCCTCGTCCACGTCCTGCCATGCGGGAGAAGGAAGGAGGCCCATCATGTAGGAGCAGCCACAGCTGAGTGGAGTGCTCGCAGGCGCTTGGGACACGTAACATACCTGCAACCCCCCCTTTCCTAGATCGACGGAGCAGGGTCTGCCTCCAAACGCCCCACCAGCCCCAGATCCTTCAAGCAGGGCCTGGTTAGGCCGGGGACGGCGGCTGACCTTCCCGCTCCAGGTGTTCTTGGACTTCAATTCCCAGAAGCCCAAGTCAGCACACCTGGTTGTGAGTTCGATCCTGACCAGGGCTCAAGGTTGACTTAGCCTACCATCCTTCTGAGGCCCTAGCCGGTTGGGGGCAAAGTGCGAATTGCCGGCACATAAGACACCTCAGAATATTAGACATGCCCCGTTATTACCAAAATAGCCCGCTAGAGGCCAGAATATAAAACGAATACCGTATTTGCCAGCACACGACACAGTCCATTTTTCCTGTGTATCTTAAGGGAGGGAAGCGGGTCTTATAAACCAGCAAACACGGTAACATGTCAGCTGCCCAGTGAGGGCACAAAAAGTCCTATGGAGCAGCGGTAGAGAGGTGTGATGGCTTCGATTCTGGGAATGGAAGTCTAAGAACATCTGGAGCGACCAGGTTGGCCCGTTCACGCTCAACGGAGCCAGGAGCCGGATTCAGTTCACACGGGGCGGGGGGGGGGGCACACAGGATCTGTGCTCCAGCATCCCTTTCAGCAAGCCCCTCCTTTCGATGGCCACGACCCCGCCCTCCCTGTATTTCCACACACACACCCGGCCGGCCGGCACTGTTGTTACCTTCTTCCCCTTCTTGGTGGGGGAAATGTTGATCTTGGCTCTTTCCTGGAAAGTCTGGCGGAGGACCTGACGGACCAACGGCTCCCGGGCGATCTGCAGGGCCACCATATAGCAGGCGCCTTCCAGGACAGCTTCAGGGGTGGGGAACTGGCTGCCAAGGACAGGAGAAGAGGGGGGTCCCCCACAAAGGCAGGTTATGGGGCGTGTGCATCGTGTAACCTCTTCCCCACTTGATGATTCCAGAGGGAGTCTCTCTCCTTCGCCCCCCCCTCCAAATGTGGTCGAGAAACAAATGGCTGCCCCTTTGAAGCTGCTGGGACAAAATGGTCTCTCTCACACAACCATTGTGCAGGCAGGGCAAAATGGCCATCCGGTCCTTGAAGCTGGACTGAGAGAGGATGACACAATGGCCCTCGTCTTGGGAACCCGACATAACTGGATGCGAAGAGGGCAAGTAGGTCATTTATTATCTAAATTTATTAATGCCATCTAGGTAGGCATTTTGTCAATTCTTTTTACTATTGTTTATCCTCTGTTTCTAAAATTTCATTTGGAGTGTTTTTTTTTATATTACCGTTCTTTTGCTGCTGTAAGCTTACATCAATTGGGATGAAATGAAATGAAATAAATAAGGTGTCCCCCCCCCCACACACCTGTATCTTTGAATTTCAACCACCGCAGTTTTGGGACCCTCGTATAAGTCAAGTCCACTTTTTGGAGGCTAAAAACCTGACTTATGCTCGAGTATATACGGTAAATCAAATTTTATTTGCTAGTTAGTTCTGTTTCGCTTTACCATCCAGTTCTCTGAAAACTGCGATACGGGGGTGGGTGGTGGGTTTACGTGTTCTGGAAGTCCAGACGATAAAGCAGCATGGAAGGGAAATTGGGTGGATTCTTCTGAGGCCTGTCCGAAGAGGAAACCGGAGGAAAGGGAGTCGGAGACCCTCTCAAGGGGAAACAGAATAACGCTGGATTCCTCGCCCTCACCTGCAGACGTAATCCTTGGCCAGCTCCAAAGGTTCGGCCGGGAACTGCTCCGTCTCGTGGCGCTGGTAGCTGTCCCGCAGGTTCTCCCCAAACTGCTCTGGGGTCAGCCCAAACTTCTTGGCCAGGCCATCTGGGGGGCAGGAAGCGGGTGGGTGGGTGGGGTGTGGGGGGTAAAGGAGACCATTAAGTATGGATAGGAACCCAAGGTTTTCACCCAAGACTTTAAAGTGGCTTTTTACAGCATATTAGAAGCCAAAATCCAGTAAATTATTCTAAGCAACTAGAAAAGTGGAGCTACAGCAGTCAGTAAAATGAGCCTGTATATTCTTCCTGTGCCATATCAGATTCCGAATCTTGGCGATCCTCGTGGCGATCAGCCATGAATATAATGCAGTGGCCTTTAATTTGCCTTCTGCATCGCAGCGTGTCACCCTTAGTACCAAAATCGCTAGTTCTCAGGGTGGCCAGGTGACTTAACCACCGCCTGACGCTTGGCGCAGAGTCGCTGGCAGTAGGGTCTACTTCAGTGGTGGCGAACCCTGGCACTCCAGCAGTTCTTGGCCTTCCAACACCCCGAAGCCCACGTCTCTGTGAATCCACACAAATGGGTTTACTGCGCATACAGTAAACCCATTCGTGTGGATCCACAGAGATTCGGGCTTCTGGGAACTGAAGTCCAAGAACAGCTGGAGTGTCAAGGTTCGCCACCACTGAAGTAGACCCTACTGCCAGCGACTGCGCCAAGCGTCAGGCGGTGGTTAAGTCACCTGGCCACCCTGAGAACTAGCGACTTTGGTACTAAGGGTGACACGCTGCGATGCAGAAGGCAAATTAAAGGCCACTGCATTATATTCATGGCTGATCGCCCCAGCAGGATAACCTGGTTCCATAAAAATAAATATGGACAGTACTTTCACCTCTGCTTAGAAAGAAAGAAACAAGCAGGGCCCTGCGATTCCAGATGTGCGGTCGACGCACAGCTGGGTTTTTGCAAAGGCTCGCGTTTCATCCCAGCCGCCGCGCTTACCCAGACCGGCTGCCTGGCAGATGGTGTACATGTCCCGCCGGGAGGCCTGCTTGAGCTCCGGCCCCTTCTGTTCGTCGTCCTCCGCGTCCTCGCCCTCTCCTGAAAAAGGGAAAGAGACGGAAGCTGGTAACCAAAGGGTCTTTCCCCTCAAACGGGCTTCTGGCAATGGAGCGATTGCTGCAGGAGGGGTTTTTTACGGAAAGAAGGGCTTCCCCTCTGGTCTCCTTCGGAAAACTATAGGCTCTTTCTTCTAAAGGACAGCGGGTGGGTTTGTTCTTCTAAGGGGAGGCGATCTTCAAGGGCGTCTCGATGTGACGATGTGCCTTATGCCTCTTCCGTCCTTCCACGCTCAGCCCCAAAATGCTAATTAACTTGTGAGCCGCCCAGAGAAGGCCCTCAGCGCTTATACGGGGCGGGGAAATAGAAGCCATCATCGCTTTGGCAACGGACCTTCCTCCTCCTCTCCGTCCTCTCGGACCCGCTTGTGCCTCTTCCGGTTCGCCTTCGCCGCGTTCTGCATCTTGGGGATGTCCCGGCCGTAGTAGAGGAGGAAGTGGTTGTAGACGTCTTTCAGCTCGTCCACCGACTGGACGTCCTTCAGCCTGGGAGGGGGAAGCAGAGACACAGGTGAGGGGCAGAGGAAGCCACTGCCCACCAAAGTGGGGCTTGCTTTACAGCAGGGGTGGCCCAAACTACAGCCCGAGGGCCGGATCTGGCCCCCAACACAAATTCATCCAGCCCACGCCACTCCTGGAAGCAAAAACGTGAAGGGCCTGACTGAGCGACTCGTGGGGACGTTTCCCAGTCCAAAAAAGGTGCCTTTTTCGAATCTTTGCTCAAAATCCAGTCAATAGGATTTAAGAGCTTTTGAAGCTGGACTGACAAAAATGGACTCTGGCAGCAAAGAAAGGGCAGAAATACAACAAAGGGTGTTTGTTTATGGACCAGTTTGGGAAGAAAGCACACCTGGAGCATGTTTCAAACACCCTAGAGCAGTGATGGCGAACATTGGCACTCCAGGTGTTCTTGGACTTCAATTCCCAGAAGCCCAAGTCTCTGTGAATCTGTGCAGCAAACCCATTGGGAGTCCACTGGACGGGGCGGTATATAAATATATTATAGTATAGTATCAGTGTCAAAAAGATTACATTTATTGGAATATATAGCTGAGTATATAAGTGGTTAAATACTATAAAGATATGTTTTCTTCTTTTTATGTGTCATTTTGTACTGTATTGGTATGTTATTGAGATGTATTATGCCATGATTTTTTATGCGTATTTGTTAATCTTTTGTTTTAAAATTAATAAAATATTATATAAAAACAATTAAATTAAATTGGTGTGGATTCACAGGGACTTGGGCTTCTGGGAGTTGAAGTCCAGGAGCGCCTGGAGTGCCAAGGTTTGATGTCACGGCCCCAGATCCTTCGGGAAAGGGGGAGATGCTACCTCTCCATGTCCGTGGTGTCCAGGGCCCGGATTCCATCCGCCAGGGGCTTGTCCGGATCAGCCGAGATCTGCTCGTACTGGTAGGCCTGCATCTTCTCAAAGAGCCGGGTCAGGTTTTGCTTCCGGATCTTCAACTGGGTCCACTGGAACGAGGCACCAGGGAGTGGGGGGATGCCGACGACACGTGAGTCACGTGACGACACGTGAGCCTTTAAGCCCATCGCTGAACGCGTAAGCACACGGCAAAGCGATCAGGAGTTGCAGAAGGGCCCAGAAAAGCCTTCCGAGGGAATCACACTTTCTTTCTGGGTTGCAAAGGGGCAGGGAATGTGCAAGTGAGGCGACAAAAGACCCAGAATACACAACGGTAGGTCTCCATGGTCACGTGGCAGGCATGACTAGAACACTGGAGTGCACAGAATGCAGTTACCTTTCCTGCCAAAGTGGTAGGGGGCGGACGGGCTTCAATTCCCAGAAGCCTCAGTCAGCCTACTGGCTGATCAGTGCTTCAGGGAATTGAATGAGGCTTCTGGGAATTGAAGTCCAGGAACCAAAAGCAGCATTTCCCATCCTTTGGTTTTGGGACTTCAATTCCCAGAAGCCTCAGACAGGCCACTGTCCCATTAGTGCTCTGGGGCACCGACTGAGGCTTCTGGGAATTGAAGTCTGAAACCAAACCAATGGCTGGGAAACCCTGGTTTTATGCACTTGCCAGCTGGAGCCACTCTGACTCCGCTCACCTTTTCATCCCACTGCCAGACGCGCCACAGGTCGTTGACGTGCAGCTCGGGTTCCACGTACTCCTTCCGGTAGAAGGCAATGAAGGGGACCTGGAAAAGGCGCAAGGACTTCGTGAGTCACGGAGGACGGCACCACAGCTTGAGGGAAGCTTCCACGAGGGGGTCAAAGGACTCCTCTGACTTGGCAAACGGTCTTGTGCTGGCTATCGGCTGCCCCCCTCCCTCCCTTGCAAAGCATGACCCCCCCTCCCCTGCCTCCCTACGTGCCTCAAAATGTTGGTTCCTCATGAAGTTGAGGGCTTCCTTGATCTTCTGGATGGTACTGGGACCCTTACGGTTGAAACTGCTGCTGCCCTGGCCCCGATCCAAGTAATCGCTAATCTCCTGTAGGAAGAGGGAGGGAGAGGGTTGAGATTGATGACAGAAGGGAGGTCAGAGAGACAGAGCATTCAGTAACGAGGCGAAGAGCCTAAGGAACCATCCAGCTGCGCCAGATGAGACACGCGGAGCTGCAACACGGATGCTGGAGGATGCCAGACAGGGATTTTCCCCAGCCCAGTGATTTCAAGGCCAGGAAAAGCCCTTCGGCTACCGGTCAGTGACCGGCCAGACTCGCCTGCAAGGAGATGGTGGGCATCGCAAAAGCGTTCCGGTAGATCCAGTCGGCTTCTTCTTCCAGCTCGTCGTCTTCTGCGTTCTTCACTGGAATGGAGCGGAGCTGGAAGGCAGAGAAAAGAACATCCAAAGTAGTGATGTTAAGACTTGACCCTCTCCATCAATTCCCAGGAGCCTCAGTCAGTTCCCCAAAGCGCCGACCGGCCAATGGCCAGACTTGAGGCTTACAGGAATTGAAGCCCAAGAACCAAAGGCTGGGAAGCACTGCCTTAAGCACTGACCGACCCATGGACAGGCTGAGGCTTCTGGGAACTGAAGTTCCCCTGTGGGGCCTCCTCTCCAGGTTTGACACAGTGTGTGTGTGTGTGTGTGTGTGGGGGGGGGGAAAGATGCACCAAGGAGGGCAAAGGAAGGGGAAGGGGAAGACAGTGCTCTTCCCTCACCTGGAATCTCTCGGGCATGTCAGTCACGCGAATCTCGTTGTCCTGGTCGGTGAGGTGGCTGCTCTCCAACTCGCTGGGCTCGTACACCTCAAAGATGCTGCGGCGGCTGACCCGCTTCTTGGCCGTCTTCTTGGGCCGGACTCGGATCTCGCCTTCCGTCTCCTCAGGCTCGTAGTCGTACTCATCCTCCATCTCCTCGTCGTCCTCATTGTACTTCTCGAACTCATCGTAGTCAAAGTCCACCCCGAAGATCTCCTGAGCCTCCTGCAACGCCCTGGAGGAGGGGAAGCCGGAGGCCTCAATCGCCGGCCTATGTTCGAGGGGGTCCTTTGCAGGAAGGGTTAGGCCAGTGGGGGCGAAACTATGGTATGCCTGCCCGAGGTGGCACTCAGAGTCCTCTCTGTGGGCATGTGCACCATTGCCCTAGCACAAAGTTAGCCCTGCCCGTCTGGCCAGCAGACCAATGGGAGCACATCCTCCTTTCCCCCGGCACAGCGTTCACCCCGCCCCTCTGGCCAGCAGACCAATGGGAGGGCTTCCTCCCTTCCCCCTGCACAGAGTTCGCCCCGCCCCTCTGCCCAGCAGACCAATGGGAGAGCTCCCTTCCCTCCCCCAGCACAGAAATCACCACCACCACCTGGTTTGGGCACTCGTTCTCTAAAAGGTTCATCATCACTAGGTTAGGCTGATGGATGAGGCATGAGAGGAGCCCAAGAGGAAGCCAAACTAGATCTCCCTGACCTGAGCAAGCTAAAGAGCCTTAGTAAACGGCCCTTGGAATCCCCCCGGGAAGCATCGTTCCACGCCTCTGCTCCAACTTACGCGTCTGTGTAGCCCGGCAGCTTTTTCCTCCACTTGGGTTTCTTCAAAGGCTGCCCATCGTCATCCACAATGAAGTCATCGATGTCTAGAAGGAAGCCAGAGAGAGAGAGAGAAGCAGCTCAGGGACTGACCTCTCAGGCACCTGGGTGGGGCTCTACCTGCCGACATGTGGCAGGCAGGACTAGACACCAACGTCCATGGAATGCTGTTTACCTTTCCCACCAAAGTGGTACCTCTTTATCTACTTGCAATTTCTTGCTTTTGAACTGCTAGGTTGGCAGGAGCTGGGACAGAGACTCGATCTGCTGACTTGCCAACTTTCCAGTCCTCAAGTTCAGCATCTTAACCGCTAAGCTAGCCTGGGGGTGGGGGTGGGGGTCTTGCCTTGGAGGATCCTTGCAAGACACCTCAAAACACACATACCAGACTCTTCTTCCTCCTCCTCCTCCTCTTCCTCGGCTGCAGCGACAGGGCCGTCAGTCCCCTCGCCTCCCTCCTCTCCTTCCCCATCCTGGAAGATTTCTTCAGCAATGGCTTCCTTCTCCTGGGCCTTCTTCCCCAAGTCCTCCTCTTCGTCATCCTCATCGTCCGACATCCTCCGCACCCGCCGGAATTTTTGCTGCAGAGAGAAGGTGGGCCGTGAGATTCCCCGAGCCACAGAGGCGTAAAGACCTATGTAACCTTCGATGGTTCAGTGCCCTGTTGGGTTCTGTCACCCAGGGCAGTCCATGACAGACAAGGTCTCAGGGACCTTCACTTCCACGTGCTTTGCCCTTCCTCCAACCCATGGCACTCGCAGGTGTAGTGAAGACAGTGGGGCCCCCACGTGAAATGGTGCCACGGACTGCATCCGGCCCACAGGCTTCAGGTTGACAAAAACCCTGCCCCAGGACCTGCCATTCCAAGTGGTACTCACGCGTTTGACTTTGACGCCCAGGTTCTCTTCGATGAGGTCGAAGTCATCGTCTTCAAGACGGTCGTCAAAATCTGCGGAGAGAAGGCCAGGCCAATGGGCAGCCATGAAATGGATGGATGGAACAGGGAGGAGATGAAAGGGGAAAAAAGGTATATTGCAGTGATGGTGAACCTTGGCACTCCAGCTGTTCTTGGACTTCAATTCCCAGAAGCCCAAGTCTCTGTGAATCCACACAAATGGGTTTACTGTGCATCTGCACAGTAAACCCATTCGTGTGGATTGACAGGGGCTTGGGCTTCTGGGGACTGAACTTCAAGAACAGCTGGAGCGCCAAGGTTCGCCATCACAGGTCTATTGTGTACCTCACATACTTACTGCGCTTCCTCTTTTTACGGCCAACCTCCTCGTCCGAGTCACTGCCTTCCTCTTCCTCCTCCTCCTCTTCATCGTCGTCGTCATTAATGAAACCTTTCAGGTTCCCTTGCTCATCCTGGTCATCTAGATTTTCTTCCTCCTCCTCTTCCTCTGTGAGGGGCAGACAAAGGGACCCACAAGAATTGACAACGAAGCTAACTGTGGCAATTTCTTGCTTTCAAACTGCTAGGTTGGCAGGAGCTGGGACAGAGACGGAAGCTCACTCCATCGTACTGTACTGGGATTTGAACTGCTGACCATACGGCTCCCAGTCAGTGTCTTAACTGCTTTAGCCACTGCAGTCCCACAACTATTAAAAACAGACTCCTAATTTCCTTTTGCCTCTCCCGGATTACAACACCTGGATGTTAAATCGGGAATACCAACAGTGCAAAGCATATAAAATAGGAGATTTTCCCTAATTAAAAGGAATGTGACAGCAGATCTAAAAAGTCTAGAAGTCTTGTGAGGCCTTGGAGACAAATACCTTTAATTCCAGCAGCTTCCACAGCCTAAAGCAGTGATGGCGAAATTTGGTACTTCAGATGTTCTTGGACTTCAATTCCCAGATGTCTAAGTCTCTGGGAATCTACACAGATGGGTTTACTGCACATACCCATTCATGTGGGTTCACAGAGACTTGGGCCTCTGGGAATTGAATCCCAAGAAGACCTCGAGTGCCAAGGTTCGCCATCACAGGCCTAAAGAAATGGTCGCCGCAACAGGAAACCACAAAACTGGGGTCACCCTTTGCCAGTTTGGAAAGATGCGGTTATCTATGTCTCTCCTCGCTGTCCAGGGGACTCTCAAAACTCTCCTCCAACACCACATTTCAAAGGCATCTATTCTTCTGCGCTCAGCTTTCCTAACGGTCCCGTTCTCACAACCATACAATAATGGCTGTGTGGAGCTGTATTGTTGTGCTTGCTTGTCTGTCATCTTGCTTGACCACACCCTTTTCCCTTTGACCCCCTGAATTTGGTGTATAAAAAACCATGCCTGTAAGTTTCTTTGTCTGAAGAAGTGGACTTGATCCATGAAAGCGAACAATAAAAATATAGCAGTTAGTCTTTAAAGTGCTACGGTGTTTTTTATTTTATTCATTTTATTTTGTTTTCTATTATGCCTGAACCATACAATAAGTGTACTTAATTAAATTTGGGTTATGCAACTGAGAGAGAATTTTACTGCCATCAGCTTTGGGGAAATGTATAGAGGTTCATTTTTTCCTAGTGCTAAGAGTAGATAAAAACTAATGTTTATTTTTAAAGAGGCCAAGAATGAGAGAGAGAGTAAAACGGGCATAATGTCCCAGCCCACAAACACTTCTGACGTAAAAGGCTAAGAAACCTCACCTTCCTCTTCCACAAATTTCTTGGTTGGCCTGGAAACAACCTCTCCATCTTCATCATACTCTTCCTCGGATTCCTCTGCTTCACTCTCCACAAAGTCCGACATGGCCGCGGCTATAGGTAGAACTGCCCGAGAGAAAGGCGGAAGAAAATGCCAAAGTATAGGAGGACGTGCCTGTTCTTTCCAGGTTACAGCACCTAGGAAGGAAGGATTTCAGGCTCATCGTCAAAAAAAAATCTTAGAGAACAGTCTACCTACAGATAGTTTTGACTGCTGATGTGATACAGATTTTGCTGCATAAGCACAATAATGGTAACCTTAAAACATTACAGTAAACTTGCAAGGATGGCCTATGCAGTCACTTCCCTGTAAAAACAATATTTAAATTACTTTATTTGCTTTATTTATTTATTATACTTATACCTCGCCTATCTAGGAGATTTTCCTACTCTGGGCAGCTAACAACAGAAAACTCACACATTAAATACAGTCACACATTAAAAAAATACATATAAATGTACCAGGAACAAAAAACCTATTGGTGACGAAGAGAAATAAAATAAAATCCATAACGCTCAGCTGTTGGCAATATAGTCTTAAAAGCCTCTTTAAAAAAGAAATGATTTTAACTGTTTTTTAAATAGAGCGGAATGTTGGTTAATAAATGGCTCAGTTAACATAAAAATCGCATAACAAAAGGAAAACCGTAGAAAACAGTGGCTCAGTTTACCGAATTTTTCCCCACTGGTTTTCAATGCATTCCTATGGTTTCCCTATGGGAAATTGCATTCAATGTATTCCTTTGGGAAATTCGGTTAAAGTAATTTTCGCTGTAAGAAACATCCTGGAGAACGCATCAATTACGTTAACCGAGGTTCCACTGTACAGGCAGGGATTGGGACCTGGCGCAGCTCAACTGGATGAGAGTTCCACGAAATTGGTGCCTCCACCGAGAAGGCTCTTCTCTGAGTCGCGGCCTTCCTTGCCGATCTCAGGGTCGGCACCTGGACCTGTGCTATCTGGGAGGATCGAGGGATGGGGGCTGATATCCCGGGGGGGGGGGAGACATTCCACCGGGTAGGAAGGTCCCAACCCGTTTACGGCACTGATGGCGAACCTTAGCACTCCAGGTCCTCTTGGACTTCAATTCCCAGAATCCCCAAGGCTGGGGAGAGAGGATCATTTTTTTTCTCACTCCAGTAACCAGCCTGGCTGCTGCATTTTGTACCCGTCGAAGCCTCCGTATCAGGAACATGGGAAGCCCCACGTTGAGAGCATTACAGTAATCAATCCACGAGACTCCCTGTGGGATAACTAATGTTGCTTTCAGTGTCCCCCCCTCAAAAGCGAGGTCACGGTTATTTTAAGGACAAACTGCTGAGATGGAAAGGAAGTCGGACTCCTCTCCCCCCAGCTGAAATGGAGGATGGCTTTTAAAAGGATGTTATTGTCTGTGGCTGCCACAAAACAGAAACAAGATCAAAAACAGAAACAAGATCAAAACAGGAAGTAGAACTCCAGAAAAGGAGAAGCACTTTTGTTTCTTGAGTTTTCCAGGTCTGGAATGGGACCCCTGCCCAAACAGCTTTGGCCCCAGCCATTTCTATGCTGCTCAACGACAGACGGGACAAACAAGGCCTAGGATGGGCAGCGAGGCTTCCCAGGCAAGGCTCCAGCGATTCAAAACACCACCTCTGACGACACCAGGCAAGCAGGCGCTTGCTCCTGTTTTTCCAGTTGTTGCCAGGACCTCAAGGCATTCCCCAGCCCTGACCACGGAGAGCCAGGGACTCAAACTGCCAAGGTTTCTTCTTTTTTAAAGGGACAAGGTGCGCATCCATTTGCTGGGAAAGGAGGAAAGAGGTGGGACGCAAATGCCAGGAAGCACAAGAATCTGGACCCAAGAGTGTGACTCCCTCGCTCACACACATTTAATTTGGGACTCCCACACCCCTGATCCCCACGGCAAAGCCTACAGTGCCTGAGGATTTGAAAAGGCCTGGCTGGGCCCTTTCTGGCCCTGTGCCAAAAAACCCCCGCAATGGTGTGTTGGAGAGCGCTCCGCATTTCCCCAGAAATCCTCACCAAGATAAGCTTCTAACAGAAAGCATCAAGTGCCCGAACGCAAAGACGGCTGTCATAAATCTCCTTATTCCACCCACCCACAATTACCGCAGAAGCCTTTATTACTTGATCTTTTCAGCAACAGAGAAACAACAAGCTTTGTGAAGTCGATTCACTCCCTAAATGGCTTCAGAGGGGGGGCAGCTGGAGGTTACTCCCTGCAGACCCCAAGAGGAAAGCTGCCTGAGGCCTTAGTCTCACGAGCAGAACACAGTGGGCCCTCCCCACAGAATAACAAGCCCACAGAGGTTTACAATTCATGATCCAGAGAAGCTAGTCCCCCCCCCCCCCAGACAGAAACAAGTTTAGTATAATGATAATTTTTATTTCAGGAAGGATTTTTTGCGGGAGAAACTCCACTCAGGGGACATCCAAAGGAGGCTCCTTTCGTGTCCCGAAGAGCTGGGACAGAGACAGGTGCTCAATCCGTCATGCGCTACCTGGGTCTCGAACTGCCAACTTGCCAGCCTTCCAGCTAAAAAGGTGAGCTTCTTAACCTAAGCCACCACAGCCTCTACAGGTTTAGTGTGTGTGGATGATGGGGGGAAAGTATTTCGGATCCTGTTATGTAACCAAGAATAGAGAAGGGGATTCAGAGAGGTAAATAAATACCCTCGTGGGGTGCATCCTGGTAGGGTGAGTCGATGTTTCCTTGCCTCTTGAACCTCAATGATGTGGGAGTGTATTTAATTTTGTCTGACTATGACTCTAGCACAATTCTGCCGCATCACCCTAGTCCTATGTTACATGGAAAAAAATGAGATTCTTCACACGGAGGATACAGTCCAGGTTTCTCATTCAGGGAATCAACAATAGCATCAACGTGTGCAGCAATGCACAAAAGACCTCTTAAGCATCTGCTTAAAAAAACCCACACCATTCCATTTATTGCTCTGAAACTCGACAGGCAGCATTTGCTATGCGGAGATACTACTGGCTTTGAAGACAAGGGTGGAGTTGCCATATTGCTGCATCAGCCACCTCTGGATGTAAATGATCTTGAAGAGAAGAGCCCAGCCGCTCTTAGCTAGATAAACAAGGCACTGGTTCCAAACCATCCTGTCTTACCTCTTCCCTTCTGAGTTCCTCATCTAGTCACCTGAGACAGGTACAGGCCTTTGAATCCAATTCACTTCGAAGACACCAGTGTTTCCCAAACTTTGGTTTTTGGCCTTCAATTCTCAGGAGCCTAAGTCAGTGATGGCAAACCTTTTAGAGACCGAGTGCCCAAACCCCACTTATTTATTGCAACAGGGGAGGAAGGAAACACTCCCCTTGGGCTGCTGAACAGAGCAAACTCTCTGCTGGGGGAGGGAGGAAGCGCTCCCATTGGGCAGAGGGGCGGGGCGAACTCTGTGCTGGGGTGACTGCACGGGTGCTCACAGAAAGGGCTTCGAGTGCCACTTTTGGCACGCGTGCCATAGGTTCACCACCACTGGCCTAAGTCAATTGCCCAAAGCACTGATCAGCCAATGGACTGACTGAGGCTTCTGGGAATTGAAGTCTCAAAAAACCAAAGGTTGGGAAAAATTGATCTAGACACACCACAGGTGTTAAAAGATGTAAAGTGTGGCTCCATCCCTTCATCATTATTCTTGCCAATACCACAGAACTAGAAAACAATTGCTATGGTGAGTGGGTGCCAATTCCTTGAGACAAAACAATGCATTTCGAATTAACCCAAAATAACTTGTGGTAGCCTCATTTTATCTCGCCAGACAGACTACATAAAAACACAACACCTAGAATACTGCAATCCAGAAACTGACAAATTTCAACAGGGTTATCTTTAGAAAAGTGTCTGTGTCTCAGTTTCACCAACCTCACAGCAGGCATGACTAGACACCAGCATGCATGGACCACTGTTTACCTTCCCACCTAAGTGGTACCTACCTATTTATCTACTTGCAATTTCTTGCTTTCGAACTGTTAGTTTGGCAGGAGCTGGGACAGAGACAGGCACTCAATCCGTCATGCAGTATGTTGGTTTCGAACTGCTGACCTTCCACATCCCAGTCAGCATCTAAAAAACTTGAGCCACTGCAGACCCTTAAATATTTAAGAGTTGTTGTTATATGCTCGCACTATTTTTATGTACCATATGGATTGCTGGATATCCTAGGAAGATGTCAAGTGTTTTAAAATACTTTAGGTATTTATAATTATGTGGTTACTTTAATATCTTACTATACTGTTTTCAACGTCTGTTGAATGAGCAATAAACATTTTGCCTTTGACCACAACAAAAACGCGGACAAAAGTGTGACCCAAAAACCTTCCAAGCCTGCTATTTTTAATGTCCTTTCTCCTCTATTATGAAATCCCACAATGTTCACACACATACACACCTCAGTGAAAGCGTAGTTTTAAGGAAATATGGGGTGGGGATGAAAATATTAACAATAATAAACAAACTTAGAATTTGCAGGTTTCCTGCTGTCCACAAGTTGCCCTTGCAATAAGGAATCATTGTCCCCTCCCCATTTTTCTCTCTCCTCTCAATGGATTCCCTGTTAACCCTCCCAAGAAAAGACATACACTGTACTGTACTGTATTACCTTTTCAATAAAATAAATCAGATTAAATCCACCTAAATTAAGAATCTTATGTAATAGACAAATTTCTCAGCCTTCTCCCCCCAAACAACCACCACCCAGCAAGAGCCACAGATAGGCCTTCCCAGCCTCTTGTTTCTCCTTTCTGGCCCTCCCCTCCTCCAAAATTATTTATTTATTAACATTTATAACATTTATACCCCGCCCATCTAGGAGATTTTCCTACTCTGAGCGGATCACAAAACCAAACTCACGCATTAAAAGCAGTGACAAGTTATTAAAAAAATACATATGTAAATAAATACTGTATATGGGGCCCAAGGGCAAGGCTGACCCCCCCCCCAAGAGGAATCCCTCTTTAAACCCCTCATGAAAGGAAGGGCACTAAAGGAGAGCCCTTATTCGAGGCCTTCTTCTCTGCCCCCACATTTGGGACAAAAAGAGGGTCTTCCTCCACCCTTTTAAACCCCAATTCGCCCCCTTCCATTCACACACACACACCAAGGAGCCCCCTCAGGCCTGCCCTGGTGGCGTTGGAAGGGAAGGCCGCTCCACCTCCTCGTGAGGAGACCCGGGTCTTTCTCTGCCGCCGCCCGCACACGCACCCCCGCCCCGGTTCCCTCCGGGCCCCTCACCTTCCCCAGGGCGCCGGGGAGGCCTGGTCGGGGGAGGCCGCCTGGCTCCGGGCCGCCTTCGCCCTCCGAGGCAAAATGGAGGCCTCCCTCCCTCCCTCCCTCCGCCGCCAAGACCAGACTGGCGTTCCGGGAGGGGGCGGCGCGGAGACTTCCGGCTACGGCCGCACGTACTTCCGGTGTCCGCTCTAGGAGGAAGAAGCTAGGCCCACCAGGATGGTGACAGAGCATAGAGATCGACTTTTGGACCGTCTAGCATTTCTCTCTCTGTGGTGTTTCGCCCCCTCCTTCTCGACAAAATGGCGGCCGGGGAGGCGCCGTGGACCGGAAGTGCGTAGCCGCTCTGGCTTATATCTGTCTCTATCGCACCGCAATATTGTGAAGGGGGAAAAAATTTTCCGGTGGGAAATGGCGGCGGCAGGCCGGTGCCGGTTGTGGGCAGCGGCGCTGCTCGTCGGCTTGGGGGCCGCCTCCGGGGCCGGCGGAGGCCTCGTCACCTGCGGGTCAGTGGTGAAGCTGCTCAACTCCCGCCACGGCGTCCGCCTCCACTCCCACGACGTCCGCTACGGCTCCGGTATGGGGGAAGGCACTCTGTGTATGGTCAGAGGGTGGAACATTCAAGGAGTATTATCCCCCAGAGTGTCAAGCTCAAACAAAACCGTAACAAAGAAGGCAAAAATACTGGAAGCAAAGGTCTCTAGATTTAAAAAGGAAGATTGGTTGGGCACAGGTTGCAAATTGCATGAGTCAGTAGGGAATTGCCTTCCTTCTGACGTCCTAAGTCCCCCGTTTGGTGTTCAGTTCTTTTGCAATGGTGATTAGTTTGGTAAAAAGCGACAATGGAGGGGGCGCAGGAACCCCATGCGATAGATTGAAGCACAGGTTGCAAATTGTGTGAGTCAACGTGGCATTCCCAACTTGGCAACATCCCTATTGAAGAAGGCACTTCCTTTGACCCAGCTTGGGTGGCGGAGGAACCTCAGGTGATAGATTGAAACACAGGTTGCAAATTGTGTGAGTCAATGTGGCATTTCCAACTTCGTGATTTCCCTATTGAAGAAGGCATCCCGTGTGATCAGCCCACCCTTTTGTTTTCCTTCTCTGCACAGGCAGCGGCCAGCAGTCCGTGACCGGAGTCACCGCCGTGGACGACAGCAACAGCTACTGGCGTGTCCGGGGCAAGACGTCCACTGTGTGCGAGAGGGGGACTCCTGTGAAGTGTGGCCAGGCGATCCGGCTGACTCACGTCAACACAGGGCGCAATCTGCACAGCCATCACTTCACTTCGCCCCTCTCTGGGAACCAGGTGAGGTGTGAAGGGGCCAGAGGGAAGGGCCCTCGCTGTCCTACCCTGACTCCCCCCCCCGGGGGAGCATGGGATGACATACCTGGCTTTCCTTCCAGTTTGAGCTTCACAGAAACCTTGCAAGGTAGGTCAGGCAGAGAAAGAAGGTCAGATTCCAAATCACTCGGGTGCAAAGGAGACTAGAACCCAGATCGCCTCTTTCCTTGTGTCCCCCCCCCCGACCATGACCTTCCCCGCCCCTTTACTCACTGTGTGTCACTATTAAGAGCAGGGGCTCCCAACTGGATCCGGCCCATGGTGCCATTTCATGTCGCCTCCCACCCCTCCAAAGGCATTTGAGAAACAAATTGGTTGTCCCTTTGAAGCTGTTGGGACAAAATGGCCATCCCCATCATGTGGGCAGGGTAAAAAGGCCTTCTGGACCTCAAAGTTGACTGAGAGAGCGTGACCCGGCCCCCGGCTTGAAAAGGCTGGGAACCCCTTGATGAAGTGTGTCCCTTCTTCTCTCTGCCCCCCTCTTTGTCTCTCAGGAGGTGAGTGCCTTTGGAGAGAACGGCGAGGGGGACTTCTTAGACGACTGGACCGTCCTGTGCGGCAGCCATTACTGGGACCGGAGCAGCGAGGTGCGGTTCAAGCACGCGTCAACCGACGTGCTGCTTTCAGTGACCGGCGAGCAGTACGGGCGGCCTATCCACGGCCAGAAGGAAGTGCACGGCATGTCTTACTCCAGCCAGGACTGCTACTGGAAGACCATGGAAGGGATATTCATGAATCCCTCCGAGCTGTTGAAAGCGGAGCTCTACCACGCTGAGCTATGACGTCAGACGGGGAACAGTCTTGTCTTTCAACGGTTGGACCAAACTCCCGGACGGTTCTCCGTTGGCAAAGACTGCAGATGCCGCGGGCCGTTCCTCGGCCACACCCTGTGGTCCCATCTGTGACCGTGTTTTCACTATGATGCAGTATTTCCTCCTGATTCTGTCCCCTCCCTTCCTTTTCCCTCGCACCTTCTATTGCCGATATTCGAGCAGATGTGCGCCGGGAGGGAGAAGTCACCAATAAAAAATGGTCGCTGAGCATCTGCGGTGGGTAGTTTGGTGTCTTCCTTAACCTGTATGTTCAGGATGGGAACGGGAGTCTTGGGAGGAGGTTCATGTCTTGCGAAGTCCTGAATTGAGGGCCCTTTCTGTTCCCATTTTGAGAGGATAAAATGCGTCCATATGGGCCATAGTTTGGGCACCCCTGGATTAGTAAGGAGGACTAAAAAAAGCTCCTGCTTAGGTTGAAAGAAGAAAGTGCAAAAGCTGGCTTGAGACTCAATATCAAGAAAACCAAGATCATGGCAACAGGCCCTGATGAGTCCCTGGAAAATAGATGGGGAAGAAGTAGAAGCAGTGAGAGATTTTACTTTCTTGGGATCAAAGCTCACTGCAGATGGTGATTGCAGCCATGAAATAAAAAGGCGACTGATTCTTGGGAGGCAAGCGATGAGAAACCTGGGGAGCATAGTGAAAAGTAGAGACATCACATTGCAAAGATTCGCATAGTCAAAGCAATGGTATTCCCTGTGGCAATGTATGGTTGTGAGAGCTGGACCATTAGGAAAGCTGAGCACAGAAGAATAGACGCCTTTGAGATGTGGTGTTGGAGGAGAGTTTTGAGAGTCCCCTGGACAGCGAGGAGAACAAATAGGTCAATCTTAGAAGAAATCAACCCTGACTGCTCCTTAGAAGGTCAAATAGTAAAGATGAAGCTAAAGTACTTTGGACATCAAATGAGAAGGGAAGATTCACTTGAGAAAGCCTTGATGCTGGGAAAGGTGGAGAGCAAAAGAAGAAGGGGACGTCCCAAGATGAGATGGCTAGATAGTATTGTAGAGACAATGGGCACAGAGCTGAGCGAGTTGAGGGGGAGGGTGGAGGACACCAGAGGTGCCTGGCGGACAGTGGGGTCCATGGGGTCATCGCAGAGGGTTGGAATCGACTGTGCAACTGAACAACAAGAAGGGTATTATTTTTGGCCCCAAGCTGTTCCCATGATGCCCTGCCTTCTCCACATTCCAGTGATGATAAATCCAGCAAATACAGCACAACTGATCGCTGGTACCTACTCTTACTGGCCAGTGGCTCAAACCTTTCATTTACTCTTCATGTTCCATGTTTTTGAAGTGGTCGCTGTGTTAGTCTGCGCAAAGTAAACAAAAAGACAAAAGGTGGCACCTTAAAAGATGTAACGGCTGCATTTTAATGTGAACTTCTGTGGGCCAAGTCCACTTCGTTTGACCTAAGAGTGAGACTTCATAGCATCAATTTGCATTAATCATACGCAACAATTGGCTGGCATGACAGATAAATGTACAAACCAGTGTGTCTCTTTGCAGCTGGTAATGATAGGAGGTCCCTGATGAACAAGAGTTCTGTGATGCCCTCAAGGCAAACGTAGCATGAGATTTCCTCCTTTCCCACACCTGCGTTAACCAGAGGTTCAGGCTTGGATGCTGATGCTTAAATAGAAGACTGGGATGTCATTAGAAGCCATCTTTGGCTCACACCGAAGTCCCATTTTTTGCCCACCTGCGTCGCTAGTGGCTCCATAATTTGCCCACAGAGGCCTTGCCCAACCGCAGACTTCTCCAAAGATGATGGACTCCCACCCCCATCATCCCCCACCCAGGCCTTGCCCAACCGGAGCAATCTCCAAAGATAACGGACTCCTAACCACCACCACCCACCCCATCATCCCCCTCCCCTCCCCCTCCAGGCCTTGCCCAACTGCAGACTTCTCCAAAGATGGACTCCCACCCCCATCATCCCCCACCCAGGCCTTGCCCAACCGAAGCAATCTCCAAAGATAACGGACTCCTAACCACCACCACCCACCCCATCATCCCCCTCCCCTCCCCAGCCAGGCCTTGCCCAACCGCAGCCTTCTCCAAAGATGAAGGACTCCCACCCCCATCATCCCCTACCCAGGCCTTGCCCAAGGTGGGCCTCATCCCCCCCCTCCTGCCCACTGCAGAGGAGACCTGTGCGCACCGGGAGGCTGGCGCGCTTGAAGGCGGAGCCAGGGGGCGTGGCTTCACCCATGGAGCTCCGCCTCCTTCCCGGCCCCGGTCAATGGCTGCAATCTGCCCGGGGACGCGCTCGCACGTGCGCGCGCGCGCCGTCCTCCCTCCCTCCCACCCGCCGTGCGCGCTCCCGCCGGCCCTGCCCCGGGCGCTGCCGCCTTTGCGGGGCGGTTGGAACCAGGAAGGGAGGCGGTGGGTTGTTTTGGTGGGGGGTGGGGTGGGGGACTCCCCCATCCCATAATAAACCCCCATCCTCGGGCGACTCTCCCCCCCCCATGGCGGCCCCGGTGCTGGGCGCCTTCCTGGCGGCGCTGGCCCTCCTGCTGGGGGGCTTCTGGCTGGGCAGGTAAGTCCTTCCGGGGGCCGTGGGTGAAATGGGTGGGGGCGCTGGATTGCGTGCACTGACACGCATTCACACGTACACACACAAACACGCAGGTATTTCCCCAGCACCACCTGTGCCCACTGAGCAAGGAGGAGCAATGCCAGCCAAGAGTCAGTGCTTCTCTCCCCCCCCCCCATATCTGACCACCTACCTACCTACCTGCCCCCCCTCTTTAGCCCCCACACCTGTGCCTCACCTGTGGCAGGTGGCATCTGGCACAGCTGGTCTTGATAGTCAGGGCCGCTCTGGAAAGCTTTTTTTGGGGTGGGGGCCGCCCCCTCCAGGAAGACTGGCCTCTGTCCCCATGAGGACCACTCAGTCTTTTTTTTTTTTTGGGGGGGGTGGTCCTTGATCTGGCCAGTGGGGTCCCTCTAGAAACAGAACAGGGATTTTCAACCTGTGGGCCGGATGCAGCCTGCAGCACCATTTCACGTGGCCCCACCACCACCTCCACCGCACCAGGAAGTGCCGTGGGGTGGAGGAAGGGCAAAAGGGCCTTCCGGCCCCCGAAGCTGTCTGAGGGAGCGTGACCCAACGGCCCCCTGGGCTTTAAAAGGTTGAGAACTCCAGGAATAAAAATTAACCGTCAGCTAATATTTAGGGGAAGCAACGGAAATGAAATAGACGAGATAAAAAAATACCTGCCAAGTGTCCTGTTCAGGATCTGACCGGGAGAAATGGGGACTCCTCGTAGATGCAAAGAGAAGTTTAATTGCTAATTAAGTCCAGGGCTTTGGGTCGGCCTCGGATGGAGAGAGGTCTTAATTGGCTCCACGTTTTGCATTGAGTTAAGTTTCCTCCAGAATAATAAAAAAAGAGGGATTTTTAATAAAAAAAAGTTTGCACCCGTTTGTCCAGATTTTCACATCTTTCTCCGTTGGGGGCTCTTTTCCCGCAGGTGGCTTCTCTATATCCTGATCACCAACTGGTGCCGACGCCGGCTCCAAGCCGAACTGAAGATCCACTCGTTTGGGTTCTTCTGGATCCAGAATCTCAGCCTGAACTTCCAGGAAGAGCAGCAGGTCGTGGTGGGTACCGGGAAGATGTGCAAAATTTGGGGCTTGCGTGGTCGCCTCCGGCGGGGCTGGGATCGCCCCAGGGCTATTGGCAGCCATCAGTCCATGGAAATAAAGAGGAAGAATCATTACAGATTGGCAGGTGGTATTGTTGGGGAGTTTACAAAATCTGGGGGTGCCCTTATTGGGGGGGGGGGAGAAGGAAGGTCCCTCGGGGTGGGCCCATAACCCAGTTATTCTCTGTCATCAGTCCGAGTCTGTCTTTGCCGTTCCAGGAAATCGACAGTGTCTGGATTTCCAGTAAGCTTTTCAGCCACGAATTGCCGTAAGTCTGGAGTCTGTGCTTTTGGGGTAGATTTATTTTGCGGGGTGGTTGTGGTTCTGTTTCTGAGGTTTCCTCTCAACTCTCTGTAAGACCTGATTGCATGTTTTCTCAAAAAGAATATTTATTTATCTATTAATTTAATTTAATAGATTTATATACCGCCCTATCCAATGGACTTTAGGCAGTGTACACAAGTTAAAACCTATATAAAACAATTAAAAAACCCTTAAAAACGTAGCATAAAAACATACCCCGCTATCCCATTTGCTATCTAAAAACAAATATAAAATCTACATTTATACCCTGCCCATCTGGGATATTTTCCTACTTTGAGCGGCCTACAACATAATAATAACAATGAAAATCTTTACAATTAAAAAAAAAAGTAAACCAATTGAATGCAATTATAAATACTGTGCAGTGGAACCTCAGTTAACGAATGGCTCGGTTAACATAAAAATCGCATCACAAAAGGAAATCCATGGAAAATACTGGCTCGGTTTATGGAATTTCCCCCCCCAGAACGGATTAATTGGTTTTCAATGCATTCCTATGGGAAGCTGCATTTTGGTTAATGTGTTTTGGTTTTCAGTGCATTTCTATGGGAAATTGCATTCAATGCATTCCTACGGGAAATTCGGCTAAAGTAATTTCCGCCGTAAAGAAACGTCGTGGAGGGTAATTATTTCAATCAAAGTACTGTACGTGGAAAAGTGACTTAACATTGGGTAACTATGGGGAATATATTATAAAATTGATCAATTTTGATATTGAAAAGCTTATGTTTTGTTATAAGAATGTACGTGTGACTAAAGTGAATACAGTAATATGTTTTTTTATTACGTTTGTTTTTGTCATTTTATATGTTTCTGAATTATTAAAATCAATAATAAAATATATTATTAAAAAGAGTAAATGTCCCGGAGAAGACGTTGATTACGTTAACCGAAGTTCCACTGTACAATTTTAAAAATAAACAATAAAATTATAAATATCAAGAAAGCAAAAATAATAGTTTTAAAAAGTCCTGGTCTTTTAAAATAGCGATTATTATTATTATTAATTCGACTTATACCCCACCCATCTTTGTGCACCAAGCTGCCAAAATCCATCGCGCCCCTTGGATACCTCTTCCCGTCCGAACGTTTTCGTGGGGGAAGGAGTCGTGGGAAGTCTTAACACGCGGGAGACGGAGCTTGGCTCCTTAGCGCTGCAAATGCCAGGCGGTCCGTTCTCCCTTTGTTCCCTGCGCAGGCGATACCTGGCGCTGTGCTTCGGCGAGGTGCGTGTCCGCTTGGACTTCCAGAAAGCACCGGGGCTTCGGCCACTGGGGGCCGAATTTTCATCCGGGGACGATGGCCCGCCAGGAAAGACCCTTGCCCTGGGGTCCTCTTTGCTGCGGTTGCTTAGCCAGGTGAGATTAAGCAGGTAAAAGGGGGGGGGAGGAGGTAACCCTGCGCTTCCTCCTCTTTCGGGGGGGGGGGGTTTCCACTGACCTGCTCCCCGGTGTCCTGTTCCTCCAGCTTTGCTCCCTCCATGTGGACTCGGTCAACGTCATGGTCTTGCACGCGGCTGCCTCCGATTCCCTCTGGCACGTCCAGGTCTCCAGGGCCCGGATCCTGCTGGACTCCAGCGGGCGCAGGTGATGACAACTCGCGCGTTGAACACTACAGAGGAGATGGTATATAGCGCTCCGCCTCCTCCGTGGTAACGTTGCATACAAACGAACCATGAGGACTAGAAACCCAACCTCTGTTTCTCCTATCTCAAGTCTCCTGGCTTGGTTTATGTCCACCGGGCGTTTCCAGGTAGGCCGGTTGAGGCTCGGAGTAGAACAGGCCGGTTTCTTATTTAATGCCTCGTTTCCTGCAGAAACACAAAGATAAAAGATTTGTCTTTTAGCTTCTTCTGTTGATTTCTTAACGATTCCAAGTAAATCTATTAACGCTCCACACTAGGCTTAGAAGCCGTTGTGGCATTATAATGATAATTGTGTGTCAGAGGTTACTCTGGGTGGAAAGGATTTTTAGGGGACGCCTGGAATGAGGCTCCCTGAAGTCCAGCCCTTGGGTATCGAAACCCAACCTTCCAGTCCCCAGCTCAGCTCCTTAACCACCTAAGCCACTGGGGAAGCTGCTGTTACTCTTAAGCACTGTCCTAATTTTATTACTCCTTAACCCTGAGCAGAAACATTCCTTTTAAATATACAGTTTACCCTCTCTTCGACTCCTGTTTATTGCTGAATTCTGCTGGTCTTGGACCATCCTCAAGGTGGATTTGATTTCTTAATGAGGAATCGGCCTGGCTTTCGTTTAGCCAACCCTGCCGCCCCCCGATGAGCCTCGTAAACGATTTACTTATTTATTTAATTCAGATTTATATTGCACTTATGATGCATTTTGAACAGGCGTGATTTTCTGCACAAACGGGGTTTTGCAAACTCTCCTTCTTTCTGCAGAGTTCGGGAGGCAAATTGTGTTTACTGCATATTTTGTATATTGTGTGATTTATTGTTTATGTTGTATTTATAGTATATATATTTTTTATGATTGTGTAAGGTGTCCTAGTTGGGTTCTCCTGAGTGGGCGGGATATAAATGCAAAAATCAAATTAAATTAATTAAAAAGTTTCCTTCTTCTTGTGCAATCCTTCGTCTGCCTGTCCTTTCCTGGCCTTTCTTCCACCTCCCCCACACCCGGTTTCCTTTTCTCCCTGTCCAGCTCCACCTGCGAGGTGACCTTCAACCAAGTCAACAGCAAAATCCTCAAGAGCAGTCAGCAGGTAAGACGGGGACGCCGACGGGCCAACGCTTTGACGCACGACCTCTAGCCAAAACCTCCCAAACTGTCGCCTTTCGAACTCGGTTTCCCGTCACTTGGCTTTTCCTTCCCTGCTTGGCTTGACTTAACATACTGGCGTGTTTTACTTCTGCTTCCAGGAACGATGAGGGCTTCGTGGGCCGGATGCATTTGCATCGCGGGCCGGGGCCAGTCCACGGGCCATAGTTTGGGCACCCCTGAACCACAGGACTGGCCTGCGGCCCAAAAAGTTTGGCCACCCCTGGTTTAAACGTTGGGGATTTTATTTACGCCGCCCACAGTCGCGTGTCGATTGGGTCGGCTATACAAACTGAATAAAATAATTGCTACAACGCAAACACCCGATGGAAGTTCAGGCTTATCTTCCTTGATTTTCTTTCTTGCAATTAGCAATCTCCCTGCCATCTCCAAATTAGTAATTGATTCTTCCCTTGTCTTCTCCCTTTGAACATTTCCATAAACGGATGAAACCTCGGCCTTTCCGGCCGTCTTTAAGTTCGAGACCCCCGTTCGTTTCTCTAAAAACGAATCTCCCAAAATTTCATCCGCGATTCACACGTTTCTGGCCCGCTTGTCTTTGCACATTTAAGTTTTGTCTTTAAATTTCAAAATGACAGTCGCAAAAGTGAGCAATTTCCGGGTTCTTGTGGCTCCCTAAAATCTCTCCCCCCCCCACCTGTTAGGATGATGCTTGCTTGGCCGAGCTATCTCTGGCGCTCACGGTCTCGTTGGACCTATGTACACGCAAACGGCAGCTCCTCGGCGTGGATGTCGGGGTATGGAGCCTCCACGCCGAACTACACGAAGGGCTCTTCCACAGCGAGCTCCTGAAACGCGTCGGAGGCCGAAGTCCAACAGGTTAAGACTTTTTGGGGAACTCCCAAGGTTGGGACCGGGATGTATTTCCGTTTACGGTGGGCTTGTAAGGTTGTTAAAAGGACTTGGGGGGGGGGGAGGGGTTGAATAAATTAATCCAAAATTATCTTTAAAATTGGAGGTCTGCCCTAAAGGTAAAGGTCACCCTTGCTCGGAAGCCGGTCGTATCCAATTCTAGGGTTTAGTGCTCATCTCTGTTTATAGCCGAAGAGCCAGCGCTGTCTGCGTCTGCAGACGTTTCCGTGGTCATCTGGCAGGCATGACTAGACACCGAAGGAGTTTAAGACACTGATGGGGAGGTGGAAGGTCAAGACCCGGGTACTGCACGACAGAATTAGCACCCGTCTCTGTTCCAGCTCCCGCTAACCAAGCAGTTCGAAAGCAAGAGATTGCAAGTAGATAAATAGGTCCCATTTCGGTGGGAAGGTGAACAGAGGTCTGCCCTAGAACTGCATTATTAATGGATTTTGGGAATAAAACATTAGAAAGAAATAAGAAAGAGTTGGGGTTGCTGGTTGTTAAAAAGTGGAAAATATATTCCGGATTTGCGATAGAGGATTGGTATAAAGAATTATGGAATTTAGCAATTTAATTTTAATTTAATTGTTCGGCTTGTATGCCGTCCCAGTCGCAAAGCGACTCTGGGGGGGCTGATAAAGAAATAAATATCGCCATTACAATTACAGTACATGATATTAAAAAAATCAAAAACACTTCAAAAATAATATCACAATTACAAAATATCAAACTATCACAATAAACCCTTCGATAATAACTGGGATAATTAAACAGTACAAAAACACGGCGTCCGATGATGGCGGAGGCAATAAAGGATAGCTTGGCTTGTGAATTAAAGTGAAAAGGGATTGGTTTTTAAAATGTCTTTAAAGAAGTTTGGAGAGAGTTATATGTTGTATTTTTATATTTTGGGGTGGGGAGACTTTTGGGAACTCCCCAGAACAGAGACAGAGCCGGAGGAAGCGGGGCCCAATCCACTGTTTTGATGTGCCCGTTTCTCTGTCTCCAGGTCCCGCAAAGTCCGGCCAACCGGAATCCCTTCCGCCGTCGGGTCCGGCCGGCCTGAAACGCTTCCCTCCGAGGCTGAAGGTGGGGATGGACAACACCTGCCTGGTTCTGTCGATGAACAGCCAGAAGAGGTAAAGACCGAATGGGGGTCAAAAAGGCCCTGGTTCCCCCCCCCAAAAAAAACCCACTGAGGACTAGAAACTTATTTTGCTCCTGTAATGCAGAAGGGCGCGTGCATTGCCTGTAAGATACCCAGGTCCACCCCCACTCCCTTGGGAAAGATGTCCAGACCAAAACACACACACACCTTCAGTCTCCACTTTGGAGGCCGCCTTCGAATATACTGTACATGCGTCCGACCTCAAAGGAGCGGCGTGCGAGACGGCCATTTTGCCTCCTGTTCCCTTTCCGTTCGAAGGCATCTCACATGGACGTTAAAGCTGCTCCAGTTTGAATACCAGTCCAGTGTGGACCAGATCCCTCTCCGGAGCGTCACCCCGACCTGTGACCTGCCCCAGATGAGCATGGAGTTTGCCCTGGAAGGTAAGTACTAGAGCGTCTGGACTCTACTCTGTGGCTTCTTTAATTGCGTCGACCCATCGCACATTGGATTCTCCTCCTTTCCTGCTCTTTTGGGCATCATTCTCCCCCCCCCCCTTCCAGGGGCTTAAATGACCTCAGGCGTAGTTTGGTCCCTATTCACCGGATTCCTTAAGGGTAAGGTCAAAGGTTGCCCTTGCTTGAAAGGCAGCCATGTCTGACTCTAGGGTTCAGTGCTCATCCCTGGTTGAGAGAGAGAGATGCCAGGACCGGCACAAAATGGACTCCCTGGTTTAACCCTCTGATACGTTGGACTTCACCTCCCAGTCTCCCCCTCTCTCTGGGGTTGCAGGGTTTGGGGTGGTGGGGATGATGGACTTTCCTGTGAGGGAGTCAGTCTGATTATCCCCCTTTTGTGTCTTTCCCGACCTCCCCAGACGGGCTGCTTCTCTCCCAGAGTCGCCAACGGATCGTGTGCCTCAACTCCCTGAAGGCCAGTTTGCAGGTGAGGGAGGTGCCTCTGCCGGTCCGTCAACCCGGCTTTCTCTGCCCCGTTTCCCCACCGGCTGGCTGGCTGGCTGGCTGGGCCTCCGTCCATGCCTTCTTCCTCTTCCTCACGCGCAGGTCATGGCCATTGACATCTCCGTGGCCTTCCTGCTCAACACCTGCATCGTCCACTACCGCCACCAGGAATTCTCCCACTGGCTCAGCCTGGTGGAGTCGGCACGGCAGACGGACGGGTTGCCGGTGGTCCCCGCCGGGGGCAGAGAGAAAAGGTAAGAGGCCATTCCTGGCTCCTTCCTTCCTTCCTTCCATCCCCTCCCTCAATCTCTCTCCTTCCTTCCATTATTATTAATCCCTTCCTTCCTTCTGTTCATTATTATTCCTTCCTTCCATTATTATTAATTAATTCCTTCCTTCCATTATTATTAATTCCTTCCTTTATTATTAATTCTTTCTTTCCATTATTATTAATCCCTTTCTTCCTTCTGTTCATTATTATTTCTTCCTTTCTTCCGTCCTTCCTTCCTTCCTTCCATCCTACCTACCTACCTACCTACGGGGCACACACTAAATCAGGGCTTCCCTACCTTTTCAAGCCAAGGGCAGGGGCCACGCTCTCTCAGTCAGCTTTGAGGGCCGGATGGCCCTTTTGCCCTGCCTGCATGGTGGATGGGTGTGGCCCTTTTGTCCCAAAAGCTTCAAAGGGGTGGCCATTTTGTTTCTCAAATGCCCCTGGCGGGGTGGGGCGGGGGCACATGAAATGGGGTTGTGGGCCGCATCCGGCCCACATGTCATAGGTTGGGAGCCCCTGCTCTGAACCATCCTCCCCATCGCAGGATTCCTCAGATTCTGGCCACCATCATCTTCAGTGCCGCCGTCTCCAACATCAGCCTCTCGGTCCAGCTGGGCGATTCGCCTCCGTTCGCCCTGGGGCTCAACTCCGTCTCGCTCGGTGCGTATCCCTCCCCTGGTTCCCACCTGGCCAAAGTCTTAATTAGTCCCTTCATCGTTAACGTCTTCTCTGTCTATTATTTCCAGGGAGATCTCGTTTACTGGAAAATAAAATCTAAAAAAAGAATGAAAAGAAAGAGAAGGGAGGGAAAAACATAAGACTACAAATGGGAAAATTAAATTTAATTAAAATTAATTAACTTTGGGACTGCAGTGGCTTAAGTGGCTAAGACAACGCTGACCGGAAGGCAGCAGGTCAGCAGTTCAAGACCCGAGTGCCGCATGACGGAGCGAGCGCCCGTCTCTGTCCCAGCTCCTGCCAACCTACCAGTTTGGAAGCAAGACATTGCAAGTAGATAAATAGGAACCACTTCGGCAGGAAAGGTAAATAGCGTTTCGTGCGCTCCGGTGTTTAGTCATGCCTGCCAGATGACCACGGAAACGTCTGCAACTGCAGACAGTGCTGTTTCTTTGGCTGTAAACTAAGATGAGCACTGAACCATAGAGTCGGATACGACTGGCTTTTGAGCAAGGGTGACCTTTGACCTTTACTAATAATAACTTTAAAAGGAGCAAAATTACAGCAGCAAATTTTCTTCTGCTTCTTCATAAACTCCTTGATTGAGGTTGTGTCTTAGAATTGATTGTGTGTTATAATTGTGGCTTATAATTGATTGTGTCTTTTAATTGTGGCTTATAATTGATTGAGCCCTTGTGTCTTATAACGGGTTGGTTGCGTGGAGGCAAAAGATGATGCCTGGCTCGTCCTCATCATCCTCCGGCCTCTAAGGCTCCCCTCCCCCTTCTCTCTCTTTCCCTCCGCCTTCCAGATTACCAGCACCTCCGGCCCCATAGTGTCCACCAGCGGGCCGTCCTGGCGCTGGACCACCTCTGCTGGCGGGTGGGCCCCGATTCACATATCCAGCGGGCCCCCCACCCCGCCAACACTCACATCTGGGGGGAGGCCCTCATCCTGGACACCTTCAGCCTCCAGGTAAATGCGGGTCAAGAGGGAGCATTGGCATGGCAGAATCTACTTTTATTTATTTATTTATTTAATAGATTTATATATCGCCGTGACATTGAAATAAATTGCAAGTAGATAAATAGGGACCACTCTGGCGGGGAAGGTAATGGCATTCTGTGCGCTCCAGTGTTTAGTCGTGCCTGCCACATGTCCATGGAAACATCTGTTGATGCAGACAGCGCTGGCTCTTTGGCTATCAACAGAGATGAGCACCAAACCCTAGAGTCAGATATGACTGGCTTTTGAGCAAGGGTGACCTTTGACCTTTACTAGTCTATGTTTTTCTGTAGGGCTCATACCATTTCTTCGGAACCCCCCCCCCCCGGCCACACATCCGCCTTGTGGAACTGCAGTCTTCATCCATCATCCTGGCTGGGGCAGATGGGAATTGTAGTCAGAGCCATCCAGATTCCAGTGCAAGAGGGAGGACTTAATTTGTTTGACTCGCTTTGGGTTTAATCCCCCCCCTTGCATCTTTTTGCCCCCTCCTTTTCTCTCTCCACCTCCCCCCCCCCCACTGGCCCCGATCCGTCCCCCGCGCAGGGCAGCTACAACCAGCCTCTGGCCCCTTCCGGCCCACACCCGGACACCCTCTTTCTGGACTGCACCCTCAGGGGCTTGCAGGCCGAGTCGTCCGACGCCTGTGCCGAGTGCCTCTCCCGCCTGCTGCTGCTCTTCTGCCCGGGGGGCGCGGAGACCCCCAAGGAAACCCCCGCGGAGGCCCTGCTTCTTCTTCCCCAGCCGGGGGGCGAATCCAGCGTCCTCTGGAAGGTCGACCTCAAGGTGGAAGACGTCAACCTCTTCAGCCTCTCCGCCGTGGCAGGTCAGACCACCGGGATCTGCCCCCCCCCTCCAGGCCTTGGAAAGCCCTGGGTTTTATGGGGGTGGGGTCTTTGGCACGTGGCGTCCGGACTCTAGTCCTCATGAGGAAGGTGGTCGTAAAGTCATGTATGTCCCCCCCCTTTTCCCCACGCCAGGGGCCACGGAGCTGAGGGTGGACACCTTGACCATGCTGGGCAGCGCCGAGAGTGCCACGGTCAGCATCCAGGGGGTGGCCTTGGCCCTGGTGCCCAGCGTCACGGGCCAGATGCAGCGGTGCAGCAAAGCGCCAGCCGTCCCGGACCCGGTGGCTGAACTCTCCACCCTTTCCTTGACCTACAGCAGCAGCATCCGCTCCATGGAGGTAAGGGCTATTGTGTGTGTGTGTGGGGGGGAAGCAGGATCCTACTCCCACCTGGGAGGTCACAGAGGGACAGGCCAGATAAAATTGTGGGTTAGAACTGCTCTCCTGTAACCAAAAGGCTGTGAGTTTGATTCTGACGGGGTTCAAAGTTGGCTCGGGCTCATCCATCCTTCTGAGGTCAGTGAAATGAGGACCCCGCATGTTGGGTGGAAAATGCTAATTAACTTGTGAACCATCTAGAGAGGACCCTAAGCACTACAAAAAAAAGGGGTGTGTGTGTAATAGGATTGATATAGTCACATTTTAACTTTTTAATCTTGATTTTTTAAACCTTTTAATATGTTTAAATGTGTTTTAATTGTGTGTTTTTTTATTTTATTTTGTAAGCTGCCCTGAGTCTTTGGATGAGGGTGGGATATAAATGCAATAAATAAATAAATAAAATTATAGTTCTCAGCCTTTTAAAGCCAGGGACCATCGGGTCACGCTCCCTCAGACAAAGAAACCTTCAGGTTTTGACCACTCAGGTTTCTAGTCCTCAAGGTCCTGCCGGGGAAGGTTGTCGGGCAGGCAAACCGAGGCCCGGCCTCCGCCTCCTTCCCCTGATTTCTCTCTCTTTCCCGCAGGTCCAGTGTGGAGAAACCTTGAGCCTCCTTTGGACTCCAACCACCCACATGTACCTCTTCCACCATTTCCTGGCCACCTTGCAGAGCTTCAACAACCTACGCGGCCTGCTACGGCTGCCAAAACGTGCTTTGTCCCCACCAGGAGAACCGGATGCCGAAGTACAGCTGGACGCCGCAGACACCGACTTGCCCTCCTCTGACCCCGGCTCCGCCACGCGCCCCCTCAGCCTGACCCTGGAGCTTGGCGCCCTCAAGCTCACGGCCTTCGTCTCAGAGACCCGGTACCTGAGCCTAGCGGCCGAGCGGGTCTCGGCCGGCCGCCACGGGTCCGCCTTCCACGCCTACTGCCCCGGGGTGGTGGCTGGCTTCGACGGGAACAGCATCTTGCTCCTGAAAGAGGTGGAGTTCCAAGCAGTGCCGGAGTTGGAGGAGATGATCTTGCACCGGGGGCCGTTTCCAGGCCTGGGGACACTGCGAAATCGCGTCTGGGCCCTCTCGTGCGCCAGCGTGACGGTGGAGTTCCCCTACCAGTATGACTTCTCGGCCACCCTGGACGAAGCCCTGGGGGTCCAGAAGTGGCTGAAGGGCCTCCATGGCGCAGAGCGTCCGGCGGCGCGGGCTGGAATGCCCCCCCTCCCGCCAGACCTGCTGCTGAAAGTCCAGCAGTTCTCGTGGGTCTTCCTGGATGACATCTTCGAGGTGAAACTCCGGGACAATTACGAGCTGATGAAGGACGAGAGCCAGGAGAGCACGAAGCGGCTGCACCTGCTGGACGCCAAGGTGGCCGCCCTGCGGAAGCAGCACGGGGAGCTCCTGCCGGCCCGCAAGATTGAGGAGCTCTACGCCTCGCTGGAGAAGAAGAACATTGAGATCTACATCCAGCGCTCGCAGCGGCTCTACGCCAACACGCCCATGCGCAAAGCCCTGCTCACCTGGACCCTGGGCCAGCTGGAGGTGGCCGCCCTGGCCGGGCAGGCCTTCCACGGGGCCGAGAAGGTGGTGGAGCAGATCCGGGAACTGGACGCCGCCAGCCCCTTCCCGCCCGAGGGCCTTGACCTGGTCACCCACTGGTGCCGGGCGGTCAAAGGGAGTGCCAAGACCTTCTTCGGTGAGCTGGTTTGCCCCCCACCCTCAACCCCGAGGCTTGCTGGGAAATGTAGTCCTGGGCAGGGTTGTGGCCGAAGAGACGCAGCACGAGAGGAAAGAGGGAGGAGGAGGGAGGAGGAAAGCCCGCCGGGCCGGAAAGGCCATTTTCATGCACGTTTTAATGCCTCAGCTGCTCTGTAAACTCTTGTGGGGACGCTGCTGCATTGGGTGGAACGTAGTAGGCCGGATTTGGACGATGAGTTGGGCTTTTCCCCCTCTGTCTCCGTCTGACCTTGTCCCTTTCCTCCCTCCCCTTCCCAGTACGGATCCGCGACTTCCCCCGCTACCTCTTCGAGATCCGGGACTGGAGGCTCTCGGGCCACTTGGCTGGAGCCGAGCAACGTGGCCCACCGTGTTCCCGCCGGCGGCAGGTGCTGAAGCTCGGGGCGCCCTGGGGGGACGTGGCGGTGGAGAGGAACATGCCGCCTTTGAAGTTCTACCACGATTTCTACTGTAAGCGGGGACCCCCGCCGGAACCAAGGGGGGGATCTGAGGGGGGGGCAACGCCGAGGCAGTCTTAATCACTGCGCCGCCAGGGGCTTCTGGGAGTTGTAGTTGAGAAAGGTGGAGCGGGTGGGGGCGAGCATTAGAAGCGTGCAGGGAGTAACCCTGGCTCCTTCCTTCCTTCCGGCGCAGCCGAAGTCTACCAGTATACCATCGTGTGGGGGCCCTGTTGGGACCCGGCGTGGACCCTGATCGGCCAGGCCGTCGACCTCTTGACCAAGCCCTCCGAGGACCCCAGCCCGGCCCTCCCCTGGTGGGACAAGAGCCGCCTCCTCCTCCACGGCGAGTGGCACATGGAGATCGAGCAGGCCAGCCTGCACCAGGTGGCTACGGAAGTGAGTCCGGGAGAGAGAGGAGAAGACGACCCCCCCCGGCGGGCGGAGGAGAGTCCCTGGTGGGTGGGGACAGGGGGTGGGCCCAATCCAGCCTCCTCTCCTCCATCTTGTCTTTGGCTCTTTGCAGGATCCTTACAACACGACAGAGAACATGCACTGGGAGTGGAGTCACCTGTCCTTCCACTGGAGGCCCTGCCAGTTCGTCTTCAAGGGCGACCTGGACATCAACGTCCGGACGGCCTCCAAGTGAGTCGCCGCCTCCGCCCCGCCCCCGTGAGCGCCTGCGTCGCCCTTAGCAATTATTTAGAGCAGGAGTTCCCGACCTAAGGCCTGTAGGCTGGATCCAGTCCCCGGCACCTTTTCGTGTGGGCCCCTCACCCCTCTAAAGGCATCCGAGAAACAAATTGGCCGCCCCTTTTGTGGGGTCAAAACGGCCGTCCCCGTCATGCCGGCAGGGCAGAACGGCCGTCTGGCCCGCGACGCAGACTGAGAGAGCGTGACCCAATGGCCCCCGGCTTGCAAAGGTTGGGAAGAACCCCTGATTTAGGGGCGTTTCTGACACCGGAAAATGAGTCACTCCTGCCGGATTTGTTCTCCGCTTCCCTGCTTCCGTTTTCTTCCCGGCAGGTACGACGACTGCTGCTTCCTTCACCTGCCCCAGCTGGCCATGACGCTGGACTTCACCTGGCTCTGCCACGGGAACCCCCACGACCACCACGGCGTGGTGCTGCGGTCCCCGGAGTTCCTGCCCGAGGTGCCGGTGGGCCAGCAGTACGACTCCTTCCGGGCCTTCCGCTCCGAAAACCTCAACCTCTCCATCCGCATGGACTTGACACGGCCGAGCGGGGGTGAGGACCGCCTGGGGAGCGGAGGGGAGGGCAGGGGGGCACGTTTGGTTTCTGGCCTACCGGGTTTAGACGTACGACAAGGAAGGGGCCGTGACGGAGTTCTTAGACTGTCCTACCTAAACAGGGTGTCATGGAGATAATTAGGGGCAGGCCACGTGGCGTTTCTGCAGGATCTTGTTTCTCGTGCGGGTTCTGGATCCTGTTCGGAATCGGACGCCTTTGGATTCTGTGTTTCTTGTCCCCTGGTTTGCCAATTACAGCTACCCGGGAGGGCAGTTTTTGACTTCAGGCTAATGTGCCACGGTGATGTAGCGCTCAAGTCCTGCATCGCTCCGGATTCCCCACCCATGAGAACTTAAAAAGGCATTTAAAATTTTCCTTTTTTAAGGAAGGCTTTGAAAGACCTCCTCCCTCCCTGAACCCAACCCCAGTTTTAAAAGTTTATGTTTAATTGAATAAAAATCCCCTTCTGATTACTGGGCTTCCTCCCCCCTCCCCACCCTGGTTTTCTGTTTTTCGAGGTTTCTCCACTTCAGTTCAGTTTATATACCATCCCGCTGGCAAACTCTGGAGTTCCCCACTTGCAACAAACAATGTGGAAGCCACACAAATAGTCCCGCATTGTGTGTTGCTACGATTTGTTGTGTGTCGCCCAGAGCAAAGCGCTCGTGTCGGCCCCAGTCAAGTCCGATGCGAAATGCAATAAATATTCTCGCAGCCATTTCCTGGTTTATTGACTCTTCTTATGTCCCAAATACACACACACACCCTTCCACTCCCCATTATTCCTCTCCCACCCCCACAGAGCCCTCCCAGCCGCGCATTTTGCTCTACAGCAGCACCCTGCGCTGGATGCAGAACTTCTGGGCCACCTGGACCAGCGTCAGCCGGCCCATCTGCCGCGGGAAGCTCTTCGCGAACATGAAGCCCGTCAAGAAGAAGCTGGGCCAGCATTACCGCCAGCTCTCCTTCACGGCCCTCTTCCCCAAACTCCAGGTAAGGTGGGCTGGTTGGCAACAGGTAAGGTGGGTCAATTGGCAACAGGTAAGGTAGGCCGGTGGCCCCCACCCCCCTTTCCTTGGTTTCTACCCTCGAGGTCCGTGCTTTGACCCCGGTTTGGGTTTCCCTGCAAAGAAACCAAAACGATTCTACCTCTGGATGAAAATTAGGGAAATTGGGGGTTGGGGGGGGGTTCTCTCTTTCTTCCCCAACATCCCCAACTCTGACTGGCAGCAAAGGGGACACCTGGATTTCCTCGGGGGGGGGGAGGTGTCTCCCACCCACGTCCTCACAAGGGAGCCCTCCGAACTCAGGTGTGTTCAGGGCGGAGCGCAAATCCCAACCCCGAAGGGGTCAGTTGCATAACAGTTACAGCTACCCCTAGGCCTGCTGTTGCCTCAGCCTAATCACGTTCCCTGGTGGCATGCATGTTCCAGCAGCAGCTGGGCATGTCTGGGCAAGTCAGTGAGCTGACGTCAGAAATAGGTCTATCAGGCGAGATGGACCGAGGGCTTGTGTAAGCTTTTTGCAAGAAGGGGGGGGGGGCAGCATTAAGCGAGAAGGAAGGAAAAGGGGGGGGGGTGTCATCCAGGCATTTCAATTGCATTTGCTTATGCCTCACTATGGTTTCTAGGTCTCCCCCCACCCCAAGCCGGTAATGGCTGCCAGATCTAAAAATAAAATAAGTTTCTAGTCCTGTTGAGAGTCTTAAACGGGGAGATGTCACAACCCCTCCCCCCCCCCCGGTCCACATTGGCAGTTCGAGTCCTGGGTACTGCCTGATGGTTTTCAGCGTCCGGCCAGCCTCCATCCCGGCTCCTACCAACCGAACAGATGAAAACCAAACCCTAAAATACCCATGCCTTTAAATCCCCAAACCTTAAAAAATCCCCAAACCTTAAAGTTCCCAAACCATTTTATTTATTTTAATTGAATTTATATTCCGCCCTTCTCACACAGGCGACTTAGGGCGGATTACAACCAACCAAGCAACATACACCACACAGTTGAAACCATAAATATCCAAACTCTCTAATACCCAAACCTTTGAATCCCCAAACCTTAGAATACCCGAATTCTAAAATTCCCAAACCCTAAAATTCAGGATTCGGAGCGGTTCAGTTAAGTCGATCAGCTGTATTGATTTACTGGATCTAAAAGGGGAATTATTCCTTCTTTGTTGGATGTCTGGATGGGTTCCCCCACCCTCTGCTACTGAATGCTTTTGTTTCTGTCCATTATCCTTCCCTCTCACCCCATCATCCTTCCCCAGGTCCACTACTGGGCTTCGTTCGCCCAACAACGGGGGATCCAGCTCGAATGTGGCCAGGGGCATATTTTCACCCGGGGGACTCAGCGGCTCATCCCGCAGGGTAAGAAAATCCGGGAGGGACAATCATCGAGACCCGAGTGCGGTGCGACGGAGTGAGCTCCTGTGTCTGCCCCAGCAAGATTTTTTTTAAAAAAAATTGATTTATACGCTGCCCTACGAGGAGGTTTCCCTGCTCCGGGCAGCTGACAAGACGAAACACGCATATTACAAACGTGTTAAAAACACATTTTAAAACTACAAAAGCCCTATTAATGGCGGGGAGGGACCAGATAGAAAACCGAGCGCTGAGCCATTGCCGAAACATTCTCAAAGCCCTCTTGGCAAGTAGATAAACAGGTACCGCTTCAGCAGGAAAAGTAACGGCATTCCATGTGCTCCTGTCAACCTAGCCGTTTGCAAGTAAGAAATTGCAAATTGATAAATAGGCAGGAAAGGTAACGGCGTTCCTCGTCTAGCCATGCCTGCCACGTGTCCACAAAAATGTCTGCAGACGCTGACAGGCGCTGGCCCTTTGGCTGCAAACAGAGATGAGCACTGAACCCTAGGGTCGTATGTGACTGGCTTTCGAGCTGTGGGGGTCTTTACCTATTGATAGTCCTCCCCCCTCCCCCCTTAACTTCTCTTTGGCTTGGGATCTCCCCGCCCGTAGCCGGCACGGTGATGCGACGCCTGATCTCGGAGTGGAGCGTCACCCAGATGGTCAGTGACCTCAGCCTGGTGACTGTCCACCTCATGGCCTCCACGTGTGACGAGAACGCAGACCACAGCCTGGACTCCCTGGTCAAGAAGACACACCTGCTCAGCCTGTCCTGCCTGACCTACCAGCGCCACAGCCTCCGGACGGCCGAGGAGGTGGGTCAGCGTCTTGGGCCTCTGCCTGAGGAGCCTAAGGTTGCCAGTTCGATCCCCTCGTTCTTTATTCCAAGAAGAACCGGCCAGGGCTTTGGGGCGAACTGCCCCGGGATGCCCCTTGGGAGATGGGAATAGGAGTCTACTCTGTGGCTGTTCTCTACGTAGCCCTGGCGAGGGTTGTGCAAACCGTGTGGCATTATTACACTCAGAAAACCTGTTGCTGGGAATATCACATGATATCGCGTGTGCCAATTCTGAATCTGAATCCAGAATCTGCCTATCATGTATAGATTTTAAATTATAGGCATGTGACAGCTGTTCAAATGATTGGTAATTGGGTTGTGTATTTTTACACGGGAACATGGTAACAGTTGCAGCTACCACTAGGCCTGCTGCTGCCTCGGCTGAATCACGTCCCCTGGTGGCATGCATGTTCCAGCAGCTCTGGTCAAGTCAGTGAGTTGATGTCACAAATGGGTCTATAAGGCGAGATGGACCGAGGGCATGTCTCTAGTGTGGAACAATCTTCTTGGACAGTACAGCCAGGCCAGAGTGAGTCCGTTTTGAGCTACAGAGGAGTAGGCGCCGCTGTGTTAAGAAACTGGACAATCACGTCTGTATGTGTAATTGGCTTAAGATCCTGACTTCATAGGCAGAATCAGACTTCAGATTTAGATTCAGGGCACTTGGTTTAGTATAGGACGCATGGATTAGACCAGGTAGCAGCCCAACCTGAGGCCTATGGGCTGGATACGGCCCCCGGCACCAGGTCATGTGGTCCCGCCCCTCCGAGGGCATTCGGGAAACAAAATGGCAACCCCCTTTTGAAGACGTTAGGACAAAATGGCCATCCCCGATCACGCAGGCAGGGCAAGGGGGCCGTTGGCCCTTGACCGAGAGAACGTGCCGCCCGACCCCCTGGCTTGAAAAGGTTGGGAACCCTGGTCTTAGACGGACACGCTTTTGCTTCTGAGGCAAAAATCGCAGGGAGAAGGAGGGGTGAAAAACCTGAACAACAAGGCTTAATACATTAAAAACAGGTCAGGTGACTCTAGAGGCGGGACAACGGAAGGCTTTCCTATTGGTTAATCGGGGATAGAATTAACATTAACACCCCATTGCATGCTGGGATCGCTCTAAAATGCTCAACGGTTTCTCAGCCAGGCCCAGAGAGTTGTGACCTTCCCTGTGGCCTCACCTTTAATTCCTTCCTTCCTTTTAGGGGTGCCATTAATACGTGTCCCCCCCCTTCCCTTCCCTTCCCTTCCTTAGGAGCTCTCCCTGCGGGAGGGGGACGAGGCCTTCCACACCCACCAGCTGCACCTGGTGGACCTGCGCGCCTCCTGGACCACCACCAACCGGGACATCGCCTTCGGCCTCTACGACGGCTACAAGAAGGCGGCCGTGCTCAAGCGCAACCTCTCCACCGAGGCCCTGAAGGGGCTCAAGATCGAGCCCCAGAACCTGGCCAAGAAGCTGAAGAGGGGCCCCTCCATCTCCCAGCAGAGCCTGAGGAGCAGCGTGGCCTCCCCCGGCCGGCGGGCCGAGCGCAGCCCCTCTGGAGGTGAGGGAGGGGCAGAAACAGCATCTGTGTCCAGCCAGCCATTGGTCTTCTTACAGTTTTAGATCCATCCATCCCTTCCTTCCTGTTTTTCTTCCTTCCTCTTTCCTTCCTTCCTTCCTTTCTTCCTTCCATCCTTCCTGTTTTTCTTCATTCCTTCCTCTTTTCTTCCTTCTTCCTTCCTTCCATCCTTCCTTCCTGTCTTTCTTTCTTCCGTCCTTCCTTCCTGTTTTTCTTCCTTTCTCTTTCCTTCCTTCTTCCATCCTTCCTTCCTGTTTTTTTCTTTCTTCCTCTTTTCTTCTTCCTTCCTTTCTTCCTTCCATCCTGGTTTTCTTCCATCCTTCTTTCCTTCTGTCTTCCTGTTTTTCTTTCTTGCTTCCTCTTTTCTTCCTTCCGTCCGTTCTTCCTTCTTTTTCTTTCTTTCTTCCTATTTTCCTCTTTCCTTCCTGTTTTCCTTCCTCTTCCTTCCTTCCTTCCTTCCTTCAACCCTTTGCTGGCCTTTTAAGACATTCCACCAGAGCAATCCCTCTCCAGCGATGGTTGTGCAGGCTGACTTTGGCCTCGTTCTCCCCTCCCACCTGCCCTCCTCCGCACCGCAGCCAGGTCAACCTCACAGGGGTGTCGGCGGGAGGACAAACAAGGGGGAAGATAAGAACTATCAATGTCACCTTCAGTTAACGGGAGGAAACCTGAGACCTCAATGAGACTCTTGTCTCCTGTGGGTTGACTCAGGAGCAGGGTCAGAAATGTATAGGTATTGCCCTTTCTTACCATTAGGATAATTTACCATATTTCTGGAAAAATGGAGTGTATCTTGTGTGCCGGCAAATACGGTATTCACTGCCTCTAACGGCCTCTAGTGGACCATTTTGGTAATAACTGTGTGCATCTTGTATTCCGATGCGTCTTATACTCCAACGAATACGGTACCTGCCTTTCCAATTGGTTTACTCAAGGGTGGGGTCACCGCCCATCTCCCTTTTACTCTCCCCCCCCCCTTTTGCAGGTGCCTATATGCTGCAGAAACTTATCGAGGAGACGGACAAGTTTGTGGTGTTCACCGAGGAGGAGTCCGGGGTGAGCGAGCAGCTTTGCGGGATTGCTGCCTGCCAGACCGATGACATCTACAACCGCAACTGCCTTATCGAGCTGGTCAACTGCCAGGTAGATTTTGCACCCCACCCCCGGGGGGACCCCCCTGCCCCCATAAATGCAACATCATTTTTGCGTTGGCCCCTGGATTGCGAATACGGTGGGACCTCGTATGACGAATGCCTCATAGAGCGAAAAAACTCGCATAACGAGGTTGAAAAGCATGGCGCTGCGCATAACGGACATTTTAGCTATGAGAAAAATAGCGCTCCCTATGGGGAAAACGCGTATAACGAAAATTTTTATGGGAAAACTGGCATAACGAAAAAAATTTCGTTCTGTGGATTTTCCCATAGGAACTGTTGTTATACGCGTTTTTCCATAGGAATTTTCGTTATACGGGGGGAAAGTCGTATAATTTGTGGTATGTGATTTGTGGCAACCCCCAAAACCAACTCCTGTGGTTGCCTGGCATGGAGTGAACTACCC
This sequence comes from Furcifer pardalis, assembly GCA_030440675.1. Lineage (NCBI taxonomy): Eukaryota > Metazoa > Chordata > Lepidosauria > Squamata > Chamaeleonidae > Furcifer > Furcifer pardalis. Next base: position 20,849,243 of record CP126891.1, on the reverse strand, counting down.
GTCCTCCGGCCCACCTCCTGCCAACCTAGCTGTTCGAAAGCAAGAAATTGCAAGTAGATACATAAGTACTTTGGTGGGAAAGGTAACGGCGTTCCCTCTGCGGAGACCTTGGCCTTTACTCTTTTACTGGCAAAAGAAGCGTCCGGAATATCCCCAAATAAGCAAGTTTGCGAGTGTTGTGCTAGACGCGGACCCCCCCCCCCCCCCCGATGGTCGAAGTTACTCAGGCAGCAAGGTGGCTTGCGTGGTGCATTTATGTGTCGTCCCCCCCGTCCCGTCCCCAGATGGTGCTCCGTGGGGCTGAGACGGAGGGCTGCGTGATCGTCTCAGCCGCCAAAGCGCAGCTCCTCCAGTGCCAACACCACCCTGCCTGGTACGGGGACACCCTCAAGCAAAAGACCTCCTGGACCTGCCTGCTGGACGGGATGCAATACTTTGCCACGACCGAGAGCAGCCCCTCCGAGCACGAAGACGTCCAGCTGTGGTTGGAGGTGGGTGCGGCCAAGCGGCGAGAGGGCGGTGGGTCGGTTGGGCTGGGGCGTTTTTATCCCCCTCCCCAGTTCTTTCCCTGACCCAGAGACTAGACCCAAGATTTTTAGCGTGCCCCAAACGAGGAGCTGTAATACTGAGCTAGAGCAGCGTGAGGCTCCTGGAGTGACTGGAAGGGATGACATCAGGAATGAGGTTGCAAGGGAAAGATTTGGCATAGGACCAATCCTAAATTACACCCTTCGCCCCGGGCCCTTTGCTGGACTCTGCTCCCTTTCCTTCGGTCTCCAGGTGAAGAACATCGAAGAGCACCGGCAGCGAAGCTTGGATTCGGTGCAGGAGCTGATGGAGAGTGGGCAGGCCGTGGGCGGCATGGTCAGCACCACCACAGGTCAGTCACAAAACGAGGAGGCGCTAACGAGCACGGGCTTGCAGGGCCAGCTGGCCCGTCAGTGCAGGGGTGTCCGTCAACGGCCGTGTTGGCCCGTTTCGGAAATGGGTACGAACGTTTGTGGCCACCGGGATCTGGCTCTAGCCCTGACGCCCTCTTTTGGGCCTTTTTTTCCCATCCACCCCGCCCCACCCCGCCCCCTCCCCAGACTGGAACCAGCCCCACGAGGTCCAGCCCACCCAGCAGGTGCAGCGCATCATCTCCCGCTGCAGCTGCCGCATGTATTACATCAGCTACAGCCACGACATTGACGCCGAGCTGGCCACCCAGATCAAGCCCCCGGAACCGCCGGCCCACCCGGAGAAGGAGGACCTGCTGAAGAAAGAGGAAGGTATGGAACCAGGGAGAGGGCGGCGCATTGCTGGGCGTCCATTTCTGCATTCAGATGTGGAGCCCTAAGAGCGACAGGTCAAGGTCGTGGGTCGCCCTTGCTTGAAAACCTGTCATATCCGACTCGGGGGTTCAGTGCTCATCTATATGCCCGCGTCGTCTGCGTCTGCAGACGTTCCTGCGGTCATGTGGCAAGCTGGTGCAGTGGTTAAACCAGGGGTCCTCGGCCCGTGGCACCATTTCATGTGCCCCCCCATGGCCTCCATCACCCCTGGAAGTGACCCTGTGGTGGATGAAGGGCAAAATGGCCCTCCAGCCCCTGAAACTGTCGAGAACTCCGGAGTTAAACCGTCAAACTGCAGCTGAAAGGTGGTGAGCTCGATCCTGGCCAGGGCTCAAGGTTGACTCGTCCTTCCATCCTCCTTAGTTCAGTCTAATGAGTCCCCATCCTGTTAATGGGGGCAGAATGCTAATTAACGATGGGGCGGGATAGACGTGTGATTCTATTGCTCCCCCCCCCTCTTTCTAGGGGCCGTGGACACCTTCACCTTGATCCACCATGACCTGGAGATCTCCACCAATCCGGCCCAGTACGCCATGATCCTGGACATCGTCAACAACCTGCTCCTCCACGTTGAACCCAAGCGCAAGGTGAGGGAGGGAGGAGGGAGGGAGACTGCAGAAACCCCCCACCCCAAGGCCTTGCGGGGCCAGACTCGAGGCCACCTCGGCGGAGGGCTCCGGCCCACCCCGTTGGGTTGACGGAGCAAGACCTTTCCAGCCCACCTTTCCCCTCCCCCGTCGCTTCTGCCCAGGAGCACAGCGAGAAGAAGCAGCGGGTCCGGTTCCAGCTGGAGATCTCCAGCAACCCCGAGGAGCAGCGCAGCAGCATCCTCCACCTCCAGGAGGCCGTCCGGCAGCACGTGGCCAAGATCCGGCTCCTGGAGAAGCAGATGTACACGGTCGTCAAGGTGAGCTTAGCGGCAGAAGGGGTTAAAGCGGCCATCCTGCAAGGCCAAGGGGGTGAGTTCAGTCCTGTCTAGGGCTCAAGGTTGATTCATTCCTCCCAGGTCACTCGATCACACTCTTCTTCTGCAAATCCGCACAAATGGATTTACTGGGCGTATCTGAATCTAAGGTGGGATGTACGCGCAGTAAACCCATTCATGTGGATTCACAGGAGACCCCGAAGAAGTAGCCACCTGTCATTCTAGAGCCTTGGGGTTGAACTACTGTCCTGCACGTTGTGAGTTCGATTCTGACATGGACTCAAGTTTGACTCAGCCTTCCTTCCATCCTTCCACAGGCGGTGAAAGGAGTCCCCAGCATGTTAATAGGGGGGGGGATGTTAATTAACTTGTGAACCGCCCACAGAGGGCACGAAGAACCTACGGGGTGGTATAGAAGTGGAATTGCTTTTTCTGGCCCCGGCTAGGGTGTCTCTTGACCGTTCCTGGCTCCCCCGGCGTGGGATTTATTCGGGTAAATAATACATTTCCAGGGAAGGCCAATGGTCTCCAAATGGATTAAATGGTCCCACTGGAATCCCTCTGGATGGAGGGCAGCAGCTTCATCCATCCTGGCCTCCTGGGGAGGAGGAGAATGAGGACCAGAAAGGGACTCGCAGAACCGGACCAGTGGCGCTATGGGTGTCACGCTGTGACGCGGAAGGCCGATGAAAGGCCACGGCGTTCTATTCACAGGGCAGTCTTCATGGCCGAGCACCACGAGGATGGCCAATAGTCGGAATCGGTTACGGCAAAAGAAGAAGGAATTTACCACTTGTCTGCAATCCTAACCACGTCCCTCCCTTCCTCTTCTAAGTCCCTGCAGGATGATGGCCGGAACGAAGCCCTCCTGGATCATAACCAGAAGCTGCAACATCAGCTGAGCCGGGAGAAAGCCGAACTCCAGCAGGAGAGCGAAGAGCTAAATATTCTCATCAGGTATCGGGTCCAGGAGCCGAGGTGGTCCCGGACGAGCCCCCACTTCCTTTGTCTGCCGGGTCGGGCTACAATCACCCTCTGGTCCCCTTAGAAGCTGGACCAGATGGACCTTGCAGTCCGACGATTCCAGCAAACCTAGCCCAGAATCTTCTAGCATCTCGAGGGCAAAGTTATTTCAAATATCCTAACCTTTCCTGGATCCTCGTCTTCCGATAACGTGTTTTTTTGATGCACGGCCTAAGGAAGACTGAGGCCTAGCATTGAGGTGTGTAAGAAGAAAAAGCTGCCCACACACTTTTTTAGTAGGTAGTGGGGTTGTTTGAGTAAGAAAACTGGCCAAAATCCTATTGCGCAGCTGTGCCTGCGGAAGGCAAATGGCATAACTTGTAATGGTAGCTGGCTGCTAATTAATGCATCCCTGCATTGAGGTATGTAAGAAGAGCAAGCTGCCTACACACTTTTTTAGTAGGTAGAGGGGTTGTTTGAGTCAGGAAACAGTCTTGAAGCAAGAATAGCTGACCAAAATCCTGTTGCGGAGCTGTGCCTGCGGAAGGCAAGCGGCATAACTTGTAGTGGTGACTGGCTTGCTAATGGATGCCTCCCTGTTTAGAATTGTGTGTGCTTGAGAAACCAAACGGGGACTCATTAATTAGAGGCGAAAAGCCTCTGAGAGTTACACCCTTCACCTTCCACAGGCGTAACTGTGCGATAGGATTTCGGCCACTGGTAATAAGGAATTGAACAGAGTAATCTTGCGTGGGGAGAAGTTGCCGAAACAGCTGTTTTGCCCCCCCCCCCAGGTGCTTTAAGGATTTCCAGCTGCAGCGGGCCAACAAGATGGAGCTGCGGAAGCAGCAGGAAGACGTCGGAGTCGTCCGCCGGACCGAGTTCTACTTTGCCCAGGCCCGTTGGCGCCTGACGGAAGAGGACGGGCAGCTGGGCATCGCCGAATTGGAGTTGCAGCGTTTCCTCTACAGCAAGGTGGGCCTGATCCACCAGACTGGGGTTTCCCCCAGCTAAGAGCAGCACAAAGTTACTTTTAAAAAGTAGTTGAGTTGAGGTTATAGTTCCAAGGCCTCTAGAAAATAGCCATTTGAGTAACTAAGTAGCTAGTTAAATAAATAGTCGTTAGGTAAAGAACTACTGTTATTTAGTAGGGGACTGTGGTGGCTTAGTGGTTAAGAGCAGTGATGGGATGTAACAGGTTCTCACCAGTTCGCCAGAACCGGTAGTAACTTTTCCCAGTGTTCCGGAGAACCGCTAGCAGCTTTTGGGGGTAATCACCTTTGGGTCTTACCTTTTCACTGGTTCCCACACTTGGTGTGCATGCATGCCTATAGTGCTTGGCACATATGCACAGTCTCCTTTCTGTCCTCCCAATTGGGGAGGAGGAAAAGCTGCTAGCCTGAAGCTCCCTATAGCCTTCTCCCCAGGGTAAGTGACTCACCTTTGGATGTGGTGTGTCTGTGTGTATTTTAATGTGTATTTAATACCTTTACCTATATTGATGTACTACCACAGTTCCTAAAAAGGCCTGGCGGCCTGGCTTGGGGTTTTTAAGCAAAGTCTTGGAGTTACCTCATCAATAAGCTACACCTGCTGTTCCAATTGGAGAACCCTTAAGGAGTTGCAGCTGTTTTACATTTACATTATAAGGCATATTATCCTAGAGAACTGGTTAGGCAAAGACTTAGTACCTAACTTCTTTAACTGTTGAAAAGTGCCAAAATGAAGCCATCTTGTGGTGAGTTCATTCTGTAGTTCCTTCTATCTGACCTAGTGTGAGAAAGATTAGCCAGAATAAGCTTTAAACTCTGGTTTAAAAGCTCTGATTGATTTGTGTTTGGGGTGGGTGGGTGTATTTTAATGTATTTTATTTATTTATTTATTTATTTACGGGTTTGTGTTGTGGGTGGGTTGAGGGGTGTGTGTGTGTCCTTATTTTTATTTTATTTTATTTTATTGTTTATTAATATTATTTTCTTTGGCCCCGCCCACAACATCATGACGTCATGTTGTTGGCTCTGCCCATGACATCATGACGTTAGCTCTGCCCACACTGTGATGATGTCATGGTGGGGTAGCAAAAATGTTGACATCCCATCACTGGTTAAGAGGCTGAGCTTGAAGACTGGATGTTTGGGGTTCAAGACCCGAGTGCGGCACAACGGAGTGAGTTCCCGTCTCTGTCTTAGCTCCTGCCAGCCTAGCAGTTTGGAAGCAAGAAATTACAAGGAGATAATTAGGTACCACTTTGGTGGGACGGTAAACAGTGCTCCATGTCTAGTCATGCCTGCCACATTTCCACGAAAATATATGCAGATGCAGACAGTGCTGGGTCTTTGGCTATAAATAGAGATGAGGACTGAACCCTACAGTTGGATACGACTGGCTTTTGGGCGATCTTGGCCTAGTTAGGTTTTTCCGTGAAAAATAATAGCCCTTTTTTGAGTTACAAAGTTGTGTTTTGGTTGGTTAGAACAGGGCCCGTAGTGCGGATCCGGCACATGGTGACATTTCATGTGGGGGCCCACACCCCTCCAAGAGCATTCGAGAAACAAAATGGCCAGCCCCTTTGAAGCTGTTGGGACGAAATGGCCACCCCCATCATACAGGCAGGGCAAAATGGCCCTCTGGCCCTCGGAGGTGACTGAGAGAGCGTGACCCAATGGCCCCTGGCTTGAAACAGTTGGGAACCCGTGAGTTAGAAGCAGAGTGCCGCTCGTGGACTCACTTAAGCAGAAGAAGGAATTAATTAAGAGTAACTTGTCGTCTGTAACTAGTTATTTCAAAGCACTTTCCTGGTTCCCACACCTTAATACCTGTCTGCCTTTCCCACCTGGCAGGTGAACAAATCGGATGACACGGCGGAGCACCTCCTGGAACTCGGCTGGGTCACCGTGAACAACCTCCTCCCAAATGCCGTCTACAAGGTGGGGGGAGGGTCATTTCAGCCCCCCTTTGCCCTCCCCATTGGAAGCAACTTTTTTGGAGGGGGGGTGCGCCAGAAGGGAGAAATGCGTAACCTCCTTTGCTGGGGGGGGGGGTGTCCCCTCTATTTTTCGCAGGTGGTTCTCCGCCCGCAAAGCGCCTGCCAGTCCGGACGGCAGCTGGCCCTGCGGATTTTCAGCAAGGTCCGCCCGCCGGTGGGGGGCATTTCCATCAAAGAACACTTCGAGGTGAGCCGGAATCGGGGACGATGGGTTGGGGCGTGTGCTTAAAAGGGCGAGAAAAGGGTTGGCTTTGTTCTCAACCTTTTTAAGCCGGGGGGCCATTGGGCCAGGCTCCCTTGGACAGCTTCGGGGGCTGGATGGCCATTTTGCCCTTCCTCCGCCACACGGCACTTCCAGGCATGGTGAAGGCGGTTCCCCCCCCCCTGAAATGGCACTGTGGGCCGCGTCCAGCCGGTGGGCCGCAGGTTGAGAATCCCTGGCTTAGACCCTTGACTGTTGGGGGGTGGGGCTTCTTCCTCTCTTCTCGGACCTTCCCAGGTCAACGTGGTGCCACTGACCATCCAGCTGACCCACCAGTTCTTCCACCGCATGATGGGCTTCTTTTTCCCCGGGCGCAACGTGGAGGAGGAGGAGGTGGGCGACGAAGAGGACAAGTCGAAACTGGTGACGACTGGTGAGCGTCACGGGGATTCCCTCCTCCACTCAGACCCGCACCCGAGTACACTCTGCACGTGCACAGATTCCCAAAGCCACGAGCCCTCTCGCCCCATTTCTCCGAAAATAAGACCTAGCCGGAAAATAAGCCCTAGCATATTTTGGAGTGTTTACCTTAGAAGGTAACGGTAAAGGTCTCCCTTGCCCGGAAGCCAGTCCTAGCCGACTCTGGGGTTTGGCATTTACAGCCAAAGAGCCAGCACTTAGATTCCGGAGCGCACCGAATGCTGTTACCTTTCCTGGCGAAGTGGTACCTATTTATCTACTTGCAGTTTCCTGCTAGGTTGGCAGGAGCTGGGACAGAGACAGGAGTACGGACACAAACTCACGAATAACACGCGAAACTTGCTCACGAACGGACGTGGTTGTGTCTGATAGGACTCTCCCTAATTCAACACGCAACGTGTTGCAACGGACGTCCTTAATAAGCCATCCCCTGAAAATAAGCCCTAGTGTGAATTTTGGAGCAGAAATTAATAAAACACACACACCCCATCTTATTTTAATATTCCGATGTATTTTGGGGGGGCGGGGTTTGACTCCTTTTCTTCAGCTTTAGTTTGACTTATGGTCACCTGCGTGGAAAAATTTAATATATCCTACATTCTGGAATGGCCAAACTCGGAAAGGAAAGAGTGCCTGTCGCCTCCGTGCATGCTTGCTTCTCCTGGGCTTACGGGAGAGTCAGCCTCGAGGGTGGTGGAAAAGTCCCGTATTTTTACACACAAACCCTCCTCGCCATCCCTCCAGGGATGCCAGTGGTGAAGCCGCGCCAGCTGATGGTCTCCGACGACCCCCTGGGCCAAGGGAAGGCCCTGGGGCAGGGCCTGAACCGGACCTCAGGTGTCCGGCGATCCTTCCGCAAAGCCCCCGAGGTAAATATGGGGCTGATGGGGGGGGGGATATGGACTGATTTATAGCACCGGCCCTTTCTGAGAAGGTGGAGATGCTTAAGCAAGACCCTCCCCGTTTCCAACCATTTCCCCTCCCTGTCGTCCCCCCCCCAGTACCCCGTGGACGATATTGACAAAATGAAAGAGCGGGCGGCCATGAACAATTCCTTCATCTACGTCAAGATACCCCAAGTCCCGCTCTGCGTCAGCTACAAGGTAAGGGAGAAACACGCACACACACCAGGATTAAAGGGGTCGGGAACAGGCAAGGACCCCCCTCCCTCCATTTGTCTCCTTTCTGGGTTTGTTTTGGGGGTATCGGGAAAGCCCCAAAGCAGGGGAAGAACCTGCACCGTCCCCAGCGCCACCGATTTTGTGGCAGGGACAGAAGTGGAGGTCCCCCCACCCCCACCCCGCTTGACCCACTCACAGCTGCCCTTTCCCCCGTCCCGCCTCTGCTCCAGGGAGAGAAGAACAGCGTGGACTGGGGCGACCTCAACCTGGTGCTTCCAGGACTCGAGTACCACAACAACACGTGGACCTGGCTGGATTTTGCCATGGCGGTGAAGCGGGACAGCCGCAAGGCCTTGGTGGCCCAGGTAGGGCCAGGGGGGGGAGGGGGCTCTGCTGGGGTGGGGGGAGGGGAAGGGGGACGAGACTGGCATTACCCACCCACCTGTCTGTACATCCATCCATCCTTCCTTTGCTTCTCCCGTTCATTCATCCATCATCTGCTCCTTCCTTCCTTCCCTCCATCCATCTAACATGAATATAAGACCGTCCGTCCATCCTTAGCTTACTTCTTGTTTATCTCCATCCATCCATCTCCATTCATCATCTGTTCCATCCACCCACCATTAGCTTCTTCCTTTCTTAGTTACTTCCATCCACTCATCCAATAATTAGCTCTCTCCTTCCTTCTCTCCATCCATCTATTCACTCATTAAACTCATTAGTTCTTTCCTTTCTTAGCTCCCATCAATCCATCCATCTATCATTAGCTTCTTCCTTCCTTAGCTTCTCCCATCCATCCATCCATCCACTCATTAATTCATTCATTAGTTCTTTCCTTCTTTGACTCTATCCACCCATCCACTCATTAGTTCACTCATTAGTTCTTTCCTTCCTTAGCTCCCATCCATCCATTCATCATTAGCTTCTTCCTTTCATAGTTTCTCCCATCCATTCATCCAATAATTAGCTCTTTCTTTGCTTTGCTCCGTCCATCCATTCCCTCATTAGTCCTTTCCTTCCTTAGCTCCATCTATCCATCCATCTATCATTAGCTTCTTCCTTCCTTAGCTTCTCCCATCCATCCATCCACTCATTAGTTCACTCATTAGTTCTTTCCTTCCTTAGCTCCCATCCATCCATCCATCATTAGCTTCTTCCTTTCATAGTTTCTCCCATCCATTCATCCAATAATTAGCTCTTTCTTTGCTTAGCTGCGTCCATCCATTCCCTCATTAGTCCTTTCCTTCCTTAGCTCCATCTATCCATCCATCTATCATTAGCTTCTTCCTTCCTTAGCTTCTCCCATCCATCCATCCATCCATCCACTCATTAGTTCACTCATTAGTTCTTTCCTTCCTTAGCTCCCATCCATCCATCCATCATTAGCTTCTTCCTTTCATAGTTTCTCCCATCCATTCATCCAATAATTAGATCTTTCTTTGCTTAGCTCCGTCCATCCATTCCCTCATTAGTCCTTTCCTTCCTTAGCTCCATCTATCTATCCATCTATCATTAGCTTCTTCCTTCCTTAGCTTCTCCCATCCATCCATCCATCCATCCATTAGTTCTTTCCTTCCTTAGTTTCATCCATCCATTCACTCATTAGTTCACTCATTAGTCCTTTCCTTCCTTAGCTCCCATCTATCCATTCATTCATCCTCAGCTTCCTTACCTTCTCCCAGCCATCCCTCCAGCTTGGTTACCTCTGGAAAGCAAAGCTCCCAAAGCAGGGAGATTCCCGACATCATACTCCCAAAGAACCACTTCACCCAGACCTGATTGGGGAGGGGACAACCGGCCTCCCAAATCTCTCTTCCTGCATTTGTTTTAATATTGTTTTTAAAAAAGGAAATGCCCAAGTTCTGATCCTCTTGTACAGAGAGGTCGGAGCCATTGCCCTACTGAATACCCCAAGGTACTTCTGGCCCTTGTGAGTTGATATCGACCTCCGATGGAAACGGCAAACTTGTCGTATGGGGATTTTGCAGGCCAGATTCTGCACGGGGCCTGGAGAGCAAAATGCAGGTGATAATTCTGCTCCGGGGCAGGTTTTTCAAAGCCTGCCCTGTCACCTTCCCGGAGGCCGGTCTTGCTTCCTGACCTCCACCAAACTCCTGTCTCGTCCCGACAGGTCATCAAGGAGAAGCTGCGGCTGAAGCCGGCGGCCGGCGCCGAGTCCCGGGGCAAGCAGGAGAGCAAAGCGGAGAGCCATATCCAGCAGCAGGAGGAAGACGAGAAAGCCCGGCTGCTGATTGGCTTGGGCGTCGGGGACAAGAACCCCGGGAAGAAATCCATTTTCGGCCGGCGGAAGTGAAGACCGGCCAACACTTGCTCCATCGGCCGAGGAGGGGTGCGGGCCCATCGCCCCACCCTCCCCGACCTGGCGCAACCAGGGACCAAAATGTTTGGCCGGAGTCAGGACGGGCGCTTGGCCGGGTTGGGTAGCAATGAACCCCAGAAGCCTTGTGGCCAGGCGCCGCCCGTGGAAGCGGGCACCGTGGCTGGGCGATGGGACGCTCACCAGATAACTGGCCCACCTGCTGTTGCCGCAGGACTCGGGGAAGGGGAGGAGGTTGTCTTGGCACATTCTATGCATCGTTTGTTGGGTAAAAAAATAAGAGAGAGAGAGTTTAAATAAGAGAGTTTATCATTTGGAGCTGGGCGTCTTTGTCTTTTGTGAACCTCCTCTTCCTATGCCGTATCTGAATCCGAATATTGGCGATCCTCACGGTGAGCCGCCATGAAGACTGTCCTGTGAATATACATTGCAGTGGCCTTCCGTTTGCCTTCCGCATCGCAACTTTGACATCCACAGGACCACGGATCCAGTTCCACGAGTTCCTTTCTGGTCCTGATCCCTTTTGGCACGCAAAGTCCTCCTCCTCCTCATCCTCCAAATGAAGCTGCCGCCCTCCATCCAGATGGGTTTCAAGTGGGATTTAATCCACTTGGGGACCATCGCCTTTCCCTGTGGACTTGGGCACCCAAGGTTGCTAGTCCTCAGGGTGGTCGGGTGAGTTAACCGCTGCCTGACACTCAGCGGCTGGTCAGCAGTTCGATACCCAGGTACTACACGACGGATTGAGCGTCCGTCTCTGCCAACCTAGCAGTTCAAAAGCAAGGAATTGCAAGTCGATAAACGGGGACCACTTTGGTGGGAAGGTAAACAGCGTTCCATGCACTCTGGTGTCTAGTCATGCCTGCCGCATGACCATGGAAACATCTGCAGACACAGACAGTGCTGGCTCTTTGGCGAAGAAACAGATGAGCACTGAACCCTAGAGTCAGATACAACTGGCTTTTTGAGCAAAGGGAGACCTTTTCCTTTACCTTTTTTTTCTGAAGGGAGGGAAGCGAAGTCTCTTGCATTCAACTTACTTTATTATTATTATTATTATTATTATTATTATTATTATTATTATTATTATTATTATTATTATTATTATTATTATTATTATTACTTTTAAAAAATCTTCCTCCACTGCAAAGGACATCCGCTCCAGAAGTGCATGTTTGGAAAAGTTCCTTTTGTTTAATTCCAGGACTGCCTTTCCCAGAATCCTCTGCTAGCCTCAGTTTCTCCACCTGTTCGTTGCATGGAAACATGGGTCTAGCGCAGGGGTGCCCAAACCACAGCCCATGGGCCGGATGTAGCCACCAACACCAATTCATCCGACCCACAAAGCCCTCGTCGCTCCCATACTTTTACTTCCGCTTCTGGGAGCCCCGAGGACTTCATGAACCGGATGAATTGGTGTCGGGGGGCTGGATCCGGCCCATGGGCCATAGTGACTGGCCCCCTGGGCCACATGCCCAACCCGCAGCAGCCTGAAAAGTTTGGCCACCCCTGGTCTGGGGATTTGCCCTCCTCTTGAAAAAGGGGAAGAATCCCAATAGGTTTGCAAAAAATTGAGGGCGGGTCAACTTATTTTGCATAAGGGGCGTGGTTAGTATAAAGAAGGAGGGGTACCTTTGCCCACTCCATTTGCATGAAAGGCGGAGCTTAGGTTGCAACCAAGGGAGGGGCTGGGCGTGGTCGGGGTTTGCAGGCAGGTGGGTTTTGCACGCTCTTGCCCCCGTGAGTGGGGGGTTATTTTGCAAGAAGGGAGGGGCTTTGCATGCTCTGGAAGCCCCCGGGGGGGCGTTACTGGGCCCCTCCTGCTTTGCATAAGGGGCGTGGCTCGGCTCCTGGCCCCTCCCCACCAGGGAGAGGAGGTCCAGTTTGCAGCCTCCGGGTCTCCTTTTGCGCTTCGCTGCGCGCCCGGGACGCCGGATTAGGGCGGTGCGCTTTATGTAACGGGGATTAACGCGGAGCCCCAGCCACGCAATGGGGCCGGGAGGCTAGGGGGGTGGGGGTGGGGGGAGGAGGAGGAAGGCCAGGCGGGGATCATGGGGGCCGCGGAGAGCAGCAGCCTCCCCCGGGATGCTCCCCAGACCCCTGCGCTGGAGGAAGAGGAGGAGGAGGAGGAAGAAGAAGAACGCAGAGCATCCCCCGTGCTCAAGGTAAGGCACGAAGGATCGGGCCCCGCCGCCGAGCCCCGCAGCGAAACCTCCCGGGGCGCCCGGGAAAGGGCCAGCCAAGCCGCCCTCTGGCCATGTACAGAGCGCAAAAGGCGAATCTCTCCTCCCCCCAATACTCCAACTTCCATCATCCCCGGGCGCAAAAAGGGTCCGGGCAACTCGGGGTCGCCGCTCAAGCTTGCCAAAGTGGGGGTGCTTCGGGAGGACCCTGGATTTCATAGCTGGGGAGGTTTCCACCCCCCCCCCCCCAAAAAAAGCAACTTTCCCACCCTTTGCTGATAGCTCTGTTTAGGTATCCGTCCTGTTCCTTCCCTCGCTTCTTGGGGCCACCTGGTAAGGGACAAGAAACAACCTCCCTTCCAGGTGGGACAGAAGGAAGACCTGTCACACGTGGCCTCCTGTTCAATCTGGCCAGGCTTTCAGGCTGGGTCAATTCAGCCAAGGGAATGAAGGCCACATTCCCCCCCCCCCCCAGTTAGACTATGGCGATGGTCTCTTTGGGGAGCTGCCCTTGGAAGCATTTTGGGATCCCACCCCTCCACCCTGTGGTTGAGCTGAAACTTAGTCCTCCAATGTTGGCTCATGGATTTGTTCAAAAACTTTTTATTATAGAGAAATACTTACGTACCATATTTGGTAGGGAACTTTCTCAACCGCATACTTTGCATTTGTGTGCATACCGGGGTGCCAAAACTATAGCCTGCGGGCTGGATCTGGCCCCCTGACTCCAATTCATCAGGCTTACGCCGCTCTCGGAAATGGAAGTAAAAGGCACCTGTACACGTTTTACTTCCGCTTCCAGGAGTGATTAGGGCGGCATGGGCCGGATGAATTGGCATAGGGGGCCAGATCCAGATTGGGCACCCCTGCCATATATACTCAACTATAAGTCATCCCGAATATGTCAAGGCACCTAATTTAGACCTCTAAGACTAAGAAAATAGATTGACCCAAGTATAAGTCGGGGGTGGAAAATAGAGAAGCTGCTAGTGAGTTTTAATAATTAAAATACTGTACATGGAAATATGGTAAAATTAATTAATCTAGACATCTGTGGGGGTATTCTTTGAGTTTTTACAGTAATCCTTGTGTTGTTGAATATAAGTTGAGTCCGCTTTTTGGACCTCATTTTGGGGGGTGCTAAAAACCTAGACTTATACTTGAGTATATATAGTACAGGTACTGTATATACTGGAGTATAAGTCTAATTCTTCTCCATTCTTCTGTCCCTTCTACATGCTCATCCCTGTGCTCCTTTTTTTTTTTTGGGGGGGGGGTTCTTGGGGTCTCCCTCTCGCCAGGGTCGTGGGCCCCGAATCCTGCCAGATACCTCATGGGCTCGATCCTGGAAAAACCTTCTCTCCAACGTCGGGGAGACGCTCTTGGGCATCGAGCAGGCGTTACTCTCCCGGAGCCCCCTGAAGCCGGAACGGGTGGCCAGAGCCGAGAGGCAGCCCCAGCTGATGGAGAAAGAGGCGGTGGATCGGGCCCTGCCCCAGTGCATCTCCCTGTTCCTGCCAGAGTTCCCCGTCCGGTCCCCATTGGGCCAACGGCAGCTTAAGGTGGGTGTTTCTCTTTCCAACCTATCTTTGGAAATTCCTTTTAAAAAAACTACATGTCCCATAACCCCCCAAACAGTTAGTTAAGTGAAAGGGGGATCATGGGAACTTCTGGGAAATCTTAGGTTTTTTTTAAACCTAAACCAAGTTTTGAAAGATTCTGCCTTTAGCATTTAGGGCAGGGATGCCCAAACTACAGCCCAGGGGCCGGATCTGGCCCCCGACACCCATTCATCCGGCCCACAAAGCCCTCATAGCTCCCGGAAGCGGACGTAAAACACGCCCAAAAAACCCACAATCTACTGGGAAGGAGAAAACATTTTAGATTCTTTTTTTTCCTCTCCCCGCAGCTAAAAGATGCGTCCTAAATTTCTTTTGTTATTGGATGGTGAAAAAATAATGTCGTTTTCTTTTCTCCTTTTAACAGATTGTGGGTTTCGTTGCCAAGGGGTCGTTCGGGACGGTGCTGAAAGTGTTGGATTGCCGTCAAGAAAAGATCTTTGCCGTGAAGGTAGGTCTGACCTTCCTGTTCTTCAAACCACCCTCCAGTTCCTCGTTTCCCTCTTTCTCTGGATCAGAGGTACCCAAACTACGGCACCTTCGGGGGAGGGGCAGATGTGATCCCTGATGCCAATTCATCTGGCCCATGAAGTCTTTGTCGCTCCTGGAAATAAAACGTGCCCATACTGATGAATTGACATTGGGGGCCGCATCCGGCCCCCAGGCCTTAGTGACCGGCTCCCTGAACCACGTGATCAGCCTGCGGTCCAAAAAGCTTGGACACCCCTGCTCTATATCGTTTGCATTAATTTATCTATTATTAATTTGTTTATTTACGGCCTTTATGCTGCCCCCTTTTTCTGTTTCCCCCCAAAAGTTCTGCTTCCTCCTAACTTTATTCAGACCACGACCCTACGAGGTAAGCCAGATTCACGGGGGAGCCACTGAAACGCCCTACGGATGGTTCGGACCGAAATCAGGGGTGGATTTTTCTGGTGAAAACACAGTCGGTGAACCAGGCTGCAAAATCTTTGGCCACGACCACCGGCATCCACTCAATATGTTTTATGGCCCTGTGGATATCCCTGATCAGGGGGTCCGATGCTCTAACCCAGGGGTTCCCAACCTAAGGCCTGTGGGCCGGATCCGGCCCATGCCACCATTTCATGTAGCCCACCACGAGTTCAAGGGCATTCAAGAAACATCATGGCCACTCCTTTGACGCTGTTGGGGCAAAATGCCCACCCCCATTATGCAGGCAGTGCAGAATGGTCGTCCGGCCCTGGAGCTGACTGGGAGAGCGTGACCCGATGCCCCCTGGCTTGAAAAGGTTGGGGACCCCCTGCTCTTAACGACTTGGCTTAATTGTCTCTGATTAATTGCTGGGTTTCCCTCTCCCAGGTGGTTCCGAAAGTGGAAGTTCTGCGCCGGGACACCTTAAAGCAATGTAAGGAAGAAGTTTCCATCCAGGTGAGTTTGAGTCTCGGGGGTCTTGGGGGGGTTTCTTGGGGTGCATTGTCTGAATCCCTCTGGGGGAAAACCCTGGAAAGAAGCCTGGGAATTTCAGGCCAGAAAAAGCCCACTTTTGGAATTCTCAGCCAGATACCAGGATCCGAGCTTTACAGCCTGGCTTGTAATTTGGCCGGTCCTGGGTTCAGATTTTACCTCTTATTCTTCAAAACGAAACAAGCCACTCTTTTGAAATACGGCTGGATTTTGCAAGCACCGGGCGCCCCTTTCATCAAATGGCACACAGACCCCAGTCTGTTTGCTCCCCCCACCCCAAACCCCGTCCCTGCCTGCCTTCACGGCCACGGCCCGCAGCCTCTGGAACTCAAGGCCTGCGTTTCCCTTTGCTCCCCCCAGAAGCAAGTCCGCCACCCGTTCGTCCACGGCTTGGGGGACACGTGGCAGGGTCAGCGCCATCTCTTTATCAGTGAGTGACCGGTGACCGCCTGCCCTCCCGGGGGGGGGGGGGTTTGGCCTGGGCTAGAGTAGATCCTCTCCTCCCCCCCCACTCCAACCCCAGCTCCGTTGGCGGCCCTCCCTCCATCGCTGTGGTGCCACGGCGCGTGGTTCTCTGTCTGCCTTCCTAGCACACCCGTGCTAAGCCTTTCCCACTCCTTCTGCAAATCCAGAGCAGTTTCCCTCCCCTTCTGTCTGAGCCGGGATCAAGAGATGCCCCCCCCTCTGTCCCCCCCACAATCCCCCCCCCAGGTCCTCAAATCCCAGTTGCTTTCCTCTGTTAAGACTGGCGTGCTTAATCCATTGTGTGTCCAAATCCATGGCATGTCCAGACTGTGCGGGGGGGAAATTGTGGGAGGGGCTTCATTGCAGCCCCCAGAGGTCAGACGCCCCCTCCCCTTCTCTCTCTGCCCCCCCCCCAACAGTGTGTTCCTACTGTAGCTCAGGGGATCTCTACACCCTCTGGAAGTCCGTGGGTCACTTCGCGGAAGCGGTCATCCGCCTCTTTGCGACGGAGCTTGTCTTGGTCTTAGGTGAGTCGCCAGCGCCGTCCGGGGGGGGGGGCACTGGACCAACACTCCCTCCCTCCCCCCCATTGGGCCGGAGTTCTCAACCTTTTGAACCCAGGGCCCATTGGGTCAAGCTCCCTCAGACAGCTTCGGGGAGGGGCAGACGGCCATTTTGCTATTCCTCCACCACAGGGCACTTCCTGTTGTGGTGGAGGTGCCACGGGCCACATTCGGCCCACAGGTTGAGAATCTTTCATCAAGGGAGGGATATTTGATGTCAGGGGTTCCCAACCTTTTCAAGCCGGGGGCCAGGCCACACTCTTTCAGTCAGCTTTGAGGGCCGGACGGCCATTTTGCACTGCCTGCACAATGGGTGGTGGTGGTGGCCATTTTGTCCCAACAGCTTCAAAGGGGGTGGCTATTTTGTTTCTCGAATGCCCTTGGAGAAGGGAGGGCACATGAAATGGTGCTGTGGGCCAGATCTGGCCAGTGGTAGGATTCAGGTTTTTTACTACCTACTCTGTGGGTGTGGTGGGCGTGGGCGTGGCCAGGGGAAAAGCCCTGCATTGCTTCAAAACTTGGATGGGCGTGGCCAGCCAGAATTTCTGCTACCGGTTCTGACGAACCGGGGCGAACCTGCTGAATCCCACCACCGGATCCGGCCCATGGGCCTTAGGTTGGGAACTCCTGTTTAATGTGTTTGGGCTCCAAACCTCCAGAATTGCCTCCATGTTTGGGGAACTCACAAATTTGAATCCACCCTGTCTGTAGATTTGACCCCCAATGTCTTTGCCCCACGTTCTGTGGGTCATGTGACACCACAGTGGCCTCCTGGGAGTCGTAGTTCTTTGGGAGGTGCCCTTTGTGGCACCCAATGAGCATCTGCGCGGCAACTCCCATGACGCGCCACTGCTCCTGACCGTTGCCTCTTGGTCCAACGGCAGGGCCGCATTGTTCCCCGTCCGGAGAATTGGCACCCCACATTTATCCGGCACTTTTATACTTGTTATCCGCCTGTCCTTCCCGGCTTTTCGATCCAATCGTAATAAATAAATTTCTTGCATCCCGGTCCTTCCTCTCGCCCTCCCTAGCCTACCTCCACAACCTCGGCATCGTCCACCGGGATGTCAAGGTACGGATCCGGCCTCCTTCACCCGGCACGGTCCTTATTAGAAATCTGGCAATGGGTTGGCGCTTGGCCTGGTTTTCTGTTCCGTCCTGGAAGACGCTCAGCAAAGCTACACCTTGGATGCTCAGTGTTGACCTTTGGTCCTGACTCTTTGGATATTTCAGGCTCGGATTCGGGGAATGGGGTGGGGAGGATGTCCGGGGAGGGGGCCAGAATTCCTGAGGGGTGCTGTGGGCCAACGATGTCCGTTTTTTCCTTCCAGATGGAAAACATCCTCCTGGATGAACAAGGTACGTCATTTCTGAGCTCCTGGGCCGGAATCGATACCCATTGTTCCAAAATATCCCAGATGAGCCCCCAATACAATACCCCCAGAATGCCCTTGAAGCTGGCCATAAATCTAGACCAGAGGTTCTCAACCAAAGGCCTGTGGGCCGGATCAGGCCCATGGTGCAATTTCATGTGCCCCCCTCCAAGGGGAATAAAGTGGCTGCCCCTTTGTTGGACAAAATGGCCACCCCCCTCATGCAGGCAGGGCAAAATGGCCGTCCGGCCCTCAGAGCTGACTGAGCGTGACCCGCCCCCCTCAGCCTGAAAAGGTTGGGGACCTCTGATCTAGACACCCCCCTGGCCACTCCTCACCCTTTTCCTGCCCGCAGGTCACTTGAAACTGACCGATTTCGGCCTTTCCCGCCACCTGCCGTGGGGAGAGCGCGCCTACACCATCTGTGGGACCCTCCATTACATGGGTAAGAGGGCGGGCGGGACGTGGGGCCGTGGATGGGAGAAGAGATCCAGAGACAAGCAGGGAGAGACCGGGGGTGGTGGTGTCCTGATGGTCCCCTTAATTATTCTCCTTAATTACCCGGCAGCCCCGGAGGTTTTGAGCGGTGGTCCGTATGCCCACGCTGCTGACTGGTGGTCCGTGGGGGTTCTCCTCTTTGCCCTGGCAACTGGGAAGGTAGGCTTGCTGTGTCTCTGCTAAGCTTGGAAAAGTAACTTTGGGGAAAATAACTCCCAACTTTTGGAAAGTAACTCCCAACTTTTGGAAAGTAACTCCCATTTTTTAAAAAAGTATCTCCCAACTTTTGGAAAGTAACTCCCATTTTTTAAAAAAGTATCTCCCATTTTTGATAGTAACTCCCAACTTTTGGAAAGTAACTCCCAACTTTTGGAAAGTAACTCAACTTTTGGAAAGTAACTCCCATTTTTTAAAAAAGTATCTCCCATTTTTGGATAGTAACTCCCAACTTTTGGAAAGTAACGCCCAACTTTTGGAAAGTAGCTCATAACTTTTGGAAAGTAACTCAACTTTTGGAAAGTAACTCCCATTTTTAAAAGTCATGCCAATTTTTTGAAAGTAACTCTTACCTTTTGCAAAGTCACTCCCTTTTTTTTTTTTAAAAAGGTAGCTCTCATTTTTTGAAAGTAACTCCCAACTTTTAGAAAGTAACTCCCATTTTTAAAAGTAACTCCCAGTTTTGAAAGTAACTCCTACCTTTTGCAAAGTAATTCCTTTTTTTGAAAAGTAGCTCCCATTTTTTGAAAGTAACTCCTGACTTTTGGAAAGTAACTCCCCCCCCTTTTTTTTTTCTCTATGGAGTCCTTTGTTCACTCTGGATTAGAGCTTTTGTATCATCTGGTCCAAGATAGGGAGGCCCTACAAATGTTTAGGGTTTAATATCCTCCCCAAGGAAAAATACCCACCCCACCCCCAATGGATCCCTAGGGGGGATCTAAGTCTTTAAGGAAAGGCCTCCAGAATTGAGCCCAGACAAAGCCATGCTTCAGGGGGAGAACCAAAACGGGGCCCTGGGTTCGAATCCTGCCGTTTCCCACTCCTGTTTCAGTTCCCGTTAGCCCCAGAGAAGGACCACGTCTCCATGCTGCAGAGTGTGAGGAGCTGTAGCTACGCCATCCCGTCCACGCTTAGTCTGAGCCTCCGACTTCTCCTCATCGAGGTATGGTAAATATGTCCGTGGCCAAATCTTCCCGGTCTTTCCCCCTGGACCCCCGTGGCCTCAGCTGGGAGAGGGAGTGGTTTTTATATGACAACATAGCCCAGAATCCCCCCCACCCACTCCTCCAGCAGGCCCGACAGGTTCCAGAATCCCCAGAGCCACCGCAGAGAAGCCAGAGACCCTCATGGCAAACTCCAAAGCCCAGAATCCCCCAGGTGTGGCGCTGTGGTGGGATGAAACTGCGGTAACTTTTTAGAAGAGAAATCTGGCCTCGTTCTTAAGCCCTCTTTCCCTCCTCTCAGCTCCTGTGCCAGGATCCGCAGCGCCGCCTCCGCTACCTCCACCACTTCCGTGGCCACGCTTTCTTCCGTGGCATGACCTTTGACGCCGAAATCCTCCGGAAGCAGCCCGTGGAGTTCGTCCTGGGGCTCCAGCGAGCTCAAGAGGCCCCGTTAGACGCCGCGGCCTTTTCGGACTTTGACTTCGACCTCGTGGCCCCGGCGAGCCAGCCGTGGCCGGGTTGAGCTGCCCCACATGTGGCTTCCCACGTGTGTGTGTGGGTCAGCAGGGGGCGGCAAAGGGGGGCAGGAGCCCCCAGCGGTCACTGTGAGCAAATCTCAGGCTTACTGCTTCGGCACACACGTACGCTTCCAGGCAGCTTCTGAAGCCACGGGGCCAGCCACGGATCTCAGGGACTCCAGCCACGGCTGGGTTTTAGACCGGCCAGGTTGCCAGCCTCAGGTTCCTCTCCCGCGGCTGAGCCCTCCTGCTATGCAAATTCAAGACACGGGTTTAAACCGGGGGGGGGGTTTGGGGCTTTTCGGAGGGGCCACAGAGAGCGAAGCGGCTTCTCCTTTAGCACATGAACAAGAACCACATCGGTGGACCCCAGGACACGGGGCTTCGCATCTTGGAATGGTCCACGGATGGATTTTGTAGCCAACATTTTTCCACTCGCCGAAGAAGACTGTGAGACCCAGAAGTTTGCACTTTTCCTAACTCAACAGAATTTAACTCAACCGAAGATTCATTCATTCATTCATTCATTCATTCATTATCTTTTCTTTCTTTCTCCCTAAAAGCTTTCATTTCCAATGGATGTGATTTTTTTAAAATTAATGTCATTCTCTCCCCCCCCCCCCCAATAGTTTCCATAATATGTCTTTCTGTACTTCCCATAGACAAGCAATAAATCTCTTTTATGGTTCAGACCTAGCGTTGTCTGCATTGCAGTTGAGGGGGGGGGTCTCAAAAAAAGGAAATATTGAGTGTTTTTGCCACACTGGTTGAGAATATGAGACCTGGATTGTGGAACATGGGTTATTTATTTGAGGGAAAAGGGGACTCGCAATGACCAGAATTGGTCCTGGGTGATGGGATTTGTAATTGGGGAAGCTGAACATCTCCAAAGGACCACTAAAGTTCATGGCCAGATTGCACTGGAGACACAAGTGGAGCTTAAAAATGGGCAAATCTGTGTTCCTGAAACAGCCCCCACCCAACGTGAAATGGTGCCATGGACCGTATCCGGCCCATGGCCCACAGGTTGAGAATCCCTGCTTTAGCGTGCCTTTCCGTACACCTGGCTCTCAATAGGATGGGTAGCCCAAGTGCACCTAACTGGGAAACAAAAGGGTTGGAGGCAGAGGGAGGGCACAGCTCCAAAAATTCAGAACCCATCATCCGGGTGGGTGGGTGGGTGGATTCTGGGATCTGTAGTCCAAAAGAGGGGTGAAATAGGAAAGTTTACACAAACACACAGAGAATTCAATCCAGGCAGTCTCGAACGAGGGAAAAGAAGCGGAACCAACGCGGCGTGTCAAGGGCTCGAGCCCCAGAGCCACCCGATGGGGGCGGGGCCTCGCAAGGCAGAGTTGGGCGGTCCTTAATCTGGCCGGGCCACGCCCCCGGAGCTGACGTCACGCGGCCAATGAGCGCGCCGCGGCGGTTCCATTCAAAAAAGCGCAGCCGAAGCGGCGGGTTGAGCGCCAACCATGGCTGGGCAGGAGGTCAGTGTCAGCGGGGGGTTGGGGGGGGGTGCGCGCTTGTGAATGAATGAATGGGTGGGTGGGTCCCTTCCTGCCCCATAGGTGGGGGGTACACCTAAGGGTTGGGGGGGGCTTCTCCTTTTCTTCCCGCCCCTTGATCTGCCCCCCCTTTTTTAGCCCCCATACTTTGGGTGGGGCAGAGAAAAGTAACTTTTCCTAACTTTTTTGGGCGGCGTTACGCTGGCTCGGGTGGGTGGGCAACCTTCCCCGCCCTTTATTACCTCCCCCCTCTATTTACTGTTCCTCTGTTTTTAAGGGATGGGGTTCCCCCCCTTGTCCCCCCTCCTCCAAATCACCCATGCAAGGTTTAATTGTCTTTTTTTTTAGGGAGGGGGGAACTAGGCAAACCAGCGCCTCCCCAATTCTGTACACAGGCGAAAGTGTGGGGTGTGTAGCCTAAAAACACACTTTCCCTATTTGGGCCTCATGAGGACTAGCACCTTGGCTGGTTCACTTGCGCAGGCTTTCCAAGCTGTCTGTCTGCACCGACAGGCTTCCGACTTGTGGCAGTTTCCCTTTCTCCCACCTCCTCAATTTAGGGTGACCCTAGTCCGGCTTTGAAACAGAGATGAGCGCTGAACCCTAGAGTCGGATACGACTGAGCAAGGGAAACCTTTACCTAAGACGAAGTTGGGGGTCCAGCGGAGGGGGCTAAAAGGAGTGGCTTTTACTAATGCCACACACACACACACACACAATAATTGTTTTTGGCTGTGCTGGGGCTCGAACTAGGATCCCGTGAGTCCATCACTCCTGCTTCTTAGCGTGCTTAACCCAGAAGTCAACTCCCTTAGCGGGGCTCAGGGCTTCTTACTCCCGAGTAAACACTGTTCAATTTCAGGGTATCAGTGAGACAAATGATTCAGAAGAGGCGAGAGACCCTAAAATTGTCCCTTTATTTCTTGGAATGGAGGCTGGGGAAACTTCTTGGGGTTTTAGAGAAAACCAGAGCAGTGAAAAGTTACTACTACTTCTTCTTCATCATCATCATCATTATTGTTGTTGTTGTTGTTGTTGTTGTTGCAATACAACACCAGCAGTAAAACTTCTCCAAAGGTTTTTTAAACTGAGAGGGGTTCTTCCTCTCTATATCCCATTTGTTCTTTTATTTTGTTTATTTATTTGTTTATATTTTATTTATATTTTAAAAAGCCCCCCCCCTTCTAAACTTTTCTGCTGACTAATAGCAACTCTGAAATGTTTCCCCCACAGAGCTCCGTCTCTCCGGCCGGGGAGGCTGCGGGCCATGAGCGGCCGGCGCTGGGCACCCTGACGTGGGCGGCCCCCCTGCTATGGCTGGAGCAGATCTTACCCCCGGGCTCCCCAGTCCTGGGGGATATTCGGCGGAGCCTCCCTCGCCCCGGTTCGAAGCCCCGTTTGGCAACGAAACGATCCCGTGCTTCGCTGCCGAAGTCCCAGATCCCGGCGTCTCCTCTAACCCGCGTGGAGGGCGACACAAAGGCCACCGGGGAGGGGGAGGTAGCGGTGGGCAGGATCGTGGCCCCGGAGGAGAAAAATCCCGACCCCACAGGGTCCCTGGAAATCATCGAAGGTGTTGCGTTCGTCTCTCTGGAGGAGAAATCTCCCCCCTCGGAGGAAACGGGGGACACCGGGCTCGCCCCGGTTTCGGTGGCCAAGAGTTTTGTGTTCCCTCCGGAGGATGGCGAGCCCTCAACTGTGGGAGGGGCTTCTCCTGCCTTGGAAAATTCAGGGGGGCCTGGCACCCCAATCTCCATGGGGGCCCTGAACTCCCCTCCACACTTTCCAGAGGCTGGTCTGAGCTCTGTTCTGGAACAAGAGGCGGGGATCGTGACCCCTGTACCTTTTGGGGAGACCCAGCAGTCTGGGGACCCTGTGGGTGATGGGGGTCCCTTCCTGGGCCCCCAAACCCCCATCTGTCCAGCGTCTGCCGGCTTTCCAGGGACGTTGATGACTCCTGCAGGTCTTCCGGACGCCGAAGGGGTCGAGTCTCCAGAAAAGAGCGATCCCTTTTCGGAAACTGGGGACCCTAACTGCACCCCAATTTCTGGGAGCCCTGAAGCAAGCTGGGGGGCTCCGGGAAGCCCCCGGGAGGAGCAAGACAGCAGCTCAGCAAAGGAAGGAGACCCCAACTCACAACAGGATGTTTGTTCCGGGGTCCCCGTTTCTGTGCCGCATGGAGTATCTCCAACCTCACAAGAGGCTGGCGTGGATCCTTGTTTGGAAGAAGGCGCTCCTGGTTTGGGGGGCGCCCAGGTCTCCCCGCCGTCTGTGGGGCCAGCGGGCATCCTGTCACCCCCACGGGGCCTTTTGGGCGCAGACATAGGCGTCTCCCCAGTGGGGAAATCTCCCCCTTTCCAACCTGAGTGTGCCACAGAGGGTACTGAGGCATCGCCAGGGGGTGGGGGTCCCCCTCTGGGATTCCCTGGGGCCGTTGTCCCCCCCGGCTCAGAGGAAAATCCCCTCTTTGCCCCACGGGGCAAATGCACCAGCACGCCTCTCCCCATGGCACAGGCGGCAACGTGGACCGACCTTCCAAACGCCAGCGTTTTAAGGGTAGGAAAAGCGCCTGGTGAGGAAAACCACGTTTTCGGTTGCCGGTGCCACGGCTTCTGGTCTTCCCCTTTAAGTCTTCTGGACGCCGGGTCGAGTGAAGGTCCAGAGCCCAGGCCGGACACCTTGCCAGGAAAGACAGGCACCAGGGGACCCACCCTCTTCCGGCCCGCTGTGGAGGCCTGGCAACGCCCCCGAGTGGACGGGACCAACCCAGCTTCCGTCAGGCTCTGGGATAAGGGGGTCACTCCGGTCTCGGTGGCCTCGGCCGCAGCTTGGACGTCCCTTCCCATCCTCGTGGAGGCCGGCGTGAACACTTCTGCAGAGGAAAAGGTTGTTACCAAAGAAAGCACGGCGGAGACGGACTCTCTTCTCTGGCAGTAAGTCTCTCCAGCCCACGTCCGGCTGCGTCCGAGAACGGGGTGCATTTTGTAGCCTTACGTTTCTTGCTCTGTGCCTGCAAATATCAAAATAATAATAATGGTTGTTTTCGTTTTGCGATCTGAATTTTCGGATGTCTCTTTTTTCCTAGTTGTTCCCGGGATCAGCTTCAAAGGTTATCCAGACCGGAGCTCGAAGGACGTCTCGAAAGCACCCTCATCATCATGGAGGCCCTCTCGTACCAGCTGCGGGCCTGCCAGGATTTCCGGGGACCGGGCCGACGCTGGGCCGGGCCAGCGGACCAGAGGGAGGCGTCCACTCAGACTCCCACCTCGGATCCCAAACAGGTGGCGGGAAGCCATAGTCTTAAAATCTCTGGCAAATTAGGGGATTTTGGGGGCCCGGTTGAAAAGCAATGGGATATTTTGGTCCCATTCCAGCTGGAATGCAAGGAGGCAGGATCGATCCCAGGTTTTAAGGAAGGGGATTCTGGGATCTGTAGTTCCTAGACCCCGTGTGTCTCCTAAATGTGCTAAACCACCAGGTTCTTGAGCCGGGGGCCGGGTCACGCTCCGTCAGCCGGCCATTTTGCCCTTCCTCCACCACATGACACTGGTGGTGGTGGGGGCCACGTGAAATGGTGCTGGGGCCGGATCTGGCCTACCTACTGCAGGTTGAGAATCCCTGCTCTGATAGCTTGATTCTTCTGTCCCAAAGGGAGCCCCCAACCCCAAAATTCCCAGCAACCCCCCTGCCTTTCCTTAGGGTCCCCTGACGGGACCCTTAAAGACCGCCTGAAATTCAGAATTTCAGAGGATCCGCCGTTTTCCTTGTTTAAAACAGGTTCAAAAATAGGTACAAATATCACTTTCTCTTTAATTCCCTAATGAAGACGTTGGTTCTGGTTCTGGCCCGTTGACGGTGGCTGATGGGAGTTGTAATCTATCCCAATTTCCACAGGAGGAACAGTTCTATTGCGACTTGTACGGGGGGCTCCAACGGCGATTCCAGGCCCTGCGGCGGAGCCGTGAGAGCGAACAGGAACTGTCCGGAAGTCTGGCCAGCGCCCTCGACACAATGGTAGGTAGGCAGAAATCAAACCCCCAAAGTTGCTTTCCGAGACCGGGTTTTGATCCGACCCATCTTTTTCCTCTGCAGAGAGACTGGGGCCCACACAATGCGCAGCTCCTGGCCATGGTGGGCCGGGCCTTCCAGCGACTCCTGGAAGACCGGCGGGCCCTCAACCACCAGGTAAGACCCCTTTAAACCCAGTGGTTACCCTCTACCATGGGGGGGGCATCTCTGTGCTTCCCTGCAATTCTTTAATTCAGGGGTTCCCAACCTAAGGCCTGTGGGCCGGATCCAGCCCACGGCACCATTTCGTGTGGCCACCCTTCCAAGGGCATTCAAGAAACAAAATGGCCGCCCCTTTGAAAATACTGGGACAAAATGGCCATTACCCCATCGTGCAGGCAGGGCAAAATGGTCGTCCGGCCCTCGAAGCTGACTGAGAGAGCGTGACCCAATGGCGCCCAGCTTGAAAAGGTTGGGAAGCCCTGCCTTAATTGGTGCGTCTTTTAATTTCGCCCTCTCCAATTTATTCGTTAAAGCCACGCCGAACCAATTCAAAAGCCCAGTTTTGGAAGCAAAACTTCTCTCCAGGACCAAACCGTCCCCCTTTATGTCGGGTTTTCCTTTGCTTTTTCCTCCCCTCCAGCAAAAGCAAGGGAGAGACCTGGTTTCTCAGTGTCGGAGCAAAATCCGGAGCAGCCGCCAAAGAGAAGCGGAAACGAAGGCCAAGATGGAACAGGCCCTGAAACTGAAGGCGGCGGTGAGGATTTGGGTTGGGGAAGCCTTCCAAAATGGCACTGGGGGCGCAGGGGTTAAACTGCTATCCTGCAGCCCAAAAGGTACTGAGTTCGATCCTGACGAGGGCTCAAGGTTGGGGTACAAAACGCTCACTAACTTGTGGACCGCCCAGAGAATGCGCGAAGCGTTACGGGGCGAGATAAGTTAAGTGCAATTGCTAACAATAAATGGATGGCTTCTCTTACGCTGACACCCTGGCTCTCCCATAGGCGGACATTACGCTGGAGTCCGTGAGGAGCCACGCCGTGGGCCGGATCAAGCGGCTGGAGGAGAGCGTGGCATCCCGACAATGGCTCCAAGTCCTTCTGCAGGAGGCCAATGAATACAAGGTGGGATAAAGGGGGTGGAATTTGGGGGATTGTGTTGAATTGTGCCATGGTTAGAACAAGGGTTCCCTACCTTTTCAAGCTGTGGGCCAGGTAACGCACTCTCAGTCAGCTTTGAGGGCTGGACGGCCATTTTGCCCTGCATGCATGATGGGGGTGGCCATTTTGTTCCGACAGCTTCAGAAGGGTGGACATTTTGTTTCTCAAATGCAGTTTAGATGAAATGGCCCATGAAATGGTGCCATCAGCCAGATCCGGCCCACAGGCCTTAGGTTGGGAACCCCTGGGTTAGAACCACGGACAGACCGGCAGGTTGGCTTGGAAGAAGCCTTCCAGATTAGGCAGTTTGCTCCCAGAAGGAGGCACAGTTGAGCCTCCGCAAAGGGTCCCACCTGTCAGGCAGGTCTCCCGGAATGGGGAAACATGGGATTTGTAGTCCAAGGCATTTCCTGAAACCCGGTTTTTTAATACAGTAATACCTCATATAACATTAGTATCGAATAACACTAAAATCGCATAACATTAAGGAATCTGGGGGGAAGAATTGCATCAGATAACATTAAGATCCTATGGGATGCTTCAGATAACAACCGCTAAAGCCTGTGTGGTTACAATGTATCTCTATGAATCCCATAGGATTTTAACATGCATCAGATAACACTAAAAATCATATAACACCAAGACTTGTGGAACCAGGTTTTAGTGTTATATGAGGTTTTACTGTACTTTTTTTTTTGCAGGGGGATCTTCTTTTGGAGTCCCGGAAGTGTCTCGAGGAGGGAGACCGCCAGGCCGAAACCTTACAGCATCACTGGGCCCAGATGAGGCGGGATGTAAGTGAACATTGTTCTCCTCTACAGGGCTGTTGTAGCCTAATCCTGCACCCCACCCCCACCCCCGGACAGGGAGCTCCAGGCTGAATTCGGACCTCTAGGTTACTCTACGATGGTTGTGCGTTTCCCCAAATTTTGGGGCTTTTTCTTTCCCCCTCTTGTGAAGTGCCGGAGTGTCCTTCTTAAAAGATAAATAACAGGAAGGAAAAAAATCTTCATATCTTTCTAGCCCACGGCTTCCCAACCTAGCGCCCGTGGGCCAGATCCGGTCACCGGTGCCATTTCATGTGGTCCCCTCCAAAGGCATTTGAAAAACAAAATGGCCGCCCCCATCGTGCAGGCAGGGCAAAATGGCCGTCCGTCCCTCAAAGCTGACTGAGCGAGCGTAACTCGGCCCTCAGCTCGGAAAGGGTAGGAACCGCTGTTCTAGCCTCATGCACCGCTGAGGGATTGCAACTATGGATCCCATTATCCTCCTGTCAGGGGATTCTGGGGCTCAGAGTCCAAAGGACAATCTCCCCCAAAGTCAACGCGTGGTTCGGGGTGGTCATCTAACCCACGTTTTGGGGCTTTCTCAACAGTACAAGGCGTTCAGGACTTTGACCGCCCAGTACCGGCTGGGCACGGGGCGGATGGAGGAGGAAGTCCGGGCCGTCCGGGAGGAGGCCGCGCAGCACCAGGAGGCAGGTTTGGGGGGCCGCCAGGCAGGACGTCCTGTAATTATGAGGGCAGCGGCCCAAAGTGGATTGCCGAGTTTTAAGGACCTAATAACTTCGCCCCGCAGCCGAATGTTGTGGCCTGGGGCTGTTCTTTGTCTGGCAGTCCCAATCCACCGCACCATTTTTCAGTGTGATGCCCTTGCAGAGAGCGGACGTAGGGAGAGGGCTGGAATTCCTGCCAGAGGCTGGGGAAAAGGGGGGAGGGTTTGTCCGCTGCAGGTTTTGATCCGAACATTTCCCTGCCTTGCACACCAGGTCTGTCAGAAGCTGAAGGAGAGGACGGAGGAGGTCGTGGCTGCCCTAGGGCAAGTCAACGAACTGGTGAAGGGGAACGCGGGCCTGGAAAAAGGTCCGTTTGCCTTCTTAATTGTGGAAATGTGAAATGGTTGAGTGGCGTGCGTGCGCTAACATCCCCTTTCCCCATGTGGGAGCCCTTGAAGAGGCGTCAGAATATGGTACAAACTTTGACTTACTTACAAAGTCCGTCCCGTGGCCTTTTACGTAAATCATTTTTTAACATAAATCAAAGCAAAACCATAGGAAAAATACATTTCTATACATAAATCAAAGCGATGGGAAATTGCGTTATGTAAATTGAGACATTGATGCAAATTGGGAGACCATTTTACTGAAAAATCCTGACGTAAGTCGAATTTGACATAACTCAAGGCCTATGTAAGTTGGGGTTTTACTGTACAGCTATTATAATCCCCTAAAATAGGTGCAGGAGGATGGGTTTTGTAGTGTGACATGTCTTCTGGATTGTGGGAGAAGCTGGCCTTCTGTTTCCCTCTGCCCTCCTCGTCCGCTTTTCCTCTTGCCTCGAGTCGTATGAGCTGGAAAGGTTCAGGGACACGGGTCCTGGGCTGGCTCTGTTCGGCTCAAAAACCGGGGCGGCGGAGAGTTGGGTTTCTTCCTCCGGCGGCTAGACCGGCGTTCTTTCCCCTCAGAACTGAAGGCGGCCGTGCAACGGGTGGCGGAGGCTGAGGGGGAGAACGAGCGACTCCTCCAAGAGAGGGGGGGCCTTTCCCAGCGGCTGGTGGAAAAAGAGGACGCCGTTCGGAGGCTGGAGGAGGAGACGGCACGGTAAGGCGAGGGCCAGAATCGGCCGCCCCGTTTTGCACGGACAGCGCTGCCCATCGTCCTGGCCCATGGGTTGTGGTGGACGGTGGGACTTGGTTTCGAGAGCCTTCGAAAGTCATTTGCTCGACTATCATCTCACCTTTGCTTCAATCGGAGGTCTCCAACCAAGGAAAACCTAAGGCCTGTGGGCCGGATCTGGCCCCTGGCGCCACTTCATGCGGGCCCCCACATGAAGAGAAACAAAATGGCTGTCCCCGTTGAAGCTGTTGGGACAAAGTGGCCATTTCCCCCATTGTGCAGGCAGGACAAAATGGGACGGTTTCTGTTCTGTTCCAGGCTGTCCCAGGAAAAAGAAAGGGCAGAGAAAGAACGGGACTCGGCCCAGCAAGAAGCCCGGGAAACGTCCGACTGCCGAGAGGTAACGGGGCACGAAAGGGGTCCCGCGGGGTCATCTAGTCCAGGAGTACCCAAACTACGGACCGGGTGCGGCCCCCCCCGATGCCAATTCATGCGGCCCGTGAAGCCCTCGTCACTCCCGGAAGTGAATTGATGCTGGATGAATTGGCACCGTGGGCCGCATCCGGCCCCCAGGCCACAGTGACCAACTCCCTGAACCATGTGACCGGCCCGCAGCCTGAAAAGTTTGGGCACCCCTGGTCTAGCCTTGCCCTGATGAATCAAGAGGCAGAGGGACAAGTTGGATCCAGACTCCGCACGGATTTCCGCCAATATTTCCCTCCGATCCTCGTTTTGTTGTTCCCGCAGTTTATAGAGCAGGAAAACCGGATCGCCCGCCGCCAACTGAAAGAGAACGAGGAGGAACTTAAAGCCACCCTGGCGACGCTGCGAGAACGCAGTGCCCATCTCGGGGATCTCGAAGACGCTCAGCGGACACTCCAGTAAGACCCGCGGGCGCCCGACTCCGTATCCCATCATCCCTCACCTTTGGGAGGTGGGGAGAGCCATTGAGAGTGGGAAAATGGGGTTTTTCCTCCATAAATACATGTTGTAAGTCTGGATTTCCCCTACATTTGGGGAAAATGTCCCCAAATCAACGTGCAGAATTGTGACCCTCCTTTTCTGTAAATCGGCGGGTCTCAGTCTCAGTCCCATGCTCACAACACCATTTCATGTGCCCCCCCCTCTAAGGGAATTCGAGAAACAAAATGGCCACCCATCTGAATATGCCTCTCTTTCAATCTCTCTCAGGGAGGAACGGGAGGGTCTCCACAGGGAGTTGGCCAGCGCAGAGGCCGAGATCCGGACTGCCAAAGCGCACACCGAGGCCTTCGCCCGCTTCTTGCCGCTGATCCGGGCGGTGCAGGCGGAGTTCCTGGAGGTGGCCGAATCCTTCCGGGCCACGGCGTCACTCCAGGACCAGGTGAGAGTCCGGCCGGTTTGGTCTTGCAAAATGCCGGATCTCGGCCCCTTTCTTCCACTGGGGTCGATGGCCTCAAAATGCCACGGCAGTTGAGGAAAAGGCAGCGCGGAGGGAAGAGGAAAGCAAAGGCAGGCGCTCTTCGCGTCTTTCAAAACCAGGCAGTGGTTGGAGAAGCAGGACGGGGGGAGGGTGTTCCCCTCCTCCACCCCACCCCCACATTATCACTGTACGCAGGCGGCCGAGGAAGCCCCGTGGAGCAGCTATACGCCCGCCCGGCGCACCCCACACCACTTGAAAACCTCCTTTGTGGACAGCGTCCTGAAGGCTGTGGCGGAGAAAGGTGGGCGAACGAGGGGGTTGGGGGGGTCTCTATCCTGATTGTCTGTTTATCTATCTACCTACCTATCCTGATTATCAGTCTGTCTGTCTGTCTGTCTTTCCACCCACCTTACCCACCTGGGATATTCTCCTGTTCTGGGCTGTATACCACAACTAAAAAAGCCACCACCCTAAATAAATAAATAAATAAATAAATACAATCCAGTATCAGGCGTAATATAATATGAAAAGTCATTGAACAATAACCCATAAAAAATAAAGCCACATAAACGAGGGGTTCCCAACCTAAGTCTGGTGGGCCAGATCCGGCTGGTGACACCATTTCATTTGGACCCCACCACTCCAAGGTCATTTGAGAAACAAAATGGCTACCATCTTTGAAGCTGTTGGGGAAAGATGGCTGCCCCCATCGCGCAGGCAGGGCAAAGTGGCCGCCCGGCCCTCGAAGCGGACTGAGAGAGTGTGACCCAATGGCCCTCCTGGCTTGAAAAGGTCAGGGACCCCCGACGTAAGCCATAGACGACCCCCATTATTTTGGCTGAAACAGGGATGCGAATGCCGGTTTATGGGGCCTCCGGTGGGTGGGTGGGTGGGAATGTTTTTCTGCCTCGTCCTCAAAAAGTGAGAGGCAGAAACGGTCACGGGGGATCCAAACCCGAACCCCACCTGCATGGTGACAGATTTTGGGGTTTCCTTGCGGGGCCGGCCTTTATCAAAGACGCCTGGCCTTCCTCTCTTTTCTTTCCAGGCTCGAGGACGCCGGGCGTTTGGAGCGAGAGCAAAGCATTCACGAAACCCGGCCCACTGACCCCAGCAGGTACAGCCCCAAAGCCGGGATTCGAAGCCAGGTTTTCCGGCTGCCGGGTCCTTTTATGGGGAAGGACGAAGCAGGGCTTGCGTGGAGTGAGGCTACTATTGGGGAGGGGGAGGGCACTCAAAAGGGTTTCCACCCTCACCCGGTTGTGTCTTCCTCTTTGCAGAAGTTCAAGACAACTTCTGCTCCTGCATCTGTGACCTGCAACACCTGGCGGGCCAGATCCGTCTCTTGAGCAGCCAGCGCCAGGAAGCAGCTCGAGAGGAAGTCCGAAGCCTACAAGCCAAAATGTAAGGGCTGGGCTTGACTTGGGCTTGTTCTAAAGCAAAGGTGCCCAAACTACGGCTGGTGGGCCGGATCCAGCCCCTGTCACCAATTTATCCGGCCCACGCCACCCTCGCCGCTCCCAGAAGCGGAAGTAAAATGTGCCCAGATGGCTACTGGGCTACCTTACAGGGTCCGTCGTAAAGACCTAGAAAAATGTCACTTTAAATGGAGAACCAGAATCCTATAAATTGAGGGTCTCTCTTTTCCTTGCTCTCTGGTTGGACCCAGACGGGCACGTTTTACTTTCACTCCCGGGAGCGACAAGGGTGGCGTGGGCCATATGAATTGGTGTCGGGGGCTGGATCCGGCCCACAAGCCGTACTTTAAGCACCCCTGGTTTAAGCACAGAAAATGGCCGCCTAAAAATCTATCATATCCTGTTGCAGAACAGATTGGAAAGCACCTTTTACTTCCACTTACGGTGGGAGGAACCACGTGACCGGCCCACTGAACCACGTGACTGGCCCATGGCCTGAAAAGTTTGGGAACCCCAGTTCTAAACCCACCACGGGTGACTTTTCAGCTTAACGGTTTGTGTATTGAGTCTTTCCTTCTAACTCTCCCTCCTTCCTGACAGAGGGCAGCTCCAGGAGCGGTCGGAAGACCTGGAGGGCCAAATCCAGACGGAAAAAGAATCCAGGGCCGCCGAGACTGCCAAACTCAACAAAACTCTCCAACTGCGGCTACAGGTGAGTGATTCCCAATCTGGACCCAGAATTTGCCTCTCCTGGGCAGGTTTCAAGGCGCGCTCTAGCTGTTCAAATGGTCAGCCATTGGGCACTGTATCTTTGCCACTCGGCCTGCCGCCGCCTCAGCTGAATCACATCCCCTGGTGGCATGCATGCTCCAGCGTGTCTGGGCAAGTCGGCGAGCGGACGTCAGAAATGGGTATCTGAGCCGAGATGGGCCAAGGGCTTGTCTCTAGTGCCAGACCATTTTATTCGATAGTACAGCTAGTCCAGAGTGAGACTCTTTCAAGCTAAAGATGAGTAATCCAGAGGTTGAGTGCTAGGACTCCTGGCCTTCCGGGAAGTGGGGCGGCCTGGCAGCAGCTGGAAAGGTGGATAGTTGCCCACCCTGGTTTAATCCTTCATTTGCTAGCAAAGACAGCATTTCTGCTGGACTAGAAACTTGGCGAAGTTTTCTCCGGGCCGCCGTGCTCTCTTTCTCTCAAGAGGTCGTGCTGGCTTGTCTAGGTCCTCGTTGGCCCCAAAACCGCCCCAGAAAAACCTTCCTTTCTCCCCCGCTTTTGTCCAGAACGAGAAAGACCTTCAAGAGGCCCTGAAACGTCAGGAAGAAAGGCTCGGCACCCTCCGGGACCAGAGCAGCGAAATCGCGGTAGGTTTAGGGTCGGGCCGGATGCAGGGAGGGGGCTATGAATTAAGCTTGGCTCAACGAACTAGCCAAACCCACTCGTTTGCTTTGAAACTCACTGGGCAGTTTTCAATAACTAACTAACTAAACCAAGGGTGCCCAGACTACGGCCAGGGGGAAGGATCTGGCCCCTGGTGCCAATTAATCCGGCCCACGAAGCCCTAGTTGCTCCATATGGGCGTGTTTTACTTCCGCTTCCAGGAGCAATGACAGCTTCGTGGGCCGGACAAATTGGCATCGGGGGTGGGCTGTATCTGGCCCCTGAGCTGTCGTTTGGGCACCCCTGAACTAAACAAACCTAACATAAAAGCCATTTTGTCCCAACTGCTTCAAAGGGGGGGGGCAACAATTTCTCACATTCTCTTGGAGAGGTGGGTTTTTTTACATGAGATGGCACCAGGGGCCAGATCTGGCCCATGAACTTTAGTTTGGTAACCCCCGATGAGATGGCACCAGTGGCTGGATCTGGCCCATGGACCTTAGTTTGGTAACCCCTGATGAGATGCACCAGGGGCCAGATCTGGCCCATGGACCTTAGTTTTGTAACCTCCAGACTTGACTATTGTAATGCGCTCTACATGGGGCTGCCCCTGGTGACCATTCGGAGACTACAGCTGGTCCAAAATGCGGCGGCGCGGGCGATATGCTCGTGCAGCACCACTGCTCCGGGAGCTGCACTGGTTGCCAGTATGTCTCCGGGTGCAATTCATGGTGCTGGTTATTACCTTTAAAGCCCTATATGGTAGTGGGCCAGGATACCTAAGAGACCGCGTCACCCTAAGAACGTCTGTCCGTCCCACCAGGGCGGACCGGAGGGGCTCTCTTGTTATTCCATCGGCTAGGGAGGCTCGCCTCACTAGCACTAGGAAGAGGGCCTTCTCTGTGTTCGCCCCGGCCCTTTGGAACCTTCTCCCTACGGAACTGCGCCTACAGGCAGAGCTCTTGCCTTTTCGAAGAGGCTTAAAGAACTGGCTGGCGGAGCATGTGTGGGGACCCAGTAACACGGGATCCCACACAGGCTGGTTGATTTGAGGGATAGCCACCCCCCCTGCCCCGGGTTTTATCCGTTACGCTGTTTTAATCATTTTTTATGAATTCTTTCTTATGAATTCTTGAGGTTTTAAACATTATTATTTTTATTGGATTTGGTCTGTGTTTTTAGCTACGCTGTAAGCCGCCCAGAGTCGGGTTTACCCGATTGGGGCGGGATAGCAAACGTGAATAAATAAATAAATAAATGGCACCAGGGGCCGGATCCAGCCCATGGACCTTAGGTTGGGGAGCCCCCCTGATCTAAGCCTCTGCTCACCCCCTCTTCTTACCCTGCACCCCCCCCCCCGGTGCCTCAGATTCTGCAGGAAGAGCTCTCCCAGCTGAAATACGCCCTCCAGAAGTCCGAGACGGAAACCTCGGTCTTGAGGGAGGAGCTCCTTCGTGGCGGGACCAAGAAGTCGGACGCAGACTGGGTCGAGGAAAAGATTTGGCTACGCCAAGAGGTATGACCGCAGGCCGGTTCGCTCCCAACCCCGTGCCCCCCACCCCGGTTCGATTCATCTTCCCGTTGGGTGAATTTTGTACTGATTTATTTCCTCCCGTTTCTAAGCTTACGCGTTCTTGGTTAGGCCAGTTGGTTTGTGAAGCCACCACAATACCCCACTTCCTCGCCCCCTGGCCCCATATAAGCCCTCTTAGGGTGGTTCACACGAAATGATGTTGTGGGCCGGATCTGGCCAGTGGGCCTTAGGTTGTGAACCCTCCTGGGTCGCTCCCAATGGACTTTAACAGGTGACCTTCCCTCTTTGGCTTCCCCCAGGTGGGGAAACTGAGGGACTTGCTCCTTCAGAAGGACGACCAGCAGGCCGAGCTCCAGACCAGCTACCTGTGCCAGGTGAGGACTTGGTGGGCCAGAGATCAGGTTAAAATAGGTCACGCCTGCCCTCGCTCAAAAGCCAGTCGTATCCAACTCTAGGGTGCAGTGCTCCTCTCCGTTTACAGCCCAAGAGGCAGCGCTGTCTGCGTCCGCTGACGTTTCCGTGGTCATGTGGCAGGCATGGCTCCACACCGCAGAGCGTGGAATGCTGTTACCTTTCCCGTCAAAGCAGTACCTGGGGGCCACCTGAGCTTAGGTGGGTTTGGGGGCTTTTGCCCGCCCGCCTCTCTTCTTCTCTACCTCTTGCCTTTCAGGTGAGGCAGCTGGAAGCACACCTGCACCAGGCCAAGCAACTGTTGAGGAAGCGTGAAAAGTCTGTGGCGGAACTCAAGGAGGTGAGCAGAACTTGAGCATTTGGGCCTCATCCGGCCTACCTCTCCCCCCTCCCCAGGAAGGATCCGGCCCGTTAGAGCTGCCAATGAACGCCCAGTGGCACTTTCTAGCATCAAATCAATCGGAAACCTCCTTACTTAAGACTGCAAAACAATCCGAAACAGTTTAAACGCACCGTCCGGCCTCCCCATTCAGATCTTTTTCCTCATCATCCAGCCGGTTCAAATTGGGGAGTCGTGGGCCACGAGAGACTCCGATGGTCTCCGTTTCCGTACCTAGAGTCAGAACTGTCCACGTGTCCAGTCTCTAACCCAGGGGTTCCCAACCTTAAGGCCCGTGGGCCGGATCTGGCCCATGGTGCCATTTCATGTGAGGGCCACACCCGTCCAAGGGCATTCCAGAAAGAAACTGGCCGTCCCATTTGAAGTTGTTGGGACAAAATGGCCACCCCATCGTGCAGGCAGGGCAAAGTGGCCGTCCAGCCCTTGAAGCTGGCTGAGGGAGCATGACCCAATGGTCCTCCCAGCTTGAAAAGGTTCCCTGGGAGCCCTGGCCTACCCTGCTGTGTTCTCTTTTCCAGGTCTTGGCCACCTTGCCGCCGGACGTGCCTGGCCTCTCTCAGGCCCACCGCCTCTGCAGCCTCCTGCCGTGAGGGGAGACCCGGTTGGAGTGGTTCTTTTACCCATCCACTTTGTAGAGTTTAAGTAAAATTCCTTCTGTTTGCAAAAAAACGGAGTTGTCTTTTGTGGGAATGACCGGGGGGGAAGAGGGGGGTGTCCCCCCCGCCCCCTATTTTCCCTGGTCTCTGTCTCCCCCCCCCCCAAGTAGCCGGGAGGGAAACAAAGAGACTCCTACACCGTGTGCACCACACAAGGGCAGAGAAAGACCCTTCAAGCAGGGATTCTCAACCTGTGGTCCGGATGCGGCCCACGGCACAAATCGGGGCCTGCCATTTATTTAGCAACATCGTTCTGAGACTAAGCCCTAGTTCTCCTCCTCCCCCCCCCTGATTCCCTGCACACGCAGGGGCTCCTCTGCCCCGCACTTTTGTGCCGCCTGAGGCTTGTTCCGTTCTGGTCCTTGGCCTGGTTTTTCTCCCCCACAAGAAGCGTCGCCTGGCTCTCTTCCCCCTCCCCCTGATGACCTAGCTTTTTCCCTTGGGGAGGGGGGTGGGGAAGCGTTGGCCTGCCTGGGCCGCCCGTTTTTTCCCTCCTCCCTCCCACGGTGGGGCACGTTGGCCTACATTTCTCCCAGTCCGGCCTGCCTGCCTGCCTTTCTTTCCCGCTTGGAAAAGAACCATCCACTTGGGTGGCATCTCCCCAAAACTCAAGGTTTCTGGTTTATTTCTCTTTTTGCCTCTTTCCACCCAATGCATCTTCCCAGCGAGGACCCCCCCTCTGACCCCCCCCATAAACCCTCCCCAGGGGAATAAACCCACCCTACGGAGGTCTTCTTGTGCCCCAAAACGTACGACAATTATTTCACTTGGTTTTGGGTTGGCAAAGCCAAACGCCCCCCCCTCCCCATTTCTTCTGTTTTGTGTGTCTTCATTTTGCTGCCAGTTTTTTTGGGGGGGTGCAGGGATACAAAAGGGGGGGCAGGGCAGGGAAACAACAAACCCCCCTCTTTTCCTAGGTTTTTCTTCTACACCAGCCAAAAAATGTGCCCTGCCTGAATGCCATTGCTGGGGGGTGGGGGTGGCTTTTGAAAGACATGGGCTTTGTTGTCCTTGGCGCAGGGAGGGGAAAATGGGCACCGCTGCCAAATTTGACTTGGCCTCCGTTGTCGAGAAAGGTCAAGGTCACCCTTAATCGGTTGTATCCGACTCTAGGATCCGGTGCTCCTCTCCGTTTCACAGCCGAAGAGCCAGCACTGTCTGCTACTGCAGATGTTTCTGTGGCCACGTGGCAGGCATGACTAGACACCGGAGCGCACAAACGCTGTTTGCCTTAATTTAATTTAATGTTTAGATTTCTACGCCGCCTCATTCTCAAAAGCAGAATATACAGCCTTCCCACTGAAGCGGTCCCTATTTATCTCCTTGCAATGTCTTGCTTTCGAATGGCTAGGCTGGCAGGAGCTGGGACAGAGACGGGAACTCAATCCGTCCTGCAGTACCTGGGAATTGAACTGGTGGCCTGTCGACCTTCCAGCAAGCGTCTTAGCCACTCGGAACCACTGCAGTTCCAGTAGACTTGTCTGAAACAATTTGGAGGCAGCTCTTTTTTCATCTTGACTCGGCCTCCATGAGGACTAGCGTTTAACTGGACTTTTCTCTGGCCAAGCGGCTGCAGAAGAACCTCTGTCTGGCCTGCATCATCCGAGGCTGACCTCATTGGGGGGAAGCTTTGGAGAGGGTTTGATTGTGGAGCGGGCTATTTCTGGACCGCCCATTGCCCTGCGGACTAAAGTACACCGCAGAGGGTTGAAAGCCGTCGTTCTCATCGATCCGGGCGATGTGTTTTTAATGCTGGGCTTTTTATAGGGCGCGTCGCGGCCTCCTGGATAATGGATGGCCTCGGAAGTGCTGAATCACGGCCGGGCCTCGGGAACAGTGGGCTGGATGGGGACGATGGGCCTCCTGGACCGGGGTGAGGCCGGGCAAGTGAGGCCCGGCACGTTTCCCCCGGTGATCTTCCTTGAGCCCGGATGACCTGGAAACCGGGCCACCGTGATGTGGAACGCACGAGGTCTCTGCCGGGATAAGTGGCACTAATAACGAGTGTAACGACCTGAGAGGCAGCGTTGCCTAATGGTTAGGGGGAGAGCCTCGTTGAATAATCATCTTTGGTCTGGCTATATCAGGGGTGCCCAAACTATGGCCTGTGGGCCAGATCCAGCCCCCCACACAAATTCATCTGGCCCACGCCACCCTTGTCGCTCCCGGAAGTGGAAGTAAAACACTTTTTTTCCCTCCCGCTTCTGGGAGAGACGAAGGCGGTGTGGGCCAGGTGAATTGGCCTCAGGGGCTGGATCTGGCCCACAGGCTGTAGTTTGCGCACCCCGGGCTATATGGTCCTGATGTCCTACTTTACAGGGGTGTTACGAGGATGAGATTTAACGAGGGCTTTTGTGTTCCAATATATTTTAGGTTGATTCCTCCCTTCTGCCCGTGAAAGGTACTCTGTGCATGGACAGAGTGCTTTTAAGGTCCTCTAGTCCCCAGAACTCCGGGGAGTGGAAGGAAAACAGGTGTGTGTGTGTGGGGCGCGGGGGGCGGCGGCAATCAGAAACCTTCATTTTATATTTTTCTTTATTTGATTTTATTTTGTATGTACTGTATTTATTACATTTATATCCCACCCATCTGGGATATTTTCCCCACTCTGGGCTGCTTATAACATTTTTTAAACAAATCTTTACAATAAAAAAAATTAAGCATAAAGAATGACCAACTCAATAAGTTATAAATAACAATTTTTTTAAAAAAATGTTGCTGTTGTTTGTTCAATTGTGTGTTGTTGTTTTTAATGAAGTTGGGCGGGATAAAAATGTAATAAATAAATAAAAACCCCATCCTGTCTTTTCAAAATGGGGGTCAATTAAAGCGACATAAATAGAGGAAATAATCACCATGCGCAACAAAGAAGCCACGCCTGGGGGGAGTGGAGACAAACTCGCCTCGGCGCTCGTGGAGAGGGGCGGGGCGGCGCTCTGCACGCGCTCAGAGGCCCTTTTGTCGCAAGGGCAGGTCCTGGATCGCGCGCGTCCCCGGGGCTTTTTTCTTTTTTTTGGAGGGGCGCAGAGTTAAGAAAAGGGGGAAAGAGGCACTTGTTGCACACCGGGGGGTCTGGATCGCGCAGGAGGGGGGGAGGGGAGGGGGCGTGGCCCCGGGGCTTCCTGGCTCCTCCCCCTCCCGCCTTGCCCACCCCTCCTCCTTTTCAGCCCGAGTCACGTAGCGCTGCGGCAGCGCCAGCCGCCTTGTACAACCCGGGTCGCAGCCGCGCCGTCCGCACAGCCGCCCGTCCGCTGCGCCGCCGTCCGAGGCCAGGGAGGTGAGTTCAGGATCGGGACCCCCAGGGAGGCGGCTGGGGGTCCGACCCGCCTCGAGATGCGCCACAGCCCCTTCCCCACCCATCCCATGCTGCAAAACACTTTGGCGCCTCTCTTTCCTTTTTGCGCACGATCCTGTGCACCACCTTTCAGGCTGGGCGGGAAGGAGGCGCAAGCGGCCGAAGGCCCCCCCCCCCAATCCGCTCCGCCTTGTAGGATCGGGCCGGGAGGCGCGCATCTTGGGGACCCTTTCGCTTCCTCCCCGCCTCCAATCCATGCCCGCCGCCTTTTGCGCATCACCTGAGCCTCAGGTGATGCGCAAAGGCTTCGTCTTTGCCTCCCTGGGCGCAATGCGAAGGATGCCAGCCTTGTCCCCGACCCCCCCACCCCTTCGGGAAGGCAAGCAGAGCGCTCTTGACATGCTCAGAAGCAGCCAGGGGAGGGGGGGGGTCGGGATGCGCTCTCCTTTTACGCAGGGGAAAACCCCACCACCACCACGTTTAGGGCTCAAAAACAGAGGCTGGAAACTTTAGGATCCCCCCCGCCCCCGCCCCCCCAAATTACCGCCCCATAACCGGATGGACAAAGCAGGGGAGTCCCGAAATAAGGGGAACGTTCCAACCTTTGGATAGAGAACAGAGATGGGAATTGTAGTCCAGGAAAGGAACTTTTGGTGAACTCTGGCGCCCACAGTCCTGTTTCCTACCCACTAGGGTCCTCTTGGGCTTTTTGACTGGGTGGGGGTTCCTATGGCTCCCAGCCTCCACCCACCCACCCACCCACCCAAAGAACCCTATATAGAGGGTATCCATAGGTTGCCCTTCCTGGACTTTTAATGGCCAGGAGGAGTTCCACCCACCCAAAGAACCCTATAGAGGGTATCCATAGGTTGCCCTTCCTGGACTTTTAATGGCCAGGAGGAGTTCCACCTACCCAAAGAACCCTATAGAGGGTATCCATAGGTTGCCCTTCCTGGACTTTTAATGGCCAGGAGGAGTTCTCCATCCACCCTAAATCTTGTGTTACAATGAGGAGGGGGTGGGGGTGGTCAGGGAGTGGATTTGGGCTGCAACCGCCCCCCCCCATCCAATCCATCTCTATCTTTACTCCATTTCCAGCCACTTTATCACCTGTTTTGAGGGTCTCCCCACTTTCCAAAGGAGACACCCTGCTTATTATTTATTTATTTATTCACATTTTTGTACCGCCAATTGGAGTTTCTCTTATGACCCAGGCTTAGGAGAGGGAGCCGCCAGTCTGAGAGTCGGAGTCCTCTAAATAGAGTTAGGAGGTTTTTTAAAAAAAAGTTCCTGGCGAAATAGATTTCTGTTTTCAGCACCACATTTTAGGAGCCGGAAAACTCCACTCGGGGACGACTGATGAAGGGCTGGTCAGTGTTTGCAGTAATTAGAATTCGGCACTAATTAACGGTTAATTCCTTTGTCTCCTCTCTATAGTTTGGGGGTCAGTTCCCAAGAGGAGAGAAGGCAGACGAAGGAACGATAGAGTCCTGGGTCTCAAAATAGGACGATTCCAGAGTCCGGGGGGGGGGGGGAGATCCAGAGGGTTTTCTTTAACTGATCTGTTGCAAGCAGCAGCGCCCATGAGGCCCGCTGGGGAAGGATGGGAGTTGTAGTCGTGGAAAGGGGAGCTTTCCAGGGACACCCAAACCAGCAGAACCTCTTGGAGAGAGATTTTCACATTGAGCTTCCGAAGGAAGGATATAAAAAGGGGTGGGGAATTAATCCTCACAACAAAGCCTCAGGCTGCCTCAGGGTGGGGGTGGGCGGGCAGGCAGCCTTGCCCGCTGACAGATGGCTGGGCGCTCCACGGGGCCAGACACGTGGATCCAGCGCCCAGCGCCTGCTTATATAAGCCATGCAGACGGGGTTTGGCTGGAGGGGGGGTTTCATGGCTCCGTGGCATTATCACCCACCCCAAGATGAATCGAGGTCCACGTGGGCCCCACAGAAAGGGGGGGCACTAGGCCTTTGAGCAAGCTTAAACTCCCTCCCCCTTCCGTCTCTCATGTCCAGTAGGGTCAGCAACCTTAGGCTGAATACAGCCCTCAGGGAGATGTCACCTGGCTTTGAAATCTTCCCCGGAAGGTCTCGGCTCTCTCCTTGTGTCCCCCATATCTAGGGGCACCCCAGGTCTTTTCTGCTGGCCTGCTTTTTTTAAAACCCTCTAGAGGTTGGGCAGCAGTGGCTCAAAGGGTTAAGACGCTGGCTGGCTGGTCAGCGGTTCGGGACCTGAGTTCTGCATGAAAGAGTGAGGTTCTGTCTGTCTCCCAGCTCCTGCCAGCTGAGCAGTTCGAAAGCAAGAGATTGCAAGGAGATAAATAGGGACCACTTCGGTGGGAAGGTAAAAAGCGTTCTGTGTCTAGTCATGCCTGCCACATGACCATGGAAACGTCTGCAGAAGCAGACAGCGCTGGCTCTTTGGCTTTGAAACAGATGAGCACTGAACCCTAGACTCAGATACGACTGGTTTTTGAGCAAGGGTGACCATTACCTTTAGAAGTTGGAAAGCCTTCTGCGTATGCAGATGGTCTGGGGAATGGAGAGGCACTCTGTACATGGTCAGAAGCTCCCTGGCGCCAAGGGTTCCTATGCTGTGCCTCGTCTTTTATTGGCCTCTATCAACCGCATGGTTATTCCTTTGGAGGGAGGGAGGGGTTATCAGACTCCCGTGGGGTCTCTGCAGGGTATCGAACACCCACGGCCCAAATTCCCTTTTCCCCCTTCCCCCTCCCCTGCACCTTTAGCTGCTTTCCTCAAAGGAGTCGCATTCCTTCAGCAGCAAAAGTGACGTCCTGAAGGTGAACCAGTTTATTGTGCCGTGAAAACATCAGAAGCAATTTATTTATTTATTTATTTTTCCTGATTTATGCCGATTAATTTGGTGCCCTGCAAAGACTAATTAGTTTGCTATAGCATAAGCCAGGAGGGATTCCCAACCTTTTCAAGCCAGGGACCAGGTTCAGCTTCGAGGGCTGGATGGCCATTTTGACCTGCCTTCACAAGGGGTAGGTGGCCATTTTGTCCCAACAGCTTCAAAGGAGTGGCCATTTTGTTTCCCGAGTGCCCTTGGAGGGTTGGGGCACATGGAACAGCACTGTGGGCCAGATCCGGCCCACAGGCCTTCGGTTGAGAATCCCTGGCGTATGCTTTTAGACGCCGTAAACGGGTCCTCTGGTGTATTGAGAATTCACACAGGGCTAGTGGATGCGTTTATTTTTTTGGGGTGGGTGGGTTGTAGATCAAAGGCAAAACAGCCGTAGAATGTAACGAGAGCCGTAGGCGGGCGATGCTTTTTATTAGCGTTAATTATACATTCGCCGGAAGGGGCGGGACATCGGGGTCCGTCCTTTCCCCCACTTCCTGGACGTTTCACTGTCTGGCCCGATGAAGAATCCTGCAATACTCTGAAGCTTGCCAATTCTGCCACTTTCACCCGTTGACCCTAATGGCATTATTACCCACCCTGTGGGTTTTTGGGGGGGTTTCTTTTATGGCCCTTATGGGCCGGGACGGCCTCCCCGCAAGCAGCGCCCACCCCCCACCCCACCCCGAAATAACAGCCTGCTTGATTTTTAACCCTTTCTGTCCTGCAGAGAGAAACCGTCAAAATGACCCACCAATACCCTGCCCTCAGCACGGAGCAGAAGAAGGAGCTGGCCGACATAGCCCAGCAAATTGTGGCCCCGGGCAAGGGCATCCTGGCGGCCGATGAGTCCGTAGGTAGGTCAGAAGGACGATGGGTTTTGTTTTCCTCCTGCCATTGACTTTTTGTGGGAAACTGGATGTGGTTTCATTGGGTTGGAGCCAGGCTGAGCATGCAAAGTGACCCCATTGCTTGCAGAAAGGTCCTGGGTTCAAATGCCCCTGCTCCTCCAGAGGTGGAATGAGGCGAGGTGATGGGTTTTATAGTCCAAGGCCACCTGAAAGGTGCTGGATCAGATGGGAGATGGTGGCTGTATAATGCACCGTATTAACTACGTGGTAATTTTCTCGCCGTGATTTCCCGGGAGGGGGGGGGGAGATCAACATTGTTTTTTTCTAGAGTTGGATTTCCGAAATGCGTTGGCTGTTCTCACTGGGGATTATGGGAAGTGTAGTTTTAAAATGCAACTTTCTTTATATAGTGCATTTTCAAGCCTTTAGAGCAGAGGTTCCCAATCCAAGGCCCGTGGGCCGGTTCTGGCCCACAGCACAATTTCACATGGCCGCCCCACCCCTCCAAGGGCATTTGAGAAACAAAATGGCTGCCCCCATTGTGCAGGCAGGGCAAAATGGCCATCCAACCCTCGAAGCTGACTGAGGGAGTGTGATCCGGCCCCCTGCTTTAAAGCTGTGTTCCCCAACCTTTGGTTCTCAGACGTCAATTCCCAGAAGCCTGTGGGGCCTGGGCCCCACCTTGGGAACCACTGATTTAGCGGCTTTGTTCTCCAGGCAGCCTTGGTTTGCCTGGCTGGCCATTGCGCCCATTTCCCAGGAGGGGAAAACTGAGGCCACGCGGCAAGGGCCCTGATTCTCCTCTCCTTGTGCGCACACAGGGAGCATGGCCAAGCGCCTGAACCAGATCGGGGTGGACAACACAGAGGAGAACCGCCGGCTGTACCGCCAGGTCCTCTTCAGCGCCGACAGCCGCATCTCCAGCTGCATCGGGGGCGTCATTTTCTTCCACGAAACCCTCTACCAGAAAGGGGACGATGGGACCTCTTTCGTGGACATGGTGAAGGAGAAAGACATCCTGGTGGGAATCAAGGTAACCAAAGCTCCGGAACGGGGAGGGGGATGATGGGACCTAGAGTCCCAAAAGGAATTAGGAAGGGCCAGGGCTCTCAGAAACATTTCCCCCCGTTTGTGTTGGGGTGGGGAGAGAGAGTTCGTGCGGGAGACCCTCCCTGCCTTGACCTGGGTGCCTCCGTCTTTCCCTCCTCTACAGGTGGACAAAGGGGTCGTGCCACTGGCCGGGACGGACGGAGAAACCACCACCCAAGGTAAGGAAGGAAGGAAGGGACACCCCTC
This sequence comes from Furcifer pardalis, assembly GCA_030440675.1. NCBI lineage: Eukaryota > Metazoa > Chordata > Lepidosauria > Squamata > Chamaeleonidae > Furcifer > Furcifer pardalis. The sequence goes on along the minus strand of CP126891.1, from coordinate 20,804,273 downwards.
CCCCCAAGCTCAGGATCCGAAGGAAAGGAAGGTTTGTGAGAGAAGAGGCCGGTTAGGAGAACCCCAGGAGGAGGCGATTCACCCATCCTCCTCCTAACAGGCCAAGGACCTGCTATGACCCTGGGGACATCGTTCTCTCCCTCACCTTCTCTCCTTCCTTCCATTTTTCTTTCTTTCCTTCCTTTCCTTCTCCATCTCTCCTTCCTTCCTTCTTGTTTTATTCCTTTTTGTCTTCTATTCCTTCCTTCCATTTTTCTTTTCTTCCTTCCTTTCCTCCTATTCTCTCCTTCTTTCCTTTCTTCCTTCCTTCCATCCTATTCTCTCCTTTCCTTCCTTTCATTTTCTTTCTTTCCTTCCTTTCCTCCTATTCTTTCCTTCCTTCCTTCCATTTTTCTTCCTTCCATTTTTCTTTTCTTCCTTCCTTCCTTTCCTCCTATTATCTCCTTCCTTCCTTCCTTCTTATTCTCTTTCCTTCCTTCCTTCCATTTTTATTGCTTTCCTTCTTTCCTTCCTATTCTCTTTCCTTCCTTCCTTCCTTCCTTCCTTCCTTCCTTCCACACCACCAGGTCTGGACGGTCTGTCCGAACGCTGCGCTCAGTACAAGAAGGACGGGGCAGACTTTGCCAAGTGGCGCTGCGTGCTGAAGATCACGGAGCACACTCCCTCCGCTCTGGCCATCCTGGAGAACGCCAACGTCCTGGCACGCTACGCCAGCATCTGCCAGCAGGTCAGGGTGCCGGCCGTGCCCAGGGCAAGGTCGGGTCGGGGGCCGCCGGGTTTGGGTCTGACTTGGGAAGGCAGTGGGGGTTTAGATTACATGAGGGAAGGAAGACAACCACCACCACCCGGGCTGGAACATTTGGGAAGTGGCGGGGGAGGGGATATTTGTGGGCCAGATTTCTAGGGGTGTGTCTGAATGCGGTGACGATCCAGAGGTGCCCCTGGGGAGGGTTCAGATGACCACGTTCTCCTTCCAACTCCAGAACGGCATCGTCCCAATCGTGGAACCGGAGATCCTTCCCGATGGAGAACATGACCTGAAGCGCTGCCAGTATGTGACTGAGAAGGTAAGGCACTTGAACCCCCTCCAGAATCTCCTGGACTCCAAAGCTCATCGTCCTCACCAGCACCTGGGCTGGGAAGGGTGACGAAGGAGGGGTTGGCATTCTTACACAGGCGGGTCCGGGAGGCTGAGGCCAGGGGTGGTTTTCTGAGTCACAAAAGGGAGGAAACCCATTTCTGCACGCCGCCCCACGATATTTTGCCGTCTGAGGAAGCCAGAATAATGGCACGTGGTGTGTTTCTGGCCCTTTTAGGTTCTGGCGGCCGTCTACAAGGCGCTGAGTGACCACCACGTCTACCTGGAGGGGACCCTGCTCAAGCCCAACATGGTCACCCCGGGCCACGCATGCCCCACCAAGTACGGCCCCGAGGAGATTGCCATGGCCACCGTGACAGCCCTGCGCCGCACCGTCCCACCCGCCGTACCAGGTAGGATGCCGCCCAAAAGTGTCCTCGGGCGGCTCTTCCTGTTGGGCAGGAAAGGAGGTCCCGAGTCGGGCGTCACCCGCTGACCCGTCCCTTCTCCCCTTCCGCCTCGTCCCCAGGGGTCACTTTCCTGTCCGGCGGCCAGAGCGAGGAGGAAGCCTCCATCAACCTCAACGCCATCAACAACTGCCCACTGCCCCGGCCTTGGGCCTTGACCTTCTCCTACGGCCGGGCCCTGCAGGCTTCGGCCCTCAATGCCTGGCGGGGCGAGCGGGATAACGAGACCGCGGCCACGGAGGAGTTCGTCAAGCGAGCCGAGGTGAGCGGTCTGGGGAGGCTGGAGCCTTGACCATTGATGTCCGTCCCATCCGGCCACGGGAGAAATGGGTGGCTGCACTCCACCACAGGACTCGGTGGCTAACGCAGGCTGGGGAATCGAACCCCCAATTTTTGGCTCAAATGGCTGGACAATTAAAGCATGGAGCCATCCGGCCCACCAGCACAGTGGGGGTGGGAAGTGAGAGGAACTCGATGCAAGATGGCCATCCTACGCTCCGGTTTAAAGCAAAACCATTCGGAGCCTTGAGGACTAGCACCTTAGCTCGTATTTTTAGGCGAAATCTTCAAACACCACAAAAGTTCCCCCTATTTTGCTCCCACACGGGCATATTTTACTTCTGCTTCCCGGAGTGCCGAGCGTGGCATGGGATGGATAAATTGGTGTTGGGGCCGGATCCGGCCCACAGGCCATAGTTTGGGCACCCCTGGTTTAGGCTCTTGGTGCTGGTAGCTTAACCTTCAGAGAGCGGGTTTGGGACTTTAGAAATGGGGGGGGGACCTATGCTAAAAATCCCAGACCCCCAAATCACCCCTTTTCCTGCTTCCCCCCCCCCAGATCAACAGCCTGGCGGCTCTCGGGAAGTACGAAGGGTCCGGAGACGACGCCGGCTCAGCCGGGCAGTCTCTCTTCATAGCCGACCACGCCTATTGAGGCTCCCCGCCCTCCCGGGCATGGCGCAGCCCCCCACCCCACCCTGGGCAAGGCTTCTAGGGCCCCCGCAGCCCCCCGAGGACAGAATCTCCCACTCTTTGCTACCTGCCCTGCCAGTCACCCGTCCTTAGCTTTCTCTACCGTAGCCGCGACAGGAGCATGTCCCATAGAGATGGGGTGTCTGGCGCCAGAGGCGAAGGCAGAAAGGGAGCGGAGGATGATGGTGAAGGAGATGATGAAGAGGAGGGAAAAAAAGAAGAGAGAAAGAATAAGAAAAAAAGAGAAGAAAAGGAAGAAGACAGAGAGAAAGAATAAGAAGGAAAAAGAGAAGAAAAGGAAGAAAAGAAAGAATAAGAAAAAATGAGATAAAAAGGAAGAAAAGAGAGAAGAAAAGGAAGAAAAGAGATAAAGAATAAGGCAAAAACAGAAGAAAAGGAAGAAGAAAAAGAGAAAGAATAAGGAAAAAAGAAAAGGGAGAAGGAATAAGAAGAAAAAATAGAAGAAAAGGAAGAAAAGAGAGAAATAATAAAAAGAAAAGAGATGAAAAGAAGGAAAGAAAGCGCATTCTCGTGGGATCCTGTGTCAGAGGGAGAGGCACCCAGAACATTGGTCTACCTTGTCGGGTCGATGTGCAGCTATGAATGTGGATTGAGGAGGACTTTGGAGTTTCGTCATGTACTGTTTTGCTCATGGAGGCTGAAATGGGGTGGAAACGGGGCGACAGGACACAAAAGATGGGGTGTTGGGTGATTCTGGGGAGGCTCCCCCATAGCTTTGGAAGGAAGGGGGGATATTTTGTAGCCAGGAAGCCCCCCCCCCAAGTTGGGAGAGCGGTGCGTCTCTTGTGGACACCCCAAAACCCAGCTCCACCTGCCTGCACAACTTCCAACCCACACACCTTTCAGGTAATGGGGGGTCCATCCCCCCCCTGCTCCCCAAATGTGGCACTGCACTTTGATGTCAGCTGTAGCTTGGCCGTGCCGTATCCCGCCCGGCGTGGCGGAAGGTGTCGCCGACCCTCACAGAGCCCGTCAGTTGCCGTGTGCGCGCCTGTGCGTGTGTGTTTGCCGTGTGCTCTTGGCGCACCCGATGTACCAAATAGTCCCCCGGCTAATAAACGGTAGACGAGTGACGTGAGGCGCCTCTTTCCTTCGTCCTTTCCTAAGCCGGCTTCGTAGGCTTTTAGCGGATCTGGTGCCTCGCAGGGAGGAGGCGGCCTCCGAAAATCCAATTAGCCGTGCCAATCCTGCTGCGTGCTAATTTGTTTAATTAAAGAATCGACAGCGAGGGGCCTGCAGGCCTTGAGGCTGAAGATGCTTGGGTTGAAAGCCAGGCTGGGGGGGGGGGGGTTGAGAATGTTTCAGTATTTCCACAAACTATTCCCATTTTCAAACTCTGATTAAAAAGAGTGCGGGTTCTTTGCATGGAAACACACACACGTACATCACTGCAAAGATGTCATTGGTGATGGCATATGTTTCTCCTCATTTGCCTTCTAACAAAGGTGCCGGGCCCTCGTTTGGGCACCTCTGGCTTAGTTCATTGATCAAGTGAAGCATGTCCAATAGATGGTGGCAATCAGACTCAAGACACCTTTCATAGACCTCCAACCCAGGTTCAGTGACTTTCCCGCTAAGATGTTCCCACAATTACAGTGTCCGCATCACCACCAGAAGCCATAAATTCACACTACGATGTCCATTTGTTACACTTGTTTACGTAGTTTCCTGTTTTCCTGGACACATGAGCTAATACAGTTCTCTACCTCCTTAAGCCGGGGGCCAGGCCACGCTCCCTCAGGCAGCTTCAGGGGCCGGACGGCCATTTTTTGCCCTTTCTCCAGCACATGACACTTCCTGGTGTGGTGTTGGTGTTGGTGGGGGACATGTGAAATGGTGCCATGGACCACATCTGGCCCACAGGCGCAGGTTGAGAATCCCTGAGCTAATAGGCTCTCTGCTACTTACAGATAACATAAACTTCTCATGGGATTAGAAAATAACATCACCTAGGCCACATGAAACTATTTTATAAGCACATCTCTTGTGATTATTCAATATTATTCTAATATTGTTGCAACATATTGGCATGCTTGAATCCCCCCCCCCCAATTTCTGCCTGTCCTGTGTGACCCCCCATGACCTTTCCTCTTGTAAGAGTTTGGCCCTGAAATTCTCCTGATAGGATGTCGCTCTTCTAACCAGAGCATTGGGAGTTATCCATAGGAGACACGGATGCTAATCTGAAGTCACCTGAATGAACGAGCTTCTCCTGAATTCCACCCTCACAAGTGGACAGAAGTAGGAGAAGAGGAAGACCTCGGTGTGAGAGGCATAGGCTCTATTAAGGAAACCACAGCTTTGGCTTGGCAAGACCTGAGCAGAAATCTTAACGAGAGAGTGGGCATTTTTGGTGTTAATAAATGCACAGGGTTGTCATAAAGCTGCCAGTGACCTGACAGCAATGTAAACAACAACAGTTCCCTCCTAAGGCATCATGGGATTTGTAGTTTCCAAGGGTGCTAGTTTATCCCCCTCCAAATAAAGGAAATCCTCTCTTCTTTGGACACTTTTTGCCTGGTGTTTCTCAACCCCCTGCAAAACAAAGCGAACGTCGGAACAAGCGGCGAAACACGTGGTTTCTTACACGCGCCGACTCTGGTTGGGTGAAATAAAGGGTTAACCGCACAGCCTTCGGTTGACGTAGAGAAGAAGAGCATCTCTGGGTATTTTGCTCGTTGGTCGACGTCGCTGTCACTCCAGAAAATAGAAGACGGGGACAGGCTGATCGGTGGCTGGCTTCGCTCATTGGCTGAGATTTGTCCCGCCTTCTCGGCCCGTCCTCCGCTGGGAAGGGCAAGCGTTCCTTCAGGCGGGGACCCTTTCCCAGCACTCTTATTGGATCAACTTCACGCCGCTCAAAATTCTCTCGGTTCTGATTGGTCCGCCTCTGGTTTATTGCCATCCTTTCTCGCCAAGGAGACTTCCGGGATCGAGGATGGCGGGCGAAGCCGGGGCTGCTGTGATCGCCGATGCGGCAGGTGCGGGACTTGGGACAGGAGGGTCCCCGGCTCCCGGGCCCCACCCAGTCCGGATCCGCTTCAGTTTCACTCCCACTGTTTAATCCGGATTCGTTCCCAATTAAATGCGGATTGGCTCCAATATCAATTCGGACTGGCTCCCAATACAACCCGGATTCGCTCCCAATTAAATCCGCATTCACTCTCAGTATCAATCTGGATTGGCTCCCAATACAATCCTGATTCACTTCCAATTCATTCCTCATTCACTCTCAATACCAATCTGGATTTGCTCCCAATACAATCCGAATTGGCTCCCAACTCAATCAGCATTCATTCCCAATACTGTACTAATCTGGATTGCCTCCCAATGCAATCCGTATTCACTCCCAATTCAATCCGCATCCGCTCCCAATACCAATCTGGATTGGCTCCCAATTCCGGATTCACCCTCCAATTTTCAATCCCGACTGGCTCCAATATCAATCTGGATTGGCTCCCAATACAATCCGGATTGGCTCCCAATACAATCCGGATTGGGAGACCCAGCACGTCCTGGGATCAGCTTCCCTTGGAAGCCCTCCCTGACCTTCTTTCCAGCCCCCTCCAGGGCTTCTCTTCTCTTTCCACTCCTTTTTCTCCTCTAAGCACAAATGGCTTTCAATGGGATTCCCTTCCTCTCGTGTAAAGGGGGCTCCAGAGAAAGGGAGCGGGTCCTTTTTTAAAAAGACCCCCCCCCCAAAAAAAAAAAAAACCACAACACCTTGACTTTTTATTTTGAAAGGGGGATGTACTTTCATCAATGGAAAATGAGGCTTTCCCCTATGCTACAAACCATTTGGGGTCCGTGGAACTTCTGGCCACAAGACCAAGCAATGGCCTTCTGGGCTAGGAGGCTCTAAAAGTGGAGGGCTCAATGCATCATCATCATCATCATAGACCTGCTTGCTTTGCTTTTGATGGAGTACATGGATTTCTTCTTGTTTGGGGATAAAACCGTCTCTGTTTTCTTGGGGATTTTGGGTGCTTCCGGCCGCTGAACTATCTCCTCTCTCTTTCTCCCCACCTCCGTCCAGAGAAAGCCCGAGGCAAATACGCGGCCCTCTCCTTTGCCACCATGGCCATCGTGGTCGGCCTCCCGCTCTGGTGGAAAACCACCGAAACCTACCGAGCCTCCCTGCCTTACGCCGAGATTGCCGAGCTGGATGTCTTGCGGGTAAGTCTGACGCACCCACACCCTTCCCAAGACCATCTCTGGTCATCATTGGAGCCCTGGGGAAATCCCCAAAGCTCCAGCTGTTTCTTGACTACAAATCCCATCAGCTCTAGTGGTGACGGCTGGTCTTTGTAGTCCAGGTGCAACTGGGGGGGGGAGTTGTCTGACGATTGGGAACCCCCCAGCCAGGAGGGTCGTCCGAAGTGGCAGCCATAAGCACGGTCTTCCTCCAGATGTTTCAAGCATCTGCAGAGGCAGTTAAGAGAAATTAAGGGGAAATGAGTCACTGCTCGCCACCGGGGGGGGGGGGCTCTTTAAGGAGCTTTGCTGGGTGGAACATGGGAGATGGAGTACACCCTGTAAAGGCCAGGAAATGGCTGTTGCGATTCTAGGTGCCTTTGTGTTTCAGTTCCATCTGACGGTGCCCATTTCGGTCATCTTTGCCAAAGGGGTCTTGCCAGGGGCTCAGGAGCGCAAACTCCCCTTCCGACGGGAACAGGAGTCGGAGATGCCCTTCAACGGTGAGATTTGCGCCTCCTTTCCAAAAATAGGCATTTGAGGGGGCCGATTCCGCGTTGGTTCTGCTGTTTTATTTTCTTTTTTCCCCTCCTGGTGTGAATTGCCAGGGTTTGGTGCTCCAGGCTGGGCTTCTTTACTTCCTGAATTTAAGAAAACAATTATTTTTAGGGTCACATATCCCAAAAATCCCCAGCTTTGTAGGGTCCTGGATGCCGTGGTACCCAAACTTGTCTATTTAATTTAATTTATCTTTCAAATTTATATATTGCTGCCCCATTTGTACTTTTTGTGACTTTTTCCTCCAGGAGACTCGAGGTGGAAAATGTGCTCTTTCTTTTTTTTAAACCACAACCCCCTTGCAAATTAAAGTAGGCCAAAAGAGAAGGCAGATGTTTCACATCTGTGCGGCTGACAAAGGAATCTGGGCCCAGATCTTTGGATGCCTGGCCTTATCATTTCAACCGCTGTGCCCCGTTATCTGTATTAATTGTTTGAGACTTCTTTTCTAGAGTTACCTGTTTCCTCGCTTTCCACCCTACTTTTATTTTTTGGGAACCAGGTTCCAAAGGGGCTCCTGAGAAAATTAAAAACAGGTGTAGAAATAGATCAAAGCCGGCGGCGCTAACGAAACTGGCACAAGGTCGTCAATGTTAAAACACTCAGAGTTGCTCTGATTTTAGGATGTTAATGAAGTGAAACACATCAAAAGAATTTTTTTTAAAAAACCTCGGGGTGGATTTTCTCCTCCGTCCACTATGACTTGCCAGGTGTGGTCAAAAATGGGGTGGTCTTGAGGGGAGGGAACCCCCCCGTTCAATTGGACTAGAGCTATTTATGCTTGTTTCTACTTTATGTTTAATCTCTTATTGTTATTGCAACAACAACAACAACAACAACAACAACAACAACAACAACAACAACAACAACAACAACAACAATGTGTTGTAAGTCATCCAGAGTGGGAGAATATCCCAGATGGGCAGGATATAAATGCAGAAAGCTAGATGGATGGATGGATGGATCAATAAGATGGACAGACAGACAAGTGGCTTAGATGGGTGGATGGATCCATTGATCAGTAGGATGGATGGATGGATGGATAGATAGATGGATGGGTGGATGGACCCATTGATCAATAAGATAGATTGACAGATAGACAGACAAAGTAGCTTAGATGGATGGATGGATCCATTGATCAATAAGACAGACAGATTGACAGACAGACAAAGTGGCTTGGATGGATGGATCCATTGATCAGTAGGATGGATGGACGGATGGATAGATAGATGGGTGGATGGATGGATCCATTGATTAATAAGATACAGTAGATAGATTGACAGGCAGACAGACAAAGTGGCTTGGATGGATGGAACCATTGATCAGTAGGATGGATAGATAGAGAGATGGATGGATCCATTGATCAATAAGATAGATGGACAAGTGGCTAAGAGATAGATTGATTGATTGGTCTAGCCCAGCGTTTGATGGGCAGCCACCTGTTCTGAGACCCACCACATGCCCCCGCTGGTTCTCATTCCTGCTCTTTTCTAACCCAGCCAAGACCAGCATAACCTCCCGCTATGAGGTCTCGTACCGCCGGGCGATTCCTCAAGAAGAGACCATCCTGTCCCAGGCCTCGCTCCAAGGTAAGGCCTCTGAGAGTCTTAATAGGGGAGGCAGATTGGGGTGCGTTGAGTAACGGCGACGCTTCTGGTCTAGTTTCACCATTGGCAGCGTGGAGGTTTGGGGGGGGGCAAGATCTGGCGGCCCCCTATATCCAGAGAGGATGCCACGCCTTCCCACCTGGTTTAAGGCCGGACCCTATATCTGAGATAGTGCCCCACAGGGTGTACAAGGGAAGGTCAAGGGTCAAGGTCGTATCCGACTCTAGGGTTCGATGCTCATCTCTGTTTATAGCCAAAGAGGCAGCGCTTTCTGCGTCTGCAGACATTTCCATGGACATGTGGCAGGCATGCCTTGACACCGTAGCACACAAAATGCCGTTTAGCTTTCTCACCGAAGAAGTAACTTATTTATCTACTTGCAATTTCTCACTTTCGAGCTGGGAGAGAAGACAGGAGCTTATTCCACCCGGGTGTTGAACTGCTGACCTGCCGGCCTTCCAGTCAGCGTCTTGAGCCAATGCAGTCTGTAAAAGGGGGAGAGATGGCCCCAAATGTGGTCTTTTTGAGGGCTGGATCCGGCCTTCTTCCACTCTTTCTTATGGGCCAAACCCCTTCTCTCTCCCTGGACAGGATCGTTCGGCCATTCTTCTTTCTTTGTGTCCTTTTCCTTCCTCTTGCTTTCCAGACGCCGATGCTAAATTAAATCTGGCCCAGGAAACCGCCGTGGGCTCAGTCACCGTCTATGTCGTCCCTCCGGCGTCCCATCTCCTGCCTCAGGTATTTTCCCTCCTCCCAGTTTGGCCCTGGAGAAGCAACACTGGATTTTCCTCTCCTCCGCTCTGTGGACCTTTTTGCTGTGGGTAAAAATCAGGGGCTAGGAAAAAAAAATTGGAGAGCAGGAAAAACAGGATTTTTAAAAGCCCAGGATAAAACAGGAGTTTAAAGTTTAATGAAAAAAACATTCTAAGCTATTTATATCGCCTTGTTAGCTGGAAGGCCAGCAAGTCAGCAGTCTGAGACCTGGGTATTGCATGACGGTGTGAGTGCCTGCCTCTGTCCCAGCTCCTGCCAACCGTGCAGTTTGAAATTGCAAGGTGATAAGGAGGTACTGCTCCCGCAGGAAAGGTAGCAGCGTTCCATGCATTGCCACATGACCAGAGAGACATTGCAAACATGGCGATGGCTGTAAATGGAGATGAGCACTGAATCTTAGAGTTGGATATGACCGGCTTTCGTTCAAAGGAGAGTTTGGCCTTTATTTTGCAATCGTGGCTCGGAAAAATTGCATTTTTTAAAAAAGAACAAATCCCTGAATTTGGCTAAATCGACCGGTCAAGATGCCAAGTGGCCATGAACATTTTGGCTCTTTGTTTCCGAGGAGGGGGTCAAACTCTGCCTCCAGAGCCGAATTAAAACCTGGCTTGTTTGAACCTGGCTTTTTGGAGCCTGGGTCTAGTCCAGTGACGGCCAATCCTGGCCCTCCAGTTGTTCCTGGACTTCAATTCCCAGAAGCCCTGATTCCGCAGACTTGGAGCTTCTGGGAATTGAAGTCCAAGAACACCACAACTGCCGTGCCGTCGCTGGTCTAGTCCGTAGAGTTGTGAAACAGCAGAAGGCGGTTTTCAAACTGTTTTCTCTATGCCCCCCCCCCCTTTGGTCTTTTGACCTAGAAGTGGGCCAGAAATATTCCAGGCGAGGCACATTTGGGGTTCGGTTCTAGGAAAGCTCACCCGTCTGTCTCTTATTTTGCAGGAGGTGGGGGTATATTTCGGCCAGCATCGCAGCGTCATCCTGAGGGCCCCCCAGGGGGTGGGAGACGTCCTGGCGGCCGTAGATGCCCACCTGGAAGCGGTGGTCCACGCCACGTCCTTCACCCCTGAGTCCCTGGCGGAAGCCTTGGCTGACCGCGTCCCCATCGGTCAGCCGGGGGCCGAGTGGAAGCGGCCTTTCAAGTCCAGTCTGGGTAAAGAATGGGGCCGGGGGGGCGGGGGGGGCTGACTGGACTTCCCTTTGAGAAGAGCAGTCCTTGGTCCACATCCACTTGAGTTTAGGCTCCAGGTGTTCGAACCCCGTCTTTTTCTCAGGGTACGAGATCACCTTCAGCTTGTTGAATCCGGACCCGAAATCCCACGACGTCCGCTGGGACATCGAGGGGGCCATCCGGCGCTACGTGAAGCCGCTCCTCCACAAGCTGACTCCGGTGGCCGATTTCTCCGTGGACTCCCAGGTGAGCTGCGGGCGCTTCTGGGTGGCCGTGGGAAGCCCACGTCCCCGCCGGCCATGCTGAGTTCCCTTTCCTCTCCCTCCAGATCCTCTACTACGCAGCGCTGGGGGTCACGCCCCGCTTTGACGCCGCGTCTTCTACCTTCAGGCTGGGCCTGCCGAGTCTGCCCCACGTCATCAACCCCGTGGAAGCCCGGCTGGGTACGTGGAATCGCTTCCCCCCCTCTTGAATCTCCCCGTTCTGGAAGCAACTCCTCTTCTGAGCCTTCCGGGCCCCGGAGAACCTAATCAGTCCTCTATGGTGTGATGTGGCTCGCTTACTCGAGCCGCCTACGAACGCTTTACTTTGAGGGCCACTTTTCCGGAGCTCCCGGCCTGTGATGAGCCACGATTTATCATCCGAGGGGACTTCCTTGGCACTCGAGGGGCACCCGTTCCCCCACCCCCCGGGGTGGGAAAAAAGTTACTTTAAAAATATGGAGCGTATCTCCCAGATTTTGTAGAGCCATCTGGTCTCCGGACTAGACGGCGTTGTTTCCTCGCTGCCTGACCAAGGTGTCTGTTTCTGGCCCCGCAGGTTCTAGCGCCGCCTCGCTTTACCCGGTGGTCAACTTCCTGCTGTACGTCCCGGAGCGTGTCCACTCGCCCCTGTACATCCAGGACAGAGACGGGGCCGCGATTCCGACCAACGCGTTCCACAGCCCGCGCTGGGGAGGGATCATGGTGAGGAGGGCGGGGCTTCCGCAGGCTCCGCCCACAAATGTTCCTCGGGCGGCAGGAGAACGAGGGTCCGCTTTCCATTCAAAGACCTCCATCCATGTTTGGCAGGAGGGGGAATCTAACTCTAACCCTGTTTCCATTCTCCTTCCGGTCAGATCTACAACGTGGATCCCGAGGCAGCCAATAACACCGTCCTGCCACGGAGAGTGGATGTGGACGTGGTAGCCGCGATGGGGGTCTTCCTAGCCCAATTGCGGTGAGTTATCCGAAGGGAATCTAGTCTGACCCCCTGCCCGGCCTTTGGAAAATCAGGGGTTTGAAAGCAAGAATATTGCGAGTAGATAAATAGGTACCACTTCAGCGGAGAAGGTAACGGCGTTCCGCATCTAGTCAAAGGAAGTTGAAAAGCAACCTCGTCCCAATCTCTTGAGGTCAAAACCTTTTTTGCGACGTAGGGTTGAGTTTCTGCCCCTCTGTCCCCCCCAACCAGGCTGCTCCTGGGGATCTCTCCGGGGCCTCTGCCCGCCGGGTCGCTCCTGGCCCACCCGGGCACCGAGGGCCTGACCGACTGGGAACTGGACCGGCTGCTTTGGGCCCGGACGGTGGAGAACATGGCCACCGTCTCAACCACCCTGACCTCACTGGCTCAATTGCTGGACAAGATCGGGAACATCGTCATCAAGGACGACGTGGCTTCGGAGGTAAGAGCCGGGCGGCCAAAGACGCATTTGGGGGTCCTTGGAAAAGGAGCTAGGGAGGCCAGATCCAGGCTAGCGGCACCTTGCTTCTTCCCCTCAGGTGTACCGGGCGGTGGACTCGGTCCAGACGGCCATGCGGGAAGTGGCCCGAGGGCAACTGGCCTCCGCCTTCCGGGCCAGCAAGGCTGCCGTCACCTCCTCGGAGCGGGCCTTCTTCGACCCCTCCCTCCTCCACCTCCTTTACTTCCCGGACGACCAGAAGTTCGCCATCTACATCCCGCTCTTTCTGCCCATGACCGTCCCCATTGTCCTGTCCCTGGTCAAGATCCTCCGGGAGAGCAGGCAGAGGCGGAAGGAGCAGGGCAAGGCCGACTGAGGGGGCAGGCAGGGGGGGAAGGCAGGGGTGGTGGTGGAAGACCCCCCCCCATCCAACTTGAACCCCCCAAACGGAGGAGGATTTGGACTGGCTGGGCAATTACCATATATACTCGAGTATAAGCCCCCCCAAAATGATTCCTTAAAAGGGGAACACGACTAATACAAGGGACCCACGACTGCGGCGGAATGAGACGCGCTGACAATTTGATTGGTTTTTAATCTTATTTTCATGTATTTTGATTATTGAAACTTGCAAGCAGCTGCTGAGATTGGCTTGAACCCGGGTCAGTCTATTTCCCTGGGTTTGTAGGTCAAAATCACCCATATATACTCGATGATAAGCCGGCTCGAATATAAGCCGAGGTCCCTAATTTTGACCTGAAAAATCCAGGAAAACAGATTAACCCGAGCATAAACCAAGGGTGGGAAATGCAGCAGCTGCTGGTGAGTTTCAATAATCAAAATACATGAAAATATGGTAAAGTTAATTAAATTGTTGACGTGCCTCAAACCGGAGCGATCTTGGGACTCTCGTGGTCATTGACCTAAGCCGTGTCTCCTTTTTGGGGCTGAAAAACTCGGCTTATACTCGAGTATAGATGGTAGGTCCCTCGGGCTTCTATTCAGGTAGGCTTATACTCGGGCATATATGACTGCTCTCTGTCGTATTTATTTCCCTGCCGTGTATGTTTTTCTTTCTGGTGCTTTACAATAAAGACGGTCGTTTGTAAACCACAGCCGTGCAGAGCTGAAACCTTAAAACAGCCCCTCGGTCTTTCTCCTGTGCTGGGATTCGAACTCAAGACCTCCTCAGACGAACACTTGACTCCGTAATGCTCGCAAACCATTTCTTGCATACAAACGCTACCAAGTCTGCTTTGCATTGAAAGCCAGTCGTGTCTGACTCTAGGGTTCAGTGCTCATCTCTGCTTACTGTCAAAAGTGCCAGTGCTGTGTCTAGGCCAGGGGTTCCAAACCTAAGGCCTGTGGGCCGGATCCGGTTCACGCCGCCATTTCATGTGGCACCCATGGCCATTTGAGAAACAAAAAGGCTGTCCCCTTTGAAGCTGTTGGGACAAAATGACCACCCCCATTGTGCAGGGAGGGCAAAATGGCCGTCCGGCCCTCGAAGTTGACTGAATGTGACCTCCCTCCACCCCCACCCCCCCCACCCCGCTTGAAAAGGCTGGGAACCCCTGTGGTAGACAGCTCCGTGGTCATGTGGCAGGCAGGACTAGATTCTGGAACGCTGTTAACTGTTACCTTTCCCACCAAAGTGGTACCTATTAATCTACTTGCAATTTTGAACTGCTCGGTTGGCAGGAGCTGGGACAGAAACAGGAGCTCACTCTGTCATGCAGCACTCAGGTCTCGAACTACTGACCTTGGGGCCTGCAGTCCCATCCCACCCCCCAGCCCAGCTGTTCTGCTGGGCCCTCGCTGTCAATTCACGCCTTTCCTCTGCCCCTTTTTCTTTCCCCGGCTTCTTCACACCTGTCCTGCGAGGTCGGCCAGGGAGGGGCCCTGGACCGCCCTGGTCCTCCCTTTCTTCCCTGGGGAGGCTGGCACTCTGCCCATGCCCATGAGTTTGCCTTCCTTCCTTTCCAACCCCCGCCAGCCACGTGTGGGAGGAAGGAAGGCGCCCTTCCACTTCCCTCTCCGAACATGGGAAATCCTCACGGCAATTAGCCACAAAGACTGTCCTGAGGATATGCCTTTCCTCTGCCTTCCATGTGAACCCCCCCCCCCCGGTACCAGGGGTCCACTTCCTTTGGGTCCCTTTCTGGTCCTGAGCCCTTTGGGCACACAAAATCATCATCATCATCCTCCCCATGCCAGGATGGATGAAGATGCTGCCGTCCATCAAGAGAGATCCAGGTGGGGTCTAATCCACTTGGGGACCCGTCACCCATCCTTCACTGTGGACTTTGCCCCCCCTCCCTTCCCCCCCCCCCAGGCCACTAGTCCCCAAGGTGGTCCGGTTAATTAACCACTGCCTGAGACTCAGCAGGTTCCCCCCCCCCTTTAAATCAGAAGCACACAAAGGGGATTTCTGGGTTAAAATGATTTTTGCCAGAAACTAGGATCAGGGGACGTCCAAATGAGGCTCCTTTCGTGTCCCCAAGAGCTGGGGCAGAGACAGGCGCTCAGTCCATCATGCAGTACCCGGGTCTCAAACTGCCGACTTGCTGGCCGTCCCGCTGAGAAGGCGAGCTTCTTCACCCCCGTGCCCCGGCGGTAGGGGCGCTGGCAGTAGGGTCTACTCTGAGTAGGGTCTGCGCCCGTAGGGTCCACTCTGTGTGACCATGGCAGGATCCCCTGGGCAGATGATACTAGGGAAGCGCGCTGTGCCCTCTGCACGCGCCCCGGAGCGCCCTCCTCCTCCTCCTCCCCCCTCCCTCCCTCCCTCCTTCCGAGGCGGGGCGGCCGCCAAGGCGCTTCCAGGGCGCGCGTCCGGAGCCGGGATCGCGGCCGGGGATGAGCCGAGCCGCCGCCGTCTCCGTGCGCGCCCCCTTCGCCACCGCCGCGCCAGCATCGCCAGGCAGCCATGAAGGTGAAGAAAGGCGCCAGCGGCGGCGGCGGAGCTCCGGCCACGGCGGCGCCCGGCGGGGCCACGGCCTCGGGCGGCTTGTGCAGCGAGGAGGAGCTGCTGCGCCAGGGGGCCATCGGGCCCGACGACGTCCTGGGGCTGCCCAAAGTCACCGCCGGTAAGGCCGGAGCCGCCCAAGGGGGTGGTGGGGTGGGGGTCCCTTGCGCCCTGGGCCCACCGAGGGAACGGAGAGGGGGGGCCCTTCCCCACCGGGCTGCCCAGGCGGGAGGGGGGGAGGACGGGGCCGGGGGGGAAAAGGAGCCAGACTCCCCCCTCCCCTCCCCAAAAGGAAGCATCTCTTCCCCATGCATGCACAGCCAGGGTGAAATTGACCCGGGGCTTTGGGGGGGTCTCCCCATCTCTGGCTGCCGACTCGCGAGGAAGCCCTGCTACGCCTCCCCAGACACGGTGGGGCTGGCTCCCCACTAAGCCACCGATCCAAAGCCCCTCCTCGAGGGTCTGGTTCGGTCGCCTTTTAACCTCCGGGGCTTCCTTCCTTCCTTCCTTTTTAAAGGGGTGGGGGGGAGACCTGGGAGCCCACGAGGGGGGGTGGGGGGGTTGCATGCCACAACACGACCCCTGACATTCTGTGTGTGAAGCGGGGTGGTGGTGGGGTGTTTTAAGGGGAACCCCAATTAACCCGTGGCTTGGAAAGAAGCCCCCCCCCCCCCAATGGCGAAGCGCAGCTGTGGATGGTCAGCCCAGCTCCCCAGCCAGCCTTGTGGAAAGGGGGTCTCTCTCGCCAGTTGCCTGTGGGGTGCTTGTGGTTCACGTGTAGTGTGGCATTCATGGGTGAGCGCAACAAGGGCCAGTGTTGTGAGACACTGGGCTGGGAAGTCCCAGGCTTGCCCTAGGCTCCATGGTCAAGAGAGGCACCTCCTTGGTCTGGTCGTGGAACCCCTTTGTTTGCGGAGGGCGCATCCATCCCGGTTTCCGGCTGTGATGCCCCAAGTAAGTGCCCGGTGGAAAGGATGCGCGAGTCCGGCATTGGCCCGTTCTGGCCAGTGGCTTTCTGGCGACAAGATTGGTTAGCAAATCTCCCGGAGGTCTCCATCCGTCGCTGGTCTTCGTGGAAGTCAACCTCTCCGTGGCCCAAAGTGAAGAAGGATGCCCGGTTCGGCTTTTCAGGCCAGAGACCGGCCCGCTATTCCATTGCTGCAAACAGGATGAAGAGTCTTGTGTTGCTCTGAAGTTGGGCAGGTTTTCTTGGGCATAAAGCCAGGCTCTGAAGAGCTCCATCGGCGCCCAGTCCTGGACAAAATTGGGGAGTTGTTAACCAGCCACACAATACAGTTCAGTGACTCCAGGGCTGTGCAAAGGAGGGCCAGGCCAGGCTGCGGAGGGTGGGCTCAAACCGGCAGCCCGATGGCTTGGTTGCCACATGTCCCCAAAAGGGGATTAATTCCCCCCCTCCTCCAATTGCCTGGATTATTATTTCTGCCTTTGCATCAAAGGAGGCCTCTGGGAACCTGATTAGCCAGGATTAGCCCCGGCTGGGATTGAACCCACCCACGTGTGAAGGGGAGGGCCTTCTGGCCCACTCCTAATTCATGGACTTAATTGTTGACAACAAGGGGTCAGCCAGCAGGTGGAGGGGGTTGGCATTCCCATTGCATCTCCGGGTTCCTTCTGGGTAAAGCAGTGGTTACCAAGGTGGGGCCTAGGCCCCACCGGGGGAGTTCGACTCCCAGGAGCCTCATCCAGCCCACTGGCTGACCAGTGCTTTGGGGAATTGATTTAGGCTTCAGGGAATTGAAGTTGGTGGGCGGCTTGTGGTCTAGGGGTCACAGCAGTTCTAGCCTATTTCTGGCCTACCTTGCAGGGCTGCTAGGAAGGTAAAACAGGGGTGGTTGGTTTTTGAGCAAGACCATGTGCTAAACCAGGCATTCTCAAACTTTTCAAGCGGGGGGGCCATTGGGTCACAATCCCTTAGACAGCTTCGGGGGCCGGACGGCCATTTTGCCCTTCCTCCACCCCACGGCACTTCCTGGTATGGTGGAGGCAGTGGGAGGGGGCACATGAAATATTGCCACAGGCCACATCTGGCTCACAGGTTGAGAATCCCTGTGCGTAATCATCATCATCATCATCATCATCATCATCATCATCATCATCATCACGCCTTGAAAGGATTTTTGCGGGAGGAATTCAAATGAGGCTCCTTTCAAGCCCCCAAGAGCTGGGACAGAGACAGGAGCTCAGTCTGTCATGCAGTACCTGGGTCTCGAACTGCCAACTTGCCGGCCTTCCAGCTAACAAGGCGAGCTTCTTAACCACGGAGCCGCCACCGCAGCCCCTCTTAACAATGACGATAATGGTTTTAGGAGTGCGTCTTTTGCATGACTGGGCAGTAAACCGTTATTACAGTATTGTGTTAACAGGAAGTTTGCAGAGTGTGTGTGTGTGTGTGTGTGTGTGTGTGTGTGTGTGTGTGTGTGTGTGTGTGTGTGTGTGTGTGTGTGTGTGTGTGAAATGTGTGCAAGAGAGGGAATTCCTGGCCCCTGGGTGGACTTTGCCGGCCCGCATGACCGGCCTCCCTCCTGCCTTCTGACTCTTTTTCCTTTGCCGCTCAAGCGGCTATTTTTAGCTCCTTGTTCGTTGGCAACTGTCTAATGAACTTATCTTAGCAAAATCCCTGGGAGGGAGGGAATTATCCCTTCGTTACACAGAGGGGGGGGGTAGTCTGGGGGGGGCCCTGTGGCTTTGCGTCATTCACTTGTTTTAATACACCCAGTGGCGTACGCAACGGCACTTTGCAAGAGGCCCCGAAAACAACATCCTGAATGGAGCGAGGGAAATAATTATAGTAGTTCCACCATAATTATATTTGCCTGCCTTGTGACCAGGGGCAAAAGTGTCCCATCCGTCCCGTCCCCCTTTTAATCGCTTTGCCAGATCATCTTGAAATGCCCATTTTACAGACGGGCTAAACTGAGGCCAGGAGGACCTCTGGAGAGAAATCCAGGTTTAAAAGCAAGGCTTCTGGGTATCGTTTGGATTCCTGAGAAGTTTGCAGGCCGTAAAAACAACGTAAATCAGTTTAGAAACAAAAAGGAAAAGCCGGATACATTCTGGCAAACTGAATGTTTTTGGAAAGGCCAAACAAAGAGCGCAACTGTAATTTGCAGGGGAAATTGCGGATCAGAAGTTACTTTTTCCAGTAAATAAAAATAATCCAAGTCAAAGCTGGCATTGGATCTGGAGATTCATAAGGACTAGAAACCTGGTGTACATTTATTTCTTGGCTTGTTTTGTATCTTGGCTTTCTCTCTTGTGGGATTCAAGGCGCAGACTGTGACTTTAACTTAATTGAAGGCAAAGGACCCTGTTTTTGTGGCATTTGGAAGAGTTTGTTGTGCGTCTGAAAGGTTACAGCAGGGGTGCCCAAAGTACAGGTCATGGGCCGGGTCCAGCCTCCAATGCAAATTCATCTGGCCCACGCTACCCTCGTTGCTCCAGGAAGTGGAAGAAAAAGTGCCGACTTAGACGGCGGGCCAGAAAACTGCTGCCGGTCAGAGCTGGTAACACTGGGGAGCCGATTTTCCACAGCTTTCATTACGGCCTGAGTGACGGAAGTCCAAGAGGAAGCTTAGCCAAGTTGAAAGATGCTAATTAGTGTTGAGAATGGATCGGAAGACGGCGGAAACCTCCAGGCACTGTGAAATGGTGTCGGGGCCCAGATCCGGCCTGCAGCCCATAGTTTGAGCACCCTTGGCGTAGGGTCAAGAAAGGGGACTAAGGTGGTCCCGCCTGCACCGTTTGCAACACCGTCTTCCTTCTAAGCCCATCATCCACCACTTGGGCCTTTCCTGGCCCACTTTCTGTCCGATTGTGGCCATCATCAGTGCCACCCTCCGGGGCGATTTTTGCCTTACGTGGAGGCGGCAGGTTTAAAAATAGCCTCAGATCTAGTGAGTGACTCAACCAAATCTGGTTAAGTAGCATCACTTTGGGACTTATGCACGGGGTGGGGGCGTTTCCACTAGTGCTCATCCATCGCACACACCCACCCTTTTGCACATCTGATTTCTGTTTCACATGCACACGCGGCCCGCTCAAGTTTGCAACCAAACCAGTTTGGTTTGGACTTGGAGTCAATTTTTGCTTAGGTTGGGTAAATCCAATTAAGTTTGGCTTATCCAAGTCCACTAGGCAGAAAAGTAAAGGTCAAGGCCGCCCTTGCTCGGAAAGCCAGTCGTATCCGACTCTAGGGGTCAGTGCTCATCTCCGTTTGTAGCCAAAGAGCCAGTTCTGTCCGCATCTGCACATGTTTCCGTGGCCATGTGGCAGGCATGACTAGAAGTGCATGGAATGCTCTTTATCTTTTCCACTGAAGTGGTACCTGTTTATCTACTTGCAGTGTCTTGCTTTCGAATGGCTAGGTTGGCAGGAGCTGGGACAGACGACGGGTGCTCGCTCCGTCATGCAGTACCCGGGTCTTGAACTACTGACCCTCCGGCCCTCTGGTTCATCATCCGCTAAGCCTTGATTCCCAACGTTCCCGGAAGCCAAGCCCCATCCGGACGGAGTGGGGTATCCGCTGACATGGTCTCCATAGCAACCGTCTCCCCCCCCTTGTTGCTGAGGAAGGAAGGGGAGATGCCTGTTGCCATGGCAACAGGTGGGGGATGCCGGGCAATCCCACAAACAGACGTGGGGCGGCCCCTGAGGTACCCCAGCCCCCCAGTGGTCCTGCAGGAGGAAGCAGGCCCGGGGGGCCATCCCAAGACATTATGATGTCTGAAGCGTGGCAGGATGGGGAGAAATCTCCCTCCTCCCCGCTGCTGGGCTCCATCACTGCAGCCAATCTCCCAGTCTTGGGGAAATTCTGGGGCTACAGACGGGGCAAGTCAACCCATTCGTGTGGATTCACAGAGCAGCATTCCCCAACCTTTGGACTTCAATTCCCAGAAGCCTCAGCTGGCACATTGGCCAACCGGTGCTTTGGAGGAACGGACTTCAGCTTCTGGGAATCAAAGGCGGGGGGAGGGAGGGGGACACTGCTTCGTGAGCCCTGAGTTCGCGGAGGTTCATGGTTCGGACTCCGGGTCCCATAATCCCCTGGCCATGGGAACACGGGAAGGTCAACGGGGCAGGCGGTTGTGTGTGTGTGTGTGAGGATGCTGATGCTCTATTTCGGTGTCTAAGGCAGCTTAGAGGCCTGAAAGCTGCTTTAGCCTCTTCAAGCCAATGAACATTTGGAACATGACTTGAACATCTATTGTGGTCACCAATTCACACGTGGTGCAGGAGATGCACTGATTCAAGAGGTCAAGTTTCTAGGACAGGTCACCATGCGCAGGGCCCACAGTGGGTTTTAGTTAAGATTGTGGTGCTTGCTTTGAACGGCGAGAGTCGCCATCGAGTTGGGCGGCGATAGAAATTCGACAGAATAAATGATAATAACTTCTGAAACTTTGCAAAGACATCTTTGCTGCTGGCCGTGAGCTCCCACAGAGATGTATGGGTCTTGCTCTTGGTTTTCCTGGGGCTCGGATTCCTGGTCGGTTTTCTCCATCCCTGCTTTTCCAAAGCTCTCGGCTTCTTCTCTCTAGAATCTCATAAACCACATTTTGTGCACTTGCTCTGGGAAAGCCGACTGGAAGTGAGTTTGATATTCCCGCTCCAAATCTACTGGCCCCCAAAGTCTTGCTTATTTATGCCAAGCAGCTGAAAGAACCGGTCGCCCCGTGGATTGAGACAGTGCTCACACGTAGCATTTTTAGGCTCCAACGTGACGCTAAAGGAGGACTTTAGGTTTTGAATTCCATTTATTTCAGGGCTGGTGGAAGCAGCAAAGAGAAAAGCCCTGTCTGGTTGACTTGGTTAACCTTTTCTCTTTCAGATTATTTATGCACCCCCGAGGAAAACGTCTACAAGATCGATTTCACCCGCTTCAAGATCCGAGACATGGAGTCCGGCACGGTCCTCTTCGAGATCACCAAACCGCCGGCTTCCGGTGAGGGGAGCGTTTCGTCTTTGCCACCACCCAGACCCTCTCAGAGATCCTTCCGGCCCGCTTCCTTTCACACGTGGTTTTTATCTCAAAGGGTTACGAGAGGCAGGAAGTGAAGCAGAGAGTCAGCAAAAAATGGACAGAAGGCCCCAATGATCAACATCACAACACAGAGACACACACAGAGTTTCTTTCTTCTGGGTTTGATAGTGAAAATAGCTGTTTTATTTTTAGGGCGTCAAGGGCAAAATTAGGCAAACCCCAGAAAGAAAAGACACCTTATGCAGCTTCGACAGCTTATAGTAATGTAATATTATATAGTGGAGGGAGGGAGGGAGGGAGGTAGATGGATGGATAGATAGATAGATAAAGGGATGGATGGATGGATGGGTAGATAGATAGATGGGTGGATGGATGGATAGAGGGAGGGAGGGAGGGAGGGAGGGAGGGATACATCGATGGATGGATACATCGATGGATGGATAGATGGATGGATGGATGGATAGATAGAGGGATGGATGGATGGATAAGCACAGAAAGGATAGATAGATAGAAACCAGGAAAGCCTGGACTTAGAATATCTTTTCCCTCCCATCTTCCAGAGCGAGAACACAGCGAAAAGAAGGACATTGACCCAAACGCGGGCCGGTTTGTCCGGTACCAGTTCACACCAGCGTTTCTGCGGCTACGGCAGGTGGGGGCCACGTAAGTTGCCAGACTCGGGGTTGGCCTTTTGCAGGGGAGCAGGTGGTCCACGTCCCAGGTGACTTCAGATGATGTTCTTGGACTTCAGTTCCCAGAGGCCCAGGTCTCTGTCAATCCACATGAATGGGTTTACCATGTGCATTCTTAGACTTCAGTTCCCAGAAGCCCAAGTCTTTGTGATTCCACACGAATGGGTCTACTGCGCATGTTCTTGGTCTTCAGTTTCCAGAGGCCCAGGTCTCTGTGAATCCACATGAATGGGTTTATTGTGGCACTCCAGCTGATCTTGGACTTCGATTCCCAGAGGCCCAAGTCCCTGTGAATCCACACGAATGGTTTGCCATCACAGGAGTAGGGACTTTCGCCACCGCCGCTGTCAGGGTTTACCCCCCTCTTCTCTCTTTTCTGCCCCAGGGTGGAGTTCACAGTGGGCGACAAGCCCATCAACAATTTCCGCATGATCGAGAGGCACTATTTCCGTGACCAGCTGCTGAAGAGCTTCGACTTCGAATTCGGCTTCTGCATCCCCAGCAGCAAAAACACCTGCGAACACATCTACGAATTTCCGCAGCTCTCGGAAGATCTCAGTAAGTCGCAGAATCGCCATCGGCCAGGAATTGGCTCGGTTATTGCAACCTTTAGATCGCAGGTTCCCAACTGAAGGTCTGTGGGCCGGATTTGGCCCACACCACCAGTCAGTGGTTAGTCAGTCAATCAATCAGTCAGTCAGTCAATCAATCAATTAATCAACACAAACATACATGCATACATACATAACATAACATATAAGTAGGTCCCCATGATTCGGTGGGTCTCCTCTAGCAATTGGAGTCTAACCATAGCAATTGGGTTGCCAGTTTTTGGCATCGTTAGTCCTGCCAGTAACTGGGCGTCGGTGGGCCAGATCCCTGTGGAAATAACCCTTTTCCTCCCCGGTTTGTCTTTTGCAGTCCAAGACATGATCCTGCACCCGTACGAGACCCAGTCGGACAGCTTCTATTTTGTGGACAACCAGCTGGTCATGCACAACAAGGCGGATTACTCCTACAGCGGGGGGCCCTGAGACCGGCGGTTGGGGTGGGGTGGGGGCCCCCCTTTTCCTCTCTCTCTCTCTCTTCCCTGTAGCCATGGGCGTTGTTGGCACCGAGGGACCCCAATGCTGGGGGGACTTTATGAGGAACTGGAGTCTTAGCGGAAATCTTTACTCCCCCCCCGAGCTTCCGAGGCAAAAGACCCCCCAAAAAAAACCTCCCCAAAAGCCCCTTCCCATTTTGGGAGGGGGGAACCTCTTTATGCCGACAGTTCTCTCCTTAGCTGGTGAAATCCTAGTGCTGTGTAGTCAGCCTGAGCCAAGCAAAGTTTGGGGGAGGGGGGGCTGTTAGAAACTTCCGGGGACCCCCTTTTTTGTACAAGATTTGGGGGCTCCATGACTGGGGACTCTTTCTCTCCCCCTTCGCCCTTTCTTTCCCCCACCTGTTGCCCAAAGGCGCATCGCGCTTTCACCGTTTGCGGTCCCGGCATAGGCGGAAGGCCAAATGGAGGGCCGGGCGCCTCCGTGGGCCGGACGGCTGTTGTGTGTGCGCTTTGGGGCAGGGACGTGAGTTCTCTTCCACCACTGGCAAAGCACAAAGGTGGTATTCGAACCTGCGGCTCTCGGCGGAAGAGCCAGGACAGTGTCGGGACAGCCGGACGGACGGGAGAGACACGATTTACCAGCGTCAAAATATACCGGGAATCTGGTGCGCTGCGGAAGGGAAAGAGCCTGTACATGTGTGTATTCGTGTCTTGTGTTGGGTGTGTGTCCAGTTGGGTCGCAACGGAGGGCCGGGTCTCCCCCAGTGTCTCACGTGGGTTGTGACGTGGCCCTCCCCTCTTCTCTCCCCATCTCCACTTGGAAATGCACCCCCCCCCCTTTCTGGTTACCCACCCGCCCCAAACGTGGTCCAGCAAGGTTGTATGCTGTTAAGTCAAAGGTTGCTCCAGGGCATGTCAAGAGTTCTGCTCCCGGTGGGGCTTCCACACTCTGACTATAGATCAGGAGTTCTCAAGCTTTTTCAAGCCAGGGGTCATTGGGCCATGCTCCTGGTGTGGCGGAGACGGTGCGGGGCCACATGAATTGGAGCCGTGGGCCACATTTGGCCCATGGGCCACCGGTTGAGAACCCCCGCTTTAGATGAGCTTCCAAGTCAGCCTTGTCCAAAACCAGTCTTTAAAATCACCCCGGACTTCTGACAGGGTGAAAATAATAGACTCCTGTGACCCGGAAATTGTTTTTTCTTACACCGGCTTTTCTCCTACTTTCCTTCTCACAACGACCCTGTAGAGAGGGCCAGAGCAGAGGCCAGAACGCAGGGCCCCAAACTCGCCCCGGAGAGGAAACCTCTGAGCAGAATTCGAACCCCGACCTGCTGTTTCGCAGTGCAAAAGATGAAAAACCTCCCGGGGGGGTTTCCCTCTTGCTTTTCCTCCGTGTCACGTTTTCCAGACAACGTGTGTGCCCTTGCGTGTGGGTGTGATTCTGGCCCACCCCTACAACCCCTGCAGAGATCGGTGTTTGTCTTTCACCATCACCACAGGTCTCAGGGTGGGCCAGAAAGTGTTAGTGTTAACTGCACAAACAAAAACTTCGGAGCATCTTCCTGGGTGTTTTTGTGGGAAAAGCCGTCCAGAGTCGACCCCTTTCTCCCGAGTGAACTGCGTAGACCAGGGGTGCCCAAACTACGGCCTGTGGGCCAGATCTGGCCACCAATGCCAATTCATCCGGCCCGTGCCGCCCTGCAACCTCTATCGTCCTTTTCCAAAGAGCCTCGTGTGGGCCGGACACCGGTTGCCGCTTTCCCAGAAGTGGGAAGCGTCGCTTCAGTGGGATTTGCTAATCCGAACTGGGCTTGGCGTGGGACGAGATGGACTCTGGATTTGAGTTTATTTCCTGAAGGAAAACGACTGGTTTCGTTTGTTTTTTAATAGTCGTCTCAGCGTATCGGATGGCCGCTCTTTGGTTCCCGTCAGTTGCATGGTTTCATTTCCATCCCAGCCTAACCTGAGAACCAGTTACGAGTAACTAGTTAATTTTTTGGTAAGGAGTAAAAAAAAAAGTAGTTATCAGTTACTTTTTTTAGGTGTAAAGCAGGAGTTCTCAACCTTTCAAAGCCTGGGGCCATTGGGTCATGCTGCTCCCTCAGACAGCTTAGGGGGCCGGATGGCCGTTGTGGCCTTCCTCCACCCCCATGGCACTTCCTGAGGTGTTGGCGGTCCTCATGAAATGGTGCTGTGGGCCATTTCTGGCCCATGGTCCGCAGGTTGAGAATCCCTGGTGTAAAGGGTGGCACTTAGTTACTTTTTGAAATCGTGTTTTCAAGGGCATTTAAAAGCATTTTGGAGGCATCGAGACCAGCGTTTTTCTCTTCTCGTTTCTAAATGGAAAAAAGATGTATTCTTTAGTTTGGTCTTTTATAAATGATTTCCTAGGTGCAATATCAGAATTTGTCACTAGGTGGAACCAGAGAGTATTTTGCAAATAATAATAATAATAATAATAATAATTTCCTGGTCTGTTAGGGATGGCAGGCTTAGTCCAGTAATAAAAAACACACAGTGGAACAAACTACTTCCTGGGTCGGAGTAACAATGAGGTAACTGCCGCCTGGTTGCTGAGAAGTAATGAGTAGTTACTTTCAAAGTTTCAACATTCTGAGCCATAAAAAGTTATGTTTGAATAAATATGAATTTTAGGGGATTGCTGAGTTGGTTGTCTTCTTTTGGGTGGGGGAGAGACTGTGTCTATGTGTGTGTGCACTGCATGACAGAGTGAGTGCCTGTCTCTGTCCCAGCTCCTGCCAACCTAGCACTTCGGAAGCAAGAAATTGCAAGTAGATAAATAGGGACCACTTTGGTAGGAAAGGTAAACATTTTGGTGTCTAGCCATGCCTGGCACATGACCATGGATACATCTGCAAACGCGGACAGCGCTGGCTTTTCAGCTATAAACAGATGAGCACTGAACCCTAGAGTTGGATCCGACTGGCTTTTGAGCAAGGGTGACCTTGACCTTTAGAACCTACCGTATATACTCGACTATAAGTCATCCCGAATATAAGTCAAGGCGCCTAATTTGGACCTCTAAAACTAGGAAAACAGATTGACCCCAGTATAAGTCGGGGTGGAAAATGCAGTAGCTGCCTACCGGTAGTGAGTTTCAATAATTAAAATACATGAAAATAAGGTTAATTAATTAATAAGACAATTGTGTGCATAAGTTTTTGAGTGTTTACATTGACCCGAGTATAAGTTGAGTCCCATTTGGGGGGCTAAAAAACCCGACTTCTACTCAAGTATATACAGTATACCTTACAGCGGCCTCCTCCAAACTTTCCTGATGCATTTGGACTCCAAATCCCATCTTCCCCTTCCAGGCCATTTTTATTTAGATTATTTTTGCACAAAAGAGCCAGTGTTGTTTACAAAGCAGCGGGTGAAATGCCTTCTCCCGTGGGCCACATTTTGTCCTTCGGTGGCCGCCGCCGCTTTTTCTCGCCGGGCAGATAAGAGGCTTGGAAGGAGACTCAAAATAGATATATTTTCCGGACTGCTTTCTGGAGCGTCCCACGGAGACGAAGGACAGCCTGTGCTGTGGCTTTCCAGAAATAGCAACCGATTCTTTTGGCCACCTGGGGGTGAGGGGCCCGCACCTGGCTTCAGCCTCCATCGGTGGGCCAGATCATCCCCTGGGGCATAGTTTGGCACCCCCGAACCATGTGGGCCAGATGTGGCTTGCAGCACCATTTCACGTGGCCTTCACCAAACCAGGAAGTGCCACGGGGTGGAGGAAGGGCAAAATGGCCGTCCGACCCCAGAAGCTGTCTGAGGGAGCGTGACCTCAGCCCACAAAAGTTGAGAACTGGAGTAGACCCTACTGCCAGTAACTCAACGGCGAGTGTCAGGCGGCGGTTAACTAACCTGACCACCTTGAGGACTAGCAGCTTTAGGTGGCAAAGTCCACAAGGACGGAAGGATGATGGTCCCCCAGTGGATTAAATGGTCCTACTTGAATCGCATCTTGATGGAGGGCAGCAGCTTCATCCATCCTGGCCTGGGGAGGAGGAGGAGGAGGACTTTTTGTGCCAAAAGGGCACTCAAAAGATGACCACGTTTTATCTGGCAGGAATTTGGGAGAAATCCAGATCCGGCCTCCTTCAAAGCATTATTGGAAACCCAAGGAGCGATTCTTCTGAAGGGTTTTGATGTTCACGGGGTGTGTGTGTTTGCTTTGAGACATTCCGATTTCTCAAGGAAATCCGGCCCTGTTTGGCCAGAAGGGCGGTGCCATAAACACCCTCCTTTTTCTTGGAAGACGAAAAGGATTGCTGAAACGGCACAAATTGCACAACTACACAATTGTGCAAGCCTGGCACACATTCTCCCCCCCCCCCGACCCAGGGCACACGCCCAGCCCTGCCCACACGTATTCCGCAACGGGCCGGATTTGTTGATGCAACGGTTTTCTTTCCAAACCCCACCCGGCCTTTGATCTTTCGTCCGCCCCGCCTTTTCCTCCGATCTTTACAAATCCTCCCCCATGCCTAAATCTATAAACCCTTTATTTAGTTTTTGTTTTTGACGCAGGGAGTCTGTTTGCATGACATTCACCTCTAAGGAAAACCTGGTTCTTCTTCCCCTGGTCTATACCCCCCCCCACAATACCCAAAAAGGGGATTATGAGATTTGTAATTAAAAAAAAAAAAAGGAAAAGTCTGCGTTTGAGGAGTTGAGGGTGGAGGAAGGAAATCAGCAAGAAACACTTTTGGGAGGTGAAAAGAACACGTTAAATCCCGGTTGGGGAATTTGTGCTGGTTTGCAATACAGCCAATGGTAGAGGATGATGGGGTTTGTGATCCACTGTCTGGAAAAGCCATCTGGTCTTTTTTTTTTTTTACAAAAAGGAGCCGATTCCCACAAACAGCCGACAGAGGGCAGGAGATCAAAGAACTGGTAGGGAAAATTAAGAATGGATGATAATTAGGTTTAGGTTTTGTCAACTGGCCTAGTGGTTAAGATGCTTAACCCCGATGCCTGGAAGGTCAGCAGGTCAGCAGTTCGAGACCCGAGTGAGCTGTCTCTGTCCCAGCTCCTGCCCCACCTAGCAGTTTGAAAGCAAGACATTGCAAGGAGGTAAAAAGGGACCACTTTGGCAGGGAAGGCAACACATTCTCTCCCCAAAGGCACTTCTCAGCAGCCTAATTCTGAGTTTTAATTGAAGATGGATCATTTTATTGGCATCACGGCTTGGCCACCGACCGGCATTTCGGAACTTTGGCCCGCTGAACAAGTGGAAGGCGTTGGGGGTTTAGTGGCTGGAGGGAATGAGCTGGTCACCTACAGGTAACTTTGGGAACCCCCCAGAGAGGGCTTCTATGGGACAGGTATCGAAGTGTCAATGCTACTGCTATATCCTTGTTAAGCACAACGATGGTCTAATGATGGGCTGTCTACGACATCTCTTTCTGCCCCTACTACGCTCTTCGTGGTCTCTGTGAATCCACACGAACAGGCAGCCGACCCATTCGTGTGGATCCACAGGGGACCACGGAGGAGAAGAACCATGACAGGGAAGACACTTGTCCTGATAAGAGTCCTGGTGGCCTATATGGGTTAAACTCCTGTCTTGCAGCCGGAACGTTGTGACTTTGGTCCTGATGGGACCCAAGGTTGACTCTTGCCCTCGTCCATCCTTCTGAGGTCAGCCAAACTCGAGGGCCCGGCACGTTGGGGGGTGAGATTGCTAATGAACGTGTGGACGGAGCCCTACACGAGGGCGATGGGTTTGGAGCTGGGGTTGGTCAGGTAAGGCGCCGGCCCCGTATCCAGCTCCATGAAGGCGGAGTAAAGAGTCGTCAGCTGGATTTCCGGCAAAGGGAGAGGCTGGGGTATATGTTGGGGACTCAAATCACGGCTGGTGCTGGTGGTGGTGGTGTGGCGGTTGTCGTGATGGTCGTCTTTCTCGCACGGGGTGGGGAAGGCCGGGGCCGAGGAAGCGACGAGGCCCATGGGGTCCACGGCCAAGCTGTCGTCCTTCAGCTCCTCCCAAAGGTTCCCTGGGAGAAAGAAGGCGGGACAACAAAACCCATCGTCACCAGGCGGGGGTCAAGTTACAGGTTACAGAGGTGCCGGACACCGTCCGTCGATTCTGCAAGGCATTCCTTGACCAAAGCCCGAGGGGTAACTCGCTTTGCGCACTTCATGCTTTCTCTGGGATATTTCGTATGATGAGAAAGGCAAAATGCGGATTTCCCATAGGGATGCATTGAACACATTTTCCCATAGGAATGCACTGAATACCAAAATTTGTAAAGCCAAATGCGGTTTCCCATAAGAATGCATTGATTTGAAGTTCAAAAAGGGTCACTTCATCCCCTGAATATTGGGTTGTGCCCATCCAAGTTGTGTCCAAGGTATTTTGCTGACTGAGGCACCAATGTCTCCTTCCCTCCCTCCAAGAGGCTCAAATCCAGTGGCTTTGAGTAGACCCATTGAATCAATACAATTTACATAAGGGTTGGCTTTTCATTTGCCAACCTCCTATATCTCTGGGTTCAAAGTAGACCCACGGGGAGGAAAGTAGACCCATTAAACCAGGGGTTCCCAACCTAAGGTCAGTGGGCCAGATCCAGCCCCTGGTGCCATTTCATGTGCCCCCTCCCTGCCCATCCAAAGGCATTCGAGTAACAAAATGGCTGCCTCTTTGAAGTTGTTGGGACAAAATGGCTGCCCTCATTCCTGCAGGCAGGGCAAAATAACCGTCCAGCCCTCGAAGCTGACCGAGAGAGTGAGACCTGGCCCCTGGCTTGAAAAGGGCGGGAATCCCTTCGTTAAACCAACAGGATTTACATTTTGTGATTCAGCAATCGAGTGGGAAAAAAGCCCTTTTATTTCTGGACTACGTATCCCAGAATCCTCTAGCTGTGAAATGCCAGGACAACAAGAGGTCTTTTTGTTTTTAGGGGAGCACCGCGTCTAACGACGTGAGAACCTCCCCCTCCCACCCCCAACTACCTTGGAGGTCGAAATCGGTGAGCGACGGGTTGAGGTGGTCGATATCGCTGCTCAAGTCCCCTTCGGCCAGGGTTGGGGCCATCAGCCCCCCTCCGTGGGGGGCCCTGGGGGGGCTGTGGCCCGCCAGGGACGACTCTTGGGCCCGGGGTCTCCTCGGCGTATCTGTGGGCAGGAGAAACCATTGAGGGCCGCTGGGCAGTTTTGGGGGCTCAAAATCAGGCACGGCCCACCAGAAGTCTCAGGGATAAGTTTGGGGGGGTCCCTACATGCTGGGGTCCCATTAGAGAAGACGGGGGGCTCACACAGAGGAGGGTGAGGGAGGGTCATCGGCCGGGACGCCACCAAGGGACTCCCCGCTCGGACACTCCCGCAGGTCATCAGGCTGGACTTCAGCTTCTCTGTCTTGTCTCCGATCAGCGTGTCGAGTTCGTCTTTTACAAAAAGGGAAATGACAAAGTTTTGAGCATTTAAGAAGCATCAAAGCATTTAAAATCCCAAAAGGACGTGGCCTTTTCTTGGCATGGCTGGGCCTTGCCTCTCTCGCTCTCTCCTCAGGTAGACTGTGCCTAACAGGGACTGCGTTGGTCAAGACGCTGAACCTGACGACTGGAAGGGTGACCTTGACCTTTACCTAGACTGCTCCTGCCCATGGGGGGGGTCTATTCCACTATCCTCTCTCCCCCCTCCCCCCAATCAGGCAAAGGTTCCCCTGGTTTAATCTGTGGGGTTTCCGAGCGGTGCGTCCACCTGTGCAGGTGACTTCGTACCAACCTGGCTTGGCCATGCTCTTCCGGACAGCCACGGGGTCCTTCCGTTTCCACTTCTGAAGCTCCTCTTGCATTTTGTCGATCTTAGCCGGGTTCAAGGCCCACAAACAGCCTTTCCGCGAGGAGCTGCCGGATTTATTTTCCACTTTCTCGAAGCACTTGTTGAGCGATAAGTTGTGCCGGACCGAATTCTTCCAGCCGTCCGGAGCTGTCTGGGAAAAGAAAAGAAAAAAAGTTTTTAAAAATACATGGGACTACAAATCCCATCACTCACCACTCTGGAAATACAGACACCTGGATGAAAAAGGGGGGGGGGGGTTTGCAACCTAGCTAGGCCTAGCCCAGGGATTCTCAACCTGCCACCCGTGGGCCAGATATGTCCCATAGCGCACCATTTCACATGGTCCGGAAGTCCCATGGGGTGGAGGAAGGGCAAAATGGCCATCCAGCCCCCAAAGCTGTCTGAGGGAGCATGACCCAATGGCCTCTGGCTTAAAAAGGTCGAGAACTCCTGGCTTAGACCAAACTGGGCTCTCCAGATGTTCTTGGACTTCAATTCCCAGAAGCCCAAGTCGGCACACCTGCTGACCAGGGGGCTTCTGGGAATTGAAGTCCAAGAACACCTGGAGAGTCAAGTTTGCAGAAACCCGACCCACCCCCCTCTCCAGATAGAGCCATTTAACAACCAGCTCTTCTAGTGGAAAAGTCCCAATTATTTTTTTAAATAAAAGGGTAGTTTTTATGAGAAGAATAAGACTTTAATTACTTCTAGAAAGTTTTACATTCATGTTCTTTCTGGTTGCAAACAGCCGCAATTGTGCCTCCTCCGCTGCAGGGAAAAGCTCGCTGTATAATTAATCAGAACGTCTCATTAAGAGAGAAAATGGACACCCAGCAGTTGAAGATGCCAAGCAAAAATCTGTGGTCTTTCAGCACGTAGAAGAGGTTGGGATTATATTCCTTATTTTCCCAGGGAAGAATCGTAGCACTGGAACAGGCAACCAAAGGGCATCTAGTCCGCAGTCTGCCCCCCCCCCAAAAAAAAAAAAAGGAGGAATGCTTTTCACACAAGAACAGGGGTTCCCATACTAAGGTCCGTGCGTCATATCCGGCCCATGGCACCATTTCATGTGCCCTCCCACCTCTCCAAGAGCATTCAAGACTTGTGGTTTCTTTTATCGACTCAGTCCATCTCACGCTTCCTCTTTCCCTGCTGCCTCCAAATTGTCCAGCCTTCTAGTTTTTTTGAGAACTAAATGGCCACCCCCTTTGAAGCTGTTGGGACAAAATGACCACTGCCATTGTGCAGGCAGGGCAAAATGGCCGTCCGGCCCACGAAGCTGACTGAGAGAGCGTGACCTGGGCCCTGGCTTGAAAACTTTGGGCACCCTTGTGCAAGAGCATAAAGGTAATAAAATAAAATATTTGGGTTATTAAAAACCTGAGTCACTTTGCGTGGTATATATTTTGTTCGAGGAGCTGACATTGTATAAACCACTCACCAATCTGCAGGAATCTTGCTTACGTCTGCTTTGCTTTTACTACATATATTTCATTCCCCCCCCCCCCGGTACAGCTAATTATATTTCTAATTAATTTTGTCTGCATGGTCTCTGGTTTTTCTCCGGTTCAGCAGTTTACTCCGTGCCTCGCCTTGCCCGGGCGGAGACCGTCCTTGCCACAAAATGACCACTTTAAAGGGGTAAAAGCCCTAATTTTTTCAAGCTATGGGTGTTTTTTTTTTCCTGCTTGCAGGATCCGGCTTTCTGGATCAAAGGACTCCTTATTTCAGATTCCTGTAGAGATTAACTTTGAGCGTGTCATGAGAAGAAGTTTCCTGGGAAAAGACTAGGAGGCTGAGAAATTTGGAAGCAGCAGGGAAAGAGGAGGCTGAAACGTGAGATGGACTGATGAGATAAAAGAAACCACAAGTCTTGAGTCTTCAGTTTTGAGGAAAGGAGTTTTTGGAAGGTTGTGGGATGGAACTGGAACTAATTACTTCTCAGCCACAGTGAATGGGCAGCATTTTGAAGTACTTCCAAAAAAATTACTTTCTAAGCATAACGAGCATCAAACCCCTGCCTGGGATAGTACAATCCTGCACACCAAGATGACTCTGACATCCACCAGGTGGAAGGCAGGCAGGTGAGGGGGGAAGGTGAGGTCCCTGCTCCGCCTTTGAAGTGCCTTTCCCCGTCTTCGTCTTCTTCAGAGCCAGGGTTGAAAGGGAAGCCTTTGCGTAACATCCCATAACTTTCCAGAGATCAAGGGATCGCCGTCAGCTTTAGGGGAAAGGGGCCGGGAGGGGAAGGAGGAGGGGGAGGGCCGGGCGGCCTGCCCGGCCCTTGCGTCACAGGATGGTTAAGCGCTAAAGAAGAAGGGGTGCACGGAGGTCACCTAGATCCAGGGCCATCGACCAGGATTCCAGATGTGGGAGGGATGGCAAAGTCTCTCTTCAATGCGCACCTGTGGGGGAACCAAGCCTTCCCAGGGAGGACAAACGGCTCACTCACGGTGGGCAGAGCCCGCCCTGGCCACCTCGGCCGGCTACGGCCCTGATCTAGTCCAACCCAATTGGGCAAATGCTTAGGGCAGTGATGGCGAACCTTGGCACTCTAGCTGTTCTTGGACTCCGATTCCCAGAGGCCCAAGACCCTGTGAATCCACACAAATGGGTTTACAGTAAAACCCATTCATGTGGATTCACAGGGACTTGGGCTTCTGGGAACTGAAGTCCAAGAACACGTGCATTAAACCCATTCATGTGGATTCATAGGGACTTGGGCTTCTGGGAACTGAAGTCCAAGAACATGTGTGCATTAAACCCATTCATGTGGATTCACAGGGACTTGGGCTTCTGGGAACTGAAGTCCAAGAACACGTGCATTAAACCCATTCATGTGGATTCATAGGGACTTGGGCTTCTGGGAACTGAAGTCCAAGAACATGTGTGCATTAAACCCATTCATGTGGATTCACAGGGACTTGGGCTTCTGGGAACTGAAGTCCAAGAACACGTGTGCATTAAACCCATTCATGTGGATTCACAGGGACTTGGGCTTCTGGGAACTGAAGTCCAAGAACACGTGCAGTAAACCCATTGGTGTGGATTCACAGGGACTTGGGCTTCTGGGAACTGAAGTCCAAGAGCAACTGGAGTGCCAAGGTTCGCCATCACAGGTTTAGGATGATTGGTGGTAGGATTTTGAGGGCATGTGCTGGAGGTCCTGGGTTCGAGT
This sequence comes from Furcifer pardalis, assembly GCA_030440675.1. NCBI lineage: Eukaryota > Metazoa > Chordata > Lepidosauria > Squamata > Chamaeleonidae > Furcifer > Furcifer pardalis. The sequence continues at coordinate 20,770,090 of CP126891.1, read as the reverse complement.
CATGCCCTCTTCAAGTAGGTAAAGATTCCTGCATGAAAAGCAGTGGTTTCTTATACGCCATCCTGCAGGCAGGGGCCAAATGGCCATCTGGCCCTCGGCGCTGACTGGGGGAGCATGACCCGGCCCCCGGCTTGACAAGGTTGGGGGTCCCTGGACTAGATGGCCCCCATGGGAACCCCCCACCCCACCCCATGGCCTGTGATTTTGGGAGCCATCCGTGGCCTCTCCTTCTCACCTTGAAATAAGGAAAGTGTTCGGTCATGAAGTTGTAGATCTCGCTGACCGGTAAGCTGCCAGTTTTGCTGTTCTTCAGCGCCATGAAAATGAGGATACTGTGGTGGCAAAATAGACAGGCTCGATCCAGGCAGGCTTGGCGTGAAGAAAGCCCCCTCCCTTCCCTCCCACTTCTTCCACCCCCTCCTCTCTCACCTCCTGCTCCCAACGGAGCACAACACCCATTCCCCACCACTAGTCGTACGGGCACATCTTACTTCCGTTTCCGGGAGCAATGAGGGGGCGGGCATGGGCCGGATGAATTGGGGACTGGATCCGGGCCGTGGTTTGTGCACCCCATGTCTAACAGGAGCGACAGCCCAAACCTCCTTAAACAAAAACCTCTTTATTTAAAGTGTTGGAGTTTGGACGTATCTGGGACCATCCGGCCCGGGGTGGGGGAATGTCCAGTAGGGTCTTACCTGTACGAGTAGATGGGCTTTGGGAAGAGGGGCTGCTGGGGTTCCCGGGCTCCGTGGGGCGTGATCCGTGGATAGGGGTAAGGCGAGGCGGAGAGGTAGGTGATGGGGTAGCTGTTCCCTCCTGGGGGGTATTGCTAGAGGGGGGAAAGAAGGCAGGGGGGCGACTCAGGTGAAGATGCTCCTTCAATAGCCAACAGGTCGACCTTCTTTGCCTGCTTATCTATTCATCCATCCATCCATCCATCCATCCATTTTATTTTATTTCTATTGCTGGCCCACAGGGATACCGGGACCTATTCTGGTGCGCCCCAGTGACTGCCTCCCCCCCCACCCCCGGCAGGTCAATTGGTGATAAATCATGTTTGGTGATTTTAGGCAGAATCTTCGCCTTTCCTTCATCCCAGGGAGACCTGATCGATTTCTGCTTGTGTGATGTGGATCTTTACTTGAAAAAGTGACAACCACTTTTTTCCTTCCTGGGCAATGAGATTTTTTTGTTTAATTAAGGAAGAATTGTTCCTAATTAAATGTGAGATCTAACGCTTGCATAACTTGTTCTTAAATTCTGGCCTACTGCCTCTCTTTGGTGCTGCTGCTCCGGATTCGAATCCTGGCTGTGACCCTGTGCCGCCTACGGGGAATGAGGCCGGGCGAATTGGTGTCACCGAGCGAGTGTCGTAATGTGGATTTTATTGGTTTCAGCAGCAGCAACTATGGAAGTTCGGAGCTGAGCTCATCGGGGGCAAATGTAGGGAGATTTAAAGGCTCCTTTCCATTTTTATGGGTTTCTGCACTGCCTGCTGGGTTGTTTCTGGGGTGGGTGGAGAGGAGACGGGGTGGGGTGGGGGTGGGGGGGACGGTCCAGCCGGGCCAGGCCGGGCCAGTTTGGGAGGCTTTATGAGGACAAAGGTGGTTTTGTGGGTGTGTGTGGGGAGAGGTGTCACTCGGGCGCTGGTTTCTGTCCGACTCATCCGGCCCCAGGAGAAGCCGACTTGACCCCATTCTTCAAAATGCACCGTGGCCGAAATAAACCCAGAAACTGGCCTTTTCTGGCCAGACTTGGGGAGAAAGTTTGCAAGACCCAGAATCCCCTGATGGCCGGGACAAAAGTCCCATCCCATGGAGTATGCAAACCTTGGCACATTTTGAGAAGGCAACATTCTCTGGGAAAGACAATAATGCTGAGGAAAGTGGAAGGCAGTAGGAAATGAGGAAGCCCTCCCCCAATGTGAGATGGGCAGACTCGCTAAAGGAAACCACAAGCTTGAATTTGCAATTGCTGAGCAGGGCTCTTGAGGTCGGGACATTTTGGAGATGGCCCACCATGAGTCCAGGGGGTGGCACTGGGTGGCAGGTAACCCCAAGCACCACCTGACTTACCTGAGGGAAGGTGTGAGAGGTGCAGTACATGGCAGGGACTTGAGGCTGGTAGCAATAAAGGCCCGGCTGCTCTTCCAGGGGGTTTCCCTTTAGCTTGACCTCCGTGTCCTGCAGGAAGAGAAGGTGAGAACGTGACATGGTGCCTGGACGCCGGGCGCGAGAATGGCCTTTCCAAGTTTTTCTGGACTAGAGGTCCCAGAATCCCCCTCGTTCTGGGGATTTGGGGAACTGGAGTCCAGCAAAATTTCTCCACACCCTCTTCTCCAAGCTCCTGGTTGGCCGGGTTTGCTGACAGATGGTTTAGATTTGAGGGGGTGTGTTTTTTTGGGGGGAGGGAGGCGGAAAGAGAAGCCTTGCTCTTCTTCCCCAAGGATGCTGGCATTTGTAGTCCATTGAAGGGGGACGGTAGGGTTTGGCATCTTAGGGAGGAGGGACCCGATCTAGGGAGCCACTGTCTAGCTTGAGCAACATCTTGTCTTCTTCTCAGATGCCCCAATTAAAATTGTTCGTTTAAATTTGGCCCTCTTTCCTCGTTAAGCACCCATTCCCCCCCCCCCACGGTTTTCTGTGACCTTCCTGTGCCCACTTTGAGGCTGGTTTAACTTTTTTTTTTTGGGGGGGGGCTAATTAAGCCTACAAAGAAGTGTTTCCAAATCTCACCACCACCACCACCTCCTCTATGTCCTCCTTTGTCTACCCAGCCCTATTTGCCAATGCTCGTTAACGTGGTCCCTCTAATTAAGGCAGCGAGTGGCAGGAAGTGTCTTAATTAAGGGCTTTGATGCCCTGCGTTCTCATGAACCCCGTTCACAGCCCCTCCCGGGTCTTATACGCCGGGAAATCGGGTATATACCTTGAAGAGTCCGGACATGTTCCGGTCTGGGTTTTGCAAGAGCTCTCCGTTGTGCCGGCCTGGTTTTAGAGGCTCGGCTTCTGCCTCTTGGGGTCTCTCTGAAAACCCGGAGCGGAGTCACCACCCCGCTGGCACCGGAGCCCATATGGGAGCTGGGAGACCCCACCCAAACACTCACCATGGCATGGGGGTCCGGTTCTCCCCCGGGGATGTCATAGCGCAGAGTTTTACACCAGCCATGTTCCACCGAGAGGTCTTGGAAGTGTCCGGCGTACATCTCGGCCTCTCCGGCCACCTCCTCGTAGCCCGTCAGGCCGGCCGCTTTGAAGGGGAGCCCTTCCACCGTCAGGGGAGTCTCCGGGAAGGGCCCCTCCGCCAGCTGCCTCTTGTAGGGGTGGAAAGGGGCCCGGAGGCTGCTCTTGAGGAACCTCCCGCAGGGGGCGCCCCCGGGGACCCCGTCCTCGCAGGCGTAGTGGCCGAATTTCTCTGAGGGGAGCGGGTAGGGGTCCGTCTCCGGGCAGAGGGTTGGGCCGGCAGGAAACATCCTGTAGAGGGGGTCCGGGGGAGGGGAGGAGGGGCTCGAACTCTGGGAAGACTCGGATCGGGCCCTTTCCAGCCTGGGGTCACCATCGTATGGCTGGCAGCAGAAGCCCGGATTTTCCTGTAGAGGAACACACATGCTTATTCATTCATTCATTCATTTCATCTATCCATCCATCCATCCATTAATTCATTTCATCTATCCATCAATTATTTTATTTCATCCATCCATCCATCCATGCACATATCCATTAATTCATTTAATCGATCGATTGATCCATCCATCAATTCATTCCATCCATTAATTTACTTATTCCATCCATCCATCCATCCAGTTAGGATGTTTCTGTTCCCGAGTTCCCTTTCTTTCGCCTCCTTCCCCAGATCTTTGGATTAGCCTAATCACGTTTAGCAGGAGGGGGCTGACCCAAAATATCCTGCCGCCTGAGGCCAACGAAGACAGGGAACTGTCCAGTCCCACCTGTCATATGTGAAGATTAGGTTTTAGTTTCACTGCAGTCTAAAAACCAATCAGTTATTCGGTCCAGCTCCTAGGCTGCCCTCCCTTTCCGGCCCGCAGAGACCTGGGTTTTATTATGATTTCATTACCTGTTTGATGGGTGACCCTGTGTCCACATGGCTGTGCATTTTGTGCCTGGGTCGGTGGCCGTCCAGGCCCCCCGAAGGAGAAATGGGGAGGCTGGTTTGATCCTGGAGCACTGAAACCATCCCCAAAGGTGGGCCAGAATCCCGAAGCCCTGAAACGGGGGAGAACAAAACAGGGGGTTTATCTTGACAACACCCTGGAACTGCCCGAATCCGACACTGCGGGGTTTTCCACCGGGAATTTATTGGGTTTTATTTAATATGCCTGTTGGCCTATTGATGAGAACGAAGGCGGTATATAAATCTATTAAATTAAATTAAATTAAATTATAAAGAACAATGAATCAGCGCCGATTTGAGCAGTAAACCAAGAAAGTCTGGGTAGAATATTGGGATCAAGAGAGAAATAAATCAACTCTTTCCCATTAACCTGGATGGGAAATGGAAGTACAATATAATAATAATTTCATGTCGGAAATTATTCTGGGTCGAAAGGGTTTACTGAGTGTATTCTTGGACTTCGAACTGCGCATATTATTGGACTTTGATCCCCAGAAGCCCCAAGTCTTTGTGAATCCACATGAATGGGTTTACTGCGCATATTATTGGACTTTGAAGTCTTTGATTCCCAGAAGCCCCAAGTCTCTGTGAATCCACACGAATGGGTTTACGCCACGTATCCTTGGACTTCAATTCCCAGAAGCCCCAAGTCTCTGTGAATCCACACGAATGGGTTTACTGCTTGTACACAGTTGGAGTGCCAAAAAACCCAAATTAATTAACCCACCGCCTCCCCGATCCCCAGGACAAGGGACTCTGCACGATGTTTCCCCACCTGCCTGTCCTGTGGGCGTATATGCTGCTTGCTTCCATCCCTCCCCGCTCTGCACCCCAAAGGGTTAATCCCAGGAAACCCCAGGCTCATCCATCGCGGGGTGGGTGATGAAATCTATATCAAAGGGTGTGTGTGTGTGGGGGGGACACACATGTTAAAAGATTATTTTGGAGTTCAAAGTCTGGAAGTAAGTGGGGAGAGAGAGAGAAAAGGGGTGTTTGTTTGACGACACGGCACGGCCGATGAACGATTCGGTGCCGAAGGCGCTTGGAGGAGGCGACACACACGGTGGAAACGGAGGGTGGGGAAAAAGCCCCCGGAGGTTGCTTTGGAAAGGAGGCAACGTCAAGGCCACATTCCAGGTAAGTGCGCGCAGGTGTCTCTTCTTTATCCCCTTCCCAAAGCGAGCGACGGAGTCCTGTGGCTGCAGGAAGATGGCTGCGCATTTTTTTCAAGCATGGGGAGCCGGTGCGCTTTCCAAATCAATCCCACACTGAAAAAATAAAAAGACGCCTCCTCCTCAAATCTTTGCCTTCCCTTTCCGTTGCAATTCCTGGGTTGACAATTAGCCTTGGTGGGGGACGGACTTGGATAAGCCCTTGTTGCGCATTTATGTCCATTTATGCTTTATGGGGCTGTGGCAGGCTCGGGGGTTAAAAAACTCGCCTTGTTAGCTGGAAGGCCGGCAAGTCGGCAGTTCAAGACCTTGGGTACTGCATGACGGAGTGAGTGCTTGTCTCTGCCCCAGCTCCTGCCCACCTACCAGTCTGAAATAGCAAGACATTGCAAGTAGATAAATAGGGACCACTTTGGTGGGGAAAAGATCTTGGGGACATGAAAGGAGCCTCATTTGGGCGTCCCCTGAGCGCAAAAAATCACAGAAGAGAAGGCAACGGAAAGGATGCCGTCCGTCCTCCTCTTTGGGACCAGAGTTGAGATTTATCCAAGGCTTAGAAGGAGGGCCGTTTTGGGACTACAGGAACCAGAATCCTTCGTCTGGGGGAATTCTGGGCGCTGTCAGTCCAGAAATGAATATCCAGGCTGATTTATTCAGGGGTTACACTTGCTTCAAAGGGTCTCCAGGTGGCGACATGTCCTTCCTCTTCACCCTTCAAGCCAACCCTGCAAGGTAGGCCAGAAAGCAGTGAGTGGCCAGGCACAAACTACGGAGCTTAAGGACCGGGTGGGGTTTTGAACCCAGGTCTCCCAGGGCCATTGGGTCACATTCCCTCAGCTTCGGGAGCCAGACGGCCATTTTGTCCTTCCTCCACCCCATGGCACTTCCGGGTGTGGTGGAGGTGGCAACGGGCCACATGACATGGTACTGTGGGCCACAGGTTGAGAATCCCCGCACGACACCCTCCGTGCTTCCTCTCCTACAGTGTCGCTTGTCCTAAAATCTCGCCATGGACTCCTAACTTTTGACACCCGGATTTCGCTTTCCAGTCACGGATGTGGAAATCCGGAGGCGCCCACCGAAACGAGGGACGCTGCCGAAAATGCAGTTAATGGACCCGAAAGGGAAGAGGTGAGGCGGTGAAATCCAGGTGAGCAGCAGCCAAAGTTTTGACGGTCGTTTGGCGGAGGAACGAATGCGCTTCCTTGCAAACGATGCATGAGAAGCTTAATTTCTGGAAAGATCGTTATCACTTTTGTGATATTTTGAAAGGAGGGAGGGTTCAAGACAGGGGAAGGGGAGGCAACCTCAGGTGTGTTTCGGAGACAGGTGACAGGCCTCTTGGCAGTGTGCCAGGCCCAGAACACCCCCACTCTTCCCCGCACTTTCTCGCCCCGCTTCGGGCCGTCCGTCCTGGAGCAGCCACATCTGTCACCGGGTTCTGGCGCTGGGCCCCGCCAGCCCCGCCGTAGTGCCAGGTGTTGGTCCCGGCCGCTGCAACCCTAAAGGCGCTGATCGGCTTTCACTGGCGCGTTTGGAAAGCCCTCAATTTGTAATTCATGCGCTGCGCAACATGCCCAAAGGTGATGCCTGATCTCTGGATGACACCGGCGGCTCCGTGATCTTTCTTCCCCTTCCTCCACGCCGTTCTCAGAGCATTAAATCATCTTTCCTCTGACTTTCCCTCCCACCGCTGTGCTTTGATGCGCCTCGATGCGCCTTCCTGCACAGGAGAGAAGGCCCTGGGGTGACACAGAAGTCTTCCCACAACCCTGCGTGGAATCAAAACAATCCACACAAAAAACAATCCACACAAAACAGCCTTTCGTTATCAGCCGGCCCGAGGGCGTTGCTAGCCATTATCGCCTCTCCAAAATCATCCAGGCTACCCTCTCCGTTTCATCGGTAGCCAAGAAATTTCCCTATCCTGCTGGCTCATCAAATTGACATAAACCAGGAGAGCGACTCCCTGAATTTTCCCAGTCCTCCGTGAAGACTTGCCACAAGCTGACTCAACCTTCGGACACATCGAGAGACTCTCCGGAAAAGGCAGCCGCAGCCGTGGTAGGGAAAGATTGGAGGCAGCAGGGAAAGAGGAAGGCCCCAAGGTGAGATGGAAAGACCGCCTAAAGGAAACCATGACTTTGAGGTTACAGAAAACGGAGCAGGGTGACCCAAGGAAAGACATTTTGAAGAGTTCTCATTCGTCCGTCGAAGGCGACTTGAGAGCACCTTAAAAGCCATCCACATGCCGAGGTGGGCATTTCTCAAGCGCACAAACATTTTGTTCCCCCCACAGTGCAAAGATCAGCCTCTGAGCTGCACGGGGCGGTTGTTTTCCCCAGTTGCACAACATGGACCAAACAACAATGCACCGTTCAAAGCAGACAGTGTGCAGCGTAAGCAAACACGCCCAAGCAGTGCATGAGCAGGCATGAGATCTAATCTGTCCGAAATCCCACTTTCCCCCCATTCCAGGTGTTTGATGCAGTGAGAGGTGATCCATGGATTCCACACTTGGGGAAATCCAGTCGATCCATTCAGTCCGTCTGATTACACTGGGGATGCAAATAATGGGATTTTCTGGCCTCAGAAGTGGGGAGAATGTGTTGGATTTCCACACTTCGAAGCTGGAATTCCCCACCTTTTCAAGTTAGGGGCCATTGGGTCATGCTCTCTCGGTGAATTGGCATCAGGGGCCAGATCTGGCCCACGGGCCGTAGTTTGAGCAACCCCTGTTCTGACCCTCCGGGCTCTGTGAGTTTGGGTTTTTAAACATCTCCTCCTTTTTAGGAACAGCTGGGGAAGGCCGACCGCAGGATCCACGCCTGGTTTCTCGACTTCTCTCTGGCTTTGGCAGGCCGGATTCTCCCCGGGGCTCGGGCGCAAACCTGTGGCTGCCGGCGCGGTTGGGTGTCAGGCTCGGTGAGATTACTGTGGGTGGCACCATGGGGAGAGACAGATAAGGTCAGATAATATTTGGCATTGAGAGAGAAAACAAGGCAGGTTTCTCTGAGGTTGAGTCATTTTGCCTCATCAGCAAAGAGCCTTTTAATCTGCCTTCCTTCCTTTTATAAAGAACCTCTCCTGGGTGCTCTTAAGCGTCTGAATTCACACACACTCACGAATGGGTACCTGTTGGGCGGGAAAGGTAACGGCGTTTCATGCAACGCCCGCCCCTCAAAAGACCCCCTGTGCTCAGAAACACTCGCCCTCTGTTTAGATAAGTGAACCTTGGCACTCCACGGTGTTTGTGAGCAGCAGTTCGAAAGCAAGGATTTGCAAGCGGATAAATAGGTACCTCTTGGGAGGGAAAGGTAACAGCATTCCGTGCGTGTCCAATCGTGACCACGGAAGCTTCTGTAGGCACAGGCAGCGCTGGCTCTTTGGCTGCGAACGGAGATGAGCACTGAACTCTAGAGTCGGCTACGACTGGCCCAGGGAAAATGGAGGAGTCTTCCAGCTTGCAGGGTGGACAGAGTGTGCTGGGAGGAGGAGGCTCAACAGGAGGCCTAGCCTCCTCCTCCTCCTCTCTTTTGGCCTCTTGCCCTCCACGGTGGCCACAGAGAGAATCACGCCCGAAAGCCTTATCTGCAGGGATCGAGGCGGGGGCCGCCCCCGTGCCCGGATTCCTGCCTGCCTTATGTCATCTAAGGACACCTTCCTCCTCCGCCGCCTGCCCATATTTACCTCAGAGGAGACCAGGCGAGGACGGAAAGTGCCGCGGGGCCTTAACTGCGGTGGCTCCTCTTTTTCTGAGACATTCCCAAGGGAAAAGAAGAGCGGGCCGGGCGAGAGACAGACCCACGTTTAACGTCTCCAATGAAGAAGACGAGGGAAGGGATTAAACCCCCGGGGGTTCCCAGCCTTTTCCAGCCGGAGGCCATTGGGCCACCCTCTCTCAGTCAGCTTCGAGGGCCGGGCGGCTATTTTGTCCTGCCTGCACGATGGGGCAGATGCAATGGATTGTATTGTGTGGTTTTTTATGGTGTTGTAGACCGCCCTGGCGAGGAGGGCAGTATAGAAGTATGAAAAATAAATACATAAATAAAATGGCACCGCGGCCCAGATCCGGACAGTAGACCTTAGGTGGAGAGCCCCTGGATTAAACATTTTTTTGGGGAAAAGTTTCCCGGGGGGGGGGGATCTTGGCCAGGGGCTACGAATATTTCGTCCCTCCGAGCCAAGAGCGCTGTGCTAACCCCGCATCCCTTCAAGGGCCTTTGAGAAACAAAATGGCCACCCCTTTGAAGCTGTTGGTGCAAAATGGCTGCCCCCATTGTGCAGGCAAGGCAAAATGGCCGTCCGGCCCTCGAAGGTGACCGAGAGAGCGTGACTCGGCCCCCGCGGCTTGAAAAGTTTGGTCGATTGAGGCAGCTATACAAACTGTATGAACGAATGAATGAATGATAACTCCTGATTTAGGAGATGAGAGGCTGAAAAAAAGCCACCTCATCCCGAGGGAATCGGGTGTTTCCCTTCCCTTTCTCTCTCGTTAATCCCTCCGTGGATGGAAGGCACCACGTGCTGCCTTTTTACGAGGAAGGGCGTGTGGGGGAGCCCAGCCCCGAATGGTTTCTGTCCCAGGTTGCAGGAGCATGTTTTATATGGGCCGTACCCCACTGGTGTCCTGATGGCATTCCCGGGGCCCCACCCTGGGCCGCTCCAACCCCACCCCCACCCCGCCCCACCACCCCCACCACCTCCACCACCACCACCACCACCACCGCAGGGAATCGCCTGCAGAGACCTAATTACCTCCCTTGGGATTGGGGGGGGGGGGATTCGGTACTGGATGGGCAAAATAAAATCCAACCACAATTCGAGGATCGGTGGGGAAAGTGGAGGGGTAGAAATGCACACCAGCGGAATCGACAGAGGATTCGCCTCGCCACGCGCATGCCTGGAAAAGGCACTTTTTAAAACCCAGACACCTTCCATTTGGCATCAATGCAAGAGTGGGCAAAAAGCAAAATCAACACACTTTGCATCTTTCTTTCATGGCCAGAGACTAAAGCAAAGCAAAGCAAAAAATAAAATAAAATAAAAAGACTTTCAATCTATGCTAAAGAATGGGAATTTGCTTTTAAATGGTTCCTCAGATAAAACCGATGTTTGCTATCCTATACTGGCCACGTAAACCTGATGTTTGCTATCCTACGCTGGCCTTTGTATATGTGTTTTCATGTCAGGGGTGATTCTGGGTTGAAAGGGTTTTTGCAGAGGAGGGCTGAATGAGGTTCCTTTCATGTCCCCCATCGTGCAGCTCTTGGGGAATCGAACTCTGTGCCTTTGGTCTCTAAGCACAGGGCTTTTACCCACTGAGCCACTGGGGAACCGCAGTAATAATCCATTAAGTGGGAGTGGAGGACTTTTGACATGCCAGAGATGTTTGGCATGTCAAAAGTCATGTTTTGCAAACCAAAATTTGCATAGTGAAAGCAATGGTATTCCCGGTGGCAATGTAGGGTTGTGAGAGCTGGAGCATAAGGAAAGCTGAGCGCAGAAGAATAGACGCCTTTGAGATGTGGTGTTGGAGGAGAGTTTTGAGAGCACCCTGGACAGCGAGGAGAACAAATAGGTCGGTCTTACAAGAAATCAACCCTGATTGCTCCTTAGAAGGTCAAATAGTAAAGATGAAGCTAAAGTACTTTGGACATCAAATGAGAAGAGAGGACTCACATGAGAAAGCCTTGATGCTGGGAAAGGTGGAGGGCAAAAGAAAAAGGGGGCGGGCAAAAATGAGATGGCTGGATGGTATTGTGGATGCAGTGGGCACAGAGCTGGGCGGGCTGAGGAGGGTGGAGAACAACGGAGGTGGCTGGAGGACAGTGGTCCATGGGGGCCGGAAAAGGCCGGAATCGGCTGTGCAGCTGAACAACAAAAATGTTTGGAATGGAAACTTCCACTGATTTTGACTCGGAGTCCTGTGATTTGGAGTCCGGAAAACCTGGAGAACCCAAGAAGGCCCCTGCTTGGTGGAAAAGCAAACCATTTGCATGGTTTAAAAAAAAAAAAACTTAAACCCTAGCACCTCTAGATGGTCAGTGACCAAACAGATGCTGCCAGTCAGAGCGGGTACTATGGGGTGAGACGGGCCCTTCTTTGCCTGAGCCGGTCGGATTCAGCAAGGAGACATTCCTGGGCGTTTTATTCACCGAGTTGAAGAAAATAGCCCAACTTCCTTGCATGAATAACTTTCGCCACTCCTGGGAGAACAGGTTCCCTGCCTTCCCCAAACTTTTCCCCTTTCCTACCAACCAGACGGGAATGGTTTTGGGGCCTGCCCTGGCAAGCCGGGAAGGTTGGGAGCCGCTGGCACGGGGAGGGGAAGATGATCCCGCTGGTTTTCTGAGCAAAAAGGGGAAGAAACGGGGCTTCATTTTGCGTGGGAACCATCAAAGCCACCTAGGGACAGAAGGTGGGAATGCCGTGTGGTCTGTGGTCCAGGAAGAGACGAGCCACAGAAACCTCGGAGGTTTTGCTCCGGTCCTAACAGGACAAAACCAAGTCCCTTCACCTTCCATGCTGCCAGGAGAGGGGATATCTCACGGCATCTAACCACGGCGTCTAGGGTAGCCCCATGCGAACACAGTCAGGAAAGTTTGCATCGGTAACTGGTGGCTTATGGGAAGACAGGTACGAAGGGATTGGTTCGTTATTCCAGTTCAGAGGGTGTTTCTACCTAGGCCACTTGTCCATAATGTTGGGATTTGGGGGTTTCTTGGACTACAAAGCCCATGATTTCCCCTCCTGTGCTTGACAGACACTTCACAATTTGTGTTTCCAATGGGAAGAATTTGGGATGAGCTTGGGCCTACTTCTACCTGCTCAGGTGAGTCACAGTTAGGTGTCTGCAAGACGAATCCCGGAATGGGGGAACATGGGATTTGTAGTTGAATGTCTTCAGAGAATTCATCCTGATGCGTCTTAGTGGTTAAGAGCAGGAGTTTTGAAGAAGGAAAAGGAAGGATTTCTCTCGGCAGCTCAGGAACAAGTTTTGCCAACAAATTGCATGGATACAAAAATACAGCACATCTCCAACCATAGCAAATGGCAGCTTTGCAAGAGTAATAATTCCCTGCCAGAGATTACTCGGGGTTGAAAGGATTTTTGCTGGAGAAACTCAGAAGCAGTAGATCATCTGATCAGCGGGTGCAGCAAAATTTCACAGACTAATCCTTTGCAATGCCATAATAGGATTGCAAAGATGATCCACCAGAAACTTTGCCAAAAGTTTGGACTTGCAGTAAAAATCATTGGGAACATCAAGTAGAGAAAGTTTTGGAAAATGAAAGAGTCAAGATCCTGTGGGACTTTAAAAGTAAAACATACAAGCATCTGCCTTACAACACACCTGATGTAAGTGTTGTGGAAAAGAAGGTGGTCTGGTTTATTGACATGCCCATACCGGGAGACGCGCAAATGGAAGACAAACCACTGGAGAAAATCACAAAATATTGTGATTTGCAAATTGAAGTTGGAAATTTTGGACTTGTCGGAGTTGAACATCCAAACTCTCCCAAAAACAATTCTACTAGGAAATGCATTAAACTGTCTACTCAGATGTTACCTTAACGGTTCTTTGGTCCTTGGTTAAGGCTTGAACTGTTAATTTCATTGCAGTCCTGGACTGTGAACCAAATGGCTGATTTGTACCCAATAATAATACCATATATACTCGACTATAAGTCGTCCCGAATATAAGTCGAGATACTTAATTTGGACCCCAAAAACTAGGAAAACAGACTGACCCGAGCATAAGTCAGGGGTGGAAAATGCAGCAGCTGCGAGCGAGGTTCAGCAATTAAGATGCATGAAAATACGGTAAAATTAATTAATTAAGACATTTGTGTGGGTGTGTTTTTGAGTGTTTACGTTGACCCGAGTATAAGTTGAGTCCCGTTTTTGGACTTGAATTGGGGGGGGGGGCCTAAAAAATCTGACTTATATTCGAGTATATATGGTGGTAACAGCAGTAGTAACAACAACAACAACAACAACACAACCCTGTGAAAAGAAGGAGCCAAATTTTCACACAGATCCACTCCAAGGAACTTAATGGCCTTCCATGCACAGAGGGGGAAGGTGTATCAAAGGGAACAGCTCTGTCTTAATCTCTACTGCTAATTTCGCCTTAATTAATCTCCCCAATTAATCTCTCCTCCTCCTCCTCTACTTCCCCCAGGCTTTCGTTAATTATTTTTCTCCACCTAAGTGGAAGTCAAAAACAAACCAACCCATCAACCTTAAAGGGCAGCAGGACTTTTGGGGTGGGGGTGGGGAGAGGGGCCCCTAAAAACGTCTTCCTCTCCCCCACCACCACCACCAAGACGCACACACAAAGTCAGCATAGGGGGCCACCGCACAAATCAGCACACTTTTTATATACAGTAAAAACCCCTATTTACGTAAAAAGTCTCTTCCGTAGGCTTTTAGGTAAATCGGTTTTTAACTTAACGCGAAGCAAACCCATAGGAAAAATGATTTTTTTACTTAAAGCAAAGTGATTTATTAACGTAACTCGAAGCAAACCATTAAGATATTGTGTTGTGTAAATTGGGAGATTTATGTAAATGGGGACATGGCTTTAGTGCAAAGGTCATTAGGTCAGTGGGATTTTATGTAACTCGAGGCCCATGTCAGTCGGGGTTTTCCTGTTACGTGACTTTAGTTCCTGCTGATTATTTTGCATCTCCCTTTGACTCGTCCACCCTTCGACCATCACTTAATTAAAAAAAGATTGGATCCGTGGCATGGTTGGGATGCTCCAACCCGGTACCCGACAGTTGGGCCGGGAGGAAGGAGAACACAAGAAGTGGGAGGTTTTTGAAGCTGTTTGTGCCAAAAAAAAAAAAAAAAAAGGATGAGGACTAGAAGCTTGGAAAAGAAAACGAAGGCATGGAAAGAGAAGAAAGCTTGATGGAAGGCAGGGTCAGAACACAACAGATAAATCCACATAGGAGGGATTGGGGGGAAACGTTATCCGTCAAGGGAAAGTTATCCATCAACGGTCACATAGGGCAATGACGGCCAACCTTGGCACTCCAGGTGTTCTTGGACTTCAATGCCCAGAAGCCCAAGTCCCTGTGAATCCATATGAATGGGTTTACTGTGCAGTGAACCCATCTGTGTGGAGTCACAGAAACTTGGGCTTCCGGGAATTGAATTCAAAGGACACCTGGAGTGCCAAGGTTGGCCGTCATGGGCCGGGGTGGTGGTCCCATGAGACCTTGAGGCTGGGGTCCTCCTCAAAAGTACAGTAACCCCTCCATATTCTTTTCTCTTCTAAGCAACCCCAGATTTAATCTCACGGCCATTTTAACCCTGCGTGGGCTTTTTAGTGACCACAGAAGACCATTTGCTGAAGGCCGCCCAGTCTCCCTCCCCCAGTCCCACAGGGTTGATCCCCAGGGGTGCTTGATGGGAGATGTAGTCCAGCCCAAATCACCCCAAATGACCTTTGGAAAGAGACTGACGGAGCCGCCTCTTTTGAGAAGCATTTTCATGAAAAACGTCACCCACTGGGACGTCCACAAGGAGGACAAGAACAGGGATACTCAACCTTGTGGCCCGTGGACCGGATGTGGCCCACAGCACCATTTCATGGGGGGACACCGCCTCCATTTACACCCAGAAGTGCCATGTGGTGGAGGAACGTCCAACTGGCCGTCCGGCCCCCGAAGCTGTCCGAGGGAGCGTGACCCGGTCGCCGGCTTAAAAAGGTCGAGGACTCCTTGGACGTTGAACCTCACACCAAAAAAGTTGAGGACTAGAAGCTTGATTTGCCCAAACAGGAAAGGGAAAAGGATGAAAAGAGAAGAACGTTTAAAGGAAAGGCAGTTTCCAAGCAAAACAGGGAAAGAGCAACGCGTGGAATTTGTGGAAAGTTGTCCATCTATATAAATGGCTATATCAATGTAAATTACAAATAAATAAATAAATAAATAAATACAACTTATTAATTAACGGTGAGACAGGAAGACCCTGGGAAAGAGAAGGAAACGTTTGCAAAGGGACTCACGTGGGCGTCTTCTCTCCCTCCTGGGTAGGATGATGGCTCAATAACCTCTGACCTCTTGGACGGTACGGTGGACACGAAGCCTTCTTCCCTGCCTCCGAAGGAGGACAAACGGCTTAAATACCCCCGGCAAGGCACACAATATACACTACACACACCCCGTTAGAAATGTTGGCCGCTATGCTCCACCAGCTGCCCCAGAGGGAAGGTTTCGGCTTACCTCTTGGCCACTGAAGCCGGACACCCCCCCGCCGCCCCCCGGGGCAAGTGCAGGTGAGGCCAAGCGGGGCTGCCAGAAGAAGGAGAAGAGACCTGTGATGTCGGGAGGTTCAGGAGGCGAGGCTCGTGCGGTGCGGCACCAGAAGCCTCGTCACGCTGGGAGGTGTCAAAGGCACCTGGGCAGGTAGGCAGGGGAGACGTAATTAGGATATCAACCTCTTTTGGCCCGGGGCGCCCTGCGCTTATGAAGGGCCCGACGAAAGCAGGAGGGGGTGGGCCAGAAAGGGGGTGGGGGTGGTTGTCACCCTTGGGGGAGAGGGGCAGAAGAGAAGGAGTCTTTCCCCCACCCCCCCACAACCCCAAAGGGTGGAAAGTGTCACAAGAAGCAAACCGGCTCTGCCTTGTCTCAGCCGCTGTTCGGCTTTGCCTAGGTGTGTACCAGTGGACGTCTCCATGCGGCCCCCTGGGAGGAATCAGGGCCGGCCGGGACTCCCTCCGCAGCCAAAGGGGACATGCACAATAAAACAGCCTAAGGCAGGGGTTCTCAAGCTAAGGCCTGTGGGCCGGATCCGGCCCATGGCAGCATTTCATGTGTCCCACCCCCCTCCAAAGGCATCTGAGGAACGAACTGGCCACCCCTTTGAAGCTGTTGGGACAAAATGGTCATTGTGCAGACAGTGCAAAATGGCTGTCCGGCCCGCGAAGCTGACTGAAAGAGCGTTACCCCATGGCCCCTGGGTTGAAAAGGTCGGGGAACCCCTGGCCCAAGGGGTTAATCTGGACACATTGGTCAGGAGTCATGTGTTTCCTTATGCGCGGGTTGCTTGAACCCTGGAGTGGCATCAGTTTCCTAATTCCCCCCCCCTCCTTTAGAGTAGGCCAAGGGGCCTGGGGTCGGGAACCGGCGGCCTCAGAGGTCAGGCCCACCCTGGAGCCTCTGGGGGGGGGGGTCTTTTTGGTGCCTCCTCAGCTGATGGCAAGGGAAGGTATTGCAATGGGTGACGTATAGGAAATAGTAAAGGTCATCCTTGCTTGGAAGCCAGTCGTATCCGACTCTAGGATTCAGTGCTCATCTCTGCTTCATAGCCGAAGAGCATAGGGGAACTATAATAATAATAATTCCGTGTCAGAAATTATTCTGGCTTGAACTGATTTTTGCTGAAGAAACTTTGCTCAAACGACACTCCTTCCACGTCCCCAAGAGCTGGGGCAGAGACAGGCGCTCAGTCCATCCTGCAGTACCCGGGTCTCGGACTGCTGAATTGCCAGCCTCCCAGCTCACAAGGCCAGCTTCTTAACCCCTGAGCATTCGCCACAGCTGTTACCCATGTGGGGGCCCTCATGGACCAGCACTGGGGAAACGAGCAGCTGAAACCAGCCGGTCTGCCCATCCCTGACTACAACTCCCATCATCCACGATGGACTCCTCATCTTGAGGGGAATGGGGGAGGGTGGGGGTGTCAGGGAAGGCTGAGCGAACCTGTCTCCAGGCCACCCCAAGCCCCCTCCCCGGGGAGGGCTGGGAGAGGAGACCCTGCCTCTGAGCCACTGCTGCCAGTCAGAGCTAGCAGTATAAGGCTCCGTGACCATGTGGCATGGCTTTCTCCAGTCTGACAGGTAGCTGCCTTTCCTTGGGCAGGCGGGGCCTTGGGTGGTTTGGGGAGGGCCTGGGCAGGGTCCTGGTCCGCCCCCCTCCCCACCCATGGTGTGCCCCCCCCCCCGGGGGGCTTGGACGTTCAAAGGCACAGTCAATTTGTTACTTTCTTCATAAACCTTTTATGGCTGGGGTTAATTATTGTGATTAAAGGCCTCCCTGCCAGGCGGTGCCAGGCTGGGCTCCTCTCTTCTTCCCCGGCTGCTTTTTCTGGTGTGACCAGAGGATTCGGCTGACCACAACAAAGGATGCCTCACTTCCCCCCCCCCCAACCTTTGTGAGACAGATCCGGCCACCCGGCTGGTCCACTTTGCCCTGGGAGCAAAGGGCTGCCTCTGAAGAAAGCCACCTTATCCCCAACCAGGACCTGTCGAACTGCCAACCTAGCAGTTCCAAGGAGATAAATAGAGACCACTTCAGTGGAAAAGGTAACAGCGTTCCATGTGTCTAGTCATGCCTGCCACATGACCATGGAAACGTCTGCAGACGCAGACAGTGCTGGCTCCTTGGCTGTAAACAGGGATGAGCACCGAACCCTAGAGTCGGATACGACTGGCTTTCGATCAAGGGCGACCTTTGCCCATAGCCTTCAGCCCAAAGGGACTT
Source organism: Furcifer pardalis (assembly GCA_030440675.1). Classification (NCBI taxonomy): domain Eukaryota; kingdom Metazoa; phylum Chordata; class Lepidosauria; order Squamata; family Chamaeleonidae; genus Furcifer; species Furcifer pardalis. Next base: position 20,752,284 of record CP126891.1, on the reverse strand, counting down.
GGAGATGTAAATAAGGAGAAGATCAAAAGATGCTCAAAATGTTCTCATAAGATGATAAAACGGCCGAGCCAGAGCTGTTGCTCTTTAGGCACTAGACTAGAAGGCTCACGAGCAGGAGAGGAGGAAGGCTGAATGTGAGATGTACCTACTCCATATAGGAAACCACAACCTTCGGTTTGCAAGAGCAGAGCAGGGCTCTGGAGGGCAGGAGCTCCCGGTTGGCCATAACTCATGGGGGAAGGCCGTGGGGCTGAGCGTGGGGGAGAATGAAAGGGGGAGTCTCCAGGCGCATGTGTGAATGTGAAGCAGACCCGGGGTGGTGGTGGTGGTGGGGGACGAGGAAGCTAAACGGCTCCTGGAGAAGGCAAAATGATTTATGGAAAGATGCTTCATGCAGGAGGAATGAGACCGGCAGGCAATTTAAAAAAAAAGGGGGGGAGGGGAGGGACCCTTTTGCATTCTCTACATGTCCCATCAGGAGGGACCGGGGGGGGGCCATGGGGGGGCGTGAGAGGGGAAAACCTGCCCCCTCTTTTCCTTTTCCCAAGGAAGCCTGGGGGGTGGGGTCTTTTTGCCTCATTTCGGAAAATTATGCAAATAAGCCAAGAAAGGGTGACCGACTTCCATCGTCCCCGTCCAAGTGGCCTCGGAAAGGATGGGATTTGTAGTTCTGTGCTTCTCACAGCAGGCTTAGACGCCAGCTGGCCAGAGGGGCAGAACCCGACCTGTCCGTTTGCCCGGGGTTTCAAAAGGCACCAAGGGCTTCATGAAGGCTGGGGATAATGGGAGGTTGTTGTCCCAAACTTCTGAACCCATCGTTCTGCCTTCGTTCCTGGCATGTGGGTTTAAAGACCGGGATTTACTTGTGATTTTATTGTATTTTACTGTATTGAATTATTGATTTGGGGTGTATCGATGTTTGCAGATATGTCTGTGCGCCGCCCGGAGACGTCTTGCTTGTGGGCCGCATAGAAATTCAATGATGATGATGATATAATATACAATATAAATCTGAATAAATAAATAAATAAAAATAAATAAATAATGATGATGATGATATAATATACAATATAAATCTGAATAAATAAATAAATAAAAATAAATAAACTTTGATGATAATAATAATAATAATAATAATAATAATAATAATAATAATAATAATATATTCCCGCCGGCCATTCCGAATGCCCTTCCTGCCCGTTTGCCACGTCGAAGGGACCCACGGCTGAAATCGGAATATCACGGGCGAGGGAGGAAAACTTTTAATTCCTTCCATCCTGTGTGATGAAAGACTACACAGGAATCGCGTAAAGTTGGTGCTGACGAGGGACTGGCCCTGACAGTGCTAATTAGCACTTATTAAACGGGTTTTTTTAATTTTGGACACCTGGCATGGGCTCCGGTTTGGGCTAAGGGCCAACCCGACTTGTTTGGGCACTGTGTGAAAAGGGGGGCATGAATCAGGGCTATTAACCTTGTGAGAATTATAAATATACAGTATATATAGAAGTATATAGTCCTTTTTTAAGACCAACTCCTCTTTCACTCCAACCTCTGTAGATATATAGAGTTCCTGCAAGACTCATAGACTGCAAACTAGTTTGGTTAAGCAAGATCCTCGACCTCATGAACCCTGAAACCGGAGCATAAGACATCGGGGGAAATCTCGATTAATGCGATCTTTACGTCAGATCCTATACTTTTCATACCATATAAGTGTGAAAATTAAATTAAATTAAATTCCAATGGTAGCCATTTCTTTTCCGGAGGGTTCGTAGGGCCTTTCAAAGGGGATTCCTCTGTTTAAGCTCCGCTTAAGACCCAAGAAGGGTCCTTGTTTCCCGGACGGCTTAGTGGTTAAGGCGCTGAACTTGGAAGACTGGAAGGTTGGCAGGTTGAGACCCGAGCGCTGCACAAGGGAGGGAGCTCCCGTCTTTGTCCCAGCTCCTGCCAACCTAGCAGGTCGGAAGCAAGAAACTGCAAGGAAATAAATAGGGACTACTTGGGTGGGAAAAGTAGTAGTGTTCTTCTGTCATACCTGCCACGTGTCCATGGAAATGCCTGCGGAGGCTGATAGCGTGGCTCTTTGGCCATAAATAGAGATGAGCACTGATCCCTAGAGTCAGATACGGCTGGCTTTTGAGCCAGGGCGACCTTTCCCGTGACCTTCCCAGAGGGGCTGCTATGGAAGTAACAGGGAAGGTTTTTGGGGTGGGTGAGACAGGCAGGCTTCTAACGGGCACGGATCCTGCCCCAGGTCTCCAAAGGCAGGCACCTGTCAACCCTCCCCCCCCCCACCTAGCCCTTTGGGCACACACTACCTGGCCAGGTTGGGACTCGTTGGGCCAGCCGGAGTGCACGATTAGGATCCGGCCCGGAGGGTGGAAGATCATCGGGTGGGGCAAAACCTGTGAGATTTGGTGCTTGGCCTCCTCCCCCTCCCTTACCAGGAAAATATCTTATGGATACACCTGGGGGTGGGGAAGGAAACCCTAAATCAAGGGCGCCCAAACTACAGCCCGTGGGCTGGATCTGGCCCCCAATGCCCATCCATCTGGCCCACCACGCCCTCGTCACTCCTGGAAGTGAAACATGAGCCCAGAGTCCACGGGTGTTTCGGCCATGTAAAACTTTCCTGGGGCGCCAAAAGAGGGGCGGTGGCTTTTGACACCAGCTGGTTTGCAACCAGACGCGCAAAGGACCACGGCGAGTCCAATGTGACATTTATTGTACAAAAACGAACTTGTGTTTTACGCTGGAGAAACTCCACTCTGGTGTCCCATCGAGCCGCAACACAGCGGGCCAGGGCAGGGCAATGTTGCACAGGCTCAAGCCGAGGCGCGGCGCGGCTCCAGGGTCCGTCTCACAGGAAATGCCGGGGGCGGTGGGGCGGTGTCGTCTGAGCTGTCGGGGTGATGTTCTCACACAAGGGTAGTGCATGGATCCTGTGAAACATCACTCACTTCCTTCCTTCCTTCCTTCCCCCCCCCCAGATCAGCACTGACCGGTGGTACCGTTGGCCCAGGACGGGAAGCGGTCCAGATCAAACAAGGGGAAAGCCCACGTGTTGATGGCGAGAGTGATGACCAGGACGCCGATTACGATCAGCCCGGAGCCCGCCTTGATCTGAGAGCAGGAAGAGAGAAATCGTGGCCCGCGTTAGGAAACAACCTGGATTTTTGGGGCTTCCCGGGACCCCCCCCCCCCGAATGTGGCCAGCAATGCTCCCCACTCTTGCGCTCCGTTCCTTTGTGTGTGCCTGTGGGATAAGGAAGCCCTTCTTGTCTCTGGCACGGGTGGAGGGGCCATCCGTGCCACGTGCCCACAGCAGTCGGGTCGCCCTTCAAGGACCTGCTACGTGGTCTAATCCTGCGTCCTAGAAGACTAAACCAAGTGCGCCGAATCCAAATCTGAAGTCCGATTCTGCCTCGGACGTACTATCCAATAAGATGGTTTCGCACTCGAGACAAGCCCTTGGTCCATCTCGCCTTATAGGCCTATTTCTGACGTCAGTTCACTCGCTGCTGGAGCATGCATGCCACCAGGGGACGTGATTCAGCTGAGGCGGCAGCAGGCAGAGCGGCAGCTGCAACTGTTATCCTGTGCCCATGTAGAAATGCATGAGCCAATACCATCTGAACAGCTACAGGAGACCTTAAAATCTGTACGGGGTAGTAGGCAAATTCTGAGTTCAGATTTGGAATCAGCCCACGGGTGGGCCAGGCACCTTGGGAGGGCAGTGGACAGGAAGTGACGGGGGCCGGTTGAGCCAAGGGACAAGGGGGGCCAACGGGGTGGGGAGTTCAGCGCTCGAAAGCAAAGCCAGCTCACCATGTCGATGGTTTTCAGGTGACCGTAGGAGAAGGCGATGGAATTGGGTGGCGTGGCTACTGGCAGCATGAAGGCCAGCGATGCGGCGAGGGTGCATGGGAACATCACGTAGAGCGGGTTGAGACAGATGGCCTGAGCCTGGGTGGGGTGGGGAGGTTATGGGGTGTCCAGAAAACAAAAAGGCCCTTCTTGAAATGGGACAGTTGGCCAGCACTAACTACAGCCTCCCCCCCCCCGTCTTCCCCTCCTCGGGAGAGAAAGAAACGTCCCCCTTCCCTATCAGCCCAACCCCATCTCCCAAATGCCCCCAGCCGCTGGTGGTGGGGACGATGGGCTACGTAGTCAAGGTTTGCCAAGTTCAAGGCAGGTATGGGGGTTTCCAGAGGCTGGGGAGCGAACCCTCTGTGGGGGGGGGGGAAAGGGGTGGACGAAAGGACAATGGGACATCCGGACCCTCCCAACTCTAGGGCCGTCCGGCCCACTTACCATGGAGGCCAAGATGGGAAGGAAGAGGGTGGTGGTGGTGACGTTGCTGATGAATTGGGTAAAGGCGGCTATAAAGAGGCAGACGACGAAGATGATGGCGGCCGGAGGGATGCTTTGCAAAGGGGTCAGTTTGCTGCCCAGCCATGCGGAGAGGCCGGAGGCCTAGGGAGGGGGGGAGGGAGGGAGGCAGAGCGGAGGGTCAGGCTGGAGGACCTCGGGGTGGACCTCCGGGTGTGGTGGTGGTGGTGGGGAGACACATGACGTGGTGCTGTGGGCCGCATCTGGCCCATGGGCTGCAAGTTGAGAATCCCTGGCCTAACATATTCCAGCGGGGAGGAACTTTGGGTCTGCCTTAGAGGGCTGTTAGGAAGCGGGCAAAAATCCCAGGGAGGGTTTTTCTGGGTCTGTGCTGCCCCCTAGTGTCTGGAAGGAGAAACTCCAGCACAGAACTACCTGCTGCCCCTTTAATGCTATCATTGCAAGCTTTCCTCACCCTCGGATCTGGGGACGATGGGACTTGTCATCCAGGGGCGCAACCGAGCACAAACGAGGAGAGGAATAGGTTTTCCAAGCTGACCTCTATCAAAGCCACCCCAAATCCAGCCACCCCGCCCGGCCTAACTCACTTGGCTCCCTTTGGCCAAAGCAAATCCCGACCCCATAAGCAAGATGGTGTCCCAGGCCAGTTTCCGGTTGACCGTTGGCCAGTCCAAGAGGGCAGGGGTCATCCGGATCTCCTTCTGGCCACCTGGAAGGTGAAACCACCACGCCATTAGTTCAACTCATGCTATTGGGGGGTAGGGCTTAGAGGAGTGGGTTCGGGCCACATGAAATGGCACCATGGGCCGGATCTGGCCCTTAGGTCCTCTCACCAAGGCGACCCCGGGTGGCCCATAGGAATGCATTGGAAACCAATTAACCCGTTCCGGAAAAGATTCCATAACGAACCGAGTCCTCTTTTCTATGGATTTCCTTTTGTTATGCAATTTTTAAGTTAACTGAACTGTTTGCTAACTGAGGTTTCTCTGTACAGTAAAATCTCGGGTGACGATGGGGGTCCGTTCCAACAGCCTCCGTTGTAACGTGGAAAAAATGGTTACCCGGAGCCTCCATAGGGATGCACAGAGAAATTAAGAAACAGTCCCAAACTGATCGTCCACCCCAGCCGGCCCCTGCGGTTCCCCCATCTTACCCCCGTGCCGGGTTTTCCTCCGACAGCCGGGCAGCTCGGAAGGCAGGCAGAAGAGGACCAGAACCATGAAGAGAACGACAGTGGTGTCAGTGATGTAACTGTGAGAGACAGACCGGGGGGGAGAGGTCTGAGGCTGGCCCGAGTGTGGGCCAGGCAGGGGATCCGGTCAAGGGGTCAGCCCAGGGATGTGCTGGTCACCATGGGAGGGCGCTTGACAGGGACAAGGGGTGGCGACCAAGGGACGGGGGAGAAGGATGCCCCCCCCTCGGAACTGCTTGGTCGCCCTCCCCTCGCTTGCTCCATCCGGCCCACGGCACTTTAGAACAAACCGAAGTAAGGAGCTTGGAGCAATGGCTTCATCTAAAGTGCAGCGTGCCGGACAGATAAAATAATCATAAAAATTATTATTACCAGAAGTGAGGGTGAGTTGGGATAAATCCCACTGTCCCAGTAGGCCGTGCCTGGCCCAGCCCGTGTTCCTCACCTGCCGTGCCCATCTTGGCTGACGGCCACCTCGGCCCAGCCGGGCATGAAGCCGGGCGCCCGGGTGAACCAGAGCAGCACCAGAAGGATGAAGAGGGCCAGCGTCATGCTCTCCGAGAACTTCATGGCCCCCAGGGCCCTGTGCTCGCGCCGGATGACCTCATAGGCCAGACGGGACCCAGCTTTCTCTGCCTCGTTGGCGCTGCAGCCAAAACTCTTCCGGAAGCTGCGAAAGAGAGGCTTCGTTCAGCCACCCAGGCAGGGAAAGGGCCCCCCCCCCCCCAGGACGAATGCTGGGGAACCAGAGGTTGTCCTTGCTAAAAAACCGGTCGTGTCTGACTCTAGGGTCCAGTGCTCATCTCCCTTTATAGCCAAAGAGCCAGCACTGTCTGCATCTGTAGACATTTCTGCGGCCATGGGGCAGGCATCACCTTTCCTACTGAAGTTGTGCCTATTTATCTACTTGCAATTTCTTGCTTTTGCACTGTTAGTTTGGCAGGAGCTGGGACAGAGGCGGGAGTTCGCTCCATCATGCAGCACTCGGGTCCTGACCTGCCCCTCTTCTAGTTGCCACAATTAAACCACTGTGGTCCCCAGGAAATCAGAGGGGGGGGGGAGCTTAATCCTTCCCTGGCAAAGGTTAGAGGCCCACAATGTCAGGTGGGGGAAGCATGGGTGTTGTAGTTTTTTTAAAAGCAGCTTTTTGATTCCCCCCCTTGAATGCCTTTGGAGGGGTGGGGGACATGAAATGGTGCCCATGGGCTAGATCCAGCCCACAGAATTTAGATTGGGAACTTACTCGAAGCCCAAGTAGAAGACCTGCAGCCAGGCCCAGGAGAGCACCAGGAACAGGACACTGGTGGGGAAGGCGAAGGCGAGCCAGGAGGCAAAATTGACCACGTTGTCGTTGTCAGGGAAAAGCCTGGCAGAGGGAGGGGGGAACATCATCATCATCATCATCATCATCATCATACCAGAAATGAGAAGTGAACTTTCTGCAGGTGGGTAATGGGGGAAAAGGCACAGCACCAAAGGAAAAGCGAGGAGGAGGGAAGAGGAAAACAAGCCGATTCTGGCCTCCATCTCTTCTTTCACCTGGGCCTGTTCTTCTGAGTGAGGGAAGCCATGCCCGGGAGGATTATGGGAATTGTAGTTTCCCCGGGAAGCAGGCCCAGCCAGGCGTGGTACTCACTCCTCTACCTGCCCTCTCAGCACCAGGTTGGGGGTGGTGCCCGTCAGGGTGGCGAAGCCGCCGATGCTGGAGGAGTAGCAGACGGCCAGGGTCAGGCCCTTGGAGAAATCCTCTTGCTTCTTTTTCAGCTGCTGGCCTTCTGGGGTCAGGGGCTCCTTCGCCAAGGTCACCAGGTGGCTATTTCCTGGGGGGAGGAAGGGAAGAGGTGAAACCGGCCCCTGGGCCAGATCTGGACCCCAATGCCAATTCACACAGCCTAGGCCGCCTTCATTGCTCCTGGAAGTGGAACGTGCCTTTTTAATTTCGCCACTGTACGGACACAATTTACTTCCGCTTCCAGGTGTGACCAGGGCAGAGTGGGCCATATGAATTGGCATCAGGGCCGGATCTGGCCCAGGGGCCATAGTTCAGACAACCCTCGCTTAGGAACTGCTGTCAATTCCTGGGGGAATCTCCTTCCACTCAGTCGTCCTTGAGCAAGCAGGGGGAGAAGGGGGTTTCCGCTGGAGGAGGCCTGATCCACCGACCTTCCTGGGGCTTCCTGGGTTCCTGCAGTTCGAAGCCCAGGTTCAGGTTCCCGTTGGCCGAGGAGGAGGAGGACCCCCCTTCCGTGGCCTGGAGCCTCTCCCGCTCTGACTTGTGCAACTCCTCCAGGACGGCCAGCGCAATGGGGACCATCATAGCAGTCGTGGCTGTGTTGTTGATCCACATGGAGAGGAAGGCAGTGATGCCCATGAAGCCCACCAGGAGCCTGCCACGGAAAGAGGCCACGTCTGAGAACAGGGTGGAAGGGCCAGCCCTCTGCAGTAGGCCACACGGCCTCCTTGTTCAACAGAAGATGGATGGGTAGATAGATAGATAGATAGAGGAAGGAAGGAAGAGAATAGACAGACAGACAGACAGAGATTCCAAAGTCTTGCTATTTCAGTCCTTATTTAATAATAATTTAATATCAGAAATTATTCTGGGTCGAAAGGATTTTTACGGAAGAAACGCCGCTCAGGGGATGCCCGAATGAGGCTCCTTTCATGCCCCCAAGAGAGCTGGGACAGAGACGGGCGCTCAATCTGTCCTACAGTACCCTGGTTCCAAACTGCTGGCTTGCTGGCCTTCCAGCTGACAAGGCGAGCCTCTTAACCCGAGCTACCTTACCCAGGAATGAATGGCTTTGCTCCGTGATCTGTCCGGGGTGCTGAACCTTTTCTCTCTCTCTCTATTTCATTGGGGCAGACCGGGGGGGAGCCCAATTCCTTCTGGACCGGAAGAAGGAATCCACACTGGGTCCCCCACCCCCACCCCGGGCGTTGGGTGAGGATGTCGCAGTCCTTCCCTGTCCTCCCTCCTCCCTCAACACCTTTCCTCCTCCCCACAATATAAATTTGCATCCGAGTTCATTTCCAGCCCATTTATCTAATCGTTCATCTCCTCCTATCAGGTTTTATAGAGTCAGAGAAGTACAGGGGTCAGAGAAGGCACCTTCCCCTGTTAAATGGCCAATCCGTCCTCCACTTAGAAACCGCCGGTGGTTCAGGGAGGCTGGGTTTTTTGAAAGAAACTTCTGGAATATCTCCAACCACCAGGAAGTTTTCTCCCTCCCAAAATATTGGTTCAGAAGAGGCTATTTCCTGCCCGCGCAAGCTTGGCCCTCCACGTCTCACGACTCACATGGCAGGCCGGACGCCGATGATCAAGAGGACCCGCAGGGCGATGCGCTTGTGCAAGTTCCAATGTTCCACCGAAATGGCGATCACTAGACTCCCGACGAAGAGCATGCTGGTATCCTTCAGGTACTCTTGGCACACCTGGGGGAGAAGGAGGAAGGCAAGGAGAAACCCAGGGCCAGCTCTGAAGTCAAAACTGGACTGTCAACGCCAATTTGTTGCGGATTCCTGAGAAGCAGGGAATGAAGGCCTTGGATGGGTTGCTCGTGTCTTTCTTAACAACCAACCACCCAGTCCTTCACTAAGTGATGGCGAAGATTCTTGTCGTCTCCTAGGCTTTGAGAAAGTGAATCTTAAAGGCATTGATGCTTCAGCCCTCCTGACCTTTTAAAACACGGCAATATAAATCTGAATAAATAAATAAATAAATAAGCCACCTGGTCTTTAAACAGGGAGTCTGTGCTTTGCACATCTGAAACATGTTGCATACGAACCAAACTGCCCTAAAACTGAACTGTGCTTTTGGGTGCGGTGAAACCTAGTAGTTAAAATGCTTTAATTTTTTTTTACTGTTGAGTGTTCCACTGAATCTAAGGCCTTAAATACATTCATTTTTTTAAAGTGCCTGACCTTTAAATAGCTTGATCTGTGCTTTGCACATCTGAAAGGGGTTGAGCAGGATTCACATGTGAGAGTAAGACCTGCCTACACTCGAGCTGTGCTTTGTGCGCTGGAAGCCACCCCACTGGGGCTTCCCTGCATCCCGGCTTCCACGCCGTGCTTTGGGGAAAATCTGCTCTTTAAACATGGTCCAAACAGCTTCATCTTTGCATGCACTGATCTATGCTTTGCACACCAGAGAGCATTGAGCTATGCTTTGCACGCCCAAACCTGTTGAATTGGGGTTATCCTGCATGCCCGGAACTGAACTGCTGACCAGCCTGGGCTTTCCCATCTCTCCTCTGGCTTATCCCTCCCTGCTCCTTACCTGTGTGGAGTCTAAGATGCCCATGAGAGGGAAGAGGATGATGGGCAGAAGGGAGGTGATCCCCAGCGGTAGAGCTTCGGTGCACCAGAACACGGACATAAGGATGATGGCATAGCCGCACAAGGCTTCCTGTTAAGAAGAAAGCCGTCCCTAAAATTAAGGTAAAGGTTTCCCTTGCTCAAAAGCCAGTCGTATCCAACTCTAGGGTTGAGTGCTCATCTCTGTTTATTAGCCAAAGAGTCAGCGCACTCTCTGCTTCTGGTCACGTGGCAGGCATCACTAGACACCGGAGGGCACGGAACACTGTTTACCTTCCCACCGAAGTGGTCCCTCTTTATCTACTTGCAATGTCTTGCTTTGGAGCAGCTAGACTGGCCATCTCAGCAAACCTACCTTACCAGGGAGAAGGAGGGGGAGAGGTAGGGAGAGCAGGGGGGTGAAGAAGATAACCAGGTAATTCTTGTGGGCCAAGATCTCTCCCCACATGATGGAACCGGTGCCCCAGCGGCCCAGGGTGGAAAAGCCCTCGGTTGGTTCCCTCGAGGGTATATAAAGGTTCCGGGGGCGGGGCGGGGTGGGGCGGGGGGTTTAACTTTGGCACCTTGGCAGCGCCTGCCCCGGGAACCTTGGAAGGAGGGGTGGAAGAAAGAGGCGGAAGAAAAAGTGTAGAAAACACCTGTTTTCCTTGGTGGCCGGGGAGTTGCCGTATATACTCAAGTATAAGCCGAGCTTTTAGCCCCATAAATGAGTCCCAAAGAGGGGGAAACATGGAGAGCAGGCGGTGGCATAAGTCTAACAAACAAACAAATTCACACACAAACACACTCGGGTCAGTAACCACAAGGGTCCCAAGACTGTGCCGGATTGAAATGTGCCAAAATTTTAATTAATTTTACCATGTTTTCATGCATTTTTGTTATTCAAACTCACTAGGAGCGGCTGCATTTCCTCCCCTCGGCTTATACTCGGGTCAGTCTAGTTTCCTTGGGTTTTCAGATCATAATTAGGTACTTTGGCTTATATTTGCATCAGCTTATACTTGAGTATATACGGCAATTATTTCAGGTGGATAAGAAACTATAGAACTGTTTGAGAACTGCTGTGCAGTAAAAACCTCACCTAAAGAGCGCCTCGCTTAGGCACTAACTTGCTTAACGAGCAGCAGCTTCTCTGAATGCTCGCCTTGCTTAACTCCACAAAAAACTCAATTAACAACAAAATTAGGGTTCACAATTCCCCCTCCCCCCATCAGAATTCACAATTGGTCACTTACAATGATGTTTCACTTAAAGAGCAAACTCACTTAAAGATGAATTGAACATCTGACCAAAAATAAAACTTATTCTAGGTACAGTAGACATAAAAATAGAAATAAAAAACACGTAAAAATACAAATTAAATAGACAATAAATAGAAATATCGAACACATAAAAATAAAAATAAAAAAGACATTAATTAGAAATAAAAACCATAATAATGCAAATTATAATAGACATTAACACACATAGAAGCACACTAGATAACACAACCACCCCACCCCAAACACAAACCCTGGTCACTTATTACCTGAGGTCAGGGAGCAGCAGGTGGAAGCAGCAGCAGCAGCAGCGGCCTGGCCTGGCCTGGCCTGGAGTAGCCTCGGCGGCAGCACCCACCACCACCACCACCCACCCAAAGCTGCCACAGCCGGGCCCGGTCCTCTTCCCTCCGTAGGTAAAGGTCCCAGCAGGCAGCAGCCGCCTTTTCTCCTTTTCCAGCAGGAAACCTTCCTCCCTCGGAACAGAACCACCCGCAGGTGCCTTGGACAGACAGGCAGCACCAGGAGCACAGACTCTATTGCAGGCCTCAGCTAAAGAGGTGCAAACTGAATTGAGACCTTGCTTTAGGCAAAGTCTTGGAGTTCCCTAATCAATAAGCTACACCTGTGCTGTTCCAATTGCAGGGCCCCTCAGGAGGAGGTACAGCTGTTTCACATTAAGGCAGACTCTCCGAGAGAATCGGTTCTGCAAACACTTAGAACCTAAAGCTCTTTAACTGCCAAAAAGTTACAAAGTATTTGAGTGAGATATATGAGGTTATTATCAGCTGTGTCAGATGGAATGAATTACAGAACTACAGAATGACCTCACCACAAGGTGGCTTTATTTTGGCAGTTTTCAACTTTTCAACAGTGAAAGAGGATAGGTACAAAGTGTTTGCAGAATCAGTTCTCTAGGATAGTGTGCCTTAATGTAAATGTAAAGCAGCTCTGCCTCCTTTAAGGGCTCTCCAATGGGAACAGCACTTGGAACAGCACAGGTGCAGCTGATGGATGAGGTCACTCCAAGCCTTTGCTTAAAAACCCCAAGCCAGGCCAACAGGCCAGGTGGCCTGGACCCATCCCATCCCACCCTCGGCTTTCCATACCCCCTCCCTCCCTCCCTCCATCCATCTCAAACAGACCAAAGGGACATTCGTTCATTCTTTATTTTCCAGATTAATTATTGCAAGTCTGTCCGATTCCCTTTTGTGGCTTGATAGCTTGATCTGCCCCCCCCCCTTTTTTAAAATAATCTCCCCATAAACCGAAGAAAGTAAACAAAATCTCTTCCAAATAAGATAAAAATAGAATATTAAAAATAGACTTGGCAATCTTTTAAGATCCAGGCAAAGGTAAAGCAAAGATCGCAGTTGCTAGAAAGCCAGTCGTATCCGACTCTAGGGTCCAGTGCTCATCTCTGTTTATAGCCAAAGAGCCAGCGCTGTCTACAGACATGCACAGAATGCTGTTTACCTTCCCACCGAAGTGGTCCCTATTTACTGACTTGCAATTTCTTGCTTTTGAATGGCTAGGTTGGCAGGAGCTGAGACAGAGATGGGCGCTCATTCTGTCGTGCAGTACTCAGGTCTTGAACCGCTGACCTGCCGCCGTCCAGTCAGTGTCTTAACCACGTGAGCCACTGCAGTGAATATTAGCCGGTAAATTTTTTAAAAAAGACTCCGAATGGGAAGGTCCGGACTTTCTGGGGGTCCCTTTGGCTGCCCCATTCCTGGCCCACTGGAGCTTCATTCCCGTGTGACTTGGGGGTTTGGACTAGAGCAGGGATTCTCAACCTGCAACCTGTGGGCCAGATGTGGCCTGCAGTGCCATTTCATGTGGCCCCCACACCACCTCCACCACACCCAGAAGTGCCGTGGGGTGGAGGAAGGGCAAAATGGGCGTCCGGCCCCCGAAGTTGCCTGAGGGAGCGTGACCCAATGGCACCCTGGCTTTAAAAGGTTGAGAATTCCTGGACTAGAGGAGCTTTAGGGAACCCCTTCCGACTCCTCAACTCTGTTGCTGAGAGAGACAATTTCTCCCCCCCCCCCTTTGTGGGCCAGGCCCAGCCCTGATTACCTCAGCCCATGGAGAGGAATTAACCCCCCCCCCCAATAAAAGCTGGCCAGAGTCCATCTCTCAGGCCAGGAGGGGGGCACGTGTTCCCCACGGGGCGGGGGTTCGATGCCCGGCCTCTGCCTTGCCTCCCTGGTCTTCCCATCAACCCCAGTAACCCTGTGGGAGGAGGCAGGAGGGCAGGTCCTTGGGGGGGGCCTCCACCCCCTCCTCTGGGTGGACTCTGCACTGTCTCAGAGGTCAAAGCCACTGGCAGGGATGAGGAAGGAAGGCCTTTCCAGACCAGGAGTTTAAAGAGACAGGCAAACTGATTGAGTGATTGAGTGAGGGATGGATTGACTGACTGAGTGATGGACTGAGTGACTGATGGAGTGTCTGACTGACTGACCGGCTGATTGAGTGCCTAATTGACTGGCCGACGACGGAGCTCCCACCCAAGCCAGGCCGGGGGGTGGGGGGGCTTCTGGAGAGAGGAGGCGGTGGGTCCTCCCTCCCTCCCTCCTTGGGCTGCGCCTTTCCTGCCCCCTCCCCAAAAGGGGGCAAAGAAGTAAGAACCAGGCTCTCACCCCGCCTCCCACCCGGTCCTTCTGGCCTCCGACCCCTCCCCCCCGCGGGAGGCTTCCGTGACGTCACAGCAGCCAAACCCACCTGGGGCGGTGCAGGAGGCGTCGTTGGGGGTGGGAAGGCTCGGGCTGGAGAAACCCCTCCCTCCCTCCTTCCTGGCTTCTCCTCCGGCCCAACCCCTCCCTCCCTCCCTCCCTCGGCCGTGGCCATGGCCGAGCGCCGCCGCTCCTCCTCCTCGGCGACCCCGGATCCCCCTCCGGGCCCCGGGCCGGGGGTAGCCGAGGGTCCCCCCGCGTCGGGCCGGGGGGGCTGCTGCGGGGCGGTGGAGCCGGTGCTGGCGCTGGCCACGCTGGCGCTGGGCTTGCAGGGCCCGCTTTGCACCCAGTACCTCTGGGACCGCCTGGGCAATGGCACCGGCACTCCCGGGGGACACCGGGGACACCCCTGCCCCAACGCCACCCGAGGCGGCGGGCACGAGCAGCAGGTAGGCAGGCGGGCAGCCAGGCGGGCGGGGAGGAGCCCCCTCAAGGGCCCTGTCTCAGCCCATGCCCCCCCCCCGGGCTGCCATTCCAGGAAAGGTGGGCCAGAACCAGTGGTGGGCAGCCACAGGTCCGCAGCCCACCCCACGGGAAGGGGGGGAGTAAAATCGGGGGGCCTCTGGGCAGGGGGGCGGTGAAATTGGGTGGCCACGCCCACCTCCCTGCCCCGCCCCATCAGGTTTTGCCTCTGCAAGTGGCTCAAGGTTTCCCTTGCTCAAAAGCCAGACATCCGACTCTCAGTCTAGGGTGCAGTGCTCATCTCCATTTACAGCCAAAGAGCCAGTGCTGCCTGGGTTTGCAGATGTATACATGGCCATATGGCAGGCATGACTAGATCGTCCGTGACACAGGCTCCTTCCATGATGTAGACTCCACCCACAACAGACGCTCCACCCATGATGTGGTAGCAAAAAAATTTCTGCACACCACTACTGGCCAGACCCCCCCCCCCCCAAATCATCCCCATCTCAGGTGGCAAATGGGAGTTGTCTAAGGCTATCACTCTCCCCTCCTTGGGTCCCCCTCTCCAGCCCCTGGAAAGATGCTCGGGAGAAGGTGGGGGTAGGCAGCATGGGAACCCCTCCCCCCCCCGTTAAACCTCTGCCAGCCACACTTCCCATCCCCGCTCTGTCCATGCTCAGAGACCGTCTTGCATAACACAACCCACCCACCCGTTTCCCCCGGGCAAATTCTACCTTCCATAATCCATGAGCATCTTTTTTGGCAAACGTTGACAAGGGAACCGTTTGAAATGAACCCAACCAAAAACTGGCCAGAAAGTCCTGGTTGGTTGTTTATTTTTATTGATTTATTTTGCCCCCAGAGGAGGAAGATCAATTGGCAATAATTGCAATAAATGGTTTCCACTGAGCCAGACGCAAACAGGAACCCGACCCTGGCTGAGGTTCTATTTCCTAATTGTTCTTTGCAACAACGAAGCATCAACCTCAGTTTCATCAAGGTTGGGCTAATTTGTGCCTTTGTTGTTTAGTAGCGTCAAGTATCAAAACTCCCTTTCTTGTTTCTTCTTGTAACATTATTTTAGCTGTCCTTCAAGTCAATTGTAAACTTTCATCTGCAGAAATTCTTCTACCTTTTATTTGGCATTAATCAAAATGGAAGTAACTCTCTGGGTTGGTTGAGAGCAGGGATTTTCAACCTGTGGGCCGGATGAGGCCAATGGCACCATTTCATGGGGGGGGGGGGACCGCCTCCACCACACCAGGACTGAGCGAGTGCCTGTCGTCTGTCCCAGCTCCCGCTGAGCTAGCAGTTTGAAATTGCAAGAAATTGCAAGTAGATAAACGGGTGCCGCTTGGGTGGGAAAGGTGTGGAGTGCTTTTGGGCCAGCCTGGGCTGGCTTTCCGTCTCTCTCTCTCTCTTTCTCTCAGGAAGTGGAGACCTTGGTGGCCCACTGGAACCTCTGCCTCAATCTGGCCGGATTCTTCCTGGGCCTCTTCTCGGTCACTCTCTTCGGAGCCTGGAGTGATCGGGTGGGCCGCCGCCCGGTCCTTGTCCTCCCGGCCCTGGGCATGACCCTGCAGGCCGCCCTCTATCTGGTCATCATGTACCTCCAGCTACCGGTGGGCTACCTGCTGGTCGGCCGGATCCTGAGCGGCCTTTCAGGCGACTACAACCTCATATTGGCCGGCTGCTTCGCTTACGTGGCCGACATGAGCGACCGCCACGGCCGGACCTTCCGGGTGGCCCTCTTGGAGGCCTGCCTCGGCCTGGCTGGACTAACCGCCAGCCTTGTGGGTGGCCAGTGGCGCAAGACCCAAGGCTACATCGCGCCTTTCTGGCTGGTCTTTGCTGCCAGCGCGGCCGCGGCTCTTTATGCTACCTTCCTCCTCCGCGAATCGGTCCTCCGGCCACGCCCTGGACGGGTTCTCTCCCTTGACCACTACGCCGCTGTCGGCCGCCTCTACACCTCCCGGGGCCGGGGCTGGGCCTGGAAGAAACTCGTCCTCTACTCCCTGGTCTTCTTCCTGGTGGTCACTGTCCACTTCGGCACCCGGGAGATTGTGGTCCTGTACGAACTTGGACCCCCGCTTTGCTGGGCCTCGGACTTGATCGGCTACGGGTCGGCGGCCCTTTACCTGACCTACCTGAGCAGCTTAGCGGGGCTGCGGCTACTCCAGAGGTGCCTCCGAGACGGCTGGGTGGCCGAAGCAGGGTTGCTGTCCAACATTCTGGGCCTGGTGGTCATTTCCGTGGCCGTTACCACGCCCGTGATGTTCACAGGTAATACTGGTCAGAATCGGAGCGTGGCTTTCTCAATTGAGCCCGAGAGAAATACATTTCAGTGCCTTTCTCCCACCTGGTAGTATTTTAGAGGTGTCAGACTACAGCTCCCATGGTCCTGCCATGCTAGGTGTAGCAGATGGGCTGTGGTGTCCCCAGTCCTGATTGTAATTTTCTCTTTTTAAAAAACTGATCCACTCGACAGACTTTTGGTTGTAAAACTGGACAGATTGGGCACGACCCCTGATTCTTTAGAAGCAGGTAAAGGTAAATTAAAGGTCACTCTTGCTAGAAAGCCAGTCGTATCTGACTCTACGGTTCAGTGCTCATCTCTGCTTCATAACCGAAGAGCCAGTGCTGTCTTTAAAAAATCTATAAGTATAAAAACCAGGATTAGTATGATTTTATTGCGGTGGCGTCAAGTGGTTAAGACTCTGAGCTCCACGGCTGGAAGGTCGGAGTTCAGTCCCCGATTACTGCCCGGCGGAGTGAGCTCCCGCCTCTGTCCCAGCTCCTTCCAACCTAGCAGTTCGAAAGCAAGACATTACAAGGAGATAAATAGGGACCACTTGAGTGGGAAGATAAACAGCGTGACGTTGAATCATGCCTGCCACATGTCCACAGAAACATCTGCAAACGCAGATAACATTGGGTCTCGGGCTGTAAACAGATGAGCACTGAACCCTAGAGTCAGATACGACTGGCTTTTGAGCAAGGGTGACCTTGACTTTTATCTATTTTTAAAAGAATTAAAATTGGGTCTCCTTCTGGCTCATGGTAAAAATGTAAGTGCAATTTTTGTGAGTGTATTTCAAAGACGAGGCAGAAAAGAGCACAATATGGGGGGGGGTGTTTGGGGTCTCCCCCCCCGAGCGATTTCCCACCCTAAAAGATTCCTGTTTCCCTTCCTCCTTTGGCCCATCCTAGGCTACGGGCTGCTCTTCCTCTCCATGACCACCACACCCGTCATCCGTGCCAAGCTCTCCAAACTGGTGGACGAGACGGAACAAGGTAAGGATGAAGGATGATGGCATTTGACATGGGGTGAGGTTGTCAGAGGGTCACGGACTCATTCCTCCAGAGTCATCATCCTCTCCCTCTGGAGCAGGAGGCGTGGGAGGGCCGGACGGAGCCGGTACCTTTGCGTGCTTTGGGTTGCCTTCATTTAAAAGACAAGTTCCTAGCCCTCATGAGCTCCCAGAAGGGAAAGCACCAGTCAAGACATTGGCTTCACCAAAAGAGGGGGGGGAGGTCTACACTGAGTAGGGCCCCTGAAACCCACGGTTGCATCACTCTTTGTCTCATGAGGAGAAGAAGAGGAGGAGGAGGAGGAGGAAGGAAGAAACCCACAACCCAAGCTTCAAAGAATTAATTGCATTTAAAAAACACTTGGAAACTTTCCTCTTTTTGGGTGTGTGTGTGTGTGTGTGTGATTCCCGGAATCCTTTCTGGTCAGTCCCCCGTCATCATCCTCTCCCTGGTCCTGAAAAAGAAGCAGGTTTTTCCTCCCCAGATGTTGCAGGTTCAAAAAAAAGGGGCCCAGTTAGACGGGGAAACTGTTTCGGTTCTCTGGTTTCTCTCTTTGGTTGGTTCATGACTGGCTTAAGGCTTCCTTCCATCCTTCTTTCCTCCCGTTCTTTCTCATTCTTCTTTCGTTCTTTCTCTCTCACTCTTCTTTCTTTCCTTCCTTCCTCTTTCTTTGTTTCTTTCCTTCTATCTTTTTCTTTCCTTCTATCTTTTTTCTTTCCTTCCTTCTTTCCTTTTCTTTCTGTCTTTCCTTCCTCCCTCTTTTCCTTCCTTCCTCCCTCCCTCCCTCCCTTCTGTTCATTATTCCTTCCTTTCCTTTCTTCCTCTCTCTCTCTTTTCCTTCCTTCCTTCCTCAATCTTTCTCTCTCTCTCTCTTTCTCTCCAGGTGCCCTTTTCGCCGCCGTGGCCTGCCTGGAAGGCCTCTGTTCCCTAATGTCCACCAGCATCTTCAACTCCCTCTTCTCGGCCTGCCTGGACTTCATGAAGGGGTTCCCCTTCCTCTTCGGAGCCATCCTCCTCTTCCTCCCAGCTGCCATTGTGGGGTAACTTCAGGGCTTTCCAGGAAACTGGGGTTTCTTCCTACAGAGTGGGTGGGCTTTTGGGCCATCTGGACTACGACACCCATCCTCCCTGACCAACAGAGCCCATGGCAAGGCCTGCTGGGGAGGTGCCACCCTGACTTTTGCCAAGTTGGGGTGTGTGTGTTAGTGGGGGGATTTGATTGTGCTCCCCTCCAACCTCTTGAGTCCTAACCCCTTTACCGCGCTGCCCCAGTTTCCCGGAGGCTCTGACCCTGCCTCTCCCCCTCCTCTTCCTCACAGCTGGATAGAAATCCAGGATTCAAAACCAGAGTACAGCCAATTCGGAGCGATTCCCGATCCACCCCAGGTGGCTGAACGGGGGCCAGCCGAGCCGGAGGAAACATAACCTTGGAGTCGGCACGACCTTCGTGGGACCGAAAGGACTGGGATTTCAGAAAAGGGGGGGGTTCTGCCCTCTCTTGTTACAAAGTTGGGGGGGGTCAAGGGGGCAGAAGGGACCCACCGACCCTCCCCATGCCAGGGCCGAGGCCTCCGGACAGTCTCTCTCTCTCTCTCTCTCTCTCTCCCCCACTTCCCCTCTCTTCCTCTGGGAAGGATCCCTACCCAAAGCGAACTTCTACCCAAGCTGGAAGAGTTCAAACTCCGTCTCCAAATTGTCTCCGAAGGGATTTTCTTGAGCAACTTTCCGGAGAAGCCATTGGGCGGAGGGGGGGCAATAAAAGGAGGGCGTGTGTGCGTGCGTCTATCGGTCTGCCCATCTGTCCGTGACTGCGCAGAGAATTAACGCCTTTTTCCTCCAGGGTGTGGAAAAGTACAACGTGTTCCCGGAGGGGGGACCCTTCGAGGGGAGGGGATTTAGCAAAAGGGGTCCATAAAGATTGGCCTTGGCCAGGATGATGGTTTTTCCAGGGTGGATTTTCTTTCTTCTTCCTCCTACTTCCCCCTTCTTTCCCCTCCTGCCCCAGAGAGAGAGAGAGAGAGTGAGCGAGCGAGCCAGAGATTTATGGCTTATCAGGTGCCAATTCAGCAAAGAACAAAAGGTCCTGCAAGAGATGAGTTGGATTGGAAGGCATCATGTCTGTGGTCATTGTGTTCTTCTAATTCTAATTCTTCTAATTCTAATTCCAATTCTTCTAATTTCAATTCTTCTAATTCTAATTCCAGTTCTTCCAATTCCAATTCTTCTAATTCTAATTCCAGTTCTTCTAATTCTAATTCCAATTCTTCTAATTCTTTTAATTCTTCTTCTTATTCTTCTAATTCTTTTAATTCTAATTCTTCATCTTCTTCTAATTCCAATTCTTCTAATTCTTATTCTTCTAATTCTTATTCTTCTAATTCTTCTATGAATTCTAATTCTTTGAATTTTAATTCTAATTCTTCTAATTCTTATTCTTCTAATTCTTCTACGAATTCTAATTCTTCGAATTTTAATTCTAATTCTATTTCTTCTAATTTCTTCTAATTCCAATTCCAATCCTTCTAATTCAATCCTTCTAATTTATTCTGATTCTAATTCTTCTCTTCTTCTTCCAATTCTAATTCTTCTAATTCTCCTCCTTCCTCCATATCTGCTTCCAAATCTTGGTGATCCTCATGGTGATCCAGCCATGAAGATTGTCTTGGGAATCTTATAATGCTGTGGGGTCTTCCATCTGCCTTCCACATCACAGCATTGACACCCAGAGTCCCACGGATCCAGTTTCTTTGAGTCCCTTTCTGGTCCTGAGCCCTTTTGGCCCACAAAGTCCTCCTCCTCCTCATCATCATTCCCAGCCCAGGATGGATGAAGCTGCTGCCCTCCCTCAAGAGAGACTCAAGTAGGATTTAACCCACTTGGTGACCATCACCCTTCCCTATGGCCTTCGTCCCCGAAAAGCCGCTAGTCCTCAGGGTGGTCAGGTGAGTTAACCACCACCTGACGCTCAGTTGAGTCGCTGGCAATAGGGTCTACTCTATGACCATTGCAGGATAACCTGTCCTGACTGTAAAATTACCCCCCATGTAAATTTCTATACAGTGGACCTTTGCTTAACACAAAATTCACATAGCAAAATAAATCCATAGAAAAAAAGTGTCTTGGTTAACAATCCCCCCCCCAGAACGGATTAATTAGTTTTCATTGCATTCCTATGGGAAACGTTCGGTTAACAAATTTTGGTTTCCAGTACATTCCTATGGGAGATTGCATTCCTATGGGAAATTTGCTTTACAACTTTTTCATAGTACAAAAGGTCCTGGAGAACACATTAAATTAATTTCACCCTCGTTTATTCAGAAACTGACCCCCCCTCCATTCAAAGGGGTTTGCGTCTCTTGAAAGGCCACAAGCAGCAAGGTTGGGGCGGGGACACCCCCCCCCCGGGAAACCGGGAAGTTTGGGGTGTGTGTGTGTGGTTTCCTCCAGCAGGGAACTGAGACCCCCCCCCCCCCGGCTGCAGACTCTGGGGAGGGTTTTGGGAAAGGAGGGGGGGAACTCTAAGGCCACTCTCGCGTTAATCTAGGGCACTGCAAAAGGAATAGGGCTCCTATCCCATCATCCTCTCGCCACCCTCGTCCCCCACCCCCCTCCGGTCCCAGCAGAGAAAGGGACCCCGTAAAGAAGGGGGGGAAGGAAAGACACGCTTCCATTTTCAGTTCTGCCCCAGCATTGGGCTGCACTCCAGGCTGTTCTCCGAGCCGGCGGAGGAATCCCGGGAGGAGCGGCCCTGCAGGAAGCGGATCAGCTTATCGATTGTGGCCTCTTGGTACTCGTGGGACCACCTGGAAGAGGGAGGGGGGGCAATGAAAATACAGGTGAGGCGAGGCTGGGGGGGGGGGAAGAGGAGGAATCCATCTTGGGGTTTAGAGCCTCTAAGTTATGATAGATGCATTATGGGTCACGGGAAACCCATCCTTGTTCTGGCAGGGGTGTATCCATGGGGGCCACAGGAAAGACATCCTGTTGTGGCAGGGGAGGGGCCACAGGAAACCTGCCCCCCCTTTGCCTCCCGGGAGACGCAGGGGAGAGGGGGAACCCGGGCCCCACCACAACCCACTCACTTTATCCCGTTGAATTTAAGGACGGCTCTCATATCCTCCGGCACCTGTTTCGGGTCGGGCCACTCGAAACCATCCGTGACTGGAATAATGTTCTTCCCGCAGCTCAAGGCGGTGGCGATTTCCTGTGAAGAAAAAAAGCCACATCCCAGTTTCAAAATCTGGGCTTTGGTCTCCCTCCTTCTGGCATTCTTCCCATGCTTCACCGACAGGTTCTCTGCCATGCGTGTTTCCAGCATGTTCCAGGCGTTTAACAGTTCTAAGTAATTGTCCGAATGTTCTTCAGTGGCGCCTTGGTCTACAAATTTAATGCGTTCTCTGGGATGTTTCATATTGCGAAAAATTCATAAACCAGTTTCCCATAGGAATGCATCACCCGGTTTCCCATACGAATGCAATCCCGGTTTCCCGTAGGAATGAATTTCCTAGTTTCCATAGGAATGCATTACCCCAGTTTCCCATAGGAATGCATTGGGAAAACTCGTAAACCGAAATGTGGTTTTCAATAGGAATGCATTGAAAACCAATTAATCTGATCTGAGGCATTATTTCCCATAGATCTTCATTTGTAAACCAAGAATTACATTAACAGAGGCATTTGTAAATCAAGGTAAAGGTCACCCTTGCTTGAAAGCCAGTCATATCTGACTCTAGGGTTCAGTGCTCGTCTTTGTTTATAGCCAAAGAGCCAGTGATGTATGCGTCACTGTATATAAAATATATGATTTTCTATGGTGCATTAGCAGAGCTGGCCACTAGAGGCCGCTGTTGGCAATGTAAAAACAAGGGTTTGCTATTTTCCACCGTTTCAGATATCCACGATAGATCTCAATGTTTCCCCAGGGCTGCCAAGGTTGCTTTGGGTCACTGGTCACCTTCTTGAGACACCCCCCCCCCAAGGCCCGCTCTGGCTCCCCATCCGGCCTCTTTCCCCTTCTTACTTTATGGACCCAGTCTCTGCTTTCGGTGTCTCCCATGCATCTGTCCAGGGCGTTGCGAGAGAGGACCAGGACGAAGTTGCGGGCGCTCACGACGCTCTGGGTCAGCTTGTCTTCGAACTTCCCGGCTTCCAGTTTCTCCACGTCCAGGAAGACGCTGAAGCCGTGGAGCTGGAGGTGGACCTTGAGCAGGCTGCAGGGGAAAGGGGCCAAAAAGGCCGAGATGACCCTTCCCAAAAGATGACCGTTCCCGAGCCCCCCTGGGTCCCCCCCGGCTCTTCTCCTTTGTCACAAGGACAGCCGAACCCAGGGAGAGCAACTGGACACAGAGGGCTGCTTGACTACAGAATATTGGGCCATCTCAGGTTGGCAAGCCTTAAAACAAGTTCGGACCAAAACCCACCAGGGACCCTTGGACTGCTTGGAGTTGGCCCTGAGAACTCTCACTCTCACACACCAAACCCTTTCCCATCCTTGTTCCCTATTTGACCAGACGACAACCTTGCAAGGTGGGCTAAGGAGGTTGAAAGAGAACTGCCAGAAACCCCACGACCTACCTGGCCAGCTGGGATCCGGTGTTCCTCCGGTAGCTGATAAAAACATCAGTTCCTTCAGAGATGGATTTCCCGCTGCTACAGGGCAGGGGCGAGTGAAGCATTTCTGTTACACGGGGAGAAAACAGGACCAGGGGCTCCCGCCACCAATTAAAAGCAAAATAACATTTCCCTCCTTCGACCTTTCCCAATTCCCAAATGCTGGAGTTTGGGTCGGGCCTTCCATAACTTGGACACCACCCTGTCCCAGATTAGCCCGGTGCCCTCTCCCAAACAGGAGGGCCGTCCCCGATTTCGATAGGAAGCGCCAGGAACCCCCTGCCAGTGGGTGGCCCCTGTTTCTTCCCTTGGATTGGGTGGATGAGGCTCCCCTTGACCGCTCACCTCGGGCGGCATTGAGGATCCGGACGCGGTGGAAGCCCAAGCTGACTTGGCAGTCCTCTTCCAGCTGTTGCTCCGTCACGCGGTGGAGGAAGTTACGGTCAATGCCGCAGGTGACCAGGTTGTAGGTGTACTGGCGGAATTTGGGCTCCACGCTGCCCAGCCAGTCCGCCAGGTTGCTGCGGTCGCAGGTGGAGTAGTTGGCGTACGTCTTGAGTTCGGTCAGTTCCCGGAAAAACCTGGACCAGGGAAGGACGAGGAAATCCTAAACTCCGAGTCCGGGGATTGGGGGAGAAAAGTCGGAGCTTGGGAAGTTACTTTTCCAAACATACCCTTCCCCGGAGCAACTTTTAAACAACATTTGTTGCAGTTAATTAAAGTAACTCATTACTTTTTGATTCCTTGTGAAAGAAAGGAAGAAAGAAAAAATGAAGAAAGGAGGGAAGGATGGATGGATGGATAAGAGAGAAAAAAGAAATGATGGATGGATGGATAAGAAATAAAGGAAGGAAAAAAGGAAGGATGGATGGATGGATAAGAAAGAAAAAGAAAAATGAAGGATGGGTGGATGGATGGAGAAGGAAGGAAAGAAGGATGGATGGATGGATGGATGGATAAGAAAGAAAGAAAAAGAAAGGATAAATAAGGAAGAAATGAAGGAAGAAAGGATGGGTGGAGAAGGAAGGAAGGAAGGAAGTTACAAGGAACAGGCAGGACAGAATATTAGCTCCAACGCCATCCCCACCACCACCTGGTATTTGTACCTGTCATCACTTGTTTTTATCGGGTTTTAACGTTTTAACGTTTTAAATTTTTGCTTCTGATGAACTCGTGAATTTTTAATGTTTTATGGTGTTGTGTGTTTATAGATTACCCATTGCGGTAATACATTTTGTAAGCCGCCCAGAGTCGGGTCTTCCCGAGTGTGGCGGGGTATCAAATTCGAACAAATTAAAATAAATAAATAAACGCGTAGAAAACTATTTCATGCCCAGATTCTATTAAGCCAGTGTGAATCGCAGGCTTTTTGGTCCACTGGGTCACTGAGACTAATCGCTAGATTTTCTCTCTTCCTGCTGGATTTTCCCCACCTCTAGTCTGTTTTTGAACATTTTGGCCCTCAATTTGACCCAAACAAGATCATGCCAAATGCCTCTAAAGGTACTCCTCTAAGAAATAGCATGAAATGGGTACTCGTTGCACCAATAAAGTAACTTTATTCCTACCCATGTTGTTTGTAAAATGTGATTTTCTTTGCTCAGAATGGCATTTAATTTAATTTAATTTTTCTATGCTGCCCAATCAGGGGGACCCGACTCAGGGCAGCTTACAGTCAAAAGTATAAATACAAGTGGCAATGCAAATAATTACATCACATTCAATAGAGCAAACACAATCCATGATTCAACAACCAAACATACAGTTACTGTAATACAATATAATTCCTTTTGGGATACTGTCTTATTTTCTGAGTCGGGGGGGGGGGGAGGTCTGCCCAGAGTGGAGAGACCCACTCGGGGAGTTCGGATATTAATTGGTGTGGATTCTGTTTCTAATTTGCAAACGGAGTTGTTGAGTTTGGAGAATTGGCCAGGGGACGTCCCGCGTTTCCCCCCACGCCTTGCACTCTGCACGTGCTTTGATTCCCAGCCATTATTATTTTTTGAAGGGGGGAGGGCACAAAGTCCTACCTCTTCCGAGTGATGGTGGAGGACATGCCAAGATCGCCCTCTAAGTCCAACTCCGTCAACCTCAACAGCAGGTCTCCGTCCACCTGGTGCTCCTGGACAGGTAAGAAGAAAAGCCTTGGTTCAGACCAATAAACTCCTTTGGCTTATTGTTTAAAAAATAAAATCTCCCCCAGGAACAGGGTGTTTTGTAGTCATAATGACTCTTAATGGAAATGATGTGCACTGCTTTTGAGCAGATTTTGTTGCAGGAGAAATGCACGGCCAGGAGGCTGCGGTGAGAATTGCGGTGAAGTTCAGATTGAGATAATGAAGCGAGATAATGAGTATTCAGTCCCCGCTAATCAAAAAGGCCGAGATTTGGAGCTGGTGAGTTCTGTTTGATCCTGGGGAGGATCTTTGGATGTTCCTTCTGGGCATCTTGAGCAGACGTCAGAAAAAGGAGCCCTCTCCCACTACAAGACCCAGAATCCTGAAGCCATGACAGCACGGGACTGATGGGCTACCTGATGAGAAGATAAGGTAGAGGAGACCCCCCAAATGGGGAAGGATCTCCGAAAGACTATTTGGGGGGCAGGGGGAGACAGCTACCTGTGGATCACTCCACCCACCCTGATCCTCCATGATACACCCACCCACCCTCCCCTAGGACCTACCAGGAAGGTGGGGCAGTATGTGGCAAAGCCAATCTGCTGAAGCCACTTCTGTACCTCCAGGGGTTTCCAGTTGGGCACGGAAGGCAGGAGGCGGCGGGGGACCTCCTCGCCCAGGGCGGATAAGGCCCGCTTGGCCAGCGTGGAAGTGGTGCCGTTGGAGGAGTAGCAGACGATCCGCTTCAGGCTCTGGACGGCCCCGATTTCGGTGAAAATCTGCAGGGGACGCAGGAAGAGAGGGAGGCCGATTATCCAGAGAGGGAGGGGGCCCAATGGACCATGAAAAGTCTCCATGTTCTGGCCCATTATTCTGGAGAACACATGGTTTCCACAGAAGGATAATGGGAAGCTGCTTTATAGAGGGTCAGTGTGGAAACTGGATTGATGGATGAACCAACCAGTCATCCATCCATCCATCCATCCTTCGAACCAACCAGTCATCCATCCAACCAACCATCCATCCATCCAATCAACCAAGCATCCATCCATCAGTCCATCCATCCATCCTTCTATCCATCCATCCATCCATCCAACCAACCAAGCATCCATCCAATCAACCAAGCATCCATCCATCCATCCATCCATCCAACCAACCAACCAACCAACCAACCAACCATCCGTCCATCCATCCATCCATCCATCCATCCATCCTTCCTTCCTTCCTTCCTTCCATCCATCCAACCTGCTGGGATTTGAACCCGGCTCCCTCCCTCCCTCCTTCACCCATCCTGCCCACCTTGGTGTTCTTCTGCCTGGCCTTGATGGCCGCCTCAACACAGAGGTAGAAGGCCGCGATGCACTGGGCTTCCAGGCGGGAGCTGTCGAGCAGGGGCACCAGGGACTGAAGGTCATCGGCCGTCCTGCCCTGGCTGTAGTCGACGCTGCCCAGCAGGGTGTGGGCAAAGCGCCCGGGGTCGAGGGCGGCCACAAAGGGCTCCACGAGGGCCAGGGTGCCCGAGCGCTCCACCTCCTTCTCGATCTCCTTATTGGTGGCCAGGACGGCCACCGCCAGGCAGGCCTGGAACTGGATCAGGGCGTCGTCCTTGGAGAAGGCCAGCGGGAAGAGCCACTCGGCCGCCCGCTTCTCCACCATCAGCCGCTGGTTGTTCTGCCCGCCGTACATGGCGCAGTTGGCCAGGGCGGTGGCGCAGTGGCGCAGGACCACGGGGTCGTTCCAGCGGCACCAGTAGAGGAGGGCGTCCAGGCCGCCATCGGAGATGAGCTGGAAGCAGGTTTCCTCTGAGTGCTTGAACATGTGCTCCAGGATCCCGGCTGTGCTCTGGGCCAGAGGCAGGTTGTCCCGCTCTTTGGCCAGGTTCAGGATCACACCCAGCCCCACCTGGGCCACCCGGTTCCTGCAGACGGAGGGAGAGTCAATTGGGGGGGGGGCAGGAACCCAGGGGGCCAAAATCCTCCCTCTTTTGGGGGGTGTTTGAGACAGACCTTTCCTCAGCCAGAAATTTATTCTCAAGCTTCCTGGCTGCTCCTGACAAAAGGACCCTAAAGGTCAAGGTCGCCTTTGCTCAAAAGCCAGTCGTATCTGACTCTAGGATTCAGTGCTCATCTCTGTTCCTAGCCAAAGAGCCAGCGCTGTTTGCCTTTGCAGAACGTTTCCATGGACATGTGGCTGGCACGCCTAGACACCTAAAAGTGTGGCGTTAGTCCGCATGATTCTGCTTTAGAGGCCGGAAACAGGTGGGGGGAAAGCTGGTTCAAATGCCCTTTATGGTCATGGACTCCTTGCACTCTGCATATGCTCAGAAACATACTTGATTGAAAGCAAAATATCTCATTGTTCCTGACCCAGTTGATTAAGAGTGGCTCATAAATGGATGGAGCAACATCCAAGATCATCTGTCTGTCTGTCTATCTAACCTGATTATCTATCTATCTTTCCTGATTATCAGTCTGTCTGCCTATCTATCTATCTGTCTCTCTCTCTCTATCCTGATTATCTGTCTGTCTGTCTATCTATCTATTTATCGGATCTTGACGTTGATTTTGGTTTGGCAGCCATCGCCAAAAGCGGCCTTGGCCTGCCCGTGTCTCCTCCCAAATCTTGGGAGAAGTTCCTTTTTTTGCAAAGCCTTCCACCACAGCCAGGGTGGAGATTTGGAGGCATTTGGGAGCAGCACGCTCAAGCGAGCTGTTTGTCCAGGCTGTGCCATGGATGATGGTAAGTGGAACCCCAAAGGGGGGTGGGGGTGGGGGTGGGGAGAAGGAAATGGGTCCAGAACAGAATGACTAGATGGTCAGCCGTCATGCCCAAAGCTGCCTCTGGACCCTCGATGGGGGGTGAAATGGAAAGGGGTCATTTCCTTGTGCCGGGAGGCTTAGCCTGTGGGTTCGGCTAATGCATTTTCTCAATTAACCTTTGCCACGGCGAACCCTTAAAAGCCTGCCTGGCACGCGGATGAGGGCCATGCCGGTCCTGTGGAAAGCGGCCTTGCCCACCTTGAAATGGAACATCCTGCCCTGTGCAAATACCCAAAGAGGCTTGGCCTGTTTCATTAACCCAATTTGGGTTACGTCTTGCCAGTCGCAAAAAAAAAAAAAGCTTCTGGTCTTGCAAAGAGGTCACTCAGAGCCATTAGATTTGCAAAAGTCCTGTTTCTTCTGGATACAGAAACAGCCAGATGTCGACCCAGTCCAATGGGTTCGTCCAGGGGTGCCCAAATGATGGCCTGTGGGCCAGATCTGGCCCCTGGCACCAATTCATCTGGCCTACATGCCCTCATCGCTCCTGGATGTGGAAGTAAAACATGCCCTAAAAAAGCCCCTTTGTTTACTTTTTGGTCTGCAGGTTGGGCGGGAAGGAAGGGCCTGTCAAGAAAGGCAAGGAGGCGGAAAGGGGGACGATGTGGGCCAGAATGCAGATCAATAAAGTGCTTTTAATACACCCACAAGGGAAATGGAGAGAATGGCAGGGATGAAGGAGAAGTTCAAAACCTTTCGCCATGAAAGAAGCGATGGAAGATTAGGAGGCAAATGGAAAACAACAGGACTGGCCACAGCCAGAAACTACCCTGCCATTGCTGGGGGCAACGGGTTCATGTGCAAACATCCCTCTCCCCATGGGGTAGCCATAAACAAGGCTGGCAAAGGCAGGGTGCTGAAATGCAGGGCTGAATTTTGGAACCACGACCTCTGCGCCGGAATGGCTGGATTTTGCCTCCTGAACGCTACATCATGCGCAGTGGCAGTATGCTGTCGAACCCTGAAGCTTGCGTAGGCTTAGTCAGGCTTTTTCGGTCTGTTCCCACAAGCCCATTGGCCATCGAGGAAGGACGAAATAACCTCCGATAACAATGATGGTGAACCTTGGCACGCCAGCTGTTCTCAGACTTCGATTCCCAGATAACCCAAGTCCCTGTGAATCCACATGAATGGGTTTGCTGGCACGCCAGCTGTTCTCAGACTTCGATTCCCAGATAACCCAAGTCCCTGTGAATCCACACAAATGGGTTTATTCGCAGTGAACCCATTTGTGTGGATTCACAGGGACTTGGGTTATCTGGGAATCGAAGTCTGAGAACAGTTGGCGTGCCAACAAACCCATTCATGTGGATTCACAGGGACTTGGGTTATCTGGGAATCGAAGTCTGAGAACAGCTGGCGTGCCAAGGTCTGCCATCACGTATATAACCTCCGTCTCCTGTAATCATTTCATGATGGGTCCTTTTTCACTAGCAAAGCACTAAATCCCACTTTTTCCTTCCATGAGGTTTGAAGGCAAACGTTTACAGTTTCCCGCGTCCCCCGTTTTTAACATCACAACAACCCTGCAGAGTTGGCTACTGGCCCATAGTTAGCTGGCCACAGTTGTGCCTTGCTTGGGTCCCGATGCAAACTCTGTGGACTCTTGGCCGGAAGCGGCAGGTAAGAATGCAGTGGTGCTTATGGACTGCATTCCCAGTGTCCTTCAGCACCCAGGCTGATAGGCTCTGTAGTCCAGCTGGCCCCTAAAACTGGCCTCCCACCCTGCCCATTCTTTCTGGAGTCCATGCCAGCCCCTCTGCCCCCCCTTCCGGCCTCACCTGTTCTCTGCCACCAACACCTGCTCCAGCAATTTCCCCGCCTGGCATTTCGTCTCCATATCCGCCGACTGGAGCAGGTTGAGGACTAAGTCCAGGCCTCCCTCTAAACGGATGGCCTGGCACAGGGCTTTGGCCACCTCCCGGCCCACGGCGGGCATCACCCAGGCTTCCTCCACCAGCGCCTGGATCTCTGTCATGCCGCGCCGGAGGTCTTCGGGGCCGGCGGCTTGCTTGGTGCCCGAGATGGCCTGGTGGAGTTCGGGCAGGATCCGGTTGAGGGAGGCCTGGATGTCGGTGTGCATGCCAGGCGAGATCTCCTGGCAGGGCCCGAGACCCTCCGCCCACCAGCCTTCAGGGCTCCCGGCCGGCCTGGACGGCGGGGCCGGCCTCTCCGGGCTGGCCATGGCGATCCGGCAGAGCTTGTACGCGGAGAGCAGCAGCGTCAGGCCCATGGACGTGGGGAGGAGGCCGGAAGGTCCTTAAAACTTCTGCATCTTGGGGAGGTGGATGGGCAGCTTAGAAGCAGGAGAAGGAAGGGACTTTAGAGGCCCAGAAGGGTGGGTGAGCCGGGTGGGCAGGGAGAAAGCGGGTGCTCCCCACCCCCGGCCTCCAGAGCCAGTCTGGCCTCCGTCTGGCCGCCTGCCTGCTGGGGGATGCTCTGAGCCAAAAAGGGGCATCATTTGCCAAGCCAGTGATGTCAGCCCCTCCCGGGGACCGCCCCGTAAGGAGGGCCTGCTGTCTCCATGGCAACTGCATCCTTCATGAGCAGGCAAGGGGCTGGACCGGTCCCCTGCCCTCCCCCCCACCCCTTCCTAGCCGGATCATGCCATTCTGCTATGGGACCTCCCCATAGAGAGGCACATCTTCCCTTTGTTGCCCTTTTGGGGGGGGGGGACACAACCTAAAATGCCCCTTTTAAAAATTAATTGTGCATTTTTGCAATGCTAACATCAAAGGGTGGGAGGGGAAAATGATGTGATAAATATACTAACCTCCATCAGTAATTAGATTTCAACCTCTCTCTTCCTCCTCCTCCTCACTATCATCCACCTCTGTTTGTTTGCTTTGTCCTCATGCTTCTGTTTGGGGATTCTCAACCTGCGGCCAGTGGGCCAGATGAGGCCCACAGCAATGTTTCATGTGAGGTCCACACTGCCTTCACCGCACCGGGAAGCACCATGTGGTGGAGGAAAGGCAAAATGGCCGTCCGGCCCCCGAAGCTGTCTGAGGAAGCGTGATCCGGCCCCTGACTCAAGAAAGTTGAGAAGTCCTGTATTAGACAAAGGAAAACTAGACCTTAGGAATCCGTTTTTCTTGTGCTTTTGGGGCCCGGCCTAGTAAAGGTCTCGATCCTGGAATCTGCTCTGTGGCCAAAAGGTTTGCTTTCGCTCGTGCAAAATTGCTTTCCCTAAATTCGCAATTTCCGGCCCAGGCCCATTCTGGGGGCAGGGTGGGGTGGCACCAAAGTAGATCAAGGGCATGAAAGTTTCTCTCTCTTTCTTTTGTGTTTCTTCTCCGTTGCCTGTGGCGGAAGGCGGTCATTTCTCTGCCTGCGTGCGAGCAATCACCCAGTCCCTCCGTGGAGTCGGCCGCCGGGAGGCCAGCCAGGGCGACGGACTAATCCCTTCCATTCGGCGGACAAAGAGGGCAGAGAAACAGGCAGCAACGGCCAGAGCACCCGGCCCGGCATCGGTTCTGACCACGGCACGGCAGCCACCCAACCTGGTTGTACCCACCTCACTGGATTGGAACAGGTAAGTGGTATTTCCTTCTGAGCATCGGTTCAGGAGAGATTAAATGGGCCTAAGCATTGGCCAGGAATCTGAGGAGGAAGGACTATGATGGTGAACCTTGGCACGCCAGGAGTTCTTGGACTTCCAATTCCCAGAAGCCCAAATCTCTGTGAATCCACATGGATGGGTTTACTGGATTCACCGAGATTTGGGCTTCTGGGAATTGAAGTCCAGGAACACGTGTAGTCAACCCATTCATGTGGATTCACAGAGACTTGGGCTTCTGGGAACTGAAGTCCGAGAACACACCTTGGGTGCCCAGGTTCGCCCTCACGGATCTAGGTTTTCGCTTTGTTTGAAACCCATCATCGGTGCACCAGCGCCTGGCTGTTTTCATGCCCATCTTTGGGGCTTCCTTGGCCCCAGTCGGAAGGGAACCCACCTTCTGCTCCCCCACGATGGGCCTTTGGCACCCAAAGTGGCTGAATTATTTGGGCAAAAGGCTTCCCTCTTTCCCTGCGACGTTAATCCCAAGGGAAAGATTTGCTATGGATCCACCGCTCCTGGAGGCGGCCGCCTCGCTCTGCCCCGCGACAGGTCCGGCCCTCAGCCGCAGAAAGGGATGCGTCCCAAATCCCTGGTCATTTTAGGGACCTTTTGGACAGCAGGTGGAGAAGGAAAGGGGTGGGGTGGGGGAGTTGTGGTGGGGGGCTTCCTCAAAAGAACAGGGGGGGCCGAGTTGTTGATAGAGAGGATTTCTGGACAGATCCTTTAAGTGGATTTCCAGAGTAAGAGGGAGGGAGGGAGAAGGCAGACGATTAGAGATGCATTGCAAATCCCCTTCGGTCAATTACTTTGTGGCTTCTGGTGCTGTCCCCCCCCCCATGGCTCCAATCGCCCCCCTCCCAGTGCAGAGACCAGGAAGGTGGGGGATCCCAAGGGAAAACCCATGAGGCTGAGACAGAAGGGATGAAACCAGCCTAGACAGGATCCCTTCCGGGTTTTGGCACGATGGACTGCCTCGGAAAGTGGTGACTTACAAGTGGTCTCAGGACATCCGGCCTTCCTGGGGGGTGGGTGGGAGAGGTGACCTTTGGGTGCCTTCCCAGTCTACAAACTCCTGTGATTTCTAGGACTTTTGAATTCAAGGAGAGGAACTTGTGCGTTCCTTGCGAGAGGAAATCCCTTGGAGATGGACTTCAGATCTCCAAGTTTGGTATTGCTCCTGGAGGGACAGGTTTGGACCTTGAGGGCCGGAGACCCGCAGGCCTCCGAGACCCGTCTGGGGAGCACAAATCCCATAATAATCCTGGTTTGCAGGCCAGGGGGAAATCCACGAGGGATGGGCAGCGAATGCCCAGAAAAGGCCGCCAAGGTTTTAAGGAGGTCGCTTGGCTTCGTCATGCCAGTCCAATCTTATCTCCTTCGGTGTATTTTCCGCTCCCAGCCGCAGTTTGGTAGATCAGGGGGATTTGGGGACATAATATACCTTGATTGCAGCCGAGCATTGCAGGCACTCCCCCCCCCCAAACAACCGGCGGTAGCTTTTGTTTAACAAGATTATCAAACTGGGCTGGATGTCGCCATTGTTGAGCAAACCGAGGACCCACATCTGTGTGTGTCAAAGGACTTCCCATCCAGAAAAAGTAACTTCTCCAAGGACTGAACCCACTGTTAATTGAAGATGAGTACGGCGCATTTTACTTCCGCTTCCAGGAGCGACAAGAGCTTCGTGGGCCGGATGAATTGGCGTCGGGGGCCGCACCCGACCCCTGGGCCTTAGTTTGGACACCACTGCTCTACATCAATGTGCTTCTGTGAGTCACCATTGATGGGAAGCGGAGAGCGGAGGCCAGTGAAGCTTGTATGAATTAATGAGTAACTGGGCACAATTGATCTATCTAGGGCAGAGGGGCAGGGGGCAAATTCCACCCGGCTTTGTTGACAGAGTTGGGGGTTTTGGTGTTTAGCTGGAAAGTGAATTCCCTCCTTCACGGAAAGGTCCCGGGTTCAAGATAGGCATGCTGACTCAAGGCATTCTGCTGCCTGAGGCAGGGCAATGGACGGCAGTTCAAGGAAACGAACCAAAGTCCTCGAACTGCCAACCTCCCAACCTTCCAGTCGTCAAGTCCAGCGTCTTAACCGCTTGAGTCACTGCGCTGGCCGCCAAGCTAAGCCTCCTTGCTCAGGCGAAGTCTACCCTGAATCTCTCAACCAGGAGCTCTCAACCTTTTCAAGCCGGGGGGGCGCATTGGGTCACGCTCCTTTAGACAGCTTCAGGGGCCGGACGGCCATTTTGCCCTTCCTCCGCCCCATGGCACTTCCAGGTGTGGCGGGCCACATGAAATACTACTGTGGGCCACATCTGGCCGGTTGAGAATCCTTGGCCTAAGTCAAGTTTTTTTGGGCACCTGAGTTAAAATAAAATAAAGCCACTTAAGGCCAGTTTGCTCCTAAAAAGACTTTGAAAGTTGCCTTTTTGTTTTTAATTGGAAAGGGATTCGTTCCAAAGCCCCCGTTGGAGAGCTTTAAAAGCAATCGTTTTTTTGCTAATTGTGATAAGACAAATATTTATTTTGTTCCACCGATGGTCAGTTTCATGTTTGTTGACTTTGGGGAAGGGGAGAAAATCCCCGCCCCCCCTTAGGTTTGAGAGGAGCTTGGAAAGGAAAATCCCTGGAGTGAATTTCTGAAGTCAAAAGCTCCAACGAGGGAGAGGTTTTAGGACTTCTCGAGTAACTTCTTTACAAGTAACTGCACTACCTGCCAGAGACAAGTCCTGACTCTACCTGTAAGTCACTGGCCCACAAATGGCTCCCAAGAGTGTGCCGGTGAATTAAACTAACTCACAAAGGGTAAAACCCTCTCTGACCCCCTCAATTTTGCCACCTGAGGCTGCCTCCTCGCTTCGCCTGGTGGTAGAGCCGGCCGTGGTGGTCAGCAATGTGGACTTTAAAAAAAAAAAACGATTAGTTTAACACAGGGGTGCCCAAACTATGGCCCGTGGGCTGGATCCGGCCCCCAATGCCAATTCATCCGGCCCCCACCGTTCTCGTCGCTCCCGGAAGCAGAAGTAAAACATGCCCACACCACCCTCGTCGCTCCTGGAATTGATGTTTTACTTCCGCTTCCGGGAGCGACAAGGGCGGCGGGGGCCGGATCTAGCCCACGGGCTGTAGTTTGGACACCCCTGGCTTAACATCTCGCCCTGGAGACTCCTGGCAAGTCAAGATGCGAGAGAAAGTAACCGGAAGGTGGATTTGATCCCTGGGTCTCTCCGGTTGCCGACCTCCTTGACTCGCAGGGAGAAAGCCAGCTGGAAAGCGATAAAGCTGTTGCAAAAGAGAAGGGCGGGGAGGAATTTGGGGCCACCCCATTGACCTTGTGATTGTGTCTTTAGGCTCGGGGGAGGGGGAGGCCGGCTGGGCAAAGGCTCTCTTTCGGGACCAGAGGAGGACAGGGACGTTTTCGGCCGCTCTGCCATGAAGCTTCTCAGCTTGGCTTTGCTGCTGGGCTGGACGTGCATGGCCTTCGGAGCGGAGGGTGAGTACTACAAAGCCCCTCATCCTCCCGCCTCTCTCTGGGGCACAGGGAGGGAGCACAGCCCGCTCAGTCTGTGGACATGGAGCTTGTGGACTGGTGTGGGATGGGGAGCCTCTATGAAAGCAAACGTTAAACCAAGCTATGGCCCACAGTCCAGATCCGGCCCCCGATGCCAATTCATCTGGCCCACACAGCGCTCGTCGCTCCAGGAAGCAGCAGTAAAATGTCGCTTCCAGGAGTGACGAGGGTGGTGTGGGCCGGATGAATTGGTGTTGGGGGCTGTATCTGGCCCGTGGGCCATAGTTTGGGCACCCCTGATTTAAACTGTTGTACTGCAGCCAAAAGATTGCGAGTTCGATCCTGATGGTTATCAAGGTCAACTTGGCTTCTTCCCACCTTCCAAGGTGGGCCAGATGCGTCCCCAGCATGTTAAGGGGGGGGGAATGGCTCATTTACTAATTGCTAATCTTCTGGGGTGTGTGTGGGGCGTTCCAGCATGAGGCTGCTTTTGTGCAAATGGCAACTGAAAGGGTTGGGGGGGGGGTCGACCACCACCCTGGGCTGTGGGGATGAGAGCTGGCTTGTGTCTCTCCCCCCCCCACCCGCCGCCCCAGAGTCCTGCGAGGGCCGCTGTGACCAGGGCTTTGACGCCCAGAAGAAATGCCAGTGTGACGAACTCTGCCTCTACTACCAGAGCTGCTGCACCGACTACGCCACCGTCTGCAAAGCCAAAGGTAAAGCCCTGACAAGGCCACGCTTCTAATTCAGGGCCCCCCAAACTTTTCAGGCCGTGGGCCGGTCATGTGGTTCAGTGGGCCAGCCACGTGGCTCCTCCCACCAGAAGCGGAAGCAAAACGTGATTCAACACAATCTGTATTGCAACAGGATGAGATAAATATTAAGCTGCCGTTTGCTCTGCTTAAACCAGGGGTGCCCAAACTACAGTCCGTGGGCCAGATCTGGCCCCCAACACCAATTCATCCGGCCCAAGCCCCCTTGTTGCTCCTGGAAAACAAACATCACTCCACTTCTGGGAGCAACGAGGGCGGCATGGGCTGGATGAATTGGCATTGAGGCTGGATCTGGCCCACAGGCTGTAATTTGGGCACCCATGTTCTAATTCTTCTTCTGTGTCCCGATCCAACCCTAGACTGCCCAAATGAAGCCACTTTCTTGGCTTTGCTGTTGGCCAAAATTAAGCTCTCATCTAATCCATCTTCTGATTTGGTTTTGCTCTTGCATAGCCTCAAGAATGTTAGTTCTTGCCCTAAAGCTCTTCCTGGATCTGAGCCGGCGGACTTGAGGCCCATCTGTCCATGCTCAGAGACCCTGCCGCAACAGAAAGCTCATGGAGGGCTGGGGAAAGAGAGGGCGGGTTTCGATCCTGGGGCTGATCTCCTCCCTTCCTCCCCCTTTAGTGACCCGTGGGGACGTTTTCCTCCAGCCGGAGGATGATTATCTGGACTACCTGGACCCGGCCAACGACACCGTCCCGGAGCCCACGGCGGCCCTCCCTGAGACAGGGGTGACGGCTACCCTGGACGATTACATGTGGACGGAGGACTCCGGGGTGGCCGAATGGACCGTACCCCCCGAAATGGACACCCAGGCCCCGACCCTGGGGCCCCCAGTGGAGGCAGGGGAGGAAGAGGAGGAGGAGGAAGAGGAAGTCTTGTGTAGCGGCAAACCTTTCGACGCTTTCACCAGCCTGAAGAACGGCTCCATCTATGCTTTTCGTGGTATGGCCTGGACTGGGGGTCGGGGAGGGTCGTCCACTGGCAAATTCAGGCCTGGATCCCCCTCCTCCTGCTCATCGTTGGAGGGCAGAAACCCACCCACTTTTGGGGTGGGGACCCCCCAAACCGTCCCAGAGCCTTGCGGTCCGGCTTATGGCACGAACTTTTACGGCCTGCACCCCACTTCTCCCGATGGCCGTCTGTCTCCTCAGGGGTTTCAGAGTCCGGCTGCAGAGCTGGGGGGTTGGAGGTTCGATTCCTTTCATGGGTGCCTCCTCAATGGGGGGGGTTGAACTAGATGACCCCCCTGGGTGCCGTGGGCCAGATTACTTGGTGCCATGGGCCACATCTGACCCACAGGCCGTGGTTTGGGCACCCCTAGGCTAAATGTCCTCTCCCCCCCGACCCAGGGAAGTATTTATACGAGCTGGATGAGAAGAGCGTCCGTCCGGGGTACCCCAAACTCATCCAGGAGGTCTGGGGCATTGAGGGCCCCATCGACGCGGCCTTCACGCGCTTCAACTGCCAGGGAAAGACGTACCTGTTCAAGGTGAGGGGAAAACACCCACCGCTCAGAGTCTGGGTGGGGCAGGGCCGACGCCCCGCCTCTCCCTACGTGGCCCTCCAAATCTTCACTTATAGGGAGAACGGATGTGAAACCAAAGCCAGGTCTGATAAAGCTGAACGGTGGGGAGGTGGGGGGGTTGTAAGGTACTAGGACAGGGTGCTTCTGGGCATGTGCAGAGGCCCTTTAGGCTCCCTGATCCACACACGTGGCAAGGAACTTAAGACCATGAGCCACCTGATGGTTCTGGGGAAGCCCCCCCTCCCCGGTCACCCCCCCCCCTTCAAACTTCCTGGCTCTTCCTTCTGCAGGGGAGCCTCTACTGGCGCTTTGCCGATGGCCTCCTGGAGCCGGAGTTTCCCCGGAACATCTCCGAAGGCTTCGTGGGCATCCCGGATGACCTGGACGCGGCCTTCGCCCTCCCGGCCCAGAATTCTGTCACCAGTGAGCGGGTCTACTTCTTCAAAGGTGCGCCGGTTGGCAAAACCAACCGCAACAAAATGCCCCTCCCTGCCCCAAGGCAAGAAACTCAAGGCCTCAGGCAGCACGAAGCCTCGGGCCACCCCACGCCTGCCTCTGGGCTTCTGCCCTGAAAGGCCGCTGTGTTCTCTCCCCCTCACCCCACCCTTGATGTCTCCCTCTCAGGGGCAAAGTACTGGTCGTACGATTTCTCCCACCAGCCCAGCCGCCAGGAGTGCGAGGGGACGTCGCCCTCGCTGGTATTCGACCACTACGCCCAGCTGCAGGGCAACAGCTGGGAGGAAATCTTCCAAACCCTTTTTGGGGGCAACCGGAGGAGTAAGTGTCACGATGCCTAACCGAGAACCTTAGTTTATGCCCAGGAATCACAGCAAGCTGGTAAACAAATGCTGTGGGAATCAGATGCTTTCAGCATTTGAGGGATTTTCTCAAAACGAGGTGTCATCTATAACATATAGTTTGACTCACCCTCCTTAAACATCCCCCTTTTCCAGCTGGGGCAAGCAGGGCGCGTTTCATCAGCCGCGACTGGCGAGGGATCCCTGGCCACCTGGACGCTGCCTTGCTAGGGAGGCTCTACGTGGCCCAGAGTCGACCCCCGTACCGCACAAGCAGGAGGTCCTCCCGCCGCCACCGGAAGAAGTACCGCCGCCGGCAGAATTGGGGCCTCTGGGACCCCCTCTGGAACTGGCAAGAGAGCTCCGAGTCCTCCGAAACGGACTGGCTCCTGGGGGCGACGGCCGCTTGCCAGCCCTTCCAGAGCGTCTACTTCTTTGTGGGGGGTGAGTCTCTCTTTGTCTCGGTGTGTGTTTGGGGAGGGGACGAAAAGGTTTCCAGACCATCCCTGGAGCTGTCTCTTCATTTCCGGCACTTGAAGTGTTTCCAGATGCTGTCAGCATTCGAGGAATTTCCCAATAACGAGGCATTGTCTATAACGTCCAGTTTGACCCCGGCCTCCTTAACCATTCCCCCTTTTTCGGTTGGGGCAAGCATGAAGATCCAAACCCAGGCCCGAGATCAGAAGTAGCTCCAAACTTCACGACAGACATTTCCTCATTAGAGCCATCGTGAGCTTGTGGGATTCCCTCCCACTAGAACAAGCAGTCAGCAAAAAACAGTGGTCTGAAGGACATTATTATTATTATTATTAATAATAATAACTTTACAAGATCCTGGAGGAAGTGATTCCTAGGAGAGGTGTGATGTGGAAAGGGGCCCCTGCAGATCGTGGTTGCTACAGGAAAGCCCAAGGCAGGGGGCCGGTTGTGAAGCCTCAGTGCCTTGTCTTTCTGTGATTCTGTTCCCTTCTGTGTCTCTTGCCTTCAGACAAGTACTACCGGCTGAACCTGCGCACGCGACGCGTGGACTGGGTGTACCCCAAGTACCCGCGCCCGGTCGCCAAGTACTGGCTTGGCTGCCCCTCAGAGGAAGACCTCGCCTGAGCTCTGCGGCAAAAACCTCTCCATGATGTCGGCAATAAAGTTTTTGCACCCAAAAACTCACGCCTCGTTCATTCGTGCCTCCGTTTCTGGGCTTCTCAACCTTTTTCCAGTCGTGGCCTGGACCACATCCCTTCAGGCAGCTGAGCGGGCCGGACTGGGGGTCCCTCTGCTGTAAACGCTGCCGTAAAACACATCCATGAACACAAGGCAGGCTGTGGACTCATTTATGGCTGTAGTAAATGCATTTACGATGGTTGTAAATGAGTCCGTGGCTGATTCCGGGGGCGGAGGCTGGAGTGTGGTTGGGGGCTGGATTATTTGGCACCATGGGCCATATACAGCCCGTGGGCCACAAATCGAGAACCCCAGGTTTAGGGGTTCAAAGCTGACCCTGACCTGTATCCTTAGCAAAGGCAGTGGTGGCTGGATTAATTCTGGAAGGTATTATTATACAAGTTCCTGGAATAAATAAACTGCACCCACTAGTGCTTGAGATGGGCAGGCTTTATCTGCTGCAGTGACTCAGGCAGCAAAAAGTCTTGGGCCACCCTTCCTATCCTAGAGGACTCCCTTATACTCTGGAGCAAGATTCAGTGGGCCGGATTCTTCCCATGGAACTGGAGAGGACCCATTCAGCTGTTGGCTCAGGCAGCAAAATGTCTGGGTCAGCTCTAGCCAAATTTCTCAATTGGAGGAGGATTTGTGTGTGTGTGTGAGTTAAGGTAAAGGCCGCCCTTGCTCGTAAGCCAGTCATATCCGACTCCAGGGTTCAGTGCTCATTTCTGTTTATAGCCAAAGAGCCAGCACTGTCTGCGTCTACAGACATTTCCATGGACATATGGCAGGCATGACTAGACTATTGCACAGAATGCTGGTTTACCTTTCCCACCGAAGTGGTCCCTGTTTATCTACTTGCTTTCCAACTGCTAGGTTGGCAGGAGCTGGGACAGAGGCGGGAGCTCACTCCGGTCCTGCAATACGGGGAGATTGCAAACCCTTCCTTCAGCACCAAGGACAGCCGCCGCTTCTTACGACGGGGCGCACGCCGCCTCTGCGGTGATTTTCCTCCCCCCCCCCCGCAAGTCCAGGGGCGTGGGATGAGGCCAGGGCGATTGGGGCAGGGGGAGAAGGGGGGCGAGAGCCTCTCCTGTCCGTCCCCCCGGGGGTCGGATCTGGAGCGGGGATAATGGACGGCGGCGGCGGCGGCGGCGCAGGCGGGGCGGTCCCTGCCCGGGGAGGGAAAAGGATAAAAAGGGCGCGCGTAAAAGCGCCCCGGGCAGCGGCGGCGGCGGCAGGGATGGGGACGCCGGAGACGGAGCGCTTCCCGGGGGGCCCCCCACAGCTGGGCCCCGACGGGGCGGCCGCCAAAGGACCGCGGGAAGGTGAGGGTTTTGGGGAACCAGGGTAGGCGGGAGAGGGAAGGAAGGGCGGCCAGACTCCTGGGCCAAGCAGCCAGCGGGGGATTCTGGACTTTGTCGTCCCCTCCAGGAGCGCTTGCCTTGGATCCAAACCCGCTGCTTCCAGCGCCCCGGCGGGCCCCTCCTCCTCCCCCAGGGTCGTGGAAGGGCCCCACCGGGGAGGTTTGCTACCTGCCTGCCGTCGGGGGCCCCCGCAAGAGGAAGCGGACCACCTTCAGCCGGGGGCAACTCAGCCAGCTGGAGCGGGTCTTCGCCGCCCTGCCCTAC
The DNA here is from genome assembly GCA_030440675.1 of Furcifer pardalis. Taxonomy (NCBI): domain Eukaryota; kingdom Metazoa; phylum Chordata; class Lepidosauria; order Squamata; family Chamaeleonidae; genus Furcifer; species Furcifer pardalis. The sequence goes on along the minus strand of CP126891.1, from coordinate 20,711,188 downwards.
CCAGACATCGGCACCCGGGAGCGCCTGGCTCAGCTCACCTGCCTGCCTGAAGCCAAGATCCAGGTGAGTCTGCCTGGGGTCACCCCCCCTCTCTTTGGGGAACCCCCCCCCCGCCTTATCACACCCTCTCTCTGACCCCCCCCCCAGGTCTGGTTCCAGAACCGGCGTGCCAGAAGGATCCGGACTACAAACCCCAGCAGCCACGAAGGGGGCGCGGGGCTCCGTCGAGGGGCGCTGGGCTTCACAGCTCCCCCTCCGCCCTCTCCCCATGGCAGTAGCAGCGGCGGCGCCGTCTCTTCAGGCTGGGAGGAGACCCATCACTGCCCTCTCCAGAAGGATGAGGATGAGGAAGAGGAGGAAGAGTCTAAGCCCAGAGCCTGGACGGCGCTCTCTGGGTACTGGGAGACCCGCCCCACCCCGCACACCACGCTGGGCTCCATCTCTGAACTCATCTACAGCGCCGCTCTGGTGGCCAACCTGGGGGAACTCTAAGGGCACCCCCTGGAGGATGTGAAAGGCACAGACCTTCCAGAGAGAGAGGGGGGGGGGGGTCAGACCAGATCATTGATGAACCCCCAGCTCCTAAAGCCTCATTTCCTGGAGAGCATTTCCCCCTCTTCCCTCCTCCTCCTTTCTTCCTCTCCTGCGGTGACTTTCCCGAGCGGGCCGGATCTAGGCCAGATCTTTTTGAGCTCCCTCGTCTAGCCTGTCATTTGGGACCCAGCCGGTGAGGGGGCCGGAAGATCCATGGAATGGTCACCCCCCCCCCCCGGAATACCTCTTCTGAACTCGAGTGAGAAACAACCGGATATATCCCCCCCCTCCACCCTCTCCATAACACAAATTCGTGATGTTATTAATCTCCTGCAAAAAAAAGAGGGGAGGCAAATATCTTTACAAGGGACAATGGATTAAATATCAGGCCCTCCCCGCAAATGTCCACCTGGGCAGATTAATCTGCAGGTTTTTCCCTCTTTTATCCCCCCCCCCCCCAAGCTTGGAGTCTCCTTTGTAATTCCAATAAAAGTCCTGTTTTGATATCCTGGCGGCTTATCCTGATCATTTCCATCGCTGATTTATGTCCGGCGGAGGTTCGGATAAATGAAAGCGAGCCTGAAATGGAGAAAACGGGGGTGGGAAAGGAGGGGGAAGGCTTGGTATCCTGGCCCTGCCATTGCTGGTAATGCCACCTAATCTGCCCCCCCCCCGGGGGGGGAGTGGAGGGGGGAATACCTTAATCCATGTCGATCTGTGTATGATTGCAATACAGCACCTAATCCTAGGGGTGGGTGGCTAAAGGTTAAAATATTGCTCCCCCCCCCCCCCGGTGTGCTTGAAGCCTTAATATTAATATTGCTAAGCATCAGAATGGTAATTGGCGCTTTAGGAGAGGATCTGGACCGCTGCCCGCCGCTTAACTCCTCCAGGCAGGGAAAATGGCAATATCCATCGCATCAATCTCAGAATCGCACCAGCATTTTGCCTAGCTTTCGCACTGTATAACCCTAAGGCAGGACCCAGAAGGTCTCCCCCCTCCCATTTTGCCCTCCCTCCTGTCTCACAGGAGTCTATGCAGTAACTTATCCTGAGCCAAACACTTTGCTGTCCATCTTCCAGACCAGGGGGCCTCAAGTGTGGCTCTCCAGACGTTCTCGGACTTCAGTTCCCAGAAGCCCTGATCAGCAGGTCTGCTGGCTTGGCTTTCTGGGAACTGAAGTCCAAAAACACCTGGAGAGCCAAGGTTGGGGACACTTGGTCTAGGGCAGGGATGGCCAACCTTGACACTCCAGCGGTGTTCTTGGACTGCAATTCCCAGAAGCCCAAGCCAGCGCTTCTGCTGATCAGGGCCTTCTGGGAATTGAAGTCCGAGAATGTCTGGAGTGCCAAGATTCAGCATCACCAGTCAAAACCTATACAGTCAAACCTAGCATAAAGAGCACCTCCTCGCTTAAAGAGTAACTCGCATAAAGAGCAGCGTTTTCTCTGAATGTTCGCCTTCCCTTAACAAATAAAACCAACCGAAAACTCGCTTAACAAATAAATCAGGGTTCGCAATCCCACCCCCACCAGAAGTCACAATCGGTCACTTCCAAGGGTGTTTCGCTTAAAGAGCAAACTCGCTTAAAGAGCAACCCTGTGGAACGGATTATGCTCTTTAAGCGAGGCACCACTGTATCTCCAACTCTGATAGGCAGCAGCAATCTAGGATTCAGGCCTAGATTGCTGCTGCCTGTCAGAGTTGGAGATACAGGTTTAGACTGGAAATCCTGGATCTTTCTTGTCTGCCCACCCAAGGTTCAACCAGGCCCAACTCTGTTCAGCCTCCAGAATCAGCCAAAGAGCCTGTGCTGAAGGAGAGGGGGAGGGTGGTTCTTAATTGCACTAATTGCCAATCAGGGGGACCTGGAAATTCCCTCCGGAGGACCAGTTTCAGGGAAGCTGGCTTTGACTGGAACATTTGTGGATGATTTTCAGCAGGGCTCCAGGAACTTCTTATTCCTGCTACTTGATTAAGAACACAAAACATGTTTACAAAGCAGAGAAGATGCTTCTGTCTTAGCCTCAATGGTCTCCGTCTGTAAAATGGGGGCAGGAGTCAAGTGCTTTCTGCTCAGCTTTAAGGCGTTTCCCAGGGCAGTTTCATCAACCATCTGCGCATGCAAGGAGCGCTGCCTCCATTGGCCAATTATTATGCCTGGGGGCTCAGGGTTATTATTATTATTATTATTTATTAGTTCAAATTTATATTGCCGCCCACTCGCCGTAGCGACTTATTGCTAAGATAGGGGGACTAAATTAGAGAAGGAAGGAAGGACGGCGATGGGCTTCACAGCAGCTGCTAACAGACTAGTTAGCTGGTTTGCAAAGGACCCAATCTTTGCGTTGGTAAATGGATTAACACACGTAGTGTAATAAAATGCCCTGAGCCCAATTCACCCCCCCCCCCCAACAAGAGACAGAACTGAATTAATTGGATTTACTTCAGGGAAAATACATTTAGGAGGGAACGGTGCACACAAACGATCCCATTAGTTTGATCTTTGCAACATGAGCCATAGATGCAAACCCAGCCACGCATTCGCTCCCTTTTCTGTTCGGATGGTATGACCTAAACCCGGCAAAGGCACACCGAAACGCCTCCCTCCCGCCCGGGGGAGAACAGATTCCTTTTCCTTTGCACAAGAGTGGAAAGCAGTCTCAGGAAATGGAAAGAAGCTGCCTTGTAGAGTGGGCGGGCCGGATTCTGCACTGTGGGTCAAGGCCAAATCGTTGCCTGCGTGAGAAGGACCCGTAAGGACAAAGTGGGCCGCTTTGGGGATGGTTCCAGGGCGAGCAAAACCCTCAACCCCAGCCTGGTGCGATGAAGGAATGATAACAACCGACAGCACAGGAAGGGAAATTCTATTTTGTTCACGCTTTGAAGCCTTCATCAACGTCCTCAAATGTAGAAAAATGTCCACAAAGTTCAGAAGAAAACAGGAACCGACCTAAGAGAAATGACAGCTTCTTTGTTCAAAGGTCAGAGGTCACTGCCCTCTTGAGATCTTGGAGTGACAGTGTCACTAGCTGGAGCAAGCGGCTGTTGGTGGGTAATACCCCAATTTCTTCTTCCGGGACAGTTCTTGCTTAGAAATCAGAGGCCGTTTTGGGGTGACGGTTTCCACTTTCCTCGAGGATCACGTCGGGGCTGCCAAAACGATGCAGGCCAAGACAAGACCTTTGACAGCCCAATTGTGGGGTGCAGGGGAGTGGGGAGGCCCCTTTTCCTACGGCTCTCCCAGTTCCCCTTCCAGAGCCCGGACCATCACGTACAACTCCGCCAGGCCCACCACCGAGGCCACTATCACAGCCGACAAGATGCGCTGGAAGAAGCCAAAGCAGAAATATCGCAAGCATGGAAAATATATATTTTTTTTTCCAAGCTTTTTACGGACACCTGCTCGGCTGAACTGAACCGGAATAACACCTGAGAGGGATGACCCTAAGAGACCTCTGACAAAGGTGTGTCCAGCATCCTCTTCCTGAGGATGATGGCTTCCAGGATTCTTTTCCAGGAGCCGTGACTGTGTTGAACTACAGGCAGACCTTGAGATAAGAACAGCTTGACATAAAAAAAAATCCGGAAAGCTCAGAAAACAATCAGGTTCAAGATACAAATTTGTAATAGTTTCCCCCCCCGAAAGATACAAAATTCAATGCATTCCTATGGGAAATTCAAGATAAGACTTTCTCAGGATATAACCAACCTCAAGGAACGAATTAAATTCGTATGTAGAAGTTTGACTGTAATAATAATAATAACAACCAAATCAACCGTCTCACTCTTTGTGAAGGAAGCAAAGAAGCGCAGTGCTGAAGGAGGCCACTTATACCTTGAACTCTGTATGAGGCAGAAGGTCGGAGGGGCAGAGTCTCAGCCATTTCCAATGGTTGGCTCTCTTCTAACACAAAAAAATTTACTGAGGCCCCACTGGTGCATTGCAGAGATAGCCAACTTTTTGGGTAGCAAGAACTTCCCAAATCTAAAACTCTGGGAAGGCGGGGGGGGGGCACACAAACAAGGTCTCTTCCCCCCCCCCACACACACACACACACATCAAATGTACTCACTGCTGCCATCTCTGTGAAAATATACTGGCTCCCCAAATACGTGCATGCGAATGTGGCTGCCACGGTGACAATGAAGTTGAAGATGTTGACGAGGAGGGCTTTGGTGGACCTGACTGGAGAAAAGAGGGAGACCAGGAAAGTTAGGCTTAGGAAAAATGTTACCCCCCCTTTTTTTTTTTGCCGATCAGAGTAAACAACAATAACAACAACAACAAAGACAGAAACTGTTGTGGGACCTTAAAGACTTGACTCCCGTATTTAAATGCAAATTCCCACAGTCTCCCAGGCAACAAGATTTTGGAAACTGTCCCCAGAAGTATCTCCCCACACTTTGTTATACTGGAATCAGAGGACCCAAAAACTTTTAAGTCTGAAGCAAACTCCTTGTGAGTTTCTGATCAGCAGAATCCTTCGAGGGAAATAAAGCATGGCTTTTTCCCTCCCTTTCGCATCAGCTCTCCAAACGTTTACATCCCTCTGTTCCCTCACCTCACCGCCTTTTGTGGCAAGCCAGAAAACAGAGACCGTGGCTCTTTTCCCACATCCAGGTTTATGGCCTCTAACCCCACATTTTCTGTCTTTTCTATCACTTTAAAAGGGGCTTACTTTATTTAACACAGTTCTCAAGAAAAGCTCCCTGTGCCAAATAAACGCTGACTTAAAGGCCACCCATATTATTATTATTATTATTATTTTGGGGGGAAAGCACCAAATGGAGCTGTCTGAACAACAGAGAACACAAAGGAAGATTCCAACCCTGAGAACAAGCTGACACTTGGTTTAATTTGAATGTTCATTTCATTTTATTTTGCACAAGTTGCCCAGTTCCCAAAAGAAAACCTTACCTTGCCTTCCAAAGTCAGCCAGAGTGCCGTAACGGTTCAGTTCCTAAGAAAGGAATGGGAGATTAGCAGGCTTAATTCTTCACTTCTACCTGCCAGATAAGTACATTAATCTGCATTGCTTATATAAATTTGGTTTCCAAAGCCTCCTCACTGATGAAGCTGTTTCTGCCATACATCCCACAGATAACTCTGTTATTTTATTTAAGCTCAAACATCATATTGTCTTCACCAATCAAAATGGCTTTTTTAAATTTAACAGATTGTTTTATAACTTTTTAAATGGTCACGTAAAAGCACTGCTATTTCCAACACTTTATTGTATCTCAGACAGCCATGAAGACGTGTTAATCTTACATCTTTCTACTACCTGACATGTGACATTTCTTGTGATCTGCTTGTATTCCTCATTGGCCAGTCTAGCCTTGATTTTTTCCAGCCGGGCCACTAATTCTGGATTCTGTAACACAAAGTGGGAATTGAAGGTGAAAGTTCTTCTTACTCCTTTGAAGCAAAGTCCCTCCTCTCTCCCCAGAAGTTTTCAAGAATACATTTGCTCAATAATTAAGACAGAACACCTTCTACAGCAGGGGGTTTCCAAACTTTTCAGGCTGTGGGCCAGTCACGTGGTTCAAGGAGCTGGTCACTATGGCCCAGGGGCCGGATCCAGACCCTGATGCAATTCGTACGGGCACGTTTTACTTCTGCTTCCAGGAGCGATGAGGGCTTTGTGGGTTGGACACATTGGCCTCGGGGGCCGGATCCAGGCACCGGGACATACTTTGGGCACTCCTTTTCTACAGTAACCGCTATGTTTCCTGCTTCCTTGAAATGACAAGAGCAGGATTTGATGCATACCCTGGGAGGTTTTTTCACTTCTGGAAGGAAGATTTCGCTGCCTTCTAGTAGTTCATGGAGATACACTTCAGATCCTAAGAGCAAAAATAAAAAAGTGACTTCAGTAAGAATTATGATCCAAAGAGACAGAACTGAAATAGACCACCGATGGTGAACCTTAGCACTCCAGGTGTTCTTGGATTTCAAGTCCCAGAAGGCCCAAGTCAACACTCCTGCTGATCAGGGCTTCTGGGCATTGAAATTCAAGAACACCGGGAGTGCCAAGGTTGGCCATCGCTGGGTTGGGTTGTTTTCTTACACTCATTTAGGCAAGTTTCAGCTCTCTCAATCAAATTATTGTCTGCTCCAAAAACTAAGCACAGCAATACAAGAAAAGGGGATAGTTTAGTACTGATACTATGTATCAAAAAGTAATTTCTGTAAAGAGCAAAGGGAGAGTGGCTTAATTGTAGGGATGCCAACATGCAGTCTGTGGTTAAGATGCTGATTGGAAGGCAGAAGGTCGGCAGTTCGATACCCGAATATTGAATGACAGATTGAACTCCCATCTCTGTCCCAGCTCGTGTTAACCTAGCAGTTCAAAAGCAACAAACTGCAAGTAGATAAACAGGGGCTACTTTGGCGGGAAGGTAAACAGCGTTCCGTGCACTCCGGTGTCTAGTCATGCCTGTCACATGACCACGGAAACGTCTGCAGACACAGACAGCGCTGGCTCTTCGACTTAAAAACAGAGATGAGCACTGAACACTAGAGTCGGATACGACTGGCTTTAGAGCAAGGGTGACCTTGACCTTTACAGGGGAAAAATTCTTAGGTCAAGGGAATCAGGCTTTCCCCAAAGGTCATGACCCCTGAAATGAAGGGTCAACGGGCGTCCCCCTCCCCCTCACTGACCGGCCTCCCGCAGGGCGCGGTGGAGCCTCCGGACGAGGGCGAAGGGCAGCTGGGGTTCGTTCCCGGCCAGGGCCGCCTCCAGCTCGGCCCGCAGCTCCTCCGGCAGCCGCCTCACCTCGGAGCCCGACAGGGCGCGGCGCAGCGGCTCTCCGGCACGCAGAGAGGACGCCATTTTGGAAGCCCTGGGGGTGGTAATCATGTGACTAGCCTTGGTCACCCGGCCGGGAGAAAGCGAGGCGCTGATTGGCGCAGCGCTGGGGCGGTTCTCTAGAAAGGCGTCCCTTCCCTCCGCCTCCTCTCTATGGTCCCGTGCCGCGCACGCGCGCCGCAGGGCATTGTGGGTGGTGGAGGCAGCCTCGGCGCCTCTGGCTGGTCGTTGCGGCCTCTCTCCTGCCTTCCTTCTCGGGCGCCAAGGCCGCGGGATGGCGGCTGCGGCGGCGCGGGGCCGGTGCCTGTCGGGCGCGTTGGCGGCTCTGAGGGGCCAGGCCTGGGCCTCCTCCTCGTCCGCTTCGGCCCTGCCTTGGGCCACCCAAGGGCCGCGGGGGGCGTTGGCCGCCATTGTGGGGGCGTGGCCCGCGCTGGGGGCGTGGCCTGGCGTCTACCTCAGCCGATTCTTTTCTTCGCGGTAAGCGGGGCTTGCCCTGAGGAGGCGTGGTCTGCGGGGAAGGGCGGGGCTTGTGATCAAAGTGTGGGTCGTGGGCACAAGGGCGGGACTATGCGAGTGGGCGGGCCTGAGAGAAAGTGGGCGGAGCTTATGAAGTGGGAGTGGCTACAGCGAGGGGTGGGGCTTTAATTGAGATCCTGGTCTCCCCCATATCAGTGGATACTTTAAAGCAGGGGTGCCCAAACTATGGCCCGTGGGCTGGATCCGGCCCCTGACACCAATTTATCCGGCCTGTGAAGCCCTTGTGGATCCCGGAAGCGAAGTAAGATGCACCCATATGGGAGCAATGATGACTTTGCAGGGGCCAGATGAATTGGCGTCAGGGGCCAGATGCGGCCCATGGGCCATAGCGCCTGGCCCCCTGAACCATGTGCCTGGCTCATTGCCCAAAAAGTTTGGACACCCCTGCTTTAAAGGTTGACCGTGGATACCTGAAACCTTGACCATCACTGCCATTTTGAATATCTTCAACTTTGGATTGCACCTTAGTGGTCAAGTTGTAACGGAGAAGTGTTCTCTTGCATGCACACATGCCCTTCCCATTCTTTGTTTTGTGTCCTTTAAGTGGACTGAGATACAAAAAAAAATGAATATTACAACTTGTGGAGACTCTGGAACTGTTTCATCGAAGCTCAAACTTTTATACTTTGTCACTTTCCCTGCCGCAGAAACCGTCCTGAAGGCAAAGTGTTGGAGACGGTGGGTGTATTTGAGGCGACCAAGCAGCAGGGCAAATATGAGACTGGACAGGTAAGTGTTTTCAGGGGTGGGTGAAGAGGGTGCCGGTTCTACTTTTTAGGGAATCAGCTAAGGTGGAAAATAAGCTGCATTATCTTCGGCTGCCTCGTTTTCTTGGGCTGTGTGGTCACAGGCTTTCCACCCACCTTTGTCTTCTTGTGACTGCCTCTGTTTCTCTTCTCGTCTCCCAGCTGTTTCTGCACAGTATCTTTGGGTACCGAGGGATCGTCCTGTTTCCCTGGCAGGCCAGGCTGTATGATCGGGATGTGGCTTCTTCAGTAACTGAAAAGTAAGGGGGCTTCGTTTGCGCTGGGTGGTGTGTGTCGGGAGTCCCACTGTACCTTGTTTACGACAGGCTGCTGAAACCTCAAGGCAGTGGTGGTGAACCTTGGCACTCCAGTTGCGTTCTTGAACTTCAGTTCCCAGAAGCCCCGACCAGCAGGATTGCTGGGAATTGGAAGTCCAAGAACACAACTGGAGTGCCAAGGTTCACCATCCTAGCATTAAGGGAGTAGTGAGGGCCATTATACTGTGACGAGGCCCAAGCTAAGCGCATCCCTCCCCCTCCCATCCGTAGGACCACAAACCTATCTTAACTGTATGCTCCTTGCATGTGTAACATCACACAGCACTGAGAAACGCCAAACAACCCACAGCCAGGCAAAAGGCAGCCCATGCCCCAGCCCTGGTCACACGTGCGTACACAAAGTTCCAGGCAAACCACAGAGAATGCCAAAAGGAAAAAAGTAACTGGGTCTAAAGAGGAACCATGCCATACTCTGGCAGACACCCTGACGTCCAGGCAAACAAGCAAGCGGCTTTATTATAGGCAAAGAGGCATAGAAGCACTTTCTGCACCCCAAACCTTAGGAAAGTAAAACAAAATACCAAATTGCCCTTTCTGCCTCTATCTCTCTCTCCCCCCCTCCCCCGCTTCCTGCCCCCTGCATTTTTCCTTTTATTTTATTCGTGGCTGGGCAGGAATCCGAGCAAAAGAGCTTCTCTCTTACCTTATTTCCAGGGGTGAGAACGGCGCTGGCCACGGATCCAAAGAGGTGAAAGGCAAGACCCACACTTACTACCAGGTGTTGATTGATGCACGCGACTGCCCACACATCGTAAGTGTTTCCGCTCCCTGGGGCGCGGCAGGCACAGGCAGAAGAGGGTTGGGCCGTCAGTTGTGCGACTGAGGAATAAGTGTCAGGCGGGGGCTTAGACCAAAGGAATACCATACGGCCACCACGTAAGAGTTGAAGAACCCTCTCTGGTTCCAGGTAGGACGTCACGTGGTCGATGCGTTGTCGTCTGAGGTTAACCAGCCAGTTTGGCCTTTGGTAACGGAGGCAATTTTCTTCAGCAGCGGGGAATGGGCGGTGGGAAGGCCGGGGTTCTCATCATTGTGAGGATGGAAGGAACCAAGCGAAGCTTGGATAGCCCCCCTGGGGCTTCCATGAGGAAAATGCTCCTAAGGCAATCGTGGCCAACCTTGGCACCCCAGGTGTGTCCTTGGACTTCAATTCCCAGAAGCCCAAGCCTCTGTGAATCTGCACGTACGCGCAGTCAACCCATCCGTGTGGATTTGCAGAGACTTGGGCTTCTGGGAATTGAAGTCCAAGGACACGCGCAGTCAACCCATTCGTGTGGATGAACAGAGACTTGGGCTTCTGGGAATTGAAGTCCAAGGACGCCTGGAGTGCCAAGGTTGGCCTAAGGGCTTCTTCTGGCTTCTTCCCCCAGTCTCAGAGGTCTCAAACGGAAGCGGTGACTTTCCTGACCAATCACGATGACAGCCGGGCCCTCTATGCCATACCAGGTGAGCAAAAGGGGCGGGTGAGTAGGGGGGAGACCTCATCCGGCCCACAGGCTGGGAATCTCTGCCCTAGACTCTTAGGTTGTGACTCTACACGATCCTTTCTGTGCTAAGAGAGTTCGGCTACTAAGAGGCGTTTGTGGGTCTTTCCCCAGCACACACACGCGCACTCTCTCTTTTGGGTCTGTGTGTGTTTGTGGGTCTTTCCCCAACACACACACACATTCTTTCTCTCTCTCTCTCTTTGGGGTCTGTGTTCTAGGGCTGGATTACGTCAGCCACGAGGACATCCTCCCCTACACCTCCACGGATCAAGTCCCCATTCAGCACGAGCTCTTCGAACGGTTTCTCGTCTACGATCAGACCAAAGGTACCGTCTGTTTCTTAGCACTTTGCATTGACTAGAATGGTTGGGGTTTTTGTGTGCGTGCGTGCGTAAGGAGAGCCAGCCAGCCAGCCAGCCAGCCTTCAGGAGAAGGCAAGAGTTGGGCCGAGAGGCGACCGAAGCTTCCTTTTAACGGGTCTGAAATCCCTCTTCAACGAGAACGGGGAATCCAATGTCCACTTTGCGTGCGATATTAGAGAGTCATTTGTAGAAACCAAGATGATGGATAAATGAACCTTTATTTATTTATTTAAATTTCTATCCCCCCCCTACTCGCACAGGTGACTCAGGGCGGATTACAACCAATAGACAATACATAGTTAAAAACTCTAAAAAACAAATTGGAAACTATTTAAAACAACATCTGCAAAAGTGCTGATGGCAAGTTCTCCTTGGAAATTCCCTTCCCTTCACCCCACCCCAGTCCCCCCCTTTGCGGCCAGAGACACGTTGTTGGCGTGGCAGGAGAAGAACCACCCGTGGCTGGAACTTTCTGACGTGCACCGGGAGACCACTGAAAACATCCGCGTGACCGTCATCCCTTTTTACATGGGCATGAGGGTAAGTAAGCCCTTCTTTGCTTGGGCTGGGGTGTGGGTGGGGTATTTGCAGGCCTGCTATTGGATGGGCCCCCCGGTTCTGCTTTTCCTATAAGAGGTTTGGGAGTGAGGCCAGCCCGAGACCTTCTGCCACCTGAGGCCAAAGAAAAATGGGCCCCCTCCCCCATTTAATGTTTCTTAATCTTGTTTTCCCCCCAGGAAGCCCAGAATTCCCACGTGTACTGGGTGAGTGTAGCTTACCTTATCATTGGTGGATTGGTGGCACGCACTGGAAAGGGTGGATCCGTCATGTCAGTTTTATAGACGATCCAGTCTTTTGCCCTGAGGTTTGCTGTCTTGAAAGATAGATGTGGCATAAAAGTACGGAAAGGATCGAGGGAAGGAAGGCAAGACCCACAAGCAGAGTCTTGTCTTTGAGGGCTCAGACCTTGGAGGGTCCATGTTACAGATGAGAAAGAGGGGAGGACTGGGAGAGGAGGGGAGGGTTGGTTTCGGGGGGGCGTGAGCCTGGTATTCTCCCCACCCACCCACTGTTCATTCACCATCGGTCCGTTGGTCACGCTTTACCTCTGGCGCTTCCGTCTCTTTTCGTCCTTCCAGTGGCGCTACTGCATCCGCCTGGAGAACCTGAACAACGAGGTCGTGCAGCTCCGAGAGCGCCACTGGCGGATATTCAGCCTCTCTGGCACCCTGGAGACCATCCGTGGCCGAGGGGTCGTGGGACGGGTGAGTGTGGCCGTCTGGGTGGGTTTTGTGGGTACCAGCCCGGCTGGCTGCAGAGAGCTGGACCCAAACTGATCCCGCCCTTCAGTGACCGGGACGGCCTGGCTGTTCCCTCCCCAGTCGCGTCTGGAGGCAAAGGAGGCGGCAGGGATGATCAAAAGCAAGTCGGAGCCAGATCCCTTGACGTAGTTTAACTTCTGTTCCTCTTGGTGTTCTATGGACCATAATAAATATTGAGTTGGTTTGGTTACAGGGATGAAGATAGGTTGGGTCTTTTTATACAGGGTCATGTGCGGTTGGATTTTGAGCAGCCCGGAGTCGCTTTGGTGGTTGGGCAGCTATACAAATCTAAACAAACAAACAAATGCATACATACAAGAAGACTCTGGAAACCCCCCAAGTTTGCTAGTGTCAAAGAGAAGGGATTAAGGCTTCTGTCGCCTTCTGTCTCTCCAGGAACCGGTCTTGTCCAAAGAGCAGCCTGCCTTCCAGTACAGCAGCCACGTCTCACTGCACGCGTCCAGCGGCCACATGTGGTAAGGATACGGAGCGGGTGGGCTCGTGACTTTGTCGCAAGAGATCTAGGAGTCAGGGCTTCTCTGGGGCTTCCTCACCCCTTCCAAAGAGGGAATGGCCGGCAGTTGTAGCAGGAAGAAAATGGATTCCCAGACGTTTGGGCACCCTTGGACCTTGGAAGTGAAGAAGTTACACGTGGAATAAGTTGCTTCTCTAAGTCATGGAGCAAAGTTCCATTTCGAAAGCTGCCTGAACAGAATTGGTTTTACTGGAGGCAGAGGCTTCTTTTTGCTTTCACGGGTGGCTTTTTAAAGGCATTTTGAGGCATTTGCCCCCAAATGCTTCATGTTTCATACCAGTCCTGGCTCTCCCCCGAGAAAGGGAAAGTTAAGGGGGGAGGGAGAAGAGAACCTGAAGAAAAGGAAGTCCAGTGGTACCTCGTATAACGGAAATAATTCGTTCTGTGATGGCTTTTCGTGATGCGATTTTTTTCATTATACAAAGCATGCTTCATACAGTATAACGAAATTTCCTATGGGGAAATTTGTACAATGAAAATTTCCATAGGAATGCATCGAAAATCTCAGGAAAAAACCTTGGGAGAAATGTGGCTTCGTATAATGAAAAGTTTAGCTATACGAGGCAACATTTTCCTTCAGATTCCTTTTGTTCCAAGAGCGTTTTGTTATCAGAGCCCTTCATTATACGAGGTTTTACTGTACTAGTTTACAGTCTCACTTGTGTAACTGAGGGTGCCCCATGGATTACCATTGGTGTGTTTGAGTAGGCGCTTTCGACATTCGAAGCTCGAGGGCGTTGGAACAGGAGAATCGGACTATAATACGTACAGCGGGAGAAAATGTCCAGTCCTTTTTGAATGAAACACCCACCCACCCGAAAAGAGTGTGTGTGTGTGTGGGGGGGGGGGAATGGTTTTCTCCTGCTTCCAGTCAGTCCCTGACTCTGGCCTTTGCTTTGCAGGGGCACTTTCCGGTTTGAGCGGGCTGATGGCTCCCACTTCGATGTCCGGATCCCCCCCTTCTCCTTGGAGAGCAATAAGGATGAAAAGACGCCCCCGTCCGGCCTCCATTGGTAGAACACCAGCCCTCGGGGAACGTTCCCTTCCTCCCCACAAACCCCCTTCCTCCTCCTCCTCCTCTTCTTCTTTCAAGGGCTGAGAATTGCCCTCTCGCCCCTCAAAGCGTCTCTTGTAAAGCCCCTTCCACCTCCACCAATACATCTTCGGCCCGTCAGCCTCGAGACTCGTTCCCCTTCACTGCTGTGTTATTTCCCAGGAGGGGGGTGATAATTAGGGTAGTGATGGCGAACCTCGGCACCCCAGCTGTTCTTGGACTTCAATCCCCAGAAGCCCAAGTCCCTGCGAATCCACATGGATGGGTTGACTGTGCAGGATTCACAGGGACGTGGGCTTCTGGGGATTGAAGTCCAAGAACAGCTGGGGTGCCGAGGTTTGCCGTCAGGGGTGTTTTGCTCTACCTCCTTTGCCTGTGGCCTCTAGGCTCCCTTTGACGCGGCCTGCGCCAGATGTGATGCCCTTTCCCCTTTGCTTCTTTGGTTGCACCACTTCCTCTGTTCTCTCCCCCCCCCCCTCCTCCTGTGATAATCAGTCGGGGCAGACCCTGGGAAGCTCACATCTGTTGAAAACCCTTCCCAGATGTGTCCCCTCCCCCTGCCATCACCGGGGCTGCAAGCCTTGCTCGCTCCCCAGGGAAGTCAGCGAACGAAACCTCTCCCAAGTTCCACACCTGGACTGTTCTGCTTTGCCCACAGTCCCCGGGCTTCAGCCCTTCTGCCACTGCAAGTCAGTGGCGTGGCCCACAGTCTTCTGCTGGAGGGATTCCCCCCCACACCTTCTCCCACGCCTGCCCGGAGGGTCCAGCCTTCCCTGTTGCCCCCTGGACAGCTCCATCAGTCCCACCCCGACCTGAAAGTAATATGCATTTTTCTCCCATTCTGGAAGCTGCCCACAGCTCCCAAATGCATCTTCTTGATCACGAGGAGCCCTCTGTCCGGCAGAGAAGGGCCACTCGCAGAGGACACTCAGTCTTTTCGCTGCATAAAAACTTAATTTCTGGCTTAGCAGATGGAGCTGGGCGTGGCTTTCGGTGGTGGGAGAGTTTTTTTCTTGCTGCGCTTTCTCCCTGTTCAAAAGTCTTGCTTCTTTCGGAAGGCAGTTCAGCCTTGCCTGTGGCCTCGTCTCAGGTGTCACTTCCAAAGCACACCTGGAGTGGGCTGCCAGGTGGGCTTCTCAGAGCTTGCCCTGGTACTGCTGTTCTTGGGCATCCATTCCCAGAAGCCCTTGTACACACAGGCACCCAGAATGATTCAGCACCCTTTGGGGAAGGCTTCTCCAAGCCGGCTCATGGCCAAAGCTGGCAGTGCCCAGTGAGGGGGAGCAAACCCGGCTTCAGGGCCCCTTGGGTAAGTTCCAAGGCCTGGAGGGTGTCCTTCATTTCTTGGCTATTTATTTCTTTCGCCTGCTCCCCCCCCCCCCCAACAGGGCAGGGGCCGCATCCCCCTTTGTCAGCTATATTTGGGCTTCCACACTCTGGCGAAGGCTGGCCTTGCAATGTAAATAACTGTAAAAATTAAAAATTAAACTGCTGTTCGGTAAAAAGTGCTGGGCATCTTCGTTCCTTTAGCCGTCATATCCGACTCTAGGGTTCAGTGCCCATCTCTTTATAGCCAAAGAGCCAGCGCTGTCTGCATCTGCAGATGTTTCCATGGACATGTGGCAGGCATGACTCGAGACTGAGTGCATGGAACCCTGTTGCCTTCCCCACTGAAGCGGTACCTCTTTATCTACAGTACTTGCCATTTCTTGCTTTTGAACAACTTGCGAGGAGCTGGGACAGAGTGGGAGCTGACTTCCTCGTTTAGCACTCGGGTCTTGAACTCAGACCTTCTAGTCTTTAAGTTCTGTGTCTTATTATTTATTTTATTATTATTTATTACACCCCATCTAGGAGATTTTCCTCCTCTGGGCGGCTAGCAACACAAAACTCACAGTCACACTTGTTTGAAAAAAATGCGCCTTAACCCCTTGAGCCCCTGCAGCCCCTCAGGCTGAGGTGGGCCACTCTTCTTTTCCTGGCATATCGGAAGGGAAACAAAAACGCTTGTAGCGCTTTAAAAACTTAACTGTTCTATTTCAATGTGTGCTTTCGTGGATCAAGTCCACTTCATCAGACCCAAGAGCGAAGCTTCATAGCATCCGTCTCCACTAGGAATTCTCAACCTGCGGCTCATGGGCCAGATGCGGCCTGCAGTGACATTTCATGTGCCTCCCCCCACCACAGCTGAAAGTGCCATGGGGTGGAGGAAGGGCAAAGTGAGCATCCGGGGCGCCTGGCTTAAAAAGGTTGAGAACTCAGAGTAATGATACACGCAACAGGTACACGTCTTCTATTTTCCAACGTCTACGGTCTACCTGAATGAACAGTGCAAAGAAATAGAGGAAAACAACACAAGAGGCAGGACTAGAGATCTTTTCAAGAAAATTGGAGAAATCAAGGGAACGTTTAAAGCAAAAAGGACCATGATAAGGGACAAAGATGGCAAGGAGTTAGCAGATGCAGAAGAGATTAAGAAAAGATGGAAAGAGTACACAGAGGAACTCTACAGAAAGGACCTCAACACCCCTGATAATCACAATGATGAGAACATGAGCCAGACATCCTAGAGAGTGAAGTCAGAAAGGCCCTAAAAAACACTGCAAACAACAAAGCCAGTGGAGATGATGGTATCCAAGTTGAACTTTTCAAAGCCCTAGAAGACGATGGAATCAAATTATTGCATTCTATATGCCAGCAGATTTGGAAAACACAACAGTGGCCACAGGATTGGAAAAGATCAGTATATGTTCCAATCCTCAAAAAGGGTAATGCCAAAGAATGTTCAAATTGTCGAACAATAGCGCTCATCCCACACGCTAGCAAGGTGATGCTCAAGATAATACAGGATAGACTGCAACAGCACGTGGAGAGAGAACTACCAGAAGTGCAGGCGGGGTTCAGAAGAGGCAGGGGGACCAGAGACCACATCGCCAACATAAGATGGATCATGGAAAAAACAAAGGAATATCAGAAACAAGTATACTTTTGTTCTATTGATTAAACTAAGGCTTTTGACTGTGTCGACCACAACAAAATGTGGCAAATAATTAAAGAGATGGGAAATCCGGAGCATCTTATAGGCCTCATGAGAAATCTACATGAATCAAGAGGCAACAGTTAGGACAGAATATGGAATGACAGAGTGGTTTGGAATAGGAAAAGGAGTAAGACAAGGCTGCATTTTGTCACCCTGCTTATTCAACTTCTACACAGAGCCAGTGGTAGGATGCCAAAAAAATTTACTACCCCACCGTGATGTCATCACAGTGTGGGCGGAGCTAACATCATGATGTCATGGGTGGAGCCAAATAAAAATCAAAATAAAATAATAAAAATAAAATAAAAAATAAACACACACACACACCCCTCAACCCACCCACCCACAACACAAACCCGTAAATAAATAAATAAAAATTACATTAAAATACACCCACCCCCCCACCCACCCCAAATACAAATCTCACTTACCTGTTAGTATAAGTTCCTGGGCAGCACCATGTTGCAAGATGGATATGGTCATCATACCAGTTCTCTAGGATAATATGCCTTAATGTAAATGTAAAAGAGCTGTACCTCCTTAAGGGTTCTCCAATTGGAACAGCAATTGGAACAGCACAGGTATAGCTTATTGATGAAGTAACTCCAAGACTTTGCTTAAAAACCCCAAGCCAGGCCTCCAGGCCTTTTTAGGAACTGTGGTAGTACGTCAATATAGGTAAAGGTATCAAATACACATTAAAATACACACAGACACACCACATCCAAAGGTGAGTCACTTACCCTGAGGAGCAGGCTATAGGGAGCTTCAGGCTAGCAGCGTCTCTTCTTCCTGCTTGGGAGGACAGCAAGGAGGCTGTGCATACGCACCAAGCACTGTAGGCGTGCATGCACACCAAGTGCTTGGTGTGCATGTGCAGTGGGGGAACCAGTGAAAAGGTAAACCCCGAAGGTGGTTCCCCCCCCCAAAAAAAAAAAAAAAGCTGTTACCGGTTCCCTGTGACACTGGGAAAAGTTACTACCGGTTCTGGTGAACTGGTGAGAACCTGTTACATCCCATCACTGCACAGAGCACATAATGCGCAATGAAGGAAGGATGGGAGAATCACAATTTGGGATCAAAATTGCTGGAAGAAACATCAACAATTTGAGATATACAGATGATACCACCTTAATGGCAGAAAGTGAGGAGGACTTTAAAAAGCTCCTGATTAGGTTGAAAGAAGAAAGTGCAAACGCTGGCTTGAGACTCAATATAAAGAAAACCAAAATCATGGCCACAGGTCCTCTCAGTCCCTGGAAAATAGATGGGGAAGAAGTAGAAGCTGTGAGAGATTTTACTTTCTTGGGATCTAAGCTCACTGCAGATGGAGATTGCAGCCATGAAATAAAAAGGCGACTGATTCTTGGGAGGGAAGCAATGAGAAACCTGGGGAGCATAGTGAAAAGTAGAGACATCACCTTGCAAACAAAAATTCGCATAGTGAAAGCAATGGTATTCCCTGTGGCAATGTATGGTTGTGAGAGCTGGACCATTAGGAAAGCTGAGCGCAGAAGAATAGACGCCTTTGAGATGTGGTGTTGGAGGAGAGTTTTGAGAGTCCCCTGGACAGCGAGGAGAACAAATAGGTCAATCTTAGAAGAAATCAGCCCTGACTGCTCCTTGGAAGGTCAAATAGTAAAGCTGAAGCTAAAGTACTTTGGACATCAAATGAGAAGAGAGGATTCACTTGAGAAAGCCTTGATGCTGGGAAGGGTCGAGGGCAAAAGAAGAAGGGGGGCGGCCCAAGATGGTGTATTGTGGAGACAACAATGGGGGCGCAGAGCGCTGGGCGAGTTGAGGAGGGCTACAGGGGGGGGGGAGGGAGGGGCCTGGCGGGCGGTGGGGGTCCGTCCACGGGGGGGGGTCCATCCCAAAGGGTCGGAATCGACTGTGCGACTGAACAACAACAAACCGGTTCGTCACGTGTCCTGGGGGCGTGGCTAAGATTCCGCCCCTTCCTCGGGTTTGTTTTCCTTTTCGCCCGGCAGTGGCGGCGGCGGCGGCCTGGGCCTCCTCGTCTGCGCCTGCGCAGTGGCGGAGGCCTCGCGCGCGCGCGCGCGTTCGCTGGAGGTTTGGCCCTCCTGGGCCGCCGTCGCCCCGACCGTTTCCCTGGCTCCGGAGGGCCAAAATGGCGGCGGTGGAGCTGGAGCGGGTCCGCGTCACGGCCGCCGAGCTGAGGCGGGGGATCCTGGCGGCCGAGGAGGCCGCGGCGCTGGGCGGAGGCCGGGCAGGTGAGAGGGAGAGGCCGCGGGGAGGAAGGAAGGAGGCGCGCCTGTCCCCGCTTTGGCGGCACGGAGTGGGGTTCCCCCGTCATGTGTGAACGCGAGGGAAGGCGTGTCGGGGGTCCCCATCTCGGCGCACCGGTGGGGCGCGGGACACGGGGTGGCAGCGGCTTCCCACCGCCCGGAGTCACGAGACCCGGGCGACACGTGTAGCGTTGCTTTCGGAAATGACAAACACGCGTGTCTCGTGCATCGCCGCCCGCCCCCTCAGGCATGGATGGGTGTGTTTATGTGTGGAAGGAGTGCCACGGACACTCACGCCCCTTTCTAGCCACTGGAGGACTCCACCTCCTCTCGCCCTTTCCTGCGCTGACCATGGGGCTGATGGAGCTTGTAGTCCGAGGTCACAGGGAGGGCCACGGCCTCGGGGGGGGGGTCGCTTGTGCCCAGACCCTCCGCCCCGGGAGGCTTTTTTTTCGGGGAACCCACGCCGGGACTTTGGCTCCTGTCTCTGGAACTGTCCACAGGTGTTCCCCTGGGGAGGAGGGCCCGGTGGGAAGCAAGCAGGCCATGGCTCATGGTGGTGGGGGTGGTGGGGGGTTGTCAAGGCACTCTACGTGCACAGGAGCCCTTGCTCTTCACCTGTCGCCTCCCTAGGCATCAGGGGCTTCCGTGTTCAGAGGCAGTCTGTAGCCCAGGCAGAAGCCGGAAGACCCTGCAAGAGGAGAATAATTCCGTGTCAGAAATTATTTTGGGTCGAAAGGATTTTTTTTGCTGGAGAAACTCCACTCAGGGGGATGATGCCCAAATGAGGCTCCCTTCATGTCCCTAGGATCTTTCTCCCCACCAAAGTGGTCCCTATTGATCTACTTGCAACTTCTTGCTTTCAAACTGCTAGGTGGGCAGGAGCTGGGACAGATACAGGCACACAAACCGTCATGCAGTACCCTGGTCTCGAACTGCCGACTTGCTGGCTTTCCAGCTAACAAGGCGAGCTTCTTAACCCCTGAGCCACTGGCAGCCCAGGAAGGGGTTTCCTCTCCTGGCCCACTTCTGGGCTTCCTTGGGGGTCACATCTGTGGCCCCTAGAGAGAGACACAGAAGGCCCGGCTGCCCCCCTCTTTTGCTCCCATCCCATCCGGGCTGCCCAGGAGCCAGGCCTGGGGTGGACATCCCGCTTGGTTTAACCCTCTCCTGGGACCCTGGAGGACCCTTCCCCCCCCTCGAGACCCTCTCTTGCCCCCCTCCCCAGGAACCCTGCCTTGCCAAGGCTCCGTTGCCGTGGGCGTCGCTGCCCCCTGCATTCTGATGCCTGTGGGCCCAGAACCCCCCCCCTCCCACTCGTCTCTTTACTCTGGCCCATGAGTTGGCCAGGGCTGGCCGGTGGGACTCCGTCTGCTTCCTTTGGGATGTTCTCCCCCCAGGGAGGTGGGTTTTCCGGTGGGGGTGGGGGGGTCGCCCCTTCCTGCTTCATGGAAGTAGAGATTAAGAGGCTTTTGAAACGGGGCTTCCCAGGAAATGCAGAAGGCAGGGATATAGCAGCAGGGATGCAGGCGGCTGTAGCCAGGAGCCGATGGGGCTTGTAGTGTGAGGCCACAAGGGCAGGTGGATGGGAGCTGTAGTCCCCCCTACCTCTGGAGCCCTCGCAGGGCATGGGGGGCCCCATAGGCTTTACCTGCCCCCTGTTGGCTGGGGTCAGATGGGGGGTATCTTGAGAGCTGGGAGTGAGGAGGACCGCCTGCCCCCCAGAGGAGCTGAGTCTTTCTAGATCCCAAGTTGCCTTTGGTTATGCTTCTACACAGGGTTGGACTAGAGCTCACATCCCATCATCCCCAGCCACTCAAGACGTTGTGGCTCTTTTGAGCTGCGCAGGTAGTTTTCCGTTATTCGGCTGCCACAGCTCTGTTGGGGTCATGGCCGGGGGTAACTTTGTCGCCTGCCACATCAGAGGGGCCTGTTTGAAAGAGTCCTTTGGATATTTTTCATCAGCTGTTTAATATTTTGGAATAGGAGCTGCAAGTAATTTTGTGCCAGAAATTATTCTGGGTTGAAAGGATTTTGGCTGGAGGAACTCCAGTGGAGGGACGCCCGAATGAGCCTCCTTTCATCTCCCCCCAAGATCTTTTCCCACCCAAGTGGTCCTTGTTTTATCTAACTTGAAATTTCTCGCTTTCGATCTGCTAGCTTGGCAGGAGCTGGGGCAGAGGCGGGCGCTCAGTCCGTCATGCCATACCCGGGTCTCGAACTGCCGACTTGCCGGCTTTCCGGCTAACAAGGCGAGTTTCTTAACCCCTGGGCTGCCGGAGCCCCTTATAGTAGCTATGTTAGTTTGTGTTTGAAGTGTATCCAAACAAAACCCACACCTTGCCGCACTTTGAAGACTAACTGTTTTGACGTTAGTTTTCATGGATCGGGTCTGGCAACGTGGATTTGATCCACGAAGGCTAAGGCAGCATTTCGTCTTTAAAGAGCTGAAACGTTTGTGTTTTGTTTCTTCTCTTTATCAGGCGTCGTTGCATTATTCTATTATCTTGGCAGGTTTCTACTTGCTGACTTCTGTTTTTCTGCCTGATTAGCGGCAACCAAAGCGAGGAGGAGGCGGTAGCGGACGTGGGAGAATAGAATGAGTCTCTTTGTTGACTAGCTTGGGTTGGCCTCACAGAACTCTTGGCTTTCCGCAAAGAGCCCTGTGGAGCTCTCCAGCCTGGCTGGTCCTGAACCTGTCGGTGCCCTTGGGAATTTTGCTGCACTTGCTAATAAAAAGTACAAACTAACCTGATATAAAGCAGGAGTTGTGCAAGGGCTGAGAGGAGCCACCCAAGAGTCATTTGCTCCGCTCTCCTGCTTGGTGACCATGGAAGCGTCCTCTTCTCCCATCGTGTATGTGACACTTTTGGAAGAAAAGCATAGTCGTTTGTGTGCCCACGTTTGGCTTTTGTCACCCTGCCTTGTGCCTTGACCCTGTGTCTCTCTGAGCTCTTTTGGCATCCGCTTAGAGCAGTGGTTCCCGATGTGGGGCCCACGCCCCACAGGGGGGCTTCCATTCCCAGAAGCCTAAGTTGGCTAAGTTGGCTAAGTTGCTTTGGGGGATTGACTGAGGCTTCTGGGAATTGAAGTCCAAGAACCAAAGGTTGGGAAACACTCCCTTTCCAGCAAATATCCTTTCAACCCAGAATAATTTGTGACACGGAATTATTATTATTATTATTATTATTATTATTATTATTATTATTATTATTATTATTATTATTATTATTATTATTATTATTATTATTATTATTATTATTATTATTATTATTATTATTATTATTATTATTACTAAGACAGTGTTCCCCAATCTTTGGTTCTTGGACTTCAGTTCCCAGAAGCCTTGGTCAGTCCGTTGGCTGATCGTTGCTTTGGGGAATTGACTGAGACTTCTGGGAATTGAAGTCCAAGAACCTTAAGGCAGCGTTTCCCAATCTTTGGTTCTTGGACTTCAGTTCCCAGAAGCCTTGGTCAGTCCGTTGGCTGATTGTTGCTTTGGGGGAATTGACTGAGGCTTCTGGGAATTGAAGTCCAAGAACCAAAGGTTGGGAAACGCTGGCTTGGAGGCTGACCGTCATCTTGTGCTTTTTCTATTTGCAGAGATCGCGAAGGGGCCACGGCACCGCAAAGACCAAAGGCGCCCAGACCTTGAAATCTACAAGCCTGGCCTCTCCCGCTTGCGGAACAAGCCGACTGCGGCGAAGTCTGAGGGGCCCGGGCTGGAGGAAGCCAAAGCGAGGATGGCCGGGGACCAGAGCACGCCTCCTCCTGCTCCGTCCACCAAGGAAGACCCCTGCCCCTCCCTGGACCCACAAGGAGGAAATGGCCCACACTCAGACGGCCTCCCGGAAGGGAACCCTGCGGCAGAGGCTGCCCAGGGCCAGGCTGGCAAGCTGGAGGAGTGGTGTCCTCGGATCATCAAGCGGGCCAAGAAACCCGACCAGCAGATCTACCAGGCTGGGAAGCGGCTGCAGGTCCCCTCCAAGGAGCCAGGAGGGGCTGAGGAGCCCTCCCCGAAGGGGGAGGAGGAGAAGGAGGCCGGGAAGCAGGGCCAGGGCCCCGTCAGGAAGCCGGTGGTCCACGAGGTGAAGGAAAGCAGCCAGAGCACAGAGGAAGGAAGGCAGCAGGGCAAGCGAGCTGAAAAACCGGAGAAGCCCAGGAAACCCCCTGGCAGCGGCGGCAGCGAGGATGTTGGCCTGGGTGGGAAAGCTGGCACCCCCAAACGCTACTCGCGCTCTGACAAGCGCCGGAACCGCTACCGCACCTGCAGCACCAGTTCGGCCGGCAGCAACAACAGTGTGGAGGGGTCCCGGGGGGAGGGGGAGGCGGGCAAAAAGCGGCCCGAAGCAGGCAAGGAGAGGCTCCGTCTTCGGCACCAGCCCCACCAGCAGCAGTTCTCTGGCTCCTCCACGGACTCCCTGGAGGACGACCGGGCCGAGCGCGGCGGCCTGGGCAGGAACCCGGAGATGAAACGCTTGCTGGAGCGGAACTGGCTTCCCAGGGCGGCCGCCGGGCGGGAGGAGAAAGGCAGCCAGCCCAGCGCCAGGGGCCTCTCGGCCGACTGGCGGAAGCGCACCCCTTCCGGGGCCAGCCTGAGCGACTCGGCCGAGGCCGGGGAAGGGAAGCCGCAGGGCAGAGGCCGGGGCATTCTGGTCCTGCCGGCCAACACGGACCTTACGGCAGGAAGTGCCAGCGGCTCCCCAGAAGCCCCTCGCTCGGGGGGTCCCCGGCTCCTGTTTGGGACTGGCGGCGGTGGCGGCGGCAGCAAGGGAGGGCGGGCCAGGGGGAGGGGGGGCACGGGGCGCCGCCTCTGGGACCCCAATAATCCGGAGCAGAAGCCGGCCCTGAAGAGCCCCGTGGCCCAGCTCCACTTCCTTGACACCGATGACGAAGCTTCAACCGCCCCGGTCCCGCGGGGAGGAGACGCCCGCCAGGCCCAAGCCTCCTACTACCGCTTCCAGAACTCCGACAACCCCTACTACTACGGCCGGGCGGTGGGCCAGGCGCCCCCTTACCCTTACCCAGGCTACTCCCTGCCGTACCAGGTGGGGGCCAGCAACGGGGTCTACCCAGGGGCTTACTACCCGCCCACCTGCGGCGGTGGCGGGGGCTTCCCGGGCCAAGCTGAGCCGCCCTACCTGTGCGGCCCCCACCTGGCCAGTTCCCTCAGCCCGGAGATGGAGCAGCAGGTGCGCAGCCTGCAGCAGCAGCAGGAGCTGAGCAAAGTCCTCCGGGAGGCCAGCAACCTGGAGCAGCAGCTCAGCAACCTCCTGTCCAGAGACCGGCTCAGCCCGGAGGGCCTGGAGAAGATGGGGCTGCTCAGGTGAGCGCGGGGAGGGGGGACGCTTTTCCCCTGGGGGGGTGGGGAGGTGGGAAAAAGGCACTCCTCTTTGAGGAGGCCTTTGGGCATTAGATAGGCTTCTAGGCGTTTTAAGGCTTCTGGATGGCGGTACTTTCTGGGCATTGTAACCATTGTGGTGATGGTTTTATTGGGCGTTTTATTGTGTGTGATTTTTGATTGGTTTTATGAGGTTAGTCGCCCTGAGTAGGGAGGGGGCTTTTCTCTAGAGGGGCGGGATATAAATAAATAAATAAGGGGATGTGCTCCACCGAGATCGGGGTGATCCAGAGCTAGCCAGTCAAAGTAAGGGAGCGGTTAGGCCAGTGATAGCGAACCTTGGGCACTCCAGGATGTCCTTGGACTTCAGCCCCCAGAAGCCCTAGTCCTTGTGAATCCACACAGATGGGTCTGTTGGCACACCGGGTGTTCTTGGACTTCAATTCCCAGAAGCCCAAGTCTCTGAATCCACAGGAATGGGTTTACTGTGCAGAGATACCTCCCAGTTCCCCTGGGTTTGCTCAGGGCCGTCTCGGGTCGTCCCGTTGCAGGGCCGAGATGCTCCACCTCTACGAGCGCTGCCTGCTGACTGACATCGAGTTCTCCGACGCCCAGAACGTGGACCAGCTGCTCTGGAAGAATGCCTTCTACCAAGTGATCGAGAAGTTCCGGCAGCTGCTCAAGGACCCCGTGGGGGAAAACGCCCAGGAGATCCTCGGCAAGCTCTTCCAGGTCCTGGACGAGGTCTGTGACCCTTGAGCGTGGGAGTCTTCGCATTTGCCGTAGAGCAGGAATGCCCAAACTTTTCAAGCGGTGGGCTGGTCACGGGGGTTCAGCAGGCTGGTCACGGGGTTCCTCCCACCAGAAGCAAAACGCACCTTGCGATCTGTTTTGCAACAGGACGAGATAGATTTTTAGGCTGCTATTCTCTCTGCTTGAACCAGGGGTGCCCAAACTACAGCCCGTGGGCCAGATCCAGCCTCTGATACCACCGGGGCAACCCCTTTACGGCTGTGTTTCCCAGTGTGGGGCAATTCCAGAACGCGTTAGAGACCAATGGAATGGTCTTTGAGGCTTCCTCCACCTGAATCGGAGTTCACCTTTTGAATAGAGTGGCGTCTCGGTTAACGAACGGCTTGGTTAGCATAAAAATCACATAACTAAAGGAAATCCATGGAAAATAGTGGCTGGGTTTATGGAATTTTTTCCTGAATGGAATAATTGGTTTTCAGTGCGTACCTATGGGAAACCATGTTTCAGTTAATGCACTGTATTTTGGTTTTCAGTGTATTTCTATGGGAAATTGCATTCAATGCATTCATATGGGAAATTTAGTTAAAAGTAATTTTTGCTGTAAGAAATGTCCTGGAGAACACATTAATTACGTTAACTGAGGTTCCACCATAATAAGAATTACATGTCATGTGCGGGGAGGGGAATTAGGATTTTAGAAATCCTTAGGTTAGAAACGAGTGCTTTATGGGACGTATTCTGTGTCCCCGCGTGCTGGTGGGGGAGGCTTGGTCCTAGGACCGCGATGGCAAACCTTGGCACTCCGGGAGTTCTTGGAGTTCAATTCCCAGAAGCCCGAGTGCCTGTGAATCCAGTCAACCCATTCGTGTGAATTCACAGGGACTTGGGCTTCTGGGAATTGAACTTCAAGAACTCCCGGGGTGCCAAGGTTTGCCATCACGGTCCAAGGAGACGGTGGTATTGGAACAAAGACAAGCCAAATTCCCCTTGACCCCCCAGGTGGGGTGACACACATCTCAGACTCTGGGACTTGGAGTCTCTTCTTAAGGACAGACCAATCAGGGCCCCTTGGGCGCAGAAGACTCTCCTCCTCCTCCGGGGGGGGGGCCCTTTCTCTCTCCTGCCCCCTCACCTTCCCTGGTTTTCTCCTCCCCCCCTTTCAGGGCACCCTCTTCTTCGACAGTCTGCTCCAGAAGCTCCAGGCCGTCTACCAGTTCAAGCTGGAGGATTACATGGACGGCACGGCCGTTCGCAGCAAGCCTTTGCGGAAGACGGTAAGCTTGCCGGGACGGGGGAGCAGTAGGCCAGGTCCCCCCCCCCACCTTCCCCACGGGGGCCTTTGGCTGCGAGCCAGACACGATCAGGCAAATGGGTGAGTGTTAGGAATTCAGAGTCGAGGGGAGGGAGTCGAGCCCCCTGCCGGTCCCTGCTTGGAATGGCAAAGGAAGTGAGTTTCCTTCTTCTGGCTGGGCGTGGGTGTCATGCGCCGCTGCCGCCGCCCCCCCCCCCCCCCACACACACACACACATGGATGTGTTTCCTCTCCCAGGTCAAGTATGCTCTCATCAGCGCCCAGCGGAGCCTGATCTGCCATGGGGACATTTGTCGGTACCGGGAGCAAGGCAATGACACGGCCAACTACGGGAAAGCTCGCAGGTAGAGGACAGCCGGTGGCTGCAGTGGTCGTGGCAATGCTCTGGGTTAGGTTGTGCAACGTTCCCCTTATTCCCAAGTAGAGCCTTTTGCCTACAAGTGAGCGGGAACGCACCTGAAATGACCCCCCTAGGGTGAAACAAGCCAGGATTTTAGCTTACCTTTACACAGATACTGACTTGAGCCAGTCGTTATATAGGTAGCACCTAGTCAAGGTTAACCCCACTCGGTCTGGGAGGGTTAACTCCTCTGCCTCCCCCTCCCTTTTATCTCTTCAGGCAATTTTCTACCTTTGGCCCTTCCCAGGAAAGATTCCAACCAATCACTACATAGTATTACGTGTCTATCAATTAAGTTTCATTTCCCTAGGACACAAGATTATTATGTCTACCACACAATCTTTTCCCAGCAACAACTTTGAAGGACACATTCCTAGTCTCTGCAGTGAGCGGCGTTCTGAAATCTATGTTACTGTTTACAAACAAACAAGCCCTCATTTCTATATCCTTACACTGTGGAACATCTGTAGAACAACTGGCTGTGGAGACAGGAGGAGCAGGAGGCGAGAAAGACCCCCCCCCCCTTTCCCCACTGGAGAACTGGAGCAGATACTTTGCTGAGGGGAGTGTGTTGGTGATCAGGCCACAATGCCTTTTACACGCCCTGCCAGTTCCTCTGCTCCGGAGTGTCAATTTGTAGGGAGGGGGTCAAGCAGGCTCTTTCTCTGCTGGCCAGAGATCCTGGCCGAGCCTGGCCCCTCCGTCACACGGCTTGTCTTCCTCCCCAGTTGGTACCTGAAAGCCCAGCAGATTGCGCCCAAGAATGGGCGGCCCTACAACCAGCTGGCCCTCCTGGCTGTCTACACGGTAAGAAAGAGACCCCCAACGAGGGGGAATCTTCCATCGCCTGGGGTGTCTCCGTCCCAGGGGTGGGGGCTTTCAAGCGAGGCCACCTCCTTTCGGGGATCATCCTTTGGGTGATTTGGAGGGAGAGCCACAGAGGTGGGCAGGTCTCCTCTTCATGGTTCCTTCCCTGCCTTTACAGAGGAGGAAGCTGGACGCCGTCTATTACTACATGCGGAGCTTGGCGGCCAGTAACCCCATCCTGACGGCCAAGGAGAGCCTCATGAGCCTCTTTGAGGAGACCAAGCGGAAGGTAAGGAAGAGACGGGGCGGGGGGCCCTTGGGGTTGGGTTTTTGGGGTGTCATCCACCCCCCAAAGAGGCCCTTCTTCTCCGCCATGATCAACCCTCTCCCCCTTTCCTGGGCAGGCAGAGCAGAAGAAGAAGAACCCCGGCCGGCCAGTCAGCAAGGGGAAAAAGTCAGCCTTCCGGCCCTCTGGGGATGATGCCACCCGGCTGGAGCTCTGGATCCATCCCTCCCACCCCCACTCGGGCCAGGGGCAACAGGAGGCCGGGTGCGGTGCGGAGCAGGACAACGGCCTTGGAGGGCTCAGCCCCAGTGAGGTGAGTCCCAGGGAAAGGACGTCCCAAATTGGTCACTCCGGAGTCCTGGCGGTGCAGGGGTAGAAGCCTCTTCTATCCTTCCGGACTGCAGCGGCTCGAGTGGTTAAGGCACCGACTGGAAAGTGGCAGGTCAGCAGTTCGAGACCTGAATACTGCAGGACGGAATGAGCTCCCGTCTCTGCCCCAGCTCCTGCCAGCCCTGCCGTTCGAAAGCAAGAAATTGCAAGGAGATAACTAGGGACCACTTTGGTGGGAAGGTAAACAGTGTTCTGTGCACTGTTTACGTGTGCCACATGACCAGGGATACGTTTACAGATGCAGACAGCACTGGCTCTTTGGCTATAAACAGAGATGAGCACTGAAACCTAGAGTCGGATACAACTGGCTTTTGAGCAAGGGCAGCCTTGTTAAATTTTAAATGGAACAATTTTAAATAGAAAAGTCCTTATTAAATATAGTAAAGGTAAAGGTCGCCTTTTCTCGAAAGCCAGTCATATCCGACTCTAGGGCGCAGTGCTCATCTCTGTTTATGGCCAAAGAACCAGTGCTGTCTGCGTCTGCAGACGCTTCCGTGGACATATGGCAGGTATGACGACGCCGGAGTACATGGAATGCTGTTTACCTTCCTGCCAAAGTGGTCCCTATTTATCTACTTGCAATTTCCTGCTTTTGTACTGCTAGGTTGGCAGGAGCTGGGGCAGAGAGGGGAACTCACTCCGTCGTGCGGTACTCGGGTCTCAAACTGCTGACCTGCTGACCTTCCAGTCAGCGTCTTAACCACTGGAGCATAGAGCAATGTCCTAATGATGGGCTTTCTGCGATGTCTCTGCTCCTGTTCTCTGTCAAGTTGTTCTCCGTGGTCTCTGCGGATCCTGTAGCCAAAACGTGAGTTTGATCTTGACCAGGGGCTCAAGTTTGACTCCACTTCTTCCAGCCTTCTAAGGTTGGTAAAATAGGTCCCCAGCATGTTCTTTTGTGTGTGTGCGCGTGTGTGTGTGCGTGTGAATTAACTGCAAAATTAACTGCGAATTAACTGAATTAATTTGTGGACCTGGGAATGGAGCGCATTGCCGGTTCTGGCCCCTGGGTGGCGCTCCTAGCTTTGCAAAGCTGCCCTTCATGCGCTATGCTTTGGGGAAAGAAGGAAGCTGGTCGGAAAGGTTTTGGATTTGGGAACCCCTAAGTTGTCGCCCAACCATAGGGGGGGGGGAAGGGACCCTGGACCCCGGTTTCTTCTGCAGAAGGTGGATGGTGGGTCAGATGCCCCCCAGCCCCACCCTCTAGCTGTGTGAGTCTCTGGGTTGAAGAGGAGGAAGGGGGCAGAAAGGAAACACACACACACACACACACCCTGAATGTTGAGTGCACTCTATGGGGCAGGAAAGGTGAAAGGTCGCCCTTGCTCGAAAGCCAGTCATATCCGACTCTCCAGTCCGGTGCTTGTCTCCCTTTGCAGCCAAAGAGCCAGCGCTGTCTGAATCTGCAGCTATTTCTGTGGTCACGTGGCAGGCATGACTAGATGCCAAGAGTGGACGGAAGGCAATTTGCCTTTCTACCAAAGTGGTGCCTATTTGTCCACGTGCAGATTCCTTGCCATTTCGAACTGCTCGGCCTGGGGTGGCCAACGTTGGCCCTCCGACTCTTCTCAGACTTCAATTCCCAGAAGCCCTGACCGGCAGGGAGTGCTGACGCAGACCTTCTGGGAATTGAAGTCCGAGAAGACCTGGAGGGCCAAGGTTGGCCATCCCTGTGCAGCTAAGGCTGTCCAGAGCCAGGGCGGGCGAGGGTCTCGAACCGCTGACCTGCCAGCCTTTGTCTGAGTAGATAAGCAGAGTGGCTTTGCGTGCGTTCCCAGCTCTGCGGGTGCGTCGGAAAGATGGGGTTCTTGAGGCCCTTGTGTCTCTCTCACAACCTGTTCCTAGGCAGCCTCCCTGCCCACACGGGCAACCGGGCGCTTCCCCTTGCGTGCGCCTGCAGCCCCCCTCCCCCCCCCCGCCTGGGCCCTTTTGACCTCGGTCAGGAAAACCACCTCCGCCCCCGTGTTTTGACTCGGCCTGTTTCGCTTTTGCTTGGCTCGGCTGCTCTCGTTCCCCTCCGGAGAGGAAGCTCAGGGTGCCAGGCTGCTGCAGGGGAGAGGGTTAGGCGCGGAAACCACAGGTCCGGATCTGGCTCGCTTGAGGACGTGACTCGAGGCACGCAGCAGCAGTGGCAGCCCCCACCCCACCCCTTGTGGGCCACCGGCCTCTCTCTGCAGCCCCCAAAGCAAACAGTCACTTTCATACCGCCTCTCCATCACGCTTAGTGCAGGGATTCTCAACCTGTGGCCCGCAGACCGGATGCAGCCCACAGCACCCTTTCATGTGGGGCCCCCCACCGCCTCCACCACACCAGGAAGTGCCATGCGGTGGAGGAAGGGCAACATAGCCGTCCAGCCCCCAAAGAGGTCTGCGGGAGCGTGGCCCAGTAGCCCCCCATGGCTTAAAAAGATTGAGAACACCTGGTTTAGTGCCTTCTCTGGATGGTTCACAAGTTAATTCACATTTTTCATGTCGGGGAATCACCTTGGAAGGATGGAAGAGGCTTTGAGGTCAGCCTTGGTCCCTGTCTGTCAGGAATGCATTGAAAACCAAAAGTCCATTAAACAAAACACAGTTTCCCATAGGAATGTATTGAAAACCAAAATACATTAACCGAAACGCGGTTTCCAATAGGAATGCATTGAAAACCAAAAGCACATTAATCAAAACACGCAGTTTCCCATAGGAATGCATTGAAAACCAAAAGCATGTTAACCGAAACCCAGTTTCCCATAGGAATGCATTGAAAACCAAAAGCGCATTAACCAAAACATAATTTCCCATAGGAATGCCTTGAAAACCAATTAATCCGTTCCGGGGGGGAGATTCTGATAACCGAGTTACTATTTCCTATGGATTTCTTTTTGTTTTGCGATTTTTTATGTTAGCTGAGCCGTTTGTTCACGGAGGTTCCCCTGTATTTCTTTCTTCTTCGTGGCCCCCTGGGAATCCACACGAACGTGGGTTCGCAGAGGCCACGAAGAAGGCCTTGATAGAGCAAAGGGGCAGAGGTGGCCCAATTTGGCCCTCCGGGTGTTCTTGAACTTCACTTCCCAGAAGCCCTGATCCTCAGGAGGGATGACTCTGGCCTTCTGGGAACTGGAAGTCCAAGAACACCTGGAGGACCAACGTGCGCCACCACTGGCGTAGGGACAGAAACAGACATTGTCGATAGCCCCAAACAATTAGAACGTCCTTCTGTTTAACGAGGATATAGCAATTACGCTCACATATGCTGCCCCTTAGTGCACTCACTGGACGGTTCAGAAGTTCATTCACCTTTTGTCCCCAACAACACGCTGGGGACAAAGGGTGGAAGAAGTTGAGCTACAGCAGTTTAACCCCCACGCCACCCAGGTTCTTAACGATTCCTTACTCCAGTGACGTGTGTGTGTGCGTGTGTGTGTAGAGCTCCCCCCTTTTTCCATCGTACCCCCCCTTCTGACTCCGTTGGCAACTCTTCTGTTCAGCAGATGCATCGGGGACAGTGCTGGGGGGGGGGAAGGGAAGGGGGGGCTCCTTCTGCCTCCCTTGATAAAGAACAGAGATCCTGTGTTTGCTTCCAAACCTGAAGTAACCGTTTTTTAACTTGAAACAGCCGCCCCCTCCCTGACAGCCCTGTGCTTTCAATGCGCGCGCAGCACACACACGCACCCGCCGTGCACTGGAATCCTTCCTTTATTTGGGTCCTCCGTCTTTCCTGCCCAGGGGTCCGGGCGCTCAGTTGGGGCGCCCGGCAGTGGCACAACCCCCAGCGGGCTGGGCTGCCTGCCAGGGAATCCCGATATTTGCCTTTTGGGGGGGGGTGTGTGTGTGAGTGAATGGTCTCCAACTTGAGGGGCTTTTTTTTAATGGTGTCCCCGTCAAACCCTGGACTGGCCAAATTAAGCCCCTTCTTGGCTTTGGCCAAAATAAATAGGTAGGTAGGTAGGTCGGTAGGTAGGTAGGTAGACAGAGCCTGCCTGGCAGTCAATAGCAGGCCAGTGGGTTCTGGATTCGGGTTATCTACGATGCCTGTTCCTGCGCATGCGCAGTCAACCCATTCGTATGGATTCACAGGGGGCCCCACGAAGGACACCACTGGCTACAGGCAAACAACCCGGTCCTTACAGAGCCCTGGTGGTTTGCAAGGGGTTAAAAGCTGCTGTCCTGCAGCCAAAACATTGTGAGCTTGGTCCCGATGGCGTATCCCCATTGGCTCAGAGCCTTTCCCTTCCCCTGTGGGTCAAATGAGTCCCCAGCAGGTTGGGGGCAAAAAGTGCTAATTTCCTTCCCATCATTGAAAACATCATCATTGATGTTGTTGTTAATGATGAAAATGATGTTGATGATAACCCAAGTGGCAAAATGCCTCCAACCCGAGTGCCTCCTCTCCCTCCCCCTTTCCCCTCCTGCCCCCGGGGGCCACAGGGAGGGGAAGCGCGCATCCCTGTGTGCGTGCGAGAGAATGAGCGACGGGGAAAGCCCGGTTTGCTAAAGCAATGGGAACTGCGGTGTGTGTGTGAGAGAGAGAGGGAGAGGGAGAGGGAGGGAGGTTTGACCCACCCCCACCACTGCCTATGTGGTTTCTTGCTTTTCTTGGCTGCCACATTTTTGGGGAAGTGACCCCCTGGTGGGGGGTGGGGGTGTCGTTTCCTCCATCTGGGGCTGAGAGGAGGAGGCGGGGGGGGTGGGGTCTAGCCAGTTCCCACCTTGCCCCTAACCCCGTGGGAAGCAGGAGTTTCTCAGGGATTCCAGGTGAGTCATCCGGGGCGGAGGGTGCGCATGAGTGAGAGTGTGAGAGTGTGTGGCTCATGGCCATCCTCGGTGGCTGGCCGGGATTTGAACCTTCCTCCCCGCCCCGCTTCCCCTCCTGCCCTGGACGGAGCTGAGCTCACCAGGCGGGCCGCAGAGGCGTTTGCATGTCTGCAGAAACGAGGGTCTCCTCTGCTCCGGTTGCTTTTCTCAAATCATGCAATACTCAAGATCTTGGCATAGCTCCAAGGAGGTCAAGGTGACCTCTCCGGCCCACCCACCCACCCCCATGCTTCTTCATCCTCGTTCCACGCACACAGTTTGACCATCGTCACAGCGGCGGCAGGTCTGTGGGGTCGGGGATCATTAGCAAACAGGTGGTTTTCTTCTTTTGTGTCACAATCAAACTGCCCAAACGAAGCCACTTCCTTGGCTTTGGCGCTGGCCGAACTCAGCTCCTCTCTGGTGCCTGTTTCTGGTTCTCCTTCCGTGTCCGGCTCAAACCCTGGACGGCCCGAATGAAGCCACTTCCTTGGCTTTGGGGTTGGCTGAACTTAAGTCCATCTTGGTGTCATTCCTTTGAAGATGCCACATAAACCTTATCCTAGGAGTGGGGCCCTTGCTCTGTTCCCACACCAGCCCTGCCAGGGAGGCCGGTTGCGCCGAGAGGTGGGGGGAAGTGACACTGCCTGGCGCTGGTCCAGGCTCCTGGCCTGCTCCCATCCCTCTGAAGTCCTTGGTGTGCAAAGAGGGCCGGTTGGCCATTCCAGGGATGAGAGCCTCTCGTGGGCTGGGCCTGGGAAACACCCAGCCTCACATTCCCGTCCAGGCGGTGACCCTTGGCTAAACCTTTCGCCTCTCTCCGCCCAGCGGCTCCACAGGGGTGGCGCAGGGGCCGGAAAGGTGGTGAAGGGAGCCGAGGAGCCGGCCCAGAATGAATCCGGGCAGCAGCTTCTAAGGTGGGAGAGACAGGGCCAGTGGGAGGGGGACGATGAAGGATATTCTCTAATTCTGGGCAATCCGCAGTGTCTGGTTTTGTCCCTAAGGTTCTATCGAGTTCTTCTTCCTTGTGGTCTCTGTGAATCCGCATGAATGGGTTTAGTGCGCCTCTAGATTCACGGGACCAAGAAGAAGAGCTACAGAGAAGCAACGTGTCGTCAAACAGCCCACGTTGGGGGACTTCAGTTCCCAGAAGCCTCAGTCAGTCCATTGGTTGATCAGCACTTGAGAGGGGGGGGTTTGACTGAGGCTTCTGGGAAATGAAGTCCACACCCCCGGTTGGGAAACACTGGGGTTGCTCTTGGTATCCCTGGCCACCAGCTTCCCAGCGTCCTCCACGTCTGGAGTGTTCCCGGGCAACTGGGATGGGTGGCCGGTCAACCTTTGCAGCCGATCGGGCCGGCCGGCCAGCAGGGGGGGTCCGTGCGCCTGGCAGGGCCTTGTCGTCGTGTGTCCCCCCCCCCCTTCTTCTCGCAGCTGTTTGGCACTTGCCCTGGAAGCAGAGGAGCCGGGGGCACGGCTCCCCATTTGGTTCCCATCTGCCTTGTACCACCCCCACAGGCCTGGCCCAGGTTCTGCTGCCACTGGGGACTCGGGTTCACAGGAAGCCAGAGATGGGGTTGTTTTTCTCATCATCCTCTTCATCATCCTCATTCCCCCCCCCCTTTTGCTTCTGTTTCCCATGCAGCTGAACAAAAGCTTCGTCCTGACTTTCCTCCATGCCCATGGGAAGCTGTTTACCAGGATTGGGTAAGGCCCAAGGGCAGGAAGTTTGCTTTCATTTTTTCCAACATTACAAGGCCTTTTTGGAATTCCAATAGTGTTAGCAACTGGGGCTGCACGTGAGTGTGTGTGTGTGGGGTTTGGAGCCAAGGGGGCATCCGCCGAGGCAGGCGAGCAAGCCAGCAGCCCTGCCTCGTCCAAGCGAGTGGCTGGGGGGGGGGGGTCCGGAGAGGGTGCTGGGTGGGCCGTCTGCTTCTCAGGATGCTTGGGGAACTGGCATTGTAGAGGCCACTGAGCAAAGGGCCCTTGGAAGCAGAACTAAACGGGGAACAAGAGAGATGGCCTGGTCCTCCTCGGGGGGGTCAGTCCAGCCAAACCTTCTCCACGGGAAGATCCAAAGGCCCCCCCCCCCAAAGGCAGCAAAGACCGTTGGAAACGCTCCTGCCCGTTTTACTTCCACTTCCAGGAGGCTGGATGAATTGGCATCTGGGGCCAGATCCAGCCCACCGGCCGTAGTTTGGGCTCCTTTAAGAAGCAACTGAAAACCTTTCTGTTTGAGGAGGCCTTGAGCAGTTTGTGGAAGAGCAAGAGTTGGGGGGGGGGGCTCGGTTCTGATTTCGACTAGGCGGGGGCGGGGTTTGCTTTATTGTCCTCATGTTTTGCTTTTATTTTTATTTTAACAGTGTAAGCTGCCCAGAGAGTGG
The DNA here is from genome assembly GCA_030440675.1 of Furcifer pardalis. Taxonomy (NCBI): domain Eukaryota; kingdom Metazoa; phylum Chordata; class Lepidosauria; order Squamata; family Chamaeleonidae; genus Furcifer; species Furcifer pardalis. Next base: position 20,675,716 of record CP126891.1, on the reverse strand, counting down.
GAGTCCATTCCGGACGGTCAGGGTAGAAGTGCAATAAATAGATAAATCAATAAATAAATCTGGGCTCCAGATGCCAGTTGGGGGGAGTCACGGCCTGGGTGACCACGTTTCTTCTAATAAGTTTTAGCTCCCAGTGGCACAGGGCACTGCAGCCCAAAGGGTGTGAGTTCGATCCTGACCAGGGCTCAGGGTTGACTCGGCCTCCTCCATCCTTCCAAGGTTGGTTAAACAAGGCCCCAGCAGGTTGTTGAAGGACCAAATGCTCATGACCTCGTCAGTGCGCTGAGTGCGAATATGGGGCGGCATGGAAGCGCTATTGCATCGCTTTGCTAGAGCGCTCAGTGCTTGCGCGTCCGGGGTGGGCTCTGGATCGCTCTTGACCCACTGGGGCAGCATTGACCTCACATGGCCCTTGACCTCTGCCCTCTCCCCTCCCTCCCCATGCAGGATGGAGACCTTCCCGGCCGTGGCCGCCGAGGTCCTGAGCCTGTTCCGGGCCCTACTGGCCCACAGCCCACCCCCCATCGGGAGCTCACGCATGCTCCAACTTATGGCCATCAACATGTTTGCAGTGTACAACTCCCAGCCCAAAGGTATGGTGGTGGGCTGGGCGGGGGTGGGTGGGGTGGCAAGGCCTTGGAAAACTCTTTCTCGGGGTGGCCAAGCAAGGATGATGGGCTACGGACATCCGGCTGTGTAGCTTTGCCAGGCCACATGGGATAAAGAGTCATGAGTTGGTAGAAGCCCTCCTTGGACGGGGGCAAAGGGTGACGGAAATGCCCTGGAGTGGCGTTCCGTTCTCCCTCTTTATCGCCATCAAAGCAGCGCATGGTTGAGGGGACCAACCTAGCAGTTCCAAAGCAAGAAATTGCAAGTAGATGAACAGGTACTGCTTTGGTGGGAAAGGTAACAGCGTTCCATTCGCTCATGCCTGTCAAATGTCCACGGATAGGTCTGCACATGCAGACAGCACTGGCTCTTTCGCTGTAAATGGAGATACAGTAATATTTATTAATTTAGATTTATATCGTGTCAGAAATTATTCTGGGTCAGAAGGATTTTTGCTGGAGAAACTCCACTCGGGGGACGATGCCCAAAGGAGGCTCCTTTCCATGTCCCCCAAGATCTTTTTCCCACCCAAGTGGTCTCTATTGATCCACTTGCAATGTCTTGCTTTCGACCGGCTAGCTTGGCAGGAGCTGGGACAGGCGACGGACGCTCGCTCTGTCGTGCCGTACCAGGGTCTCGAACTGCCGGCTTGCCGGCCTTCCAGCTAAATGGAGCTAAGCCCCCTCGTGTCAGGTCCGGCTGGCTTTCGAACAAGGGTGACTTTCACCTTGACCTGATTTCTGGGTCCCCGGCCCAGCAGAGCCACAGGCGGTGGGTCCTTTCCGTGGCATCCCCTTCCACGGGTCTCCTGACTAGACCAATGGCTTCTTGGCGTTTCACTGGTCCCCACCCCCCAAAAAAGAAGGAGTTGGTCAAATGGCTTCTCTCCCTCCAGCCCCCCCAAAAAAAAAAAAGGCCACGTGCATGTGGAACCCCACCCAGGCCGGGGCTGCCACAGGCGTTTGTTCGGTTGTCATCTGTGCCTCCGCTTGGCAGGGAAAAGTCCGTCCCCTTTCTCCCGACCATTCAGGGAAGTGGTTTGCCTTCGTTCATTGTGTCTTCATCCTGGGGGAGAGTTCTGGCCTGCTTATTGAAAGCGTGCCTTGTGGCCGGGGAATTTAAGAGAGGGAGGGGCAGCGTCCCGTCCCCATCCCCCCATATGTGCCCAATTTACCCAAATTTAGGCTCTGTGGAGCTTTCCTCTCTCTCTCTCTCTCTCATATAATTTGTTTTACAATTCCTGGAATCAAACCCATCTCTCGCACACACACACACACACATACACACACACACACACACACACACACACACAGAGTTCTGTTTTACACTGTTATTGGATTATCCATTCTGCAAATCACTCGAGGATGTGCGTCGGCCGTCAGCCGGGATCCCTCCTTCCCCATCTTCCCCTCCTGCCCCCTCTTCCAGCCATGCCTCCATCAGGACTAGGAGCCTTTAGGGTTCATATTGGAGCCAGAGGGTGCCTCGACGGGCATTAAAAAATGGCCCACTTGTTCTCGGCTGCATGCTGGGCTTCGTGGTCCATGTCAAATTTGCCACTGGTTCGGGTCTGCCCTGAAACCCCAGGCTTCGGAAGGAGGTGGTTTATGGCGTCCCGTCCGCACGGGATTAAAGGTGCCATGGGTTCAACATGGCCTGCTTTTCGGTGTACAAACGAAGGGGCATCTTCCACCGTGGTGGTCCCTTGTTTGAGGAGGCTGACCTTGGGGTGGATTGTTGCTTAGTGGTCAGAGTCAGAGGGCGATAGGGTTGCAAAGTTTTGAATTTTCTGGTTAAAATTCCCTTTAGCTCAGGCAAAGGCCAGTAGGCCGGATTCAGCCCGTGGGGCCTTTTCATGTGCCCTCTAAGGGCATTTCAGAAACAAACTGGCCACCCCCTTTGAAGCTGTTGGGACAAAATGGCCATCCCCATCGTGCAGGCAGGGCAAAATGCCCATCTGGCCCTCGAAGCTGACTGAGAGAGTGTGACCCAGTGGCCCCCCTGGCTTCTCCTCCTTCCACCCCTTCCATATTAACTAGCGCTCAATGGCTCTCTAGGGACAGCAAAGCAGTTTCCTTCGCTTACAGTTACTTGGTATTGCAGGCCTGAGCCGTGCGGGTTCTTTTTTCTTTTTTTTTTTTTTAGTGCATTGAACAGCTGGACAGCACCAAACGCCTGACACTTCACAGAGGGGAAGAACACAGGCCAGAAAGAGGGAGGGAGAGAGGGAGGGAGGAGGGCGCGCTCTGGTTTCAGAGGCAGGAAGGAATGGTTGGTTGGATAGGTAGACAGGGAGGGAGGTGGATGGATAGATGGGTGGATGGATAGATGGATGGGTAGATAGATAGATAGATAGATAGATAGATAGATAGATAGATAGATACATACAAGGGTAGACAGATGGATAGATAGATGGATGGATGCAGTGGAACCTCGGTTAAGAAATGGCTCGGTTAACATACAAATCGCATAACAAAGGGAAACCCATAGGAAATAGTTGCTTGGTTTACAAAAAAAAATTCAGAAAAAAATAATTGGTTTTCAATGCATTCCTATGGGAAATTACATTCAGTGCAGTTCTATGAGAAATTTGGTTAAAGTAATTTTCGCTGTAAGAAATGTCCTGGAGAACACATTAATTATGTTAATTGAGGTTCCGCTGTAGATGGATGGATGGATAGAAATCCGCGGGGGGGGGGGGGGGGCTGCTCTTTTCCTTCTTTCCTTCCAACCTTCCCCTCCTCAAAGATTCCTCCGCCTGGACTTCATACCCTCCCCACCCACCCTGGCCGCAAGGCACAAGGCCGCCCTTCCTTGCCCCGCTTTCAGCCTAGGGAGACATGACACAAGAGGAGAAGGCGATGAGGAGGGAAGAGGAAAAGAATTCCCACCCGGTGTGTGTGTGTGTATGTTTCCGATCCCATAAAAACCCCATCCCAGAGAGAAGAGCCAAGTGGCCTCAATTTTGGTGTCCCCAGGGACCTCCTGACGGGTGCCCCCCCTGCCCGCCCGCTTGCCTCTTTCAGAGCCCCCTCCCCGAGCGGAAGCGCGCAGAGCCGCTCTGGGCCCCTCTGCCATGGCGGAGCTGCAAAGACGGCCCGCAGCTGCTCTTTTGCTGGCAACTTTGGGCTTTTTACTGCTGTCTGCCTTGAAACATCGCTTGGTGTGTGTGTGTGTGTGTGTGTGTGTGTGTGTGTGTGTGTGTGTGTGTGTGTGTGTGTGTGTGTGTGTGTGTGTGTGTGTGTGTGTGTGTGTGTGTGTGTGTGTGTGTGTGTGTGTGTGTGTGTGTGTGTGTGTTTGGGGGGGGAGAGAGTGGCCCAGTGCCAACCTCAGTTAGCCCCCTATTTTCCCCCCCACGCCCCATCCATAAAACACCCCCCCCCCAATTCTTCAGCCCCTTCTTCCCTCCCCACTGACATGCTTTAAAGTCACATTTCCAGGCCAGACACAGAATTAATCTCTGGGTACTTGAGATTTGCTGGCAGCACTCAAGCAGGATGTGGGTTTCTCTCTCTCCCTCCCTCCCCCCCCCCCATTTCTCCATCCTTCTCCCCCCCCTTTTTTTTTATTTCTGTGTCTTGGCTGACTCTTTTACCTCTCGAAGAATTTTGGGAAAGGGCCGTGAGATGCCGTCCGTTGCCTTCCCCCCCCCCAAAAAAAAAAAGCCTTCATCTGCCTTTTCGCCTCCGTGCTGCTCAGCCGTTTCCTTACGCCCGGGGTGCTCAACCTGTGGGCCAGAGGCATTCCACAGCGCCATGTCGGGTGGGCCCCACCACTGCCTCCACCACACCCGGAAGCACTGTGGGAGCGGGAGGAAGGGCAGAATGGCAATCCGTCCCCCCCCCCCAAGCTGTCCGAGGGAACGTGACCCAGCCCTCGGCTTCACAAGGTTGAGAATTCATCACACACGCACACACACGGATCGGCCGGCCCGCTGCTGCTGCGGCTTCGCCCCTAATGGGTTTCATATGGCCCTGCCGTTGACATCAGTATCTAACTATTCTCCATGTGATCCTGGTATGTTTCCTGTAGGAAATCTGCAAGATATTTATTAAGAACTAATAAAATAAACCTCCTCTCTCCAAGCTTTTTAGGTAGTTTTCAATTGTTTCGCGTCTCCCTCGTTTCCTTTTATCAGGCAGGGCTGGGGGATTTTTATTTTGTTTTATTTTGCAAGAAGGCTTTTCTTCTCTCTTTCCTTCCCCCCCTTTCCTTGTTTGTATTTGGGAGGCTCAAGAACAGGGGTGGCCAGACTTTTCGGGCCGCGGGCCGTCTACAGCGTTCCTCCCACTGGAAGCGGGATTAGAAGGCATCCTTGCGATCTGTTTTGCAACAGGATGGGGGAGATTTCTCGGCTGCCATTTTCTCTGCCTAAACCAGGGGTGCCCAAACTATGGCCTGTGGGCCAGATCCGGCCCTGACATCTATTCATTTGCCCCACGCTGCCCTTGCTGCTCAGAAGTAGGGGCGCGTTTTACTTCCCCTTCCAGGAGCAGTAAGGGCAGCGTGGGCTGGATGAATTGGGGTTGGAGCCAGATACACACACACACACCCCGAAGGTTGTGCACCTGCAGGGTCCCCCCCCCTGCGAGGAATCCAGACCCTTGTTCTAGAGCAGCGACTCCCAGCCTCTGTTTCACCGAACACCAGCGGACTACCATTCCCCGAAGCCTCAGTCTGTCCGTTGGCTGGTCCGTGCTTTGGGGAACCGACTGAGGCTTTAGGGAATCCAAGTCCATGAACCAAAGGTTTGGGAAAGGCTGCTCTAGAGGACGTTTGCTCGGATGGGAGGAGGTTTGTGGCCTGGCCTTCCTTTCTTGGGGGACGCATCTGGCCTGAGGCAGGTGCTGTTGACCGTGGCTTCCGGCCGTGGCGAGGGGTCAGCAGGCCAGAGCTTGTAGGGTCGCCGTTGTTTTGGTGCTCAGTCCCCTGGCCTGCCTTGATGTGCAAGGAGGCATGTGTGCATGTGTTTTGGCGCTCCGTCGGCCCCATGCTTTGTTGGAAGGTGCATGGGACGTGCTTTGCATGCGCCAGGGGTGCCCGTGAGACTTCCAGAGGGGCTGCTGGGGGCGCAACCCGTGCCCAGGGAGAACCATATTGCCCTTTCTGAGCCTGTAAGGCATTCAGACATGGGCTGCATCGGTGGCTCAGGGGTTAAGAAGCTCGCCTTGTGAGCTGGAAGGACGGCAAGTCGGCAGTTCGAGACCCGAGGACTCCATGACGGTTTGAGCTTCCAGCGTAGCCGTTCGAAAGCAAGACATTGCAGGTAGATAAATAGGGACCCCTTGGGTGGGGAAAAGATTTCGGGGACGTGAAAGGAGTCCCTTGAAGCGGAGTTTCTCCAGCAGAAATCCTTTCGACCCAAAAGAATTTCTGACACGAAATTATTATTATAATGGAAGGATCTGTTAATGCATTGGATTAGAAATCTGAAGAAAGGAAGGAGAAAGAAGGAAGGAGAGGAAGGAAGTTGTGGCACCTTACGGACAAATGCCATGTGTGAGCTTAACAAAACCAACTTTATTGAATGGAATAAAATAAAACAAATGGCAAAGCTGGAAATTGTGGCCACGCGTGGCCTCAAGCCTTCATCCTCCGAGGCAAGTTTCATGCATTTGATCCGTGGAAGCTCGAGCTGAAAATAAAGGTGCTAGTCTTTGCTTCGTCTTGCTTTGCTTTTCCACGTCCGCCCCGTTCTGATTCTCACTCGAGGTCTTTGCCCAGGCGAACACGGCGGCTGCCACTTGGAGCCCTGGTGAACTCTGTGCGTGTGCGTTTGTGCGTGTGTCGGTGTCCGTCCGGGAACACCCACCTCGGTGTTGGTGTTGGAGGAGGAGGAGGAGGAGAGGCTAGTGAGAGCAAGGCTAAGAATAATACAACCCCCCATCGGGGTGCCTTTGCTCTCTGTATATTTACCAGCGCTCTTGTTTGGTGGGCCGGGTGGGGCCTCCCGCCCGCCTGCCGGCCCGCTGGCGGCTCCGCCTGGCCTGTACCCGTCCTTGAGGGTGTTTGGCGTTGGCACGGGAAGAAAGGGATTGTGCTTTTTCCAAGAACTCTGCTCTTTCTCAGCTTGATAAGCATTTAAACGCTGGAGCAGCAGCAGCAGCCGCCGCCGGCCTCGGATGGGAATTGGCAGGGCCGCCTCATTCTTTTGTCTGTCTGTTTATTCCCCCCCCCCCATCATCTCCACCACATGTGCGGCAGGAGGAGGAGGAGGAGGCCGGGGGTCCAGGCACCCCGAGAACCAGAGCCTGGGAATGGCAGCGTCAGAAAAAAACCCCAAGATCGTGGCATCCGGCCCCCGTCACTCCCTGGCAAACAGAAGGGGAAGAGTGGTTTAGAACAAGGAGGCCCAGGCTTTTCAGGCCGCGGGCCGGTCACGGGGTTTGGCGAGCCGGTCACGGGGTTCCTCACGCCGGAAGCAGACGTAAAAGGCGCATTGCGATCTGTTTTGCAACAGGATGAGATAGATTTTGGGGCTGCCGTTTTCTCTGCTTAAACCAGGGGTGCGCCCAAACTACGGCCTGTGGGCTGGATCCAGCCCCTGACACCAATTCATCCAGCCCCGTAGTCACGTATGGCTGTGAGAGCTGGACCCTAAGGAAGAAGAGGCGCCTTTGAACCCTGCAGCGCTGGGGGAGACCTTGGAGAGAGCCCTGGACAGTGAGGAGAGCGAACCGGTCTATCCGGAAGGGAAACCCACCCCGGCTGCTCCTCAGGAGGACAAATAGTGAAGTTGAAACTCAAGGACTTTGGCCCCCAAATGAGAAGAGAGGACTCACTTGAGAAGGCCCTGAGGCTGGGAGGCAACGGGAGAAATAGGGGCGGCAGAGGATGGCATGACTAGGTGGCACCGTTGAAGGGGTGGCCGGCCTACGGAAGAGGATGGAGCAGGGCTGGCAAGCGGTGGTCCGTGGGGCCGGGCCACAAAGGTTACGACTGGACAATGGCCAAGACCACAGAGCAGGGGAGAGCCATGGCCAGAAGCCCTGGGGTTGGGGATTTATTATTATTATTATTATTATTATTTGGGGGGGGGGTTGTCTCAGAAAGCAGAGGTTTGGGGGCTCAATGGATTTTGAGAGTCTCCCTCCCCCAACCCTGGGGGAAAGGCTCTCCGTGCGGAAGAGGTCAGCGTCTCTCTGCTTCAGACTCCGGCGGAGGCTCTCCGTCGATCCACGCCAAAGAGCAAAGCCACCCGTGGCATCCGCTGGCCAGGAAACAACCTCCTTGCACTCACACACAGACACACAACACGCACACACTTACACATGCACAGCCTCGTCTGTGGCTTTTCCCTACCCTTTCCCCCCACTTCGACCCCCCCTTCCTTTTACTTCTTCTTCTGCCTATCTGTTTTTCCATCTCCCTCTTTCCTTCTCTCTCTCTCTTCGTAACAGTTTTTAATAATGTTTTAGTTAGTTCCAGCCCTTCCCCCCCCCCATGGGATCCCATTGGAAAAGGGAAAAAAGAAAAGGTTTTTTTAAAAAACAAAACAAAACACCCCCATTTATTTAAAAGGAAACAGTTCTACACTTCCCTTGCTTTGAAACTCTGCTGGCACCTTTTCCAGTGCAGTAAACCATACAACATGGGCCTCCTTTTGCCTTTTTCTTCTTCAGGGTTTCCAAACACAGACAGGCTGGCGTTAAATTTATGAAAAAATGTTTTATTCGGCCATGGACTGGGGGATGAAAGGAGGGGGGTGTTGCGGATGCCTCCGGCGCTCAGGCGGTCGCTTTTGGCGGTCAAAGTTGAAATCTTAGCCGCCTTCCCACCCTGGTTAATGGGTTGTTTCCCCTTGCCAGGCAAGGGGACCTGGCCCTCTTTCCGTGGGCCCCAAGTGCTGTGGGGAGCTGGTAAGGGGAAGGGTGGGTATCCCCCCTCCTCCATAGCCTGGTGGCGCAGGGGTTAAAGCATAGGTTGGTTGGTTAGTTAGCTGGTTGGTTGGGTTGGGTTGGATTGAGTTGATGGATTAGGTTGGTTGGTTGGAGTGGGTGGGTTGGGTTGGGTTGGTTTGATGGAGTTGGTTGGTTGGTTGGTTGAAGTGGGTGGGTTGGTTGGTGGGTTGGGTTAGGTTGATGGATTGGGTTGGTTGGTTGGAGTGGGTGGGTGGGTTGTTTGATGGGTTGGGTTGATGGGTTGGTTGGTTGGGTTGGGTTGGGTTTGTTGGTTTACTTACTTACTTACTTACTTACTTCCTGTATTTGTATTGCCGCCTCCCTCGCCAAAGCAACTCCAGGCAGCTGACAACAGCATCAAAAGTTCAAACTACAGGACATCCCCATCATACTAAACTAAAGAAATAAAACCTTAAAAACTATTAAAACACCCTCCTCATGAAATTGAAGGGCCCCGTAGGCTGGATGTGGCCCATGGTGCCATTTCATGTCTCCCCCCCCCCCGGGCATTTGAGAAACAAAATTGCTGCCCCCTTTGAAACTTTTGGGGCAAAATGGCCGCCCTCATCGTGCAGGCAGGGCAAAATAGCCGTCCGGCCCTCGAAGCTGACTGGGAGAGCGTGACCCAGTGGCCCCTGGGTTGGGAACCCCTGGGTTAAAACGGTTGCACTGCAGCCAAAAGGTGGTGAGTTTGATCCTCATGGGAGTCCATGTTGGCTCAGCTTCTTCCATCCTTCTGAGTGTCTATTTCAGCCCCTTAGACTCTGTCAAGTTCTTCTTCGCGATCTCCTGTGAATCCACATGAATGGGTTGACTGCGCATTTTGGGGGGCTTCCGTTCCCAGAAGCCTAAATCAGTTCCCCATCAGTGGGCTGACGGAGGCGTCTGGGAATTGAAGCCCCCCTGTGGGGCCTGGGGCCCACCTCGGGCACCCCTTGGGAGAGCTGGAGGCCCCTGTGGGTCAGGGTCTTGTTGTGACCCCCATGGACAGATGGTCCCCCTTCCTGTGGCTTCTTGTGTTTGCTCTCCTGACGTGCCAAGCCCTGCGGTGGTGTCGGGGGGGGGGGTATTATGGGGTGGAAACGGCTCCTGCGCATGTTTAGGCTCGAGGGCCCTTTTCAGGAAATTTCTGAGAAGAATGCCTTCTAAAAATGGGAGCCACTTTTCCACCGAGACTTCCAGGAAAAGGGGGGGGGGACACGAGGAGTTAATTTTAGCCGCTGCAAGCAGCAGGTTGTAACGTCGCCCTTTCCTGGGGAAAGCAGGGAGCGTGGCTCGGAGGCACGTGCAGAGAGGCAGCCGGGGAGACTGGGTGTGTGTGTGTCTTGCATGGATCCAGCCCCCCTTCCGCCTTCCACAAACCTGGGACGTCCTCCTCCCACCCAGGCCTGCTTTCCGTCGGCTTCTTCTTTGCAGGGAGGGCTGGATGGGAGTGGGGGGGGGGTGCTGGGACCCCCCGGGTGGGGGCCCTGCCGCTTGGCTTCCTGTCCAGGGTCCCCAGCAGGCCCCGCGCCTTCGGCTGGGAATATGTCATTAATTTTTATCCTTTCCCCTGTAAAGTGTCGAGCCTTCTTTTTTATGATGTCAGGAGGGATTCCTTAATTTTGCAGCTGCTTGCTGGTGACGTCAGAGGAGACCCCCTCCTGCCCTGGGTCGGGGAATGGAGGGAGGGGGGCTTCTCCTTCCCCGGGTGGAGAGCCAGGGCAGAGGGGGGGGGCGCAGGGGGGTGGACAAAAGAAATGAAGTGTTGAGTGTCTTAATAGCTTCCACTGGGAGGTTCTGGGGCTGCTCTGTTTGGGGGTGTCCCCCCCCACTTCCCTGTTTCCACCCCTGGCTTCACCTGGCCATCTCTCTCTCTCTCTCTCTCTCATACACACACACACACACACACACACACACACACACACACACACACACACACACACACACACACACACACACACACACACACACACACACACACACACACACACACACACACACACACACCAGGGAGGGAGGGGGGTCCTGGAGAGCCACATCTCCCCATAGTCCTAAAATGCAGCCGAACATCCGTCCTTCGGTCTGCAGAAAGGTGCCCTGTAAGGCGATGGGGTCATTATTATTACGATGATTCTAATTGTGCCACATCTAATTCCGGAGATTGGTTGTCCTCCGAAAGGTGCCCTAAAAGTCACCTTTGCTCGAAAGCCAGTCGTATCCAACTCTAGGGTTCAGTGCTCATCTCTGTTTCAAAGGCAAAGAACCAGCGCTGTCTGCTTCTGCAGACATTTCCGTGGTCACGTGGCAGTCACGACTAGACCATGGAGCGCACAGAGCGCTTCTTGCCTTCCCACCCAAGTGGTCCCTGTTTACCTGCTTTCAAATTCTTGCTTTTGAACTGCAAGGTTGGCAGGAGCTGGGACAGAGACTGAAGCTCGCTCTGCCACGTAGCACTCGGGTCTCAGACGGCTGACTTGCCACCTTCTGGTCTGCGTCTTAGCCATCCTCATGGTTTCATCATCCTCCGGGCGTCCCCTGAGCGGAGTTCCTCCAGCAAAAACCCTTTCGACCCCAAATCATTTCTGACACGAAATTATTATTATTACTGTATATACTTGAGTATAAGCTGGGTTTTTCAGCCCCAAAAATGAGCCTCTAAAAGGGGACTCGGCTTATACTTGGGTCAATGACCACGAGGGTCCCAAGATCGTACTGGATTAAGATGTGCCGGCAATTTATTTATTTATTTATTTTATTTTTATTTATTTTTTGGATTTCTATACCGCCCTACTTGGTGCGACCAACTAATTAATTTAATTAATTTTACCACATTTTCATGCATTTTGATTATTGAAACTCATTCGCAGCTGCTCCATTTCCCCCCCCCCCTGCTTATACTCGGGTCAATCAATTTTCCTGGGCTTTCAGGTCAAAATTGAGTACCTTGGCTTATATTCGGGCTGGCTTATACTCGAGTATATACGGTATACCCTTCCCTGTGAACTTTGCCACCCAAGGCCAGGAGTCCTCGGCGTGGTCATTCGAGTTAACTGCCATACAAGTGTGTTTTACTTCCACTTCTGGGAGCGATGAGGGTGGCGTGGGCTGGACGAATTGGCCTTGGCAGCTGGATCCGGCCCACGGGCTGTCGTTTGGGCACCCCTGGTTTAAGGAGAGAGAAGGGCAGCTTAAAATCTAATCCTGTCGCAAAAGCAGATTGCAAGGCGTGTTTTACTTCCACTTTCGGGGGGAGGGACCCCGTGACCGGCCCGCTGAGCCATGTGACCAGCCCACGGCCCGAAAGGTTTGGGCACCCCTGCCGAAGAGCCTACTCTGTGACCATAGCAGGGTGGCCTGTCCAGACCAGTTATGGACATTGGGAAGGGTCACACGCACGCACTCACACACACCCCTTTCCTCTGCCTTGCCTCCCTGCGAGGTGGGCCAGGCTGGGGGAGGAGGGGGCCATTGGCTCCATGCATCATCCTTACATCATGACATACAGTGTCTGTGTGGGGTGGGGTGGGGTCACGATTCGCTGTGGTCCTCCCATGCACAAGGATGTGTTGTGCTCCCCCCTTCCCCACTGAAAGGCTTCCTCCTGCCCCCCCCTCTCTCCACCCCCTGCTGGGGTTTGCATTCTTGTCTGGCTGGAGCACATCCACCCTTCCTTCTTTGTGTGTCTGTGTATATTTTGGGGGCAGGGGGGGGGAGTTCGTTGGCATCAGCATCACCCAGCCATCATCCCACCATGCTTGGGTCTTCTCCCTTCCGGTCCCGCCCCTTCGGAAAGCCCAGCTGGGTGTCTGCATTTTGGGGAGGGTGTGTGTGGGGGGGGGGGGTTGGTTGGTTGGTTGGTTTGGCGTCGCTGCCATCCTTGTCTGGCCGGGACTGACTCAGGAAATTGAAATGTCCCGAGGGTCTGCGCGAAAGAGACGGGAAGACTCAGCCAGGGGCTGGAAGCAGAGATGAGCCACTCTCTCTTGTCTTCTGGCGGGGCCGTTGTGAGTTCACTCCCGGCGAGGATCAAGGTTGATTCACCCTCTTCCCTCCCCGTTCGTTTTAGCCCGAGGGGGGCCACCTCCTCGATCCTGCCCTTGGCCCATCATTGGGTGCGCACTTTTAGACCCTTTCCCAAACAGTGCGTGCCTTAGGCATCCCCCGGACCACCAACGCCTGGGCCCTCCTCTCTGCCGAAGCCCACGGTCTGCTTGCCTGGCGCTCGCCTTGCCCTGCTTTTAGGGGGGTGGGGGCAGACGGGGATCCCCGTTCCTCTTGACCCTTTCCCAGGCTTTCTGCCACTTGCGTGCCTGGCACATCCCCCTGCTTCCTGCGGTCACTCCAGGTGCACAGCCCTGCCTTGCCCTCTCAGGGAGCCTGGCATGGTCCGAAGGGCGAGAGCGCGCATGGCTGAGGGCACCGGTGGTGGGTCGTGTTGATCACTTTTCCTGGAGATGACCTGCTCGAAGCACTCCTTGACAGTGACGAGAACAAGGGCCGCGGCTCCTCTTGGCTTCCCAGCAGAAAGACAGATCCGAGGAGGGCCGGCCGACTGGCCGGCCTCCTACTGAAAGATGTATCGCGCTAATTAGAAAGGCATAACATCCGGCCACATGGCCGCCTTTCTCCTGGCCACGGACGGCGTTTCCTGAGCCCTCGACAACTTTGACGACAGTTGGTTTATGTTTTCCCGTGGATATTATGTTCTCTGGGAAACCAGGACAGGGCGTTTCAGCAGGCCGGCAAGCCGACTCCGCCAGGAAGCCCCAGGTAGAGAGAGAGGGACGCCTCAGGAGCCCAGAAAGGGAAGGATGGAGAGAAGGATGGAGATAAAGGAAGGATGGAGAAGGAAAGGGTGGGTGGAATGAATTGATAGAAGGAGGAAATGGAAGGGTAGATGGATGGAGATAAAGGAAGGAAGGGGTGGATGGAAGGAAGAGATCGATGAACGGGAAGGAAGGAAGGATAGAAAGGAAGAAATAGATTGGAAAGAAGGAAGAGAGAGAGAGATAGACAGAATTACAGACACAAACCAGCAGGTGGAGAAAAGAACAGGTAGGTAGGTAGATGGAGAGATGGTTCAGAATAGGAGATGGAGAGATGGTTCAGAATAGGAGATGGAGAGATGGTTCAGAATAGGAGATTGATGGATAGATAGACAGACAGATAGAGAGATGGTTCAGAATAGTAGACAGACAGACAGACCGATGGTTCAGATCGATGGGTCGCGGGCGTGAGAAATCCAACAGCCAGGCTGAGAATCCCTTAGCAAGACGAGAAGGGCTTCCTTTGTATGCGCGGAGAAACAAGACCCAAGCCAGGTCGCCACGCGCCAGCCTGCAGGGCTCTGTGTGTGTTCGGCCCGCCACCCTGCCGACCGTGAGCTCACGGTGCGCTGGGATCAGGCAGGACGGAAGCTCTGGGCTTTCGCTCTGCAGGGTTTCCGTCACACTCGGCCCCCGAGAGAAAGGTCCTTTCCATGGCCTGAAGCGCCAAGATGGGCTCCCGTCTCCTCCGAGTCATGAACGTTTGGCCCTTCTTCGAGCCTGAAACGATTCCGCTTCCAAAGCTGGTTAGGCCATCGATTAAAATGTGACCTCTATGAAACCTATATAGTCCGAGGGACTGGTGTGTGGCCAGCAGGACCTCAGTGGAGGTACCTCGGTTAACGTAATGAAAGCATCGTTTCTTAACAGCGAACGTGACTTTATTTGAATTCGCCATAGGAGTGCATTGAATGCAGTTTCCCATAGGAATGCATTGAAAACCCAAATACATTAACTGAAATATCCCAGATACACACAGGTCTCTGTTTTCCTGCCCCTCTTGCACCTGGGGGAGGCATGTGGGGTCAGGCTGGCTCACCCCCTTCCTCTTCTCCCCTGCCACAGAGTGTCTCTCGGAGGACTGCCGTTCGGTGATCCAGGAACAGGCCACGGCGCTGGGTCTGGCCATGTTCTCCCTCCTGGTCAAGCGTTGCACCGCTCTGTTGCGGGATGTCGCCCTGGGTGAGTGTGGTCCCCCCCCCATCTCAGTCTTCTCATTGGGGAGGGGGGTCTGGGAGGGGGCCACAACCTTCAGGCCCCGCAGGTCCCTTGCTGGGAGAAGGTGAGGCTGGGTCCCGGGGGGGGGGGGTTTGCCTTCAGGACCCCTTCCTCATTTTAAAGCAGGTTTGTGCCCCTCTCCTCCTCCTCCTCGGCTGATGATGTTCAGGCTGCCAGATTGTCATTGGGGGGTGGGATTGGGGGGGCCCAAGGGAGAGACCTTTGATGCCATTTCCCCCCTCCCCCTTTTGATCTCACCCTGTGACGAAGGAAAGGTGATGATGACTCCTTGTTTGGTCTCTCCTACCCTGCCTTGTGGGATTCAGGCCAGAGGCTGCTAGCATCATCATTTCTGTGGGCCGGCTTCCTCAGCCCCCGGTCATAGGAAGCATCATCATCATCCCACCATCATCCTATTTTGTCTGTCTGCTCTGGGAATTTGCCCGCCCGCCCCCCCCCTCCACCACACGCCTCCACCACACCCGGAAGTGCCATGGGGTGGAGGAAGTCCAAAATGGCCCTCTTGCCTCCGAAGCTGTCTGAGGGAGCCTGGCCCAATGGCCCCTGGTTTAAAATGGTCAAGAACTCTCTATTCTACCTGGAAGATTTGCGGGGGGGTGTCTGCAAGGGAAAAGAGGAGGCCCCCAACTCCCAAAATTTCCCTTATCACAAGTTTCTAGTCCTCATGGAGCCCGAGAAGCAACCGAGGTGAAATTAGAGATATTGGGAGCTGCTTTCTGCCCCGTCCGTATCACTGTGGGCCAGTTACAGGGAGAGAAGGGTCTCTTGCCTGCCTTTGCCTCACCACCACCTCCGGCAAGTCCTTTGAGCTGAGGATGATGGAGATGATTGCCAGCATACAAAGGAAGGGCATACAAAGGGTAGCTAGGTGGGTGGATGGATAGATGGATAGATAGATCAATGGATGGATGGATGGATGGGGAGGGAACCAGACCCCAGTGGGAAAGAAGCCATTTGGTGAGCATGTGGCATGGCGTGCCCCCCCCCCCCCCGTGGGCCGTCTGGCCTGACCTTCCCCTCTTCTTTCTCCCGTCCAGCGTCGGAAGGTGCCGAAGAGGATGAAGGCGTCAAAGTCTCTTCCCTGCCGCAGGACTTGAAGGAACTCCTGCCCAGCATCAAGGTCTGGTCGGACTGGATGCTCGGACACTCGGACACCTGGAACCCTCCGCCCAGCGCCCTGGAGCTGCCCCGAGCGTAGGTCCACTCTCCGGGGGGGGGGCAGGGGCCTTCCTCTTCTTCCCTTCCTCTCCTCCGCCCCCTCCATCCCACCCTCCCAAATTCCTGCCTGTGGGGGTGTTAAAGTCAGTCTGAACCAGTTGAGCCCTTGCGGCACAGGAGTTAACACGGCTGTATTGAAGCCAAAAGGCTGTAAGTCCGATCCTGACCAGGGCTCAAGGTTGACTCTGCCCCTTCCATGGCCAGTCAGAGGAGCCCCCAGCAGTGTTGGGGGGGGGAAGGCAAATTTGCTTGTGGGCGACCCCCATGAGCGTACCAGGTGCTTTAGAAGTGGAATTACTCTGGTGATAGATACCCTTGTTGAGCATCACCCCATGTTCTAACGGTGGGCATCTATTTCTGCCCCAACGCTCCCTCCAGTTCTCTGCGGATCCATTCATGTGGATTCACAGGGGGCCATGAAGAAGAAGAACAGTTACAGCGACAGGGAATCAACCTGTCCCCCTAGAGAGCCCTGGGGGCCCATGCAGCCCAAAGGGGGCGAGTTCCATCCCAACGGGGAGGGACTCCTGCTAATTAACTTGTCTTGGAAGTGCTAATTGCTATTGCTAATTGCTTTGGGTAAGTGGGGTCTCCTGGATTGCCCCTTCTCCTTTCTGCTGGTGATTTTTCCTCCCCCCCTTCTTCTTCTCCTCCTCCTCCTTCCCCGTTTTGGCCGAGGAAATGGAAATCTCGCTCCGGAAGTGCCGGGCCCCATTTTCGAAAGGATGGGTCTGTTTTCTGTTTGCCGGCTGGTTGGGACGGGTGGGAGGGCGGCCCGGCTGGCCACGGGCCCAGGGAAAAGGGGGGGAGACCCGTTGCCCATCTTTGGGCAGGAGCGCAAACCTCTCTGGTGCCGCGTGCATGCGCTGGGAGGAAGACTGTTTCCTGCTGTCGAGAACCCGGGAGCCTTTTCCCAGCCCCCGTTATCATCCTCCTTTGCTGATCCGGCCCGCTCCGTCGCCCTTTCTGATGGTGGGACTGGGCAGACTGGGTTTGGCCGGCTTCCCCCTCCTTCTTTTGACCCAAACCAGGTCGGCTCCTTTTAAAGCAAAATGAGAACCCAGTCAGCTTCGAGGGCCGGACGGCCCTTTTGCCCCTGCCTGTACGATGGGGGCGGCCCTTTTGTCCTGGCAGCTTCAAAGGGACAGCCGTTTTGTTTATTGAATGCCCTTGGAGGGGGGGCACATGAAACAGTGCCATGGGCCGGATCTGGCCCACAAGCTTTAGGTTGGGAACCCCTGGCTTGGACCCTGCCTCTGATTTCCAGTCTCGGAAGTGGGCGAGGAACCGGGAGATGGGGCCATTGCCAGCTTTGGGGGGGGGGGGGGACAGGCGAGTCACTTCCTTTGGGGACCTGGGAAAGGGGAGGGGGGGACGTTTGCGGAACAAGGGTCTGGATTTCCTCCCCTCCACTTGGATTCTCTCTTGAGCCCCCAGACCCACCCCAGACCAGCCTTTGGGCAGACCCCCCCCCCAAGCCCAGTTCCCTAGGAGAGCCCGGCCCGCGCCCATCCTCTCTCCTGCAAGGTCCCTGGCCCGGCTCAACTCGGGCCAGCTGGGCCAGCAGGCCCTGGCGGCCGCCTTTTATTACTTTCAGCTGGTACTTGAACCCGGGTCCCGGGCCTTGGAGCGCTTCCCAGGCTTAATCCCCGGAGCTTTCTCTGCAGCTGGATGACACCGGGCTGACCCGGGATGAGGATAGGAAAATAGAAGGCCTGCCAAGCCCGGAGCCTCTTTTTCATTTGGGGCCTGGCGGCCTGCCCGTGACCAGGGTTACATAATGGGAAACATCACCAGGATGGAGGGGGGGGAGAGGAGGGTGGTGTGGGGCGGGCAGGGGGACTCTCATCCCCCTCCACCACCGCTGCAACCGAGCCAGGCTCCTGCCCCCCCACCACCACCACCACCGATGCCATACATCTTCTTAATTGGCCCTGGGGCACATTCATCACCCACCCGCTGGGCGGGGGGGGGGATGGAGGGGCCCCTTCTCGCCCCTGTCGGTGTGTGGCAGAGCCGGAGAGTGTGGCGTTGCACACCAACTGCAGTGGCTCGCCCCTGTCGGTGTGTGGCGGAGCCGGAGAGTGTGGTGTTGCACACCGACTGCAGTGGCTCAAGAGGTTAAGACGCTGGCTAGAAGGGCGGCAAGGGCAGCAGGGCGGAGTGAGTTCCTGTCTCTGTCCCAGCTCCTGCCAGCCTGGCAAGGAGATAAATAGGGGCCACATGGGTGGGAAAGAACTGCGCTCCGTCCGCTCCGGGGTCTGGTCATGCCTGCCACAGTGTGGCTATGAAACAGAGATGAGCACTGAACCCTAGACTCGGATACGACTGGCTTTCAAGCCAGGGTGACTTTTACCTTTACACGTTACACATCCCTCTCTCTCTCTCTCTCTCTCTCTCTCTCTCTCTCTCTCTCCCTCCCTCCCTCCCTCCCCTTCCCTTCCCTTCCCTTGCAAACTGTGTTTTTAGTTGAAGCGTCAAGTTTCTAGTCCCTGAGCACGGCCAGGACCTTGAAGTCTCTAAACCAGTCCAGGGCAAGAGTTTTTTTTCTCCTCCCACCCAGTCCTTGTGGGGATGCGTGGATATCTTTGACCCATCCTTAGTGCCCCTTCTTCTGGTCTCTAGTCATGCCTGCCACATGACCACGGGAACATATACAGATGCAGGCAGCGCCAGCTCTTGGGCTGTAAGCTAGCGTTTCCCAAACTTTTTTGGACTTCAGTTCCCAGAAGCCTCAGTCAGTTCCCCAAAGCACGGATCAGCCAGTGGGTTGACTTGGCCTTCTGGGAATTGACGTCTCCCTGTGGGCCCCACATTGGGAACCCCAGCTGTAAGTGGAAATGACCACCGAGCCCTAGATTCGGACACGGCTGGCTTTCGCTCTTTTTCAGGGCTGCCTCACTAAGAGATTAATTCTCTCCAAACAGTCCATGGCTTCCTTTGTTGAGCCAGTCCATCTCACACTTCAACTTCCTCTTTTCCTACGGTCTTCCACTTTCCATAGCATTGTTCTCTGTCCCGTTATTCTTTCGTGATGTTCCCAAAGAAGGAGAGCCTTTGTTAAGTCATTTCCACTGGGCCTCTCTGGCAGCGCACGGCATCTTCTGTCCTATACATCAAGAGGCTCCATTCTTCCCTGTCCGCTTTCTTCAATGGACCCTTTCACAGCGACCAGGAGTACCAGAATACAGAAGATCTGGTCTTTGATGCTCGGGCGACACACCTTCTTCCCTCTTAAAAACCATTTCCCCCTGCCTTTCTAAGTCTCAACCTTTGTCTCATCTCAGGACGTAGAACAAGGGTGCCCAAACATTTCGGGCCGTGGGCTGGTCTCGTGGTTCAGTGGGCTGGTCACGTGGTTCCTCCCGCCGGAAGCGGAAGTAAAATGCTCCTTGCAGTCTGTGATTTTTAGGCTGCCATTGTCTGTGCTTAAACCAGGGGTGCCCAAACTATGGCCTGTGGGCCAGATCTGGCCCTGACACCAATTTATCCAGCCCACACCGCCCTTGACGCTCCCAGAAGTGGAAGTAAACCGCACCCGTACTTCTGCTTCTCGGAGCATCAAAAGTGGTGTGGGCCGGGTGAATTGGCATCAGGGCTGGATCTGGCCCACAGGCCATAGTTTGGGCTCCCCTGGCATAGAGCATTGTAGGTCCTTTCCTTAAAATAGTCCAGTTGTTTTGCAGTCTGCTATTTCCATCCTGTCCACCTCCCGGCCGGGACTTTTCTCTTCCCCCTCCCCCCCCAAACGGGGTGATCTGGTGCCCTCTTAGAAGGGGTGGGTGGGTTTCCTTCCTTCCCACCCTTCCTCTCCTAGACCCAAAGAAGCTTTGCCATCTGGACTGCAGCGCAGGGCTGTTTTCCGCTGTGCACTTTTTCTGGGTTGGCTCTGCAGCAGCTGCCGTGTGTGTGTGTGTGTGTGTGTGTGTGTGTGTGTGTGTGTGTGTGTGTGTGTGTGTGTGTGTGTGTGTGTGTGTGTGTGTGTGTGTGTGTGTGTGTGTGTGTGTGTGTGTGTGTGTGTGTCCGCTGTGCACTTTTTCTGGGTTGGCTCTGCAGCAGCTGCCGTGTGTGTGTGTGTGTGTGTGTGTGTGTGTGTGTGTGTGTGTGTGTGTAAGTGTTTAAACAGGCTGGTATTGCACAGGAAACCGGGGGGCGCCCGGAACGTGGGGGTCAAGCTGCTTAGAGCGGATGCCTGCCCTGTGTCTCTCCCCCACCCACCCCCGGGCCTGGTATGTGCTAAACCAAAGACCCCCTTCCCTCCCCCCCCCCAAAATATCTCAGTTGTGTCGAACCTTTTTGGCCCTCCAGGTGTGTTCTGGAACTTCATTTCCCAGAAGCCCTGCTCGGCAGGAGTGCTGACTTGGGCTTCTGGCAATTGAAGTCCAAGAACGTCTAGAGTGACAAGGAAGGCCATATCTGGTCTTCCACCCCACATAAGCGTAGACCACTGCTTTTCTGAAACCTATTCCCCAATCCCACTTCCCTCGGGTGGCCAGATCGGGCCTTCTGGGCCAGCGGGAACCCTGAGACTTCCATGCCCAGAAAAAGGGGGGGGGGAGACTTCCAGTGGGACGTGGCACTCAAAGACGAAGAAACCTAAGTCCACATCGGTGCGTCTTTCTGGCATGCATCAGCAGACCGGTCCACGAGCCGGGCTCTGTGTCGAGTTTCACCCCATCCCTTCCACCAGTAGGACCGTCCCTCTGCCGGACGGACAGATGGACAGCGGTGGGGTTTGTGGAGCCTTCACTCTCTATTTCCAGCCCGCCTTGTCTGGTGGGTTTTTCTCCCCTGTGAAACGTTCCGGACCGCCAGCGCCATCCCTTGGGCCAAGGGGAGGCCTTTGGGGCCCTGGGTTGAAGGTCTCTGGATCCCTTCCCTCCTCCTCCTCCTCCCTTCCTTCCTTCCCGCCTTCTGGCGCATGGGGCACTTTGCAGGCAAGATTCATGCGCTGCTGCTGCCGTGTGTCTGTATGTGCTGGGCTTTGATTAATGGCTGCTCAATCCGGCCCAGATCCCAAGACGCTCTTGAAAGCAAGATGTTTCATTTCACGGCTGGGCTTCTACACGCAGGCCGGACCCCCGGCCACATCCGGCCACATCGCCCCCTTCCAGTGCATAAGTGAGTGCAGATTGTTCACCTGATTTCCCCTCCCCCCTTACTTGGGGGGGAGGGAGGAAGTAGAGGCTGCGAAAAAGGCCTAGCCGACCCTTGACAGGGATTAAAACTGCTGCCCCGAAGCCCAAAGGGGGTGAGTTCGATCCTGATGGGCTTCCAGGGGTTGACTCCACTTCTTCCGTCCTCCTGAGGCGGGTGAAATGAGGATGTTGCTGGGGGCAAAATGCTTGTTAACTTGTGAACCGCAGAGAGAAGGCACAAAGGGGGGGGGGGTCAAGGTCACCCTTGCTCAAAAGCCAGTCGTATCTGACTCTAGGGTTCAGTGCTCATTTCTGTTTATAGCCAAAGAGCCAGCGCTGTCTGTTTGCAGACGTTTCCCTGGACATGTGGCAGGCATGACTGGAACGCTGTTTACCTTTCCCACCAAAGGGGTCCCTATTTATCTACTTGCAATGTCTTGCTTTCCAACGGCTAGGTTGGCCGGAGTGAAGAGGGGGAGGGTGGGGTGTCTCAGTGTAACAATGGCCCCCTCTCCCCCTGCCCCCCATTTCCCCCCCATCCCCCCCCGGCTCTGCCCTTTCTCCTCCTCCTCCTCCGGGCTCTGAGGTTTCCAGGCCTCCGTGCCTCTCACGGCGCCTCCTTTTGCCACAAGACCAAAGAGAGAGGAAGTGGCACCTTTGGTCTCCTCGCCCTCCCCCTCCCCGGGCGTCATCCGTTCCGGCACGCAAGGCTGGCCCGAAGTGTGAAGTTGTGGCCCAGATCGAAACCAGCCTCGGCTTTGGAGAAACCTTTGCTTCCTCCTCCAGCCCAGTCCTCAGGTGGACGGCAGGAGAGAGGCGGAAGCCTTTCCATCCCAGTGGGTGCCTCCTCCCTTCGCCCCACGCGCCGCCCCCTCCCTGGATCTCCCCATTTATTTAGTTATTAATTAAAGGCTGCACTTGCTCCAAAGGCAGTTGTATCCGACTCTAGGGTTCAGTGCTCATCTCTTGTTTACGGCCAAAGAGCCAGCGCTGTCTGCAGACATTTCCGTGGTCATGTGGCAGGCATGACTAGACACCGGAGTGCACGCAACGCTGTTACCTTTCTCGCCCAAGTGGTCCCTATTTATCTACTTGCCGTTTTCTTGCAATTTCAAACTGCTAGGTCGGCAGGAGCCGGGGCAGAGACGGGAGCTCGCTCCGTCGTGCAGTACCCGGGTCTCGAACTGCCACTGCAGTTCCTATTTATTAGTCCCTTACTTTATTAGATGATGATGATGATGATGATGATGTAACGCTAAGTAAGGAGGAGATGGTGCTGCGCCGTCCAGATGTGGAGCCTTGGGCAGCCCCAACCGCTGGGAGCCTATGCGCTTGCTCCCATGCGCTTGCTCCCTCCCCCCAGTGAGGCCAGCAGGGTTGTGGCCTGTGGCCGTGAGTTCCACCGTCTCGCCCTCCCTCTCGTCTTCCTCAACGTCTCATACAAAGTGCCTCCTCTTGGCACTTCAGATGTTAGTTATCAGTGGCATTTGGACCCCCCAACAAGCCTAAGACCCACCTCGGGAGGATGGAAGAGGTGCTTCAACCTTGAGTCCTGGCCAGGATCGAACTCACGACGTTTGGGCCGCAGGGCCACAGTTTAACCCCAGCCCCGCCAGGGCTCAATATTGTGTTGGTTTCATTGGGGGGAGGGGGTTTGCGGCCCTAGTAAACTGCCACTGGCCGGAAGACTCCTTCCAGGTTGTTGAGTCCGGAGTCCTAGAGCAGGGATTCTCAACCTGTGGTCCGGATGCGGCTCACGGCATCGTTTCGTACGCTCGCTGTACCAGGAAGTGCCATGGGGTGGAGGAAGGGTGAAATGGCCTCCCTGCCCTGAAGCTGCCCTCATCAGTTCTGCCCCCCCTCCCTCCCTCCCCCTGCAGGGCGTCTGTGGACGTGTGGGCCACGCTGGCCGACTTCTGCAACGTCCTGACGGGGCTGAACCAGTCGGAGGTGCCACTGTACAAGGACCCGGACGAGGATCTGGCCCTCCTGAGCCTGGAGGAGGACCGGCTGCTGTCGGGCTTCGTGCCGCTGCTGGTGGCCCCCCAGGAGCCCTGCTACGTGGAGGAATCCTGCGATAAGGTCAGCGTCCGGCCACCGCGCGGCATCCCGGCCCACCTCCTCCCCACCCCTCCTCCTCTTCTTCTTGGGAAGCATTTTCTGGTGCAAACGGAACACGATTAAGTCATTGAGCAAAAGGGTGTTCAGGGAAAATCTCGACCTTTTAGCCGCTGACATCCAGCCTCCTCCGTGTCATGAAACCATCATCCTCCCCCTCCCTCCCTCCCTCCCTCCCCTTGACTTCTCCTTGCTCTGAGAGAGAGAGAGAGAGAGGGAGGCTTCGCTCTCCTCGCTGGCATGCCATAGATACGGTCATTTCCTCTCTGGTTTCAAGAGCGCACCGCAGCTTTGGCCGGGCTCCCCCTCGGGGGCTCCAAACGGCTCCCATCCTGCTCCAATCATCCTCTCCGCTGTCATCCTCCCTCCTTCCTGGCGGCCTGGCCCGGTCTCTGCGGCGGCTGCGTGCAAGCCTTGCCAGAGCGATTCGCGCCTTCCTCTGCAAGCCCGGAGCGATAAAGGAGCTGGCGGGGCAGTGGCGGCGTTTCCTGGCCGTACAGGTGGGCCACAAGAGGCGGGCTCCCGGACAGGCAGGACAGAGTCCCGCCAAAACCAGGCAGAGGCGCCGCGTGGTCTGTAGTCAACTGGTACAGGATGCAAAAGATGCAGGAAACCGGCGGTACCTTTGCTGGGTCACTCAGAAACACAGAACGTTGTGCCCGAGCTTTACGTGGTTTGAGGCCGCTCCGTCAGGCATGTATCAAAATGTTTGCGGCACGGCGGCCCGCCAGGCGCTCCAGCTTGGGAACGGCAAGATATTTTGTGGAGTTTGGATGACGGCCTGTTTCCTGCATCTTCTGCAAAGACACGAAATGCTGAGTCAACCTTGAGCCCTGGTCAAGATCGCACTCATGACCTTTTGGCTGCAGATTTAACCCCTCCACCACGAGGGTTCTGTAATGACAGGTTGCTCGCTTGCCTGTAGCTCTTCTTCTTTGTGGGCCCCCCTGTGAGCCCACGCACAGCAAGCCCATTCATGTGGATTCACAGAGACCATGAAAAAGAAGGACTTGATCGAGCCAAGGGGCAGAAACGGGCGCTGTAGATAACATTAAGAACATTATCCTGTTTACCGTATATACTCGGATATAAGCCGAGCTTTTTAGCCCCCAAAATTAGCCCCCAAAAGGGGTCTCGGCTTAGACTCGGGTCAACGACCCCCGAGGGTCCCAAGACCGCACCGGATTGAGGCGCGCTGATAATTTAATTAATTTTACCCTATTTTCATGAGTTTTGATTCTTGAAGCTCACGAGCAGCGGCTGCATTTCCCACCCTCGGCTGATACTCGGGTCAACCCTGTGGCCCATGGGCCGGATGTGGCCCACAGCCACCAATCCATGTACCCCTCCCACCGTCTCCACCACACCCGGAAGTGCCATGGGATGGAGGAAGGGCAAAATGGCCGTCCAGCCCCCGAAGCTACCTGAGGGAGCCTGGCCCAATGGGCCACAAAGGTTGAGAACGTCTGATTTAGGACATTATTCTATTTAACAAGGATTCTTATAATTTAAAAATTGTCCTGTTTCACAAGGACCTGGCAAATAACACATCACACTTCTGTACGGTGCCCCCCCCCTCGCACTTAGGGCCCATCAGAATGGAACTAACAACCTTTTGGCCACTCTTCTGCCGCCCCAGGCTTCTTAAAAACCCACCAGGCAGTGTTAATTGAGCATCCAGGCACCGGGGGGGGGGGGGAGCCTCCTGCCAGCTTACCTCTGGCCAGGTGCCAGCGTTGTGCATTTTGTGGGTGGGGTGGGGCCCCCCCAGGTGTGAAGCGGCAGCAGGCTGTAGCGTCTTGTCTCCCTGCTGGCGTCCCGTGAAGTGTGATGGGGGGGCGCGATGGCGTCTCAGCCCTCCAGGAAGGAAACAGCTGCACAGGTAGACAGGCGCGATGGATTTGGGAACCGGGGGGGGGGGGAGAGCGTTCTTGCGCATCGTCCAGGTGCAGAGATGATAAAAGGCAGACGACCTGCCAAAGAGGAGACAAATGCCCCCCCACCCGAAAATCTTCTGCAGCCCCCCTTTTTTTTTTCTATGCTCCTCTGGCAGAGCTTGGAGTTGCATGGATGGAGAAGGGAGAGCCAGGTTCTATGGGGTGGGGGTGGGGGTGGGCTTGGATCCTGCCCAGAGGGTCTCCATGCTGTGGGTTGCGTTGGGGAGGGGGGTGTCTCGCTCCTCACCTGTGTGGGACCAAAGACCCCCCCCCCAAGACCCAGGATCCTTTATTAGCTGACCCATCTCTGGTTAAAACGTGATAAAATCCATTGACAAGGACAGGACGCCAGTGGCTCAAGGGGTTCAGGCACTGAACTTGATGCCTGGAAGGCCGGCGGGTCAGGACCCGAGTACTGGGTGGCGGAGTTAGTGCCCCTCGTCCGCCCCAGCTCCTGCCAACCTAGCCGTTTCAGAAATTGCAAGGTGGTAAACGGGGACCACTTCGGTGGGAACGGGAACGACATTCCGTGCACGCCGGCATCTAGTCCTGCCTGCCACGTGACCAGGGAAACGTCTGCAGATGTTGTGGGGTCTTTGGCTATAAATGGAGATGAGCACCGTAAACCTGGCTTTTGATCACCTTTATAGTCACAAGACCCACAATCCCAGCCTCTGCTGCACAGCCTCTGGATGGGCTTTGTAGTCCCACACCAAAGAGTTGGTCACAGATGGGACGGCAGGTCTCCCATGCCAGCTCCCCCCTTCTTCTTCCTCCTCCTCTTCCTCCTCTGAGATTGGAGCAACAACCTGTGGCCTCTTTCCGTGCCCCACCTCTCCACGTTTGGGGAGGGTCTGCCCCCCCCCCCCCGCCAGCTGCTGTCACCTCTGGGCGTTGGTGCCCCACGCTGGAAGTGGGGGTGGGGGGGAGATTCAGATAAGGATCGTTCAGCTGGAGGTGATGGCACCGTTTCAAGTGAACCAGGCCTGACCCACATCTCCCCACTTCAAATGGGGGCCCCCGGGGGGGGCCTTCATCATCATCATCGCCTTGACAGGCTCATTCAGCAAAGGGAAATTTATCTCCCCTTTAATTGCCTCCCGAGATTCAGGGAACGAGGAGGGGGAGATAATTGCCTCCAATTAAAGAACTTCTCTCTCTCTCTGGATCCCTTGTCATTTATACCCCCCCAGGGGAAACCTCTTCCTCCCCCCCCCCACAAGAACCCAAGCGGGGCGTGGAAGTGGCCTTTATTTGAGGCGCATGGACTTCCACCCCTTTCCCAGCAGGGACAAGGAAGCCCCTTGAGAACAAAGTGGCTGGGCGGTGAAGACGCTGGACTTCACGATGGGAAGGTCGGCAGTTCTTCGAGGCCTGGGCAGCGCACGGCGGAGCGAGGGCCCGTCCCGGCTTGCCAAACCCAGCAGTTCGAAATGGCAAGACATTTGCCGTTAGATCAGTAGGTACTGCTTCAACCGGAAAGGTAACGGCAGCCTGTTGCACATCGCACACTCTGTTTCCAATCGTCCCAGCGTGCAGAACGTGTAATAACGGGCTGCAAAGGACAGGGAAGCCAGATCTAGGCTGAACAGTAGGAGAAACCCCTTAACCGGGGGTTTCCAACCCTTTCTAAGCCGTGGGCCGGATAACGCTCCCTCAGTCCGCTTCGGGGGCCGGACAGCCATTTTGCCCTTCCTCCACCCCATGGCACTTCCTGGTGTGGTGGAGGCGGTGGGAGGGGCCACATGAAATGCTGAGCGCTCTGACACTGGTACCGTTCGAGAAAGAATTGGCCAAGCTACCACCTGTAGTATCTGTTTGGAATGGGATTCCTCAGTTGAGCCGGAGGGTCAGGCTAGAGCAGGGTTGGCCAACCTTGGCCCGCCAGGTGTTCTTGGACTTCAATTCCCAGAAGCACCAAGTCAAGGCCTCCTGCTGATCAGGGGCTGATTCTGGGAACTGAAGTCCCAAGAACACCTGGTGGGCCAAGGTTGGCCATCGCTGTTCTATTATCTCAGGCAACACCTTCCAGAATTCGCCCACTGGCAGGAAAGGGATGGTAGGAATTTGTGGGAGCAAGTGGAGGTCTTCCAGCGCATGCACACACATTTCCCTGATCTTCCCTGGCTGAGAGAGGCTGGAAGGAAGTGTGTGGGGGGGGAGAATCTCGACATCTGGCGCTAGGAAAAAAACCTCCGGGCGCCTCCTTGCTGGCACCCGACTGACCGACCGGCCGGCCTGGATGAGAGCCGTTCTCTGGCGCTCTCCGGCCCGGCCAGGGATGGCGGGGAATCAGCGTCTGCAGCTGGCCAGATGTGGCCCATCCATTCCTCCATCATCCCCCTTTTGGCTCTGGAAAGGGATGGAGTCCAGCCAGGCCTTGAGACCCCTTCTTGCCTGATCAAAGTGTGGGGCGGGCTTATTTGAAAACGGGGGGAGAGAGAGAGGCGCTCTTTTCGGCCCAAGGCACATCAACCTTTCCCTGAACTCCCGGCACGATGAAGAAGAAGAAGGCGGGCCGCTCCCCTGGCCTTCCTCCTCCTCCTCCTTTTGCTCCAAATCCGCCAGGGCTGGTCCCGTCTGGCCCGCGGTTGTGCCAAAGACTAGGTCATCCCGAAAAGGAGCCGGGAAGGGGGGACAGATGGACGGACGGACTCTGGAGCAGCTGGACGGAGGGCAAGGTGGCCAGGGGAGGGGTGTGTGTGGATCGGGGCCTTCCCCTGGGGCTGCCCCACGGCAGAGTAGAGAAGTGGAGTCGCTATTGCTCTGTCCTTGTTAAATATAATAATGTTCTAATTCTGGGCATCTGTTTCGGCCGCTTGGCTCAGCCAGGTTTTTCTCTGTGAATCCACAAGAAATGGGTTTGCTGCACATTATGCGTACAGTGGGATCTCGGCTAATGTAATTAATGCTATTCTCCGGGAAGTTTCTTGCAGCGAAAATTAAATTTCCCATAGGAATGCATTGAACGCAGTTTCCCATAGGAATGCATTGATTGCAGTTTCCCATAGGAATGCGTTGAGACCAAAATGCATTCACCAAAACATGGTTTCCCATAGGAATGCATTGAAAACTAGTCAATCCATTCTGAAAAATATCCCGTAAACCGAGCCACTATTTTCTATGGATTTCCTTTTGTGGTGCAATTTTTATGTTGACCGAGCCGTTTGTTAACCGAGGCTCCACTGTATGCGCAGTAAACCCATTCGTGTGGATTCACAGGGGACCACGAAGAAGAACGACAGCCACAGGTAAGCAGCCTGTCCTTATAGTGACTCTGGTGGCTCAGGGTTTAAACTGCTGCACTGCAGCCAAACTGTTGTGAGTTCAGTCCTGATAGAATCAGGGTGGGCTCAGCTTTTTCCTTCTCCGTGAATCTTAGCAGTTTGAAAGCAAAGAAAAAAATTACAAGTAGATAAACAGGTATTGCTTTGGTAGGAAAGGTAACAACGTTCTGTGTCTTATCCTGCCTGCTTCATGACCATGGAAAGGTCTGCAGGACCCAGACGGCCCTGGCTCCTTGGCTGTAAACCCGGGGTGCCCAAACTTGATTCAGGGGGCCGGTCATGGCCTGTGGGCTGGATCCGGGCCCTGACGTCAATTCAGCCAATCCACAAAGCCCTTGTCTCTCCCATAAGCGGAAGTAAAACGCAAAGAAGGGTGTGCTTTGCTTCCAGGAGCAACGAGGGCTTTGTGGGCTAGTTGAATTGGCATTGGGAGGGCCGGATCCGGCCTGCTGGCTGTAGTTTGGCCACCCCTGCTGTAAACGGAGATGAGCGCCGAAGGTGAGTGTCTAGATGCGATTGTCTTTCCAGCAAGGGTGACAGCTTGGCCTGCTGGGGTCCTACTGACGCCCACGCCCCGCCCCCCCTTCTGTCTCCGTAGGCGATTGCTGCGGACTGCAAGCGGATCACGGTGCTGAAGTATTTCCTGGAAGCCCTTTGTGGCCAAGAGGAACCGTTGCTGGCCTTCAAGGGCGGAAAATATGTGTCGGTGGCCTCCGTCCCAGACGCCGCGGGAAAGGAAGCGCCAGGCCAGGAGGAAGGAGGAGGAAGAAGGCCGCGGGAGGATCAGGTACCTGGGGGGGGGGCGTTGGAGAGGGTGCCGTGGCCTGCGGTCCCTCGGGCCGGCCTTGTTTGCCCCCCCCCATGGTGATGGTGGCCTTTCTTTGCCCTCCTCCACAGACCCTCCCCCTCCCTCTCCCTCTGATGCGTTCCAGATGGGCTTTGGCAAATAAGGATTGGGGGGGGGCTTTTAGGGGGGCATGGCTTTAATAACATGCAGTGGCCCAGCACCCCCGCAGGGAGGGGGGGATACACAGCATTGGGTTGGGGGGGAGGTGTGTGTGTGTGTGTGTGGCTGAGGGCATATTTTTATAGACCAAGGTGGGGAGGGGGCTTCCAGAAGCAGGAGTTTTTGTAGCCCAGGGTTCTCTGTGGCCTGGAGGGGGGGCGTTTCCTCCATTTCCATCTGACACCCCCCCTCCTCGGATGCTATGCTGGCCTGGCACAGGATCTTTCCCACTTCCTTCCTTTCCACTAGATTTCTCTCTTGCTCCCTTTTTCTGCACTAACAACAGCCTTACGAGGTGGGCCGGTTCTGGCCCCAGGTTTGCCGAGCCTTGCAGGGGTTTCGAGTACGATTTGCCGAGTCTGGAAATGCGTCTTCTGTGATGGGCATTTCCGGACCACCACCCCTCCCCTCCTCCCATAATTGGACGCTCCCTGGATTCGTTTTCAGAAGACAAAACGACGGCCACCATCCGTGCATCGGGTCGGAAAAGGCCTGCATAAAATGCCCTTTGCGGCCACTTTCAGGCCATGAAAAGGAAAATTTTGCTTGGCACCCTCAAAAGACAAGCCTCCTGGGCAGAGCACAGTCTACCTTAACTGAGGGGATAATGGGCTCTAGTGTTCCAACGAAAGCGTTTGTGCCGCTCGATATGCAGCAACGGTGCACGGCAAGGGTGGGCCTTTTTTTCCCCCTCTGTGGGGCAATGCCCCCCCCGGCTCTGTGCTAAACTCCACCAAGCCCCCCAAATAATGTGTAGGCATATTTTAGCTTAGTGGTGCCCAAGCTACAGCCCAGGGGCCGGATCTGGCCCTGACACTAATTCATCTGTACGGGCATGTTTTACTTCTGCTTCTGGAAGCGACAAGGGAGAGAGCTGGATGAATTGGCATTGGGGGCCAGATCCGGCCCACAGCCCAAAAATTTGGGGCGCCCCTGTTTTAGCCGGACAGTACCCAGCACAGACTCCTTCCCCTTTCCCTCCTCCTCATCTTCCTTTGGACCTTCTCTTTCTCTCTCTGCCCCGCGAGAAGGAGGAGGACGTCCGGATCGAGGCCTTTGAAGACGACTCGGAGGAGGCCGAAGGGAGCGGGGCCGAGCTGGACATTAAGGAGCTGCGGGCCAGGAAACAGGCACTGACCCGGAAGGTGGCCGAACAGCAGCGCCGGCAGGACAAGATCCAGGTAGGAGCTGGTTTGGGGTCTGGGAGGAGGAGGAAGGTGAGGGTGGGAATGGCCTTACTCTTAGGGAGACCCACCCGGCCAAGGGCAGAGAAGAGCTGGACTCAACTCAACGTTGCAACCCTTTTGATTCCAGTTTGCAAAAGTTCCTTTTCCTAAGTTTGGTTTTTAACAAGAATTGTTATATTTAAAATCTGTTGTATTGAACAAGGATAGAGCAATTGTCCTGACACTTCTAAGGTAAAGGTTTCCCTTGCTCGAAAGCCTGTCATATCCGACTCTAGGGTTCAGTGCTCATCTCTGTTTCAAAGCCGAAGCTGTTTCAAAGCCTCAGGAATTGGGGGATTGGTTGGTGGGCCGGCAGGGAAGAAGGCTGCATCTGTTGGACATCGACCTGATCCATGATGTCATGTAGTGTGTCTCCCCCCCCCCATAGGCGCTGCCCGCTCCCTCCCTGTCCTTTTACTTGGCCAGCCCAGCCCAGCCCAGCCCTGAACGCGCTCCGTCCTGGGGATGATGCTCTCTCAGATGCACTCCCGGTCTGTCCGTCCGTCCCGGCCAGTCCTTCCTCCTCCTCTGAGTGGCCCTTTGCAGACGGGAAGGCCGGCTGACCGGCCGGCCAACCCGACGGGTGGAAATCACGGAGCCAGCCAGCGAACAAGGCAAGAGAGAGAGAGAGAGAGAGTGGTGGTTCTGGGCGGGCGGCCAATTGCCGGAGGGTCCGCATGTGTGCGCGCTCCTTCCCTCGCTCTCTTTCTCGTTCTCTCTCGTTCTCTCCCTCCCTCCCAGCAGGGCCTTCCGCAAGCTCTGTTTTACAACCACCTCGGCACAGACTCCAGAGTTCACGCATCTGGCTAGACAGATGTGTTTGGCTCACGTTCAAGGCTGGGAAATGAAGAGTTATGGAAGTGCTTGCAGGGCCCTGGGCACTGAGGGGGGGGACGGGGGGGAGAAGCCGTGGGTTGGAGGACGAGGGGGGGTTTCTTATAGGGCTGAGAGAGAGAGAGAGGCAAGCCAGGCGGTCAGGGGTCCAGTAAAAGGACACTGGTGCGCCTGTGCGCGTGTGTCGGATGGGGGCAGCTTCAGGATTTTGCAACAATAATGCTAGACCAGGGATTCTCAACCCTGTGGCCTGTGGGCCAGATGCAGCCCATGGCGCCATTTCATGTGGCCTCCACTGAAGCTGCCTGAGGGAGCGTGACCCAATGCCCCCCCCCCCCCCGTATTTAAAAAGGTTGAAAACTCCTGCGCTGGACAGAAACCAGAGAGGTTGGTTATTGCTGTAATGGTAGCAACCATGACTTTAGGCCACGGCAGCTCGGTGGTCAAGATGCTGGACTGGACGGCTGGAAGGTCGGCAAGTCTAAGGCCCGAGCACTGGCACGACGGAGTGCGCTCCCGTCATCTGTCCCAGCTCCTGCCAACCTGGCAATTGAAATGCAAGAAATTGCAAGTAGATAAATAGGTACCACTTTGGCGGGAAAGGTAACAGCATTCCATACCTATTCATGCCTGTCCATTGAAACGTCTGCAAATGCAGACAGTGCTGGCTCGTTGGCTATAAACAGAGATAAACAGAGATGAGCACCGAACCCTAAAGTTGGATATGACTGGCTTTCGATCAAGGGCACGCGCCCCATCTCTGCTCTGGTGGGGCCTGAGGCCTTCCTCCCACTTCCTTTGCCCAGAGGCCAAAGCCGGGCCACGCCGCCCCCGCTGCACGTGGGCCGTCCGGCTACACGCTTGGGGGGGGGCTCCTTTTGTTGTGTGGGAAGGCGGCATTTCCTCTGCAGCTGAACCGGGCTCCCACCTGAAGCTCGTGGGGGCTTCTTCTTCCTCCTCCTCTGGCCGCCGGCCGGCCCACTATTCTTTTGCCCCGAGCATGGCTTTCCCTGAGGGGGGACCGAAAATAGCTCTTTCCAGGCTGGGGGAGGGCAGAGTCCGGTCTAATTTTAGCCGCCCCCCGACCCCACCCCTGGGTCCCGCCGGCCTCCTCCGGCCGCAAAACAATAGGCCAGGCACGTGCATTCGGGCATTCGCTGTGCCGGGTGGGCACTGAAAGGGGGGGGAGGTCTTCCTCTCTCCCTCGGATGCAAGAGCACCTCTGCACGTGCTCAGAGGTTGCCTCCCTGGGCACTTCCTGGGGGGGGGAGATACCTTCCTTGTCTCTCTCTCTCTCTCTTCCCTCTCTGGCCGGATGTCGGCTCCGCCTGGTACCCGCTCGGCCGGCAGCTGCTCAACACAAACAAACTTCCCGGCCTGGCCTCTGAACTTGGTTGGGCCCAGTTCCTTGAAGACTTGGCACCGGCCCGAGGCCAGGGGAACATCCTGTCGCCCTTTCTCTCTCTCTCTCTCTGGACAGGCGGGGGGGAGGCCCCAGGGGGCCGGGATGGGGACGTGACAACCGGCACGGGCCTCTCTGACCACTGCCAGGAGCGCCGGCGGCCGGGCCAAGACGGCCGGGCATCAGGCGCGCCAGATCGTCGTTTCTAGACTCCATTCTGGAGTTGTGGACTTTGCTAGACTCCCACGCCTATCATCCTTGGCCTCATGGGGGCTGGAGTCCCAGAAACACTCCATGTTCCCCCACACTCTAAACAGGAGCGGACGACGAGGCTTGGGGGACATTTTGGATGGACTCCAGGTCCCAGAATCCACAGCTCAGTGCCTGTTGGAGATGATGGGCACTGTAGTCCCAACATCCTGAAGAGAGACATGGGTTTCCACATCTCCCCCCCCCCCCACTCGAAGGGCGAACAGGGGTGGGTGACGGAGCTTGGGGGAAGCTTTGGACAGACTCCAGGTCCCAGAACCCACAGTGTTGGGGACGCTGGGCACTGTAGTCTTAAAATCCTGGAGATGCAGATTGTGGAGTAAATGCTGTGACAATAATATGGGGTGTTCCCCAAAAGAGGGGGGAGGGGCCCAGAAAGGCCTGGATTTTGGGGTGGGGGGTGAGAGAAAGTCCTGACCACCACCCGGTCCCCCCGCCCGACCCCCAGTTGACCTCCCCGTGGGGCTCTTTCCCCAGGCGGTGCTGAAGGATCAGGCCCAAGTCCGGCAGATGGAAGTGGAGATCCGGCCGGTCTTCCTAGTGCCCGACACCAACGGCTTCATCGACCACTTGCCCGCCCTGGCCAAGCTCCTCGACTGCCAGCAGTTCATCCTGGTAGTCCCCCTGATCGGTGAGTCCACGGGGGGGGGCATGTGTATGCATGTGCACAGTCCCTCTGGGGACCCCTTGGCCAGACCCCTCCCCGCTTGAAAGCGCTCCTTTCTGAGTCCCCTTTGCAAACTGTTCCGGCCCTTTGTGGCCTCCTTCCACCACCACCACCCAACGACAGCCCTGCGGGGTAGACTAGGCAGGGCGCCACAGGACCGAGGCCTCCTGCTTTCAGGGGTGGGTGGGCCAGATGGCCTCTGGGGACCCTCCCCCTCTTTATCGTGGACCCTCCATTGTCCGATATTTCCAAAGCCCTCGCCATGGATGGGGAGGGGGGGCAGCTGGCATCTCTCCAGGCCCCAACCGGAGGCAGGACCCCCTCCATGGGGAGGGGGCATCTGAGCCCACACGACCCCCCCTCTCCCGCCCCCTCCTCCTCTGGTCCAGCCAATCTTTCTTCTCTCCTTATAAAGAAACTGCAGCCGAGCCAAGCGGGCGTCCCTGGGATTGGTCAACTGGCCTCCCTGGCAAGAGAGCAAGACGGGGCGGGCCAGCATTAGCTGTGGCCGGTGGGTGGTCTGAGGTGGGGCATGTCCCACTCCCTCGGACAGCTTCGGGGGCTGCCATTGTGCCCCTCCTCCACTCCATGGCACTTCCGGGTGTGGTGGAAGCATGAAATGCTGCCGTGGGCCGGAGGTTGAGAATCCCTCCTCTGAAGCACCGGGGGGGGGGCACTCCAGCCCCTCCTGGCAATGAGGGAGGGGGCCAGAAATTGGGGCGGGGGGGTAGGACACACGCAAGCACATGATGAGGCTGCTGCCTTCGGAGATCTGAGTTCAAGGCCTCTCAACTCCAGTCAAGATCGGAAGCGGGGGGGGGGGGGCGATGGTGGGAGACCACAATTCCCAGGCACAGCCCCTGCTGGACCCAGAGGGGGTGGGCAGGCAGGACCCCACCCTGTGTGGGCAAGGTAGCCCCCCCCCGTTGCCCCCTCCCCAAGGGAAGGCAGAACCCCAGGGGGCCGAAAGGGAAAGATGGTGCCAAGGAAGGGCCCTTTGCCCCCAAACCAACCTTGTGGAGGCCCACCGGGAGGGGGGAGGGGGCGTGCAGGGGAGGGTTAAACGGGGCCGTTTCCTGTGCGAGAGTCCTTCCCCACCCCCACCCTCACCCACACATTTTCCTGCTGGCCCCCTGAACCCAACCTTGGCAGGGCGAGGCCGAGTGGGGTGGGCCAGAGCGCAAACAGCGGTTCCCCTTTGAAGGCTGTTTGGCTTGGAAGCCGAAGCCATAAAACAGATTCCGTTTCTGGAGGACGACGATGATGGGGGTGACCATCCAACATTTCCTCTCGCTCAACTTCCGGCCTCCTTTCCCCTCTTTAGTGATCAACGAGCTAGACGGCCTGGCCAGGGGCCCCGATTCGGAGCACCGGGTGGGGGGCTACGCGCGCCTCCTGCAGGATCGGGCCCGCAAGGCCGTGGAGTTCCTGGAGTCCCGCTTCGAGCGCCGGGACAACTACCTGCGGGCCCTGACCAGCCGCGGCAACGAACTCGAGTCCATCTCCTTCCGGAGCGAGGACATTTCCAGGCAGCAGGTAACGGAAAGGAGAGCACCCGGGTCCCTCCCCCCTCCCGGGATCGCTCCTCCCCCCCCCCCGGGGGGCCCGGTCCTGGTTGAGAGAGAGAAGTGAAGAAGGCTCAAGGCCAGGGGTTCCCAGCCTAAGGCCCACAGGCCAGTTCCGGCCCATGGTGCCATTTTATGTGGCTTCCCCCACCCCTCCAAGGGCATTCAATAAACAAAATGGCCACCCCTTTGAAGCTGTTGGGACAAAATGGCTGCCCCTTTGAAGCTGTTGGGACACCCCCTTTATTTCTCCCTCCTTCCCGCAGGGGAACAACGACGACCTCATCCTCTCCTGCTGCCTCCACTACTGCAAAGACAAAGCCAAGGATTTCATGCCGGCCAACAAAGGTACGCTGGACACGATACCCCTCCAGGGCGGGCCTCGGGAAGGAGGGAGTGGGTGGCCAGGTCGCTCGTTGCCTCTCCCCATGTCCAATGTCAACTCCCTGGTTCCAGTGGTCAGCTTGGGTTTACTCAGAAGAAAACCCTGCCTGGGTAAAGCAGGGGTGCCCAAACTACGACCTGCAGGCCAGATCCGGCCCCCAACGCCAATTCATATGACCCACGCTGCCCTCGTTGCTCCCGTAAGCGTAAGTAAAATGCGCCCATCCAGGTGCGTTTTACTTCCACTTCCGGGAGCGACGAGGGTGGCACAGGCAGAGAAACTGGTGTCAGGGGCCGGATCCAGCCCGTGGGCCATAATTTGGGCACCCCTTCTTTAAACAGAGAAAATGGCAGCTTAAAAGCTATCTCATCCTGTTGCAAAACAGATGGCAAGGCATGCTTCACTTCCATTTCCGGTGGGTAGAACCACACGACCGGCCCGCTGACCGGCCTGCCGCCCGGGAAGTTTGGGCACCCCTGGGCTAAAGGGGCCTGGCTCTCCCGAAATCCGTTTAGGTTTCCTCTCTCTCTCTCTCTCTCTTCCTCAAGGGGAAGAGGATGATAAATCTCCTCACCCCTCATCTGATAACCACGGACGGTTGAGGGCCGGGAGCAGAAAAGCCGTCCGTGCATATTTAAAGCGTGATTCAGAGGACGGGACTTCGGGCCGGCTGGACAAGGAAGGGGCCGCCTTGCCAAGCCAGGGGGTGCTGTCCTTGTATAGGCCGGAAGGAGGGAAGGGGACCCCAAAAGTCACGGGGATCGCCTGGCAAGAGGCCCGCCTGCCCCCGCCGCCCCTGCCGCCCCCGCCGCCCCCGCCCCCCTCCCCAGCCGATCCCCTGTCAGACCCGCCAGCTGCTTCTTCCAGGGCCCCTTGCCTTGGGGAGAGTGGGTGGGTGGGTGGGATTCTGGCCTGCCGGCCTCAAGACCCCCCGAGGGACACTTTTCTCGGCCCTGGATGGCCGCCACCGGCCCAGGGCTCCCCCACCCGGGTTTTCCACCCGTCGGGCCAGATTCTCGGGCGGCTTAACTTGTCAGCTTGACGGAGAAGGCGTTGCTGAATGTTTACGCCTCGCTGGGACGGATCCGGGCGATCAGGGGATTACGGCGGATGGAGCCTGACGGCCTGACAGCCTCTGGTTTCTAACAAGCCTCCTCAGCGGGCCGGGACCGGGGAGCAAGGGATGGTTATTGTTAAGCCCAGATGCCGGGGGGATTTCGGAGGACCCGGAGACTGAAGCCACTTTCCCTCCCCCCCTTGCCCCCCCAGAGGACCCGATCCGCCTACTCCGGGAAGTGGTGCTTCTGACGGATGACCGGAACCTGCGGGTGAAGGCCCTGACCCGGAACGTCCCCGTCAGGGACATCCCCACCTTCCTCAACTGGGCCCAGGACGGCTGAGAAGCAGGGGACGGCCGTACCACCCATGCCACCAGGCCGCCACGATGGCCGCCATCATCATTATCATCATCCCCCCACCCCCCACGCACACCACACCAGAGAAGCGGTGCTGCTCTTTGGCTCCCAGCAAGGAAAAGGGGGGACGGGCGGCGCTCTTGATTCGGCCGCGGGCCAAAACCGGCCCTTCCACCGTCCACCCGTGAACAATAAAAGGTGCCTCCATCTTTAAACCCCACCCCACCCCCTCTGCGGTGGCCGTACTGTGGGGGCGCATGGCATGCGCCGGGAGGGGGGTTCCAACCGGGGGTCCCCGGCTTCGAGGGAGGAGGAGAGGCTTTGACAAGGGAGGGGGACCCGGGGGGGGGTGAGCAGGAAAGTTGGGGTGTAAGAAGATGATCTAGGTAGGTAGATGCCCAGGCTCCTGTTACTGTCTCTTGTCAGCCCCCGGGGGGGGCATTTTGCCACCTGTGTCTCCCCCCCCCCCCACTGCCCTGCACCCGTCTTCTGTTTGCAACCCCAGTTTCCTCCTCCCCCCCGTCCCAATTTCTGATTTCTCCCCCTGCAGACACACTTTTGCTTCTGGAGCACCCCCCCCTTCCTGTGGATTATAGGGGGAGAGGCTGGGGAGGGCTTTGCCCCCCAAAAAAAATTCCATGAGAGGGGACATTTGAGCAGGAAGGCCTTAAGACACCCATAGGGGTTGGCTTTCCCACCATGGGGAGGGGAGAGATACGTCTTGTGGAAGGGGGGTGAGGTCCATTGAGCACTTGGGAATAAATCCGGGGGGGGGAGGTTCCCCACCCCCACCCCCGCTAGAAAGTTATTAATGGGGGGGGGAGAGAGATCTTTACCTTAGTTTTGCTATACAGAGAAGATCTGTGGCCCTTGTCTGGCAATACAGAGAAGAGATGTAACCCTAGTCTAGCCATACAGGGAGGACCCGTGACCCTAGTCGGGCCGTTCAGACAAAATCTGTTGGTCTGTGACCCTAGTCTGGCCATTCAGACTAGATCTGTAGATATGTGACTCTAGACTGACCATTCAGACAAGATCTGGAAATCTGTGACCCCTAGTCTGGCCATTCAGACAAGATTTGTGACCCTAGTCTGGCCATTCAGACAAAATCTGTCTATCTGTGACCTTAGTCTGGCCATTCAGACATCTGTTACCCCAGTCTGGCCATTCAGACAAGATCTGTGACCTTAGTCTGGCCATTCAGACAAGATCTGTTGATCTGTGGCCCCTAGTCTGGCCATTCAGAGAAAATCTGTCGATCTGTGTCCCCTAGTCTGGCCATTCAGACTAGATCTGTGTAGATATGTGACCCTAGTCTGGTCATTCAGACAAATTCTGTTGATCTGTGACCTTAGTCTGGCCATTCAGACAAGATCTGTGACCCTAGTCTGGCCATTCAGACAAGATCTGTCAATCTGTGACCCCTAGTCTGGCCATTCAGACTAGACCTGTCAATCTGTGAGCCCAAGTCTGGCCATTCAGACGATATCTGTGTGGCTCTGTGGCCCCTAGTCTGGCTTTGCACGTGCCGTACCGGTGGCCCCCATTCCACATGAACCGCTTGGCTCCTGCCACAGGGAGAGACTCCCCAGTGATTCTGGAGGGGGCTGCCACTTCAGTGCTCTGCATCGCTGACCCCACTGGGGTCCATCCTCACCCACAAGTGGGCGGGGGGGCACAAGGAGTCCGTCCGTCCGTCCGTCCCCCCCGCCCCCAAATAGCTCTGCTTTGGCCTGCCTGGATTCCATCGAGGGTTTGTGACCAGTTTTTCTTCTATTGTTTTCTTAATAAAGATTTGTTAAATAGGACGAGTGGCTCTTCTTCTTCTTCTTCCTCCTCCTTCTCTGGCCCCCAGGGCAAGCGTGCCGTCTCACAAGGTGGCCAGAGGGGCCGGGCCGGGCCGGCTTTCCCCATGATGAGGTTTGAAAGTACATAATACATGCTAATTAGCCTTTGTACTGCCCAGAGAAAGCATTAAATGCTATGGGCCAGTCAAGGTCACCAGTCGTATCTGACTCTAGGGTCCAGTGCTCATCTCCGTTTAAAACCAAAGAGCAAGCGCTGTCTGCGTCTGCAGATGTTCCCATGGCCCTGTGGCAGGCATGACTAAACAGCGGAGTGCATGGAACAACTGTTTACCGTATATACTCGAGTATCAGTCGGGGTTTTCCAGCCCCCCAAAAGGAGGTCCAGTCATGGGACTCGGCTTCTCCTCGAGTCTACTCGGAGGCTCACCAACCTCCCCAGTGGACCGGTTTATACTCTGGTCCATCTCTTTCCCTAGTTTTAGAGGTCCAAAGTAGGTGCCTCAACTTGTATTCAGGACGACTTATGGTTGAGGATATATGGTACCTTCCCACCAAAGTGGTCCCTATTTATCTACTTGCAACTTCTTGCTTCCAAGCGGCTAGGTTGGCAGGAGCTGGGACAGGCAACAGGAGCTCGCTCCGTCGTGCAGCACTTGGGTCTTGAACTGCTGACCTGCCAACCTTCCAGCCGTCAAGTTCAGGGTCTTAACCACGAAGCCGTCACGGTCACCGCAGTGGGCCAGTATTGAAGTGGACTTGCCAATGCCTCTTGGGCTGTCCTCCCACGCGGCCTCGACCTCCAAGAAGAGCCCCAACGGCTCCTCCACCCCCGAGAGCCGCCTGCGGGGGGGGGGTGCCGTGGTGAGACCCTTGCAACCCAAAAGTGGTGCACTCGATCCTGACTGGGAATCAAGGTTGGCTCAGCTGCCTCCATCCCTCCAAGATGGGTCAAATGAGGACCCAGCTTGTTGTTGGGGGCAAAATGGTCATTCACACACACACACACACACCCGGGAGGGGGTGGTGGTGGCAAAATTGGGTGGCCTCTGGGCATGTGTGTGTGTGTGTGTGTGTGTAGCGAAATGGGGTGGCCACGCCCACCTCCCTGCCCCGCCCCATCAGGTTCTGTCCCTGCAAGTGGCTCAAAGGTCTCCCTTGCTCAAAATCCAGCCCTCCAGGTGCAGCAGCCTGACCTGACCTGGGACCCACCCCACCCCACACACACACACACACACACACACGACCCCTGGAACGCCAACGCTTTGCATGTAAACGGAAGGAGGAAAATATCCTTTATTGCTTCTTTAAAATTGGTTTGCTTTTCCCGGTAACAAAAAAACAAAAGGGAGAAAGACGGACACCCTTTCCCCCCCCCCCGTCTCCCCCCCCCCCAGGTACAAAATGCTACAAAGGGCCCAGTGGCATCGGCCCTGCTGAATAGTTCAGTTCAATGGGGGGGGGGGAAGGGTTGTTGCCATGTCCTGCGGGGGGGGGGGGAGGTTGCAGCTGGCTCAGTCGAAGGCACAAACTCCAGCCTGGAAAGAGTAGCTTGGGGGGGGGGGCAAAAAGAGGAAGGCGTGGAGCGTGCAATAAATGGAAAGGGGGGTGGAAAGGATGAAGAAAAAAATTCACATTTTGATACAGTTTTTGTTGTTAAATGTCCGGCGGGGGGGGGGGCAGGGGCTCTGGGTTCAAAGGAAGGGGGTACTTGGAATTTAGGGGGAGTGTTTCCACCCGCCGCCGCCGCCCCCCCTTAGTTAAAGCTTTAATTTCTCCCCCCCCCTCTCTAGCTGACAATCTGGGCGTGATTTGTCTTTGTCTGTCTCTTTTTGGGGGGGATGGAAAGGGACATAAAAGGGAGGGGGGGCCTCTGTGCATATAGACATTAACAAACCCCCCAAAACAATATATCCAGATCTTTGGCCTCAAGAAGAGCCATGGAAGGCAATGCTTTTGGGTCAGGAATAAGGCACTGGTGGTTAAGGCCCCTCAGGCAAAGTTTCCATCCCATTGTCTGTCCCCCCCAAAAAAAAATAAAGAAAAAAATCACAGCTCTGTAGACGTTTTTTATGGGGTGAGGGGAAGGGGACCCCCCCCTTTTCACCTCTTCACATTGGAAAATAGTCCCCAAGGCTTAAGTGATGCCTAGGAAAGGGTCGTCGATGGCCAGGTCAAGGCGGGGGGGGGGGGAAACGGCGGCTTTGAAACACTTGGCGGGGGGCCCACCCCCACCAGACTAGGGAAGATGCCCAAAGGGCCCCAACCCTGGAGACCGGAGGGATACCTAGTCCAGCGCCTGTTTTGCCATGTGCACACGCACACACATGCGCATGGAACGCCAGAGTGCCAAGCCGCTCCCCCCCCCCCCGCTGAAATCTTTGCAAGTGCCTTCAGGATATCCCCCCCCCCCCAATCCCAGCCTCAGACGGCGTGGGAGAAGCTTAAGGAGACGGGCCCTTAACCACAAACCCCATTGCTACAGCTGGTGGGGGGGGGGGGTTGATGGGAGTTGTAGTGAGAGGAGGAGGGGGCTTAAAGGTCAAAGTCAGCCCTGCTCGAAAAGTCAGGGGTATCCAGCTCTAGGGTTCAGTGCTCATCTCGGTTTATAGCGGAAGAGCCAGCGCTGTGGCCACCTGGCAGGCATGCCTAGACACCAAAGTGCACGGATTTACCTTCCCACCGAAGGGGGACCCTATTTATCTACTTGCAAATGGCTTGGAGCCGAAGGTTCCCATCTCCCTTTCTCC
Organism: Furcifer pardalis; assembly: GCA_030440675.1. Taxonomy (NCBI): domain Eukaryota; kingdom Metazoa; phylum Chordata; class Lepidosauria; order Squamata; family Chamaeleonidae; genus Furcifer; species Furcifer pardalis. The sequence continues at coordinate 20,634,136 of CP126891.1, read as the reverse complement.
CTCCTTTTTTTTTTTGGGGGGGGGGGGTTCAACCTTTCTGCCTGGGCGTTTGAAGCCAGGAGGCTCTAGGACTGAGCCCCCCCCCCCCAACAGACCAGGCCTGGATGTGGGGAGGAATAAAGAGAGGAAACCCCCTCCCCACTGCCCCAGTCAGCTTGGGGTCAAGGGGGAGGGGGGCCTCCTGCAGAGCGATGGGGTTTGTAGTCCCCTTTCCCATCCGCGATGGGGTTTGTAGTCCCCCTTTCCCATCTCTGTGTCTTGGAAGTGGGGGGGGGGACTTTGGCCAGTTGGGTGGTCAAAGCGTGCCTCTTCCCTCGTGGTCCCGCTGGCTGCAGGGCGATGGGCTATGTAGTCCCCTTTCCCCAATCTCTGCCCCTTGGAAGCGTGTGAGTGCAGGGGGTGGGGTACGGGTGCGCCTCCCTCTCCCCTCCCCGAGGGGGTCAGGGGGGCGAGAAGCGGTCGATGGTCCGTCCGAGGCGGAGGTCGTGCCCGGCGGCGCCGTGCAGGTGGGCGGCCTGGGCCAGCATCTCGGCCGCCTTCTCGGGGCTGAGACCCAGGTAGAGGCTCTCCAGGGCGGCCTTGGGGTCGGCCAGGAAGGGGTGGGCGGCGGCGGCGGCGGCCAGAAGCTCCTTGTCCGGGTGGTGGGCCAGGCGGGCCATGGCCAGGAGCCCCGCCCCGCCGCCGCCCTCCCCAAAGTCCAGCTTGCCGTCGGGGGCCCCGGATGCAGCGGCGGCGGCGGCGGCGGCGGCGTGCATCTTCATGTGCGAGAGGAGGTTGCGCTGCTGGGCGAACTTGCCGCCGCACACCTGGCACTCGTAGGGCTTCTCGCCCGAGTGGATGCGCATGTGCTCCGTCAGGCGGTACTGGCGGGTGAAGCGCATCCCGCAGGCGTCGCAGGCGAAGGGCTTCAGGCCCAGGTGGGAGCGCATGTGGCGCGTCATGGTCCCCCGCTGGGTGAACTTCTTGCCGCAGATGGAGCACGGGTAAGGGCGCGTCAGCCAGTGGGTCTTCTCGTGCTGCCGGAGCGTGGCCGGGTCCTTGTAGGCCTTCTCGCACGAGGCGCACCGGTAGGGACGCAGCAGGTCCCCCGAGGAGGGCGGCGGAGGGGGAGGGGGCGGAGGGGGCGAGAGGAGGGAGAGCGGAGGGGGCGGCAGGGGCAAGGGGGGCGGCGGCAGCAGCAGCGGCGGAGGGGGCGGCAAGGGCGACGGGGCCCCGGCAGGGCCAGATCCGGCCTCCTTGCGGTACAGCTCCTCCTCCTCGTTGTGCGCCTCGACGTGCGCGTTGAGCTGCTCCGAGGACGGGAATCCCTTGCCGCAGGGGATGCAGACGTACAGGTTGTCCCCGACGAAGCTCCCGGCGCCTTCCTCGGCATAGCGCTCCAGGTAGCGCTCCAGGCCCCCCGCGGCGGCGGCTCCCTCGGCTAAGGCGCCCCCGGAAGGGGAAGGCGGCCCGTCGCTGCTCCCGCCGCCCGTCGTCCCCTCCTCCTCCTCGTCTTCCTCCTCCTCGTCTTCCTCCTCCTCGCTGGGGCTCTTCTCGGGCTCCATCTCCTCCCCAGCGGCCGCCCCGTCCAGGCCCGGGAAGCAGCGGCGCCGGGCAGGCAGCGAGGGCAGAGGTTGCGAGGAAGGCGGCTCGGCTTTGGGGTCCAGCCGCGGGCCCGACGACCCCCGAACGTCGCCCAGGCTGCCCCCGCCACTCCCACCCCCATCCTCCTCCTCCTCTTCCTCCTCCTCGTCCAGGTACCCCCCCATCAGCGGCTCCTGCTTCATCCAGCGGTAGAGGAACTCTGGCCCCACCTGGGCGTGGCCCCCGGGCAGGGGTTCGGGGCTGCTGCGGCGCCGGCGGCGAAGGGGAGCCCCCCCGGGCAGGTAGGGAAAGCCCTGGAGGGGCAGCGGGGTCTCCCCAAAGGCCACGTGGGCGGCCAGCAGCGCGCCGGCGGGGCTCTCGGGCGTCGGGGGCAGCGAGGCGTTCTCCCGGCCCTCCCCGGCCATGGCGGCCCGCAGGCGGCTCTCGGGGGTGGAGGAGCCGTTGGGGCTCTTCTTGGAGAGGTCGAGGCCGCAGAGGGGCGAGCAGAGGCCCGGCGGGGGCGGCGGAGGAGGCGGTAAGAGGGGGCCCCCTTGGTGCGAGGAGGAGGAGGAGGAGGAGGCAGCGGCGTAGAGCTCCCCGCAGTGGGTGCCGCCCAGAGGGGTGCCCGGCTGGACCGGGCGGGGCGGAGGGGCGGCGGAAGCGGCGTAGCAGGCCCGGATCACCGGAGTGGCGGCCCGGAGGCCCCGGCCCAGCTTGCCCAAGGGAGAGAAGCCGCCGCCGCCGCGCAACTGGCCGTACTTGCCGGACCGCTTGAGCCGCTTCTTGCAAAGGGCCACCAGGTCCGGGATCTGCAGGTAACTGGCAGCCGCCAGGATGGCGCCCAGGCTGGGCTCCGAGGCCGAGGAGGAGGGACCGTAGCTGCCTCCCCCTGCGCCGCCGCCGCCGCCACCGTCGTTCTCGGGGCTCCCGTCCTCCCCGACGGCGCCCAGGCGCCCGGTGTAGATGAAGTCGAGGACGGCGCGGAAGACGCCCGGGCTGACCATCTCCTGGTCCAGATTGATGAGGTTGTCGTGGACCACCAGGGCCTTGAGGTAGGCGCTGCTGGCCGCCAGCACGTTCTTGTGCGCCCGGAAGAGCGCGTTCTGCACCACCAGGATCACGTCGCACAGGAAGCCCTTGGCGCGCTGCGCGTTGAGCTGCGAGAGCAAGTGCCGCGCGTGGCCGCCCGAGTCCGAGGCCTCCAGCATGGCGGCGGCGGCGCTTCCTGGGGGGAGAGAGAGAGAGAGAGAGAGAGGGTCAGGCCGTGGAGCCGCCGCCGGCCCCCGGCCCCCCCCCCGCACGGAAAGAGCCCCGGATTTCTTCTCCCCCGTGCGTCGAAAGTCAGTGCGTCCAAAGCGAGTGCGTCGGAGGCGAGGATGGCGGGGCGGTGAGGGGGGGCTTGCGTTGCCCGGGCCGGGGCGCCTCCGCTCGCCTTCTGGCCGCCTTCCCCCACCGACCTGCCGCCTTATAAGAGGGTCTTCCCCTCGCAGGCGGGCGAAGGGAGGAGGAGGAAGCGGCGGCGGCGAGGGGAGGGCAAAGGCGGGTGGGCAACCGCCCCGGTATCGCTAGGCTAGGGCTGAGCGCATCACACGCCTTTCCCCCCCCTCGGGGGGCACTTGGGGGGCAGGGCTTAGCCTCCACACCTGGGAGGGGGCAGGGCTCTCCAACAGACCGCCACCCTCCCTGCCACACACACACCCTCCCCCAACACACCCCCGTGGTGGGCCAGAAAGCCTTTCTGCCTGCACTCGGAGCGACCTGCGGGGAGAAGGCCCAGGAAGCGGCGTTTTGGCCCAGATTATCAGGGGGGGGTCTTGGCGACGAAACAGCGGGTGGGGCGAGAGGCCAATGGGGGGGGGGGTTGGGGGAGACATTTATGGCCCGCTGCCCTTCGCCCCAAAGAGCAAGGAAGAAGTGGGCATCCGTTGTGGGGCTCCCGGAGGGAAACTCCAGGCCTCTTTTCTCCCTGGGCTTCTTGGGAGAGGGGAGATTCTTCCGGGGGGGGGAGGAAAGGGGGCCTCTGGCCACGAAGAGGTAAGTGGGGCCGCGGGCTTGACACGGGAGTAAGCAGCACCCGGACACCCAGGCGGCAGTTGCCGGCATCTCGCCCCTGTCATTGCCGGCGCCTTCGGGCTCTAAGAAGGGGAGGAGACTCCGTGGAAGCGGGGAGACCTTCTCGGGCCAGGAAGGCTTCTTTTTCTCTCCCCCCCCTCTCCTCACCGGCTCCCCCTGTCCCAAGAGAGCCCCGGAGCGAATCCAGAGCTACACCCTGGCAGGCGCCCAACGCCCAACTCGAAGAAGGTTCGCCACGGACCGGGCCGAAGTCGGGTGGCTCTCGGGGAGCCGAGCCCGGTCCCAACCTCCGGCTTGGAGCTCCGGATCCCCCCCCTCCCGGACGGTGGCCCAGGCGGTGCTTCCTCGTCCTCCTCCCGCCCGACGGAGACGGGGCTCCTCGGCGGCCGGGGTCGGGTCGGGTCGGGCGCCCAAGGCAGAGCCAAGCAACCTCCGCCTTGGCCCGGCGAGGGAGGCCCGTCCGGCCGCCAGGGGAGTCCCTTCCCCGGGCAAGAAAGGGGGAGAAGTGGGGCCCGGGACACACACACACACACACACCCCGCTCGGCCAAGGGAAGGCGCCGCTTCCATCCGTCCGTCCCGGGCGCCGCTCGGGGTGGGCGGACATTGGCGGCTGGGGCGGAGGGACCTGGGGGGGGGGAAAGGGGGGTCTCTTTGCGGCCCGGGCCCCTCTCCAGCGCCGTCTCCTCACCTGGGAATCCCGTGGCGTCGGCCAGGCAGGCGAGGTCGGCGTGGACGCGCATGGCTCGGGCGGGGCGGCGGCCTGCCTCAGGCTGCCTACTCTTCGGGGCGGCGGCGGCAGCCGCAGCTCCGCGGACGGGTGTCCTCCATGTGCGGCCAGGCAGGCGGGGAAGGGGAAGGGGAAGGCCGGGCCGCGAACTCGGCTTGACCCCGGGCTGAACCGCGGGTGAAGGGAGCCGCCGCCACTTCCTCCGCCTCCCAGCCGCCCGAAAGGCAGCGGCGAGGAAGAGGAGGAGGAGGAAGAAAGGGAGGGGGAGGAGCTCTTGAGGCGCACCCCCCCCGTCTTCCTCTCCCGTCCCCAGGTAGCCAGGAGGGTCAACTCCCCGAAAGAAGGGGCCACGGCCGGAGCCCAGCCCGGGAAAGGGCGCAGCTGGGGCGGCCCCTCCCCGAGGAGGAGGAAGGCGAGCACGTGCACGCGCCAAGGGAAGGGCAGACGACGACGACGCCCCCCCCCCCCCAAATCCACACCGGCCCGGCGGGGACTCCGGAGAATGGAAGAAGGCGCGCATCTCCCGGGAACCAGGCCAGGAAACGAGGGGGGGGAGGGGGCGAAGAGAGGACAACGCCCCCCCCAACCCAGCTCCGACCTTGCCACAGAGGTAGGATGCAAGGACTGGGGGGGGGAGAGTTTGGGGACGGGGGGAGTATGGGCTGGGTGGATCCCTTTTCTCCCCCCCCTTTGAGCTCGGCTCCCAGGGTGCCACTGGGGAGCTCCAAGGGGAGGAATGAGCCCCGAGAGATTGGGGGCCCCGAACTCTCCCCCCTTCCACACACACACACACACTTTATTCCCCCAGAGGGGGGGGGGAGAGGGACCCACTGGCCTGGCGACCCCTAGCGGGCGGAGAAGGTGGGTTGCTGGGGTGGGGCAGGGGGGGCTCCCCCTTTCTTCCTGGGAGGGGGGCTCAAGACCCGAAGAGGAGCCCGGGGGGGGGGACGAGGAGAGAGACATGTGGCCAAGAGGCCCTACTCTGCCCCCCACTTCCCGGCCTTACTTCTCAGACCCCGTGGGGGGGGGTCGCTCCGTGGGGAGCAGGCGACGGCACAGAAAGGGGGGCGGCAGATTTCTTCCTCCCTCCCTCCCTCCTTTCTTCTGCTTCTTTCTCTTTCTCTCATTTTCTTTCTCTTTTTCAGTTTTTCCTCTCGTTTGTCCTTTCCCGGGAATGGTCTTTTCTGTTTCTCGCGCCCCCCCCCTTTCCTTCTCCTTCTTTTTCTCCGGTTTTCTTTCTTCTCTATTCTCCCCTCTCTTGGTTTTTCCTCCCTTCCTTCTCGTCTTTTATTCCTTCCTCCCTCCCTTCATTTTTCTCCATCTCTTCTTCCTTCCTCTATTTCTTTATTTCTCCATTTCTCCTTCCTTCTTTCCTTCCTTCCCGTAGAGATTCCATCTATTCCCCTTTAACCCGAAAAAGACCGTGTGTGTGTGTGTGTGTGTGTTGGGGGGGTGTTTATTCCGCCGCCCCCCTCCCCAATCCAGCCCAGGCGCCTTGCGTGCGTCTCTCTCTTTCTTCCTTGCGGGGCTTCCTCGGTCCAAACGTGTCTTTGGCGAAGCGAGGAACGAGGGGTTGTGGGGGGGGGGTCTGGGGGGGGTTGCAAAGCCTTTTCCGTCGGGCGGGACTTTGGGGTGTTTTTGCCTGGGCGGCGGCGGGAAGCGGCGGCAGCGCCTTCTTCGGAAAGGAGCGCGTCGGGGCCTTCGGAGCTCCCCCCCCCCTGGGTGGATGTTTCGCCCGGGCTGAAGGCGCGCAAGCGAAAGAGCCGGACCGGGGGGAGGGGGGACGAGAGAGAGACTCGGCTGTCCCGAGAATGAAATCCCCCCCTCCGTTGTTTCCTCCAGAGCCCCAGAAGTTTCTTTTTTAAAAAGGCAAAGAAGAAAAAGAATTCATTTTCCAGGCAGGATATTCTCACCGCCTCCCGCCTCCCCTCCCTCCCTCCCAGCTCAACCGCCCCCCCTTTTCACTCCCTTCTGTTTTCCCTTAAGTGAACATTTCCTCGCCCGCCCTCCTTTCCCCTCCTTCCTTCCTTCCCTCCCTCCCTTTCTCTCCCTTTCTCTCTCTCCCCCCCCAATTCCCTAAAACTGAGCCTCGAGTCTCCATCCACAGGTCCTGCCCTCCAGGAGACACTGCGAGGGGGGGGCAAACGGCCCCCTTCCCCCCACCCCCCATTTACTACGACGACGACTTCTTCTTTCTTCCTTCTTCTTCTTTCTTCCTCTTTCTTCTTCCTTCCTTCTTCCTTCCTTCCTTTCTTCTTCTTCTTTCTTCCTTCTTCTTCTTTCTTCCTCTTTCTTCTTCCTTCCTTCTTCCTTCCTTCCTTCCTTTCTTCTTCTTCTTTCTTCCTTCTTCTTCTTCCTTCTTTCTTCTTCTTCCTTCTTCTTCTTCTTCTTCCTTCTTTCTTCTTCTTTCTTCTTCTCCTCCTTCTCCGTCGCCTCCTCGCCCTCCTTTCCTCTTTCCTCTCGCGGGGCCCGAAGAGGCTCCCCGCCAAGGGAGGCGAAGGCGCCGCATCCCACACTCGGCCGGGCGCAGCCAGGGAGGCAAAGCGCAGCAGAAAGAGAGGAAAAGAAAGAGAGAGGAGCAGGAGACATGTAACCCGCTCTCCTTTCCTCTTTCCCTGTAACATATATATATATATATATATATATATATATATATATATATATATATATATATATATATATATATATATATATATATATATATATATATATATATATATATATATATATATATATATATATATATATATATATATATATATATATATGTTCATATTTAAATAAGTCACCCAGAAGAGCTGGATCCCCAAATCTCTCCTCGTTGTGCTCTTTGTAATCTACGCCTCCGTGCCCGGATTGGGGGGAGATTTGCCTCATTTGCTTCCATTCCCAGGAGAAACTTTGGGGGTCTGAAAATAAAATAAAACAGGTCCTTCTTTTCTCTCCGGAGCGAACCGAATCCGGATTTGATCGCTACCCGTATCCGACCCAACCGGGGAGGAAAAGGCGGCCCAAGGGGAGCGGGCGGAGGGCTGGGGGGGGGGGGCGGGCGGGCGGAGAGAGGTTGAAAATCGGGACATAAATGGCGATCCGAAGGAACTTGCAGGCGCTGGAAGCAGAAGCGTAGCGTGCCTTGCCGGGACCCCGTATAAAAATTTGTTTGGGGGCCCTTAGGAAGGGTAAAGATTTGTTTTGCTTACGCACGTTGGGTGCCCCCGTGGCCCTGGGGCCCCGTATAATTGATACGGCAGATACGGCGGTAGCTACGCCTCTGGCTGGAAAGGAAGCGAAGCGAAGCGGGCGCCTCGGGGAGGTTTTCGGAAGGGGACCCTTTGCCGAGACTGAAGGAGCCGCTTCGTTTCCCTCCTCGGGGGTTTCCTTTTTAGCAAGGCGGGCGAAGTCCTGGTTTAGTTTCAGGGGTTTTCGGGGCCCTGAACGGGCCGCTCAATAACAGTTACCGACATTGTAAGAATACTGTACTCAGAATTAAGCGTGTGCCTATCATGAAATAAAATTCCCTTATTTCCCTTGTGACCGGGTGCCTTTTCATTCCTGGTCCCTGAATTTTTCGGGGGGAAACTTTCCCACGATTTCCCACCAGGAAGCCTCGGGCCCCTCCAACCCGAAGGAAGGACCTGACGGAGCCCTGAGAATCCGCGGCTTCTTCGCCTTTTTATTATCCTGGCTTCGGGTTGGGGCTCGCGTCATTCTGAGGACCCATCCGGTGGGGGGGGGGAATACCCCTTCCCCCCCTCTTATCAAACCGACTCCCCCCTTCCCAAAATCCGTCGAGAAGCGGCTTCGCCACGCCAAAGCCCGAAACGAAAGTAGCGCCACGTCGGTGAAATCGGGAGTCCAGGCGCTTCCTTTCCCGACCGAGGGGACTCAGGCCTCGCTTTGGGGAAGGGGCCCCCCGGCTCTTTGGACAGGCTTTGCCAGCTCCCCCCCTTTTTTGGGCCGGTGAGAGTTCGGGAAACGGGTCCCCTCCAGGCCGTGCCTTGGAGGAGGCGAAACTCCCCAGGCCGACCGGTGGAGCGCCAAGCCGGGCGAAACCCAGTTCGTTAACATCCCACCCGAGTTTGATAATAAAATATTAGAAACAAATGAAGCGTCGGGGGGGGGGGACATGAATCCCCCCCCTCCTACTCCTCCTCATCTCGGATCATAAAATAAACGTTCCCCCAACCTCTCCTCGCCTTCCTGCGTTGCCTTCTTCTCGTGCTCCTTACCTTCAGCCTGGCCTTTGGGGAAATTAGACGAGCCTTCAGCGCTGGGGAGCAGAGATGAGCACTGAACCCTAGAGTCGGATACGACTGGCTTTCCAGAAAGAGTGACCTTTACCAATCCCTCTGATGCCTAGGCAGTCATGTTCGTTTTTAATGCACAATTCTGTGCGCGCCTGCACACTCTCTCTGAAATGCCTGAACAAGAATCTCTACCTAATTCTATTATTTCCCCCCATGCAAGAATAGTGCAGCTGATGCCTGTTTCCCCCCCCCCCCATTTCACGCCTACGAATAAAGCCTGGCTGGAACTACATAGCCCATGCCAAGTGAGATTCCCCTGAAGAAGTAATGATGCGTTAGGAACGCGTGCAGAGTTTTGACGTTGTCAAGTGACCTGGACGAGTTTTCCTCTCACTTGTTTGAATTGCCTGGACGTTGTAGGCCGTGGATTCTACTCCTTGGTTGTATTTGTGCCTCTGCTACTTCAACCTATGGCGATCGGGGTGCCTGGCAGGTATGTGTGATATTGTCTGTATGTTGCATGCAAAACAACATTGCCAGACAGAAAGGCCCATATATAGATGGACAGAGAGACGGGAAAGACAGGCGAACACCCCGGGGTGGTTTTCATTCCCTCGCCATTAAAAGAATCTGGCTGAAACCTCACAGTCCAAGTGGCTGCCAGGGGAGGCCCACGGAATCAAAGGGGGCGGATGAGACAATTCAGCCCCACTGATTCAAGGGGCTGAATTTCAGCCAATGCAGGAAGGGTGAAAGATAACAGAAGGAAGGTCCAGCAAGGCAAGCACAACCTGGGAAGGGGAGAAGGGGAGAAACGAGAGGTCTGAGAGCCTTGGGGGGGGGGCGCTTCTGGAATGGCCTGGGGGGGTGGGGAGGGGGCCACGGCTTATCCACTAGCCCCCCAGTAGCCTGGGAGGTTGGCAGCCTTCCCCCATCTCATCCTGGCCACATGGAAATGCCTGCTTCCATTTCCGTTCCACGGCAGCCAGAGCAGGGCCTGGGGAGATGTTACTTTCAGGGCCCCCGGGAGGCAGGTCTTGTTGTTGTGGGGGGGGGGGATTTTTGGGGGGACGCCGACACCTTTGGTGCCAAGAGCCTGGTGTGTGTGCATGCATACATGCGTGCGTGCGTGTGTTTTGTGGGGGCAGAAAGGACTTCTCCACTTGTCAAGCCTTGAGAATTATCCAGCCCTCCAGTCCTGTGTGGGTAGCTGAAATTCTGGCCCACAGGCCAGGCCTCTAATAAAGCTGGCCCTGTCGCCCAGGGGAGGCCAGGCTGACTTCTCACACCAGATCAAACTGTGCCAGCCTTTGAGTTGCAACAGGACTCTTTGTCACTTTGAATTTGAACACGACAACACTTTTTCAATTTCGTCTTACCTAAGCTGCTGGTTTTGGGGGACTAGAATAGAACTCAAATGCAAAGACAACTACAGGGAGCTCTCTCTCTCTCTCTCTCTCTTTCTCCATCCTTCATTTCTTTCTATCCATCCATCCTTCATTTCTTTCATTCATTCATTCTTTCTTTCCATCCATCCTTCATTTCTTTCTTTCTTTCTATCCATCCATCCATCAACTTCTTTCTTTCTTACCACCATTTCTAGTCTGCTCATCTAACTGTATAGAACCATGATGGTGAACCTTGGCACTCCAGATGTTCTTGGACTTCCATTCCCAGAAGCCCAAGTTTCCATGAATCCACATGAATGGGTTTACTGTGCATACTCCAGGTGTCCTTGGACTTCAATTCCTAGAAACCCAAGTCTCTGTGAAGTTAAATCTACACAGTAAACCCATTCGTGTGGATTCACAGAGACTTGGGCTTCTGAGAACTGAAGTCCAAGAACACCTGGAGTGCCAAAGGTTCGCCATCACTGGCATAGAAGATACTCTGGCAGGTTGTGAAGGCCAAATACCCTCTAAAATGATTGTAAGTTGTATGATGATAATGTGGAATCTGTGATTGTAACTGTATATTCTGCCTCTTTGATAGCCACCCAGAGTCACTCTGCGAGTGGGGCAGCATGCAAGCCTACTAATTAAATTAAATTAAATTAAAAATTGCCCTCTGTGCCAACCTCCCTCCAGGACTTTAGGAAAGGGCTCGAGACATATTTGTTTAAAGAGGCCTTTGCCGAAGAACTTCCCTCTTTAACAAAAGTTTCCCGGTTAGGACTTCTGGTTGGTTTGCTAGTTGGACCGTATTTTTTACTTCAGAATTCTGAGCCCATTTGTCGCGACCGTTTGTGTTATTAGGATTTATTTATCAACGTTGGTGTTTATATCTTAATTGTTTACTTTCCTTGTGTTGCTGCCAACGTGTTCTCCTTTTTATTTCCTTCACCGCCTGGAGTAGCGGCACAGAACTCAGGCTGGCAGTAGATAAGTGAACTCAATAAATGTATTTTATTTTATTTAACATTTATGCTCTGCCCGCCTGGCTGGAAGAGACACTCTAGCCCCGCAATGAGTGTGTAGTGATAGACTATGACTGTGGATGGAGGCTCTCTTTAGCCATTGCTCAGAGCCACTAGTAGTCTCTCTAGGGCCTGCGGTGGCTCGGTGGTTAAGATGCTTGCCTTGTTAGCGGGAAGGCCGGCAGGTCAGCAGGGCCTCCCATCGGCCGTCTTGTTCCCAAATGCCATCTCTGCCTTTGGTTTCATTGCAGGATGGCTCAGAAGTTTCCACATTATTACCCGGGGCCTGCGGCCGGCGGCGGCCGGCGGCGGCCGGGGGGGGGGGGCGCAGGGAGGAAAAAATAATAAATGTCCACCTTTCCTTTATCTCCCAGCTGGAGAAGGGTTTGCTTCGTCCCATCAACTGCAAACAGAGAAGGCCCCCAATAGCTCTGCCTCTTCTGGAGTTACCACCACCGGGATTATTGAGCGGATTATTGAGCGTGTGTGAGAAGGAGACCAAGGAGAGACAGCCAAAAGGTCAGGAGGCGGGGGGGGGGCACAGGGTGAAGCTGAGCCTAAAGCTGCTTTAGAAAAGGGGCTGCTTGGTGGCTCAGGGGTTAAGAGGCTGGACTTGGTGACTGGAAGGTCGGCCGGTCAGCAGTTCAGTCAGCAGCTCCGTCGTCTGTCCCAGCTCCTGCCAACCATAGCAGTTCAGAAGCAAGAAATTGCAAATAGATAAATAGGTACCACTTTGGTGAGAAAGGTAACAGCATTCCCTGCCTTCTTGTAAACCTAGTCATGCCTTCCGCCTGACCATGGAAACATCTACAAACGCAGACAGTGCTGGCTCTTTGGCTGTAAACACAGATGAGCACTGAATGCTAGAGTCAGATATGACTGGCTTTTGAGCAAGGGAGACCTTGACCTAACCTGCTTTCTGTGGGATGGGAATGGAAGGGGGGGAAGAGCCTGGGACCCCAAGAGGAAGTTCTTTCTTTCTTTCTTTTCTTTCTTTCTATCCATCCATCCAGCCATTTCTTTCTTTTTCTCTGGCTCTCTTGTAACTTTCTCTTCCCCCTTCCCACAGTGCATGACTTGGGCAACACCAGAATTCACCCAGGAAAGTGTGAACGCACCTTTCTGGTGCACCTTGGCACTCCAGGTGTTCTTGGACTTCAATTCCCAGAAATCCCGATCCGCAGGAGTGCCGACTTGGGCCTGCTGGGAGTTGAAGTCCAAGAACCCCTGGAGAGAGAAGCTTCGCCATACCTGCCTCAGGGGATCAGCACCCCTCAGTCCCAGGGAAAGCCATTGGCCTTTGCAGGCCAGAGGAATCTCCCATCCGGGTCAATGGCTCCTTGCTCACCGCTGCCCCCTGGGAGCCTTGGTGGAGAAGTGCGAGTCCACCAGGAACAAAGCCAGGCAATCTTTCTTTGTCCCCATTTATCCGGCCCTTTTGGTGAGTTGAGGGACTGCAGTGGCTCAAGTGGTAAAGATGCTGAACTTGACAACTGGAAGGCCGGAGTTCGAGTCCCAAGCACTGCAGGACAGAGTGAGCTCCTGTCTTTGTCCCATCTCCTGCCAACCTAGCCGTTCAAGAAATTGCAAGGAGAAAAATAGGGATTACTTTGGTAGCAAACACGTTGCATTTTAAAGGTCCTGGATTGCGGTTCTTTCTGGTTATTGTAATGTATGGCAATGATTTTATCGGGAGTTTTATTGTGTTTAATTTTTAACTTTTGATCGTTATATGACTGGTTTCATGATGTGGGCCGCCCTGAGAAGGGATGATGTTTTCCCTAGAGGGGAGGGATATAAGTGTAAATAAATAAATAAATACCACTTTGGTGGTAAGGTAAAGAGTGTTCCGTGTGCTCCAGGGTCTAGTCATGCCTGCCACATGACCATGGAAACATCTACAGAAGCAGACACCCCCCACCCACCAAACCACCCCCCAGGGAAGAGACACAGGTAGAGATCCACCGAGAGTGATGCACTGCATTCTGGTGGCCATGCGCGAAGCTCCCTCTCCTGGCCATGAATTGTATCGTCTGATTTGGCTGCCTGTCAGAGCAGGCCATGCTAGCTTGGAGAGGCAAGGGGACACAGCTTAATGGTTAGAGCAGGGGTGACCAAACTATGGCCCATGGGCTGTATCTGGCCCCTAATGCCAATTAATCTAGCCCACGAAGACCTCATTGCTCCCACTGCGTCTTTTCTCATTTTAATGAGAAGCCAGAAATGCCGTGCTTCCCTCTCCACAAAACACACCTGACTTAATGAATGGGCTCTCAAGGTCAGTGTGTGTGTGTGTCTTAAACCAGGTACTGTGGTGGCTCGGTCGTCAAGACACTGGACTTGATGGCTGGAAAGTTCCCAGGTCAGCAGCTCAAGACCTGAGTACTCCACAACAGAGTGAGCTCCTGTCTCTGTCCTAGCTCCTGCCAACCTAGCAGTTTGAAAGCAGAAAATTGCAAATAGATAAATAGGGACCACTTCAGCATTCTGGTGTCTAGTCATGCTTGCCACATGTCCATGGAAATCTCTGCAGATGCAGACAGTGCTGACTATAAACAGAGACGAGCACTGAACCCTAGAGTCGGATACGACTGGCTTTTGAGCAAGAGTGACCTTGACCTTTTACTAGTGAGTTTTCATGGCTGAGTGGGGATTCGAACCCAGTTCCCTGGTCCCACTGCTCCACACTTGGCCCTCTTTCTTTTCTGATCTATCCAGTGTTTACAAGAAGCAGAGAAATTCCCCACCAGAGACCCATCATCCTAGCATCAGCCTGAGGAGGGGGCCAGGTTGCCCTGGGGTCAGCCGCTCATGCGCATCATCATCACCACCACCACCACCCTGCACCCCCCCCAATGAGTGGTGGGGTGGAAGAGGGGCCTCCTCCCCCCACCACAAAACCCTTTTGCAGGGCAAAGGGAAGGGTGGGAAGCAGAAAGAAGCCTGCACTGCACGTGTGTGTGTGTATGAACGTGTGAGTCTGCCAAGCCCCACACCTCTTCTCCCTCCCCCCCCCCACCTCGGGCTCCCCCCATCTTCACCTCATCTTCAGCTAATTGTGGAAACAAATTCTTGGAGAGGTTCTGGCAGCGCTTTGCAGGCGGCTGGTGAGAGGAATGGTTCCCCCAGGCCCCATCGGAGTAATTTATGGGTCTGTTGTATATAAATCACAACTAAACCCCCCCACACACGCTGCCCCCCCCCCCGCCCAGCCACCGAGCGAAAGACAGCTGCCTCCCGGAGGCTTTGGGGAGACCTGTGGATTGACAGCTCAGGTACCCCCTCCACACGCCCCCCCTTGGCCAGGGAGGGGGGAGGGCTGGGCAGGCAACCCCCCCTTCATGTGGGAATGGGGGGGGAGGAAGGAAACCCTCCCCCCCCAAAAAAAATACTCTACCCTGGCCAATTCAAGGCAAGCATCGAGCAATCAAAACTGACCTCCTCTCCCCCCCCCCCGCGCCAATCTAGGCAGCACCTGGTGCAGGTGAAGCAGGTATTGGGGGGAGGGGTGGCTTGGTGTGGCAGAAGAACAGAAGAGGCTGGTCAGAGAGAAGACGACGCCTGTTGGGCCTGGAGGTTTCCACGAGGCGGCTGTGGCCACTTCGGAGGGAACCGGCCTAGCGCAAGGGTTAAACCAGGGGTTCTCAACCTATGACCTGCAGGCCAGATCTGGCCCATGGCACCATTTCATGTACCCCGTGTTGCCACTGCCGCTACTACCTGGACCACTGCAGACACGTATTACAGTAGCGTTGACAGTGGTGCTAGTGGTGGTGGGGATCCCCCATTCTGGCCCGCTCAGCTGTCTGAGGGTGCTGGTCTGGCCCATGGCTTAAAAACATGGAGAACCCCTGAGTTCAACTGGTGTACTGCAGCTTGAACGCTGTGAGTTCGATCCTGAAACACCCCCCTCTCAAGGTTCACTCAGCCACTTTCATCCTTCTGAGGTCGTTCAAAAGAGAGCCCAATATGTGGAGGAAGCGCTATTTCTTTTGGAGAGGGGGGGAATAGACGTGTCATTGCTTTGTCACGTGGACATAAGGGAGGGGGGCTTACCTGCGGGCCCAGGTGAGCTGCTGGAGACCTGGCGAGGGCGGACCCAAAGGAGACAAGGGGTCCTTCGGTGCAGGGTTGTTGTACGGCCACCCCTCAAGCTCTCTCTGGGGCTGCTGAGTCTAAGCGATGCCGCCCCTTAACCCCCCCCCCCCAAAGGTTGACACAGGAAAGATTCTTTGGCCCCAACACGAATCCTTCTGCGCCCCAGAAATAAGCTCCAGAAGTCCCTCCCCCCCAGATTGGAGACCCACAAATCCTCCCCTACTGGCTCTATCAGACCCCCCCCCCCAGTCGAAGTTTCCAATGGGCTTGAACAGCTTTATACGCGCACAAATACTCCCCCCCCCCAAGCGCCCATTTGCCCTATTTAAGAATAAGAAAGGGGGGGGCCGGTTCCTTCCCGCATAGCCTTTCCCCCCCCCTCATAAATGAAGCAGGCAGAACCCCAGTTTTCTCCCGAGGAGGGAGGCTGCGGCCCCGAGGATGGTGGGAAGGGGGGCGCGGGGTTGGGGAATCTCTCCGGGGCCCCATTGAGGAGAGGGACACATCGTGTGTGTGTGTGTGTGGGGGGGGAGCGCTCGGGCAGCCGGATCTGGTGAACTCATCGGCTCGGTGGGGAGGTCTGGGCCCACCGCGGTGCCCCTCCCCCTCCCCCCCTCCCCACAATTAATCAAAGCGCAGGCCAGATGCCAGGAGGGAGGGAGGGAGGGGAGGGGGGCTCCCCCGCCAGCTGTGGTTTCGGCGCATACCCCAGCGAGGTGGGCTCCTCCGGCCTTCTGGACAGGAGGCGAGGCCCGCGTTCTCGGCTCTTCTCTCCCCCCCCCCAAATAAAAGCACACTCATGCACACTCGCGTGCGCACACGCACACACCAGCCTCCAACCGCACCTGGCTTCGATTAAGCGAGCCTTTTGGCTCCCCGCACTATCACACTCGCTCTGCGCCGCCAGGACAGAAACATGCGCCCCTTTTTTCCCCACCCCACGGGGGGGGGGGCAAAGCCGGGCTGTTAAAATGTCCCCGCGGGCTTCCTTGGGCCACGGGTAGCAGCATTCAGGAGGTGTGTGCGCGCGTGCGCCCTGATGGCGAACCTTGTCACTCCAGGTGTTCTTGGACTGCAATTCCCAGAATCCCAAGCCAGCCCTCCTGCTCGCCAGGGCTTCTGGGAATTGCAGTCCCAGGACAGCTGGTGGGCCAAGGTTGGCCGCCGCCACGGCATGGACCCTCCGCTTTCCGGGGTCTCTTCTTCCTTCCAAAACCTATTTGGTTTCCTGCAGGTAGAAACCCCAACTATTGGTATTAATTAATTAATTAATTAATTGGAAACTCTAATTTAGGTGTCAGGGTCCAGGGACCTTTCAGAAGGGGAATTTTTCAAGCCCGGCTCAAAAACAAGCGAGAATGGTGGGGAAACTCCCCCCCAATAATAATAATAATAATAATAATAATAATAATAATAATAATAATAATAATAATAATAATAATAATAAATGTGGACACGGAAAGTTTGTTCA
Organism: Furcifer pardalis; assembly: GCA_030440675.1. Lineage (NCBI taxonomy): Eukaryota > Metazoa > Chordata > Lepidosauria > Squamata > Chamaeleonidae > Furcifer > Furcifer pardalis. The sequence continues at coordinate 20,617,539 of CP126891.1, read as the reverse complement.
CGAAACTCCGGAGAGAAGGAGAAAACCAGGAGCACCGCTCAAAAACGTCATTCCTTGAGACCTCAATTTCTAACCCCCGGGGGGGGGGATTTGGGGGCGTGGGGAGGGGGGGCAGATCCGGGCCCTCCGCTGCTCTTCGCACGTCTGCATAGCCAGTCCCGTGTCTGCGTCACGAGAAACCCCCCCCCTCGCCTGCAGTGCCGCCAGGCTGCCACCGGAGGGCAGCACGCGCGGATGACGCGGCCGGTGGGGGGGGCGCCTCTTGTGTTCACATTGACACATACACACACAGAAGGCGAACACGCGTCACCGCGGGGGCGTTCTCCCCCCCTTTGGAGGGGTACCAGGTTGATTTGCGGGTGGGGGGGCTGGGAAGGGGGCGATGTGGCCCCTTCTCTGATTAGTATAAGTGACCCCCCTCCCCTCAACGATTAATTGCCGAAGTCTGGAAAGAGAAGGCGCCCTCTGAGCACGTGCAGAGGGCATCGAGAGCCCCTCCCTAGGCGGAAGGACCTGGGAGGTTGGGGGAGGGGGTGTTTCGGAAAAAAGAGGGCTTCCTCAGGCGCCGGATTTTGAGGGTCGGCAGGGCATAACTCATTTGGCCTCCCTACGGTTGCATTTTTGACTCAAGGAGGGGGGGAGACGACCCCACAGGATTATTGGGGGGGGGAAAGAGATTTTGACTGATGCTTCTTTACCCGACCCCCACCCCAATACCTTGCTTTCCTGCTTCTCTCGACAGAACTCCATCTCCCCCCAAATTGCTGTTATTACAACCATTCTTCTTCTTCTTCTTCTTCTTCTTCTTCTTCTTCTTCTTCTTCTGATTTCCCCCAATCAGCCCCATAAGAGGGATTGTAAGGCGGCTGTACCTGTTGGTTTTGTGCCTGTCCTGCAGGCCCCCGGGGGGGCCCTCTCCCCCCCCCCCCCAATCCAGACGTTGTTCTCCCCTCTTCTTTATTGTAGGCCTTGGCTGGGCATGAAGAAGCGCCGGAGGAGGAAGAGCGACCGACGCCTGCAGAGGAAGGGGAAGCAAGGGCAAAAGGGGGGGGGTCTCCCGCGGGGCAACCAGGGGAGCCTGGCCTTCTCCTGCTCCAGGACTTGAGAGCTGGGAGAGGAAGGTGCCTAGGGAATGGGATATGAAGTCTCCCCCCCCCCCCAATCACTTCCCAAGGTCGTGAAGGTCCCTTCCCAGTTGGGCCTGGCTGGAGATGTTCTGCCTTCTGGATGGTGGGGACTACAAGTCCCATTCTTCGGGGGCTAAAGCTGATGGGAGGGAGGCGTTGTGACCCACTGACCCGTGGCTGGAGGAGGAGGCTGCCTCCCCGCCCCCACCATCCTTCCCCCCATTCATGTGCTTCTTCTCTCCATCCATGCTTTCCACCCCCTCCCCCTTTTTCTGGGGCTGCGGCAGTTCCGGTGCGTGGAGAGATGAGGCGCACTCGAACTTTCCTCGGTTTCTGCTCCCTCCCCCCCAAAAAAAAAATCCAGGCTAGGAGAGCAGCCCCGGGGAGACCCCCCCTCCTGCCCCCCAGAGGCACCGATTGGGGGGTCTCCTCGACCCATTGATGCGGAAGAAAGGAGGCCCCCCCTCCCCATTCCCAGCCTAGGAGACGCATCCGCAGCCGGCGCCCCCCTTTCTCCCGTTGCCACGGAAACCACTATGATGCTCTTCCAGGGCACAGGATGAGGCCAGAGAAACAGATTGGGGGGGCACAAAAATAAGAGAGAAAGAGCGAGTTTCCAACACAAACAAGAGTGGGGGGAGCTCAAGGGGAGAAAAGGAGGGGGAATTATTTACCCCAACAGCCCTTCCGCAGCCCTCCGCCTTCCAGGCTGCGGGGGGGGGGAGCGACTCCAGAGCCCATTATCCCCACCCCCACGGCCGATCCCTTTAAATGGGCGGGGAACGCAAATGGGGCGAGAGAATGTTAGAAGGAAAGGGGGGAGGTCAGTTCGTCTCTCTTCTCCCCCGACCTCCCCCCATATATCCCAACATCTCCCCAGTTTCGCAGGGATGCTGGCGTGGGGGGGGGGGAGGAAGAGGGGGGGGTCCCATCTCTCCCGGCTGCGCTGCCTCGCTCGCTCGCGTGTGAACGCGTCGGGCTCGCTTTCATGCGGACTAGCGCCCTCACGGGGTTTTCTGCGCTCACGACCAGTCCATCTTTCACGGCCCAACCACTCCCCCCCCACCCCAGGTCAAATCCTCAGAGCCGGGCCAGACGTTTTACTCCCGAGTAGACACGGCTAGGCTTGGTGGGAGGCCGGGAAGGCCGCCCTAGCGCCTGAGGGAAGCGCGTAGGACAGGATCGCGCGCAGCCTTCCTCCCCCTCCCCTTTTCCTTCCGAGGGGGGGGGGGCGGGGCTGTTGTGTCTGGAGAGAGCGAGAGTTGTTCCCGTCCCCCCCCCGCCTTCGCGTCCCCCCCCCCCGTCGTGCGTCGTTAGTCACAAAAGTGTGCATTGGCGGAGGGAGGGGGGTAAGGAGGGCGGATGATGCGCCATAATTAGTGGCGAGAGCAGCTAATTGCTTTTACTCCCACCTACTCAGCCGCACCTTTGATCAGCTTTGGATGCTATCCGGGAAGGGGGGTCGAATTCTCCCCCAAAAGTGAGATGGTGGGGAGAGAAAGCTGGGTTTGCCCCCCCCCTTTGCTAACCAAGACTGCCCTCCCCCAGTAGCCATGAGCCCAAGGGAGTTAGCCCACCAGCCCCTCTGCTCAGGGCTCCCCTCCTCTTCCACAGCATAACCTTACCAACAGCCCTACCTGGTGGGGCAGGCTGAGGCACAGAGAAACCAGCCCCCAGTGGGGATTCGAACCCAGGTCTCTCTGAGGCCTGACTTGGTCCAACCTGCTCACCTAGTATTGCAAAGAGGGAAGGGGGCAGTAAAGGCCCCCCCCTCTGTGGATGGGCAGGTGGATTATGGGAGTTGTAGTAGCAGTCACCGTGGGCCAATGTCTTCCAAAAATGTGTGTGTGTGTGTGTGTGTGTGTGTGTGTGTGTGTGTGTGTGTGTGTGTGTGTGTGTGTGTGTGAAACAAGCCAGCTTCTTACTTTTGATGGAGAAAGATGGTAATGAAGTGAAGAGCGTTGGGACCAAAAGAAGGAAGTCTTTCTTACAACCAGTTGTCACTTTGGAGTTTAATAAAGTTGAATCTTCCCTTTTGTTGCAATTACTGTCGATGTGGAGTGATATGCAATTATTGGGGGGTGGGGGAAAGAGCTGTGGAGGCTTTACACACACAGACACAGACACACACAGACACACACAGACACACACACACACACACACACACACACACACTCCCCTGATTCATTTTGGCTGTCCAGGAGGGCTCTGAGTTCGAGTCTCACCCTTTGCCTGTCACTGGGTCAATCCTGAAGAAAGCCACAGATCAGAATTACGCATGTGTGGCTGTTTTCGGACTAATCCTTCCTGGTCTTGGTTAATCTCGAAAATATGCAGCATGAGAGGAAAAACAGCTCGGGAGGGTAAAGGAAAATGAACCCACTTTGGCACCAGTTCTAAAAAAGAAAGGATTAGATTCTGCTCGATGACTGGAGGGAGGTGCAGACCCCACTCGGGTGAGCTTTTGAAGGAGGATTTCTGGCCTCCCTCCCGTCTCCTCTCCTCAGCCTGGTAAAGCCAGTTTTAGTTTAACGCAAGCGGTCCTGGCGTTCTTTCCAGATTCATTGGCACGGCAGAAATCAGATCAACCAGAGAGAGGGGGGGGGGGAACCAAATATTTATTTTACTTCTCTTCCCCCCCCCCTTCCCCAAGATCAATTCCTGGCCAAAGGAAGGTTTCCGGAAGAACCGCCAACTGGCTGCCTTTTGGGACTCCACTTCCCCATCTGCAAAATGGGCACAAAATGGGCCCTTTCAGGAAGACTGTAGAGCCTGATAGAGAGGATGGAGGCCCCCTGGGGGGGCTGGTTGCACGTGGCTTCCATTGCCCCCCCTGCCCCCCCAAGCAAGGCTTCTGAATGGTTGCAAGAGAACTCCAGGCTGATTGTCAAGGCCATGGATGTGTGTGTGTGTGTGTATGTGTGTGTTCCCTCGGGTAAGTGCGCATGCTTCTGGAGCACATGCCCTTCTGAGAGAGAGAATGGGTTTTGTTGCCACCCACATAATGCGCCTTAGTTACAAAGCACTTCAGAGCCCGAGAGAGGAAAGGAGAAAGTTTGGAAGAAGAACTTGACGGAGCAACGGGTTTAATTGGGGGGGGGGGAGGGGAGAAGCCCTCCCCCCATGGAACAAGCCCCTTTATGCCAGAAAAGAACACACACCCATTTCCTGGTAGTCTTCAAGGGCAGCCCCAGGAGCAGAAGTCAAGCCTTCTACCTGCCGGCCTGGCGCTCCTTTGGAAATGGTGCCGAAGCTAAGCAATAGAGCCAGATTCCACAATGGGCCTGGAGTACCTTAGAAGTCTACCTTTTTCACACACACAGACACACACACAAAGGTCTGGCTGTGTTTCCCCTGTTCTCTATGGAAGAGCCATCTGTACATCTTCAGACACCCTCTTGTTCTAAGAGCCAGTTCTGGTGGGGCGTGGGCATGGGTGTGGGTCACGGCATGGCAAGCTGGGGTCCACCGTAAGCAAATGGCATTTCCCCTGAAAATGATTTTCAGGAGGAAATACACGCTTGGATATGAGTCGCAGGTGCTGCTGCTTTGGCCCTAGAGTAGACCCTACTGCCAGCGACTCAAGGGTCAGGGGGTGGTTAACTCACCTCACCCCCTTGAGGACTAGTGGCCTTGGGTGGCGAAGTCCACAGGGAAGGGTCCCCAAGGGGATTAAATGGCCCCACTTGATACGCCTCTTGATGGAGGGCAACAGATTCATCCATCCTGGCCTGGGGAGGAGAATGAGGAGGATGAGGAGGACTTGGGATGCCAAAGGGGCTCAGGAAATCCAGGAAGGGAGTCACGGAGAACTGGATCCGTGGCACTCTGGGGGCCACGCTGCGATGCAGAAGGCAGATGAAAGGCCACAGCGTCATATTCTCAGGACAGACTTCATGGCTGATCGCCACGAGGATTGCCAAGATTTGGATTGGATACGGCAGTGGAAGCAGCAGCATCAGAAGAAGAAGAAGAGGAGGAGGTGGTGGTGATGGTGGTGATAGGTCAGGGGGGTCCCCATCCCTTTCAAGCCGGGGGCCACTGGGTCATGGCCTCTCAGTCCACTGTGAGGGCCGGACAGCCATTTTGCCCTGCCTGCACGATGGGGGTGGACATTTTGTCCCAACAGCTTCAAAGGGGTGGCCATTTTGTTCCCCAAATGCCCTTGGAGGAGTGGGGGGGGGCACATGAAAGAGTGCCACGGGCCAGATCCTTCCCATGGGCCCTCGGTTGGGAACCCCTGGGGTAGATGGTGCATTTGGGTTTAGAAATGTGAATCAGAAGGAGAGTTTCCCCACCCTTTAATGAAGAGAAATCAGAAGTGGATTCCCAGCAAGAGGGCAGATAAATGGGGGGGGGGAAAATTCTCTCTCCCCCCTCCCCCCCCCCAAAAAAAAAAAAAAAAGGGAAGACAATTTCCTTCCACCCCAAGAGTCTGTCGTAGAATTTCAACCTTTCCTTCCAGGACTTTTGAGCCTCCTTCTCTTGAAGAACTCCTGCCATTTCCAGCCCGATGGAGACCTTTCCCCAGACCACATCAACCCAATCAAATGAGGGCCCTTTCCAACGCTGACGGTGGTTGCGTCTTGTTCCTAATATTCCTTGGGATTCCCGGGAAGGCAGAATAGAATATGAAAGCCTGAACTCGGTGCTTAAGGAATAAATGCTTAGAAGAGCAAAGGATGGTTGAAAGCTCAAGGCAAGGAAATGGTCCAGGGAGGGAACATTGGACAAATCGACCCCCGGCCCCCGGCCCCCCCCGAAGGATAAGAGCCAAAACTACAACATGTGGGCCAGATCTGGGCCCCAATGCCAATTCATCCAGCCCATGATGCCCTTGTCACATGTGGAAGTGGAAGTAAAACACGCCCACACAGGATTGGCGAGGGAAGCATGGGCCGGGTGAATTGGTGTCAGGGGTCGGATCTGACCCATGGGCCATAGTTTGGGCACCCCTTGTTTAAGCAGAGAAGACGGCAGCTTAAACTCTATCTCATCCTCTTGCAAAACAGGTGGCAAGGCGTGTTTTGCTTCTGGTGGGAGGAATCACGTGCCCGGTGCGCACCTCAAAAAGATTGGACACCCTTGGTCTACCTGGAAAGTCCCACAAAGAGTTCTTGGAGGTAGTCAAGGCGGTGACCTATTGACCTGTACCCAGATGAGAAGAGGGCATGGCTCTGGAAGCCCTCTGGCGATGTGGCCCCAATGCTCAGCTCCTGCCAGTCATGTTCGGAAAGAATGATCCATTCCAGGTAGTCTTCAAGGGTCGGCCCCTGGGTCATGCATCACAGTAGCCAAGCCTAGACATGACCAGGGCTCCTTTGTACTTCCAACAACCCACACTGATCCCAACACCTAGCATCCCCTGCATTAGGACTCCCATCGTCCTCACCATAGCATTGCTTTTTTTGCAGTCACTAAAACCACAGGCAGAGGGTGCCGAAAGAAGACACTTTTTAGGTAGGTTCCCAATTTAAACAGGCTATTTTTTGTTTATATTTCTCCAAATGTCAGGGCCCACAACACTGGCATTCCACTCCCCCGTTGCCACACCAGCTGGGGACGATGGGCCTTGGAAGCCGAAGCCCATGAACAACCCAGGCCTCTAAACACAGAGGAGTCAAAGAGGAGGGATTTGAAGCCACCTGGACTTAGAAATGTTATGATTTTGAGGGCATCTCGTTGCTACTAAGGCAGAGTGGGCCAGATGAATAGGCATCAGGGACCGGATCTGGCCCACAGGCCATAGTTTGGTCACCCCTGCTTTAAGCAGAGAAAATGGCAGCTTAAAATCTATCTCATCCTGCTGTAAAACAGATTTCAAGGCGTATTTTGCTTCCACTTCTTCTGGTGGGAGGAACCACGTGACTGGCCCGCTGAACCACGTGACCGGCCCACGGACTGAAAAGTTTGGATACCCCTGGATAAAAACCTCTTTCTGGAAGCTAGACTGTTCTTAAGGGGGGGTGTTCTACATTGTGACCAAATAGGCTCAAGAAAAGGCCGCAGTATTTCCTTTTGGGGTGCCTCTGAGCTTGAACAGAGTGCCAAACTCCTCTGGATTGGGGGTGGGGGTGGTGGATTATGGGATGTAATTTTCCCCTCCGACTGGAGGAGTATTATTTGCTGCCCGTCAGTTATTATGCCCCATGCCAGTGGGTCGCTTTCTCTGGCTGAAGGGGGGGGGGGTCTGTTGTCTTCTTCCTCCTCCTCCTCCTCCTCCGCCCCCCCCCCCGCAATTGCTCTGTTCTCTCCGGGCGATATAAATAGCTCCTTCTGCCAGTTCCTAAATTTCCTGCTGACGTCACGCCCACGTCATTGTGTAGGATGATGCTTTTCTATGAATGAGCCGCGAGGTCCCCCGTTACTACGAGCAGGACTCTATAAAAGCCGCCGCGAAGGCTGCCCAGTCCGGACGGCCGAGGCCCGGAGCTTCTCAGACCCCCAGGCCGGAGAAAGGGGGCGGGCAGGCGGGCGCCCCCCCCGAAGACATTTGGGGGGGGCGGGACGGAGGGGGTCCCAAAAGAACGGGAGAGAGATGGAAGAAGAGAGCCCTTCCGGACGCCCCGTCGGAACAAGTAAGCCTCAGGTAGACGGGGGTGGGTGGGGGGCTGGGGCGTCCCGTGTTTCTCCCCCCCTCCTGGCCCTTGCAAGGCCCCCCCTTTCCACGTGGAGGAGGAGAGCTCGTTGACCCCCCACCCCACTCCATCCTTCCGGTGGAGTCTCCTCCCGTCCTGTCCCATTGGGGGTCGCGGGTGGACGGGGGTCCCAGCGCAGCCACAGTCTTCTCCCCCCCCAGGACCTTTAGGGTGATTTCCCAGGGTCCCCCCCACCGCCACCGCCACCCCCCGTGGACAGCACGTGGTGCTGGTCCCGCCAAGGACTTGGGTAAGGGGACGTCGCCCCACCTCTCCCGCCTTGCCCCGTCCCATCCCTTCCCCACTTTCAGAGACTGGGAATAGAAAGCGGGGAGCAGAGGAGGGGGGGCGAGATTTTAAGAGGGGGGTGAGGATCACTACTGTAATGGTTGGGGGTGGGTGGGCTTTCTTTATTCCCCAATAAATTTGGGGGAAAATTTGAAAGGGGGGGTGTTCCTCTCTCCCACGCGAATAAAGGGGGGCTTCAGTTTCTGTCGTTGAGAAATATACTGGAGGGGTGGGGGGGCGTCCTTCTCTCCTCGTGGCTGGATCAGGACCCCTTCTCTTCCCCCCCCCCAAAAAAAAATTCCAGGAGCCGGGATTGGGGGAGCACAAAGATGTGGGTGTGAAACGCGGCGATTGGGGGGGGGGATCGAGCTGTGACTCAGTTCCCCCCCCCCCCAGTAGTCAGGAATGAGATCGGGGAGGGGAGTGTCAACCTTTGATGGAGGAGGGCCCCCCCTCGGTCTTTCTCCTGCAGATCCGTACCCTCCCCCCCCTACCTGTTGCATTGCGTCGGCCGCCTCTCTCGTCCACGCGCGCCGGCGGCGGGGGCGAGCCTTGCGGGGGGGGGGTTTATACTCCGTGAATCCAGCCCCCCCTCCCCGTCTCTCTCTACACACACCTGGGGGAGGCGCTTCTCCACCTGAAGCCACTGCGATGCCTGGCGGCAGCCGCCCCCGAAACCAGGAGGGGGGGTTTGAGATGACCGCCGCCTCCAAAGCTCAGATAAAGACAAACACACGCTCCCCCCTCCCCAAAGCCAAGGACTGACCCCCCCAAGTAAGGAAGAGACCTTTGTTGTCTCCCCCCCCACGCAAAATCCCCCCCCCCCAAAACAGACCAAAGAAGAAAGTGGTTTGCAGGTGGGAGATCAGGAAGGTGAAAATCCTCTTGAATCCTTCCAGATTCCCCCCCCATCACACCTGGAAAGGGGGGGGAGAACTCCGACCCCCCCCCTTTTGAACTAGAATTATATACATTTTTATAACTCTGGAGCGAAGCAGAAGGTCTAGCTTTTGACCCAGCCAGAATCTTCCTTCTCTCTCTCTCTCCCCCCCATTCCTAAAATCCCCCCCTCCCTAAAACAACCATTTTATAGTAGCTTTCCTCAACTGATGCTCTTGGGAAGGAGACGTTGGACTCCAACCGCCCCAATGCCACAAGAAGATAGGCTGGCTGTGGGTGATGGGAGTTGGAGTCCAAGATTCAACGGCAGGAGTTGAGGGAAAGGGGGGCAGGGGGCCCCCTGCTTACTAAAGTGAGCTTCTCGATAGAGCAGGGGTGCCCAAACTTTTCAGGCTGTGGGCCAGTCACATGGTTCAGCGGGCCAGTCACATGGTTCAGCGGGCCAGTCATGTGGTTCTTCTTACCGGAAGTGGAAGTCAAATGGACTTTGCAATCTGTCCTGCAACAGGATGAGACACGTTTTAGGCTGCCATTTTTCTCCGCTTAAACCAGGGGTGTCCAAACTACAGCCCCCAGTGGGCCAGATCCGCCCCCTGATGCTCATTCATTTGGCTCACATCACCCTCGTTGCTCCTGGAAGCAGGAATAAATTGTGCATGTATGGGCACATTTTACTTCCGCTTTCAGGAGCGACGAGGGTGCCATGGGCCGGATGAATGAGCATCAGGGGCTGGAACTGTCCCGTGGGCCGTAGGTTGGGCACCCCTGCTGTAAAGGGCCACTCTATCCTTGTTCTGTCAGCCCAAAGAGGCCCAGCCAGTCCTTGCTGTGCATGAGATGTGGGCCTTTCTCCTGCATGGGGTTGCAGGGCAGGCAATAGAGACCTCCTTGCAAAATGGACCTAGAAGTTCCCTTTTGTCCCAAAGAATCTACAATTAAAGAGACAAATCATTGTCTTATTAAAAATAATGACAAACCATTCCAAAAGCCAGTCTTAAAGAGCGGAGCCCCCCCCCCAACCCTGGATCAGCTCCGGAGGGAAGCTTTAGGGGATCTTGTATGGGAGGGGGGGCAAAATGTCAAGGGGCCTGCCACAGAGGAAGCCCTGCCTCACAGTCACACAGGATAATGGGACATGGTATCTGTTGAGATTTTCCACATGCCTCGGTGGCGTGTAAATTGATATTCTGCCCCCCCCCCGATGCATTTGAGAACCTCAATTTGTGTTTTGCATTATCCTCCCCATTTTTTAAAAAAGGCATTAATTTTCACCCTCCTGTGTCTCTTTTCCTCCATGAGAGCTAGACCCTTGCTGCTCCAGTTTTGTTTTTGCCTTGTCTCGGCATGAAGAACGGGATGAGTGGACCCTCCCTTTGTGCTTGCAAAGCTCCAGCATCTCCTGCAGAGCAGACCCACCCAGGTAAGAAGGGGGCGTGTGTCCCCCCTCCCTCCCCCCCCACACACCTGAGACTCCAGGTCAGCCCGTCAACACCTTGGCTTTAGACTGCTTACTGCTAATCCCTGCCAGAGAAACAGTAACAGTCCACAGTCATGGCTACTGACGTCTGGCCACAGCGACCAGGACTTCTGTGGGGCTGCCAAAGGACTCTAACCCATGGGTTGCCAGAGGAGAAGCACAGCCAGAGTCTTGGCACACCTTCCACAGTCACCAGGCCTTCCTAGCAGGACTTGTGTCCACCTGTGGCCTCCTGAAGCCTGCCCAGTTTGGGGGAGCAGATCGAGTACCTCGAATACCTGGAGCCTCACCTGAGTAGGCGGGGCTTTAGGGTTTAAGCACAAGGTAGAAGCCACAGGGAAGGTCCGAGCTTTCTCCCCTTTGGCTGAGCTGGGGATGATAGGAACTGGAGTCCAGCACCCAGAAGGATAGGAATCCCCGGGCAACGATCACGTAAGAGTAGAGACATCGCCGTGCAGGTGAGCTGGCTTACCTGTGTCGCGAGATCAAAAGCCCGCAGGAGGTGAAGCCCTTCATGGGTTCGTGTTCTGCAAGGATGCTGGGTTTTGGACTCCTGGCTGGACTCTCAAACCCAGCATCCTTGCGGACATTTAGAAGCAAAAAATTGCCTTCCATCCTTACAGCTCCGCTCTGCCAAAGGGGCTGCCTTTCCTAAAACAAGTCCTTCGGGAGGAGATTACAGCCAGAAACCCCAAATTTGCCACTTTCTCCTCCCAACAGCCCTACGGGGTAGGCCAGGCCAGGCTTGGGGAGACGGCACCCCTAATTTGGGTGGCCGGTGCCAGTTCCTCCAGGGTGCCCATACCCCTTATGGGTCAGAAGGGGGGGCTGGTAGGGTGCCAACGTTGATGGGACACCTGGATTTCAGGGGTTGGGGGGGTTTGTAGAGCAGAGGCCTGATCTTCTGGCCTACGGGGCGCCCATCCCCCCCTGGCGAAGGGAGGAGGCCTGGTTTGTGGCCGCTGTCCGTGGTGCTGATTTCCAGCTTCCCAGTTCGTTTCCTGGAGGGTGGGGGGAATCGCAGCACTACCAAGCAGGCAGGGAGGGTAGATTCAACAGCCTTCTAGGGTGTGTGTGTGGGGGGTGGGGGGGGGGAGAGAGATAGAAGCCAGGCCCCCTCCTTCTGTCCCTGGACCAGAAAAGACTGGTTCTCTTTTCCCCTCAGATTTGCAAAGCCTTGTCGTCGGTTGCCAGGCAGACGCCCAAGAGGGGCTTCTTGAGAGCCTTGCTCAGCCACAAGGACCACAGCAATGACAGGCAGCCACGGGGTGTGGGCGGGGGAGAGGGTGGCTCAGTGGGTAGAGCCCCGTCCCCCGTCCCAGTTCCTGCCCACCTAGCCATTCAAAAGCACAAAAAAAGGCAAGTAGATAAATAGGTACCCCTTTGGCAGGAAAGGTTACAGCATTCTGTGCCACTTTGGCATCTAGTCCTGCCTGCCACATAAACCATGTGCAGACGCAGACTGTTTGGCTGTAAACAGAGATGAGCACCGGACCCTAGAGCCAGATACTACTGGCATTTGAGCAAGGGCGACCTTGACGTTGACCCGTCCCTGGGAAATGTCCTTTTGAAGGTATTTGAGGCCTGAAGCCTTTTTGACCCACAACAAGGCAGCAGAAGTCCAGGCTCGCACGCAGAGTCCGGTGAAGGGTGGGCAACAATGCCCAGCATCCCCCACCATGGCAGCTGGACATTGTAGGCCCCCCCCCCGCTGTTTTCTGCCCCCCCCCTTCAGGAGCAGGAAGTGGGCTCTGGGTGAGCAAGTGTGGAGGAGTTTTGCACTTACGCTGGGGCTGGAAATTGCAGTTCCGGCACTGGCCACAACCAGCCGTCTGCTCAGCAACCGTCCTGATTTATGCCGCCCATTGGCGAGCTGGAGGAAGAGGCAGGCCGCCTCCTTCCTTCGCCAGCCAGGTGCCGGCCTCCTTTGGCAGGCTGGACAGGAGCTTGGCTTTGGGCCTTGGAGCCTGTGTGGGCTGTGGGCCAGAGGGGGGCTTGCCGTGCCCACATCCGTTGCCCAAAGGGTGGCACATCAAAGGCGGCTTGGCCCAGCGGGCCTGGCACTAAACCGGAGGGGCGGCTTTGGCATTGGAAGCCGAGGAACCAAAGGCATTTCATCATCCTTCGCTGATCTGCAAAAACACCGTGCGTTTATTTCAGGGCAATCTGCCTTGGGGGTTAAGAAGCTCGCCTTGTGAGCGGGAAGGCCGGCAAGAAGGGCAGTTCGAGACCTGGGTACTGCAGGATGGAGCGAGCTCCTGTCTCTGTCCCAGCTCCTGCCAATCTAGTAGATCGAAAGCAAGACATTGCAAGTAGATCAATTTGTGGGAGGAAAAGATCCTGGGGACACGAAAGGAGCCTCTTTCGGGTGGCCCCAGAGGGAGTTCCTTCAGCAAAAATCCTCTCAACCTGGAATAATTTCTGGCACAAAATTATTATTATTATTATTATTTCAGGGCATCTTAGAGATGGACACCTGAGTTTTGCCATCTTTTTTTTTAATCCTGTGCACCTGAGGGCATAAAGCTTGCTTGCCTGTACATGTTCTTCTTCTTCTTCGTAGTCCCCTGTGCATCCACACAAATGGGTTTACTGCATAAACCCATTCGTGTAGATTCATAGAGGCCACGAAGAACAACTTGCTTTAGCGCAGGGGCAGAAACAGACATTGTAGATAGCCCATCGTTAGGACATCGTTATACTTAACAATGATATAGCAATAGCAATTACACTTCTATACGCAGGCTCTTTGGCTATAAACAAAAATGAGCACTGAACCCTAGACTCAGATACGGCTGGCTTTCATGCAAGGGGTAACCATTACCGAGACCTGCCCCTTAGCGTTTAATGCACTCCAAGGTAATTCACATTTTTTCCCCCCAACGTTCTGGGCATGCAGTCAACTTTGATCCCTGTCAGGATTGAATTCACAACCTTTTGGTTGTATTACAGCAGTTTTAACCCCTGCACCACCATGCCCCCCCTTGTGGGTCCCCCCTAAAACCTGTGGCTCAGTCTTAAAGGTGCCGTGAGGCTTTATTCACAGATTTGGGTTTATTTGCTGAGGGCGGGACTTCTTGTTTGGAAACTCCCGGGAGATTTTGGAGGGGCTGAGATGGACGTCAGGAAGGAGTTGGTGGTGGTGGTGGTGGTGGTGGTGGCAGAGGAGCAGAGTGGGTGGGTGGACGGGTGGGTTTGATTTCCTAGAGGAGGCTGTGCAAGCATCGTCTGCGCACCATCCACTCGGCCCGCCAAGATGCTGCGTGTGGTACCCGCTCCGTGCTGCGTCACCAGGGCAACCGTGGCTTTAGATTGTTACTGTACAGATGTGGGCTGGTAACAGTCTACAGCCATGGTTGGCCGGCGTGGACGCACAAGCATCGGTGTGTGTGTGTGTTTCCACGGGAACCACGCCTGCAAGGACACCCATCCGGCCCACTCCCCGGGAGACAGCCTGGACCGCTGCGACATCCCTGCGGTGCAGGACCGAAGGGTAAGAGAATTATTTCACATCTTTTGCTTCCCTACAGAGGGAAGGTTGGGCGGACCTGCCATGATCCAGGAATCTCCGGGTTAATTTGTGGCAGGAAAGCGACATCAGAACCAATGTGCCACTCCTAGATTTGGCCAGAGTCTATTCTATGGGCTACAACAGACAAAAAGCACTCACAAGAGAGGGTGCAGGAATAGCTTGTGCTTTAATCGTAGGAAATGCAGCTAAATCAAAGATGTAAGAAAACCCCAATGAAAGGGTCCTCCATCCTTCGTGTCACAACACAGTCTTCTATAGCAACCCCCACCCCAAAATACAGAATTAAAAATAGCCTTCTTTCCCCCACCCCTCCAATATTTTGCATTTCTGCAGCAACCTTCCTATCCCTCAACCAGGCAGTCATTTCTCTGTAAATGCCAGTTTGGAAATGGGGGGGGGGGAGCATTTACAGGACAGTCCCCAGAGCCACAAAAGGCCTCCCAAAATCACCCACAAATCTAACTGCCTAGCCATTCTCATCTCCACCCAGAGTGGGTCTTTTGCAAGGCCAACGGGTCTTAATTGTTGATTCCAGCCTTCCCAAATCAATCTTCCTTTTTGTGAAATAACCTCCCTCTTCCACCACGTTTTACTTCCACTTCCATTAGCGACGAGGGCTTTGCGGGCCAGGTGAATTATCGTCAGGGGCCGCAACCGGCCCCTGGGCCTTAGTTTGGGCACCACTGCAATTGAGCATTACAATAGAGCATTCCTCTTTGGCTTGGGTAATGTTTCCGAATCTTGCACTCCCATGTTAATTTATCATTTCGCGCAATGTCCCATCCCTCACTCTACCATTCTTCAATCTCAAAGTTAGGAATCGTTTCCCATTGTTTTGCTATCATTATTCGTTAAGAAAGTCATCAATAAATCATTCCCCCCCCCCTCGGATAGTGCCAACATATCCTTTGCCAATATATTTAATTTCCAGCCCCCAAGAGGGAAGGACAGGAAGCTTAAGAGCACCTTAATAGAAAACTTTTAACTCCAAAACTGCTATTGTTTTCAGAAGAGCTTCCTTGGTCAAGAGCAATCTATCTTGGGCAGCAGGGTGGCAGTTCCACCTCGTTCTCCTTCTCTCCAGTGTCTGAAGCAAAGCTGACCACTCCTGCCCAGCATGGTCTGGGCTTTGCTGCTGGACATCCTTGGGGGGTGCGCGAAGCTGTGGTCAGGTGGGGTGGCCGAGCCTCCCTGGACAGGAAGAGTCAACCTGCAGTAATGAAGTTCCACTGCACATAAACTCTTACTGTTTGGGGAGCCCCAGAGAGTGTGGGGGCAGCGGCGATGAGGTTTCCATCCGTGGGAGGAAGGGGGTTCTCCCCGCCAAACCGTTGGAATTCCACACGCCCCAAGTGGTGGGCCGGTTTCTCCCTCACTGCTGCGCCTTCTTGTCTTGTTCGGTCCGGCCTTGGGAAGACACAGGATATATCTATATAAAATCATGACTTGACTTCATGTTTTGATTTCTGCGCCCATTGTATGTATGTTGCCAGTTATTTGGCGGTACAGTGGAACCTCGGTTAAAGTAATTAATGCATTCTCCAGGACATTTCTTACAGCGAAAATTACTTTAAGCAAAATTTCCCCATAGGAATGCATTGAATACAATTTCCCAGAAGAATGCATTGAAAACCAAAATACATCAACCGAAATGGGGGCGTTTAACTTCTGCTTCTGAGAGTGACGAGGGTGGTGTGGGCCGGATGCACTGGCATCAGGGGCTGGATCTGGGGCCATAGTTTGGGCACCCCTGGTATGTGTGTGTGTGTGTGTGTGTGAGAGAGAGAGAGAGAGAGAGAGAGAGAAAGAAAGAAAGAGAGCAAAAACACAACAGCAAAGTCAATACATCACAATTTGCTTGGCACATGGCGGCCCCCACCCTCAACCAGCTGCCTGAGGCCACTGCCTCCCCTTTCCTGGTGTGGGGGTGTGGCTGAAATCACAGCTGGCCACATGGCATCCCTGCTGGGCGTTTGCACCAGTGAACACGCACGTGCAAACAGCTGGGGCCGGTTGCCTTTTTGAGAGGCTAAGATGACCCTCTGGCTGGTCTCTTCAGTGGCTTGGTTGCTGCCTGGGGTGGGGTGGGGGTGGAGGGTGGCAATGCCAGGGGGTGTCCTCGGGGGGGGGGTTGTCTTTCTTTCCTCCAGGTGCCACACCTGACAAACCTCACAGGCCAGGAGGCTCATCGCCAGGGCCAGCCACCCAGCAGGTGAGACGCCAAGCGGTTTCCTTATGACAGTGATGCCGAACCTTGGGACTCCAGGTGTTCCTGGCCTTCCATTCCCAGAAGCCCAAGTCTCTGTGAATCCACATGAATGGGTTGATTGTGCAGATGTGCAGGAAGCCCATTCGTGTGGACTCACAGAGACTCGGGCTTCTGGGAATGGAAGGCCAGGAACACCTGGAGTCCCAAGGTTTGCCTTCGCAGTTCTATGATGCCAACCTGTGGGGCTAGAGTGTGGCTGAGAGGGGGGGGGGAGAAAGGGGGCAGAAGCCCCACCACCACCACCACCACCTGCTCTGCGTCTTCTGTCTCAAACTCTCCTCCTCCTCTCTGTGTAGATCTGTATGACACACACACACAAACACACACTTAGCCAGAGAGGAAGAAGCTGCTGCATCTGGAAGTGATTTCGCTGTCTTGTGTGTGAGTGTGTGTGTGTGAGTGTGTTGGAATGTGCCAGCGCATGCTTTGCCTGGGGAGGGCCTGGACCCCCGCCAAGGGAACGCGCCGTTCCCAGGACAGGAAGTGCCCCAGCCGCTCCGGGGACCAGGGTGGTGTGTCTGTTTGTGTGTTTGTGTGGGGGCTGTGCACACTCTATCAACAACCAGGCATTGGCCTTCTCAGTCTCCCCCCTCCCCATTTCACTTCAGCCCCCCTCTAGCCCTGGGTCCCCCCCCTGGCATGGCCTCTGGGGTGCCCCCACTTCTGGGGGCCACACCACCACCCTTGGCTGCTGTTCCCACGAGTTGGGTGGTGGTGGTTGTGTTGCAACCTTACAAACAAAAAGGGACTTGGGTCTCCCAGCTCTTGGCGGGGTGTTGGGGGGCTGGCCCTCCCCCAGGGAAATTAGGGGGTGGAGGAGAGGGAAGAGCCAGACCTAGATTCCCCCCCCCCCAAAAAAAATGTTGTTGGTAAAAAGCCATTAAAAAAATAAACTGGCAGGGAACCCCCCCCCCCCAATTTTCTGGCTCCCTCCCCTCTTTCTTCCCCTCCAGCTGGGCAAGGGGGCCTCCAGGACCCCCTCTGACGATGACAACTTCTCCCCCCCCCCCAATCAGCCACAACACAAAACCCCCTCTCAGCAGCACTGTCCACCCCCCCAAACCAGCCCCACTGGGCAGAAAGTTGGGTACCCGTCGGATATGGGCAACTGTCCTACCTTGCAGGGCGGTTGTAGGGAGTCTTCTTGGGCCCCCTCCCCTCGTGGCTTCTCGCCCAAGGCAGGGATATCCCGGGGGTGGGAGAGGGGCAGCCGCGACCTCTGTCTTCCCAAGAGGGAGGAGGGCGCATCCCGGGGCCCCCCTCCCCTCTTTCGGCAGAGGCGTGTGAATGGGGCATGGGAGGGGGAATCGGCTGCTATGGGGCCAAAGGGCCGACTCGGGGTTGGCGCAGAAGGAAGGGCAGGACCCCAGAGGGGAGGCGCGGGCTCTTCCTGGACGGCTCCCAGTGTTCGGGTCTCTGCCCCGCAGGCCATCCATCCTCTCACCCCTTCCTCCCCACGACCCCCCACTCCCCGGGGCCGCCTCTGGGTGGGTGGGTGGTTTACCTGCACGCTTTCTCGGTACGCGCTCCTTCGGCCTCGGCAGGAGACGCCCAGGAGAGCCGCCCAGCCCCGGGAAGGATGGACGGACGGCGGGACTCCGGCCGGTTTACAACCCCGGCTGGGGTGGGTCAACCAGGGGCGGACCAGGCGGGGGGGGGAGATGGGGGTCCCAGCCAGCGCCCCCTCCTCCTCCTCAAGACCCATGGCAAAGGGTTAGGGACAGCATCTCCTTCGCCACCGCTCCCCTGCGCACAACACGTGCACACACGCATCCACACGTGTCCAGGGCCCCTTTATTTTTAGGCTTCGGCAGCTGGATGGAATCCACAAGCGTTTGCTCCGCAGCTGGGCTGGGCTGGAAAAGGTCCCACGGAGAATGCCAGGCCTTTCCTGCCAAAACAAAATTCCTCTTGGGTGTGTGTGTGTCTAAACTAAAGGGGAGGGAATTACCCTAGAGGCACCCAAACGATGGCCCGTGGGCTAGATCTGGCCCCCAGGCCCCAATCCACCTGGCCACCCTCATCACTCCCAGAAGCGGAAGTAAAAGACGCCGTTTTTGACAGGTTGCTTACCCGTCCAGGCCCGTTTTACTTCCGCTTCCAGGAGCGACAAGGGTGGTGTGGGCCGGATGAATTGGTGTCAGGGTCCAGATCCAGCCCACAGGCTGTAGTTTGGACACCCCTGACCTAGACAGAAGTCACCTTGCAACTAGAACCAGAGAGGAGTTAAGACTACAATGGCCATCCTCCACTCCTAATGCTAAGGCACAGTCCAGTTGTATTAGAAGGGTGATCTCTCTCCTTCCTTCTCAAGGTCGACATAGAAAGAGAACAGGACGGACGGACGGACGGACGGACGGGACTGGGATTGAGGCCTCCCAGAGGCCGGAATCTGTTTTCACCAGCATGGATCCCAATGGGCTGGCATGGCACGAGAGGCCACAGAGGTCAGTCTAAGTGACCCCTGAGCTTCCTTCCTGCCGTCCCCATCCCTGCCTCCCCTCCAAGCCGGAGGCCCTCCTTCCTCCCTCCCCCAGGTTCATTGCAGCTGCTTCTCCATGGGCCAGCCTTGCCCCCCCCCCCCCAATCTGCTGCCTCTGTGATTCAGGCCTTGAGTGTTTATCCCAGCCGGGGCCTTGCCTGGTGGTGGTTTCCATGGAAAGCCTCTCCAGGAAAGCAAAGGGGGGTGACTCAGATGTGCGGAGAAGAGTGGAGGGGGTTGGGAGGGGGAGAGAGAGAGAGAGAGAGAAGGAAGGAAGGACGGAAGAAAGGAAGGACGGACCTCCCCCTCCACCCCCTGCCCAGCATGGGGGGGCATTTTGCTGCTCTTCCCAAACCGAACATAGCAATAGCAATTACCCTTCTATACCTGCCCATAGTGTCTTAGAGCATTCTCGGGGGGGGGGGGGGAGATCCCCACAATTAGCATTTTGCCCCCCAAAATACATGCTGTGATCTCATGTGACCAGCTGCGGGAGGATAGAAGCTGAGCCAACCTTGATCCCTGTCAGGATCGAGCTCACAACCTTTTGGCTCCAGGACAGCAGTTTCAACCCAAGCGCCATAATGGCAGGTTGCTTACCTGCAACTGTTCGTGGTCCCTTGTGAAGCCACACATACGCGCAGTAAACCCATTGGTGTGGATTCACAGGGGACCACGAAGGAGAACTTGGGGCAGAAATAGAGCCCCTTTGTCATTGTTGTCGTCCCTACAGCCTAGATTCTGGGGAGCACGGAGCCCCACTGCATGTAGGTCTCAGCCTGGGAGCCCCGGTGGTTTGAAACCTCTGGCACTTGAGCTTCTAAGAAACACAGGGGGAGAAGGCGGAAGAGAATAAGAGGAATATACGGCCTTGACATGGCAGCGTCTGTCTTGGTCAGGCCTTTATTCAGAACAATGAGGACCGGAAACTTAGGCCTCGGATGAGAAATGTGGCTCAGAAGCAGCTCTCTCCTGCCGCACACCGAAGGTCCCAGGTTCTATTCCTGGTAGCCTCTTTGGTGAAGAACTGATCCAGGCCTCAACTGGAAACAGATTTATTTGTTTATCTAGCGTGCGGTAGGGAGATAAGAAAGACTCTTCCCCTCTCTATCTCTGGAGTTCTCAACCTTTTAAAGCCGGGGGGGGCATTGGGTCACGCTCCCTCAGACAGCTTTGGGGGCCAGACGGCCATTTTGCCCTTCCTCCAACACATGGCACTTCCAGGTGTGGCAGAGGCGGTGGGGGAGGGGCACATGAAATGGAACCGTAGGCCGCTTCTGCCCTGCGGGTTGAGAATCCCTGCCCCATCTCTTTGGAGAGCTGTCAGGAAGCAAAACAAAAAAACAGGAAAAGAGGTAGACGGAGGATCTGAGCCAACCTCAAGCGATTTTCCAGTGAAGGATGGAAACAAGAAGAACTTTCTGGAAAGGGACCCCGTTGTCTTCCGTGGGGTTGTTCCCAGGTCTCATTTGACACTGAACTCTTGCAAGGGGGAAGTCTTTCTGCTAATTAATGTGTTGATTTTTCTCTCCGTGTCAAGGAAAGCAGCTCCCAAATGGCCCCCTGTCTGTCCCCTGGTTATTTCCTAAACCGGTCCAGGAACTCGAGGTAGGTTTTCTTCTGGGGAGCAGAGGCTGGGACAAAGTGGCCCCCCGGGTGGGTGAGGACCACGGGGTCCATGAAGCAGGAGGCCAGCTCTCTGCTCATCTCCGCCGGGATGACCCGATCCGTCTCCCCCAGGACGTGCAGGCTGGGCACCGCGATGGGCTCCTGGTAGTAGAGGCGGTGGGGCAGGGCTCGGCTCCGGAAGCCGGCCATGAGGATGGCGAAGGCGAAGGCGAAGCGGGGGTCCCCTCGTTGCCGCAGGGCGCAAAGGAGGCCCACTAGGGCCGCCCCTTGGCTGAAACCCAGCAGCCCGTCAAAGGGGCCCTGCTCCGCAAAGGCCCGGGCCACCACCTCCAGGGACTCCTCCAGGCCTCGGCAGGACGGCGCTTCCTCCAGGGCGCAGAAGGTCCCTTCCTCAGGGTCGGAGAACCACCAGCCCCGGGAATCGGCCTCTGGAGAGTCAGACATGGCGTTGGCATCTCCTGGAAGATGGGGAGAGACTCTCAACAATCACTCCGGTCAGTAAGCGGCTGCCCCCCCCCCGGTGGCTCAGGGGGTAAAACCACTGTGCTTGGGGACCGAAAGGGCGGGGTTCGATTCCTCCAGAGCTGCATATATATATATATATATTTTTGGGGGGGGACATGAAAGGAGCCTCATTCGGGCATCCCCTGCGAAAACCCAACCCAGAGTCGTCTCTGACATGAAAACAGCCCCACCCTGAACATGGTCTCACACCACCACACACCCCTTGAGAGGCAAGAAACCCTCTACACATGCTCAGGGGAAACCTCCTTCCCAGGCTACAATTCCCAGCATCTGAGACAAAATTTATCAGCATCATCAGCATCAATTTGGTGTGCTTTTAAACTTTTTAGATTTTAAAATTTAATTTTAACAGTTTTATATTTGAGGTTTTTAGGCAGTGTTTGTGTGGTTTTTATTCTGATGTCTCTTTATGACTTGTAATCCGTCCTGAGTCACTTTGGTGAGAAGGGTGGTGGATAAATGTGAACAAATAAAATCATCATCACCATCATCATCATCCCCCTGCCCCCAGGGCAGACGCCAGAGGTTGGCCAAACAGCTTTGTGTTTGTTTGGGGTTTTTTTTATGTGTGTGGGTGTTTGAGGACTACAGTTCCCATTCTCTACCAGCCAGCTCATTCTCAGGGGAGGCTGGCAATTGCAGTTGAAAATTTATGTTATTTGTTTATTTACATCAGGAGTGATCAACCTTTTAAAGCCGGGGGGGGGCATTGGGTCCTACTCCCTCAGGCAGCTCTGGGGGGCGGCGGGCGGCGGCGGCGGCAGACGGTCATTTTGCCCTTCCTCCACCACATGGCACTTCCTGGTGTGGCAGGGCACATGAAATGATACCGTGGGCCGCATCTGGCCTGTGGGCCGGCCGGTTGAGAATCCCACATTTACATGTATCCCCTGCCCACTCAATTATACCCTGCCCACTTAAGGCAGATTACAATCATTATAAGCATTACTGTACAGTACATATTATATTATATATAAAATCATGTCATAATAAAAGCCCCAGGAAACCTTAAAACCATCCCAAAAGACGACCACCCACCCACTCCCCCCCCCCCCAATATCCCTAAAACGGGGAGGAAAGTCACGGGCGTGACGTCACGAGTGCGTTCGCGGGCCGGCGTTTGACGTCACGAGGAGCGCGCGCGCCTGTCCCCCTTCCTCCCCCGGTACCTGGCTGGGCGGGCGCGAGGACCGGGTGGGGCGCGTGCACGGCCAGGAGCCGGGCTCGCCCCCGTAGGGCTTTGCGCAGGGCGCCGGTGCGCGCCCAGAAGCTGTCCGCGTTCTGCCGGTAACCATGGAGACAGAGCAGCCGCAGCCCCTCGCTCCCGCCGGCGGACATGCCGCATCCGGGCCCTGGGCGGGAAAGCGGAAGCGGAGTGACTTCCGGACTCCAGACACCGGAGACCGGAAGTTACCTCCTTCAGGAGCAACCATAGAGGTACTACTTGTCCCCCGTCCCTGCAATAGAGATAGAAAAATCTAAGAGAAGTGTCCATCCTCTCCCCAGGGAGGAGACCTTTCGGGTTCACTTCTCCACTTCCGTCTTTCGCCTTCCTAGCCCACCCGTCTTCCAAGGTATCCCATCATCCCCGCATCTTGGAAACCCCAAGACAGTCACCTGGGGAGGGCCATCAGTGCAGACAGGGGAGCCGGTCACAGCGCGCACGCGCACCCGGCTTCATCATCCTCATTGTGGCATGCAGCAGCCACACTATGGCAAACATCATCCATTGACTGCAGGTCTGGAGTTCGATTCCCGAGGACTGCAGGACAGAATGAGGTCCCGTCTCTGTCCCAGCTCCTGCCAACCTAGCAGTTCGGAAAAAAAAGAAATTGCAAGTAGAGAAACAGGGGCCACTTCGGTGGAGAAGGTAAATTGTGCTCTGTCCGCTCCAGTGTCTAGTCATGCCTGCCACATGACCATGGAAATGTCTTCAGAAGCAGACACCGCTGGCTCTTCAGCTATGGAACAGAGATGAGCGCCGAACCCTAGAGTCGGATACAAGAGGCCTTTGAGCAAAGGTGACCTTTATGTTGACCTATTTACTGCCATAGCGTACATGAGAGCGACGGCAGCCTTGGATGTAATCGCGCCACTACGGCCTCTCCGAGTCCGTGGGGATCGATCTGCCCCTTGGTTTTCAGAGGAACTAAGGGAGCTTAAAGGGGCTAAGAGACGCCGAGAGCGCCGCTGGGTGAAGACTCGGAGTGAGTCTGACCGAACACTAGTTAGAGCTGCTATTAAAGACTACCTAGTGGCGATGAGGGTGGTGAAGCGTCAATACTTCACCACCCTTATTGCCTCCGCAGATAATCGCCCAGCGGCCTTGTTCCGGGTGACCAGGTCCCTCCTCGGTAGAGGGGGGCCGGGCCCTGGGTGGCAGGGTTCGGCTGAGGATTTTGCTGATTATCTGGCGGAGAAAATCGCTCAGATCCGCTCGAAGCTAAATCCCGGCGTGGAACATACAGAGCTGGGGTTGACCATAGCACAGTCTAGCCATGTTACCTGCGATCGGTTCGATCCTGGGATCGGTTCGATCCTGTTGGCCCTGAGGAAGTGGACAGGCTTCTTGTATCTGTTCGTGCCACGACCTGTGCACTGGACCCATGCCCTGTCTGGTTAATTAAAGCCTCCAAGTCTGTGGCAGGTGGCTGGATCGAGGCGATAATTAACGCTTCTCTAAAAGAGGGGCATTTTCCAGCACCGCTTAAACACGCTTTGGTGCTCCCCCTCTTGAGGAAGCCGTCCCTCGATCCCACGGTAATTTCCAACTACCGTCCAGTGTCCAACTTACCTTTCTTAGGTAAGGTTTTGGAAAAGGCTGTGGTGCAGCAGTTACAGGAGGTCCTGGATGAAGCGGATTATCTGGACCCGTTTCAGTCAGGATTCAGGCCCGGTTATGGTACTGAGACTGCACTAGTCGCTTTGGTAGATGATCTCTGGAGAGAGCGGGACGGAGGGAAGCCGTCTGCCCTTGCTCTTCTCGATCTCTCAGCGGCTTTTGATACTGTCGATCATGGCATCCTTCTGGGAAGGCTCCAGGGTCTGGGGATCCAGGGCACGGTGCTGTCCTGGTTTTCCTCATTCCTGAGGGGCAGGACCCAGTCGATGTGCCTGGAGAAGGAGAAGTCCAGCTCTAGGCCCCTGCAATACGGGGTGCCTCAGGGCTCGGTACTTTCTCCTCTCCTATTTAACATCTATATGAAGCCGCTGGGTGAGATCATCCGTTCCCACGGGGTAAGGTATCATCAATATGCAGATGATACCCAGTTATACATCTCCGCCCGTGGGGACCCAAGCGGTGCGGTGGAAGTCCTTTCCAGGTGTCTGAAGGCTGTTAAGGTCTGGATGGGAGACAACGGGCTACAGCTGAATCCCGGCAAGACTGAGTGGCTGTGGGTAAGGGGTCCTGTGTTAACACAGGAGCTGCCACCTTTGGCTCTGGATGGGGCAGTCTTGCCCCAAACAGACCCGGTGCGTAATCTGGGGGGTCCTCCTGGACTCACGGCTACTGTTCGAAGAGCAGGTGGCAGCCGTGGCCAGGAGGGCTTTTGCACAACTTCGTGTAATACGCCAGTTACGCCCACTCCTAGACCGGGATGCCCTGCTTATGGTCACACATGCGTTGGTCACCTCCAGACTTGATTATTGTAACGCGCTCTACATGGGGCTGCCCCTGATGACCATCCGGAGACTCCAGCTGGTCCAGAATGCGGCGGCCCGGGTAGTGGTGGGGTGTGGGCGTTATGCTCATGCTTTGCCGCTGCTCCGGGAGCTGCACTGGTTGCCAGTATGTCTCCGGGTGCAATTCAAGGTGCTGGTTATTATCTTTAAAGCCCTATATGGTAGTGGGCCAGGATACGTAAGAGACCGCGTCACCCCAAGAACATCTGTCCGGCCCACCAGAGCGGATCGGAGATGCTCCCTTGTTATTCCTTCGGCGAGAGAGGCGCGCCTCGCCTGTACTAAGAGGAGAGCCTTCACCGTGTCTGCCCCGACCCTCTGGAACCTCCTGCCCACCGAACTGCGCCTTCAGACAGAGCTCTTACCCTTCCAGAAGGGTGTGAAAACCTGGCTGGCAGGACAGGTTTGGGGACCCGGGAACGTGGGTTCCCATACCAAGTGGCTTATATAAGGACTGCCTCCCTGGGTTGGAATGTGGGAATACTGGTGTGTAGTTCTGTGTTGTTTTAACCTCTGATGATTTTTTAATTTTGACGCTTTTATTGATATTGAGTGTTTAGGTTTTATTTCTGTTTTTATCAGGATGTAAGCCGCCCAGAGTCGGGTCCTCCCGATTGGGGCGGGGTATTAAATTTAATAAATAAATAATAAATAAATAAAATGATTTCACTTTGGCACATGTCGGCCACCCAAGAGGCACAGACCAGCCGTCCATCTTGAAGGGCGCCGTCATCTTTATTCCTGCTTGGCTCCTGTTCCACCTGTTCCACCTGTGTTCACTAATGTTTTGCACATTCCTATACATTGTAAGCCACCAGTTCTTCTGACACCGTATATGCGCTTGCAGTGTTCCCCAACCTTTGGTCTTTAGACTTCAATTCCCAGAAACCTCAGTCAATTCCCCAAAGCACTGATCAGCCAATGGACTGGCTGAGGCTTCTGGGAAGTGAAGTCCAAGAATCAAAGGTGGCCAAACACGGAGATTAGACATTTTTGAAGGAGGCTACATTATAAATGGTCTCCATTACACAACTGCTGTCACAACATTTGTGTATTCATTTATTGTTCACCCTTGTACCACCGCGCCCTTGCGACTCCAGGCAGCTAACAGATGAAGATATAAAAACATATACAAAAAACATTCCATGACAAGAAAATCATTAAAAGCCATCAACGTTTAAAAAAAACCCTTAAAATACAGTTAAACATACCCTTAATTCTGCCACATGTGTCCATTATGACTCTATTTGGTAACTTGTTACTCCCGTACCTCAAGAGAAGATGCTCGGATAATTAAGAAATGGTGTAAATTTTAGAATGAGAGAGAAAGCTAGGAAGGAAACATGTTGGAAACTCGTCTGTTTCTTTTGGTTTCTTAGCCAATGGGTTACGTGAAAGTCGACCCTCGGACCCGATCTTTATTACCGTCCCAGTCCATGGGAGAGGGTGTATTTTCCCAGGTGTGGACAGTGGTGCAGGAAGGCCTCCTCCACCCGTCGGCCCACCACACAGGAACAGTGGATCTCTTTCAGGTGCGGGGAGGCCTTGGCCAGCCGTATCAATGCCGCGTCCAGCTGGGTGGAAGAGGCCGAGGGCAAGATCAGTTTCTCTAAAGACCCGGCACAGAGTTTGGTAACAAGGTCCACCTGGGGGGCCATCGGGGAGGGAACCTGGAAAGGTAAGTCACAGCTGGGCAGGTCAGGCCTGAAGTCCTGGAAAAGGTCCCAGTCCGAGAGGTTCGCCTCAAACTCCAGCCGGACACGGAATCCGGGGTGCCGCTCTCTCACCAAGGCCCAACAATCTTCAGGGATGTGCTTCAATGACTTGATGGAGACCAGCTCCAAAAGTTTGAAGGGCTCTCGGGTGGGTTTGGACAGTTCCTGGAAGACGCCCCGGGACAGGGCAGAGCAGCAGACCCCCAGGGTAGACAGTTTGGGGCAAGCCCCCAGGATGTCTACAATGGCCTCTGGGCACACCTGAGCGAAGTGGAAGCTGTTCAGGAAGAGGGTGCGTAAGTTCGGGAAGCAGGTGCTGAATAGCCTTAGGATCCTGTTGATCCGACAGATGATCCTGTGGCGGACGTCAAGTTGCTGAAGGATGACCACGCCCTTTTTCTGGAAGATGTGGCTCAAGGCCTGCAGGAGGTCGTGGGGGAGCCGGGAAAGGGGCCACTCCCCCTGGCACACAAACCGAACTCCTTGCAGCCGGTGGCTCTCCCGTGCCATCGCCTCCAGTACGCCGCAGGCCTGCGCCCAGTTTAAGTCCAGCGACACGTCAAGAACAATCCTTAAGTATCGGATAAGGCCCACATAGGGCTCCATCTCCCGCACTGAGCTGCTCCAGGGATAGCCACCCTCATCATCATCATCATCATCCTCTTCCGCCTCCTCAGTATCCCCATCATCATCATCATCATCATCATCATCATCATCCTCTTCCACCTCCTCGGTATCATCATCATCATCATCATCCTCTTCCGCCTCCTCGGTACGCCCATCATCATCATCATCCTCTTCCGCCCTGTCGGTTTCGTCTGAATGACAGCTAGAAACGGATGGGGAGGAAAGAAACCAAGAGATTAGCGCTGATCAGGGCAGATCCCCCTTCGGGCGGGAGGGCAGGGAATCCACTCCGTGTTCCACTCTGAACTTTACAGGAACCAGCCAAGGGGAGAAACCAGGGATGGCCAACCTGCACTTCAATTCCCAGAAGCCCAAGTGTCCGTGAATCCACACAAATGGGTGTACTGCAATTCATCCGGCCCGCACCACCCTCGACACTCCTGGAAGCGGAAGTAAAAGATGCCCGTATGGAGGAAGGGTTAGCCCGGAAGAGTCTTATTCATACGGGCGCATTTTACTTCCGCTTCCAGGAGTGATGAGGGCGGATGAATCGCAGTCAACCCATTCGTGTGGATTCACGGAGGCTTGGAGTTCTGGAAATTGAAGTCCAAGAACACCTGGAGTGCCAAGGTTCACCACCACAGGGATAATCTATATCCTCCAAACAGGGTCTGCACCATAGACCAGTCTTTATGGAATGTGACATCTTCTTCTTCCGTGTCTAGGCCAGACGTGAAACTGTCAAAATGAAGGCACCTTTGGGCGAGTTCATTCTGCAGTTCCTTCCGCCTGACCTAGTGTGAGAAAGATTAGCCTGCAACGCAAGGTTACTGTGACCAGGGTAAGCCCGATTGTGGCTGGAAACAGAGATGAGCACTGGACCCTAGACTTGGACATGGAAGCCGACGAAAGAGGATGTGAGTTGTTTGCTGGCCTGCCCCAGTTTTAGAAAAGACTTACTGGACTTCTGTGTAGCTCCAGACCGAGGCAGAGGAAACGGCGGAAGCCCAGAGCGAACACGTGCGCGAGACGCTGTGCCGGTCTCTGGCAGGGAGGAAGGAGAAGATGTGGACCAGCATCTCCATCGGCATGAAGTTCCAAGGCTGGAGGGCGCGGGTGGTGGTGGTGGTCGGCATCTTCTGGGAGAACGGAGCCCAAAGCCAACTGGGTTAAAAGATCAGCCGCCCTGAAATGGCCCAACCTGAAGGTCTGTGAGGATGAAAGAACATCACCCTAAACTACTGTATATATACAGTACGTTAATGTATTCTTTCTTTAGTATTCCGTGTCTAGTCCTGCCTGCCACATGACCACGGAAACATCTGCAGAAAGCAGACAGCACTGACTCTTATTTGAGGCAGAGATGAGCACTGAACCCTAGAGTTGGATACGACTGCCTTTCGAGCGAGGGAATCCTTCACCTTGACTAGTTTTAAAAACTTGGAACACAGAGAGGGAAGGAAAGGACCCGCGTAATGAAAAGGGGGGACGACGCCCTACCCCCCCCCCCGACGGTCACGGACGCCTCCAGCCTCCGGCCACTGACCCGCCTGGGGACCTGATGGGGAGGGGGGCAAGCCAAGGGACAAACCTCCCCCCCCCCCCGCAAAGAGGAGGAGAGGCGCCTCTTGACCAGGCTGCGCAAAAGGACGCCGCCGGTTGTGCGGGGCTTCTTCTTCTCCAGGAAAAGCAGCCCCTTCCTCCCCTCCTCAGGGCCGGAGCGGGCTGGCTGGCGGGGGGGCCTTGAGCCACCTTGGCAAAGCACGGTTTCCCCCCATAGGAATGCATTGGAAAGAGGCTTTTTTGCCCAGCCTGAAAAAATATTCGCCCACCCCCAACTAGGCTATGGCCCTGCCGCTCCCGTGGCATCGGGGCAGCCCGGGATAGCGGGGGTGGGGTGGGGGCTTTTAGCTTGGGGGGGGGGCTGACACTCAACCTCACCCTCTTGCTACGGCCCTCCTCTGTCCCTGTCCGGCATAGCACGGGAGGGGCTGAGTAAGTGAGTGAGTAAGTATCTGATAAAGGCAAAGGTCTCCCTTGCTCGAAAGCCAGTCGTATCATGTCTAGGGTTCAGTGCTCATCTCTGCTTACAGCCAAAGAGCCAGCGTTGTCTGCGTTTTAGACATTTCCGTGGTCATGTGGCAGGCATGCCTAGAGCGCACGGAACGCTGTTTACCTTCCCATCGAAGTGGTCTCTATTTATCTACTCGCAATTTTTTTGCTTTCGAACGCCTAGGCTGGCAGGAGCGGGGGCAGAGACGGGCGCTCACTCCGTCCTGCAGTATTCGGGTCTCGACGTGCTGACCTGCCGCCTTCCACTCACCGTCCTTAAGGGTTCAATGCCACCGCCGCCCCCAAGTGTCTGATAGGTATAAATTGATTAATGCCACGAAGTCTCTCTCTTAGGTCTAACGGAATGGACTCGATCCGTTCAAGCCAACGTTAAAACAGAGACGTCCTCCTTAAAGTGCCACGACGTTATTGTTTTGACTGTCTCTTGGTCACCTGGGCTGGAAGCCCAGCGTGCGACCACCATGGCGACCCCCTTCCTTCCAAACCTTGAAGGGCACCCCTGAAAGGAGACCCCGTTACAAGGCCAACTGGCCCACCGGGTTGGGCAGCCAGGGCTCAGCCCAGCCCCTCCTCACCTGGATCGTTGGTCCCCGCGGGCGGCAGCAGCGCTTCTGGCCTCCGGTGCAAACTCAGGCCCGTGCGGACAGGTGAGGCGCTTCCACCGCGCCTTTTCAGGTGGAGCCGCACCTGGCGCAGGGGAGGCGCACCTGCGGCCCATTGGCCTCTCCCTGGACCATGAAAGGGAGAAAGGGCGGCGTGGGCGTGGCCTGTGGGAGGTTTAACCCAGGGGTGCCTACACTTTTCCGGCAGGGGGCCGGTCACGTGGTTCAGGAGCATCCAGAATACGGCCTGTGGGCTGGACCCGGCCCACGCCACCCTTGTTGCTCCTGGAAGACATCCCACCTGGACACATGCGTACTCCTCGCCTACAGCTCTTCTTGTGCATCGTGTGCTGACAGAAAACTTTGTGCCACTTTCGGGTCATCCCTGAAGAAACACGGCCTGCCTTTGCCATTCAGAGGAAATACAGCTGGGCGGCCGACAGAGGGAGAGGCTAAGTTTGAACGGGGCCCATTACTTTGTCTGCACCTGCAGTCGTATCCGACTCTCGGGTCCAGTGCTCATCTCCTTTTACAGTCAAAAAGCCAGCCGTCTGCCTCTGCAGACGTTTCCATGGTCATGTGGCAGGCTTGACTAGACACACAGAACGCTATTACCTTTCCCACCAAAGCGGTACCTACTTCTCGACTTGCAAATGTCTTACTTTTCATACTGTTAGGCTGGCAGGAGCCAGGAGAGACGGGAGCCCACTCTGCTGCGCGGTCCTCGAACTGCTGACCTTTCAGGCGTCAAGATCAGTGTCTTAACCACTAAGCCACTGCAGCCCACACTTCCCCCCCCTACCAAGCCAGGGGTCTCTCAGCTCCTCAACCCTCCAGCCAGGCCTTCTCGGCCTTCCCCAACGCCCCCCCCCCACCTGGTGTTCTTTCCAGGCCCTTCCCTGAGGAGCCCCTGCCCAGCCTTCACTCCACTCCTGGAACTGAGGCCTTGCCAACCCCACGTGGGAAGTCTGGTCCCCCCCCCCCACCGGACAGCCACAGCAAAACCTCATCACTCAACCTGGTCTTGGACTTCAACTCCCAGAAGCCCAAGTCCCTGTGAATCCACATGAATGGGTTGAGCGTGTGTTTTTAGGCTTAAATTCCCAGAAGCTCAAGTCCCTGTGAATCCACACGAACGGGTTGACTGTGCATGTTCTTGGACTTTGATTCCCAGAAGCCCAAGTCTCTGTGAATCCACACGAATGGGTATCATCATGTGGAATCCAGGTCTGAATCCCATGAAAAATCATGATTCTGGATTTCTCTAATTTTGGAAACAGATTTATTTATTTATTTGGGGGGGGGGGAGCAATACCCAACACCCTTCCCCCCTTCTCTTATTTTTTTAAAATACTGGAAACATTTCCATCATCCTTACAATGCAGAAAGATTTATTTCCCTGCCAGAACAAATCCGTCGCTTGCTTTTAAGCTGATCCCGAAGGAAGACGCAGAAAAGAGGACATTTTCCTCTACCTCCTCCTCTTATTTGGATTTAGTTTTTAAAAAATCCATCTGTTTTGCTGAGAAGTTATTTGGGGAGGGGGGTGTTAGGATACTTGGGTTAGTGTTGCAACAAGAGCAAACCAATGACTGTACCTTTAAGGCTCTGCATGTTACCCCAGCCAGGTGCTATCATTAAGGGTTTGTAGGTAGCATAAATTCAGGCAACATTCTCAGACACTTTGCTCTTTATGCCATTTTGCCTTTATGCCGTTGCATCGCTTCGTGCCATTGTGTGCTTCGTGCCACTGCTGTTGCTGTTGCCTGCCTGCTGTCTGACACTGCTGTTGCCATCGTTGCCAGCCAGCTGTTGGACTGCTTCGTCGTTTTCCTGGTATGTTTAGCCTTGCCGGACTGCAAGACATTTGGATAACATACCACTGCCACATTGTGGTGCCTTGATAAAAGACTCTGTGTTTTGAGGGAGAGCTAAAGGAACTGCTGACTATCTTCAGAGCCGACCTTGAAGGAACAGATAAGGTTTGGACTGTGTTTGCTTTGCTTTACTGAAGATAGACGTTTGAAGCTTTCCAAAGACTGTTTATAGACTTTGTATAGACTTTGCTGCAACACATAGTCTGAATAGAAGACATGTGTAACCTTGCACTTCGTGCTCAGTTTTGTATATAGTGTAAATAGAAGATTCCTACAACCCAAGCTGAAAGTTTTGTTTTGTGCTTTACTCAACCAAACACTCTCACACTCTGGGGTGTGGCCATAGTCAGCCACTTCTAGCACTTTGCTATATCAATTCCATCTCAGGGGGAACCTCTGCTCCAGGCAGAAGAACACCATGAGCCGCCCCCCCACCCCCCCCAGCATTCCCTGGCCACCCCACCACCACCACAGATGTGGCATCTTTCCAAGGGTAGCAGCCGCAGGTGGGGAGGTTCAGAAGTGGGGGCGGGGCCTTCAGAGACCCCAGACAGGGCCAAGGGGGGGTCCTGCGAGGAGGAAACCCTCCCGGCTCCACAACGACGTCAGTTCTTGGTCCTAAGCTCATGGCTGCTGGCTCTGGTTTGGGGTTTCCGCTTGGCAGTCGCCACAGGTTTTCTTCCCAGCCGGGCGCCCCGGATTCCCCAGCCTGGCCTGCAAATGGGGGGGGGGGAGAGAGAGAGAGAGAGCCAGAGGGTCAGGCTGGCACACAATGAGGCTCCCCCACACTTTTGGGGGCAAGAGACTCTCTTCCGTCCACACCCAGATCTTGTCCTTCATATCCCACTAACTTCTGTATCCAATATTCCAAGGAGGGGCCGTTGATGAGGTTACAGGCATCCCATTCAGGGATTCTCAGCCTGCGGTCCAGATGTGGCCGACAGCACCATCTCATGGGGGGGCACTGCCTCCACCACACCCGGAAGGGCCATGGGGTGAAGGAAGGGCAAAATGGCCGTCCGGCCCCCAAAGCTGTCTGAAGGAGCCTGGCCCAACGGTCCCCAATGGCTTTAAAAGGTCAAGAACTCCTGTGTTCAGTCAAGGTCAAAGGTCTCCTTTGCTCCAAAACCAGCCGAGTCTGACTCTAGGGTTCGGTGCTCATCTCTGCTTAGAGCCAAAGAGCCAGTGGTATCCGAGTCTACACTTTCCTGTGGACATGTGGCAGGCATGACTAGACCCCAGAGTGTACGGAATGCCACTATCTTTCCCATCCAAGTGGTACCTATTGATTTACTGGGAAATTTTCTTGCTTTCAAAGTGTTAGATTGGCAGGAGCTGGGACAGATGACAGGAGTTCACTCTGTAGCACAGCACTCGGGTCTCAAATTGCTGGCCTCCTGACCTTCCAGGGGTCAAGTTAAGCGTCTTAACCAGCGCAGCCCCTGGGCATCCCGAAACAGTCATCAAATATTTGCAAATGCAGGTGTTTTATTGGGATTGAAGAGGACCGTTTCTAGGTAGTGGCTTGTTAAAAAAGTGTAACACCACTACTGACTTCTAACTTTAATTAATTAATTAATTATATTTATTATATTTATACCCTGCCCATCTAGGAGATTTTTCTACTCTGGGCGGCTAACAACAGAAAACTCACACATTAAAACCAGTCATACATTTTAAAAAATACATACATACATATATAGATACACCAGAAAATGTTAGGAGAGCGGGTGAAACTAAAGAAACGACTCCTTTCTCTCTCTCTCTCTCTTCTCCCTACTGTGGGCCCAGCAATGAAGAGCTCCAAGGCTGAATAAATCAAGCCCCAGGCAATTAAAGCTGTTGAAATGCCAGGCTCACATTAAAAGGGTAAGATATAAATGTGAATAATTAAACCAGGGGTGCCCAAACTACAGCCAGTGGGCCAGATCCGGGCCCCAACGCCAATTCATCCAAGCCAAGCCACCCTCACCGCTCCCGGAAGCGGAAGTAAAACACACCCAGACAGGCACGTTTTTCTTCCACTTCCGGGAGTGGTGAGGGCAGCGTGGGCCAAATGAATTGGTGTCGGGAGCTGGATCTGGCCCACGGGCCGTAACTTGGGCACCCCTGGTTTAAGCAGAGAAAATGGCAGCTGAAAATCGATCTCATCCTCTTGCAAAACAGATTGCAAGGGGCGTTTTGCTTCCGGTGGGAGGAATCCTGCGACCAGTTCACGGCCCGAAAAGTTTGGGCGCTCCTGAGTAAAATAAATAAACGCCTCAAAATTGGGCTGGAACCAGGCCTGAACATTTAAACTTGCAGGTTAGAGACCCATTCATGACTCTGAACCTGCTTCCTTTCCCCTCCTTTGAAGGAATAGATGGGCCAAATCCGGCCTTAAGGAGCCCCTGGGGGGACCCCCCCCCACCAAATTCCAATCCCAGCCGGAATCCCAACAGACACGATCGGCGACAGGAAATTAAACCCGATGCAATCAGGATTGCTCACGGCACGTTTGCGCTTGAGAAAACTACCCCCCCCCCCGGATAGAAAATGAAATATCATTTCTAATTAGTCATTATTATTACTCCTCATTATGAGCGATGACTACTGAGATTGCCTGTGCTCCCCAGCCTCCCCCCCCCTCCCCCAAATGTCACCGGCTGATGTTTCGTTGACAAGTAAGATGACCGGGGGGGGGGGGGAATGTTTCCTCTCAGCGCTGGCGATTAACCTGATTCGGCATCAGCTCCGTTTCCAGGCTGGTAAATTGTGTGTGGGTTTAATGTAATAAAAGAACCATTTGGCAGCCGGTGCAGGCGGGAGGGGCATGGGGGGGGCTTCGTTAGGATTAAATTAGGAAATAAACGAGGGTACAGAAAGGAGACACACTCCCCACCCCCACCCCTGGATTTGGAGGGGATGAATTCGGAGTCTTGGGATCTGACTCTCAAACTCGCCACTGGAGGGAGATGCCGCCCTAAAAATAAACACCTCCAAAGAGCCAACACTGTAGAGAGGGGGGGGGAGACTTTCCGGGCAGCCCCCCCCCCGCTCCCCTCTGGCCCACCCACCCAGCCGGCCACTCACCTCCGTGGCCCTGCCTGTCTCCTGGGAGGGCGCCTGGTGCTTGGCCGTCCAGGGCCCCAGCGAGTGGCTGGCGTAGAAGTCCATAGGGTAGGTCTCCTGCCAGGCGATTTGCTGGAGAGCCACGGCTGCCTGGTAAATTGGGGGGGGGGGGGTCTCACCAGAGCCTTGGCAGCACACGGCTCAAGCTGCTGTCCTGCAGCCCAAACGCTGTGCGTTCGATCCTGACCAGGACTCAAGGCCCCCCCCCTCTGCTGTCTCACCCACACCCAGAGAGCCCCCCCGTTCTCACCTCGTAGGGGGTCAACAGAGGCTTTGCAAAAGCTTCCCCCCAGTCGATGGAGAGCCGGGGACAGGCCACCTGGACCCACCTGTGGGGGAGGGGAGAGAGAGCATCCAGGTCCAGTGGGCCAAATGCCCAGCCCCCCCTCCGCCCCCCACCCACCCTTGGCACTCCACCTCTTCTTGGACTACAACTCCCAGAAGTCTAAGCCAACGCACTGGCTTGCTGATCAGGGCTTCTGGGAATGGAAGTGTCCCAGGACAGGGGGGGGAGCCAAGGTTTGCCATCACTGCCCAAGGGCGGCCAGGGTGAAGGGAAGAAATCTTGCTGGGGGGGGGGGGGAGGAGAGGAAGGAAAAACCCGCCCCCCCAGGCCCTTCTCTTGTGAGGGGGTCACTTCCACTCACGCCTCAACGTCCGGGAAAAGGTCCAGTTTGCCGGGGAAGATTTCCGAGAGGAGGAGGCGGACGAAAGGCTTCCCTGCCGCTCGGAGGGACGATTCCAGGTGCTTTTTTTGTGGTGGTGGGGGGACAGAAGAAGGGGGGAGCAGGTCAGGATGGGGGGGGGAAAGCAAAATGTAAACAGGAAATGCAAACCTCTTTCCTGGGCCCCACACATTCCGGGGGGGGGTCCACTGTGCCTCGGGGGGGGGTGTCTGCGAGGAGTTTTGGGGTTTCCTACTCCATGGATTCCAGGGGCAGGGAAACCCCCCCAAGATGCCCCCCCTCCACACAAACCTCTGGGTGCCTTTGCAAAAACAAGGCACATGTTCAAAACACACACACACCCTTTTGATGCACACAAATGCACGTTTGCAAAGGAGGAGAGTGGATTGTGCAACAGGTGCCCCCTCTCCCAGTCAAGACTCCCCCCCCCATTAATGAGGACCTGTCAGCCCCTCCCCCAAACAATGCAGGCTAATTGCTCTCCCTTGGTGGTCCTGAAGCCTTCCAGACACACAAGGCTACCCGCCTGGGCCTCTCGTTAGCAGCCAGGCGGCTAACGATTGAAGGGCACCCGTTACGCTCCAATGGCCCCCCCACCCCCACCCCCTGTCACTCACAGGGCCTCCCTGTGGCAGCGCTTCAATGCCCCCCACCCATAAAACACCCACGTGCACCCTGTCCATCTCCTCTGTGGGCAGGGGAGGGAGCCCCCCCCTCACTCACCTTCATGATGGCCGGGGAGCCCTGGCGCCCCAAAGTCCCCAGGATCAGGCCCCACCGGGGGGCCCGCGAGGCCTGGCGGATGGCGGCCCTCCGCGACTCCTGCAGGCGCTCGTGGGCAAACTGCTCCCGGGAGAAGACCTTGCTGTAGGGGTCGTACCTGCAAAAGGAGGCCCCCCCGGGGGTCAACCCATGGCAGGGTCAAGAAGACCCACACATGCGCACGTGCACTGGCCAGACCCAGGGAAGAAGGTGTGGCTGCCGGCCAGAGTCTGGAGCACGGGTGGAGGCCGTGGTCCAGACGCCTCCAAACCAAGCCACGAGCAAAGAGCTCCAGAGTGGGCCGGGAATTTTCCCCACAACATCCCTGCCAGGAAGTCCCAGATTGGGGGGAACCACCTTCGCCAGCTGACTCGCATGCAAACCTACAACCCCAGACAACTTCTACTTAGGGGGCAGAAGAGACACGGGGCACGGGCTGTTAGCTGCCCCCCCCCAGGAAGTGCCACCCTGCAGGGCACCGAAGGGGGACATCTCCCTCCCCCACAATGTCTCCCTACCCCAGGGGGGCCCCGATTCATCTCCCCGGCTTGACGAAGGGGATTTTAATCAAGCCCTGCCATGTAGGCACCAGGGAGACCAGGGCCCCCCCTCTTCCTCGGCCCATAAACCTGCCGTGCCCCCCCCTTCCGCCCGCCCGCCGGTAACAAATGACCTGCTCGGGGATTCAGAGGCCGGGCGGGCGAGGCGGCACCTGAGCGTTGCAAGGGTAATATTTCATCGGCGTTCAACAGCCTCATCATCGGCTGCATTTTATGGCCTCTGCTCAGCGGTGAAGGCGAGGGAGGGGGAAGGGGGAGTTTAATGGCCCCCCACAAAACGCTTGTCAAAATGTTTGGGTTCCGGGAGGAGGGGGTGAGCCCGACGGCCCCCCTCCCCATCAGCTCCTCTGGAGGACAGCAAGCATTCAGGTCCGGATCCGGCACTCGGTTGGTGCCTGTGTTTGATGCTTCCTCCCCAAATCCGGGGTGTGTGTGTGTGTTTCACGCTCCCTCAGACAGCTTCGAGGGGCCAGACGGCCATTTTGCCCTTCCTCCACCCCATGGTACTTCTGCGTGTGGTGGAGGCGGTGGAATATGAAATGGCGCCATGGGCCGCATCTGGCCCACAGGCTGCAGGTCGAGCATCCCTGTTCTAAAGGGTGACAAAAC
Source organism: Furcifer pardalis (assembly GCA_030440675.1). Classification (NCBI taxonomy): domain Eukaryota; kingdom Metazoa; phylum Chordata; class Lepidosauria; order Squamata; family Chamaeleonidae; genus Furcifer; species Furcifer pardalis. The sequence continues at coordinate 20,580,366 of CP126891.1, read as the reverse complement.
TTTTCCCCGGGGTGGGAAAACTTTGCAACTCTTCCGAATCTCATCCGCACCTCCCAGGATGGGCAGTGGGGAGGGGGTATTATGGGATAGCCTCTCTGGGATACATCAAAGGTTTCCCCATCCTGGGTTTCAAACAAGCCTTAAGTGTTGACATGGGTTGTCGTTGTCATCATCATCATCATCTCAGCAGTTTCCTCTTTCCGCTCTGTCTTCACCTTAACCTTGCCCCCCCCCTCAGTCCCAGGTGGCTGTAGCCATTCTACAACATAGCCCTGCACCCCCTTCCTCCTCCTCCCCCCCGCGCGCCCCAATACCTGTAGGCAGGGACCCCGGGGTTGGCGATCATGATGGACTCCAGGTGGAAGCGGCCGTCCCCAAGGTAGCTAGAAGGGACAAGAAAGGGGGGGCAAGTGGGGGGGGGAGATATAGGGGGGGTCACATCTCTTTTTTGGGGGGGTCTTTGCACCCATAGAGGGTGGGGAAAGGGAACCCAATGTCGGCCCTGCCTCCCCCCCAGCACAAAGGGTGAAGAGGCATCAAAAAGTGGCCCTTTGGCCATCATCTGGCCCACCCGAGAGGGCCACAGTCCGTCAGCCTCCCCCTTAAATCCTGGGCTTCCCTTCACACCCAGCGCCCCCCTTCCCTCCCCCCCACCCCTGGCCAGCCGTTTTTTTTCCACTGTTGATGTTCAATGCTGAGGGGTTTTTAAAAAGCACTCAGTCTGGGAAGTGATGCGGAGTGAAAATAAACACAAACATCGGAGTATCAGATGCCGAGGATGGAATAAACAAAAGGCAACGGAAAGGGGGGGGGAGGGAGGGAGACGGCAAACATGGGTAATAAATACGGCAGGCAATCTGGCGCCTGGAATCCTCTCCTTTCTCTCTCTATCCCAAGGCAGCAGCAGAAAGGAAGGATTGATGGGGAAATCCCCTACCAAGACCCCCTCGGATGATTCTGGGGGTAGGTTTAGAGCAGAGGTGGCCAAACTACAGCCCGTGGGCCGGATCTGTCCCCTGAGGGAAATTCATCCGGCCCACGCCGCCCTCATCGTAAGTAAAACGTGCCCGTACGGTTAAAGATCTTCTGGGTTAACCCTTCCTCCGTACAGGTGCATTTTTCAGGAGCGACGAGGGCAGCGCAGGCCAGATGAATTGCTGTTGGGGCAGATCCGGCTGATGGGCTGTAGTTTGGCCACTTCTGGTTTAAGCAGAGAAAATAGCAGCCTAAAACTTCTTTCTCATCCTGTTGCCAAAGGCCCGTTTTACTTCCGCTTCTGGCGGGAGGAACCACGTGACTGGCCCACTAAACCACATGACCGCCCTGGCTGACCCACGGATTTTTGGGCACCCCTGGTTTAGAGAAATCGGAGGCTGGACTTAGGGATGGAGACAGATCTCAGTGGCCAAGAAGCGGGTCTCTGCATACAGGTAGGGTTCCCTTCCCACCTTAAGGGGGAGTCCTTCTGGCCGCTGATATTGGCTGGGAGGGGAGAGGACGGTCAGGGAGGAAGGTGTGACCAAGGCATCAACTTCGGCCCAAAAGCCAGGACGGACAGTCAGAGGCTCTCTCGGATGTCTCGTCCTTCTTCCCTTCCCTTCTGGCAGTGGCAGGCGGTGGTCAGGAAAGGGGGGGGGCATCTCGTTTAGCAGGCAGACGTCTCGGTCCTCTCGTTGGTAATCAGATTTTCATTCGGCAATTACACCTCGGACTCTCTGTGTTTGGCCGCCCTAATGGAGTGAGAGGATGGCAAATGAATCCGGACGGGAAACCTGACTAGATTTTGCGCCCTTAATTGGACAATGACATTTGGGAAAATCAAAGCTCATTTGTCTGTTTAGTCCTTTCGTTCTCTTCTTTCTGATTTTCTTCCTTCCTTCCTTCCTGTTTTTCTTCCTTCCTTCCTGTTTTTCCTTCCTTCCTTGTTTTTCTTCTTCCTTCCTTCCTGTTTTTCTTCCTTCCTTGTTTTTCTTCTTCCTTCCTTCCTGTTTTTCTTCCTTCCTTGTTTTTCTTCTTCCTTCCTTCCTGTTTTTCTTCCTTCCTGTCTTCCTTCCTTCCTGTTTTTCTTCCTTCCTCCCTGTTTCTCTTCCTTCCTGTTTTTCTTTAGTTCCTTTCTGTTTTTTTCTTTCCTGTTTTTCTTTCTTCCTTCCTGTTTTTCTTTCTTTCTCTTCCTTCCACAACTGACCACAACTCATACCCATCCAGATGTGGACTGGCTGGAATGGGACGCCCCCACCCTTTTGGAAACAGAAAGCAGCAGCTCCCCCCCCCCCCTTGATGGTGAAAAGTCAAGGTGGGCCCCTGAACTTTCCTAGATTACAACTCCCATCTTCTTTCACCACTGGCCGCTCCAAGGGCTGATGAGACTTGTAGTACAACAACCCCTCCCCTCCATGGCCCTGTGCTGCCTTGTAATGGACACAGAACTCGGGGGAGGGGGGTTTAAAGGGTCCCTTCCAAACTCCAGCATACACACACATGCAGGCGCACGTGCACACACACACACACACCGGCTCGAGAGGGGTGCCATTTATCTCTCCCGAGCGATTCTGCCCGGCCGTGTTCACACTGCATTAAGCATTTCCATTAACTCTAATAATTAGGTGCGTGGAAACTGAACTTGGAGGGGGGGGGCCTCCCCTCCTTCATCTGATTCACTGTCCTTAAGGGAAATTAATAGGGTTGTAACAGCCGGGGGGGGGGGGGAAGAGCCATTCATCTCCCACCGACCCCACCCCATCTGCACTAGCAAGGCTCATTTTTGCCCCCTTCCTCTTCCTCCCCCCCCCCCGAGCAGGGCCAGGTTTCTAAGACAGGTGGCCATTGGGGGGGGGGGCTGAGACAAGGTCACCCCCCCTCTTCTTCTTCAGGTGGGGCTGGGGCAGGGCAAGGGGGAAAGGCCTGTGTACTTTTGGTTCAAACCGTCCTCCCCAGTGGCACTGGGTTCAAATTGTGCGCTTGGGAAAGGACTATTTTCCATCCCAACGCCGGGGCTGGAGAATACGGCCCGCCCCGGATCCTGCATTGGGGCAGGCAGAGGAGCGATGGCCACATCACTGACTGTCACAAAAGGAATGCTCTCTGCATAGGCTCAGAGGCTCCCTTGCGTGAATCCCTTCCGTCCTGCTCAGAAGACGAAGGGGAAGGGGACAGGAGGGGAGCCACAGCCGCCACACGTGGACTCAGCTACTCACACCACGGCCTCCGTGTCCTGGGCCAACCGGGGGGACGTGCACCCCAGAATCTCCCCAGGCGAGAGAGGCTTACACTGCGGGGTGCAGACTGTGAAAACGGGCCGGAGTTCCCGGGCCGCCGCCTGTCGGGAGAAAGCAGGGAAAGGGGGGCTCAGAGGAAGGCAGGAGAGGGAAATCTGGGGAGTACTTTCAGGATGGGACCCCCACCCCACCCCCCGGGGCATCTTTTCATGCCAGGCGGGTGACGAGCCATCTTAAAGCTAGGCTTTGCCCCTGAAAACTCCCGGCTCAACGAGGCGTCCATGGAAGCAGCTGCCGTTTTAACGCTTCAACGGTGAGGCATTGAGACAGCTGGGGGGGGGGCGTTGGGGTCCCATCCATCTCTGCCCTCCCAGGCCCTTTGGCAGAGGGGGGTCCTCCTCCCCCTGCCCCCCCCCCGGTTTCCATATCTCTGGGCAGCTCATAAGCTAATTAGTGTCGTTGCTGCCAACCCACTGGGTCCTCATGTGACTGACCTTCAGAAGGCTGGAAGGCTGAGTCAACCTCGAGCCCTGGTCAGGCTGGAACTCACCACCTTTGGGTTGCAGGGCAGCCATTGATGTAATGCCCCCAAGGGCACGTGGCCATTCGAGGAAGCCCAAATTCGGACATACGGCCCCCATCCCTGTGACCTATTCTGGTGGGGCAGGAGAGGGGAGGACATCTCCCCCCCCAACACTGACCCGGGGGGGGGGGGGGAGGCTCACGGCCCCTTACCTGAAGCGCCGACACGAATTGGACGGTGCTGACCAGGGCCAAGGTGGTGCCCGGGGGAAAGTTGAAGCGGAGCGTTTCGACAAAATGTGTCGTGTCGATTTTGACGTCCACAAAGACGTACAGCATCTTGATGCCCTGGGTGGGGTCGATGGGGACTGTGGGGAGGGGGGGGAGAAATGCTTGCCATGAGGACCACAGGACATACATGCACACCTCAGAGCCACGATGGCCAGCCTTGGCGCCCCAGGTGTGTCCTTGGACTTCAATTCCCAGAAGCCCAAGTCTCTGTGAATCCACCCGAGGCGCAGTCAACCCATTTGTGTGGATGGATGCACAGAGACTTGGGCTTCTGGGAATTGAAGCCCAAGAACTGCCATGACTGCCCTAGAGCCAAATCCTCCCTTCTTCTGCCCCCCCCCCCGAAAGGAAACCCCTTGACCCCAAAATACACCAGCCCATTTCCAAAACGTTATCTGCCTGGATCCATTTCTTTAAAAAATGTGAAAGAGGGGGGGGAAGGGGGGCAGTATTTTAAAATTGACATTTTATTCCTCCCTGTTTTTTTAAAAAACACCCCAAGTTTCTAGACCATGTGAGGTGTGCCCCCCCCCCCCCCGAGACACACAAATTTCCCGGGTCAACATCACTCAGCTTGCAAAAGGAAACCTCCAAGAGGGAATCATATCTCAGTCCTTCTTGGGGGGGGGGAGCAAAGAAGAGAAAGGAAACCAAACGTTGGAAGGGTCTGCCCTCGGCTTGCCCCCCCCTCCACAATTCCTCCCCCCCCCCCCCGTCCAGGGATTTGAACTAATTTACTCTCCGCTGGAATCCTTCACTTGATTCGGCATTCACTCTCCTCCCCCCCCCCCTTGGGCTCCTGCCACCAGCAGAAAACTGGGTTACGAGCTCTACACGTGCCTCCCCCATCGGAAAAGGTGGATCCTGCGAAATCCTCACCATCCCATTTCCTCCCCCCTCCCCCAATAATGCAATCCAGTTTGACTTTGCTTCAGGTACCAGTACAAGGTCGGGAGCTTCAAGATGGGTGAATTATTATTTTGGAGGGGGGGGAGGTTAGGTGAGGAAGGGGGGGTGCAGAGAACTTGCCATGGGGAGGGCTTTATCCCATTTCTGGCCAACATAAGGGGTATTTGGGTGGGGCAGCTGCTTACAGAACCCGCCCAGGAAAAAGGTCTCAAAGAGGATTGGGGGTGTGGAGAGGTGTTTTGGGGCGCCAAGACTTCCCTTTTGCTGCCACAAGGAGGCAGGCTTCGGGTTTAAAATGGGGGGGAGGATCTCCCCCTCCCCACCCCATTGCACCAACACCCTGGGCCAGGGGAGGGGGGAGGCTGAGGGTGGAGGTGTGAACCCCATCTTTGAGTAGCAAAGGGGTCCCAGAAAGAAGGGGGACCCCCAGAGAATCAGCCACCCCAAAAACCCCAGAGAGAGAAAGAGAGAGAGTGAGAGGCGTCTGCATCACCTTTCCCCTCCGTCTCCTCCTTTCCTTCCAGATCCACCTTAAGTCCCCCTCCCCATTTCTCTCCCCCCCCCCCCGGTGCTTTCTCTCTCTCTCTCTCTTCCTTTCCCTGTTATTTTGAGCAGATTCCATCTCTGGGTGGACTTCAAAGTTAGCAGCATCTGGGACAGCAGCACGGTTGCCACGGCAACGGGATCCAGGGTACCAGAGTTCCGCCCAGGGAGGGAGGGAGGGAGGATGCTCTGCTTCTGTCATCCCTTCATCCCTTCCTCCCTCCCCCCCCCCAACCACCACCTTCCTGGCTCAGCCAACCTGGTAATGACACCCCCAGCGCACGCACGCGCACACACACACAGCTAACTACCCTTTCCAAATGGGGTGGGGGGAAGGAAGGAGGAGTTTACACACACACACAACACAGGAACAGCCCCAGGGTGCAAAAGTGGACCCAAAAGGGAGCCAAACTTTACGGAATGCAAAGTCCTTTTCTTTCTTTCTTTTTGCACAATATTTTGCACACTCACTCACTCACTCACTCACTCACACACACCCCCCCCCCCCAAGGTCTCCTGAATGCCAGTTAAATGTCCTCTTTCTGGAAATAAGGATTGATGGGGAAGCAGAGCCTTTGGAGGCTGCCAGACTCCAGCCCCCATCATTCCTCACTCTCAGGGCAGGGGCAGATGGGCCCTGAAGTCAGCGCAGCCTGGCCCAAGAACCCTAAAGCTCTCCTCCGTGGGAGGGCAGGGCAACCCCCCCCCCTCTGGACCTTGATGCTGGGAGTCCAGACCCAAGAGGCGGCTGCTGGCATGCTGCCCCGGGTCTGGCCCTTCTTGCCCCACCCCCTCTGCCCGGCCTACACGCCAGGGTTGTGGTTGTGAGGGCGAAACAAGCACAGACGCGCCCCACCGGTCCGTACTTACTCAGGCAGCTGTGGCCGTAGTGAACCAGGAAGTCAGCCCCCAGGGCCCGGGCGGTGAAGTCATCCACGCAACACGCCCCGTAGGTCACATCGCCCATCACCACGGCCTCTGCCCCCGTGAACCTGGATAAGGGGGGGGGGAGCCACACAGAGGAGTAAGAATTTCAATGATGGGGGGGGCACCTTCCAGAGGGTGGAGAGAGAGGCCAGTTGCCCCCCCAATGCCATGCAAACCTGGTGGGACCTCTGACCCATGGCTGTGTCCGGTCACTCTCCCCCCCCCCCTCAAAAAAAAAAAATTCTGGCTCCTAAACTGGGTGACTCCGGAGATGCCAACCTGATTAAACCAGAGTGTGCTAAATCCACCTCTTCAATTGGAGAAAGCGGTTTGCCATTTCGGAGGATTAAGGCACTCATCAAAACACGCGCCAGGCTTCCTAATACGCTGCGCCAACCGAGCGGCAGAGCGGGATGGGCCCAGCGGGCCGCAATACCCTCCTCAAGAAGCAGAGCGGGGGCTGACCTGGGGGAGTTTCCCCCCACTTTCTCCTCTGATGCCAACCGTCCTCTGGTCCAGCCGGAAAGATCAGCCCCCCCCCTTTCTTCCTCCTCCTCTGTTATGAGGACTTGTGGGTTCCTAACTAGGACACCCCATGGGGCAGAAGAAGGACCCCCCAGTGGGTGTGTCCGGCCCCCACCTCAGAGCAGGGGAGGTGGACTAGCGACTGGGTTCAAATGTCACGTGATAAAACAGATCATTACATCTAATTGGAAAAAAAGGTCACCGATTTAAGGCGGCAGTGCCCACTCCCATTGCCCATCCCTCTAGAACAGGGAGGCCCAAACTACAGCCTGTGGGCCAGATCCAGCCCCTGACACCAATTCATCCAGCTCAGAAGTGGAAGTAAAACATGCCTGTACTTCCACTTCCAGGAGCAGCAATGGTGGTGCGGGCCAGATGAATTGGTATCAAGGGCCAGATCTGGCCCACAGGGCCATAGTTTGGGCACCCCTGGTTGAAGCAGAGAAAATGGCAGCTTAAAATCTATCTCATCCTGTTGCAAAACAGATGGCAAGGCACGTTTTACTTCCGCTTCCAGTGGGAGGAATCATGTGACTGGCCCACTGAACCACATTACTGGCCCACTGAACCACATGACCGGCCCGTGGCCTGAAACATTTGGGCACCCCTGATCTAGAAGAAGGGTCTAAGCTTAAACCAGGGGAGAAAGGAGCCAGGAGATAGACTGCCTTCAAGCCAGGAGGGAGGTTTTAGGGCCCTGTAATGGCCCAAGTAGACTGCCTTTGAAGCAGGAGGCTTTACTGCCGTTAGGTAGGTGAGGTAGGTCTCCCTTGCTCGAAAGCTAGTCATATCCGACTCTAGGGTTCAGTGCTCGTCTCCGTTTATAGCCAAAGAGCCAGGTGGGCTGGGGGCCACAAAGCCCTCCTTGGCGGGGGGCAAATGGGCTCCTCTGCGACTGGCCCCCCTCCCTGCTTCCCCCCCTCCTGCTTGCCTTCTCATCATCATCATCACCGCCAGGCCAAGAGGAGGGGGGGAGGATGATCCGTGGCAGCAGCCAAGAGCAGCCGAGGGGAAGTCATGCTTCAGGTTCCATTCAGATAAAAGGATCGCCATAATCAGCTGCCTTTGAAGTCAGAGACATGAAAGCAGCCCCACGCTGAGAGGGGGGAGGCGAGGGGGGGAGGGGGAGGCAGGCGCCAGATCCCTTCAAGGAAGGAAATTGGGGGGGGAGAGAGAAATGCGGCAGAGGAAGACAGGCGGGCATGTGGGGGGCACGGGTGGGGGGAGGGCAGGGCGGGGTGGCAGAGGGCTCCCCTCCAACTCAAACCCCCACACACACTGGAGGAGCACCTGGAACTCTGTTCATGGCCAGGGCAGGGGGAGGGTATCCATCCCCCCCAATATGTTTCTTCCCCCTTGAATCCAGTCCAAAAGGAGGGGGACGGATCTAGGTCAGCCACCATAGGAGGGGCTATCCTAGGGAACCCCCCCTCAAGCCCCCCCCCCGGTCCAAATCCTGCCCATCACCGGTTTTCCTAGCCTAGAAGCAATGGGGGTGGGGGTGGGAGTTGAAGCCAAGACCCCTGAATCTCTAACATACACCCCACACACACCCTGAGAGAAAAAGAGAGACCATGATTCCCAGCCTCAGGACCCACCCTCTGTTCTGGTCCAGGCTGGGGGGGGGGCTGCCCCTGTTGACTCACCGCTCAATGATATCCACCAGAACGCAGGCAAAGACCAGCAGGCCTTCAGGCATCTGCAGAGCCACTGGGGGAGGAAATGGGGAGGGGGGTCCACATCAGAAGAGCCAAAATGTATACACAGACCCACACCCACCCCATCCTGCCCAGTACTCTGACATCACCTAGGATGTCTGGTCTCTGCGATCCAAGTCTGGGTTCAGTCCAGTCTGGATGTCCTCTGGAGGTGCCCTCAGCCCCCTATGGAACACCTGAATGAGGGGGGGGAAGACCTCCCCCCCCCCCGGAAGGCTTGGCCCCCTAGTTTTGTAAAACTAGGGTCTCAGTCGGTTGCACAAGCAATCCCAACTCAGGGAAGGTTGGTAAGCACCAGAGTGGGACGGAAAAGGTCCACACTTTCTTTTGAAAAGCACCGGATGGGGTGTTTCTATCTTTCAGAAGCACCAGATAGGGTGTTTGTATCTGTTAGGAAGCACCGGATGGGGTGTTTCTATCTTTTCCGATCCGACAGTCCTTTTCTAATTAAATAAAAAGGGAAAGCGGTGGGGAAAGGGTCAGAGATCTCGTTCTGCCGCTAGAAGGCCGGAAACCTCGTTGTCACTTTTAACGGCCCTCGTTGTCCGCATCCCAGCGAAACTTCTCACCTCGTTTGGCCCCGGCCTGCCTGATCCTCCACACGGTTTTGTAGATCTCAAAGTTGTAGTTGGCTGGCAGGACCTTCACGGCCGCCTGGAGGCTGGGGTCCGAGAGGATCTCTGGCGGGATCTGGTGTGCCACTCGCCGGGGCGCCACTCGCCGGGCTGAGGAAGACGGGAAAGCCTTGATGAGGAGCCCCCACTTTCTGCAGGAACCGACATCCACCCCTTTCCTTTCCTTCTCTTGCTTTGGGGGCCAGTGAGTGAGCGCCTTTCTGCCTTTCCTACCTAGCAGATGTTGTGGACGTAGGCCAGAAAGGGGGAGAGAGCGAGAGAGGCCCCCTCTTTGGAGAACAGTGGGGTGTAAAGAATTGGGACTCTCAAACCAGGGCCAGAAATCCCTGGATTTCAGCCTTTAAAAAGGGGCTCTTTGTGGATTGGGGCGGAAGGAGAGACTCCGGTGGGAAAAGCAGGAAAAAGGAACTTTTGGAAACCTCAGTTGGGGCAGTTTGATGTGGTCGCCAGCCGTATCTGACTCTAGGGTTCAGTGCTCATTTCTCTTCACAGCCGACGAGCCAGGGCTGTCTGCATTTGCAGGCATTTCCGTGGTCATATGGCAGGCATGTGGTCACTTGCCAACACTTGAGGACCTGGTCGGGGGTCTAAAAGCAGGTGCCGGTTTGGGGGGGGGATCCCCAGGAGAGACCCAGATTTCCCTGGCAGAAATCACAGCTTGTCGTTCTTACACTTACTCACACACATGCACGCACGCATGGAAAGAGATGCTCACAAGCGTCCTGGCATGAATCAGCACCAGTGAAGGACGGCGCTTGGCAGAGAGAAGAGGCACAGGCGGGCGGGCTGGGTGTGAAGAGGGGGGCGTTTTAGGGTGGGGGTGGGGCTCCAGGGGCCACGCAAAGAACAGGCATGGGCGGAGAGGGGTGGGCAGAGGCCACGGGAAGAGCCACGGCTGACTCAAGCAGCCTTGCCAACTCGCCAGGGAAAAGTGGGCAAAACTGGGGGAGGGGGCGTGATTGTGGGGAAGAAGCCATCGCACAAAAGGGGGGGCGGGGCGGGTGGGGCGGGTGGAGGTTCAACGTTTGGGGAGAAATACCCCACCCCCCCACCCCCACATACACACACACCTGTGTCTGATTCACTGCCTGGCCTCAGGCGGATCACGCAATGCCCACCCCAACCCCCCGGGGGCAGACTTCCACGTTCCCTCCCTGCCTCTGTTTTCCCCCTGCCAAAAACGAAACTCAGCCCCACGGCCCGCCCCACAGCCCACCTGGGGACCCAGGGCAGCGCCCCGCTCGTCCTCACAGTCACAACCGCCCTGCAAGGCGGGACAGTCAGAGAAAGAGCCACTAGCCGAAAGGGCATCCAAACCACACCAGCTTCCTTCCCTCCTCCTCCTCCTCCTCCTCCCTGAACCCATCGGTGTTGTTTTTGAACCACCCTCGGGCGTCATCCCCTGGGAATGGCCACCTTGCATTGCCGGCTCATCTTTCTCACACTAGGCCAGGAGAAAGGGGCAGCAGAATGGACTCCCCCAAACGTCGCCTTCCTTTTGACAAATGAGGTGAGATCCATATTCAAATTACAAAAACCGCAGGAGGAAGGAAGGCAGGCGATGCCTTTAGAGGATCACTGGAAAACTAAAACATTGCAAGCTTTCCCAATCCAAGAATTCATTTGGATCAGGGGTGCCCAAACTACAGCCCGGGGACCGGATCTGGCCCCAATGCCAATTCGGTCTGCGAAGCCCTCATCGCTCCTGAAAGTGGAAGCAAAATGTGCTTTACTTCCGCTTCCAGGAGCGACGAGGGCTTCTGGCCTAGACATGGAAGAAGGAAAAAAAACCATCTTTTGGGGTGGCTGGGGCGCAGCAGGGCCTCCCCCCAAGAATGCAAAATATTGTGAGCCCCCATCCTAGCATTTCCTGGCCAACCACCGCAGGCCGGAAAATCCTTCCTGTCCAGAATCTTTGTGCTGTCAATTTGCAAAGGGCAAATTTGCCCTTTAAAAGACCTCCACATGTCAACCATGGCTATGAATTTTTTGGTGTGTGTGTGTGTGTAAGCCACTCATAGAACATTGCTGAATGAATGCTATTAAATATTCCAGCCCTTCAAAACTGAGTCTCTTCTTGCTCCAGAACTGGCGGGCCGGAGAGCCGCAAAGACCATCCCGGGAGTCACTTCAGGGACTTGGGAAGCAAAGTAGGGGAATCGAAGGCTAATGGAGTGAACTTGGGCTACAAGGAGTAATTTTCTGTGGATGTGGAGAAAATTTAATCAGCGCAGCCCTTTAAGAGCAGGCAATTTAGGCCCCAAATCACATGGACAAAAAGACGATGGAGTAGAAAGCGGCCCGAGATAAGGCTATTGAAACCCTTCTCGCTTCCGGTCAAAAAGCGTCGGCTCATTTAAACCTTTTAATTTGCTTGAATTTTATCTCGATTTCATATACTGAACGCCCCTCATTTTAAAACCCTACAACGCTCTGAGGCGAGCAAAGAGAGGAGAGTTAATTTATCAGCTGAAACAAAGAAAGAGCCTTCCTCTCTGCCTCCTCTTCCTCCCATTCTTCTGGACTGTAAGCACCTTGGGGTAGGGGCCGATTGTAGGAGTCCTCAACCTTTTTAAGCCATTGGGGGGCCACTGGGCCACGCTCCCTCAGACAGCTTCAGGGGGCCAGAAGGCCATTTTGCCCTTCCTCCACCACATAGCACTTCCTGGTGTGAAATGGTGCCATGGGCCGCATCTGGCCCACAGGCCTTAAGTTGAGAATCCCTGGCCTACTGTTTTCTACATAAACAAGGAAGCCTCGAGAGCAACAACCCCAACTTCAAGGGCTTATTAGCAACTATTATTCATTTAAGACAGGGGTGCCCAAACTTTTTGGGCCGCGAGCTGGTCACGTGGTTCAGCGGGCCGGTCACGTGGTTCCTCCTACCAGAAGCCTAAGTAAAACATGCCTTGCAATCTGTTTTGCAACAGGACGAGATAGGTTTCTAGGCTGGCATTTTCTCTGTTTAAACCACGGGTGCCCAAACTATGGCCCACAGGCCGGATCTGCCTGATACCAATTTATCCGGCCCAGGGCTCTCATCGCTTCAGGAAGCGGAAGTAAAACGTGCTCAGATGGGTGTGTTTTACTTCCACTTCCAGCAGTGACGGGAGCAGAGACGGCCAAATGAATTGGCGTCAGGAGCTGGATCCGGCCTGCGGGCCGTAGTTTGGGCACCCTTGGTTTAAGCACTAGAAGAGCTTTGAGCAGGGACTCTAGCTTCTCCTCCTTCCAACTGGTGGCTGTTGCCAGGCCTTCTGGACTAGACATCCTATCACCCCCTGGCTGCTGTGGCAGATGGGCTCTCTTGTGGCACCCCCACCACCACCTTCCATTCACCAGCAAAGGTCCCAAGAGTGGTTTGGTGTCTCTCTGACCTTTCCGGGTTGGTGGCATATGAAAGAGGGCTTTAATTTTGGCTCTCATTATTATCATTAATGGCGGTTGTTCTGAGTTATTCTCATCCTTTTTCGCCCCTTCCAGGCACATCTAAAAGGCTCCTTTTGAGTAGGCAAATATTTGGATCAGGTGTGGGGGGGGGGGTGAGTCAGAGTGGGGGGGTTTGATTACGCTGTAACAGGGCAGACCGCAGCTGCCATTCCCCCCTCCTCCTCCCAAAATGTGGGGGCTGGAAATGGAGGCGTCTCCCCACCCCCACCTCCTGGAAGGCCACAATTCAGACCCCCACCTCCCAGGCTGGTTCCGCAGGGGGCCTCTTGGACTACAAAGCCCATCACCCTGTGACGTTGTCTGAAGGCCCTGTGTACTACAGCTCCCATAACCTCCCAGCTAAACAGTCACTACTAGGCGTTCCTCCTGGACCGTTGTCGAGCCTGCGAGGCCTCCCACCCACCTCTTGAATTGATTCCCCCCCCCCTCTTCCTTCGGGGCCACCTGGACTACCTATCCCCTAATCCACCCCCCCCTCCGAGGTCATGCTAGCTAGCTAGCCAGGCTGGGAGCAACGTTTCCCATATCGGACACGCGTGGGGCGCGGTGGGAAAGACGGGTCTGGGGTCTCCTTCAGAGTCAATGCCACTCTGGGACGGAAAGGAGGGGAGGATTGTCCCAGCTGATCATTCAAGGGGAAGAGAGGGACCCCCCACTCCCCGGGGCCCGGCCGGGGGTCCCCTCCTCCTTCCTAGTGGCCAGGTGGGCCAGGGGTCCTTCCCCTTACCTGGGGCCGGAGGGTCTCCTCCGCCTCCTCCCGCCGCCGCCGCCGCCATGCCGGCCCAGCAAACCCACGTGGCGGCCAGAAAGGCAGCGCCAGCCGAGCGCCGGAGGAGGCCGAGCCAGGCAGGAGCGAACGCAGGCCGAGCGCATCGATGGGCCGCCCTCCAAGAGCGCAGCGCCTGCCTCGAAAGAGGCACCGATTCGGGGCTTCTTATTGGGTTTATTGGCCAACGACTCCCGCGCCCAGAGAGTGCAGTCCGGGGAAAGCGCTCTGCACATGCCCTGGAGCCCTCAACTCTGCCCAGAAGGGGACAGAGGAGGAAGGCATTATTAAGACCAGAGAATCTTTCCATCCCTCCGTGGGATTTGAACCCAGAGTCTCCAAAGAGGAAGAACCACGGGGTGGGGTGGGGAGGTCCCTGCCCGGCTCCTTTTCTCCGGCATGGGAGGTGAGGCCGGGTGGACTCAGCCCCCCCCCCCCGTGAGCCTGCTTTGGACCCATGGTTGGGGAAAAGGGGGGGGGTTTCCAATCTCAGCCCCCTTTGCTCTCTGGTTCACTTTCTGTAGCGGCCAAGGGTTGGGGGGGGGGGAATGCGCAAGCCACGGCGGACAACTCAACCAAGGAACTACTACAGAACCCGCCATGGTCCACCCCTGCAGGGCTACAAAAGGCAGCAGCCGGAAGTCCAGGGGGTGGGCAGTGGGCTGCTCTCTGTCCTGGCTGGGTCAGGGCCCTGGGACTCCTCGGGGGTCCTCCTGTGGACCCTCCAACCCACCCGCCCCCGGCGGCTCCCCCTTCCCTGGCACTCCATGGGCACCAGGCAGGTTTCTCTGGGGCCTGCCGGGACCACGCCTGGTGGGCCGTGTGCGGCATCAGTGGTCCCACCCTCTCTTCCTCTTGGGGTCTTGGGCTCTCAGCTGGAGGCTCCCTGGAGACCCTCTGCCCTGGGACTCCTGCCCGCTTGCTGTGGCCCTCGGCTGGTTGGCTGCCCACCGGGGAGGGGAGGGGGGCTTTCTCTCTCTCCTGAGGCCTTGGCCAAGCGGTCTGGGATGGCCGCTGTTTGGGGAGCCCCAG